>OY728123.1:1342733854-1345133854 GCA_963277665.1 Viscum album
GAATAATTGATATATTAATATGAAAATTAAGGCATGTTTATTAATCTATAGATTTTATATAATTACCTCTTTGACCATAGTTGAAAAATAATAGGTTTTTCGGCACATAAATAGAATTTGATAAAAAACACCCGATGTAAACATAATTGTTTAAGTAATTGTGTACAACATGGAAATAATTGAAATAAAACTAAATATAAAGATGAAAATGGTTATTATTCAAGTATAAAATTAATATAAGTTCATTATACAAGAGGTTAATGTATTTTCACCCGAAACGAAACTCAAGGTATGGGATTCTTGTCTCAGTTTCATTGTGTGAGGCATACTTAATTATTGTACGTAAAAAAAATTATATGGTGTACATACTTCCACATTGACAAATAATATCATTAATAAAATTATATTCATGGTATTTAAATCTTTTATTTATGTATTATTACTTCGGGGGTTTCCAATCCATTTCTTACTACATTATTAAGGGATTTTCATCTCACTTCTTAAATATGTGAGATAAGTATCATATTCAATACTTTTTTATTTTATATGCCCTAAATACTGCCCATTTTGATATATTAGGTCATTAATAGTATTATTATAATTATATTACAAGATTCATCTAATTTCATACCTTTCTACTAATTATGATTTAAATGTTTCAAATGTGGTATGAGACACTTTGTAATGATTAATTATTATTCTCTTCAAATGTTATTAATCTCACTTACTTTTGTTATTATTAACATAGCTTTATGAAATCACTTTATTTTCATCATTTTTCATTGAAAATTTAATCAAATAACTATATTCTCATATAATTGATTTTATTATTTCCAAAATAGTATAATATTTTTCATATGGTAGTTACTTTTACAATTAATTTGATTATTAAGAATTATTGATAGATACATATTTATCATTCAATATGGATAATTGATAAAGAATATTATTTATTTTATTTATTCAATATGTGGAATGATTTTTAATGGAAATAACGATTGGAGCTCAGACTTTATATAGCTCTTTGATGCATCAATATGTTCCCATGAGATTAAAAATTTCACAAATTGGTTTCTAACATTAGTTTTAAACCATATTATGAAATGTATTAGTGGTAATAGGTCCTAATGTGGAATAGAAATTATGTAAACTAATAAATAATTTCCCTAATAATTTTTTCAATTATTATTCATCCATGATATTTTACTTTAACATATCTAAGGATACATTCTATTTTAGTTCATTTGTTAATGGCATGTGTTTTAGTTTCATACCTTTTCATATTTATTATTCCATAACTAATTATTTGAATAGAATGTATTTTTAGTTATTAACCTTTCCATATTGACTATTACCATTGATTCCTTATTTCATCTTTTATATTCTTCCCTTACTCAAAATTTGTGATCACCCTTTTTGTGTTTCTTTCCCTATGAATCCAATAATAATACTATGAAATAAATAAAAGAATATAATAGATGGATTAGTGTTATCTTAGAAACAATTAGTTTTATTAGAAAAAATATATATTGTAATTATTTTATCCATTTTTATTATAACTATTATTTATTTATCTCATTTACCAAGACTACTTAATTGATCAGTCCTTCAAGGATTGATTCCTTGTAATCATGCTTAAGTAATTAATATCAGACACCAGATTCAGGCTATCTGGGGCTAGGATGCTATATTCAGAATTACCAGTGATGGACTAAGATGTTGATCGCATCCTTATGGTAGATGATCATAAGGGAAGTGAGTTATTTATTTAATTCACATGTGATGTCTTTTTTGTTTGTATTAATAATACCTTATTTACCATGGATGGTATACAAGAACATGTTCATGGTGACCTATTCATATTTTTTTTCACACCCTACATTGGCCATTCATGGTTAATGTAGAAATTATGTCTCTATAATCATGTAAAGAACCGAGCTTAAGAGATGGACCTTATTGATTGAGTGGTACCTTTTGAATGGGTTGGATGGAAAGTGACCATGGTGTTTCTTGCACAAGATGAAGCTTACTTTTATATTTTATCTTATTCATAAGTCTTGTATATATGGGTTCTAAGGGTTATCCATGGGCAGCCTTCTAGTTTTTATATAACCTTTTATGGAATGTCATCTATAAATTAGGTTTTGATTTTGGGATTATTTATTTATTATTACAATGTTTTTGTCTATTTATGCTTCCTCTATTTCTTTCTATTTATACCTCCATGTTATGGTCTTTATTCCATTGATTTTTGTACATATAACATAATTATTATCAACCATTTATGGTATAGTCTCCCCAAAATCACCTATTTACACCCTCATAGCTAGTTGAATTCTTTTTGTGTACATGGAGTCATGCATAAGGCGTAGTGGTCAACAAGTACAGAGAACTATTTAAATTCGCATCAGACTCGGGGATCTACAAGAATAATCAACATCAACATCAACATCAACATCATCATCATTATATTATTTATTATTACATGAACTAGATCTACTAAATTTCTCTTGGTATCCATTTCTATTGAATCTTATTTTATAAACAGAGACTTCCTCTATATTTTTAATCATAATAATTTATAATTCCTAATAATACCATATTTTATTTTGAACAGAAGTACTAGTGAATGTAATTAACATTAATTTGAATTATTTATGTAAAAATAACCTTAATAAAGGAATAAACCAATAACACAAGGGCCCAAATGACCTAGAAACATGTCTAATACCCATTTTTTGTAAATACATAGGCAATTAACCTTACGTTAAATATATTTTTTTGTTTTGGTATGAATTTTTTTATGGTAGATAATGTGCATCCCATGTTGAGTCAAACGTTCCCTTTTGACTTCTATATCTTGTTTTGGAAATCACAAATGTATTTTTAATCATACTAACTCTGTCAATCGTATCATACGGACTCTTTCTATCGTATCATACTGACTCTGTCAATCGTATCGTCCTGACTCTGCCAATCGTATTGTACTGACTCTGTCAATCGTATCGTACTGACTCTGTCAATTGTATCGTACTGACTCTATCAATAGTATCATACTGACTCTGTCAATTTTATCGTACTGACTCTATCAATCGTATCATACTGACTCTGTCAATAGTATCGTATTGACTCTGTCAATTGTATCGTACTGACTCTGCTATTCATACTTTCAGTACTTTCTTGTTTTGGTACTTAGTCAAGAACACTTGTTTCATATTAATCGTACTCTTGTTTATCATCTTCATATATCTTGTTTTAACCAATATGATTTCGTTGAGTTAGTTACAAACCAATAAAAATGGCGTCGTTCTTTCTATTTCAATATGACCTTCATAATGCCAGGTGTCCACGTCCCTCCGAGTTTTTTAGATAAATATGACCGTTGGAGGAGATGTGACCATTGGAACCCGAGGCCTATAAATAGGAGGTCATTTGAAGCTGGGAAAGAGATACACAGACAACTGAGAACAAGGGTGAACGACAGTGATACAACTGTGATACTTTTCTTCTATCAAGTTCTAGAGAGAGACGATGTAACTTCTCTCGTGCTTTGTGCTTTGTGTGTCTGATCATCATATTGAGGGCTTTCAAGTAATTGAAAGACAGAGGTGTCGATTACCTACAAAATCGAGGGATGCTGGGGATAGGCAGACAGATGTTCCGATCATCATATCGAGGGCTTCCAGGGATAGGTAGACAGACGAACCGATCATCGTATCGAGGGCTGCTAGGGATAGGCATAAGGAAGAACCGATCATCGTATCGAGGGCTTACCAAGGTGGTGGTAAGACAGACCTCTTATCCTAGGTGAAAGGATAACCCTTATCTTTGGGTCAAAAGAATTGTAATACTTTTACATTTCTGATGATGTTTGTATTAGAAATGAATTTTTATTGTTTCCTTTCTTCGTTATACTTTCAATTGTAATTGTTTCAATTAAAATTATCCTATTACATTTTGTATTAATAGATTCTATACGCTTTATGGTAGAATCTCTCACACTTGTATTACTCTGATTATTATATTCATCTTGAATAAAATTACTTTACTTTTCTAATAGTATTACATTACTTCATACCTTTATATTCAATACAATTGTGGTTTGAATTGTATTAGTTTAAGATCTTTTAAACTAATCTCTTTAAGTGTTTAAACTCTAAGTTTTTAAACATACAATTCACCCCCCTCTTGTATTGTTCCATCTAATATGCATATAAATATACATATTCGATCCAACAGTTGGTATCAGAGTAGGTTTTCCACTGATTTTTATAACTTGTTCTATTTCTTTCATATTACTATTTTTTAACTACTTACTACACTAACGTGTGGAGTGGAAAAGATATTGTTTCTTTAGATGGAAGGAATGAATATTGGGTCAATTGACAACCTAAATCCTTCTAGACCACAAATATTTGATCGAAATGATTATGAGTAATGGAGATATTGTATGAAGACTTTTGTGATCAATCATGGTGTAGACAATTTTATAATGCTTACTGAAGGTTACAAAATTCCTGACAAAGAAGTCAGTACTTTCAATAACCAAGAGAAGAAAGAATATCAACTGAATTACAAGGTACGTAATACTTTATTATGCTCTATGACCAGGAATATATACAATCAGATATCTTCATGTGAAGCAGCCAACTGTATTTGGAAGAAATTAGAAGTTACTTATTTTGGTACATAAAAGGTTATAGAAATAAGAAGAGCAATGCTTCGAGCAGAGTATCATGGTTTTCTTTTTCCTTATGGAGAGCCAGTATGTAAAGTGCAACAAAGATTTATGACAATTGTAAATAGTTTACAATCTATGGGAGAAAAAGGCCTTGATGATGAAGCTCTAGTTGATAAGATTATAGATATAATTCCAAATGAATGGGAGTCAAAAAGGAAATCTATTGATGAAAACAAAAATGTTTCTCAGATTACTCTTGATGAACTCTTTGGAACTCTTCTACAGCATGAGACAAGAATTAAAATAGATGATGATCTCAACAATAAGAAGAATGGGAATGGAAGTGTATAATTTACATCTAAAGCTAAATCACCTGAAAGGCTTACGAGATCCAAAGCCAAGAAAGTTGTTTTATCAGAATCAAGTGATAGTGATCACTCGGATAATGAGCTAGCCAATCTTTCTTGAATGATAAACAAGATTGTGGGAAAGAAAGACTTCCAATATAGGTTCAAAAAGAAATATAGGAAGGATAAGAAAGATTCAGAGGTAACTTGTTATGAATGTAAGAAAGTAGGGGATATAAGGCCTGATTGTCCTTTACTGAAGAGGAAAGACAGAAAGGAGAAACACTCTGAAAGAAACAAGAAAAAGTTTTATAAGACAAAGAAATTATTGAAGGAAAATGATACTTGGAGTGAAGGTGGTAGTGATTATTTAGATGATTCTTCAGAATATGAGTCCTCAGGAAAAAGGAATATTGGACTTATAACCAGATTACCAATTGAAGATCATTGTCTCATGGCTAAGGTACACAATACTGAAGATATTACAAATTTCTCTTTAAATTCAAATTATATCGATAATAAATATTATGAATCTTCAAATGATGAATCTTCATCATCATAAGATGATACATTGCCTTCTTTTGAGGAAGTATCTAGATTTTTTAAATTACTTGAAAATGAAAATTCTAAACTCAAGAAGAAGCTTGAGAAAGAAAACTCTAGAATTTCAGTTTTAACTAAAGAAGTATTGGATCTTTCTAATGATCTTGATGTGAAAGCTTCTGACTTTTAAAGTATTTTAAAAACCCTTGAGAAAGTCAAATCTGATAAGGATAAACTTTCAAAGGACCTAGAAAATGTGATTTCTAAGAAAAATATTTTAGAGCCTAACTCTAGTTTAAAATCAAATGTTTTGGAAAATAAAAACATAGTTTTAAAACTAAAGTCAGAAGTTTTTTCCTTAAAGAAATGTTTCTCAATCTTTACTAATGGAAAGGAAAACTTTGACAAGATGTATTCTCAAACTAGACCTTTGAGAAATCATTCTGGTCTTGGTTATACCCATTCCAAACCTGTTTTTAGTAATAACTATTTCATTCCAAAAAAAACCTATTTTTGTTCTAAGTGCCAATGTGGTGAACACTGGAGAAGAGAGTGTTCTCTAAATAAAACTCAATCTTTAGGATTTCATAAATCTCATTTTTTAAAAAAAATGTGGATTCCTAAAATTTTGTTATCTAACCATTCTGGATCCAAACAAGTTTGGATTCCGAAAAACTAATTATTTCTTTTTCAGGAAAATGAGAAGTGTACCAAAAAAATATTTGGTACATGGATAGTGGTTGTTCTTGACACATGACCGGAGAAAAAGATCTCTTTGAAAAGGTTATCAACACAAAAGGTGGAAAAGTTACCTTCAGAGATAATGCTTAAGGAAATATTGTTTGTATAGGCAATATTTTTTTCTTGGAAAAGTTCTTATCTCAAATTTTTTGTTTGTTAAAGTTCTTATGCACAATCTCATCAGCATAAGTCAATTATGTGATGAAGGTTACCTTGTGAATTTTAGGAATGATAAGTGCCTAGTTCAAAATTCCAGGGATGAGTTCATTCTATCTGCTCATAGGCAAGAGAATGTATACACTATTAACATAAAAGACCTAAGGAGCCAAAATTTACCCTGCTTAAGTGAAATAGAATACCATTCATGGCTATGTTATAGAAGACTAGGACATTGTAATCTAAGAAATCTTTGTAAACTCTCAAATAAAGGACTTGTAAAAGGATTACCGGACCTTAGATATGATTCTTCAAAAGTCTGTGATCCTTGTCAATTTGGAAAGCAACGTAAAACTAGATTTAAATCAATTAAAGAAGTTTCAAATTCTAATGCATTACAGTTAGTACACGTGGATATTTTTGGTCCTTCATAATCTGGAAGCATTGGAGGCAAATAATATGTATTTGTTTTAGTTGATGACTTTACAAGATTAACATGGGTCTATTTTCTCACAAAGAAATCTAAATCCTTTTCCTATTACAAAACTTTTAGAGCCCAAGTGAAAATTGATAAACACCTACCATTGATAACTATTCATATTGATCATGGTGGTGAATTTCAAAATTCAGAATTTAAAACTTTTTGTAGTAAGAAAGGTATTAATCACAATTTCTCAGCTCCAAGAACTCCTCAGCAAAATGGTGTTGTTGAAGGAAGAAATCGTATTCTCCAGGAAATGACTAGAACCATGTTGAGTGAATACTCAATTGCTAAGAACTTCTGGGATGAAGCTGTTAGTACTGCCTGTTATACTATAAATCAGGTTTTAAGTAGACCTTTTCTTAATAAAACACCTTATGAGTTATAGACTGGCCGAAAACCTAAAGTTTCATACTTCAAAGTTTTTGGGTGCAAAGTATTCATTCTGAATATAAAAGACAATCTACACAAATTCACACCAAAATCTGATGAAGGGATATTTCTAGGTTACTCCACACCTTCTAAATCTTATATAGTTTTTAATAAAAACACTTGTACTGTTGAAGAAACAGTACATGTGAAATTTGATGAATCTGATCCTTTTTTTTTAAATCATCCCAACCTATATCCTCAGATGTGTTTTTAAAAACTGATTATCAACCTTTGATAGAAGATCCTTCTAATAAGAAAAATATTCAAGAAGAAACTTCTAAAAAATTTACCACAGAATATTTTCTACCATATATTGATGAACAGGTTTTACAAAACCCAAATCAATTGTTTCTTAGGAATCATCCCAGTGATAACATCATTGGTGATATAAATCAACCTGTAAGGACCATAAATTCCTTAAGAAATGAAATAGAACATCTTGCTTTTATTTCCCAATTTGAACCTAAAAGTCCAAGTGAGGCCTTAGGTGATGATGATTGGATCAAAGAAATGCTAGATGAACTAAATGAATTTGAGAGGAATCAAGTCTGGAATTTAGTTAAAAGACCTATAGAAGCAACTCTAATTGGTGTAAAATGGGTTTTTAGAAACAAATGTGACGAAAATGGAATCATTGTTCGAAATAAAGAAAGACTTGTTGCTAAGGGCT
Source organism: Viscum album (assembly GCA_963277665.1). Taxonomy (NCBI): domain Eukaryota; kingdom Viridiplantae; phylum Streptophyta; class Magnoliopsida; order Santalales; family Viscaceae; genus Viscum; species Viscum album. Next base: position 1,342,741,906 of record OY728123.1, read on the forward strand.
ATAATCAACAAGAGGTAATAGAATATGAAGAAACATATGATCCAGTAGAAAGACTTGAATATATTCGTATTCTATTAGCCTTTGCAGCATACTTTAATTTCAAACATTTTCAAATGGATGTAAAATGTGCTTTTCAAAATGGTTTTGTTCAAGAATAATTTTTTGTCGAACAACCTCCTAGTTTTCAAGACCTAAAACATCTTGATCATGTTTTTAAACTTACCAAGGCTCTATATGGTCTTAAACAAGCCCCTAGAGCATGGTATGATAGACTTATTGGATTTATTTTACAAAACAATTATACAAAAGGACGAGCAAGTCCAACCCTTTTTATAAAAATGGAAAATAAAAATGTTTTGATTGTTAAAATCTATGTTGATGAAATCATATTTGGAACAACTTAGCAATCTTGAACTGATTCTTTTGAAAATTTAATTAAGTCTGAGTTTGAAATGAGTATGATGGGTGTGTTAAAATTCTTCTTAGGTTTTCAAATTTCTCAAAAACCAGAAGGGACATATATATCTCAACATAAGTATATTAAAGACTTACTCAAAAAGTATGGATATGACAAAACTAAAAGTATTAGCACTCCAATTGGTACCTCAAATACACTTGATCTTGATGAAACTGGGAAACCAGTAGATTAAAAAATATTTAGAGGTATGATAGGAAGTTTGCTATACTTTATAGCTAGTCGACCTGATTTAATGTTTTCTGTATGCTTATGCGCGAGATACCAATCTAATCCAAAAGAGTCTCATTTAAAAGTTGTAAAGAGAATCTTTCGGTATTTAAAAGTCACTATGGATCTAGGTCTCTTTTATTCTTCTGGAAATGCTTTTGTTTCAAAAAGTTTTTCAGATGATGACTTTGGCGGTTGTATAATGGATAGAAAAAGTACATCTGGAACATGTCATTTCTTAGGAGATACACTAGTTTTTTGGTCCTGCACGAAACAACACTCAGTAGCGCTTTCCACTGCTGAAGCTGAATATAGAGCAGCTGGAAGTTGCTGTGCTCAAGTGTTGTGGATGCAACACACCCTCACTGACTATGGATTGAGTTTCTACAAAACTCAAATTCTATGTGATAATACTAGTGCCATAGATCTTAGTAAGAACTGAGCACATCATTCTCGTGGAAAATACATAGATGTTAGGCATCACTTTCTTAGGGATCACACACAAAAAGGAGATATTATTTTATAATTTATCGGAACGCAAGAAAAACTTGCTGACATTTTTACAAAACCTTTACCTTTCAATAGGTTTGAGTTTATAAAACGGAAGCTAGGAATGATTAAATTAAAATAATAATTCATATCCACTTCCTATTTTACTTTTATCCTTATAGCAAAAAACATCCTTAGAAAGGGGGAGGACATTTTTTTCTATGTTTCCTTTATCTTATGATTATTTACTCTACTTCTATGTGTTTTTAATTTTCTGTTTATCATATTGATAATTTTATCATATCATTTGTTTTTATGTTTATCGTATCGTCAGATCATAGTAATGAATTTATTTTCCATCGTATCGTCAGAGCATGGTAATGAATTTCTTTTCCATCGTATAGACCGATCATGGTAATGAATTTCTTTTTCATCGTATCGACCGATCATGGTAATGAATTTATTTTCCATCGTATTGACCGATCATGGTAACAATATTGTTTTCCATTGGCTTGTCAGTTCATGGTAACAAGATTGTTTTCCATCGGCTTGTCAGTTTATGGTAACAAGATTGTTTTCCATCGGCTTGTCAGTTCATGGTAACAAGATTGTTTTCCATTGGCTTGTCGGTTCATGGTAACAAGATTGTTTTCCATCGGCTTTTCAGTTCATGGTAACAAGATTGTTTTACATCAGCTTGTCAGTTCATGGTAACGAGATTGTTTTCCATCGTATTGTCAGTTCATGGTAACGAGATTATTTTCCATCGGCTTGTCAGTTCATGGTAACAAGATTGTTTTCCACCGGCTTGTCAGTCCATGGTAACAAGATTTTTTTCCATTGGCTTGTCAGTTTATGGTAACAAGATTGTTTTCAATCGTCTTGTCAGTTCATGGTAATAAGATTGTTTTCAATCGCCTTGTCAGTTCATGGTAACGAGTTTGTTTTCCATCAGTTCTTCAGTTAATGGTAACGACTTTGTTTTCCATCGGTATGAAGATTGATAGTTTTTTTTACGTACGATTGTGTTTTCTTTTGAATTCTACTAAAACCAATAATTACCTTACGTTCTCTGACAGGTACTTTCCATTTTTGTTAAAAAAAATTCTTTCATTTTAATCCTAACTATTGATCTTTTTTCCTCTAATCTTGACCATAAAAGATCAACGGTCACCCCTATATCGCCTATAAATAGCCCCCCCTCCCCAAACCCACATTGGTTTTTCAGGTTTTGAGGCGAGGCTCTACTCCACTGTTTTTAAGTCATCGTACGATCTTTCATCGGCAGCACCTATATGTCTCAATCCTCTACTAATACTCCCGCTGAAATGTCTTCAAAGACTTTTATAGAGAATGACTTTTTTAGAGAAAGGTTAGTTTCTTGGAACTTTTTTGATTCGTATAATTCCACAATCAGAAGAATCATTTTTTTTAAGGATGGGATCATTTATGTGTTGAAAGACCTATTTCTCAAGATCCAGTTCTCTTTGATGTAGTCAGTCAGTTCTATACAACCGTATCTTTCGACAAAGACATGACTATCAATTTTGCTGTGTATGATAGAAAGTTGTCTATATCTATGAAACAAGCGGCTCATTTTCTGAATATACCAATAGAAGGGGATTCTTTCTGTTCATCTAATAAACTACCAGAGGAGGTTGGTACTTTTAATATAGAAAGTGATGATAAGTCTTTGTTTTTTATAAATGAAGAGAAGAGAAAAGTGGCTAATTTTTCTCCGAATAATCAGTTTGTGAATTTATGGATGCAAGGTTTTATTATCCCAAGGAAATGGGATAGAGAAACTCTGAAAGTTTCTGATATTTTTATTCTTGACTATCTTGTAAATATGAGAAAATTAAATCTCATGGGATATGTTTTTGAAACCATCAAGAATGTCAAGACAAGAGGAATTAAGTCCCAAATGATTATGTATCCATCTATCCTTACAATGTTTATTCTTGAGAGTATAAAGTTTTGCAACATTCCTTTGAAGAGAAACCTGATAGATCTGAAGCCATCCTAGATTAGTAAGAGTAAGTTGAAAAATATGAATGTTTGTTTTGATCCAAATTCAAAACTTTTTATAAGAGATGTAGAAGCTGAATCGGCTAAAAATCAATCGGCACTTATGCCAGCCAAAGAAATTCCTTCTATTGTTGTTCCTCAAAATTCTGATCTGCAAACCAGCTTAAAGCCAAAGAAGAAGCCTATGTATAGTAAGAAGGTTGTAGCCAAATGGAGAAAGGATAAGGAACAGAGAAAGGAAGGTGATCCAAAGTTTGGACTTGATCTAGCCGAAACCTTTGCTGAGAGATTAAGGGTTGAGGATACCCTTCAGGATGAAAAGAAGAAGAAGGTTCATTTGAAAAGAAAAGCACAGGAATTTGATGTTTCAAATATCTTAAAAGGATTTGAGGATGCTAGTGCTCAACTTACCAAAGAAGTGCATCAAGAGCCCATCGTACAGAGTCTTCCTGAGAAAGAAAAAGGAAAACAAATGTTGGAAGAGATAGAAGAAGTTGAAGAAGAGGAAGGATATCTTCTTTTAGAATTCCTTCAGATTTTGAGGAATAGTGGAGAATAATCAGTTCAAAATCAGATTGAAGGTGTTCAACAAACCCCTCATGCTGATCAAGAACCTTTTGAAACTTCTGAAACTCCGGATAAATCACCCCCTCAAGAAAAGAAAGGTGCTCAATCTTCTCATACAGAAAAATTTATTGTCATTAGTGACAAAGTAGAAGAAGAAAGAAAAGAGAAAGAAAAAGAAAAAGGAAAACAGCCAGTTATTGACTCAAGCCAATCAAATGAATTTCCTTCGTAAGATGAGGATACTGATTCAAAACACACAATCTCTCTCAAGAAGAGTGATTATATTTTTCATGTTTTAAGAAGGGTTGAAAAGACCATTCCTTACTTTCCCAGGCTGGAAGGGAAAATTGATTTCATTACTGACAATCAGAAAAAAAAAAGTATGGTTCTGTAAGAGAGTTGATAAAGAAAGTTTTGTCAGTTGAAGCCAATTTGAAAGTTCTATCTAAAACTTCAGTTGCTCATAAGAAAGCTTGCAACAGGATGACCAAGTGGTCATATAAAATAGAAATCTCGGTGAATGACCATGAGATAGAAATTAAAGATATAAGGAGGTTATCAAATGATCTTGCGATTGATTTCAATAAGCTTGACAAAGAAACTATTGAAAGGCTGAATCAGATAACTCATGGAGCCAATATTCCTTCAGTGAAAGAATTGCAAGAGAGAATGAATGATTTTCAGTCAGAATTCTCAAAGGTTTCATCCTTCAAAGATGAAATGGTTTTGTTGAAGAAACAAAATTTTGTGTTATCCAAAGATAACAAGAATCTGAAAGATAGAATTGATACCCTTGAGTAAGTGATCAGAGTCCAGGAGTAGACTATCAAGAATCAAGATCAGATTTTTTCTGACCAACAAGAGCTTCTCAGAACTCAGGGTGATTCAATTTCTGAAGACAAGAAAGAAATCAAGAAGATGAAAGATGTTCTTCATGAGCTCATAAAGAAGTAAAAGGAAAGAGAAAACAAATGACTGTTGTATTTTTTTTTCTTTTGGAATCTGTATTTTTTTTGTAATAACTTTTATGATTCTTTTCTTTTGTCCTGCAATTCTTTTATCTAACCCTTTCAGGAAACTTAAAGTGACCCCATACTTTTTGTAAACCACAAAGGGGGAGAATGTTTTACAAAGGGGGAGAATGTTTTACAAAAGGATATTGATTTAATCAAATACCTCGAAACCAAGTAAAATATATGAATACAATCCTTAGGAAATTACACACCTAAGGGGGAGTTAGTTGTATTCAAATTCCTATTCAGAAGAGTTTCCAATAACTCAGGGGGAGATAAGTATTTCTTGTAGTCTTTACTTTGTGTTTTGTGCTTTCCAAAAAGGGGGCGATTGTTGAGTCAAAAGTTCCCTTTTGACTTTTATATCTTGTTTTGGAAATCACAACTATCTTTTTAATCGTACTGACTCTGTCAATCATATCGTACTGACTCTTTCAATCGTATCGTACTGACTCTATCAATCGTATCGTACTGACTCTGTCAATAGTATCGTATCGACTCTGTCAATCGTATTGTACTGACTCTATCAATCGTATCGTACTGGCTCTGTCAATAGTATCATACTGACTCTGTCAATTGTATCATACTGACTCTGTCAATCGTATCGTACTGACTCTATCAATAGTATCGTACTGACTCTGTCATTTGTATCGTACTGATTCTGCTATTCATACTTTCATTACTTGCTTATTTTGGTACTTAGTCAAAAAAACTTGTTTCATATTAATCATACTCTTGTTTATCATCTTCATATATCTTGTTTTAACCAATATGAAGTCGTTGAGTTAGTTATAAACCAATCAAAATGATGTCGTGCTTTCTGTTTCAATATGTCTGTCATAATGTCAGGTGCCCAAGTCCCTCCAAGTTTTTCGGAGAAATATGACCGTTGGAGGAGATGTGACCATTGGAACCTGAGGCCTATAAATAGGAGGTCATTTGAAGCTGAGAAATAGATACACAGACAACTGAAAAAAAGGGTGAACAACTGTGATACAACAGTGATACTTTGCTTCTATCAAGTTCTAGAGGGAGATGTTGAAACTTCTCTCATGCTTTGTGCTTTGTGTGTCCGATCATTGTATCGAGGGCTTTCGAGTAATTGAAAGACAGAGGTGATGATTACCTACAAAATCGAGGGCTTTCAGGGATAGGCAAACAGGCGTTCCTGTCATCATATCGAGGGCTCCCAGGGATAGGCAGATGGACGAATCGATCATTGTATTGAGGGATGCCATGGATAGGCAGACGGACGAACCGATCATCGTATCGAGGGCTGCCGGGAATAGGTAGACGGACGAACCGATCATCGTATCGATGGCTTACCAAGGTGGTGGTAAGACAGACCTCTTATCCTAGGTGAAAGGATAACCCTTCTCTTTGGGTCAAAAGAATTGTAATAATTTTACATTTTCGCTGTTGTTTGTATTAGAAAGTAATTTGTATTGTTTCCTTTCTTCATTATACTTTCAATTGTAATTGTTTCAATTACAATTATCCTATTACATTTTGTATTAATAGATTCTATACGCTTTATGGTAGAATATCTCACACTTGTATTACTCTGATTATTGTATTCATCTTGAATACAATTACTTTACTTTTCTAATAGTATTACATTACTTCATACCTTTATATTTAATACAATTATGGTTTGAATTGTATTAGTTTAAGATCTTTTAAACTAATATCTTTAAGTGTTTAAACTCTAAGTTTTTAAACATACAATTCACCCCCCCCCCCTCTTGTATTGTTCCATCTAATATACATATACATCTACATATTTTATCCAACACCCCAAACTTATTTCCAAAATTTCTTATTGAGTCTTTTTCCTTCCCTATAAAAGGCCACCACCTCTCCCCATTCCTCACACCTCCCAAACCTCATATGTTAGGCCAATAACATCTCATGTAGTCTCCCAAAATACCTCCCCTAGACCTAAAATCCACCCATTGTTCAGAAATAAATCCAAGGATGCTTTTGGTTCAAACCAAAAGTAGTTACCCAATTAAGAAATAACATCTTTTGTCAAGATTTTTAGAATCGTTTCCATTTTCCACACCCTAAAATATATTTTTAATATTTTGTATATAAAAAATAGTATCATAAATATACTAGGATTTTATTTTTATAAATATTTGACCTAAACATACACAAACCTCCATATATTGGAAGTGAATATATTGTTTATGTGTTCAAAAAACTAGTGCCTCACAAAATGATGATTGTTCAATTTTCCCTTACCACCACCCATGGTGGCCATTACAATGGAAAATATGTTTATATTTGTTATATATGATATTAATTATGTCTTTATACTTATTTAATCCTTTTATAAAACATAATTCAGTACATTCTATTTTATGTCAATACGATAATATCGTTTGAGGAAGTGTGGATTACTGCCCCCTCAAAGGAATGTGATTCATTCACACGATACATGGAAATTATAAATGATGGTTATAATTAATAATAGGAAACATACATAAAATATATTTGATATTAATAACACAATTACCATTTACGATATATATATATATATATATATATCTTTATTACACTTTCATACACTTAAAAACTGATAATGTTATTCGTGGATATGTGGACTACTACCTATTCGACATGATGTGATTACTTTTTCATCACAAGAAATATATTTATATATATATGTATGATTAAATAATATGTTATTTAATAATGATCATTCTATAATGATATGGTTTTACTTACCTTTTTCTCATAATAACCGTTAAAAATTTGCAATGTTACTCATGCGTTCGTACGACCTACCATCTTCATGATTGTAATGTTGATTCATTTTTCATAACCATATTTAATGATTTATTTCAAAAGTATAATTATGTATAAATATTATTATTACATCATGGTTATTATTCTAGATATTTTATATAATGACCTCTTTGACCATAGTTGACCTACAATAGTTGTTTTGACACATAAACATAATTTAGTCAAAAACACTCGATGTAAACATAATTATTTATGTAATTTTAAAAAACAAGGTAATATGTGAAATAAAAGAAAATATAAATGATAAAAAGGTTTGGGATATTATACAAAATTAAAATATTTTTATTATATAAGAGGTTAAAGGAAGTCCGCATGAAACAGAACTCAGGATAAGGGATTCATGTCTCATTTTCATTACAGGAGGTATACTTAATTATTGTAAACAAAATTTATTATATATGTTGTACATAATTCCACATAGACATATAATATTATGAATAATATTATAATAATTATATTGAAATTCTTTATTTAAGTATTATTATATTTGGATTTTCCAATCCATTTGTTACTACATTAGTAAGGGATTTTCATCTCAATTTTTAAATCTGTGAGATTAATGTCATATTGAATACTTACTTATTCCTTGTTCCATTACCACTGGAGATTTAGATATATTATATCATGAATCATTTTATTATCATTATATTCCATGATTCAGCTAAAGTCATACCATACTGGTGATTATGATTTTAATGTTTTAATGTGGTAGGGGACACTTTGGAATGTTTTTGGATTATCTCTTCAAATGTTATAAATATCACTTATTTTTGTGATTGATTACATCCCTTGAAGAAATAAATTTATTGTAATCATTTTTAACTTTAAATTTAATTAAATATCTATATTCTCATAAAATGGATATTAGTATTCCCAGATCCGTATACCATTTTTCATGTCGTAGTTACTTTGACAATTATTAGATTATTAAGGAATTATTGATAGATCCGTATTTCGTATTCAATGAGGATATTTGTTAGGGCATATTAGTTGTTATTATTATTCCATGTGAATAATTTTTAATAGAAATGACAGTTGTTCCCCATACATTATATATCTCTTTGATACATCGACATGTTCTCTTGAGATGAATAATTGTGCAAATGGGTTTTTACCCTTGGTTTTAAATCATCTTGTGAAAGGTTTTGATGGTAATAGGTCCTCATTATCCATATAAATTAATTAAATTATAAAATAATTTCTTCCATCATAGTTTCAGTTATTATTCATCCATCTGATTTTACGTCAACATATCTATAGAAACATTTCATTTCAATTCTTTGATTAATGACATGTGTTTTAGTTTCATACCTCGCAATGTTTAGTTTTCCTTATCAAGTTATTTGAATGGAATTTATTTACCATTATTTAACTTTCCATAATTAATTTTCTCATTGATTCATTATTTCTTAATCTATATTTTTTTTTACTGATCTTTTGAGCTCACCCTTATTATGTTTATTTCCTAATTAATCTAATAAGCGTACTCTGCATGAAATACAAGAATATAAAAGATGGATTATAGTTATCATAGTAGATGATTATTTTTTTAGAATAAATAAATATATTATAATTATTTTATCCATTTTAAATACATTTCTCATTTATGAATCTGGTTTAGAAAGACTATTAAACTGATCAGTCCTTTAAGTATTGATTCCTTCTAACCATGCCAATATAATTTGTATTAGACACCAGCTTTAAGCTATTCAGGGCTAGGTCGCTACAATTAGTATCAATGGAATGTTAGTAATAACCATGGGAACATGATTTAGGAAAATTATGTTAGATAACATAACCATAATACGTTATTTTAGGATGGTGATGCATAAATTATGAGGGTATTCCAAAAAATACATATCTATTTGGATACTATAAGTGGACAAGGTCCTATAATAGATGTACCTTGGTGTAAAAACTCTGAAAAGGTGTTTTGGGCCAGAATCTATGTAACCTGGTGCATGGAAAATGATCTTACTATTCACCTGTTTTGACACTCCCTGGGGATATGCATAAGATAATCCACATTTTCTTTACAAACCATTATGAAAAAAATAGAGAGTATTTTAAAAATTAATAATCAAGTTTAACCTATGGTGTTTTATATTTAAAAATAAGGTTTCATGATTTAGATATCTTATAGATAATTATGCACTTCTCTCATATTGACTATTTTTTCCCACACCATTCTTTTTGGTTTCTGTCAATGGCTAGAACCTGAAGGGTTCAAGTTAACATTGAACATTAAATACAAGGTGGAAAAATGATAAAAAAAATTATGTGTTGATAAGAGTGAAGGATATCATGATTATTCCAGTCTAGTATTCCTAAAATATAATTAATAATATATAACTTTACCAACTCTCGAGTGCACCAAAGAAGATAAGGATTTAGAATGATAAGATCTAGAGTGATGGAGACTGTGTAGAAAATAATGCTCAACATTCAAGATGTGAGAAGTGTGTAAGAAGAAAACTAGGAAGGTATCATAATGGAACATATAAATGCTTTATGTGTAGAAAATAAGGATATAATGAAAAGGATTTCCTAAGAAAAATGAAGAGTATGATGGAAGGAAATGAAGATCATCTTATAAAATCTTATATAGTTTATTGTCATAAATGTGGAAAACCTAGACATTTACCTAGTCAATGCCCTCTACTGGAAGATAAAATCTTGAACATTTAAGGATCTATGAGTTAATAAGTGGATTATGTATTTATTTATTGAGTTTGTATTGAAAAACTTATCAAATATTCTACATAGTGATTAACCTAATTTCAAGGATGTCCATCATATATATTTGGGAAATTGTATTAATATAGTTCTAGGAAAGGAAATCCTATTAGCAAGGTGGTAACCAATAAAATCCACCAAGGATGTGGGTCTTGAACCCAGGACTTATGGATGATAATTTTTTATAAAAACCAGTGACCTATGAAATTTCCTTGTTAATTTTAATTGTTTTTAGTTAAAAAATTTAATGATTGAATTTTAATAATTAACTTATAGTTACAATTTGGAGGATTATAAATTAATAAATTTCCCATATTTACATTGGGATATAGAAAAATACAAATAGTTATAACTTTCACTCTATTATAGGCCTTATAATCCATTAAAAGTTTCTTTTTATTTCTTCAGGCATAAAAAATTCATTGGTGGTAATTAATTATTTTGGAGTAAAGGGATGAAATTGAATTTGATCAAACCCCAACCAAAATATATAATTGTTTATATGAGATTGAAAACTATAATGTTAGAATTTTTCATTATATTATTTAATTCCCCTATAATAATAAATTCGCATAGAAATAAAATGTTTCCCTAATACTTAAAATTTTGGTTAACTATTGGCCTTCTAAATCATCAATGATTTATGGCCATGAGGCTTTCAAGTTTCCATTAATCATTATCTTGTTTGTGAATGATGATCTCATTCAATCCCTATAAATATTTTTATTTTTTTATCCAGGTACATATACTTACATGACACTATTGTTATCCAACATAGATATTTAGTTACATGGTATTCAATGTGACCTTTGCACTTTTAATTCTCTATTTTATAGATTATTACTTATAAACTCTCCTCACGATATGGTATTTCATCCATAGGAAGTATCAAAAAAATTATCATAGTAATTGAGTTTAAATTGAGAGGATGCAATTTATATAATGTGGGATATTGTGGCACCACAAAAAACATAAGTAATAACCTTGTATTCGATAGTGTGTATGACACACTAAAACAAGTGTGTAAGGTAATATAAATCTTTATACATTATAATAAATTTACAATTTACAATACATTCCATGCATGCAACACTGAGTTAGCGTTTGTTACACACAAGATAGACCATTAATAATAACTTGTGTTGCATGAAAGAGTGGCCTTTCTTGATAGCTTTTGGTATACACAAGAGATACATTCGTAGAAAATTTATGTTACACAGAAGGTCGATTTTCACCAAATAACAATGTATTATTAAAATATTATTATTTAATATGATATGATATAACCTAAATTTTATGTTAGTGGTTCTGAATAATATTAACTAAATTATAAATATATATGGTTTATAATATTATAATATTAATTCAATGGTTAAAAATTAATTGGACATTGATATAGGAACCAATTGAATATAAAATGAATGTTTTTATATTAAATTTTTTTTAAGATCACAAATCAATTTTACCATAATAAATTAATGTAATTAAAATTAGTTAATTATTTTAATTGAATATATGTATTATATATTCAATAAAATATTTTTTAAATACATTAATTATGATTTATGTTCAAATGATTAAAATAAACCCTATTTTAGAAATAAAATACTATATTTTTATATACAGTTTTCCAACTTTTAATGGAGAACCCATTTTAAATTTTAATTTTGATAACTTAATTGATAAATATATAAAAATATTATTAATCTTTATAATATAAACATAAAAATCATCTTAGGGTGATGTTTTGATAATTTTCTATAAATATTCAACTTTTAATTAATAACTAAAAATACTAAATTTTTGTTTAAAACTGCATGTTCATCTAATTTATTTATAAGGATAAACTATAGTTATATTTTCTTTCAATTTTAATTATATAATATTTTTATCAATTTCAAAAATATTGGTGATTAGTATGATTTTCACTGTGAAATTGATTATAAAAATATAGCCAACTTTCAAGCGTTTTTTACTTTAAAACCCCACATTGTCGTCCCGTCTATGAGGTTAATTTTAATTTAATTTATTCCAATAATATGATTGGAATTTGGATAAATAGATTCCATATTTGTAATTATAATAATTTATAATTCATAATAATAACAACTTTGTTTTTCACCAAAATGATTAGTGAAATTAATTTATATTAATTATAATTATTAATGTAAAATTATGATTAATAAAGGATTAAACCTTTAACATCAGGGATTAGATGACCTAAAAACTTTTCAAAAACCCATTGGATGGACATACATAGTCCATGAAAATTCCATTAATTATTTTTTTACTATGTTATGTTTTTTTAAAGGTAAGATCAGGTTCACACATAACTTGTTTCCAAAAATTCTATGTGAGTCTTTTTTCCTACCCTATAAAAGGCCACCACCTCTCCCCAATCCACACAACTCTAAAACCTCTTACATTCATACATTACCTACCCAAATTTTGACACACAAAATCTCTCCTTGACATACAATGCTCCCATTTTTAATAAATTAATCCAAGGAAGATTTTGGATCAAACCAAAAATAGTTTCCCGATTAAGAGGTAATGACTTCTCTCACGATTTTTAGTTTCATTTCCATTATCCAACCCCTAAAATATATTTTTTATATTCTTGTATAAAAAAATATTATCCTAAAGATACTATGATGATATTATTCTAATGTTTATACCTACAATTATTCTCACCTTCATCTAATGGAATTGAACATAATGTTTCTTTGCACTGAAAAGTACTACCTCACAAAATGATGATTGTTCAATTTTCCCTTACCATCACTCTTGATGGACATTATGATGTAAAATATGTTTATATATGTTATAAAGGATATTTATCATGTAATTATACTTTGTTAAACCTTTTATAATTCATATATTTTTGAATTTACATTTTACATTAATATGATGACATCGTTTGAGGAAGTATGGACTACCGCCAACTCCAAGCAATGTGATTCTTTCACGCGATATGTGGAATGTATAAATGATGGTTATAATAAAAATTATGGGAAATAAAAAATATATATATATTATATTCATGAAATAATTATCATTATGGTAATATATATATATATATATATAATATTTTCTTTATTACCCTTTAACACACTAAAAAACTGATAATGTTATTCGTGGACGCGTGGACTACTGCCTCTTCGACATGATGTAATTTCCTTTTAAACCCAAGAATTATATATATAAGTTGGTATGATTAAATAATATTGTATTTATTAAATATAATTATTGAAATATATAGTTATACTTTCCATTTTCCCATAACAACTATTGAAAGAGTGCAACGTTACTCATGTATACGTACGACCTACTTTCACCATGATTATAACGTTGATTCATTTTCATAACCATATTTAATAAGTAATTTGGGAAGTATAATTGATATATTAATATGAAAATTAAGGCATGTTTATTAATCTATAGATTTTATATAATGACCTCTTTGACCATAGTTGAAAAATAATAGGTTTTTCAGCACATAAATAGAATTTGATAAAAAACACCCGATGTAAACATAATTGTTTAAGTAATTGTGTACAACATGGAAATAATTTAAATAAAACTAAATATAAAGATGAAAATGGTTATTATTCAAGTATAAAATTAATATAAGTTCATTATACAAGAGGTTAATGTATTTTCACCCGAAACGAAACTCAAGGTATGGGATTCTTGTCTCAGTTTCATTGTGTGAGGCATACTTAATTATTGTACGTAAAAAAATTATATGGTGTACATACTTCCACATTGAAAAATAATATCATTAATAAAATTATATTCATGGTATTTAAATGTTTTATTTATGTATTATTACTTCGGGGGTTTCCAATCTATTTCTTACTACATTATTAAGGGATTTTCATCTCACTTCTTAAATATGTGAGATAAGTATCATATTCAATACTTTTTTATTTTATATTCCCTAAATACTGCCCATTTTGATATATTAGGTCATTAATAATATTATTATAATTATATTACAAGATTCATCTAATTTCATACCTTTCTACTAATTATGATTTAAATGTTTTAAATGTGGTATGAGACACTTTGTAATGATTAATTATTATTCTCTTCAAATGTTATTAATCTCACTTACTTTTGTTATTATTAACATAGCTTTATGAAATCACTTTATTTTCATCATTTTTCATTGAAAATTTAATCAAATAACTATATTCTCAAATAATTGATTTTATTATTTCCAAAATAGTATAATATTTTTCATATAGTAGTTACTTTTACAATTAATTTGATTATTAATAATTATTGATAGATACATATTTATCATTCAATATGGATAATTGATAAAGAATATTAGTTATTTTATTTATTCAATATGTGGAATGATTTGTAATGGAAATGACGATTGGAGCTCAGACTTTATATAGCTCTTTGATGCATCAATATGTTCCCATGAGATTAAAAATTTCACAAATTGGTTTCTAACATTAGTTTTAAACCATATTATGAAATGTATTAGTGGTAATAGGTCCTAATGTGGAATAGAAATTATGTAAACTAATAAATAATTTCCCTAATAAGTGTTTCAATTATTATTCATCCATGATATTTTACTTCAACATATCTAAGGATAAATTCTATTTTAGTTCATTTGTTAATGGCATGTGTTTTAGTTTCATACCTTTTCATATTTATTATTCCATAAATAATTATTTGAATAGAATGTATTTTTAGTTATTTACCTTTCCATATTGACTATTACCATTGATTCCTTATTTCATCTTCTATATTCTTCCCTTACTCAAAATTTGTGATCACCCTTTTTGTGTTTCTTTCCCTATGAATCCAATAATAATACTATGAAATAAATACAAGAATATAATAGATGGATTAGTGTTATCTTAGAAACTATTAATTTTCTTAGAAAAAATATATATTGTAATTATTTTATCCATTTTTATTATAACTATTATTTATTTATCTCATTTACCAAGACTACTTAATTGATCAGTCCTTCAAGGATTGATTCCTTGTAATCATGCTTAAGTAATTAATATCAGACACCAGATTTAGGCTATCTGGGGATAGGATGCTATATTCAGAATTACTAGTGATGGACTAAGATGTTGATCGCATACTTATGGTAGATGATCATAAGGGAAGTGAGTTATTTATTTAATTCACATGTGATGTCTTTTTTGTTTGTATTAATAATACCTTATTTACCATGGATGGTATACAAGAACATGTTCATGGTGACCTATTCATATTTTTTTCTCACACCCTACGTTGGCCATTCATGGTTAATATAGAAATTATGTCTCTATAATCATGTAAAGAACCGAGCTTAAGAGATGGACCTTATTGATTGAGTGGTACCTTTTGAATGGGTTGGATGGAAAGTGACCATGTTGTTTCTTGCACAAGATGAAGCTTACTTTTATATTTTATCTTATTCATAAGTCTTGTATATATGGGTTCTAAGGGTTATCCATGGGCAGCCTTCTAGTTTTTATATAACCTTTTATGGAATGTCGTCTATAAATTAGGTTTTGATTTTGGGATTATTTATTTATTATTACAATGTTTTTGTCTATTTATGCTTCCTCTATTTCTTTCTATTTATACCTCCATGTTATGGTCTTTATTCCATTGATTTTTGTACATATAACATAATTATTATCAACCATTTATGGTATAGTCTCCCCAAAATCACCTATTTACACCCTCATAGCTAGTTGAATTCTTTTTGTGTACATGGAGTCATGCATAAGGCGTAGTGGTCAACAAGTACAGAGAACTATTTAAATTTGCATCAGACTTGGGGATCTTCAAGAATAATCAACATCAACATCAACATCAACATCATCATCATTATATTATTTATTATTACATGAACTAGATCTACTAAATTTCTCTTGGTATCCATTTCTATTGAATCTTATTTTATAAACAGAGACTTCCTCTACAAGAAAATCATATCAGGTTCTCTACTACAGATTTTTCTATACATTATCTCTTTATTCATCTACATTTTTATATATTATGAATCATGTAAAGTATATCTTCCATATTTTTTGTATAAAAAGTATTCATCAAATTCCAATATTTGATATTCTAAAAAATAATTTCTTAGAAACATATTGTTGGAATGTGTTGTTGATCAAAATCATATTCATCCTTCATAACTGATGGTCCCCACTACTGTTCTTTGAATACCCTTTTTCAATTTTATCCAAATAATTAATTTTCTATTTGAATTATATAAAATGAACTCATGAATATATCTTCTTGAAAATATCACAAAACCTATAATAAAACAACTTTCATATCATTATAAAAATAAACGAGAATAATTATTTTATGGATAAATGTTATACTAATGGGGTAATGAAAATTGAAATTATATTTATAAACATATATTTAATGTAAATTATATGATTGTATCACTAAATGTTCTTCCTATCCATAGTATGAATGTCTTCTTATTAATCATTTACATGAATAAAAGTTTTATTTTTTAATTATATTTCATTAATCATCTATTCCAAGATAAAGATATTTACATATAAATGTATCTTATATAATTTCTCCATCAACTCATATTCTGTAAAATAATAGTCTTATACACGTAATATTCAACTATTATGTATTTCATAAGATTCATTTTATTTTTTAAATTTTTAGACATTAAATTATATGAATAAGTTAGGGAATCTTAATAAACCTATGGTTTCTTAATGATAATCTTATATACTCACTTATAATTTTGGGATTTTATATGATTCTATTTTGTTAATTATAATGAACCATTAATATAAAGAGTGATTTATTCCTAATTGTGAATTTCAACATAGAGGTGATCCTTATAAAATAGTATTTATACTCAAAACACATCATGTTATTATCCATAATAAATTCATAGTGTCTCTGGTGAGCATGAATCATATTTAATATATATTTACATTTATCATATTCAATGTTCTCCAAGGAATTTTAAGTTTCCCTTCCATAAATTCCAAGTTTATATTTTTTATTATTCAAATATCTATTATGAGATTATATAAATTTGATTTTATTTTATTGTTCGGATATCTCTTATAACTATAATAATCAATTAGTTATGTACACATTCAATAAAAAATAAATTTCAAATTTAACACATTGTAGAAGTATTAAATATCCTATAATATCTAATTATAACATTTCATTTTTATAATAATATAATCACTTTTCCATTATCCTCCATGAAATCATAAAATGATCTATCCAATTAATTTTCACAGTATTTACCTTCCACGATTAATTATTGAATCTAATTAATAGTTTCTGCAATTTAATACAAAACATTCAGTTTAAATAATATACTTATATCACATGTGATCATGGAATTCAAACATCATAATTAAAATCACAGTACATCATTATGTGAATCCATTTAATTTTTGTTAACCACTTAACTACAAATTAAATATTCCAAAAAAACTCAAATTATTTATTTAATAAATGAATTTTTTATGTAATGGTAAATCCTATAATTAATTCACAGACCAATCATACTCATATTCACACTCATACATATTTAATTTTACAAATTGATAAAGAAAAAACCAAAACACCTCGCTATTCACTCTAAATATAAATAATTTCAAAAACCCTATAAAAAAATTTATTTTGAAATCCAAAATTAAAAAATCCTAAAAATAATTAGACTTCATCACCTAATTCCCTTATGGATTAAAAATTCAATATTTTTGTGTTAGACTAATACCCACACTTAGCTTTCATTCCATATCCCAACACATCATCTTATTTCATCAATTTCTCCAATATAATGAATTTTTAAAAGAAACCATAGTTCTACCATTATTTAATTTACAACCCAACCTTGTTTTGTAGTGACCAATGATTTTCAAACATATATATTACATCATTTTATATGAATATTCAATAAATTATGAAAAAACATACACATGGACCATAATTATTTAGTTTCATGGGATAATATCTAAAAATTATTATAATTTATGAAATAGATTCAACATATACAATAAATATATTCAATTTAGTTTTATTTAAAAAAATAAACTAATAAAAAATTTTATTTGTATAATAGGAAAAAAACATAAGTATGGTTGAGTTTAAATTCATAGTAAGGGTATGAAAGTGATATATCAATGATCAAAAAAGAAGAAATTAACATAAGGGTACGTGGGGTTATCATTTGAAAACCATAACCTATATATCAATGATTAAAATATTGATACATGGAATAAAGGTTAGAAATTATAATACATGAATAACAAAATAACCAAAGAACATGATATGTGATAGAATTACATTGGCATAATACAAGAAATTTTGGAATACCCTTAAGGATAGAAATGATTAAATTATGGATACCCACCAAGACATTAATAACACGTTAATATTGGAATTACCATTGGTTTTACTACATTATGATTTGGATATACTCTCTTAAACCATCATTTGGGCTTGGAATAAACTCATATGTAACCTATTTTGAGCTTGATATAACCTCACATGCACCCTTTGTGATCATATAAAATAAATAAACACAAAATCCATTGAATTTATATATAGATATCACATGTCACATAACCTATACAATTTTATTCCACAAGATTATAAAACTATCATCATTTCATAACCCATGAAAATAAATGGAATTCATAATAATTTTATCAATTAATCATAGTGTACCCCATAAAAAATGAAATAGGTTTCACAATAATTTTATCATAGTATAACCCATGGAATAGAAATGGGTTTGATTAAAATATTTTAATGATATTAGTAAAGTATACAAAAATTTAGGTTTTGGGTTATGTGGTTCGGGGGTTGATTGGTTTTCTGATGCCACCATGGCCAGCTTTTTGGTAGATTATGACTCTCTATTCCCTAGATACATGAATCGTTCGGATCCCACAGTCATTTGGACCCCTTCTATGACCTAATGTTCCCCTAAGACTCTCCATGTAGGATCTATTGTAAAGGAATCCATGTGGTTTGGGGATGTGGTGTTCAATGGTCGTTAGTCCTTTAGTCAATCCTTGAGTTGGTTCACTCCTATAAAGATAATAAATGGATTGATATATTTGCATTGTGTTTCTTCTTCAAAATCATAATTAAGGTCTGTTTCGTGTTTCTACATGTGATATATCTATATTATACTCATGTGATGATGAATTCTATTTTTATCTCTTGATTTGGTGTTTTTTATAGTGTGGTGACTATTCTGATCGTTGACGGTGGATGATGCTGAAGCGAGGATGACACATATTTTTTGGTAATGGAACTTGTGTTGAGAGTTCTCTAATGGAATCATCACAGTTGTCGTGGTGACATAAGGGGGAATGGCTCTAGGCAGCCTGTAGCTCAATATTATGTGACCCAAGGATGGGATTCACATATCTGATTTTTGAATTTCTAATGGGGTTAATCATTATTTAAGTATGATGACTTGGGATGGGTGGTTTTGTAGTTATTTTTATGCTTCATGGTTTTTGAATTTATTATTTGGGTGGTGTTTTGGTTTGAACCCGGTTGGATGTTGGATATGATGTTCCCACTAACCTTAAAGTGGAATTTGAATATAAAAAAAAGATTTAGAGGACTAAGTGACAAAAAACGATGAAATCTTCGTTGGAAAAATATTTTTAAAGAAAAATTAGTTGGAAATTTTCAAGAGAGAATTTTCATTTACACATTGAAAATAAAATAATTATTTCAAAAAAATCAAAATAATTTTATGAAAAATAAACCTATAATTTTATAATTGAATCTTTAAAAAAATTAATACATTTATTTTGGAAAGTATCATTTCCATTTTGAATTTTCTTTAAAACACAAGATTTATTACTCATTTCGGGAATAAATTTATATAAACATAATATTTGAAAAATTATAACGAATTTTTTAAAACATTTTGTGGTCATGGAATAAATGAGTTATTTAAGTTCCATACACGTTGAAAAAATATTTCATTAACATTTTCCAATAAATATATAAAATATGCCTTGTTTCTGAAAATAACATTATGATTCCTAACATAAATTTTTTTTAAAATAAAAACATGGGTAATATTTATTTATTAAATAATTTGGATACTGTTAAAAAATTGAAAACTTTTATAAAATAAATGGTTTTGGAATAAAATATTTTTTTTCGACTGAAGAGATAAATAAAGATAATTTTTCCTGAAAATAATCTTTTAAAAATTGTGTACATAAATAGTGGAAAATAAATGTAAAACATATAATTTAATTAAAAAAATTTAGGATTAAAAAAATTATTATTATTTTGAGATATATAAAATAATATTTAATCATTGGAAGTATAATTATAAAAAATCACATCAAACGATGAGATTGAATTAAAAAACTCTTACCACTTCAGTAACATTGAATCATAAAACCATGGAAATAATTACATTAAATGAAACATATAAAATTAGGAAAATAATAATATATATTTTGTAACATTTCAATGTCCTAATATATATATCTCATTGAATATGATAAGTTCATACTACAACTTATGTCCCAATGAAAACAATTAAGACAAAAATCCATTACTGATTTGGATTGTTTATACTATAAATCCCATGAATGCGAGATCCTAAAATTGATATGTAAATCCACATAATTTTATGGAAAATAATAATAAATTAAAAGCATTATCATTATATACACCACATAAATTAAACACATGGTGAAAATTACATGTGTCTCATAGAAAACGAAAGTGAGATGAAAATATCTTAATTTAAGTATCAACATCCTGTATTCATTTTTTCCTAATGTATAATAAATAAAATTTTATTATAATTTTACTATATAAATATTATTACATATATAAAATAATATATTATTTATTTATGTAATTTTATTACATGTTTAATAATAGATCCTTTTTAAAATCATGTTTCAGATAACAACCACTTTATTTTTCGTGCAGTATTTCACTAAGATTTTGTAGTCATATTAATTTCATAAGTATCCCATAATATAATTAATTTTAAAAAAAAATTAAATATTAGATATTCAGTATATATTTATTTATATGTGCCCATAATAGAAATATATAAAAAATTAAATATAATGTTCCTGGAGACGATAGACCATACACATGCAATAATGTTTTTTACATTTTATCAATGGATTGAAAGAAATAAAGCTAATAATAAATTAACATTCTAGATTCATTTTTATGACATATGTAAAAAAAATTATATTTATTTAAAACTATCACTATTATCATCCATGAAAATAATTCATGAAAAAAGAATCATATCTCTTTGTGAGGTAGTAGTTCACATTACACAAGAAAGACGTTATCAAAATTTCACAAAGTTAAAAGTGAGTTTTATAGGTGATATAATAATTAATAAATTATAATAAAATCATAAATATCCTATTAAATCATTTAATCCATCCTTATATCCATCCTTAATAAGTTTTAATGGAAAAACAAATGACATTTGTTCGCAAGGTGGTAGTCCTATGTACGCATGAATGGTGATTTTACAACCCATTAGATAGAAGAGAGGGGGGTATGTTGTGATATTAACACAATAAAATATAATAATATTTAATATAATTAATTTACTATATAAATTAGTTATAATAAGACTTTAAGGATGTGGTGGATTAAATAAAACAAAATTCTTGAATTGGGATGTTACCTCTTCTTTAGACTTCTTTTGGTTTGCAACAAAAGGATTCATAGGTTGTATTTACGAAACCACCAAGGCATCTAAAAAGTGATTATTTAATTATATAAGTTATATTTCAATGTCTTTGATGAACCAAATTGTTTCAGAAGAGTGAAAATATGAGGATAATGTGTGGCCTTTTAGAAGTGAGGTGAGTGGCATAGTTAAATTTTTTGGATATGAAATGGTGTACCCAATTTTTTTACTTGAAAAAAGAATCCCAAATTGTAAATTATAAAAAAATATAAGTTATAAAGTATATATAAGTTCATCTAATGGGTTTGTACATGTTTTGTGTTATTTTAACCTTTATCAACTAAGTTTAACCCACGGTGAACCCATTTTTTCTGTAACTATGGTAAATAATTTTTACTTTTTTTACTATTAATTATTCTATAAAATTAACCTAATATTATTAGAATGTATAAATTATAATTATTACAAATATTTAATCCATTTTTATAAATTATATCCATTTATGTGAACAATTTCAAATTAAAATTAATCTTACATATGTGATGAGAAAGCGAGGTTTTGAAAGTGAAAATATTCTAAAGATTAAAAACATTTTATATAATCCTTTTATAAGAAAACGAATGATATGAAATGAATTGGGTTAATAGATATAAAATTGACTAATTTTTTAAACTATTTTAAAACTTTTTCTTTATTTTTTAATATAATTTAAATATATCACAGTTCTTAATTAAATCCATTAGTATTCCCTATTCATCAAAAAAATTATCTTCTCAAAAAATTATGAAACATTCACTCTACGACAATTTGTAAATGAAGATTTAAAAATTGAATTAAAAATTTTCAAATAAAGTTTTAAAAATTGGAAAATATTAATTTAAAATATGTGTGCAAAAGGAAACAAAACTACTTTTTAGGAAAATATTGTTTTTAAGTGTAAATTGATTTTATTATAGATATTGTATAGAAAAACATTTAAAATAAAATATTTAAACTTTTTTGAATATTTAATATACATATCTCATTAAAATAACTCATCAAAATAGATTTTTCTAATTTATTGAGGTACAACATGTTTGTGTGCATAGTCATTCAGAAGAAGATTTCCTTTATTTTCAATTTTTTTATTTTGATTTTTAATTAGTTCGTAACCAACGAATTAAATTTACATTCATGTATAAACCTTATATTTTCATTATATATAAAATCATATTCACACCTTACCTTCTATATGTTAAGTCACAATAATCATATAAAATAATTATATTTTGATAGTATGCTGTGTTTTATTTAAAAATAGTGTTTTGTGTAACAAATTATATACTCAATGTTGCATGTAACATATTCCAATCTCAGTGTTATGGGTAATAAAATCTACACATGGTGTTTTATGTAATGGAAAATATAAAACAATATTTTTTGAAAAAAAAATCACAAAACATCAAGTTGTTATATTCAACACCCCTAAAAATGAATTTCTCTATCAAAATTCATCACCTTGTTAGAAAACTATGATGATAATTATACCTCATTACATCCTAATGATCCCATTTAGATTCTCATGATTGTGGTTTCACAAAAAAAAAATTCCTTGTCAGTGGTTGTTTTTTAGAACAATCTTTATATGGTCAAAAATATACACTTGTTTTCATCATAATAAAGATCATGATCTAGCGATATAGCCTTTTAGTTTAATACCTATGATGGATAAGTTATTTATATAATAAAGATATATATGTGGAAAAAATCATAACCTAAGATATTTTTCATATAAGATCCAATTGATAAGATATTATCTTGATAAGATTAAGTATGTCAAAGTGACTAATATACCTAGGACATAGCTTTCCCTTCACTAATCCATGGAGAAATTCATAGAAACACCTTATCACCAACATCAAAATCTAGATCGAAACAAATATTATCTGCATAAATTTTATATTAAATTTTACCTCCCTTATGAGTTGTTGAATTTATATGACCTTATATTCTATTCCATCATCTAGTTCTGGTCCCAATAAGTTTTTTTCTTAAACAACATTACATTATATTGGTGCTCTATAATTCTTATTAGAAAGGGATTATAAGGATCAATGTAAATGCTGGATCAAAGGCTATTTTAATAAAAAAAAATTAACAAGAGGAAGGCATTGATCCCAACCAAAATTGAAATATATAGATCAATATCCAAGAATATCCTCTACGGTTTGAATTATTCCCTCAGAATGACCATCTATTTGAGAATGATATGCGGTGCTGAAACACAATTTTATTTAAAGTTCTTGCTAAATAATTAACCAAAACATCGTGGTAAACTTAGGATCATGATAAAATAAAACTCAATGTGTTACCCCATGAAAATATTACCACCTAATGAATATTCTAAAAAGGAGATCTTGAGAGAAATATTTTCTATTAGAAACAATGTGTAAAGACTTCTTAAGGTGATCGACTATGAACAATAATTAACATATAATAAATGATAATATAAACCCAAATGTTTACTAGTTCCTTTGTTCATATATCCACTCTATTGGAAGGTACTTATTTCTAAATAATTATCATTAAAACATATTCAAAACTAAAGTGTTTTATTACCATAAGTCACTCCTGAAATATCCTTAATCTTGATAAACTCCCCTTATAAAAACCTCAAGAGGGGTGTGTAAGACATTGAACATATAATAAACCTTAAACATGTAAAACCATGATCAAATCCATAATATATAGGTTAATATTACATGGAGACATATATTCTTTAATTAATAATTCACCATTTATTATTTAAATAATCCCTTTTATTATTAAAAAAAATTTCCATTATAATCATTGTTTCAAACATGTATTGATATAATATCAAATTTTATTTCATTATTCCATATTCCATGATTAGCGAGACAATAAATTATAAATATTACATTAAATTTCACTAAAAGGTAATCTTTATGATTATTATAGGGTTAATTCATAAAAAATAAATCATTAAATTCTCAACTAGGGAGTGGGGGATATGTTTTCCCTATTTATCAGGATTCACTTCATCATTCATGATTTTCTTAATATTTCACTTTATCCTTCTTCATTAGAGGTTTTTATGTCTTATCATCCTTTTTAGACATTATATAAGGTCATTTATTCATATAATTCACATACTCCTTACATTTTAAAACCCTGGATTCTGGGTGTTTTTATATATTTTCATCATTAGATAACATATTCTCATTATTTTGGTTAAAAATTTATCAATGAAAATATTTTCCACACATAAACATTGACCAGTACCCTTAAGGAAATTTATTCAAAGTTTTTTCCTAGATAGTGAGCATAAATAAAATTCATTCATCATCTTTCCATTGGTTTTAGATTTTAATTTAAATTCTATATTTATATTCTTATCAAAATGATCATATTGATACAAAAATCCAAATTTTATTTCCATATTAATATAATATAATAATATCTTCATAGCATTTGAAGTATCTTATGGATAAAACCCATCAGATACTTGGTTTCAATACACTAAAGAATCAATCAATATTACATTAATGTTGCATGATATTAACAAAATCATTTCTTTAATGGTTTGTAAAAATTTTCTCATAGGTACTAACAGATTAATCATCATATTACTTTAGATCAAATAATTACTTCTCCATTATCATGTGATGAATATGAGGAAATTAATTATTGAAATGTAATTACATAAAATTATCCCGAATTATTGAGTTAATTTCATCATGTTGCCTTATATTCATGATGATATTCTACCATTGATCTCATTCTCATTGAAAATGATAGACAACCAAAATGAATTTTTACTATTCTGAATAGTAGAAAATGGAAAATATCTACTCCTAGGTATGGATCAATTTCTCAACAACTGATGGATTATAAGAATCACTAAAAGAATGTGGATGTTTCCTCATGAAGAAAAAAATATAATAGTGTTCCCTGGTTTGATTGTTTGGAATTTCATCCTGTTTCATAACATGAGAATGTTGTTTCAGTAAAAAAACACGATTTTTTATTCAATATCCAATAATTTATGGATTATATATTGGTAAATACATTCATTTTCCATTACACTCAACATGAATTTGGTTACATTAGTTTTCAAAAATTGACGAAAACCAAATATATTATTGTAAGAAACAATAATCATAGTGGGTAGCCATAATGTCATGAAAAATAACTAATAGGATGTCTCTAATATGACACAGTCATTTTAGTATATAACACATTATATTTATCCTAGTTAATTAATGTCCATATACTATTTAAATTGTTTATGGTTTTTCATAGAGAATCTAAATTTCTAAATAATATCCCCTTCAGAGTGTCAAACTAGTCATGCAAAAAAGGGATGTTGTTATGAACCAAGTCACAATTGAGTCCTTCTAAATTCTCCCTTTTCAAATTTAATAACACTAGAACCTACTCTCCTAGATCCACATACACTTGTATTATCCAAAATAAAATTTTCATGCATGGAATCCACTCACATTATCCATCAAAAAATTCTGAGGACATTTTCTAATAATATGAGAAATATTTAGAATTATCCTCACACATATCATTAGTTTTCTTACTAAAGATATATTTTTTGTGGTTCTAAATATTAATTATACCTCTCCCCCAATACCAATAATAGTTGTCTAGAATTTTATCTAGTGGACAATAATTTATAATTGTAAGGGAACTCCATGGGTGACTATAACTACTAGTAAGGACACACCATCATCCCCAATGGTTTCCCTTTCCTCATGAATCCCTTAGGTGGAGTGCCATGTTTTGTCCAATTCTCACATGTAAGAGTCCTAAAGGATCATATTCATTACATTTCCTATAATAAAAACTATAGTGACCTAGGATTTTCATATATAGATATTGCATATTTTTAAATTACAATTTTATACATTTCACAAACACATGCATGAGGACTTTAATAGTTTATTTTTCCTTGGGACTGGTTAGACAATTTTCTAATTTTCAAAATGATCCTAAACATCTCCCATAAAGTTACTCCCCATCTGTACTATATAAAAAACACGATGCATAAAAATATTCTTTATAACCTAGGGAAATGAAACATAACAAATGAATATGTCATATACTCAGTAAGGGTATGAACTCGAGATACCAATTATCACATATGAATGTGATAAGAATAATGTTATAAGAACATGAGAATGAATTTTTGGGGATATATCGTAAATATAAAAGGTCATAATCTTAAGATATGTTATAAATCTTGGATTTTTATAATAAATAAATCATAATGTAATCAAAATATATGATCCATGAATACACAACATTGGCATGAGACATGGAATTGTTTAATATCCATAAGAATATAAAATATTATGTCATGGATACCAACCAATACATTCATAACATGTTAGTCTTCTGTCAACCACACATTTACCTACTTTGGGATTTGGATAATATCCCATGTACCCTCTATTGGGATTGGGATAACATCAAGTGTACCTTCAATCGGATGTGGGTAACCTCCCACGTACCCTTTGACCTCATATAGAAATAATAATTACCCAGTTCATTTTATGGAGATATAGGTACCACAAATGACATATTCTATACATTTATGTTCTATAATATTTTAAAACATTCATTATATTATAAAATATAAAAATAAATGAGTTTTATAATAATTTTATCAATTCATCATAACATAAACTATAGAAAAAGAAATGGTTTTCACAAGATTTATAACATTGTATAATTCATGGAAGATAAATTTTTTTCTTAAAAATATTTTTGTAAAAAGAATAAACCTTTAGATTAAGAATAAATATGGTTTTACTTGATCATAACCCTTTTAAATATTTATTAACATAAAATGATATCATATTTGATAGAAAATGATATAGAAAGAAAACCCACTGGAAAAATTTCATGAGGAAAATATCATTTTAGATTGAAAAATAAATTTTTACAACATAAAACATTTTCATAACACTTTTATTTAAACACATCCTCGAAAAATTATAAATGAACCTGTAAAAATAATTTTAAATATATCTTGAGGAAAATATCATTTCCTTTTTAAAAATTATTTTTATGGCCAAAACTAAATAAAAAAAATTTAAATCCTTTTAATTGAAAATAAACACTGAAAACAAAAAAATAATGTCTTAAAACAATGTTTGGACCTGAATATGTGAAATTTTGTACTTTCCATACATGTTAAAATAAATATTCATTTCAAATTTTTTGGTAAATTCCAAGCAGAACATATTTGGAAAACAACATATATGTTTATTTCAAAAAGAAGTGAAAATGGGTAAAATGTTATTTAAAAAATATTTGTAATAATTTTATAAAAAAATTAAATTTATTTTTAGAAAATGTTGTTTTGGAAAGAAATTGTTTTCTTACCAAAGAGATAAATAAAAACGATTTTCTTAAAAATAATTATTTAAAAAAATTAATACATAATGAGATGAAAATTAATTTAAAACATGTATTCTCATGAAATAATATGAATAAAATAATGTTTATGATTTTATTAGTAAATAAATCATCATATTTCACTATTTTATGAATAATCATAAACAATCCCAGTAAACAAGGACATTATAGCGTAAACTCTTACCAATTTGGTTACATTGAATCATAATTCCCATGAATGGATAACAATTATTTAAACTTATAATATCGTAAAAATAAGGATATTAAATAAATAACATATCAAATGTCCAGTGTGTGGAACTCGTAGAATAATATAGGTGCATAACATAACGTATGTCCCAAATAAAAAAAATTGAGACAAAAATCCCTTACTACTTTGGTAGATTTAAAACTCTAAATATAATGAAAGGGAAATACTAAATTGAAATTCCAATATTCATAAATATAAGTATAGTAATAAAAAAAATATATTCATTGAAATTATAAACACCATATAAAGTAATCACTTAGTGAATATGTAATGTGACTCACATAAAATAAAAGTGAGATTGAAATCCATTAACTTAAGTATTGAGTCACATAATAAATGTTCAGAAGTGATGAATAATAAATATATTTTTATTTTAAAAACATTAAAAATTCATAATTATATGTATATGATGAAATATATGATTTAAATATGACCATGAAATACCCATTTATTAATAGTTCCATGTTAATATCACATTTAAGATAATAACTATTTTCTTTTTCTCATATATTATGATTTGGTATATATGAGTCTCTTACATTGATCATGGTTCTTTAATATCTAGACCATTTACAAGATATAAATATTTTTTATATTCATTTTATATGTATTTATAGTGATCCATAAAAGTTAGATACAAAAATGGAATACAACATTCATGGAGATGGTAGGTTGTACGTACACATGAACACATTTTCCATTTTCTTAACAAATTGAAATAAATAAATTTCAATAATGTAATACCATTATCGAATCATTTTTATGTCATACAAAAATATATATATATATATATCATATTTTAATTTAAACCTATCTTTATTACCTTCCATGTAAATAATACGTGAAGGATCATATAAATTTCTTTTTGAGGTGTTATTCCACAATACATAGAAGAAACATTATAAAATTCTCAATGAATGGAAAGTGTGATGGTATATGTGATATAATATTTCTAAAAGTATAATAATAACATAAATATCAAATATAAACAATTATTACATCATTATATTTAACTATAAAGGTAGTAATAGTAAAATGAATGACATCGATTCAAGAGGCAGTAGTACGCCATACACACATATGTTGATTACATAACCAATTTTATGAAATAGGAGAATTCTTTATTATATGATACTAACATAATAAAATATAAAAATATTTTTTATATTGGGTTTATTATATGAGAATGTTTTAATAATAATCGAAATAGGCGGTTGAATAAATAAAACAAAATGCCCAATTAAGGATGTTACATATTATTTTGAAAACATTTTTTTCTTTGGATGAATAGTCTTATTTGGGTGGGGTTAAAGACCAAAATAAGTCTTCTATTATAATGCCACAACACTATTTTCTCGGATCTGGTTCATTATTTTATTGCCTTATCATGACTATAAGAAATATGAATTCTGAAGGAACAAATAGTTTAGTAGTTTTGGAAAACCAGACACATCATATGTTTTATATTACAACTTGAAGGGAAAACAATTTAGAATTTCCATTAGAAACATCCATAACTCCTAGATTATCCTTTTATTTCATTCATAATATTTATCTTTTCATCATTGGGAAAAAATAAAAGATAATAAAGGGGGTATCTCAAATTCTTAGTAAGGGTATGTAATACATCCGAAGTTATCATAAACATAAACACTAGGCATGGTGAACAACTAAGAACACATGTTTTGTAAATATAATTGAGTATAACATGATAAGAATGAACGATGATTAAAAAATCCATATAAATGATCATAAAATAAATAAAATTTACCATGGATATTTTAATATTAAAATAATAACATGTTTTTTCAATTAATAATTTCATGATGAGGGTATTCGTAATGCGATATATATAGGAAATACCATCGAGGCATTATCCAACTCATCTAAAATTTATTAAGTCCTTATACAAATCAATATCTAAAAATGCAAAATACCTCAGCCAAGTCCATATCATTTTTGTTTCATAAGACTTACTGATGCATCAAGGTTCTATAGTTGTACCCACACATCACTTTCTAAGACCAATTCATTATTCATATGAATGGGGTTAAACATAAACATCATATACATTCTCAATGTAAATGAATTTCTCAAATCTGTAAACATAATCACTAATAATTCTAAGTAGTATGGTGGATAGTATAAATATATCATGTACAAAGTCAAAATATCCAAAACCCATTCAATATAATATAGTAGACAATAGAATAAATCTTTATCCCTAATTAATCATAATAATTGACAAACATTTTTTAATTAAGTGATAATACTCTTAAAAACCATCGAGTAATTCTTGAGAGAAATACTATTTTACGTTGCAAATAAGATTTCTTTTGGAAAATATTTTTATAAAACCAGAAGTGAAATAAGATAGTTTTTTCCTAATAATATGAATTATTTTAGAAAACATAATGGTGTCCTAAATTATAGTATACAGTGTACTTGGAAATAGGTAATAATTTGGGAAGATACCTTGAATCGGGCATGTTCATCATGAAGAATTTGAGAAATATACTTTTAAAATATGTAACTCCATATAAAATAAAGAATGGTTATTATTGGTAAATATATATATATATAATTAACATATAATTTTTGAGGAGTACATAAGGAAATTAAAATTTTAATTAGGTTAAATAGATAAAAGGAGTAACCCGAAAGAAAATGGCGGTTTGGGTAGAAATCCTTACCTGATGTACGAATGAGTTATGAACTTGAAATTAATGTTCTGGATAATAAAATTAAACCTATAAATTAATTTATTCAAAACCTATTCTATAATTATTTTATTTATTATTGTTTTATTAGTTTCATTTATGGCCATATTGATGAGTTATGGAGTTTCGTTTCATCATTTGGAAGCATTCATTTTCATGGTTGTCATGATCTATTTGCTTGTTAATAAGTAATGGAGTTCATGTAAAATGAGTTTAATTTTACATAATTTTAATTTAATGTTTTTTATTGGAATTCCTAAGTGTAAATGGATATTCATATCATTTTATTATATTTTATGAGGATGAATCATTAGATTATACATTTATTCATAATTGTCTTGATTATTACTGCGATATATCGATCACCACGAACCTGTTTTGTCATTTGAATTTGTATTATGTATGTATAATTGTTCTAGAAAATTAAATAGGTTACAATAAATATATTCTATTCTATTTTAACCATAACAACTATATAATGGCCGATATTAATAATAAATTGAAGAAGGAAAGTGTGTCATCCACGATGGTTGTAAATCAGCACCTCCGAGGTGATGATTTCCATTTTAAGATAATAGATAGAGATTTGTGAGATTAATAATGTATATTCAATTAAAATAAAATATTTACTAGTATATATATAGTACTATAGCAATCATTATCATTTTAATGGATCATGTTAGGACATAATAATAAAATAAAGAACATAAAATGAAAGTAAAAGGAATGTAAGGGGATTTTACCTCTTGAATACTCCTCCTAAAAAACCTCATTAAGGGGGTAGGTAATGGTATTTTTGAAATATGAATAGCTCTTGGACGTGGAGAGAGACTAGGGAAGAGGATGTGAGAAGAAATTTGACAAGATTCAAGGCATAGAAGAGTGAGGATAAGAGTAATGGAGGGTGGTTTTTATAGTGGCAGAGAGGGGTAAATACTAATTGTTTTTTTATTTACGTCAAGACAAAAAAATATAATAGATTTTTGTGAATAAATATAGAAATGACTTCATGCGAGTTTAAACAATCAGTTCTTACATCATCCATTCATTATCAATGACTCTTTAAATCATATATTAATCATTTATCATAAATTAAAGTGTTTTACTATTCATAAAAAAACACATGTATTTTAGAAAAATCCCAAAAATTCCTCCTAACCATTATTCAACATGTAGAAATCAAGAATGAACCCCATTTTACAAAAAATAATTTTCTAAATATTATAAATTAAATTTTTAATTATAGAAACCATTAACCTAGAAAATACATTCTTTAAGATTAACAATTATTTAATAAGACCCTGAGAATTTAATAGAGTTGTTATCAAAATATCCTAAAATAATAGGAAATAAAATTATTGATTTATGAACACATTTTATGAAAATTAATTTTCATATAAATAAATTTATTAATTATTAAATATTTATTTCTCAAAAAAATTAAAACACTTAATTATATATTTCTTTAAATATTTGCATACTTTTAATATGATATAATTATATCATACTTTCATTTATAAGGTGCATCAATTTTATTTATACATTCCTAAATGAATTTTCTATTAATTTGGAAAATTTACTATTCAGAAGTTCATATTACTATTCCAAATCATCAAGCTATTATTCACCACAAATGTAAATTAATCATATCAGACTCTAAATATCTTATTGATCATAACTGTGTATGTCCATTTCATAAAATTCAAAACACATAAGTTG
Organism: Viscum album; assembly: GCA_963277665.1. Classification (NCBI taxonomy): domain Eukaryota; kingdom Viridiplantae; phylum Streptophyta; class Magnoliopsida; order Santalales; family Viscaceae; genus Viscum; species Viscum album. The sequence goes on from OY728123.1 coordinate 1,342,775,057, forward strand.
AAAAATTATGTTTAATGGCTATAATATAAAAAAATTTGGTTTCTTATAGGCTCTGTGTTTCATGCATTTCATTCTATATTAAATTTATGTGTAAATAATTGTTGTGTAACATTATCTCCCACCATTAAAAACTTTCTTCCAAAAAATTACCATAATATTTGATCATAAAAATATGAGGGTAGGTATTCATCATAAGTTCCTTAGGATCCCACATTTACTCATCAATTATATTATTTTTCCAAAGTACCTTTACCATCTGAGTCATATGATTCATCAACACATGTTCTTTAGTGTCTATAATTTGGATAGGATCTTCACAATAAGATAAATCAGGTTCCAAATCTATTCCTTCATATGTAAGGGCATGTATTGGGTATGACATGTACTTTCATAACAATGAGATGTGGGGAAAATATCATAACACCCTTCTATGGATATACATTGAAGAAAATGTGATCCCCCAATAGAAATTCCAAATCATTCCAATGATTATCATCTTTGATATGTTTCCATCTTTTATCTTCTTTGATATGGGTTTCAATAGACTTTACCTATATTTTTGTTTCCTCCACACAACATGGGACCATAAGCTTCCTTTCACTAACTTCATCCCAACATGCTAGTGAACAAAATATCATTCCATTAAATGATATATCTAGTTCCATTTAAATACATAAATGGAAGATAATATTGTAAAAAAACTCCACGAAATGAAAATATTGATACCACAAACCTTGAAAGTTAGGTTATCAAGATATACACATGACTTCTACTGTTTAAATCATCCTATCTAATAACCTAGAAATTTGTGGGTGATAAGAAGTATTCAAAACAAGCTTAGTATTCAAATATTTATGAAGAATTTTCCATAATTTTGATGTAAATTATGGATCATGGTCAAACACAATTTAAATAGGTTCTCCATAAAGCCTTACTACTTCATTAATACAGATTCATACAAGGATAGTTAGTTGAAAATCCTCCCATATAGTGAGTAAATGAGCAGATTTGGTAAGTTAATAAAAAATCTCCCATATTGCATCATTTTTATTTAGTTTTTGGAAATATAGTGAAAAAATGTATAGTGATGTCATCCCATTTCAATGTAGGAATAGTAAGGGGTTGCACAAAACATCTAGGATATTGTCTTTCAACCATAACCTATTGATAGATTAAACTTCTTGATAGATAATCAGTAATTTCCAGCTTTATATTATCCCACCAGAAATGATCATTCAGATCTCTATACATATTAGTGATACTAGGTTGTATAGAGAATGTAGAGCTATGGGAATCATCCAATAACACCCTTTTAGCTTTGGAATAGAGTTATCACATATAATCCTAGAAAATTTTAGAATTCCATCCTAGAACATAAAGTTTGGAAACATCCCATCATTCACAACATTAATTTTCTTTTAATGATTATCATCATCACACTATGAAAATTAAATTCATTACAATAATGATGGTTATTAAGCCAATTGAAAAAATAATGATGTTTCACATTTCTTGATAATTCCCTTATCAATCATTTCTAGATCCATGTACACAGGGTCCTTGTTAATCCTCATTTTTTTCAAAACTCCACATCCTTCCTTATTAATGAATTAGTAACTTTATTCACCTTCCCTAGGTGGTAGTTTATAATAAAATCATAATCATTGAGTAGTTGGAGGAATCTCTAGTGCCTCATGTTGTGTTATTTTTTGATAAGATATATTTCCAACTCGTGTGACCCATATATATCACACATCTTTCACTATAAAGATAGTGTCTCAGTTTCATTAGAGAAAATATTACAGCCACTAAAACAATATAATTATTTGGATAGATTTGTTCATGATATTTTAACGTCCATGATGCATAGGCAATAACATGATCGTTATGTATAATGACTCAACCTAGTCATTTCAATGATGCATAAAAATAAATAAAAATTCCACAATTTCATGATGGTAGAGTCAATATGGGATAATTAACTAATATCCTTTTCAATTATTCAAAAACATTTTTCAGATTATTTTTTCCATACAAACCTAACCCATTTATGTGTAGGATTTTTTAACGGGTTATCTAACCGGGTGAATTTCTGAACGAAATACTGATAATAACTTGCTAACCCAATAAAAAGGCATACATTGATTATGTACATTGGTGTAGGTCAATCCTAAAATTCCTTTGTATTCATAGAATTAACAAATATTACATCTATATAGATAATATGGGCTAGAAAAAAATATATTTTAAGAAATAATTCATACATTCTATACATCCTATATAACTCATTTCATTTAAGAGAATATGGAGAAATGCATAAGTAATTCTCAGAATCATCAATGATTTTGGATTATTCTAAAATATAATAAATAAATACCCTAACAAAGTCATCAAGTTATTTCATCAAAACACTATTTAATAGATCCATGAAAATAGATGCTTCCTTTTTCAGTCTAATAGGAATTACTGTACACTCATAATTCATAATCCTAGTTTAAAATAATGCCTTTATAATATCTTTTATCCTCACCCACAACTTATGATATCCACATCAAAGTTCAATCATCGAAAAATATTGGGTTTCATGAAGTTGATCAAATAAATCATCAATGCGAGGAATATGGCACTAGTTCTTTATCATAATTTCATTGATCCAATTGTAGTCAATGGATATCCTCATAGATCCATATTTCTTCTTCATGAAAAGAATATAATATCCCCATGGAGAAACACTAGGCAGAGTAAACCCCTTACTAATCAACTCCTCTATTTGTTTCTTTACCTCCACTAATTCCATTGTGTCCATTCAATAAGAAAACATTGATATAGTCCTAAAACAATGAATTAAATCAATAAAAACTCTATTTTTGCTCAAAATGATATCTAGTTAAATCCTATGGAAACAAATCAAAATATTCTTATTCAATTGGTACTTCCTCAATTTGAATATTTATTTCCACAACCAATGTAGGTCCCCTGATTTTTGGTAAGTAACTCCTTATTTAAACGTTTTATGTATTTAATGTATATGGGTTAAATTTGGGATGTTTTGGGGATTTCCTACAGGTTCAAAGGTGGTGTATGGTTTTTGGAAAACATTAAGCACATATAAAAAACCATGAATTGTGAGATAGTGGCTAAAGGGGATGTGCACGGGCTACACATGGGTTGACCCAATCGGGCAGAATCTAAAGAGAGACTGTGCACATTGAAAAGGAATTTTTTTCATATAAAGGAAGTGGATTTAGTATGGTTGACACATAGTTATAGAGACTGTGAAAGGAGACTATGCAAGTAAAATCCTTATGTTAGTGGATAATTCTTGGTTACCAAATGATTTTCTTAACCATGTAACTATACCATACGCAGGTTCAATCATAGAACCATTAAAAGTGGATCTTGGTTGGCTTATGTTTTTATCAATTAATTATTCCAAAAAATGGAATTAACTCATGATTTTGGTCTCTCAAAGGTTATAGAACCTCTTCCAAGTGAATTGTAAGTTATCTGGATCCATCTTGTGGTGCGTTGAAGCTTGATTCTTACAGCAAGGCATCATTCTTCATCGTTTTTGATGTGTTTCCTTAGATATACTCATCCCTTCATCTAGTTTTCATATGTCTATTCCCTTTGTGGGTATATCTAAGGTTTTGGATTCTGAATGTGTTTATATTTGGGTCTTTCTATGATATGGGAAGAGATCTAAGGCATTTTTGTAGATATTTAACCCATTTTTGGGACGTTTTTCTTGTTGTCTATCATTTTCTTCAAAACACTCAAGGTATGTGCATTCACTCTCGACTCATCATTCTATAATTGATTACATTATTTTTAAATTTATTTAGTTGATTGATATTTATTGTGAAATATTGGTGGAAATGATGATATAAATCCTCTTTAGTGATGACTTATGGTTTTTTGTGAAATTATTGAATTTTGGTGAATTTTTGTGAAAAGTGATTTAGTTTATTTATTTTAAAATGGTGAATTTAAAATATGTATTTTATAGATTTTTTAAATGGGTTTTTTTGGGATAGTTGTTTAATAAAACTATTTTTTTATTGAAATGGTTTTAGGTTGTTTGTATTGGAATATGTTTTAGTCATAATTGGTATGGGTTTCCATATTAGATTTTCAAGGCTTGGTTGAAATATGACCTTATGATTTGTTCCAAATGGGTAATGGAACATGGTAAATAATTACCTTGGGAATAAATTGTAGATTGATGAGAGACCTCTAAAGTGTATATAATTGTTATAATGATACATTGATAGTTTTTGATGTGAATATGATAAATGGAATGGCTATTACAAATGGAACTTGTAAAATGAGTTAGAGAAACGGTTGGTTGTTTTCATGAAAAATAGATTTTTCTAGAAAATTTGGGTGACATGGTACTTGTTGATATTTGGTTATAAAATATTATAGAAGATATTTTATTTTTTTATAATATGTTTTAGGACTTATTACATCTTGTTATAATTTGTTGTGAATTTTTTTTATATAACCTATTTTATATAAAAGTTTCCAACACTTATATCATAGTGGTGTTAGTGGGGAAGTCATTGAGGTAAAATATAGAGTTTTAGTACTAAATCCTCCTTTGGCACATTGGTTCTTTATTAGATTTCATCTACCTAGATACTGGAAAAGGTAAAGTATCACAACTCTTTTTGCACTACCTCATGATACTTGGGTGGTTTGGTAAAGATTGAGCATGGGGCTTGTGGAGCATGGAGTATTGTAGTTGTCTTTGAGTCTTATTACATTTTATTACTCCATGGCACTTTATTTGAGTATGATTTTTATGTCTAAAATTTTTAGTTGTATTTCACGGTTATCATGCATCATATAGTTGAATTCTTTGGTTTTGAATTGTTGGTTAGATGTTTTGTTATTTAATGGAAAATCATCCCCACCTATTTGATGAATCCCTTCATCATTTATTGTCATCCTTTGGGGACTTGGGAATGCCTCTTAAGTCTAATTAGTGTCCTCCCACCTTATTATTTCAATGAGGAGTAGTAGTGATATTACGAATGTTCTCATATTTTTTTGGTCCAATAGAATGTTTTAAATAAATTGTATCATCTTGTTCATTTCCTTAAATAAAAAGAATTCATCAGTATTATTGGTTTTGGAGCTGAATTCATTCTTGTCTATTCCATGGGTGGTGATATTATAAAGGAGTAGGATTGTTGGGACATAAAATGTAGAGCATAAAAAGATTTAGTTAACCTTTTTATGTTGAACATCAAGTTACCAAGGAGTAGGGTACATAAGTGTTTTAGAGACACTTATAGGTTTGCAATATCATTACCATGGGTTTATCCAATGATATGAGTAGAACATGCATTAGAGGAATGACTGCCTACTAGGATTTCATGCATCATTTAGAAGAATTATTTATGATTTGGTGCAAAAGTGCTCATTTTTTAAAATTTTGAAACTGTTTTTAGATGAATTATTCTAAAAAAAGAGCATGGTTGTTGTATTTTTAAAATGGATTAATTTTAAAAAAATAAATTGATATTTTAAAAAAAATAGATGAACATGGAAATGGTAAATTTGGAAATCAATGTTTTGATATATCAAGTGATACAATTTGAGGTGTTAAGGATATAGTTACTATAGAGTGAGACTGATGGTGTTTTTTGTATAGAAAATGGAACCTTGTGGGTGTCGTAGAAACCAACTGGATGAATATATGGAGAATGTGGTTGCACATGAGTTGTAGGTGAACTAACATCTAGTTCAGAGTATCGTTCAATTATTTCAAGTTCTGTACATATGGAACCAGAGGGATGAGATAAGATAATTAGATCATTCAGTCAAATTCTAGTAATAGAATCCACCCATCTTTAGGGGTGATTCTGAACTAGAAAGTGAAGAGGAATGGATGAAATGGATGAATCATATATTTAATTTCATCAGAAAACCAGAAGATCTAAAAGTAATGCTAGAAACATATATGCTTGAGGATCATCCATACGAGTGGTGGGATCTAGAGGTGCAGTCTAGAGCGGAGCAAGGATTTTAAGTGGAGGATTTGATGAATTTTCCAATAAAAAGTATATCCTCACACGTTCATGATTCAATGGATGATAGACTTTTTCACCCAGATGTAGGAAAATATTTCTATCACTGAGTATGTAGTGGAATTCATGAACTTAATTCGCTTCTCACCAGAATTTGTTTATTATGTGTCATTGAAGGCACGCATCTTTGATTCATGTCTTATAAAGGAGATTCTCTAAAATACTGATATACTATGTATCATGAACTTATAGAGATAGTGAATATTGAAATGGTGTCTAAATGATCTATCATAAGAGATACTGGAGGAAGAATTATGTTGATACCCATGGAAACTAGTAGGAAATCTAATGTTGGGAGCAAGAGGAAGTGGTACACCTACATCAATGGTGGGATAATGAATCAGAATCATATAGCTAGATTAGTGAATCTTCATTCGAGAACCACAAAAAAGAGGGATGTTTCCAATGTGGTTCATTCAACCACATGAAGTGAAAGTGTTCAGAACCACAATGGGATTTCCATAATTTCAAAAATATGGGACATCTTAAGCGTTATTATCGTAGTTCTATAAGGTCAGGTCCTTGAGTCACATCTGAAGTATTTCAATCATTGTATGTATCAACGGGGTGAGGGTAGTAGAATAAATCTCATAAGTAGAGGGGAGATATAAATGGTGATTTTAGGAATACCATGTCTCCTCGGAAAGGTAAATCTCATAAATTAAATAATGAGAATAGTATAGCGACAAAGAAATTATATGGAGTTGAGAAAGTGATTGTAGATTATCAGGCGGGACAATCTTCATTGATAGGTACGATTCATCTAAATTCTACCCTTAGGAAAGATTTTTTTATTATTATTACATTTCATTTGATCATTTCTTATCATACTATTTATTTTCTATGTTTAAAACATGAGATGATGACATATGTGATAAAACCTAAAACTATTTTGGTGGAAAGAGAATTACAGGCCTTCCTAGGTAAAGCATGTTCTATAATTGATGATAAAGATGAGATGAAATGTGGTTTCTCTATATTTCTCATCGATTCCTATGATATAATCCTAGGTATGGATATTTTGATAATTTTCTAGGATCACATTTACTGTAATAGAAGAACATTTAGTTTTTTAACTAAGGATAGCATTAGGCATGTCTTTAAAGGAGTAAGGGTCATAAATATAGGTGTAATGGACTTTTTGGAACTATAATTTGGAACAATGTATTTCTAGTTGACATAATTGAATTTTTAATTGGAGAGTGAAATCAAGGATGATAGTTTCCCAATAGTCATGGATTAATTTTTAGATGCCTTTCTCAATAACATCTCAGGGTTACCACTGGTAAGGGATGTGGAGTTTACGATTGATCTCATTACAGGTACTAGTCTTGTCTCACTTAAATCCAATGGCACCAACTAAATAAAGGGAACTAAAGGTACAGTTTAAAGAGCTATATAGAAAGGGTTTCATTCATCTATGAACATCTCTATGGGCATCACATGTCCTTTTCATAAATGAAGATGATGGAACTCTAATTTTCTATATGATGTATCATAATATTAAACATGTTATGATTAATAATAGATATCCACATCCCTGCATTAATGAATTATTCGATCAGATTAGGGGATCTCAGTTGTTCTCCAAAATTCACTTATGATCAGGATATCACCAATTGGAATTTCGTAATGAACGTATTTTGAAAAAATATTTTACAAGAACATATGACCATTATTTATATGTGTTAATTCCTTTTTCATTACAAATCACCAAGAGTCATTATGTAATTGATGAATCAGATATTTTAGAGATATATGGATTCATTTTTTGTGGTGTTTGTGGGTGATATATTGGTGAATTCAATAACAAGGTATAATATTGAGCAAGACTTGGATACAATGTTGGAAATATTGAGAGACAATCATTTTTATGAAAAATTAAAGTGTGATTTTTTATAGAATAGTTACACTTTCATGACCATGTTTATGTCGGACCTAGCTGATATGCATATATAATGTGAAGAGTGAGGCGATGTTGTTGTTTTTTTTAGTTTCTATAGTTACTAATTTAGTGAATATGGTTAAATAATCAGAATCATCTAATACACAATGCAAGTAATTGATTTGAAAACTCAATGGTAGGGAGACCATTGAGGGTTGGAGGCTATATGGAAGTTTAGTTTTCTGATTTCGAAATCTGAAGGTTGTACCAACGGTTTGTTAGGAGAAAATTCTCAGTTCCTATCATCATTTTATATGGGTTGTTTATACATGAATATAGAAAATGTATAAGGCATTGAAAGAATAGTTATGGTGGAACGGTATGAAACATAATGTGGTTGAGTTCATTTTAATATGATTAACTAGTTATAATGTTATGACAGCACAGTAATGACCATCATGTATGTTAAATTCCTTACCCATTAGAGTGTGGAAATGTGAGTGGATGACTATATATTTTTTAACAGGTCTCCCAAGAACATTTCAAAAACATGATACAATATGGGTGATAGTAGATGTACTTTCCAAGTTTTTTAATTCCATCCCTATTCATGAAACTCACATGGTGGAGAATCTTTCTAAAATCTATATCCAAGAAGTGGTAAAGTGACAAGGCATACTAGCTTTGATTGAATTAAATATAGACTTGAGGTTCACATATCGATTCTAAAAATACATATATAAATACATTGGGACTTAATTAACTATGAGTAAAACATATCATCCTAAGACCGATGAGAAATCTGAAAGGATTACATAAACATTGGATGAAATGCTATAGTCTTATGAATTTTGGTGACATGTTGGAGGACCATGTGCCATTGTTGGAGTTATCCTATAACCTCTATCAGGCCTCAATAAATATGGATCCCATTGAAGAATTGTATGGATGTCCTTGTTGTTATCAACATTTTTAGGTGGAAACAAGTTATACATCACTTTTGGGTAAAATCCATATCCAAGAAACAATGGAAATGATTCAGTTAATCAGAAAGTGGACATAGATGGATCAGAGTCCTCTGAAATCATATGAATATCGTTTTCGATGTAAGTTTTTGCTTCCAATGAGTGGTCCTGTGTTCTTTTGTATTTCTATAGGGCTTGGAAATAATCATTTTGGTAAGACTGACATGTTGTCTCCTCGATACATAAACCCTTTGGGGATATTAGAATGGATTGGAGATGTGGCATATCAATTAGATTTTCCACCGTGGTTTAGTACGGTGCACAATATGTTCCATATATCTCAGTTGAAAATGTATCATCATGATCCTAACAATGTGGTCAGAAATAATCAAGCTGACTTAGATCCAGATGCATCTTTGTTAAATATCCTAATGTGGATATTCGATTGGAAAGGGAATGTTTTTCATGGGAAAATCATCGGTGTAGTGCTTGATTTATGGAAACGTAGTCAGAATTAGGAAGTGACTTGGAAACATAGAAAGGAAATGAAAGGGAAATGGTTGGAAATATTTCATGGAAATGATGGTTTTCTAATTTTGGGGGATGAAAATACTAATGGTGGGGGTAATTTAGTACCCGCTATTTTTGTTAAGTAACACTTTCTTTATGTGTTTTAAGTATGTAAAATATATGGGTTAATTTTGGGAAGGTTTTGGGAACTTTAGGAATGTTTTGGGGATTTGTTATAGGTGAATAGGTGGCTCATAGTTTGTGGAAACCATGTAATACTTGTAGGAAACCATTCATGGTGCGACATGAGCTTTATGGAATGTTCATGGGCTGCACACAGTTTTTTCGATCATTGAATAATCTAAGGAGAAACTATGTGATTTTAAAAATGGATTGGACATTTTATAGTAGTGGATTCATTATGGTCGGTGCATAGTTATGGAGATTTCATGAGGCAACATTACAAGGAAAATCCTTAAGGTAGTGGCTAATGGATGGTTAGTTCACGGTTTACTTAACTGTGTGTCTAAACAATTCTTATATTCAAATGTAGATCCTTAAAAAGTGGATCTTAGTCAAACTAGAGTTTAAACCCCTATTTTTCCCCAAAAAAGAAAAATCATCAAAAAAATTCTCTCTCAATGTTTGGAGAACCTCTCCCAAGTGAATTGGAAGCAATCTGGATCCATTCCTTGGTGCATTGATGCCTGATTCTTGCAGTAAGGATTCATTCTTCACCATTCTTGACGCATTTTATTAGATATGCATATCCTTTCCTATAGTTTTATAAGAAATAAACTCACTATGGTTAGATATAAGGTTTCAGATTCTAAATAAGTTTATATTTGGGTGTTTTATGATAGGGGAATAGATCTACGGTGGGTTTGTGATGATTCAATCCGTTTTTGGGATGTTTTTCATATAATTTTTCATTTTCACCAAAACTCTCGACATAGATGGATTCACTCTCGAATAAACTTTCTATTATTAATAATATTAGTATCAAATTGATTTAACTGAATGAAATTTATTGCGCAATCTATGATAAAATGTTGATATATATCCTCTTTAGTGATGATTTATGGTTTTCTGTTAAATTGTGGAATTTAGCATAGTTGTTGAGCAAAGTGATTTAGTTTCCTTACATTAAAATGGTTATTTTTTAACAATCCTTTGTTATATTTTTGAAATGGTTTGATCAAGAAAGGTTTTCAAGAAAAATATTAATGTTTTGAAATTTTGTTGGATTTTTGGTATTGGAATTGTTTTTTGGCATAATTGGTATGATGTTCATATTTCATTTAAATGTCATGGTTGAAATATGGCCTTGTGATCAGTTCCAAAGGTTTAATGAAACATGGGAATTATTACATTGTTATGATATGGTAGATTGATGAGAGAACACTCATGAGTATGGAATTTTCATAATGATAAGTGCATATTTAGTGGTGTTAATATGATAAATTGAACGCATATCCCAAATAGAACATGTGAAATGAATTTAAACAATGTTTTGGTTGTTTTCATGAATAATATCTTTTGTTGGATAAATTGGGTGACATGGTAATTTTTGATATTTGATACTCATATACTTTATATATTGTTTATATTTGGTTAAAAACTATTTTAGAAGTTTTTTACATTTTATTATACAATTATTTGGAAATTATTTTATATAAATGTTGCTACATCTTTAGTCCTAGTATTGTGAGTAAGGAAGTCGTGGGAGAAAATATACTGAGTTTTATTACTCACCCCTGCTTTGGATATTTGGTTTTTTATAGATGTACTCTAGTGGGACATGGGAAAATGTAAAGTATCACATGTCTTTAGCACTACCTCATAATACATGGTTGGTTTGGTGAAGTGGGAGCATAGATCTTGTAGATAATGGAGTTTTGTTGTTTTCCTAGAGTCTTATTAGTTTTTCTCATATTGTGTCACTTAATTTGAGTTTGAATTTGATGTATTAAATTTGGATTTTTATTTCATTGTTATCATAAATAATATAGTGGTATTTTTTTGTTGTGAATTGGTGGTTATTTTTTAATTATTTAAGGGAAAATCAACCCCCACCTATTTAATGAGGCCCCTTCAGTATTTATTGTAAGGCTTTGCCATCTTGGGGATCTTTCTTAATGCCAGTGAGAATCCACCTACTTTCTGAATCCAATAAAGAAAAGAAGGAATGTTACAGCCCCATATATTATCCCCCCAACCCAAATTTAATTTAGTAGAGATACTAGGGGAGGATATAGATAAGATTCAAATGATGAGGTTTCAACTCTAAAGACAAGAGATTTAACATCATTTTGAATAAAATTAACTTCCTTCCTCTTAAAATAGATTTTCACATCATAATTTGAAATCTAATACATACTAATAATTATATCAAATTAAATCATAAGTATGATGTTTAAGTCATAAACAAAACCATGATTATGTGTTCTATGAGAGAATGATAGACGCATATTTGTTTTAATGATACTTTACTTCAGATTTTTGATAGATAACTCATTTATTATATCAAATTAGGATTTGATGTTTTTATTTGAAAACTAAGAAGATATAAAAAATGTGATGATCTAGAATCAAATAAATAAATTTCTATGTTTGAGTAAATCATTAAAGTATCTTCCACGACAACATTAGGAAATCAACCTCTGCAGTTGTGATTGTATATGCTTTTTCATTCTCCCTTTTCATTTTCTAAGGCATGTTTCCTTGATTATTTGGACAATCATTAGAATAGTGTCCCATCTCCTTGTAATTATTCCATAAAACATTGATAACTTCATCCTTTACCTTTTAATCTCGAAGATGATGAACATTCCCTATACACTTAAAGCAAACTCCTTTTCTTTTAAGTAGACACCGTGGTGTTTCCTTCCACAAGTATTGCATGTTGTAAATTCCCCTTTTTATTCTTCCCATTGTCCATTATTTCTTCCCCAACTCTCTTCTTCACTTTTTCCCATAAAGTCATAGGACATAAAGAATTATTTCTATTCCTTGATAGCACATGAGACTATATCTTTGAATGATGAGAAATTTTTGGACACCAATTCCCTTCGTAGGAATTGTATAAAACCATCACATAATCGATCAATCTATCTCCTTGGGTTACATATGTATTTTGTGACATTCCTTGACATCCTTTTAAATTTTGATTCGTACTTCGAAAAATATTATCCACGTTTTGTTTCAGAATCAACAATTGCCTTTCCATATCCACTCATTATTCATGTGGAAAATATTTTTCTAGGAAAATTTCATTAATATCCCTTCATTTGAAAATTTTAATTTCCTCATCCTTTATTTTCTTGAATTAACGAACACCACTGTTCCACATCTCCCAGTAAGAAATAATCTCCCCGGACAACCTTCTTCCCATTGTTACTTCCCATAGCAAGAAATATCTTCATCAAGGAACTTATCCACCACTCTACTCTGAATGGGTTTATAGTCCCATTAAATGATGGAGACTTTTGTCATATAAAGCGGTCTATCATTTCCCCTCTATGTTCTGCATCAGGATGCTTCATATGGGTATGGTTATTGTTTATAACTGGATTCAGCAGTCCCATTATAGTTATAAGTTTCTCAAAAACAGTCACAATATTAGAATCAACATCATTATCATTCATACAAGTGAAATCCAATCATGGTATACGAGAGTTCATGCAGTTTCCAATCCATCCAATATGATCAATTTTTAAATAATTTAATACAGTAAATTGGGTTATTAATAATAATGTATAATGTTAAACTAGAAAAACACTTAACATAATTTTAAATTTTATACATGTCTAATATCATAATAAAAATAAAGGTTTCATTGGGTAAATATTTACATTTAAATCCTTGGTTTCATTTTATAAGGAAAATTTGAATTATCCTAAAAATATCCCCCAGGAGTGTTAAACGAGATTCATTGTAAGGCTCATTTTCATGTACTAGGTAATCCTTTGTCTGAGTCGGAACACATTTTCAGAGTTTTTACACCATTTTATATCTATACTAGAGCCAAATCCACTTGTAGTATCCATATATGGATGTATTTTATAGGAAGTTCCACATAATATATAACTTACGTGAATTTTATGATTTTCCTGTATGGATATCCCCAATGTATATCTTTGGGTTATGTCCCCTAATCGATGTTTTCAAAATCAAGATTCTAATGTTTCTACTAATCATTATTTGATACCAACTACAACTCCCTATCCCAATTATTCCAGAGGTAGTGAATTATTTTTTTACATTGGTATGATTACAAGAAAAATGTATCCCGAAAGAAAGAATAGTTTAGTAGTTTTGGAAAACCAGATACATCATATTTTTTACATAACAACTTGAATGTAAAATAATTTATAATTTCCATTGAAAACATTCATAACACCTAAACTATCCCTACAAGACATTCATAATATTAATCTTCACATCCTGGGTAAAAAGAAAATATATCAAAGGGGTGAGCTCAAATTCTAGGTAAAGGTAAGTATTACAAAAGAAGTTATCATAAAACTAAACACTAGGCATGAAGGAAAACTATAAATATATGCCTTTAAAATATACATGAGCATAATATGGGAGGAAATGGGTCCACTTTTGACTCTATGCATCAGGTATGATTTGGAATCTCTTCAGTCTCTTGCTTGGTGCTCCTGTGACGGTGGTTCCTCTCCCTAGGGAGTTATCAAGGTTTTCAAGGTAGTGGTTTTCTTGGCATTTCCCACTTATTGTTGGCCTATCTCAGCTATTTCCCTTCTCACTAGGTAGGGCTTAATTTGGTGGCGCGGTGAAGCTAGAAGTCGTTGCTTTAGCCTATCCTAGCTAAGGGTCGGCTCTGCGGGTCAGTGTTGGATGGAAGCGTGTTAAGCGGTTCGAGGTGGTCTCCGGGTGAGAGCAAGAGGGCGGCAATGGGTTTTTTCTCTAGCTTGAATTTGGAATTTTATTAATCTTGTTTCTGGGTTCTTGTTCTATCTATGTTGCGTCTTATCAGGTATGTGCTGGCTGGAAGTGCATGAAGTGGTTCGAGGTTGTCTCTAGGTGAAAAATATGGAAGTGACGGGATTTTTCTCTGGCTTTCATTTGTCTTTTAGTTGTTCATGTTTCTGGGTTCGTGTTCGATCTATGCTTTGGCGTTATCATGGATGAGATGCAACAGGATTTTCCTTCATTGGTGATGTTTTTTGCGTAATTATATTTTCAGTGCTGTTTTTTTGGTGTGATTTGTTTTGGTTTCATGGTGTGTAATGATGGCATTGTAGGTTTTGTTCTGAAGAATGTGATGGATTTTTTGTTTAACTCTCAAGTTGTGGACGTTTTTCGTGAGGGAAAAAGATACATTGAAGAAGAAAGTTGAAGCAGTATGTCAAATAAGATGAGGTTAAAATCACATCATTGTGGCAGGATCATTGAAGAAGAATGTAGAAGCAACATTTCAAAGAGGTTGAGGTTGAAATAACATAATTGAGGTTGGATTAGGAAAGTTTTTCTTGAAGTTTTATGGTTTTATGTTGTTGAATTTTTTTATTTGTGATTTTCTATTTGTGGAAATGTTTTCCTTGTGGCCCTACGGTTTGTGTTTAAGGTAATCTGCAATAAGTTCATCTACAAAGGGGAGCTTCAGAGGAGGTTCAAAGCAGAAGTTTTCACCTAACATTGCAATTCGGATTAGGAAGGTTGGGAGGGTATGGAATTGCCATCATTTCTAGGCCTGTGAATTCATGTACGGGACAGCTTTCTGAGTAGTAATGTGTAGGTGGAAGCTGATTTTCATGGTTATGTTGCTTGGTTGGAGCCATGATTTATAGTTTTTAATGATTTTTTTTGTCCTTGATTAGACTGTGGAGGCTTGGTTGTGGTTTATGACGTGATGTCATGTTGGGTTTCACCTCATCCCTTAAAAGGGGGATTATGATAATAAGGAATTATTTTTCATTCAGAATAATCACATGATTTATCAATTACTAATATCATGATGAGGGAATACATAATTCATGGCATTTTTGAATTACCATCAAGGCCTCGACTAAGACCTTTGTAAATGATCAAGGCCTTGGACAAAACCATATCTAAAATGGGAAAGGACTTAGCTAAGTACATATCTGTTTTGTCTCATGAGGCTTACCAATACTTTGAGGGGTTATAGTGGGCCCCACCTGTAACTTTCTAAGTCCACTTAATTCTTCATATGACTGTGGTTAAAAATAAATATCATATATGTTGGCAGTGTAAATAATTTCCCCCAATCATTAAACATAATTGGAAACCATTTTGAATATTATTGTTATTAGTATTAAGATAGTACATTCACAATCAAAATAATCATAAAAAATTCAATATAATATGGTAGATGATATCATAAAACATTACTCCCAATTAAACATAACAATTTATAATCATATTGAAATATAAGAAAATACTCTTATATAATCATCGAGCAATTCTGGGGAGAAATACTCTTTTATGCTACAAAGAAGAGTTCTTTTGAAAAAATATGTCTATAAAACCAAAAGTGAACTAAGATATATTTTTTCATAACAAAAATGAGTGATTTTAGAAAAATAATTGTATTTAAATTAGATTATATAGTGAACTTGAACATAGGTAATAATTCTTGAAGTTATCTTTAACTGATCTTGTTTATCAGGAAGAATTTGATAAATATATTTTCAAAACATGTATATCCCCATCTAATAAAAAAGAATTATGATTGGAACCTACATATCAAAAATTAATAAATAATATATAATGAGTTGATAAGAATTATTAAAAATTTCATTGTGATAAATAGAGAAAAAGAGTAACATGAACGAAAATTGAGGTTCGAGTATTAATCCTTACCTTATGTCTGAATGAGTTATGCACATGAACTTAATGTCCAAGATAAGAAAATTAAATCCATTCAATAATTAACATAGAACCTTCTATATAATAATTTTATTCATTATAGTTTTATTAGTTACATTTATGGCCTTATTTGATGAGTTATAGAGTTGAATTTCATTATTTAGAAGCATTCATTTTCTTGGTTTTCATGATCAGTTCGCTAGTTTATAAGTAATGGAGTTCATGTAAAATGGATATAATATTCTAGAGTTTTAATTACATTTTATTAATGAGAATCTAGAGGTGTAAAGTTTTATTAAGTTCATTTAGTTTGATGGTATGAGGATGAATCATTATATAATACATTTATTGATAATCGTTTAGATTATTGTAATATTATATCAATCACTATGAATTAGTTTAATCATATGAATTTTTATTAATTATATATAATGGTTACAGAACAATAAATGGTTTATAATAAATATTTTATAGTCTTTTTAAACATAATAATGGTATAGTGACCAGACATAAAGAATAAATTGAAGAATGGATGTTTGTCTCCCATGAATGTTGTAAATCAGAACCTCCTCGAAGATGATTTTGTTTTTAATATAAAAAATTAATAAGAGTAAAAAATATTTTTAATGTATATTCCATTAACATGATATAATTCTAGTTTATATATGATAGTACTATTATCAATATAATTAGGACATAGTAGGTGAGGTTAGAATAATAAAATAAAGAACTTTAAATAAAATTTGAAGCAAAATGAAAGGATTTTAACTCTTAAATACTCCTCCTTGAGAACCTCCTTAAGGGGATTGGTTTTGTATTTTTCAAAGTCTAAGATATTATGGATATGGGGATAGAATATGTAAGAGGATTTTTTTAGAACATTGAAAAGTGTCAAGACTTAGTGGAGTGATGATAAGAGGGGTGGGGTGGTTTTTATAGTGGAGGAGAGGGGTAAATTCTCATTCATTTATTTATAGTTTTTTTTCAACACAAGAAATAGTTTTGATTTTGGTTACTAAATATAGTAATGGGTGAATGTGAGTTTGAAAAAATGGTTCTTTAATTATGAAAACATCATCCATTAATATATAATTTATGTATTTAGAATTTATCTTAAATTATCATGTTTTATTATTCATAAAAAAATCATGTATTCTATAAAAAACAAAAAAAAATCTCCCCAACCATTTTTTGACAATTAGAATTAAAAAATTAACTCTATTTATGAAAATAATTTTTTAAATAATAGGAATTAAATTATTAATTAAAAATAATTTACTCAAAAAATACAGTTTTTACGATTATAATAGATTTTATAACAACCTTAAACAATAAAAGAGGTCTTATTAAATTATCCAAAAACCATAGGGAAAAAATATTGATTTATGAATATATTTTATGAAATTGAGTTTTTTTAAAAAATTATTAATTATTAAGTATTTATTACTCACAAAATTACCAACACCAAAATATTAATTTTTATAATATTCACTTACTTTTAGTATAATATTATTATATCATAGATTCATTTGTAAGGTTCCTAAATTTTATTTAAACATTCATGAGTGAGGTTACTATTCATTTTCCTGATTTACTATTAATAAGGGTCATATTATTATTCCAAAGGCTTGAGTTACTGTTCACCAAAAATATAAGTTGATTCTATCAGACTCTAAATTTAAAAATGATCACAACTATGTATGTCCATTTTTTAAAATTAAATACTCATAAGTCAAAAAATTGTTTTTAACGTCTAGTTTATAAGAAATGTTTGTTTTATAGAGACTTAGTGTTGCATGTATTTATTTCTATATAAAATTTATTTTTATATCTTTAGGGTGTTACATCAATGATGGATGGATACAAGGAAGGATGTTATTTTGGTAGGTCTTTTCTGATTCAAATGGTTTTTGAATAGTGAATAGAAGAGGAGAATGAGTGTCCTTTTATAAGTGAGGTGAGTGGCACACATGTAATTTTAAGAAATAAAATAGTCTATATTGACTTTACAAATTTAAAAATGCTCCAAAATGGTCCATTATTAACACAAGAAGATATTAGGACAAACTATATACATATAATGATTTTTGGACATGTTTTGGGTAATTTTTAACCAATATTATTTTATTTTAACCCCTAGTAAACAAATTTTATCTTAATCATTGTAAATATTTTTTAATTGTTTATACTATTCATTATGGTGAAAATTTAATTAAACATTATTAAATAATATAATTTATTTTTATTCCAAATATGATATTTATTTTCCAATATTTAATTAATAGAATTTCCAAAAACTAATTTAAAATTAATCCCATACACGTGAGGAGAAAGAAAGTTTTCACTAAGAAAATGATTAAAAGTTAAAATTTTTTATATCAAAATTAAATATAAAAATGAATAAAATGAACTAAATAAGATTAATAGAAATAAAATTGAAGTAATTTATCTTTAAAAACCATTAATATTTTTATTTTATGTTTTTATAATATTTAAAAGAAATGAAAATTCATAATAAAAACCAATATTTTCCAATATTCACCAAAAATATACATTCTCATAAAATTATAAGAAATTCTCCCTAAGATATGTTTGACATGATGATTTCAAAAATTAATTTCATATTTTCAAATAAATTTTATAAAATTATAAAAAAAAAATTAATTTTAAAATGTGTTCACCAAAGGTTATAAAACATATATTCAGAAAAAATATAGTTTTTTCGAATTAAATTTGTTTTATTCTTATAATTTTCTAAAAAACACATAAGATGACTATTTTGATTATGATTGAATATATAATATAAAATTTCATTAATATCATGAAAAAAATTTGAATTTTTTAATTTATTTATGTGGAACCCGTTTGAATGATGTTCCATTATTTTTATATAGTTTTTATATTCATTTCTAATGAATTGTCGGACAAAGAATTCATTATATATGCACATGTAAAACATATATTTTATTAATTTAGTTAATATTATTCATACTAACCATTCCACCAGCATCATTATACCTATTATATTAAATAAATATATGTTAACATAATTTCTCATTTCATTTAAACTCGGTGTTGCGGGTAACACAAGATACACTCAATGTTGCATGTAACAGACGATACACATTGTATTGTGTGTATCTATAGTAAGAAATTATGTTTTTTATAATAAAAAATATCAAGAAAATTTATATTTAAATGAAATAAAATAAATCACTTAATCTCTAGGTATTGTAGCTATGTTGTAGTGGTGAAATGATACATGGACATAAGAGTGATCCCTGATCACCAACAGTTGATTGCTAGCCCCTAAGGTCATTGAGTATCGCATAGAAAGAGATTTATCTTATATTGAATTGTTAAAAATATATATAAATAACCAGATTTAGAAAATTAAATAATAGGAAGATATAAAAAATGATCAAATCCTTCAAACTGACCTCATACAAGCCCACACATACCGAAATCATACAAAAATGGAGTAATCACAAATGACACGCATTACAAAGTGGAACAACTAAATTAAAATAATAATGTATAAAGAAATTTTCCATCATCACATATTCCTCCCCTTTCATAATTATAGTTATTCTATAATCTTACTCCATGGTAATCAGGTTCCCTATTCATACCTACATGAAAACATATATAACTTCTCATCTATGAGATGTAAATGTAATGGGTATGAAAAATAAATTAGAGTAGGATACCACCAATATCCCAAATGACACATGGTTATGAACCAATACACATGTGTATGTTCAAATGCACAATGGAAATTATTATAAGAAATCAATTTATAAAAACAACTTAAAACTCATGAAAAAAATCAAGGGAATATTGTAATCCTACTTCGATCATTTTTGGTAGGAACTCAAAATGTCTAAAAATAATGTTATAACTAGACACACGAATCATGTATAAACCATTCTAATCACATGTAATAATCCCCTACCTCTTTAAAAGATAACATAATATAATTCATGGATAATATCAAAAACAAATATGTCTCAACAATCATAATAATCAACACTATATTTATTTAATATATATCTTCTGAATTTCTATAGAAAGAATATGTCAGAAAATATACTCTATAAAAGAAGATTAATAAATCACATTATCATTTGGTTGGCATAACAATTACTTGAATAAAACAATTGAAACATCATTAAATATGTAATGAAAATTTTCTAATACAAGAATTTCATCATCACTCAATATTCAATTAACTACATTAAAAATAAAATAATTAAATTATTTTTTACAAGTTTATTTTATATTAATATACTTACATTACTATCACTAATATATTTAATCAAACCCAAATTTAAATACCTTAAGACATATTTCATTCATTTGATTGTATATCTTAATCATGTATTATTCCCAACACACCTCTAATAACATTTTGAAAATGTTTAACAATTTAAACTCTTCCAATCAACCAATAAATATCTCCAGAAATATTATTATCACTTACCAACCAAATCAATAATATTTAAAATCTTACAACTCAATAATACACATTAATTAAAAGAATAAAAAAATACCTATTATTCTTAACCAAAAATTATTATATATCATCCCTATTTAAACAGACATTGATTTTATATAGTACTATTACTTCACCCTACTTCAAGAATCAAAATAATAATTACTGGAATTTACTGAAATTACAAACACAATTAACATTTTAATCAATATAATCCAAAACATCATTTTAAATGTGAAATAAATATTGAGAAAAATATCACTATTGTTGAAAAAACATATTAATTAAATGATTAAACAATTATGATTTGATAGTATGACCCATAGTCTATTTAATCCAATAAAAAATAAAAATTTAAATTCAACCAGTTTATTATACATCATGATCCAAAAATATAACACATTACCCTCATAAACAACCATACGAGTTCATCATTTAATAAATTTATCAACAATTACAATCCATACGTTCATCCATTAACCTATCTCAATATCAACTAATTTCATTTCAATTTAGTTCCTCATATATCAATTTGAATTAACAACCCCCCTTTATAACAGTTTACATTATTTAATGATTGTAAATAAATTATATATTAAAAATACATAATTTCATACACAAAGTATAATATATATTTCAATTAAACCCCATTTATAAATATTACTTTATTTATTTTAATAATTCATTTTATCAAATTTCATACCATTCATAATTTATGAATTTAAACCATATATAAAAAACAAGTGTTAATAAATTCTAGAACACAAATACAACTGCTGAAAAATCCCAGCTATAGATCTCTAAGCACCGATTATTGTACTCTGTAAAATGCACTCAGTTATCCCTATGCTCCATTGAAATATCTGATGACGTGTCTGTCATCTGTGTAAGACAAAAAAATTGTAAGAAAACCCCATACATGGGTTTGTGTATTCATACCATTTATGACACCTTAGAAACTATATGGGGAGAAAAAGGAGACTTGATAGAGGAATTAAGCTCAAGAATAAATCGGGAGGGAAAATGAAACCCATCAAGAAGTGATATATATATATATATATATATATATATATGTATGTATATATATATATATATATTCTCATAAAAGAAACCCATTTTAGAGAGAAAGGGGTCACCATATCACATCCCATCCAAGGACCATTAGTCTTTATGCAGCTCCAAAGGTGCTTCATCAATGCACAACATATCGTGTGTCTATCCTATGAATCCATATGGAGGAACCACACCTAGGTGTAACATAGGAGTACCATCACCCTGGATAGAGGACCTGCACCCTAGTGCAAAAAAGGAGTTCTATATCTATCAAGAAAATGAGTATAGAGTACCCACACTATAGTTTTATAATGTAATACTATCTCTATGGATAGAGAACCCATGCCCTAGATCTATAGGGGTGTACCATCTCAATATGAACAATAAGTATGGAGGAACTCACCTTGTTGCGACAATGAAGTATTGACTCCATGGATATGAGACCCACAACATTATTCCAAATGGGAGTACCATATCTATATACACATAGACTATGGAGGAGCCATGCGATTGTGAAATAGGGGTGTACCATCTCAATGGATCATAGACCCAAACCCCTATGTAAGGAGAGTACCATCTCTTTTTGCACAATGAGTATGAATGATTGGATCCCCTGTGTGACATGGGAGTACCATATCCATGCATAAACAACATAGAACCTAGTGAGAAATTCTAATATAATCTCTATAACATCCATACCTTCCACATTATCTTCAGTTGAGGTAGTTATAATTCGTGTCCTTAGGTGCAATCCCAAAAAAAACATAGCTATAAAATAAATGCCAAGGGTTTTAATATAGTTGGGGGATAATTTTTCATTTGAAATAATCCAACTACAACCAAGATAAACATAAATCACAACCACTATAAGATTAATGATAAAAATTTCATACAACTCAATGTAATAAAAAAATGACAAATAAACTAAGAACCATATAATAGTATAAAGAACAAGACCAAACCAACAAATATCAAACACACGAAAGACACCAAGTCAACAGCTCTAAAAATCCTCCAATATCCAAATAATAAATCTACTCCTAAGGTATGATGATACATTACCAAAGATATTAGATACCTTGTCATTAATTACATCCTAAAAAATTATATCTTTAAACACACCAAATTTCCAATTAAGGAGGTGAGTAATGAAACTCAGTAGGTTTTCCCCAAATAACTTTCCTACTCATGCCTCTAGGATAGAAATTGTAAGTAGATTAATATAATAAAATTAATTTGAAACCAATAAAAACATTTAAAATTTCTATATGAATTCGAAGAAGTTTGAAACCAAAAAAAATTCTATAAAAAACCAGTTTAAAAGGAAATCGACCAAAAAATTATTTAAATTAATTTTTCAAATCCCATTTTGGAATATTCCATTCCATTCCAAATATCCAAACATTCATCCATGAATACAATAATGAAATTCTTCTACACCCATGAGTGTTGATTCATCCTATCACCAATACATCACTTGGTGAGTCATTTTGAAGTGGGAACTTGTAACCCTTATCAGTACCTTTTTTTGATGGGAGACCTACCTGCCTTATCCATCCAAAATGCATATGAACACACACCAACCATTTTTTCCAAAAATCAATTCAAACCCATTATGCCAAACCATTTCAAAAAAATATATTTTCCTTGGAAACCATTCCACAAAAGGTATTAACATGATTCAAAAAAACAATCATTTTGAAATCATCATTTTAAAAACATTCAATAATCACTTTTCCCAACAATTCTATAGTTTCAGAAATTAACACTAAAGATAGTTTATACCCATATTTCCACAAAAATTTCTCAATAAATTTATATAAAATAAAAAAATAATCCATCATTTAATGATTATATGAGTTTATATTGAAGCCAAATACCATTAAAACTATACATAAAATGAAGACTGACACAAATTCTTCAATAAAAATAGGGTTGGAAATAAAAAAACCCACATTGATCTCATTACCTAACATAAAAAAGGAAAATATCATCATTATTGGAATAAAAATCATGTATGTATCACTAACTTATTAGATACACGAATCAATGATAGGAAATTAGAAGAGTCCAATGGAAAACAACAATTAATGGGCACATACTAGGGAATTTGGGATTCAACGTACCATGATTATCTAATACATTGATTCTTGATGAAGATTAATGGTCTTTATATCCTTTGGGAAGAGTAAAAATTTATTTAAGGTCATAATAAAGGAAAATTTATTCATTAATGGAAAGAATGAGTTAGAGATAAAATTCTCTAATATACCATTTAGTGTAGCATGGTAAGGATGCACGGTAAGTAAAACCATATTCTAACCATATACAAGACATCTATCTCAAAAAAATTATTTCATCAATTTGGAAACATAATTTTTAAAAACAATGTACCTACCAATATTCCACTAAATTACTTTTCATGGATTTTAGTAGGATTTTTAGTGTTTTTTTATCCATGTTCAAACTATGTACCTCTATTAAATCCATGAAACATTCCAAAAGTTCTACAAAAACACCCAAAAATTACCAAAAAATATTATATAAAAAAATAAAATAAATGTGTACCTAATTTAAATTAGGGGTTATAAATTATCCCCACCATTGGATTTTACCTCTATGGAAATTATGAAATTGCCACTATCCAAAAAGAGTTTGATAAATTTCACAACCATTTTCATTTTCTTATTCCCACATTTATTCATAAATCTAACCTTGTTTCCACAAAACCAACACTATATTGAAACTTATTGAATAAAATAATTTGTATTTATAATCCACAATTCAGATAAGAATATGAATCAATGAATCATCTGTCTCTAGGTAAATGTGATCCCATCAAATGAAATGGTCGGGAATAGGTTGATATTTTTTCTACTGAGATACAAGAAACAAATTCTGCACTAAAAAACCATGGTGGAAAATCCAACCAATATTCCATAATAACAACCTATTAAATTATTTAAAAAGGTCCAATGCATTGAGAATATAACTTGAACTTTTCTTAAAAATAATTATTCCCAAGACTTTGAGTGATTATCAAGAACACATGATCACTCACCTAGAAAGAAAATGGATATCGAAAATGATCCACCAGTGATTTCTGATGACACTAAGCCATGTCCACCCTCTTCCAAGTCAACTAAATTATCTCCATTACATCTTGTAAAATGCTCTGTCCACCCATAGATGTATTTACTTCATCCTCCCAACAAATTGGATAACAATAAGGACCCCATGAAATACTTCAAAAAGATCCATATGTATCGAGGCCTGGTAACTATTATTATATAAGAAATTTTCAAATTGTATGTTATCCTACCATGTGCCACAAAAATCCATTATGTTGTCCCTAATCATGTATTCCAATGTTTGTATCAATCTATCAGTGATTCATCATACTCATGGTAAGATAAGTTCAAGGGATTACTAAAAGTATTCCCAGAAATGAGATGTAAACCTCGGATCTTAGTCTGATACCATCAAAACTGGAATTCCATACCTCATTACCACTTCTTGGATATATATTTCTGAAATTTCCTCTATTAAATGAAATTTTTGAATAGGTATTAAATTGGCCAAATTTGTGAGTTGGTCCACTATAACCCATGTGATATCATGTTCACAAATAGTGGTAAGCATGATGAATTTGTTCCTATAAAGAAAAAGGTACTTCCATCCATCCCAAAAACCCTAATACTCAACTCCCATATAGATTCCACACCTCAATGGTCTCCCACCATTAGTGTTGGAATTCATATGAACACATTCCAAATAAGATATCTATGCATATTTAATTTTCTCCTCCAAATCAGGAACATCATAATCTAGGAAGAAAAACACAACACTCCCTCAATCTTTACTATCCATGTGCATGTTGTATTTCATTTACATCAAATACCACTGATCTAAAGCCTCTTTTTAAAACATTCCAAATAATTTTTTTCTTAATGTATACACCACCAAATTTTATTTACTCATTGTATACGACAAGTAGAAGTGAAACACTCAGAGATACTCCATCTATATTATTTGCCTCATATTCAAATCACAATTTTATAAAATGTTTTTAAAGATCCTATTATCCATGAACCCCATAAATTTCTTACCAAATAAGTAATTATGACAATTATTTAAATCATGGACTACAATAGCAAACTACAAATCATGTTTTGGGTAGTTCGTCTCCTAAAATCAGAACATCCATTAATAATAATAAAAACATTATCTCCCAACATTGGAATATATTCCATCCTATATCTTAAAGAATCAAAATACACCACATACCCTTGTTATGATTATATAAAAACTAATAATGGTGTTGATTTAAGGAATACTTTAAGCTCTTGAATCGAATTTTATTATTCATCATTCCATTGAAATGTAAAATTTTAACTTGTAATAGATTTTACTATTTAAGATAGTCATTAAATTCATGAACAAAATACTTTTAATAACCATAAAAGCTAAGGAAACTATGTATCTCAAATAAATTCTTTGGCCTCTGCCAAGAGATCATATCCTCAATATTTTCTGGACTTATAGAAACACCCTAATCAAAGAAAACATGGACAAGGAAACATACCACATGTAATCAAGAATAAAACATTGATACTTTTTTCATGGATAAGATGATTCCTCAAAATTCCCAACACTATTTCCAATTGTTTCTCTTGATCATCACTTGTCCTTGAATACAATAAAATTTCATAAAAAAACACTACCAAAAAAGAATACATATAACTCTAAAATATCTGATTCATAAATTTCATAAATACATCAAGTTATTTTGTATGATCATATTTCACAACCACATACTCATAATGTCTATATCTAAAACAGAATCCTTTCATTTAAATATCATCCTTTTGAACCTACAATTGGTGATATCCTGGTCACAAGTCAACTTCAAAGAACCAATGGGATCCACTCAATTGATAGAATATTTCATCAATATGTTTAAGTGGATAATTATTATTTATATTCACTTGGTTATGCTTATGATAATACAATCAAATCCAAATATTTTAATCATTCTTCTTCACAAACAAGACTAGTGTTTCCCATAGAGATGTTCTAGGTTGAATTGACTCTTTTATTTTTAAATCTTCTTATAAGAATATCAATTAACTTAGTTATATTATTTAAAACCAATAAATGGAAGTTTAATAGTAATGTTCCCTAATATAAGATGAATAATAAAATAAACTTATCTTTGCGGTGGAAAGTAAGAGAAATTTTCAGGGAAGACATATGAAAACTGATAAAAAACATCTAGAAAACCACTATTCATGATTTCAACCCCTGGCTCCAAGATCAACTCTTATAACTAGTATAATATAGTTCTAAAATCTTGTTCTAAAAATCTTGTTGCACCCTCATTTATATTATGGTCTCCTCTAAAGAGATACTCGATGCCATCATCTGTCATAAAACTAACTATTTAGGTATAACAATCACTGTGAGAATTTAACACTTCCAAAAAATCAATACCTAAAATTATATATATACATATATCATAAGCACAGAGAAGCCCCAAATTAATTTTTCTTTATCAATATTTATACAATACTCCTTGGACATAAAGCCTAAATGTTCTCTTTGACCATGTAGGGTTTGATGTTTCAAAATAGAAGGCATCCTCTCAATATTTAAACTCATAATATCAAAAAGATGAGAATAAATAAAAAATTGGATAAACCCATATCAAAAAATAAATACATTACTCAATAATTGAAAATAATCATACCTCACAGTATCGATGGTCCATATTAATAATCCACAATAACATTTTCAGCTAAATATAACCACTTATTTTATAAACATTTTTCTAAATTTCCATGTCTATATTTCTCTTATTTAAGATCCATGGTTATCATAAAATCACCATGGATAGATTGGTTCTTCTAACAAGAAGAATTATGTTTCCCACATCCAGTAAAAGCATACAATATTTTAAGAACATAAGATCTATCTCGAAGTCCCGACCTTGGAGCACAAAGAAAATAGTTTTTAATATTCCCCATCTGAATGAATCTATGGAATAATCATGTTGGTGTCATACAATCTCTCTTCATGTGATATAAATAAAAATAGTGAAAACATCTTGGATGATACATAGTTTTTGGATAATGATTCACTAATCAAACTATCTTAATTTTCATTATCCCACAACTTTATAATTTTTCCCCTCTTCCACTTATTCCCATTATTTGAGATCCCACAATTTTCTATAGGTATCAACATGATCCCTCCCCTAGGTCTCCTAATATAACCCTTATACCATTGTATGACTATTGACCGTCTCTGTATAATTTTTTATAAAAATAACAACAATCTTCAAGTGAATATCTATCCTCATATAGGATTAAAATATAATTATTTCAATGATGAACATGTAGAATAACCAGATGAAAATTGGGGAAAATTCATAAATATATCTTCTAATAATATAAAAAATATATTTTCCAACATCAAGAAAAAATATTCCATCATTATATTAACTGTGAATTTTTAATGATAGAATTGTTTTTTAAAAAAATTCTTCAAAATCCTCCCATGAAATTCCATTGACTAATTTAGCTTGAACATCTAAATACCACCACTATCAAGAAGGATTTTATATTATATATGTGACCAACATAACTTTCAACTCTACTAATGTCTTGTGGGTACCAAAGATTCTATTCATCCTCTTCAGCCACACCTTTGGTTTCTATGGTTCCAAATAACCATGAATGATTAGTGAATTCTATTTTGGAATCATAAAGGAATGATCCACTGTATTTAGTTTATCTCTCCCTTTTCCTCTATCTATAGACTAAAAATCTTCGACTATAATCTAATCTAGATGTAGGTTCACCAATGGATCAGGTGAAAGCACATTATCAGTAGCTTCTTCTCTTAGTTTTATATGATTCCTATCAGGTTAAATTTTTAATAAAAATAAAAAAACCTAAAATTATCACTTTCTTTCCACCAAATACATTATTGTTCAAATTTACCACATCAAAACTATCACAAAAAGGATTTACACAAATAAAAATTGGATTTATTCAAACCATTTGTGAAAATTACACTATTATTTTGGAAATAAAACCATTTTTAAAATACCACTACCATTCTATTTCAAAATATCACATTTAAAAACTATTCAACACTTTTTATAAAAATAAACTATTTTTTACAAATCATAAATCATTACAAAAAATTATATATGAACTCATAATGGAAATGAATTTCTAAAATTATTTTCAGGTTCAAATCATCTGCTAAACACATGAAAATGAGATTACATATTTGGATCAAGACACTCACATACCCAAACTTATTATTAACATGAGGTTCAACAGAAATAAATTATATTTTTATTTTTATGCTATAATTTTCATGTTATGAAGATCTTACACATTAATAAAATCCCAACTGAATGAATAAACCATAATGATTTTCCAAATCCAATAATGAAAAAACAATTTCATTTACCCCTGAATGATCGGTAGAATAACGAAGATCGATACCATTTGTAATATAATGATCCTTCGTATTGTATTAAGATAATGCAGGAATTCTTCTTGGTCTTAGGTGACATCCACAAGAAACAAATGAATGGAAATAAATGCCAAGAGATTTAATACAATTGGTGGATGATATTCCTTTTGAAATAAAAAAACCACAACCCTAATAACCATAACTCATAACCATTATATTATTCATGATAAAAATTTTATAAAACACAATGTAATAAAAAACTGACCAAAAACTAAGAACCATATTAGAGGACGAAGAGTAATAAAAACTCAAAAAGCTCAAATAATCTGTAGACATGAAGTCCACATCTCCTAACTTTTTTCATGATCTAAATCCACAATCCATGAACAAGGATTAATGATACATCACTAAATAAATTAGATATCATGCCTTTACTGAATTCCCAATAATGGATATCAGCAAATGCACCATTATTTAAATACATGGGTTGAATAAGTAAATTAAATAGGTTTTCTTCAAATTACTTCCCTACTCACTCAACTAGGATTGAACAATTTAACTAATTTATATAAAAATATTAACATGACGTCATTAAAAACATCAGTTTATATCAAATCCATGTAGTTTCACATTAGGAAAATTTTCCAGACTAAAATAGTTTACTTGGAAAAAAACAAAAAAAAACATTTTTTGAAATACCATTTTGACATAACCCTTTCCACTTCATATATAAACACCTCAAACCAAGAATAAAACTATTTAACTCCCTATAATCATGATTTTTTATTCATCCTTTCCATAATTTTTCACTTACTAAACCATTTTAAAATGGGAACTTCATGCCTCTAACTGAACCATTATTTTGATTGGGTATGTTTACACCCTTATCCATCCCAAAATTAAAATGAACACATGCCAAAACATTATAAAAAAACTCAATTCCAATCCAATAATGCTAAAAAATTCAATAAAACAATATATTTATTTAAAACCATTACTAAAAACCATTTTCCATGAATCAAACGAAACAGCCTTTTTAAAAACAACATTTTAAAATCCTTAAACAATCTCTTTTTCCCAAAAATTACACAATATCACAAACCATCACTAAATAATGTTTCTACAATGTTTTCCCCAAAACATTGAAAAAAAAATCATATAATTAAATCAATTTTAAAATAATCCTTCATGTTATAAAAATAGGATTTGAGATTGAATCCACCTACCTTGAGAACTATGGAAAAAATAAAAAATGGCACAAAGCCTTCAACAAAAACCAGGTCAAAGATCCTGAAGCCATCCTTACATATCATTAAATAACATAAAAAAATCAAATGTCATAATTATTGGCTTTAGAAGACATTGATATATCCTAAACGGATTACATCCTTGAATCTAAGATAGGGAAGAAGAATAATATGAAGAAAAATTACCAAGAACGGGCACCTACAAAAGGAATCCATGATTCAATAGAAAAATATTATCAACGGATCACTCCCAGATCAATGGGAATGATCTCCAACGACAATGTGAAGAGATAAATTGTTCTATGGTCATATTATAGGAAAATATATCCATTGAGGTGAGAAAATGATATATATATATATATATCATAAATTTTTAGATCCATCTTTTAGTCATTCAGGGTTAAGGAATATGGTTAAAAAAACCATGCTCAAGCCATCTATCCTAGAATCACATTTTCTCCTAGGTGGATTCATGGTTTTTCCTATCCATTCACCTAATTGTGCACCAACACAGTGCTCAATTCCTCACTATGCATGGTTTTTGTAGTAGTTTTAGGATTTCTACTAACTGTGCTCAAACTGTGACCCTCTATAAAATCCTCCAAAACAATATAAAATTCATCAAAACCTCCCAAAATTCACCCAAACTCATTAAATAAATTAAATACATAAATAAATGAGTATTTACATGAAACCATTGGTTCTAATGTGTCTATATGATCATTTTGATGATCCTTCTATGTAACTTTCATCATCATGTGGTGCCTAAAGAAGATTCATAATAGAAAAATATCACATAATATCCCAAAATACACTGAAAATTCTACAATCACATTCTAAATTTAGGAAAATTAGTATAGGATACTCGGGTTCCCAAATCAATGTCTAAATAGAGGAGATGGGATTGGAAGAAGATTCATGAAGAGAAATATGGTGTGTAAGGGTTCCACATGATGTATGGCCCCACTTCTCAGCCTGGACATGTCAATGAAAACATATGGATCCCTATAAATTTAGTACAACATAACAAGTAAGGATATACCACAACCTGTCTCAGTCAACTATGGATGAACTGAGTTTGTAGGGATGTGCATGTGTACTTTATACTCTATCCACATACACTAGCCATGTACCAGTACATGGAATGTTATCCACCCTATATGTTTTATAGGTTAATTTGGTACCATTGTAGTTTACTTGATGTAAATTCAAATTTAGTGAGATAGGAGTTGCATGACATGTGGTCCAACCACAGAACATTTGATATTTAACTGCACCATTAAAAAACAAATTCTAGAGAAACTGAACTACACGGTGTGTGTTATTTGGTCTACATAGAATGTATTTAGACTTTTCATAGAAAGATATATCTTCCCAGTAGATTCTATATCAATTTTAGTTACCTTAAAATATTCTATTTGATAACCTAAAAAATGTGTTAATAGCCTCTAGCCATTGATTTGGCACTTTAATGGCAGATAAATGAGGTTCCATTACATTGCATAAATCCAACACATGGCTCGTGATCTTCTGGTCAATTTCATTCGGTCCTAAATATAAAATACAATATAATCATCACCTTATTATTGAAATGTATTCCAATCCATTGTTAAATCTTCAACCCATTAATCTCACAAGAATCTTCCATGATACAGGGGTATGACCTCCCTCTAACCTATCCATAAAAATTTTAATTATGGATACATAGGACAATGAAAATGAATACTAATAATGATAAGGGAAAAAATAATATAAAGGTGAATAATCTCTTAACAAGTATCCATAGAAAAAATATATATATTGGGTATAACTAGTGTGCGATAAATGGAAAAAATAATAAATTGAATAACCAATTTAAATTCTATATATGGGCTCATGAAAATGATGTATTTAAATAAATATAATAGAATAAAGTTTTGATCATGAATAATATTTTAATCATAAGGGATGATACCAAAAAATATGATTCATATATCAATTTGGATTTATCATTGGTGAAGAACACAATTTCTAATGATGGAGAGGACCTGTTTCATTCAACGTGGACAGATTTACCATGATCAGGTTGTTAGTCTTCATCCAATATTTATTATTTGATGAGTAATAGTGTATTCCTATAAAAATCCCCATAGAGATATGTGATAACACTGGATAAAATTCATAAGGATAAATTAATAAAGTTTCAAGTTTAGGAAATTTAAATTAATATAAATAAACTATCATTTATATTAATTTAAATGCACTTTCAATGGATTCCTATACATAACGTTTTATGAAAAAAATTATGTCACAATTATTGTCAATCCTAAAATCAAAATTCAACCCTGGTCTCATTTTTTAGAAACTATTAATGAGATATTCCATTATTTAAAAAAATTGTGTGTATGATAGAGAATGTCTTTAATATTTTTATAAAATAAATTCATGGCTCACTGGGCCTCAAAATCACATTCTTTCATATAAATTGTCTTCGAAAATATTCGATGAAATATTGAAAAATAGTATATAGAAAAAATATGGTCTCTAAATTATTTCCTCCTTTAATATTTACATTCTAAAAAAGAAACAAAAAAGAAAAAAATAGGGGATATGAAGCTCTCATATAGATATCTCACTCCCAGATCCTATCATGTATGCCCTCATGCTTCCACAACGCACAAAAAAATAGAATAGTATATCTAATTATGATTTTATACTATAGATCCTTGATCAAAACTGAGTTCTCCATGAAGGTGGATCCATCATCAATTTCCCTCTCGACCCAGTAAATAATGCATGTTGTATAATTTATGTATCTCCTCAGCTTACACACATGGGTTATGTAATTCTCCCATATCAAATGTGGGTGAATGGTGAGGTGGTAATAAACCAATCCAAACCACTATATGATATTAAATTTCCCAATGAACCTTGAGGATATATTGCCTCCCTATCCAAATATTCACAATCTTCATAAAAGATGCCTCACCAATATTAGTCTTGGAAAAAGGTGACCTTCATGGCCTTTCATATATGGTCTCAACGTTTTCAATGATAATTGAACAATTTCATCCATTATTATAGGAAAAATTTACCGAATGTAAATTATACACCTATATCTGGCTAATTTCTACAATTCAAGGCCTTATCATATTTCCCATCACCTGGATAGTGCACTTAGTTGGACCATCTGTAACACTCTGACCCTAGTTACCCAGAGTTGGTGCATTATTACATAACATTGGCATGATCACAAAAGATCATGTTTGAAAAGACTGATTAGTTTAGTATCCTTAGAAATACTAGATACATTCATAAGTTTTACATTACATTATAAAATGAAAAACTAAAACAACATAGTCTCCATAGGCCACACTCATATCCCTTAGAATATCCCTACAGGTCAGTCATAATATACTTCTTCATATCCTGGAAAAAATAGAACATAGAAAGGGGTGAGCTCAGATGCTCACTAAGGATAACAATATAGAGAAAACATTCATAAATAATCATAAAAATTTAAGGCAATGTAAGACGAAAACAAAATCTTTTTAAACATGAACTTCATCATAATATGGAAATGATAAAATCAAATATATACATTAACTTATTCACATGGATATTCTACTAGTAAAATAATCACATACAATATCCATATACACTTTCATAATGATGGAATGCATAATGCCAGACATCATAATGACATAGTTAGAGCCTTGTACAAAGACTAAAAATAAGTTTTTTCAAGGCCTTGTGCCAAGAGACTAGTTTGTCTCATGAGACCTACCGATTCATTGAGGACCTATAGCGGGCTTCACCCATCACTTACTAATTCTAATACATTCCTCATATGAAAAGGTTTAAACATAACATAAACATTTGTATTAAAACTAGAAAACAAAATTTAGATAGTTTGTCCATAAACCAATAATGGTGTAAAAATAACACATCCATAGTCAAACATAACACAAAACCTTCAATCAAATATGAATGTTTTGTATCATAATAAATCAACATAAAATGATCTTAAAATCTAAAGGATGTTGACATAGATGAAAAAAAACTTTTTTTAGAGAAATATCTCTTTATATTTTAAAACCATTTAAAAGTATTATAATTATAAAAGAAAACATTTATTTTGAAAATATTCTTATATTCTGGTAAGGGAAGATTAGACGATGTTATAACGGTGGAAAATCGCCGCACCCTCCGTATAAGTTAAAAAAATATTCTTACCTTATTTTTGTCGAAAAGGTCATAAAGTACCTTGTTTGGAAATCTACGAAAAGATTCCTTTCAAAACATTTTATAAAAAGTCAAACAAGGTTATAAATGACTTTAACCCATAGTCTAGTAAATGGTAAAAATGGTTGGAAATACATTTTTATGAAAACACGGATGTGGATGGTAAAGAGGTCCCAGTACATACTTACATAAAAACAACCTTGGATAATAAAGATATATTGAAATTAAACCTTACCATGTACTTTTCCTTAGTTGAGGGTATGTTAACCTCCTGTATAATAGTTAAATCATTGATATTAAATTTTTAAATAACTATATAAATAAATATAATATAATATATGATCTTCTAATATTGATTTGTTAATGATATTTCAGTAGTATCATCATTTCAAGTGTTAACTGATTCGTTTTCCTTTATATGCTTTGTTATGTAAGTAATTTGTTTATGGATAAGATGTATCTTATTCATATTCAGAATTATATTAAGTATTTATGCATTATTTTTAATCAAAAAATGAAAATTAGTCTAGAATGGATACGATGGGGAATGAATCTCAGCGTGTTCATGGAGACGGTAATCTGTACGTACAACACAAGCTATTGTATTATTCAAAGGGAAATGTACCGTTGAAGATTATGGTGTTACACCATCTATCTGGGGATAGAAAATTATACCCATCCTCATCCAAAACCTGATTTTTTCATAAATGCCTCTCCAAAACCATGATGTATTCCATGCATCATAGTCAGGGAAAATATTTAAGGGAACCCCATAAAATAATAAGAACTCCCACATGTACAACTAACCCAAATCATCCACCAAACTCTACTCCTTGAAAGAAAAGAGGTGCACTAAAAAGTTATGTTTGTCAAGAATAACTAATATATAATCATGTCCTATCTGTGTTCATATAATCCATGTAATCATTCATATAGATATTCTATCTTATTTCTACTCTAGGATATCAAGAGGATATAAAAAACCATTCAGAACGTGGTGTTAAGCCTTTAAATACTGACACATGAGGCACTAAGAGAAAAATTCAGCCACACTTCACCAAATTCATGCACACCAAAATTTCCACTGATGGTTTCTATACATATTCCACACACAAAAAGGTATAATAAAATTAGAAGTGTGAAAATCCCTCATCACCTCTTATCTCTTTACGACCATGTCCACTATTCATCTTTAATATATGATCACATGATTACCTCCTTTAGAAAATTCTATCCGATAAATATCTTAAGGATAATTGTTATCAAAAAAATAATAGTTGA
Organism: Viscum album; assembly: GCA_963277665.1. NCBI lineage: Eukaryota > Viridiplantae > Streptophyta > Magnoliopsida > Santalales > Viscaceae > Viscum > Viscum album. The sequence goes on from OY728123.1 coordinate 1,342,811,164, forward strand.
TGTATCCCAACTAATCCAACCATCCACATTTGATAATTGGGTGAATAAGAAATTTCAATCAAAGAAAAGCTTCACTATCATCCTTTAACAGGATCAGTGGAAAAGAAGCTAACTTATTAGAAATATTATTCACTAAGAGATCTTGGGAAGTATTTCTAAGGGAATCTACTATAATATTTCACTTTCTAAAAGTATATAATATTTCAGTGTCATTGTCATGAAGGAACTCCAACCAAATACCCTTTCTTAGTTTTAGACCCCTCTTCAGAAAGAAATACCAAATACTCTGATGGTCTTAGTAAAAAAAGTGCTCTCATAGAAAATAGTGCATCCATATCCTTAAGGAGAATCTTACCTCTTCTAAATTCAGGTTGTGAGTTATATTTTTTTCACATGGTGTCTCAACTACATTAATCGATATGGATAACTTCCTACCTCTTCATCCACACATAGATGATCCTACTTAAACATGCATTAAAATATTCTATATACTCCTTGACCTCCTATAAAAGTCTCATAATAAGATAACTTGAAAAAACCGTCATCAACACCATAAATGTACTGTTTGACTTCTCAAAATAGGAAATTGGTTCTACTTTCCATGTCAGGGATACAAAAATGGGTATAATCATTGAGATTTATTCCATGAAAATGTTTTAGTATCCTTGTAAGCCATAGAAACTCTTCACATTTGGCATGCTCTTGGTGGCCCCCAATAAACCAATGCATCGATATCAACAAGGTCAATAGCTAATAAAAGAATATAAATGACATTCCCTAGAAATTGAACCACATGGATATTGAACTGGTACATTGAGAGTTTACTATAAAGTTGGCACTCCCAATGAATGTCTAGGACCATCCTCAAGTTCTCTGTATGCTCCTCCTCTGAAGTAATGTATATGATCATGTATTAAACATTGGCATCAAAACATTGGTCCATTTATGTCTTCAAGATCCATTTCTTAAGATCCATCATCATAGTAGGGTATTTTTCACAACAAAATTAATCACTAGAAACTCATAATGTCCATAGAGAAAAAAAAATTGACTTTGTAATATCATACTTGAAAATAGTAAACAAGTGGTATTAGGACTATAGATCAATTTTAGAGAACCATATTGTGCCAAAAAAAGATAAAATAGGATATCCATCCATGGAAACAAGTACATTTTCATTATCATATCCTTTTTTAGGTGAAAATAGTTAATAGAAAACCATAAAATCTTGTCTCTATTTTTTAGAAATAAAACTAGAGCTTACCAATGGTACACATCAGTTCTAGAAAAATAATTATCATTGATTACATCTAACGGAACAATCATCTTTTTTAGCTCTTTTGGGAAAATAAGATATGCAATAGAAGATATCAGAGTGGTCTTCGGGTGAAAGTATATTCAATAATTCATCTCCCTCCTTGAATGGAGTCATTGAACATCCTCTAGGAAGGCATCCATAAAATCATCAATGATTGAAGTAATACAAATGATTTTATAGACCAATGACCTAATGTAAAAACTCAATAATAGAGGGTAATGGGATATAACTTCTTACTCTCAAGACCCACTTTCTCTGCAATGAAATATTCCCTTCCAAAATAGAGAAATTTTTCCCATGTATCTAAAGAAATTCGATTCATCTATAGTTATAATAAATTTGGAATTGGAGATGGAAAACTAGTTCATGCTGAAGATGATGGGAAATGGTCTCATTGTAACATCTTATAAGTCCCATGAAAAACTCTCCCCACAATGAAATTTCATACACTACCTGCAAATAGAAAATATCAAAGAAGCATTATCTATAGAATCCATAAGCCAATGTTTTTGGGGAAAAGTCTCAAATAGGAGATCAAACACTCACACAAGGAGAAAAGAGATAATGGAATGACTAACAACTATTTATACAAGTACCTAATTAATATTATAATAAATAAAGATCATACCTCCAAAAATTTCATGTTCTTTCTATTTGTATGCCTCCATAGCTTATAACATCCTATAAGATTGACACCCATATCCTTGAGCCTGATGTGGGATACCTTATGGCGGTGGGGGGAGAAGTTAATAAGATAATAAACTATGCATAGCTCCTCTCCTAGGATACCTAACTTCTCCTCTAATGGATCTTCATCCCAGGGGGCCACCTTGGAAGCACATGAGAGAACCATGATCACAACATTGTCTCTATCATAGAGGTCATTTTTCTGTCTTCCACCCCCTCAACATGTTAGATTGAGAAATATCATTCTATGTTAAATCTCCCATAATATTCATATAATCACCCCTCTTTGGAATGCTTTTATTCTCTACACTATCCTTGAGTTACATGAATACGTGCTAGAGTCCAATCATGGGTACACCTCCTATTCCTTGACTCATGTCACTTGACTGAATCTATAGATGACTCAACCCTAGGATGCATACTAATGGATCAAACAATGTGGTAAACCTTACATAGAAAGGCCTCCATCACGAGCTCCTTCTCCTATACTATAACATATGTGGGAAGAAATAATGGTACCACACTAGCACAGATGTCACTATGGAGACCCTATTCACACATCTATTCCTATAAGTGAAAATATGGAATTATGTCAAGGAACTACCATGTAAGGTCATGAAACTCACAGAATACCCCTCAATTATCACACCTCTTAAATGCATCAATGGTAGCTCCTAAATATGAATTGCACAAAATCATGATGGGTATTACTCCTCATGAAATAGCTATTGGATATTTAACCAAGAGATAGTTGACTCATAACGATTCTATGTAACTTGAATCTACTAGAACCAAGCTCCTCTATTGATATTAATAGTTTCTATCATGACCACATATTATTTGGGTATCGAATTATTATAAAAAATGGATCATGAACTAAATACATATCCTCTTCTACCTAGGGATATGGCTCACCATGGAATGTCAGCATCCTTTAGTGATGAAACTCATAGAGTGTGATATGTCTGCATGCATCCTCAGCTGTCACTTTTGGTATAACCTGTTATATGAAATATGCTGGTGAATCTACATTCTAGACATGAGGGAATATCTAATTAGATAAACCCTGAACTGATTCATCATAACTCATCGGATAATCATCATGATATTAGATCGATAAACTGGATGGTTGTCTTCAGGGAGGCATTATAAAATCATAATAAAGGCATTCCATGGCTAGATGAGAATATATATATGGGGATATGAATCAATAAGTACTGTTAAAAGATTCAATCATATATGATAAATGAACTAATGTTTCCTATAACCAAAAATCTCAGTATATTGATTCGACGTGCAAGTAGTGAGAGTCCTAGTGAATGGATATGGAGGCCGCTGTAACAAACTAGATTCCATTAACTAAAATCTACACTAATGAACTTTGACACAATTACCCTAAGTTTCCAACCAAAATATATAATGGAATAATACTCTGAACATTATCCAATGTTTGAACTCCTACTGATACAAATTTTCACAAACTGACACATTGGGGCCCTCCAGACTAGTGCATTGCTGAGCCGCAACTACCACAAGACCACCACTATAGCCCAGGTTACGATGATAATTGATAAAATAAAAAACTAATATAAGATTTCAATTACTAATTTACCCTTATTAACACCTAACCATCTCCATGAGGAGGAATACTAATAAAATATTGCAACATATAGGGCAATAATAATGCACGTAAAAACATCGAGGGAATACCAAAGTGTATGGTAGTGTAAAGTGAAAATTAAATGATAAATGAGATTAAAAACCAGAAAAGATGTCCCCACTAGAAAATAACCAGAAAAAATAAATTGTGAGAGAACATAGCTCTAGGCCTCCAAGCCCTAACTATCATACATGGTAAAATGCTTCATGGTATTCCTATGCTCCTCTAAAATCATCGTCTACTTGTGCATCATCTGAATAGGAAAAACATTTGTGGAAAAATCCAATGAATGGGTTTGTATATACATACCATGTAGGAAATCCAAAAAACATGAGGGGGATATGATACATTATAGTTTAATTCAACTCAACCCTAGAAAGAAAGGGAAAATAAAAAACATTGAAAAAAGATATATATATGTATGATAAAAAATACTATATGAGATAGAAATTGGTTCCCTATATAAAAGTATAGGCATATATGATGAGTCTTCTGGAAGATACATTGTTCCATTATCAATGAAAAACATCCCACATGTCTCTATAAATAAGTTTTGTAGATGACCTGCAACCTGGTACAATAGTGGAGTGTCAAATTCTGAGATAAAGGATCTATTCCATGGTTCGATAGGAGAGCATTGTCTATATCATCATAATGAGTATGGAGGACATGTTCCCTGGTGAGATAAAGGAGTACCATCTCCAGGTATAGACGATTCATAACATAGTTCCATGGGAGATTACAATCACAATCCACACATTGAGTATGGATGGAATTTACCCTAGTGTGACAATAAATTACTGTATCCATTGATAGATTACCCATACCATGGTGAAACATGTGAGTACCATCTCCATGGATAGAGAACCCATGCCCTGGTTTGATAGGGTAGAATCATATCTATATGAACACTCTGATGATCTTTCCAGATCACTTCCATCATCGATTGTCACCTAAAGAAGAATCACACATAAAACAAATCTTATAATATCTAAAAATATACTATAAATTCCACCATCATGTTTTGTGTAAAGGAAAAATAAAAAAGGATACTCACGATCTAAAATCTAAGTATAAATGAACGATATATGATAGGTAGAAGATTGATATGGGTATTCATGGAGTGCATGGTGTCCATAGTCCATGTGTCCCTTCTTATCGTCCAAGCTATTTTTGTAGAAAAACATGTTTCACTAGCCATGTAGTTATACATGGACTATAAGGGTACTATAGGACATGTATTAACCATCTTAGTTGTAGTTGTACTCTTATGGATATGCACATGTCTTTTAGGCCATGTATGTGTACACTGGCCAAGTGTTAGTACATGGCATGTAACCTACCATACATTGAATGTAGGCCCACTTGGGTTCTTAGTAAAGTACACATTGTACATTCTAAGTTTCATTATTAGGGTTTAAATTGTTTATGGTCCCTCTAAATTTCATGTGATATGTAACTACATTGTGAAACATTAACCACCAATGAAAATGGACCACACGACATGTGTTTTTCATTCTAAATGCCATGAAGTTTTCTCTTTCATAGAAGATTTTATCTCATCTTTAGATATTTGATCCACTTATTCTACCACAAAATCTAATATCTTCCCACTAGAAAAAGGTGGTAATCATCTATGGCCATAGATTCTGACCTTCTGATAGATGGAAATCAGTTTTATTTTTCTTTTCTGGAGTCCTTCATGCACGTCGTGTGCTCCCCATCACTTCCATTCAATCCTAGATTAACACTTTGTATGAATCATCGCATTTATTCCAAAAAACTTATTGATCAATCCTAAAATCATCAATCCATTCATCACACACATATCTTTCACAAATCTTTCTTTTCAATCGCTCTCAAACATACCCATCAATGTCGAACTGTGGCCCCACATGAAAAAGAATAATAATATTAAAATGATGGGGAAAATATAAAAAAGGGGAAAATAATTGTTATCCAAATGTTATTGGCCTATGAATATATATTAGGGATAATCAGGTTGAGAAACATGGAATAATGAGAATAATAAATAAAATAAACAATTTAAATTTTATATGCAAGATCATGAAAAAGAAGTATTTAAACATAGATCAAAGAGTAATGTTTCAATCGTCATGAATATTTTAATCATAAGAGAAAAGCCCAAATTATGTGTTTTTCCCTAATTGAGATTAATAATTGATGAAGAATGCATTTTTCAATGCTGGAGAGGGAACACTGCATTTTAAAAAACTTGATTCACCTTAATCAAGCTTTTAGTCATCATCTGATCTTGGTTTACCAACAGAAATGGTGGATTCATCTAAAAATCCTCGAAGGGTCATGAAACTAACACCAGAAATTTTTTTAAGAATACATATTTAGAGTTTTATGAATAGGATATTTAAATTAAAATTTATAAAATAATCATATATTTTAATTTAAATGCACCTTCCCCTTTACAGGACGTCTGACACCAACTAGCTTTAGGTCAAGCCTAGGGTAAATCCATCTTTCCAAATTCAACGGTGGTATCAAATTTTTATTTCATGACTTTATTCACGATTTTTTCCATTAATTTTGAAAAAATATTTTGGTGTGATATAAAAAATATATAAAATATTGTTATATAATTAATTCTAAAATCATTGTACCTCAGAATCATACTCCATCTCGGTGAATGGCTTCAAAAATTTTCCATGGTATATTTTAATGTCTTGTATGAAAAAACCAGGTTCTCTGTAGAAATAATAAATATCAAAGAAAATGTATAACCATGAATATTTTATATTATATTAAAAATCATATCTATAATTTCTTGTTATTGATAAGAAATAATCAATATCTCATATATACAATTGGTCTATAGACATAATCAAAAGTAACGAAGGAAACCAGTTGCCTAAAACTGAGGATCCACCCAGACTATATATGAAACAAAATATTATAGCCTATGAACTATTAGAAACCCTATATACTAAAATATAGAAGTTTGGACCTTTCTATTTCTTGTTATATGGGACATAAAGTCTGCATTTGTCCAAGAGGGCCCACAAATGGCATGAGTATTAACTAAGTAAGAAACCAATAACCATTTCCCATGGTGATATTCATATATATATATATATTAATATAATAAAAGTGTCATAAATTATAACCAATATAATCCACATACTCTAACCACACATTGGTCAATAATGCATGGGTGTTCCCTTCATAATCTCCAAGAAATGTTAGAATGGGATGATGTACCCATCTCTTATCTTATTGGAAATTCCCAATGTATTGTAATAATTTTCATACCACAAGGTGTCACATACCATCCAATAACATTTTTAACCATTCCATTACAATAATGACACCCCAAACGTATACTAACATATCATATCAAATTCTATGATCATCTAGACCCTTTTCCACCCACTAGTTAAACAACCAAACTAACTCATAGAATTAAAATCACTCTTATTTAACAATATTATCACATTTACCACATTACATGTCATATATAAAATGATTATTCCACTCCCAACCAATGATCTCAATCACCCTTGAACCCATGGCCACTTATGAAAGTTCCCACCTCTAAAATGATAGAAAAAATTATCACCGCAATCTAATATAATCTATGGAGGATTAAATCAATAAAAAATGGTCCAAACCACTCCATGATCCTTATCACATGTGAATTTGAACCAAAAGGACCTAGATACATGGTTAGTTTTAATCAGTAAAAAAATTATCCATTACTCAAAGAACCTCTATTTACACCCTTGTAAATGTTCAACACCATCTATATTATGATGAAAAACTACATTGCCAATAATTAGTGATCAAAATTAAAAATGGACCTAAATAGTTTATACATCACATTTTATTAGAACCACATTAGCAATAACATCCTATAAAATAACATATATGATAGTCAACATCATTAAAATCGTGACCTAAAAACACATAACCAATAAAATAGAATCATACTAAGCTAATAATATTATTTCCTACAAAAATATACCTCTTATAAACTCATACAAATAACAATATCCAAATGAAGATCCATTCTTGGTATCCCACATATCACTACTGATGCCAAATTATCTCATGGAATATATACCCATGTATAAAACATGATTAATTTAAGAATATAATGGTAGGAGTTTGAAGGAATCCACTCATTGAGAGTCTATGGGAAATTAAACACCTATTAGATGAATTTATAAATCTAGAGAAAAAACCATAATAGTTATATTTTAGTTGAACATAATTATAATGATGAGTAAACTAGAAACATACTGTAAGGGATGTCAATATGTACCTTTTCTGGCTCTCTAAGATGAAAAACCTTACGGTTCAGTCACTGTAAATAAATAATTCATTAGGAAAATTGATAAGATTTAAATAAAGATTTAGTGTGATCACTTATCTACTATATGAAATGGAATAAAATGGGGAAAGCCCTATTTTTGAAAATAATAGTTAATTTATTTTTAAAATACTACTTAGAAGGTCCCTCATGACATGAACTTAAGGCTCATAGTGAAGGGTCACTTCCCAAAACACCCTCATGGTCTTTTATATTTTTTTAATGGAATAAAAGACATCTTCTATAGTATTTAATTCACTACATAGGTTTATGTTGTGACATTCACTGATATTTCATGATGCAAAAAATATTATTGTGACCATAAACTAGCCACAACCCACCTGTGTTGTAATATGATCCACCAATAGTTTAAATATTAATCCCCTGATACCCATAATTATTATTAAAAATGACCAAAATATAATCTTATGCAGAAACCCGTTTTAATATCTTTCTAGAACTCACTACATCACAATTCCTTTAGCAATGGAATTATGACAACCCTGCTTTTATTACAAACTTAAACATGATTTATTACATAAAACTTCACTTGATACAACAAAGAATATCGAGATTTTTAGTGTCTTTGGGGCTTAGGACCATTACATAAAAACTTAAAACATGAAATACAACATCTTTATTGAAAACTTCCTTTACATGACCACTACATTCCCTCGTACTTAGCATTGCATGGGATAACCTGAGGACATGCATAAGAAAAGGGTGAGCTACAAAGCCCAGTAAGGGAGTACACATGGAATAACATGAGGAGTAAAATACATGTTATAAAATAGGCATATCAATATATCATATATGAAACATGAACATAAAGGCATGATAAATCATGATAATCATAACATGGAAATGTGGCAACAACACTTAACATGGAATTAGCATGAGCCAAGGCTCATTGCACATAAAGCATGAGTAAATCCTCATTGCACATAAATCATGAGTAAACCCTATTTGTACTTGAATTAACATGATTAAACACTCATTTCATATGATGTATCATGATACTACACTTTATCCAATGCATTGGAGCGCTATAAGGGTGCACCCTTCTTAAACATTTCATTTCATGCATAAGTGTGCCACATGGATCATAAAACATGGATTCATAAAACATAATCATTTATTCCATGATAAGTAATGTGGAATTAATACATTAAACTTTACAATCAATAATTAAATGTGCATATAGGTGAATACCCTTGATGGAGAAATGGGCATGGTATTCACTACACAATGATATTGGCTTAGAAAATCGGTGCGATTTCGGCAGCGTAACGGCGTGACATAAAAAGTAATAAAAATGGTTGATGAGAGGTAAAGGGGTTCCTCATCATATTTACATGTAATGGAAAGTAATTAGGTCATAAAGATACATGTCCCAAAAATTTTAATGGAATTTAGATTCATGATACAAAAGTATTGCTTGAATGTAAAAGAGGAGAGAGAAGTTCCTTTCGGAATTTCGGCATAGTAACGGGTGTACATGGGAGGTATTTAATGAGAGAGAAATGGGTCTCCCATAATTAAAACAATAAGAGTGAAGTATGGGGGAGGTTATAAACCATACCCCAATATTCATAATTGAAATTAAAAGGGCAATACAACTTAAAGAAAATTGACAAAAATGAGAAACGAAGAAAAAACCCTTACTTGGAAGTGTGCTTCCAAAGGCTAGAGAGAGGCTTGTGAGAGGATTCTTGGGAGCTTGGGGAACCTTGGGAGGATTATAGAGAGAGTAGGGAAGAGGTTGGATGAACTACAAGGGATTTTAGTGATGATGAAGTGGGAGCTTGGGTGGGTTTATATAGGAAAGGTGAGGGAATTCTTTATTATTTAGGTTTGGGTCCCCTTACATTAAATTAATCCAAACCACAAACCATCCCATGGTTTTTTCCCATGGTTTTTGTCAAAGGGAATAGGAAAACAATATTTTATAAGTCCAAAGTCCGAAATTCTTAAAATATTTGGGTTGATTATGTGGAGGTGAGTCACACTCCCATGGAAATTAATTTAAAAAGTCAAGGTGTTGAATAAGTCTTGAGGGGTCCATTAATGCTTTCAAAGTTAAGTCAAACAAATCCAAAATCACATTATTTTAATGTTAAAACATATATTGGCCGAACATAAGGATTATAGTATTTTATTACATCACTATTGGGTCGTTATGATGTCATAAAATACATTATATATTTAAACGGTGTTTAATTTTTACCCAAAAATTTGACTGTCTCAGAAAATTATGAAAAATTCACTGTTTGATAATTTCGACGTCCCAATTCCATAAATAATATTTATTTTATCTAAATAATTTTCTAAATATGCTAATTTTCTCTTTTAAAATAAAAACTGACATTTATCGAAAATTCACGGGTTTTGACAAAAATGGCTTTCAAACCATAATAAAAATTTTAATTGAATTCATAAAATTATAAGATCATTTATATTTAATAAAAATTAATTTAATATTATTATTATTATTTTATTAAAATATTTTTTAATTCAAAAATTCATTAATTTAATAAAATATATTTCTTAATTAAATAATAACTAAAAACACCATTTGTACTTTAAAAACTATTTACAATGTATCAAAAATGACTAGAAATTATATTCATTATTATATAAAAAAATAATGTACATGAACATAGTACTACTTATTTGTTACATAACACCTTAAAACAGCCGCATAAGACCTAAGGGTAAGGTGTGCGATGGTGACAGACTCTTGGGGTGGCTCGGATAACATCGCTCGAGTGGTAATCACTATAAACTTCCACTTTTCCCGTAGACAGTCCCGTTCGAGCTTGACATGGTGAATCTCAGCTTGGGCTTGGTCAAGTAAGAAGCCCAAGGATGCCACATCTTTTCCGAGCTCCGACAAATGGGCTTCGTATGGGGAAATTCTACTGGATGAGGTCATCGCATCTTTTGTCTGAGTAAATTGGATTTGTTAAGGTCCTATATTTATAATAATCATGTGATCAGTGTTCAATGGATATATTAACAACGGTCAAGAATTATTAACATAAAACCAAAGAATTTGACATCTTATAAAAATATTTTATATAATGATACATTTAACTAGATCAAGAGGGATTTCCCATTAATGAAACTTTGGGTCATTACAATATTCCCCCCTTAAGAAATTTCACCCTCAAAATTTTCCTTTTCCCACACTAAAACAAATGTGGGTAACCTAGCTTGATCATATCCTCTGATTCCCAAGTTGCTTCTTCAAACTTATGGTTTCTCCATAATACCTTGACGAGGGGCATTGTCTTATTTCGTAGAACTTTTTCTCTATGATCTAAGATCTTCACTAGTTACTCCTCATAAGAAAGATTGTCTTCCAATTATACCACCTCATAAGAGAGTACATGTGAAGGGTCTGGTATGTACTTCCTTAAGAGGTATACATGAAAGACATCATGTACTTTGGCCATAGTAGGTGGAAGTGCTAGTCGATAGGCCACAGCCCCGACATGATCAAGAATCTCGAAGGGGCCGATGTACCTTGGACTTAACTTCCCTTTCTTTCCAAACCTCGGGACCTTCTTCCATGGAGATATGCATAGAAAAACCATGTCTCCAACTTTAAACTCAAGGTCTCATCGACGATTATCTACATAACTCTTTTGTCGACTCTGGGCTGCCTTGATATGCTGCTGAATGGTTTTCACCTTCTCCACCATTTCCTCGAACATTTCTGGTCCAAGAATCTTACGTTCACTGACCTCATCCCAACATGCCAGTGTTCTGCACCTTTTCCCATAGAGGGCTTCATATGGTGCCATTTGGATTCTCGAGTGGAAACTATTATTATAAGAGAACTCAACCAGAGGAAGATGTTGATCCCATACTCCTTTAAAGTCCATTGATCATGCTCTCAACATATCCTCAAGTGTTTGGATAGTCCGATCAGATTGGCCATCAGTTTGAGGATGATAGGCCGTACTGAAGTTCAGTTCAATATTCAGAGCATGTTGAAGGCTCTTCCAAAACTTCGAGGTGAATATTGGATCTCGGTCAGACACAATAGATAGTGGTACTCCATGCAACCATACCAATTCCCTGATATATATGTGTTCTAGTTGATCCAAAGAGAAATATTCCCGAATAGCAATGAAGTGTGCAGTCTTTGTAAGATGATCCACAACAACCCAGATTGCATTGTTGCCTTTGGATGTCCTTGAAAGTCCGGTGACAAAGTCCATGGTAATGTTCTCCCATTTCCATTATGGTATGGGCAATGGTTGTGTCGACTTCTGCCTCTCTGCCTTCACTTGCTGACACACCAGGCACTTTGATGTATATTCAGCGATCTCCTTCTTCATATTATCCCACCAAAAGTTTTCTCAGAGATCTCGATACATCTTTGTGCTCCCTGGGTGAATATAGAAATTTGAACTATGTGCATCATCCAAAAGTTCCTTCTTTAGCTCCGGACTTGATGGAACACATAGTCTTTCCCCAAAACGCACAATTCCTTCTTCATTAACATTAAACTCGAAGGATTTCCCCTTTTTGATAGCTTCCAATTTTTCTTGAATTCCCACATCATCCTTTTGAGCATCCTTTAACCATTCCAAAAGAGACGGTTGAGCAATCATTTGTGAAAGGATTGATGATGTTCTCTTCCCTATGATTCCCATATCCATCTTCATCAAGTCTAAGAAGATTGGATCCTTCTCAATTCTCATCATTGATAGAATTTCTGGGTCCTTTATACTTAGGGCATCTGCCACCTTGTTCGCTTTCCCAGGGTGGTAATGTATTGAACGGTCATAATCCTTGATGAGCTCTATCTATCTTCTTTGGCGCATATTAAGCTCTTTCTGTGTGAATATATATTTAATACTCTTTTGGTCAGTATATATCTCACATTTCTCTCCATAGAGATAATGCCGCCAGATTTTCAAGGCAAATATCACAGCCTCCAACTCCAGATCATGCATTGGATAGTTTCGCTCATGGATTTTCAACTACCTTGAGGCATAGGATATCACTTTATCATTCTGCATCAACACACATCCTAATCCCTTCTTTGAAGCATCACTGAATACCACAAAAATCTCCCCACTTGTGGGTAAAGTGAGCACGGGTGCAGTGATAAGCCTCCTTTTCAACTCCTTGAAGCTTTCTTCGCATTCATCACTCCAAGCAAACATTACTCCCTTTAGAGTTATCTTGGTAAGAGGGTTGGAAAATCGTGATAAATTTCTCACAAATCGTCGATAATATCCAGCTAACCCCAAGAAGCTACGGATATCCGTTACCGATGTTGGCCTTGGCCATCCCTCAATTGCATCTGTTTTGGAGGGGTCCATAGATATCCCATTGCTTGTGATGATATGGTCCAATAATGAGACCTCCTTCAACTATAACTCACACTTTTTGTACTTTTCATAGAGCTTATCCTTGTGCAAAAGTCTCTAGTACAGTTTTTAAATGCTCCTCATGATCCTCCTTGGTTTTGGAGTATATTTGAATATCATATATAAATACTACCACAAATTTGTCAAGGTAATCTCTAAAGACTCTATTCATCAAGTCCATGAATATTTCTGGAGAATTGGTGAGTCTGAAAGGAATTACTATGAATTCATAGTGCCCGTACCTTGTACGAAAAGCAGTCTTGGGGACATCTTCCTTCTTCACCCTTACTTGATAATATCCCGACCGCAAATCCACCTTGGAGAAGTATTGTGCTCCATGCAGCTGATCAAATAAGTCATCGATTCTTGGGAGAGGATACTTGTTCTTTATCGTGATTTTGTTAAGTTCACGATAATCGATGCAAAGCCGCATTGACCCGTCCTTCTTCTTGACGAAGAGGACTGGTGCACCCCATGGTGAAGCACTTGGGCGTATAAACCCTTTATCTAGATTCTCTTGTAGTTGTTTCTTCAGCTCTTCATGCTCTACAATATCCATTCTATATGGAGTCTTGGATATTGGTAGTGCCCCAGGTATAAGTTCAATTGAGAACTCAACATCCCTTCTTGGAGGAAGACCATGCAGTTCCTCGGGAAACACTTCAGCGAATTCCCTCACAATAGGCATTTCTTCAAGGATGGTTTCTTTCATGGACTCAATCATCTGAGCCAGATATGCGTGCTCATAAGGCAGTAATATCCATGCTTGAGATGATGGAGCTAAATGAGATTCATCTTCCTCCTGACACTTGTAAAGAATTAGGGGTCGATTCTCCATATGGAGTGTGATTTCCCTCTCCTGACAATTTATGTTGGCTCTATATAAGTAAAGCCAATCCATGCCAAGAATTGCATCAAATTCCACCAGAGGGAGTATGACGAGGTTCGCCGAGAAATTCAATCCACATATTATAACAGGGGAGGACTTATATTCATGGGATGCAATGATTGCCCCATTTTCCGTACTCACCGACATCTTTACTTCCATGATTTGTGGTGGTGTTGGGATTTCTCTACTAAACTTTCAAGATATAAAAGAATGCGTAGAACCTGAATCAAAAAGTGTGTTTGCTATTCTTGAATGAATAACTAGTGTACCTGTCACCACTTTTTTTTTGGGGTTCACTTCGGCAGAAGTGATGGCAAAAGCTCTTCCTTGCTGTCATGGAGGTTGTTGGTTGCCTCTGATAACCCTTGGATTAGGGAACTGATTTGAAAAATGACCTGTTTATTTTCATTTGTAGCATTGAACAATGCGTTGAGGTTTGAACGGATCGTTCCTCTCCTCTTTTACAGTCGTGAGTCCTTCTTGCCGACAGTTAACAGCTAGGTGCCCTTCTCTTCCACACCTGAAGCATTTTCTCATCCCCTTAAGGCAATTTCCAGGGTGCTTCTTTCCGCACTTTTGGAAAGTGGGGTGCTGCATCTTCTTAGAACCGTTGGATTTATCCATTGGACCACCAGCATTAGAGTCCACCTTACGCTTCTTGTCCCCATGATACCCCTGTGATTCCCAGATCTCCATTTAGACCTTGAGGGAACATTGGACAATTTCCTCATAGCTGTCGAAGTCACGGATCGCTAATGATTTCTGCAAGCTAGGCTTCAGCCCACCAAAGAAGTGGTCAACCTTGCATTCGGGGGTAACAACAAAGACAAAAGCGTATCGTGCAATCCTTGTGAAGTTTAACTAGTATGCTCCAACATATTCTTCATCTTTTTTCTTGAGGTAAAGGAATTCTCTTTCCATCTTAAGCCGGAGGGTGCACAGAAAATATTTATCGAAAAACATCATCCGAAAATCCTTCCATTCCAACGCTTCGATCTCCTCCTCGGGCTTCGTATTTTTGATCAACGTACACCATTGATCAGCTTCACCATCCATAAGATAAGCCTCTATGAGAACCTTCTCTTATTCAGAACATTGGAGGATGGAGAATATCTTTTCAATGGAGTTGATCCATTGTTCAGCGATCATGGGATCGGATGATCCACTAAAAGTAGGAGGCATTTGTCTCATGAAGCTCTCGATAGCGACTTGTTCTTTCTTAGGGGGGTTTGAACATTCCTCTTGACCCATGTTTCTATTCAAAACTTGAGTTAGCTGAGAGAGAAGTGTGACAGAGTTCGCGATTCCTGCTCCCATTGGATTAGGCATCTCATTAATACAGTCATCACACTGATCTTCACAACGGTTGTTAGCCCGAGTCCTCCTATTACCGTCCATTGGATGGAATAAAAGGAAAGTTAGGGGTAACACATAAAGGGTAATCCAAAGACAAAATTTTATGACTTATAAATAAACTTTCATTCCTTAACTCATGAGCCTATAGGCTTCAATCTTGGATTTTCATGATCTACTTTCTAACAAATATTCATAGGGGCATTTTTTTTAATTCCCTTAATAAGGGTTCATACTAAGCTTGTGAATTTATCAAAACATATCCCCCGGGAGTGTCATAACCAAGAGTGCAGTAAGGCACGTTGTTGTGCACCAGTTCCCATTCGAGTCTAGCTCAAAGTGGTGTTTTTGGGTTTTACCCCTAGGATACATCTGTGCCAGAGCCGCCTCTACCTGCTCATATCCAGATAGGTATGTATTTTCTTGATAACCCACTTACTCAATACTCACCAAAACTTAGGGACGTTTTTATTGTACTTAGTCTTGTATCTATGGCTTTACTAGGGTTTACTAATCCCAAAAATAACTAAACCTATCCTCTGGTACCAACTTTGACAACCCTACTTTTATTACAAACTTAAACATGATTTATTACATAAAACTTCACTTGATACAACAAATAATATCAATAGGTTTAGTGTCTTTGTGGATTAGGACCATTACATAAAAACTTAAAACATGAAATACAACATCTTTATTGAAAACTTCCTTTACATGACCACTACATTCCCTCGTACTTAGCATTTCATGGGATAACCTGAGGACATTCATAAGAAAAGGGTGAGCTATAAAGCCCAGTAAGGGAGTACACATGGAATAACATGAGGAATACAATACATGTTAGACAATAGTAATATCAATAGATCATATATGAAACATGAACATAAAGGCATGATAAAGCATGATAATCATAACATGGAAATGTGGCAACAACACTTAACATGGAATTAGCATGAGCCAAGGCTCATTGCACATAAAGCATGAGTAAATCCTCATTGCACATAAATCACGAGTAAACCCTCATTGAAATTGAATTAGCATGAGTAAAAACTAATTGCACATGACGTATCATGATACTATACTTTACCTAATGCATTGGAGCGCTATAAGGGCACACCCTTCTAAAACATTTCATTTCATGCATAAGTGTGCCACATGGATCATAAAACATGGATTCATAAAACATAATCATTTATTCCATGATAAAGGAATGTGGAATTCATACATGAAACATTACAATCAATAATTAAATGTGCATAGAGTTGAATACCCTTGATAGAGAAATGGGCATGGTATTCACTACACAATGATATTGGCTTAGAAAATCGGTGCGATTTTGGCAGCGTAACGGTGTGACATAAAAATTCATAAAAATGGTTGATGAGAGAGAAAGGGGTTCCTCATCATATTTACATTTAATGGATAGTAATGAGTTCATAAAGATACATGACCCAACAATTATAATGGAATTTATATTCATGATACAAAAGTATTGCTTGAATGTAAAAGAGGAGAGAGAAGTTCCTTTCAGAATTTCGGCATAGTAACGGGTGTACATGGGAGGCATTTAATGAGAGAGAAAGGGGTATCCCATCATTAAAAAAATAAGAGGGAGGTATGGGGGAGGTGCTAAACCATACCCCAACATTCATAATTGAAATTAAAAGGGCAATACAACTTAAAGAAAATTGACAAAAATGAGAAAGGAAGAAAAAACCCTTACTTGGAAGTGTGCTTCCAAAGGCTAGATAGAGGCTTGTGAGAGGCTTCTTGGGAGCTTGGGGCACCTTGGGAGGATTATAGAGAGAGTAGGGTAGAGGTTGGACGAACTCCAATGGATTTTAGTGAGGAGTAAGTGGGAGCTTGGGTGGGTTTATATAGGAAAGGTGATGGAATTCTTTATTATTTAGGTTTGGGTCCCCTTACATTAAATTAATCCAAACCACAAACCATCCCATGGTTTTTGCCCATGGTTTTTGGAAAAGGGAATAGTAAAAAATATTTTATAAGTCCAAAGTCCTAACTTAGTAAAATATTTGGGTTTCTTATGTGGAGGTGAGTCACACTCCCATGGAAATTAATTTAAAAAGGCAAGGTGTTGAATAAGTCTTGAGGGGTCCATTAATGCTTTGAAAAGTAAGTCAGACAAACCCAAAATCAAATTATTTTAATGGTAAAACATATATTGGCTGAAAATAAGGATTATAGTATTTTATTACATCACTATTGGGTCTTTATGATGTCATAAAACACATTATATATTTAAACGGTATTTAATTTTTACCCAAAAATTTGACTGTCTCAGAAAATTATGAAAAGTTCACTGTTGGATAATTTCGACGTCCTGATTCCAGAAATAACATTTATTTTATCTAAATAATTTTCTAAATATGTTAATTTTCTCTTTTAAAATAAAAATCGACATTTATCGAAAATTCATGGGTTTTGACAAAAATGGCTTTCAAACCTTAATAAAAATTTTAATTGCATTCATAAAATTATTAGATCATTTATATTTAATAAAAATTAATTTAATAATATTATTAATATTTTATTAAAATATTATTTAATTCAAAAATCCCTTAATTAAATAAAATATATTTCTTAATTAAATAATAACTAAAACCCCATTTATACTTTAAAAACTATTTACAATGTATCAAAAATGACTAGAAATTATATTCATTATTATATACAAAAATAATGTACATGAACATAGTACTACTTATTTGTTACATAACCCCTTAAAACAGCCGTATAAGACCTAAGGGTAAGGTGTGTGATAGTGACAGACTCTTGGGGTGGCTCGGATAACATCGCTCGAGTGGTAATCTCTATCAACTTCCACTTTTCCCGTAGACGGTCCCATTCGAGCTTGACATGGTGAAGCTCATCTTGGGCTTGGTCAAGGGCGAAGCCCGAGGATGCCACCTCTTTTCCGAGCTCCGACAAATGGACTTTGTATGGGGCAATTCTACTGGATGAGGCCATCGCTTCTTTTGTCTGAGTAAATTGGATTTGTTAAGGTCCTTTATTTATACTAATCATGTGATCACTGTTCAACTGCTATATTAACAACGGTCAAAAATTCTTAACATAAAACCAAAGAAGTTGACATCTTATAAAAATATTTTGCATAAAGATACATTTAACTAGATCAAGAGGGATTTTCCATTTATGAAACTTTGGGTCGTTACAGGAATGATCCCCAACCATATCTAAAATATTAGTCCCTTATAGAATTTATCACATTATGGTTCCCCATATATACAATGTGATCATTAAACTATACTAAATAAAAAATCTAATATAGCTCATACCCTCAATATTACATCCTTCACTGTGATATTTCCATTTTTACTACTATGGAATTTCCACCCTGAGTTATGTATACCATATAAAACATGTTTCCTAACCTTCAAGGATAACCCCAAAACATTAATAGGTTAAAACCATTCACAGTTTCCCTATGATATAACCCATATTACAAATATAACTACCCCAAAATATGATATCACATCCCCGAGCTATCTTGGTTGTATACTTACCAACCATTGCTGAAACTCAAGCATCCCACCCAGCACATTCTTGAATCACCAAGATAAAAAAAACTTCCATCTATTCTCAACTATCTTGCCTACAAACTCAAATATATCGATTCCCTCAGTGGGTACACCATTCCATTGGAATCATATACTCAGCAACATCACAACCAAACTGCCCAACAAATGACAATATCATACCCATCCATAACTATAATACCACATGAATCAAATACCTACACATTTCCAAAAATCATCATCCACCACCATCTCATATCATAATATTTAAAATATTCACACTATATCATTCTCGATACCCAAGATTATCCTACATCACACCCGAAGATGATGATGATAAAAACTCTTTATATGTCCCTCCCATGTTTTGAAAAGTAGACTTCAAATGATATCACTATACTGGTAAATGCCATTGTTTCTCCTTCTAGAATAAATTATACATTGTCATTACTACATATAAAAACTAATTAAAATTGTAATATTATACCCAATGTTTATATTTACCAAACTTCATATTGACCAATAGTTATATTCACCAACAATCATATTTTTTCAATGGTCATATAATTGTAAAATCACAATGGTTACTTTTCCTTGTATACACAATTAATAATACTTAATTGTTGTAGTAAATATTAACTAAAATTCATCCCATTAATATATATTTCCATTTTATAATATTTTGACTAGTTTAATAATATTTTGATTCATTTTTTTAGTGTTTGTCATGGGTGTGATTATTCTAATGGTTTGGGGAGATTCAAATGTTTTGTCTCTACATTCCAAGATCTCCACTAACTACTCCTCAAGAGATACATCATGCTCCAGTTGTACTGCCACCGGATTTAGAACATGTGAGGGATCAATAATGTACATCCTAAAAAGGGATACATTTAATACCACATAAACTTGAGCTCTATTTGTTGTAATTTCTAGTTGATAGGCCAGTGATCTTATTCCGTCAAGGATTTCAAAGGGTATAATGTACATAGGTTTATCATACCATTAATTCTAAAATTTTGGATTATCTTCTATACTGGTATCAGAAGGAAAAAATTTCCTCCAATATCAATCATTAAGTAACTTTGATTATTGTTAGTGTATCTCTTCTGAATATTTTATAAAATATTTAAATATTATTGGATTTCATAAACATTTTATTTCATCCTTTTCATTAGATTGGGCTTAGTTATATCTATTTTACCTACATCATACCAAAAAGTAGGATTTATACCTGAATTCCCATATAAATAATGACATGAAGAATTTTGAATATTAGAGTTGAAGATATTTTTCTTTGAGATCTCAACTAATGTGAGGTGTTAGTCCCAACTACCTTTAAATTCTATTGAACATGTTATCATCATGTCCAATAAGGTATGAATAGTCCTTTCATATTATCCATCATTCTAGGGCTCAAAGGCTATATTGAAATTCAATTCAGTATTTTGAGAACGTTGAAAAAATCTCTAGATTTTATATATGAACCTTGGATCATGATCATAAATGATATAAATTATAACCTCATGAATCCTCACCACTTCGTTTATATATATATTTTCATGTTGGTCAAGAGTGAAATCTTCCCAAATAGTGATTAAATGGGAATTCATGGTGAGTCGATTAACTATAATGCATATCTCATTATTTCCTTTTGTTGTTATTGGGAGAGTAGTGATGAATTCCATAGTGATATTGTATGACTACCATATTATTATGGGTAGTTTTTGCAATGCACTTTTTAGATGTTTCCACTTTTTCTGCCACTTAGTGACAAAATATGAACATTGTATGGTAGTTGGAAATATCTATTTTAATTTTATCCCACCAATAATCATCACAGTGGTCCCAATACATTTTAGTAATTCGATTATGTATATATAATGTATATCAACCTGCTTCATAAATTATCTCATTCTTTTATTCATGATATATGGGACATGTTGCCTTGTAAAAAAATTGTGCTCACCTTTTAGTTAAATATTGAACTCAAGAATAATATCATTCCTCACAACCTCTATCTTATTCTATATAAAATTGTCAACTATTTGAGCTCTCTAAATCTTATATAGTAATAATGATTGATAAATAATTCATGATTGGATTGATGAGTCCCCTTCAATTATGATTCCCATGTACAACCTTACTGGGTCCTTGATCAATGGATATCCCCAAATCCTTGTCATTTATATCACATTTTTGTCTTTACAATATAATAAATCAATTTAATTGTTTGATCTTATAGGGAGATAATTAATTGAATTGTCAAAGTATTAATAAAGCTCTAACAATCTCTTTTGTCTCATGTTCAATTCATTTTTCATGAATATAGACTTCAAACTCTAGTATTAGGTGTATATATCACATTTCTCCTATTATTATACTACATCTAAATATTATGATAAAAATTTCTATAGATAACTCTAGGTCAGGTTTATGATAATTGTTATCCTGAATATTTAAATGTTGAGACGCATAGGTGATCATCTTGTCATTTCTCATGAGGATGAACCCAAGACCCTTCATGTATTCTTTACTATAAAGAAAATACACTTCTATAATAGATGGTATAGTTAATATAGGTTCAATAATCAATATATTCGTTAGTTCTTGGAAACATTATTCATACTTATTTTTCTAGATTAACATAGATCCTTTTCATGTTAACATTTATAGTGTCTTATGAATCCATAAATTATTATTTCAAAAACCTTCTATAATATTTTGTTAAATAAAGAAAATTATGAATCTATGTTACTATTTTAGGATGGTTCCACCTCATTATGTCCCTTTTCATGGTTGGGTTATCTATGATTCTTTCATTGGTAACAATTTTCCACAAGAAATCAAGTTTTTTTAACTATAATTAACAAATTCCTAATTTTACAAATAGCTTCTATTTTCTCTATGTTTTCAATAGATCCCTTTTTTGATCATTGTGGTCATCATGGATGTTTAAATATATTAAAATATTATCAATAAAAACTAACATTAATTAATCAAGGTTGTCCCTAAATGCTCTATTCACCAAATCCATAAATATGGTTAAATAATTTGTCAAGGTTAAGTCAATAATAAAAAAAACTCATAATTCCCATATATTGTTTAGATGGTTGTATTTGGAATATCATCTTTATTCTCCATCAATTTATGATGCCAAGATTGAAGGTCAATTTTTTATAATAATTGAGACCCACAAAGTTGGTAAAATAAATCATCAATATTTGGGAGGGTGTACTTGTTCTTCACTATGATATCATTAAGTTATTTGTAATCAATGCATATTCACATTGATCGATCCTTATTCTCCCAAAGAATTTTTTTTCTCCCCATGGATAATGACATGGTCAGATAAAACACTTCTCTAAAATATCATTATGATGATTTATTAATTATTATAAATGCACATTTTTCATTCTATATGGGTTCTTTGATATCATCTTATATCCATGTATCAGTTAAATGGAGAACTAAACCTCTCTTTTTGGGGGAGGTCCAAGTAACTCCTTAGGTAATACATAAATGTATTTCTAAATTATGGGAAAATTATATATCTTTATACACTTATTTTATTCATCCTTTTCACCAATCATCACCATAAATAAGAGTATGAGATGTGATTCCAGATGAATCTCATAGCAGGATATCTCTCCTTTGAAAATAATTCTAGGTTGTCAATTCATGAATATTGAAATTTACTTAATCCATCAATTATTCAAATTATTATACATTGATATCCATTCCATCCCTAGTGTAGTGTTTAATTACACTATGGGAATTTCTACATAGTTTTTGGTGATATTATACTCAAAAAAATGATTTATTATAGTTTCTATACACTATTAATGCATGAATAATCCCTCCAAGAGTCATGGATAATAACTCTACATATATTAGCTCAAATATTGATTCTATATTAATTGAAAATGTGGATGAATAATGTGAATTCATAGAATGATAAAAAATATAATGTAATTTACAACATTTTGAGAACAATGAGTGTACCTTTCACCACCTCATTTGGAGCATCTACTTTATCCTTCATAAGAGAAAATGAATACTTTTTATCCCTTGTACACTAATAAGGCTGATGGTGGTTTCACTCTATTATATATTTTTTGGGACACTGACTGGTAATGTTCCCAAGAAGTCCACACTAGAAGCATTTATATTGATGATGGATCCAAACCATCTTCCCCTTTGTCATTAGTGTTTCGAAGTTGAGACTTCACCTCACCATGAATGATTCGAGCTTTATGTCCATGTCTTCCACCATAGTATAACATTCCATTCCCAATGAAACAATTCCCTGAATGATTCTTCCCATAGTCATTGCACTGGGAAATTTCAATTTCTTTCATCCTACTATAAGATCAACAAAATACTCTGAGTTTGGATTCATTTAAATATATTCTTAATTTGACTAATGATACCATTTACTCCCTCCAAATTCCAATTCATCATTCATATAAATACACACTATCTCCACTAGATTCTGTAGTCCAGATTATAAAAAATTCTACATGGATGGGGCCTCATTCCACTTATAGATCTATCAACATGTACATTATGATAAATAAAAATCTA
This sequence comes from Viscum album, assembly GCA_963277665.1. Classification (NCBI taxonomy): domain Eukaryota; kingdom Viridiplantae; phylum Streptophyta; class Magnoliopsida; order Santalales; family Viscaceae; genus Viscum; species Viscum album. The sequence continues at coordinate 1,342,834,953 of OY728123.1, forward strand.
GAGATGAATCATGAATATATTCTAAAGTTCATTTCATATCTTCCCATTCATTTATTTTTTTCTTAATCTTCAAAAATTACATCTCCATTTATTTCATCAAATGTGGAAAGTATTTATTGAAAAACAATACCCTAAACTCTTTTCCCTTAATAGAATTAATCTTCCTTCTTCAATTTGTGGTTTTAATCAGTGTGCACCATTTATCAAGTTCTCTTTGTAAGTAGTACACTTTTAGGGATAATTTCTCTAGTTATGAACAATATAGTACAAAAGGGATCTTTTCTATATAGTTAATCTACTATTAAACAATCATTGGTTTAGTAGATCCATCAAAATTAGGTGGTCATTGGATCATGAAGGGCTCAACATAAATATTTTTCCATTGAGGTGAATATTTTCAGTCAACATGATTCAAGTAATTATTTATACCATATAGTTAGTTTATTCATCATTCTCATGAATTTTTCTATTACAGCTTCTATTTAATGGAAATCATTGCATTATCTCTTACACTGGCCATTTACAAAATTCCACCTTCCTGCAAAAATTTTATAAAATAAGAAAACCATTGTGAGAAATGTGTTACTTTTAATAATAATAAATTTCTAATGGAAATTTATTTATTAAAACATCATGATTAAATATGTTATTAATATATTCTAACAACAATTACATTTTCTATATATTCATCATAATGGTTCATAAATGTAACATTCTGACCTAAGTGCCAAACACTGGTGCCCCAAGTCAGTGTTCTATGTGACTTTAAGTGTACCTCCCTATATGCCCAAATCTATCAATTAGCAACGAGGGTCATTATCGATCAAGGAAGAATTATACCTTCATAATAATAAAATATATATATATAATAAGAATAAAAATTGATATAACAAATAAAAAACCGAACCAGAATCTCTTGATCATAATAATATTAAATACAGTATCCAAAACTAAATAGTTGATATTCCATGCCAATACATGTAAAGTGACAATATGAAAAACCAAAAACAAATAAAGACTGTAAAAACCCAAAATGGTCCCAAATACATGTCTTCCTTCCTCATCCATTTTCTATCCTAACTCACCCATCTAACGAAGTCTACTTCCCTTATCCTATCCTGCAATCATGAAATCTATTCAGGTATCAATTAGGAAGCCTGAGTAGAGTGTGAGTACAATATAGTAGGCCACACAAAAGGACATCTTAAATAATATATATTCAAAATATTGTATGTAGTTTCATAAATAAAAAATAATACTAATAAAGTAAAAAAGTATACATTTATTCAATTACTTGTTATTTAACCAAATACATTCATCGATTTTCTAATGACACCCATACCTAAGTAAATTATTCGACCCATGCCAGAGTCTGTACCATATCTCATCTTAAATTCAAATTTCATTATGACACATGGTATTTCATTATCCATGCCATTTTAATTCTTTATCATAAAAAATTTGAACCATAATTCAATGCCAATATTTTGGACATAGAATGCCATGTCTATACCACCAGGGGTATTTAGAGCATCTGTCCCTTTCCCACCCCACATGGGTATTTGGATCATCAGTATTTAACCCATTCAAAAATTCTCATGTATTAATTTATGTCTAGAACTCTATGTACAGTACCACCATGGGTATTTGCAGTGTCAGTCTATGTCCCACACACCATTTCTTCATCAAACACAAATATCACACATTTAACATTATGAATGGTTAATCAATAGTTTCCTTATTATCCATGAATAAAAATAATATAAATTAATTAATTCACCAAAAAATTAATCCAACTCAAAAAATTTATTTTCATATCAGACCATTAATTAATTCAATAATCAATTAATCACATAAACTATATTAATCAATCCAATAAATAATTAATCACATCAATTCCAATAATAAATTAAGAAATTAATTATTCACATATATTATTTTAATTAATTAAATTATTAATTAATCACATCAATTCTAATAATTAATTCTACAATTAATTAATCACATAAATTCCATTAATTAATCCAACAATTACTTAATCACCTCAGTAATTATATAATCACAACAACCACCATTAATTAAATCAAAAATTAAATGATTTAAATTCAAAAAATTACATAACCAAAACATTCTCCATTAATTAAATAAATAATTAATTAGTCTTATTTCAAAAACCCAATATCCCATAATTATTTAAAAAATTAATTATTCCAATTCCGAAAATTCAATATCCCAAATTTTAGAATACCTAATATAATTAATTTAAAAAATATTTAATTCAATTTAAGAAACTAAATTTCTAATCATCCACTAAAAATTCTACACTTAACTACACATAATTCATGTCCATACATTGGTATTTGTATAATAGACCAGCTACCAAAAAATTGATGACAAACACTCAAAAATGAATTTCCCCAAGTCCAGTATAATAACCTTAATCACAAAGAAGAATGATATCTTGATGAAACTACAAGAACCAAGATTTAATGGATTATATATAATTAAATATATATCTACAACCATCATGAATGCAGGAAAAAATCAACCCTATAAGTATTGGAGATGGAAATGAAGTTGACGGAAAACCAATCTGGATGAGAATCACTTACCGAGAAGAGTGTAGATCATCAATCTGTTGTTTGATTCTACAAGAATAGAGGTTGAGAGACCTATGAATTCGTCTGGGAGACTCCAAAATTTATAGGAATATGTTATTTATGAGATGGGTTCAATTTTGATTTAATATGGGGGTTTGGGTATTTTTATAATAATATTTTGTGTTAATTAAAATGTTGCACATGGTTTCCGGGAAAGCATCTCATGGTTTTACAAACCATGTGCCTCTTATGGAGGGTGCATGGTTATTGTTAAGAGGGGGAGAGGTTTGAAAAACAATGCGCCAACCGTGTAATCTCTCTCTGTATATGTTTTTGTGGTTTTTTGGACTAGGGAACATGATTTTGAAAATCCATGCGCCAACCGTACAATTTCCTACTTTATTCAATATTTCTAAATTTTTATCCAGATTCACCCAAAGTTACAACCTAAAAAAATTAATCTAACAAAAAAATGAGTACCTAAAAATAAGGCCAAGAAATATCTATAAAATTTTAGGATCTTACAATCTCTCCACCTTATAACAGCTCATCTTTGAGCTATACTCCCTAGAATCTCTAAGATTCTGATAAAAAAATTTGACCACTAAGCCAACACATATTCTTCTATTTCCAATGTTTTATTCTCCACACACACATGTTTTTATAATACATGATCTAAATGAAAGCACATTTCCCAAAACACTTTCTCACTATAATATAAGACATGTACTTAATTATATTCAAAGGATGCATCAGCCTCAAGGTTAACATCATCAACATCTCACACCTAAGAAGTGTTGGGGTGATACCACTGATGTTTTAACACATGAAAAATATTTGGAATAACACTATATCTCTGTGGAAGATCTAATCAGTATACCACTGGCCCGATTCTCTCCACAACCTCAAATGGTCCAAAAAACATGGGCACCAAAATACCCTATCTTCATATTCTAAGATGGCCCAATTTTGGTGACACCCAAAGGAATACACGATCTTGCTATGAAAATTATTAGGGTCATCAATGTATATCATCATATGACTTCTACTTACTCTGATCCACATCCATATTCTTTTGAATCATCTCAAAAATATCTGATATCTCTTGAATGAGACTTAGTCCCAATACATCCAACTCACCAAGATACATCCAGTATAGTGGCTATCATCATGTCATACCACAATGTGAATTATATGGTTTTATTTTAATTTTTTATGGATACATGTATTTATAACAAAACTCCATCAATTCTAGGTTCTTCTCCCAGGATCCCCATAGTCATGGAAAAATTCTCATAGCAGTTCCCCAAGAACCTGAACAGTATGCTCTGACTACCAATCTGTTAGTGGGTGGAATGTTTTTCAAGAAAAAATATATGTGCTAAGAAAACTATATAATTGATACCATATTGATGAAGTAAATAATGATTTATGGTCTAAAACTATAGTATGTGGAACCATGTTTAGATGGACTATCTTTGGAACATATAAATACATAAGCTTCTTGACTAAGAATGTCTCCCATATCGGAGAGAAATGTTATACCTTTAAAAAATGGTCTAGAATATCCCATATAGAGTTATTCATATGTCTAGCCCTTGGGATAACCACTATGAATTCCATTATAACATAATCACACTTCTATTCTCGAAAGGTCAATAGATTTATCAAACCTCTTGGTCATTTTTTCTCATCCTTTACTTATTGAAAGATGTATCATTGTTTCATAAACCCTGCTATCTTGTTTTTTGTGCCTGTCCATATAACTATCATCATATTTCATGGTACATATTTCTCACTCCTGGATTCACCACCCACTACGAGGCATGAAATTTTTTTATCAGATCCTCCAATATTCTCATAGACATAAACACATGATTCTTGACATTGATGATCATATCCTCATATATGGTCTAATAGGATGGTGACACCCCACCTTCAAGGATTTACATCAATTCTAATAATTCTAGATCACCATAATTAATATGCCCGATCTGACTCAAAAGTGTAGACTCCACTAAAACCGTCATGAGAGTCATCTGCTCCTGACTCACCTGAATCACAACATTCATCTCATCCAGTAAATATATAATCATTCACTCATCACTAGTCTCCTAAACTAATTGAGTCATAGTTCTACTACATAAAGTGTCGGAAATTTTTTCCCTTACCTAGGGAATATTCAAGATCAATGTTGAATGACTTAACATACTGAACCCTTCTCTATTTCTATAGATTCAAGACTCACTGAGAAAAGGTATACCTGAAGCTCTTCTGATCTGTATACATATTAAACATCACACCAAATAGATAATGTAACCAACACTTTAAATCACTAACCATTGTAGCTAAGTTGAGGTCATGCATAGGGTAGTTCCATTCATGTGGCTATGACTTCCAACATCCACATGCCACAACTCAATCACCCTAAATCAATAATACACCAAGGAGAATCCTAGAATAATCACAAAACATGATATACACTTATCCAAACATGGGTAATATCAATATCAGTTCCAACATTAAATGCATATTGAGCTCCTATAAAAAAATTATTACATGATTTGGCATATTCCAACTTTATCACCTTCCTAGTGAAGCCTTAATGTGGTGTTTCCAATCAGTCATTTCTTTGATTTACCTCTGATAATATCTAAATAATCCTAGATATCATTGGATATCAAAAAAATTTATTAGGATACTCCCAAGAAATAATATCCTGAACATTCTCTAAGTCCACCAAAAATCCTTTCTTAGATATGATGTTCCCCATGAAGTGTGCCTAATCAATCAAAAACTGACTCTTAGATAGATTTTCATATATTCAGTTATCACATAGTGCACTCAGGTGAATTATCAAATGTTCTTCATGATCTTCATGAGTTATAGAGTACATTAAGATGTCATCCACGATCATTATGCCAAATTGATCCTGGTACGGATGGAATATTCTATTCCCTAATTCCATAAACCACTATAGTTAATTTTATAACCCAAACCACATTACGATTAAATTATAAAGGCCAAAACTACTATTAAAAGTAGTCCTTGATACATTTGAATATTGAACTCTCAACTAATGACTCACTGATCTCACATCAATACTTGAGAAAATGAAATATCCCATCAACAGGTCAAATATAATATCAATACAAGGGAGAGGATACATGTAATTCACAATTATCTGATTCAACTTCCAGAATTCAACACATAAGCACAAGGTATCATCCACCTTAATTTTAAAAAAATAGAGAACCACAATGTGATGTAATCAAATAGATAAACCCCATATCTATCAAATATTCCAGTAAAGTATAGGGATCTATAATCTTAGTAGGTTCTATTTTTTATGGTGGAATAGAAACCATATCAACCATAGGCATGAGCTCAATCTTATATTCCATATATCACTCTTGTGTAAACCCATAGAATTATTCTAGATAAACATCATGAATCCTTTCAAATATTGGTGGAAATACATCCTACATCACACATCTATCATATAGAAATTGTCTAGAAATATAGGTTGCGAGCACCTATAGTTTCTAATGAAAAATCCCTACACAACCTGCCTAGGTATCCCACTCTCCATCATGAATATATTTGAAACCCATAGGGTATGTAAAATTAATTATCCTGTGGTAAATGTAATAGTGATATTGGTATTTAACTAACCATTCTATACCAAAAATTTGGTAAAATCCAATCATATAAAGGGTGAAAAGATCCCATATAAGATGATACTCCCCATCCTAGATATAACAACCCTTGAAAAAATAGATATCTTGTATGCATATTTTGAAACATGTATCTATCTTCAAATATCCTCTCATGAAATCCACCACTAATCTCAAACCATTAAAAAGTTATGAAAATATAAAAAATTGAGAATGACCTGTATAAAATAAGAAATTAAATAATTTAGAAGCTATATTAATAGTACCTCTCACTATTGATGGTGCAGCCTCACCATCCACTAGTGTAGGATGAACATCATTAAACTATGATTCTTATATTCCATGTGATTCAGTATAATCTCTATATTCTACAACAATATAATAATACATGAGATCTTACCATGAAGTGTCATGTCCACTTCTTCTACTCCCAAGGCTAGAAGAACTCTAGTTGCGAGACTAATATAGTGTGGAATATCCCATTCACACACTCTGATTCTACCTAGATTCTCCATTATTACTTATCTGCATTAGGATCCTATAGAACCTTTTTAGATATCCCACAATTTTTCAAGAATGAAACTCTACTGGTGGTCATGTATAATGTTTATAAAAGTGTACTAGACTACCACATTTGTGGAAAAGCACTCAGGTAAGATCCTATGAAACATATTCTTGTGTTTGGCTACTCTACTTCCAACATCCCTAGCTAAAACCCTTGTAATGGTGCTTTATACTCTCAAAATTCATACCTTTAAATTCCCCAGAAGAAACCACATGATCGTCACTAGAATCCTTTTTCATGTTCACCTTATAAATGATATCCTAATTCACCACTTCTTAAAAATGATTCAGAATAAAGATATTCACAGGGGACTTAATATCACATCTAAGACCATCCTGAAATAACTTTACTTCAATAGTTGTATCTCATTCAAACAATATAACTAATAATTATAAAAATGTAAAGTTTCCAACATTGTCCATAACAGACATACCCCCCTCCCCCCTCATTAAACCATATGTACTCAGCTACTCAATATTACCTGATATTCTTAGGATAAAATTGATCAAGAACTTATCTTAAAAGTTCTTCCACATTATGTTATCCTCGTATTCATCCCGATTATTGATTTCTGATCATCTCTTCACTTGACTATGTAATATATAAGCAGCTAATTTGACTCTTTTCTTAGTAGGAATCTCCATGTGGACAAATATATTATGGATATACTCAATCTAGAACATAAATGCCTCAGGTATACCCTCCCTAATAAACATACGAGGGTGTTATAATAGAAACTACATCATCATATCAAACTGTATTTTCACAACCCAGCCGGGTTATTTTTACATGGATTGCAAAAACTGAGAAAAGTTCTCTTGTAATTTCTATTCGACTTCCTAAACTGGCATGTCCACTGCCTTAGCATCCACTACTGAAGGAGTATTTAATGCTATATCCTCTTTTCATCCTATAAAAAAGAATTATAATGGAATAAAATCATTAAAATTTCAAGAACACGTCTTATTAACAATAACACCAATTTATCACAGTTAAAAAATAGGGATTCATGTAAGGCATAACAATTAATTTCCCCAAACCCCTCCAAACTACCAAAACCATGATTCTAACACTACCATTAACCATCCTACATCTAGCTCATGGTTAAAAATTAAAACACATTACCAAAATCATTTTTCATAGTTTTAACCATTTATCTACCATTTGTATAAATTTTTTATTCCCGCATTATTATCCTTTTTCCATCTCAATTTTTATTGGCAATGAAAAATAGTTCAATTTCAATCACTTACCCATAACCTGTTTTCCCATGTGTTCCTAAAATGATTATTCTCAAAACATAATATTGCATGCCAATAATGATGCATGTTTACCCAACTCTCATTCCATTTTGGTCCATGAGTCAATTCCTAGAATATCTTCAAATCGATTATCACATTATAAAACAAGTGCATCACTCAATGTGAAATGGAATAAAATATAAAAAAATAATATTAATACTAGGAATCCCACCCTGGGAGCTTGGATATTTCCCTCATGCATCAGAAAACACCTCCTATGCATGAGATTCTAACCAAGACCTAACTCTTCCTATTCTCTATTATACATTTACCTTATATGAAGAAAAAATAAAAAGAAAATAAACTCCTCTAATACCAACTTGTGACACCATGACATGGGTTCTAAACACAAGTTCCCTAAGACAGTTCACTACGTCACCTCATGTGAACCTCCATGTATGCTACAGGTGGCAAAATAGTGGAAAAAGTCAATTTCAATCATGGGTAGACTATACCCTCTTTATCAAAGTAGTACAATATCATCCATAATAATCTTAACAAATGATATAACCGATAACCAACAAAAAAATAATCGCATGATGTCCAAAACAGAAAATACAATATCCAAAAATAAATATTAGATATATCATGATAATATATGTCATGTTTTAATATTCACAAAAAATAAAGTCACTAAAAACTCCCAATAAGGTCCCAAGTCAATTTCATTTCACTCGTTTATGATCCATCCCGACTCAGCCATCTAAAAAAGGATTTTTCTTTATCATGTCCTGCATCTATAATATCTATTTGGGTTCCGATTAGGCATCCCGAGTTGGGTGTGAGTCTAACTCATTAAGACACTGCACACGATGTTTAAAACAATATCCATCCAAAGCGATGTATGAAATTTCATAAATGATAAATAAAACCAATAGTGTAAATAGTTTACATTTATTTAATTACTCTTTATTTAACCACATAATTTTTCCCAGTTTCCCAAGGACACTCTTACATCAATACCCATTTTATCCAATAAAAATAGATGAACTAGATCACATATATAATTCAAACTTAATTATAACATATGGGATATCATTATCCATGCCATTTTAATTAATTATCATGACCAATTGGAACCAAATTTCAATGACAATACATTGGGAATATAATTCCTTTTCGAGAACCCCATGGGTTTTTGGAGTGTCAGTACCTATCCCACAACCCATGGGTATTTATAGCATCATTACATATCCTATACAAATATTAGTATGCATGAATTTCAGGGTAGAACTCCATATCTATCATCCATGTGGATAATTGGAGAAATGGTGAGTGTCCCATAAACCATTTCTCAATCAAACAAAATTATATCATATTTCCCATCCTTCGAGGTTAATCAAAATTATCCTTATTATCCCAGTATCATGATAAAACAATTAATCAATTCATCAATTAATTAATTCATCTTAGAAATTATATCTTCATATAATTCCATTAATTAAGTCAATGATTAATTAATCACATTACCTCCATTAATTAATTAATTACACCAAATCCATTAATTAATTTAACAGTTAACTAATCACATAAATTCCATCATTTAATTTATAAATTAATTAATCCCATCAATTCTATTAACTAATTCAATATTTAATTAATCCAAATTCAATAAATTATATAACAAAAATATTCTCCATTAAATTAATTCAAAAATTAATTAATCTAATTTCTCAATCCAAATATCCCATTATTAATTCAACATTTAATTATTACAATTAAATAAATTCAATATCCTCATCATTACAATCCCAAAATTAATTAATTTATCAAATGAATTAATTAAATTTGGGAAACAAAATTTCAAATCATAACCAATAAATTATATAATTAAATACATGGAATTGACATCAAGACTTTTGGATTTAAATAATTGACCTCTAATCTCAAAATGAGTTATGAATTATTTCCAACATATATCTGAGATTCAAGTGAAATAACCCAAATCATGATGAAGAAAGGGAACATGGTTCAATTCATACATCAAAGAATTAAAAAAATAACATATAATAAAACATAGATCATTATACATCAAAAATAGGGAAAAATAATACATTTAAGGATGGGAGAAGAACGATAAAGAGATGGGAAACCAATTAGGATAAGAATAACTTATTGGTAGAGGTGCATGTCTTAAATTAACCCTTTGATTCACCCCAAACAGAGGTTGGTAGCCCTAGGAGTTCAAGTGGGATCATAAAAAAATCAGTGGAATATTTTATTTCTAGGTTGGGGACTATTTTGGGTTGATATGGGGGTTCGTGTATGTTTAAAACAATTTTTTTGGTTAACTAAATGTTCTTGAATTGTTTCTTAAGAAGGGATGAACAATTTTCCAAACATTACACTATAACCTTGTGCATCTTCTAGGGGCTAAATAGCTACTCCTAAGAGGTAACATTGTTTGAAACACCATGTAGAAACCATGAAATCCCCCTCTATCTAGGGCTACATGGTTTTCTAGGCCAGGGAACACAGTTTGGTATAATCATGCGCCAATCATGTAGTTTCCCTCTTATGCCAAATTACTCAATTTTCATCTCGATGCACACAAAGGTATAACCCAAAAAAAGTACCGAAAAAAAATTCACATGAAAATAAGCATGGATCATCTCTATAAAATGTAAATATCTTACAATAATAAACAAGTGATTTACCAAACATATCAACTAGGAGTTTAAAACTAGGCTTGAAGCAAGGTATGTTTTCATGCACTAGTTTATCATCAAGTCTAACTCAATGTGTTGTCTTCAGGTGTTACCCATTCGTACATCTCTTCTAGAGCCACATCAACTTGTTGTATCCAAATAGGAATGTATTTAATGGCGAAATATTTTCTTAATATTGATAAAAATACTAGGATGTTTTAAAATATTTATACATGTCCCCAGGGATTTGAATAATGTTTTTAGTTTTTATTTTCTATAAATAAGTAATCCATCCTTTTAAACTACATATGGAATCATTTCATTTTATTAAACAACCATTCATTACGTAAAAATTCCTTGTTTATTTCAAAAAACAACCTGATCCAAAACATAAATCAAGGGGGAGAAAGTAATGTAACCCTAGAGCATCGTGATTATCAAGGGGATAGATGTAATGTAAACCCCATGGAGCATCATCTTCTCCAAGAAAAAAATTAACCTTCATCGTAGAATTTTTTTCCATATCTGAAATCTTTATATCAACTTGTCTACAAAGGTTAAGGCCCATAGCCAAGGAATTGGTATTTTCCACCATTGAATTACCATCACCAAAGTAGGCTGATAACCCGAAAAGCATAGCTCTAAAACTTTCCCAAACCAGCCCTCCCCCCCCCACATCACCCCATGTAGACAATACCCATCCATATTTTGTTTAAGGCCCGCACAAAGAGGATTCCACCAGACCCATCGTCCTTGAAACTGAGTCTGAGAGATAGTCGATGAGCCAATGTAGGGTATTAACCATATTAATGTGATATAATTTCCATCATTTTTAATACCCAACCTAAGCTCAATCACTATAATATTCACCTGAAGTTGTAGGTGGAACCCAACGATCGAAGCACCATGTCTGGCTTTGTTTTGAGCTTCCCACAACACCCAAAAAGTGGCATAAAAAACCATTCCATTCACCTTGACTTCCACCTCATTATGAACATCCCCCTAGAACCATTCTTTAATCTATTCCTGAATCGAACCATAAGCAACATGAATATTAATCTCCAGAGAAATGATTCTCTAGACCCCCTATGCCCAGTCCCCTTGAAAGAATAAATGATCGATAGTATCTTGTTGTGGTGAATGAAAACACTGGAATCTAAAATCTAGTGAGATTCCTCTAATATGAATATTCTCATCAGAAGTAATCACCTGGTTCCACATGCGCCAGACCAAGAATATCAATTTTCCAGGAATATCCTTGCACCACAGCTTTCAATCCCACCTATAAGTACTTCCGCCCAAAGAAATGAGAGCTCTGAAAGCCCGACTTGAAAAATTTACTATTCTCTTGATTTTCATAAAAGACTACTTCATGGGATCACACTAATTACTTTTAAAAGATCTCAAATCTTGGAGAAATACATCAAATGAGATGGGTTAGCATAATCCTAATAAAGGAATAAGAAAGAGAGATATTTTGAATATGATCATGAAGAATATAAATAATAGGTATAATAATATAATATTATCAACAGAACACGAGGCATTTAATTATAAAAATAACATGAATCATAAAATGTAAATGTGTCTATAATATTTAAATGAGACATTCATATGTATAACACCATTTTTTATCATCATGGTGTCATAAATCAAAATTATCAAGGTTATTGAAGAAGGTGTCCAAAAACATGTCATATTTAGAGATTAAATTTTTAACATAATTCATTTGAGGAAAATAAGGGTTCACCGTTCACATGTATAAATTTCATGTCAGCCAAATAGAAAATAATAAATCATTTCATTAGTAAACTATGAAAAATAAAGGACAAAAATATTATAAAAAACATGGTACTGAAAAGTTATTAATGGAATGATCAATACATCATTATTAACCCATGAAAATGGAATGTGGGATACATATATATAAATATGTTAATTGTTAAATATTTTTACATCTATGTGAACACCAATGTAAAATTAAGTGGTTTTCATATTCACAGATAGAAAATTAAATTGGAATTTATCAATTAAAAGATTGAAATAAATTTAGAAGCATAAAGGGTATAAAACATGTATTAATTAAAAGAAAAATTAAAGTTGAAAAGGTTCACCCTTTGATAAAATTCTGTTATTACTATAATGGTATAATCAAAAGTAAAAAAATGAATTATTTTTATAAATATAATACATACCACAAAAATGGAACATGAATAAAAAAGAGAAGGGGAGATTTACATTACCATGGAGAGTTAATTCTAAATTCTAAAGATTGGAATCTTGAGGGACTTTATTGGAGGTAAAACCACCATATCATCATGGATGGTGGATTTTTAATTAAGGGTAATGTTAGATTTAGTGGGTATTTATAGTAATTATGGATAAAATGTTTCATAATTTCTAATTATAGGTCTTGGAAATCTATGTTGAAGAAAATGAAAAACCATTGGTTTACATATTATTTTTATTCATGGTTTTTGTCATTTGAGTCACATTGTACAATATTTTAATACCATAAAATCGAATAAAAATTTTTTAATTATTATATTTTAATTAACAAGTAAATTATTTTTAATTTAATATTTTTTTTGTCAAATTTCCAATTTTAGACCTTTGAAAGTCACAAATAGGTTTAGAATTTGATTCAATTATATTAAAATACTAATTGTTAATAAAATAAAATATTTTAGGTCATGGATTATGGTTAATTATTAATTATATCCTCATGACATAAATAAGATTTCATAAAACATTGCAAAACCCCAAAACATTATTTTTACTATTCATGAAAAATAATGTATTTTATAAAATTATCATAAATACAACCTAACCTAATTTTAACCTGATAAATTCAAATGTAATATTTATTTTATCATAATAATTATATATTTATGATAATTTTAACTTCTAAATATTAAAAAATCTTATTTATTGAAAATATCATTTTTTATAAGGCAATGTAAAATTTTAAAAATTTATAAAATATTCCTTGTAAATTATAAAATGATTTTAGAATTAATATTTTAATAAGTGTTTCTAATTGAATATTTAATTAAAAAAAATTATTCTTTATAATACCTTATTTTTTTAATAAAAATTATATATATTCAAAAAGATACTATTATATTTTATTTATGTCGAGAAATAAATTTATTAAATTTGTCTAACATAAATGAAAATTATTTTAAGAAAAAATATACTTAAAAATATAATTTATGGAACTAAAATTTTATTTGTAAAATTTAGTTAATGTTTATGTAAATAATTTTTGAATATATAACCCCATGTAACACACACATATGCCCTAAGGGTATGGTGTATAAATGTGGCGGTTTAATGGGGGTGGATCGACTAACATTGACTAAGTGGTAATCTCACATATTCAAATATTCTGCACTGGAATATTTCATTCAAGTTTGACTTGTTGAATCTCATCTTGGGCTTAGTCAAGGGGAAACTTTTGTGAGGCAAACACCCTCCCACATTCTGAAAAAATCGGCTTCAAAAAACATGATTTGACAGGTTCATGCAATCCTTTCATCTTTTTTCATCAAATATCATTTGAAATTACTACTTATAAACACCACTTATAATGGTAAGTTTATCACCAATGGGTATAGATCCCAAGAGTCAGATTGAACAATGGTCATAATGACCAAAATCATATTTGACCAAAAATTATATAATGGTCAAATATCAATGGTGACATTTATATTTTTACCATATTAGTAAAACATCACTTATCCATAAAATATTCACTAAAATTACTCAAATGATTATATATTTTAATTTTCTATGATTTTGAGTGGTTTACAAATATTTGGTTTCATTTATTTATTATTTGATATGGGGTTATGATTCTAATTGATTGAGCGATCTATATATTCCCATTTTAGACATTCTATTTTAAATTCTTTTCATGTTGGGTTGTTTCAAATTGTAATTGATTTCAAAGCTGACTAATTTAATTATCACTATTAATGAGATAAGGATTTTTTGTTTCCTCTATATTTAGTATGTCTATAGTATTATAGAATATATAACAAATATTTATTTGGGAAAAAATATAATTTATAAAAATATTGGGTTTTCACAAAGTGTTTATTTGATACAACTTGTAGTGCTCATATGTGTAATCAAATACAAGAACTATGTTTATTAAAAATGATCGACTAATGCGAGGTAGATATATGGGAATCCTATTGATATAAACTTGTTCTTATATGTATTTATAACTACCAACTCTCATTTTCAACTAGAATGATCTCAGTTTTAATATATTATTATCATTTTCTATCTATTACTGAAAAAATTATTTCAATATCTAAACAATATACAGATGGAATTATTTTCAAATTCAGGAATAAATGTTTATATTTTATAATTATATTTTTTTCAAAAGGATTATTTAAATAATGGTATTTACGTGTTGGATTACACAAAAAATGGAAATTGAAAAAAAAAATTAATTCACACAATTTATAACCTACTAAATACTAAAAATACTGGTGAGGTCATGTAAATGAAAATAATTTTTTTAAATTAAAAAATAAGGATATTTATATTATTTTGAACTGAAAACACCTTCTGTATTTCACACATGGTCACAAGTAAAAATTATTGGATCTGCATTTATAATAAATAGTGAAATGTATAAAGAGATTCCTAAATTAATTCATACCAATGCTTATGGACCATTTCATATTAATTAAAGGGGTGGGTAATCATATCTAACAGTTTTTACTAATGATTTTATAGATATGGATATTCTTATATAATTTGGTTTATGTCATGTTCTTTTCATAAACCCAATGTATATATGAATTATGTTATGAACCATATTTGTAATAATATTAGTAAACTGCAATTAGAATGTGGTGGTGAATCTCACAATGAATACATAATTGATTAAATCTAAGATTCTAGGATTCTATTTAAATTGAATCCTCATCAGAAACCTTAATGGAATGGTGTATGTGAATGTATGAAAGATACACTATTAGACAAGGTGATATCAATGATAATTCATGTGATTATTCCTTGATTCATATGGGGATACACATTATATATATAAGTACATATACTAAACCAAGTACCAAACAAATTAATAAATTTTATTCCATAAAAACATTCGATTGGTTGGAAAAACATATTGTTTAATTTTCATTTATGGTGTTGTGAAGGATTTATTAAAGCCACAAAAAGTAAAACATTATCACATAGAGACACAAAGCATAAATCTATAGGATACCCCCTGGAAATTATGGGATTTTACAATATGACCCCTAAATACAAAGGTAAAAGTGAATAACATATCATAATACTTGAGAGGGGGAACATCTCTAATAGATATATTGATAGAATGATATAATTTGTTGATGTTGAGCTTCAATGTATATAATAGTGGTAAAATTAATAGGTTCCACACAAACTTGTGGAAAAATAAAAAATTTTGGATACTAAATTATGATGTTGGATTATATGACATGATAATAAACAAAAAGAGTACTTTTTTATAGTCGCTAAATATGGTGAGTCATTATTAGTTCATAATAATGGTCCTCTAAAATTAATGGATGCAGTAAGTGGCACTTAATTTTCCTATTGGAAAAAATCTGTGACTTATTTAATGGATTCAATGTACCAAAAATAAGTATGGAATTTTAAATATCCTATAGAATGTGTAATGTGAAATGGTTTTAAATGGGATTTCATGAAGAAATAAGACATAGATGGAAATCCATTACTGTTAGAATCGGGCATTTCACATAAGCCCCAAATAGGTGGGATTTTAAAAGTTTTCCACCAATGATCGACGTAAACTTGTCGATGTTGCTGAAGGTCATCCCGATCAATGATGAGGACCACATGTGAAGGGTTTTAAGAACACAAATATATCGTAAAATACATAGATTAATCTGAACTTTCCCAAGATTTATTCTCGTTGTTGTTGATCTCTGATAAAATAATCTGAAGTTGAATTTCTTTATTATGTCCACACATACTTCATGGAATCCACAGGAGCACCGTTCGTCGTAATCTGGGTGCTAGTATGGAATTGCCACGACACTTTCGACACTTCAAGAATCACTGCATCACTTGGAAAGTGATTCCTGAGAGAGTGATTGATCCACGATCTATATATCTAGAGCCTCTATCTCTATATCATGTGAGAGATGAGATTATAGATAATTTACTTGAATAGTCTATAGAAATATCCTCTCCTCTTATATTTATAGTGTCATTTAATTACCTAGAAATGCGAACCCAACCCCCAAATAATCAAATCACTATTAACAACATATTATGACTACTTATCCAATTCATAAATATTATTATCAATCACTTGTAATATATTAAAATATATTACGTGATAATAATTGATTCATTAACTCGACTCGTGGCTCCTGTAAATATTAATTGAACATTGAATAATTTAATATTAGTCAATTAATATTTTTCATGTATTCACTTAAAAAAAATAAATAAATTTAATAAATAATTTCAATACTCGTTATTATAAACTCAAATTATATGAATTTATTTATTGCATTGGTAATTGTTTTTCACTGTACAAATCTTGGACCCCAGTGGTTGGGCCGACCACATCCAAAACTCATATTCAACTGAATAGGTATGATTATTTAATACACTATTGTGTGTTACCCTATAGGCCCTTATATCGATAGTAGTGAATTATATTTATAGACCAAGCATGGTATCTAGCAACCCATCATGGCCCTTAAAGAGATAAGGATTGTCAGAGCAGTGACAATAAATCTACGAACACACACTGTGTAATGTAATCTCTTTTTCTGTAATATCTCATAAAGTAGGATGCACTAATGTGTCATCACCCTTTTATTTCTTTTTTGTTTATTGATTTAACTAGACAGATTTACCCTCGACTACCACAACCATGGTCTTATAAAGGTATTTCCATTCTTATCAACATGGCATGAGATATGTTACATCCATAACCCGAAATCGAAAAATACTTTCTTTACAATTCATCCATTGACATGCCACTAATGGTGCACCAAACACAAACTACCTCTCCATGACTTCATTTACATGTTTATTGTCTTTCATCAAAGTACGCAACCAAATGACATACATTGGTAATGATCTCAAGTCATAATACCATTAAACATGATCATAGATAGGAACATCTAAAGACACCAAAAACATGTGGTGTTCCTATTGGCAGTTCAGTCCTCACGATCTCACTACTTGAGATCACCAAGTGCAAACTTCATGATAAGAATTCTCAATAAATATGAGCCCCCAACACCAGATGGTCAAACATCTACTGTGTCCAATCAATAATATTTTTCTAAAACATAGAACATATATTTATGATTAATGTCATAGTATCTAAAGGTTCACAATATATCCTAGGAATGACTATATCCTTTCGATACGACAATTAATCTTTAGAAATTACCATTTCAATAGTGGATGCATAAAATTCTACATTATAATGATAACATGACATTATGTATAACTAATTGTATACATGATATGGTAGTAAAAAGAACTGAATAGTTGGTTCTAGGGCACCCATTATTTCAACACACCCACTTGCACTAGAGCCAACATTATAAACAAACTAGTCAGCTACTCACATGATGAACATCATGTTTCTGCTGAGTAACAGCTTTAGCTACTGGGTCCACCACTATTCCACCATGTGGCTATTATGTTATTGAGACCTTTTATGGTTGATTAAAACTTCCCAATAGATGGTATCCTAAGTATATATCACTTTTACACTATTATAACTTGACATATTTTCCAGTAAGAATATCATAATTACATTATGATAATAATTTTATCACTAGGTGTGATTCCATGAACTGGAAAAAATTGTTACATTTATTAGCTTCCTAGAAGCCTTAGAAGTTGCAATGTACTTGGTCATTGTATGTGTGGCTACAACTAGCTTATATGGGCTTGACTCTCTCATAGTAATTAGTCTAACTGTGATAGTAGATCACCTTGATCTTTAGAAGACTAGTTCGTATCCCCTAAAACTAGTATCCTTCCACACTACATACCAGGTACCTATGTTTTATACTTACAGAAGTAAAATTAGATATTTTTTGACTGCATTACTTATAGTGCTCTTAGATATAAATGATATTTTCTTACTGTAAAATATAACTTGGTAATATCGGTTCTTGTACATATCATGGAATATGTGATTGATCCATCGCTATGACATATGGATTTTAAATCAACATGTTTCCCTTCCTATGTCCTGGACATGTTAATATGGAGAGATTAATCCCTACGACATAGGCCAAAATTCATCTCTTGAATTATTTCAACAACCATTTTTCAATTCAATATAACTTATATGTATGATTGACTAGGACATATCAACCTATAGATCTAGCTCAGTACATCATATTCCCTAGAACATAGGTTGATACATTAATTCAATCACCGAAGAATAAATTTCATCTTTGTCTTGACTCACTATGAGACCAATGTATTTTTTCCATATGTTTTTTAACATACTTTTCTTGGAAAACCATGACGCTCTCACTAACCTCTCAATTATATGTAAAAATCATTTTTTTAAATGTATATTCTATGATAATGTTCCTTTCATTAATCCAAAATTAGATTTCAGTAAATTTCAACCTTTATTAGAATTTTTTTTCATGACTATCCCTTTTTGGTTGCATCATATAGACACCATCCATGATTGGTGGTCATGACATCCAACACTAAATAATTTGATCATAGATATTATCTATGACAGGTAAAATTCTAACGGATTTAAGCATAACGACATGGTCAAACAAATCGAGCCTTATTGGTACTACTATTGTACCATCCATGTATCAAATCACTTGAATAATTGCCACAGTATTCAAAAACATAATCCCCTTTTCACATTGATAATTGGTATCCATTAATTGTATTTTTTTAGGTCTTATCAATTTTAGCTAGTTTCCTAACACTGCTTGCTTGTCAGAAATATTATTCGCATTGAATTGTAAATCACCGACCAGAGTTAATATAAAATAGATCACCGTGGTTTTATCCTTCTTACGTAGTATATGTCTTTGTAACATGCTTCATTCAATAGGCGCTTGTAGAATTAGTTCATAGGCCAACTATCTGTGGATTTTGAGCATTGACTAAACATGTCAATATAGCTCCCACTATCTATAATAGAGATGTAACCCCTTATATAGATATGTATTTCATTAATTGACTATGAATTTTCTATCTTATAGATTTATGTAATATCCTAATCAATTTTTAGGATAAGTACCTTAGATTCACAATTCATTTGTCATGATATAAATTTTTTAGTATCCGAAGTAACAATTTGAAACTAAACACATGTCCTTATGACAAGATGGATTTACATCATACTATTACTCGTATGATATCGATTTAAAATTTTAGTTGGAATATAGTTGTGGGATATTGCTGTTATTTGAAAAGACTTTCATGAAATATAATGGATGTTTCTATGAGTTGTAACATTGTTATTACTTTCATCAATATTTTGATGTATAAAAAATTAATTTAGGAATTTTTCTACGCAACATGTTTGTTGATCAACGTTGATACATTATACATCATCATCAATAATCCTCATTAACCCCAATGATGTGATGTTGATAAGTAATTATGCCTTTAGGAATTACTCCACTCTACATTATCATGATCGATGAATGCTAGGTCTAGATATTCATCGGTATCCCAACACAAAGAAACTCAAATATTCTAACCACGCATATACTTCACTTTATTATTCCTTAATTACTAAAATTAATCTTATTAAGTATATATATACCACTAGATTATACAATGAATAGTTCATTCATACTTGTAGAACTATTCCCAAAATCATTATGACATACCTTCAGTTATGAAGGCTCCTTTTTCCAAACTAAAGACATCAACAATACCAAAATTATTTAGTAGGGCCAAGCCTAAATACCATACATGGTATATTCATGATGTCCACTTTTAGTGTCACTTGAAAAATAATTATCTTGTCACAATTGGGTGTAAGTCTTACATTTATATTCATCACTCATTGCCTTTGATTCATGTATTACTGAACTAGTGATTACATTTACCAAAACTACATTCATTAGAGTACCTAAATGAAAGTATCCTTGTGTATAATGACACATGAGATTCAGGTTTTTGGTTATACTCAATAATAGTTCAACATGAATCTTTCACTTGTAAATTAAAGAAGTCATGTACTTCTCACCACTAGCCTAGGTATCACCCTTTCACAACCACATGGAGAGTACACCAGACTTCTAGTAATGTTTTTATACTAACTTGTTTACCGTATTAGAATACAAATATATCACCAACATATTGTGTTTAATACCCATGTAGTGAATTTAATCATTATAATTAATTAATATTCTAGATGTAGAAGCGGTAACTTTCTCCTTTAAATCAGGTTATTGCGATTAAACTTCCATAATATTATTTCATAATATGAAGTTCAAAAAACCTTTATTAATACCTCATTAATTGATGTACATCGTGAATGTTCCATTGGTATCAAATGCCTTAAACCTATCCACTTTTTCTTTCAATTTTTTATCTATAAGAATTAAAACGTAATTTTCCTTTATTTATATTCATTAGGAAAACCTTAACATGATAGGTAATGAAGCGTTACTCAATACTTGTTCAATTTATAACTTAATAACCAAACATGAGTAAAAGGGTGAAAATGATATGAAAAAGGGATCCATTTAAATTTCATGATTGATCATTCAATTTACACATGATGGTGTAACCATCACCATATTCATATTTTTGCTCTGCTTTCTCCTTGAAAACTCCTTAGAGATGAGGCTTATGTTTATATCATCTATGTCCTAGTGTAGTGACCGCAATAGACACCAGACATTAATGAAAAAATAATTATATAACAATCATATGATTTTTACATTAGTCTCTTGTAAGCATTTTCACACTCTCTTCTAGAGGTAGTTTACCAGTGTTAGGGACATTGGCACATTGAGTTTCCAATATCATAGTACTATGCGCATGCGCCTATACAATTCATGGATACTCATGTCAGTGTGGACATTTACTGTGTCCAATATTTATCACAGTTTTAAACATGTGGTATAAAATTTCATTTTTGTGCAGAAATAAATTTTAGCAAATGAGTTATTTTTACCTAGATTACCTATTTTTTTATTTAGATTAATTACTTAAATCATTTAATATCACTCACTATTATATCAGATTCTAGGAACCCTCTTGGATAGAATCAAAATACTTTGTCGCTTCAGTATTATATTGGAAAGGATCTATGAACCACCCGTCATAGTCTACAAGCATTGGATACACCACTACTTGGAGGGTTCTAGATGGGATTTTTTCTGGCCAACCGCTTTAACTTGTGGTTCCTTGATCTTTTGAGTGAAATCCCAGCTTCTTAAAATCAGAACTTGATTTACTCAATTATTGCCTCTAAAATTACAACAATCTAGTTATGGCTATTTATTTTCTGTAATTTTAGTTAATTAAACTCATCATTCATATAAAGACTCCCTAGAAGTAAGAGGCACCCTCAGCTAAGGCATGACCAGAACCTCAAACAGCTGGTTTTTCCCCAATTTGAATGATGAAAGGCGGTTATGACATAATATATCTTTGATGGTTTTATTATTTTAAATGTGATGAAAGAAATTATTTTAAATTTTTTATGCATGTACTATGTGACTCAAATATGATCATGCAAGAAATAGAAATTTCATCGTGTCACATGTCCACATTATCCTGCATGCTTGTTTATTATTATTCTATGTTATCGTGCTCTAACTACACATTCACAAAATAATAAACCATGTAGAAATAAAATGAAAAACATGATCATCATCTAATATTATTGGCTGATCCATTGAGCAAATAACAGACCAACTGAAACCCTATGGGTAAGTACCTTTAGTCATGTGGCTTGGAACTTGAATAGAAACATATCCTCATCTGATGAATCCAAATCATATCTAGTGCATCACCGTCACTAGGCACGAAGTGGGTCATGCCTCGTCTCGTCATTATAAAACAGTACTCACATGCTGGTGAGGGGATCTCGTGGTATAAACTACAGGAAAGTAGACTTTTCCCAACACTTTTATACCAACGGTTCTCCAGAACCGTTGGTATAAGTGTTTTTGTGAAGGATTCCCCAACGGTTTGAAGAAACCGTTGGGAAAGCCAAAAGTTCTTCATTTTTCCAATGGTTTTTACAAACCGTTGGTACAAGCCATGTTTCCCAATGGTTTTTACAAACCGTTGGGAAAGGTCTTCTCAAATACTTCGGTAACCAGAGGCCCCCGCACTACGGGCACATTAGAATTGTTTCCCCAATTTCCAAAAGCGCGGCACCCAGGTGAACCCTAACCCGAGTTTTGTCATCCGATCGGCTGCAACTCCGCCATCCAGGTTAGACTCTTTAAACCTCTTCCCAAATACAAGTCCTCTTCCTCTGATTTCCACATTTATTTAAATATCTAGAAAGATCACGTCATATTTTCCTATTTTAGGGAATTTGGAAAATTTTGTGATTCACACTATTTGATATTGAATCAATGACTAATACATGATTGGTAGATTTTTGTGACTAAGGTTTACTTTGGTTTCATATATCATTTGTAACTAAACATATGACATACTACCACTAATATGGTGATTCCACCTAAGAATGGTGGAATTTTCCTAGGATCATGGGGCTTCCTCTTCTTTTGTTCTATAGAGTTTGTAGTGTTGGTTTTTAATGTATTTTATTTTCTTATGGATTTATAGTGATTGTGTATTGGGTTATTTTGGTCATGAATTTTGGGTGAGTTATTCTTAAGTTCTTCTTAGAGATCATTGTATTCATAAAGTGTGCCTAATTTTTTTGTAGGTGGTTTCGACTCACTGAGTGACTATATGGTTATGTTTTTATGATGCCAACATTCGATTTTTTTAATAATGACACCTATTTATATTTTAATGATATAAATGAGTGGTTTTTAAATATATGTTTATAAAATAGGTAAAATGTTTTCTAAGTGGTATATTTGGAACTATACAAAGATAGATCCCATTTTTATTGTATTCTAAAATCTCATTAAACATATTTATACTTAGTGAATCCTTTATAAGTTTGGATCCATGTTTGAGCATTACCACTAATATCCCATAGCTTAATACCATTTTTAGATTGTGTACCTCTCATTATATTTTTTAATGAGTTCACTTCTTCCTTCATTATTGTCTTCCAAGGATGTCTTAATAATCTAATAGCCACTTGAATGTTTTTCCTGGCTTAAATAATGTAATGTATTCCCGGAATAGTAAATTAATTTTTACATTATAGTAAACCATGTTGATAAACTTCATGATTATATGATCTCATAGGTGGGTGTGGTGAATATGGATATAATTTTAACCATATGTATTGAATTTTGTTTTTATCTTCCAGGGTTGCAAATTCTACAGATGGGTTTTTTTTAAGCGATATATAGCAACGTTTTAAACCCCTGCTATATATGACTAATGTTTGTTTAGTAGTGGAGTAAACCACCACTATTTAAGGTCAATATTTGTTTACCATTTTTTGTTTTAGCTGTTGTTTTCCATGAAAAAAATGGTGAGGATATAATGGCAGTTCAAACCACTACTATATCCTTTCCATTTTTTGGCAAGTGAAACCGTCGCTAAAACCAAAAACGCCACTAAAAAAAATTTGTGATGATTCCCCGAAGATTCTGCTAAATTTATAGAACTAACCCCCACCCCCTGGAAAGCCCCCCCACCCCCTGAACACCCTGACCCCCCTGGACAGCCCTGCCACCCCCGTGGACAGCCCGCCCACCCCCTTGGACAGCCTATGCCCCCCTGGACAGCCCCCCACCCTTGTTGATAGCCTGCCCACCCCACCCCCGGACACCTTCCCACCACCCCCCTTGACACCCCCATCCCCCTGGATACCCCCACCCCATGGAAACCCCCCCCCCCCCACCCCCTTGACACCCTCGACCCCACTGGACAGCGCTGCCACCCCCGTGGATAGCCCGACCACCCCCCGTGGACAGCCCGCCCACCCCCCTGGATAGCCCGCCCACCCCCTGGACACTCCAGACCCCCTGGAAAGCCTCGCCACCCCCATGGGCAGCCCGTCCACCCCCTGGACACCCCATACCCCCCCCCTGGGACAGCCCCACCCACCCCCTAGACACCCTGCTCACCTCCTTGAAAAGACCGCCCACCCCCCTGGACTCCCCCTACCCCCTTGGACAGCCTGGACACCCCCACGGACATCCCACCCACCTAGACACCCCAACCCCCCGAGATAGCCGCCCACCCCCTGGACACCACTGACACCCCGGACGGCCCCACCACCCCCCTAGACACCCCGAACCCCCCTAGACACCCTGCACCCCCCTTGGACAGTCCCACCACTCCCCTGATCCTCATCCTACTCCTCATCCTGATCTCCCTGAAGAAGTTAAAGTATAAAACTCATGTACTCCCAACAAGACCTTAAGGATTATGTATTCCTTGATCCACTTCCAATATATTACTGGGAAATCCATGAATATAGGCATTAGAAATTCTGTATCTTATTTTCTTATATATACTGTATTTTTTTGTATTTCTTAATATGATTCTCATATAGATTAATGTGTCAGTTATTATTTTATCTAAAGTAAACAATTGTCATTTACCTAAATATTTTTTTTATTAAACTTCAATATTATTGAATTTCTTTGAAATGAATTATTTTAATTTTTTTACAGAATGGATAGAAGTTGGATGTACGAAACTGATCGGATTTCAACCGATTTTCAAAATAATTTGAACAGTTTCTAGATTTTTCATTTGACAAGGATTCAGATAGTGGTCGCATACACTGCCCATGTTTTAATTGTGTTGGAAGACCTTGGTTGAGTTGTGAAGCAGTTAGCTATCATATAACCAAATATGGTTTCCAAACAAACTATTATGTGTGGTATCACAATGGAGAGAAAATGGAATCTCAAAATGTTGATGATCCAAATAATAGGATTGAATTGGAGAGTTTGATATATGATCGGTTTCCATTTATTCGGAATCATGAGAATGAAAGGATTTCCAGCCAACATGATTTCAATACAAGAACACATGATTCATCCAATGAAAATGATGATGTTGATAGGGTGAAAAAATTTAATGATGCTGCGACGACTCCAGTATATCGGCAATGTGGTAAAATGAAATAGTTGGAATTTTTAATCAGATTGTTTCATGGGAAAACTATGTATGGTATTTCAAATACTGAAATTGATTACATTCTTACCTTCTTGAAGGACTTACTTTCAGATGATGCAGATATTCCCTCAAACCACTATATGGCATGGAAGTTAGGTGATGAACTTGGATTCTCAAAAAAAAATCATGCTTGCCCGAATGATTGCAACTTATTTTGGGAGGAAACTGTTGAAATAAATGATTGTATCAAATGTGGAACCTCCCGATAGAAGCCAAAAGATGATGGAACACCATCTCGTGTGCCACAAAAAGTAATGTGGCACTTTCCATTGATCCCCAGATTACATAACCTTTTCATGTTTGATGAAATATCCGTAAAAATGCAATGGCATGACACTGAGAGAAAAAAGATTAATGAAGAGTTGGTTCACCCTGTAGATGGATTTTCATGGTAAATATTTGATGCTCGATATCCTGAATTTTCATCTGAAATGCGTAATGTGAGACTGGGTCTTTCATATGACGGTTTTAATCCATTTGGGCAGATGCTTACTTCACACAGCACATAGTCGGTTTTCATACATATTTATAACCTTCCCCCTTGGTTGTGTATGAAAAAGACTTACACTTTCTTGAGTATACTGATATATGGCCCTTCTGATCCTGGCAATGATATAGATGTATACATGAAACCTTTAATAAAAGAGTTGAAACTTCTTTAGGATGTGGGTGTGCCCACATACGATGCATGTTCAAAAGACATATTTCAGATGTGTGCTGCACTTATGTGGACGATCAATGATTTTCCTGCTTATGCAATGATGTCTGGATAGAGCACAAAAGGAAAATTGTCATGTCCTATTTGTATGAAGAATACTCAATCGAGAAGACTGAAATATCGTCGTAGTTTTAGTTTTATGGGACATCGACGATTCTTGCCAATGAACCATCCATATAGAAACAATCATCGAAGATTTGAAAATACCATGGAGAATGAAGATCCACCTCAGCGTATGTCTGGAACTGATGTGCTTAATGAATTGAAAGATTTCAGTTATTCATTTGGGAAGGGTGTAATGAAATCTAGAAAGAGGAAAAATGTTTCCAATGATACCTGTTACAATTGGAAGAAGAAGAGTATATTATTTGAGTTTTCGTATTGGTCAACCAACTTGTTATGTCATTGCTTAGATGTAATGCACATTGAAAAGAATATATGTGAAATGTTGCTTTTGATTCTTCTAAATGTCAAGGGGAAGACAAAAGATGATTTACAATCTCAGCGTGACTTGGTAGATTGGGGGATCAGACCAGAATTGCATCCTGTCTGTATCAGTGAAAATAAATGGCAAGTTCCATGTGCTTCTTATGTGATGACACCTGCTGAAAAAATCAATTTCTGTAAGTGCTAGAGACTATTAAAGTTCATGATGGCTATTCAAGAAATATATCAAAATGGGTCAATAGAAAAGAGTTGAAGCTGAAATCTTTTAAGACTCGTGATTATCATGTCATTTTTCATGAGTTGATTCCAATAGAAATCTTTCATCTCTTGTACAATAATTTTAGAGTCTCAGTTATTTGGTTGTGTTATTTGTTTAGAGATCTTTGTGCTAAGATGTTATCCAAATCCTTCTTGCAAAAACTGTTGGCAGAGACACCATTAATTTTGTGTGAGTTGGAGAAAATATTCCCTCCATCATTTTTTACATGAATGTTGCATCTGAATATCCATATTCCGACTGAAATACTTCTTGGAGGACCTGTTGCTTTCCATTTGATGTATCCAACTGAAAGAAACATGTGCACTTTGAAATCATATGTTTGGAACATGAATTATCCTAAAGGTTCTATTGTGAACGGTTACTTGGCTCAAGAATGTATGGATTTATGCTTAATGTATTTTTCTGATCTTACTATGAGAATAAACAGACCAATGAAAAATGAAGAAGAACAGTATGGGAAAATTGAACCCTGTTTTCCATCACTTCCTCAGACAGGAGGAATTCTGGGATCATATACATTGACGACATTAAGCCTTGAAGAGCGAGAAATGGAACATCGCACAGTGTTGTTCAATTGTGATTTGTTCGATGAGTATATCAAGTAAGTAAATTGTACATGTATCTCTTATCTTATCTCTTTTAATTTTAAATATTTGTTAAACTATTATTATTTTTATCTGCAGGGAACATAAAGAATTGATATATAGAAAGCATTGTTCTTTATCTTTGAGAAGGAAAGATACTTTTCATAGCAAAAGGTTTTCTGCTTGGTTGAAATTGAAGGTAAAAATATTTCTATAATAACTAAATAAAAATAATATTTAATTAATTTTACTATTTGTTTATATTTCAGGTATCCAGTTTTCCTGCAAACTTTATTTCTGAGGAAATAAGAGCTTTGGATTTTGGTCCTAATATCATGGTTCGTGCTTGTAAATCACTTGTGATCAATGGATACAAATTTGTTATCAATGAACGAGCAAGAAACATGATAACACAGCATAATGGTGTTATGCTAACTGCCACAACAGGCTGTTATGCCAGTTCATAGGATACTAGACCTCATTCAAAAAATGTAGCTTATTATGGAGTCGTGGAGAAAATAATAATTTTATATTATTACTCGCATGGTCGAGTCACGGTGATGAAATGTCAATGGTTTGATTCAATGAAGAGGCAAGGCACCTTTATTGATGATTGTGGATTTTGAGTTATTGACATGACTCGCACTCTTTCCACCGATGAACCATATGTATTGGCATCAATGGTGAAACAAGTTTTTTATTTCAAAGATCATCGTCATCCTAAATTCGGTGTAATTATTGAAGTAAATCTCAGACATGTTTTTGATGATAGGGATGATGAAGTTGACATTATCCCTACTGCAATTGGAAGCAATCTGTTTATTACTTATGATGACACCAATATCTCAATTGTCAGAGTTGATTGTGAACCCGAAGTTGTGGTGGGAAATATATAGAATCATATAGTCGTGTTCTCACCTACATGTTTCACCTACATCATTCAGATTGTGTATCCTAGTACTTACCTTCAAACCACCGTAAATCTTCTGTTTCTTTATGTTTTTTTATCATAATGGGTTTTCTATATTTTTTTGGGTTACACATTAGTTATCTATTTTTAATTACTTCCATATTTGTTTTCATTGTAGGAAATGACACTCATTAAAGAGAGGCGGTGGAAAAAGATGACAGAAAATAATCATCGCATGATACAGATGGGCGTTTCTCCACTCATCCCTGTTGTGAGTATTTTATTACAAATATAAATATTTCAATAAATTATAATATCATGTGTTTACTTTTGTGTTAAAAGTTTTTCAGGATCCACCCCCTAGACGAGAGATATCTGACGAGGAGGCTGATATTGCTCCCAATAGTGAGGCTGGTGGTAGGAGGGGGTGGTGTCAGAGTTGGACGATCATCTAGTGGTCCTAGTACTGAGGTCGGTGGTATGAGGGATCGTGGTGTAAGAGTTAGACGATCCACTACCACAGATGTATCTTCTACGCCCCATTTTGATCCTGTTGTGTCTTCAGGGACACACGGGATATTTAGACCTTCGATGTTTACACTACCAGTTGTCCAGACGTCTATGCCATCATCTTTTTCTTCTGGTTCATTATCTCCGAGCTATTATATTCCACCTTCTTTGACTCCTACTCTGACACAGTATGTGGCTGAGGTGCGTACACTGAGGGACACTCCACCTGTATAGGATATTCCTTCAGCTTATGCACATCCAGTGACGCCCATTGATCCGACTACTACAGGTATATTTATATAACTCTATCAAATTTTTATACCAAAATTTATTTTTATTATAAATTATACTAATATTATTTTTCTTTAATAACATATTCATCTACAGATAGGAGGCGGGAGAGGGGGAGTACTCACTTGCGTGAGGTATGGAACCGCCAGACACATTTGATGGTTGAATATAATGTTGATGGACAAATGATTGAGAAATCTAGGCAGGAATGTCGGGGTTTTTTGGCGACGCTAGCCAAATACTCCGATATCATTCCAGTCATCCCTCTCTCTTGGAGACATCTGCTACATGAAGTCAAGGATAACATGTGGGCATAAATATGGGTAAAAAATATATTGGATTTAATGTAGTATTTTTTTATTATATATGAACTAATCTATTGGGTTTCAGCTTCGGTTTAACTTCCCTGATGGTAAAGGTGCACGAACAACACGTTTAAAAGAGCTAAGAGAGCTTTGGAGAGCTTATAAGCATGATCTGTATGTTTTCTCGTGTGATAGAGTGGGAACAGAGTTGGAGACATTACCTATTGTGGATGACTTCCCAATAGAGCAATATCGCCGAATGATTACCCATTGGGCGACTGCCAAATTTAAGGTATAAATCTCATTTGAGGTATTTAAATGACAGTTTTCATATTTTTCATTAGTATAATCTTATTTATTATTAAAAATTATTTAGGAATCTTCTGAAAAAACAAAAAAAAACATTGATTCAAATCAATACCTCCACACTTTGGGGCACACAACTATGTCAGATCATGAGAGGCAGCTGGTACGATATAGTTGTTTATAATTTTTCTTTAGGACTTTCCCTTTTTATTGTTTCCTACTTAAATTATGTGATTTATTGAATATTGAATATATGATTATACTTGCACTTTATATTGTTTCAATTTTATTACAGAATCACAAATTGAATATTGAAGGATGTATCCCTCGAGCAAAATTGTTTTGCTCGAGTAGAAGAAAAAAATATAGAACTGTGGTAAATGAACCAACCCAAGAAAATATTGTAAGTTTTAATTTGTTTATTTCAAAGTTTAATATCTATTTTGAAATTTAATAATCTATTAATATTTTTAACAGGCTGCTTTAGAGGCTCTTGATGCCCAGGATCCTTGACAATTTTGGGCCACACGATAATTTATATCAGGTTATGGGAGAGGAGCACTCTAGTCGAGTACGCTGCCGACCTGGTAAGAATATAGTCCCGATGAGGTATTGGTCCTCTCCAGGTATCCATTCTAGTACCACCGAGTTGGAGCAAGTCAAGGAGTATGGAAGACAGTCTGATAAAAGGGTCACAGAGTTGGAAGTACAAGTTCAAATGAGGGACAAAGAATTTATGAAACTGATGAAAGCTTTATCTTCATCACTTCTACCAGAGGCCAGTGTGGCTTGTCAGACATTTATGTCATCGATGGGTACATTATCCAATGCACCAGGTGGCAGCTCTAGTGGGGGTTAAGATGATGACGTTCCTGTTGATGATGAGGATGCTGAAGAGGACGAGGGCGAGGATGAGGATGAGGACAAGGGTGAGGATGGGTCCGAGGGTGAGGATGGGGCCGAGGATGAGGATGAGGCCAATGATGAGCATGGGGACGATGACGGGGATGATGATGAGGACAGAGATGGCAGTGAGGATGAGGTCGATGATGACAGTGGTGATGGTGATGGTGATCAGGGGAATATTGATCCATTACATTTTTGAATTATGTATAACTCTTTATTTTTTAACCTATTTTTCCACTCTGGTATGGATTTTTTTTGAATTCAGTATAACTCTTTATTTTCGACCAAATATGGATGCCTAATGATGTTATGATGTTTTGGAGGTGAGTGATTCTATATGAGATTTTATGGGTTATTTTGAGGAGTTTCTTCCCCTTTAATTGATTGGTTCATAAAACATAAGTTGGTTTTGTATTCTGTTGTGGGTGTGTGTAACCCGAAATTCAAGGTAAGTGGTTCCATTTCTAGCCTGTAATAATGAAACTACTTGTTTTGATTTTCAAATTGATTTATAAATTGACTAATAAAATTGGCATGATTTTTTTATGTGTTTAAAAAGTGTTTTGAAATAAAAATTGGTTTTCCTTGGCTTTTGATAAATGTATTATAAATGGTTTTGAATGGTTTTCAAGGCATTGAAATGGGTTTGTGAAAAATAGAACATGGGTTACCTTGGGTACTTAGGTGAAAGTTTTATCTTAATGAAATAATTCATTTCATTGTGGTTATCAAGGAGTTTTGACTTTTGTCTTACCCCTATTTTCTAGGCCTATTATTCTTGTGGACTGATATTGACATTTTGGGGATATTACTCATGGGGTTTTCCTCTGCTTCATAGGGATGTTGTTATCAGATCTGTTTTTTGCACTAGATTCTTATTGTATGATTAGTCTACTACCTAGACCTTTAGTATTCCTTGGTACTGTGATACCCATTTTTTTATTTTGTATTACTTAGATTTCTTAGTTATCCATGTATTTCATGTTTATGCATGTGGAAAATGATATGGAAAATGTTCTTTGAAGTAGAAGGCTTTTTGAGTGAAATTGATATGATATTATCTCTAATGAAATTACAATTCCATGGTTATTTTATTCACACCATGACCAATTTTAATGAGGTAATGAGTTATATACTAGGAGGGGTACCCAAAATCCAACAATAGAGGATAAGAACATATACCACTCAATAATGAAGGCGTGTTTTGTGGATATTTTTTTAAAAATAATAATTATTTTCATGAATCCTATAATTATAGGAAAGTAAGGTTTCCAAACTATGTTCGAAGGATGATTGAAAGGTGATAAATGAACTCAAACCATCTGAGAATTTTTTTTATCCATTTAAAGAGTTCCATGACTATATTCAATACATGATCAATCATTTGTGACGTGTAAGAGTCAACCCCGCCTCAATCCGAGGCACTGTGTGGCTGACATCACTCAAAGTGTCTCACTTTTCTTTGAAATGGACAACAGTTTAAGTAAAAACAACAACTGACATACGGGAAAATGGAATAAATGCATTCAGATTCTATTGATAATTTAGGAAAAGTATCCATGGGTCATTTTTGACCTATACTAGCCAACCTCACGTCAATCTGAGGCACGGTGTGGCCGGTACCTCTCAAAGGGTCTCACTTTTATTTGAAATGGACAAGATTTTAAGTGAAAACAACAACTGGCATACGTAAAACCAACCAAACGCATTCATATTCTGTTGAAACTTTATTACAAAAATCCATGGGTCATATGTGAAGTGTATGATTCAACCCCACCCCAATCTGAGGGCCGGTGTGGCTGGTACCACTCAAAGTGTCTTTCTTTTGTTTAAAATGGATGCGCTTTTAAGTAAAAAAATGACATATGGAAAACTGACCAAACGCATTCAGATTGTGTTGATAATTTAGAAAAACGATCCATGGGTCATTTGTGATGTGTACGAGTCAACCTCGCCTCAATACGAGGTGCGATGTGGCCGGAACCACTCAAAGTGTCTCACTTTTCTTTGAAATGGACAACAGTTTAAGTAAAAACAAAAACTGACATAAGGAAAACAGACCAAACGTATTCGGATTCTATTGATACTTTAGGAAAAGTATCCATGGGTCATTTTTGATGTGTACGAGTCAACCCCGCCTCAATATGAGGCACGGTGTGGCCGGTACCACTCAAAGTGTCTCACTTTTATTTGAAATGGACAGGATTTTAAGTGAAAACAATAACTAGCATACGTAAAACCAACCAAACACATTTGGATTATGTTGAAACGTTAGTAAAATTATCCATGGGTCATATTTGATGGGTACGAGTCAACTCCGTCTCAATATAAGGGTCGGTATCACTCAAAGTGTCTTTCTTTTGTTTAAAATGGATGCGCTTTTAAGTAAAAAAAATGACATATGGAAAACCGACCAAACACATTCGTATTGTGTTGATACTTTAGTAAAATGATCCTTGGGTCATTTTTGATGTGTAAGAGTCAACCCCTCCACAATCCAAGGCACGGTGTGGCCGGCACCACTCAAAGTGTCTCAATTTTCTTTGAAATGGACAACAGTTTAAGTAAAAACTACAACTGACATACGGAAAACGGACCAAACGCATTCGGATTCTGTTGATACTTTAGTAAAAGTATACATGGGTCATTTTTAATGTGTAAGAGTCAACTCCGCCTCAATATGAGGCATGGTGTGGCCGGTACCACTCAAAGTTTCTCACTTTTATTTGAAATGGACAGAATTTTAAGTGAAAACAACAACTGGCATACGGAAAACTGACCAAATGCATTCAGATTCTATTGAAACTTTAGGAAAACAATCTATGGGTCATATGTGACATGTACAATTCAACCCCTCCTCAATCCGAGGGCCGGTGTGGCCGGTACCACTCAAATTTTCTTTCTTTTGTTTAAAATGGATGGGCTTTTAAGTAAAAAAATGACATACGGAAAACTGACCAAACGCATTAGGATTTTGTTGATACTTTAGGAAACTGATCCATGGGTCATTTGTGACATGTATGAGTCCACCCTACTTCAATCTGAGGTGTGGTGTGTCCGTCACCACTCAAAGTGTCTCACTTTTCTTTGAAATGGACAACAGTTTAAGTAAAAACAACAACTGACATACGGAAAATGGACCAAACGCATTCGGATTATGTTTATACTTCAGGAAAAGTATCCATGGGTCATTTTTGATGGGTACGAGTCAACCCTATATCAATCTGAGGCACAGTGTGTCCGGTACCACTCAAAGAGTCTCACTTTTATTTGAAATGGACAGGATTTTTAGTGAAAACAACAACTCGCATACGGAAAACCGACCAAACGCATTAGAATTATGTTGAAACTTTAGGAAAAAGATCCATGTGTCATATGTGACATGTACGAGTCATCCCCGCCTCAATCCGAGGGCTGGTGTGGCTGGTACCACTCAAAGTGTCTTTCTTTTGTTTAAAATGGATGCGCTTTTAAGTAAAAAAAATGACATACGTAAAACTGACCAAACACATTCGGGTTGTGTGGATACTTTAGGAAAACGATCCATGGGTCATTTTTGACGTGTAAGATTCAACCCCGCTTCAATCCGAGGCGCGGTGTGTCCGGCACCATTCAAAGTGTCTCACTTTTCTTTGAAATGGACAACAGTTTAAGTAAAACAAAAACTTACATACGGAAAACGGACCAAACTCATTCGGATTCTATTGATACTTTAGGAAAAGTATCCATGGGTCATTTTCGACGTGTACGAGTCAACCCCACCTCAATCTGAGGCATGTTGTGGCCGGTACCACTCAAAGAGTCTCACTTTTATTTGAAATGGACAAGATTTTAAGTGAAAACAACAACTGGCATACGGAAAATTGACCAAACGTATTCGGATTGAAACTTTAGTAAAATGATCCATGGGTTATATGTGACATGTACGAGTTAACCCCACCTCAATATGAGGTCTGGTGTGGCCGGTACCACTCAAAGTGTCTTTCTTTTGTTTAAAATGGATGTGCTTTTAGGTAAAAACATGACAAATGGAAAACCGACCAAAGGCATTCGGGTTGTGTGGATACTTTAGGAAAATGATCCATGGTTCATTTTTGACGTGTATGAGTCAACACCGCCTCAATCTGAGGCACGGTTTGTTCGGAACCACTCAAAGTGTCTCACTTTTCTTTGAAATGGACAACAGTTTAAGTAAAAACAACAACTAACATACAGAAAATGGACCAAACGCATACAGATTCTGTTGATACTTTAGGAAAAGTATCCATGGGTCATTTTTGACGTGTATGAGTCAATCCTGCCTTAATCTGAGTCATGGTGTTGTCGGTACCACTCAAAGAGTCTCACTTTTATTTGAAATGGACATGATTTTAAGTGAAAACAACAACTGGCGTACGGAAAACCGACCAAACTCATTAATACGCTGTTGAAACTTTAGGAAAAAAATCCATGGGTCATATGTGACGTGTTCAAGTCAAACTCGCCTCAATATGAGGGTCGGTGCGGCCGGTACCTCTCAAAGTTTCTTTCTTTTGTTTAAAATGGATGCACTTTTAAGTAAAAAAACGACATACGGAAAACCGACCAAATCCATTCAGATTGTTTTGATACTTTAGGAAAACGATCCATGGGTCATTTTTGATGTGTAAGAGTCAAACCTTCCTTAATCCGAGGTGTGGTGTGGCTGGCACCACTCAAAGTTTCTCACTTATCTTTAAAATGGACAACAGTTTAAGTAAAAACAACAACTACCATATGAAAAACGGACCAAACGCATTCGTATTCTGTTGATACTTTAGTAAAAAGTATACATGGGTCATTTTTGACATGTACGAGTCAACCCCACCTCAATCCGAGGCACGGTGTGGCCGATACCACTCAAAGAGTCTCACTTTTATTTGAAATGGACCGGATTTAAGTGAAAACAACAACTGGCATACGAAAAACCAACCAAACGCATTCAGATTCTGTTTAAACATTAGGAAAATTATCCATGGGTCATATGTGACATGTACGAGTCAACCCCGCCTCAATTTGAGGGCTTTTGTGGCTAGTACCACTCAAATTGTCTTTCTTTTGTTTAAAATGGATGCGCTTTTAAGTAAAAAAATGACATACAGAAAATCGACCAAATTCATTCGTATTGTGTTGATACTTTATTAAAATGATCCATGGGTCATTTTTGATGTGTGCGAGTCAACCCTTCCTCAATCCGAGGCACGGTGTGGCCGGCACCACTCAAAGTGTCTCACTTTTCTTTGAAATGGACAACAATTTAAGTAAAAACAACAACTGGCATACGTAAAATGGACCAAATGCATTTGGATTCTATTGATACTTTAGTAAAAGTATCCATGGGTCATTTTTGACTTGTAAGATTCAACCCTGCCTCAATCTGAGGCATGGTGTGGCTGGTACCACTCAAAGTGTCTCACTTTTATTTGAAATGGACAGAATTTTAAGTGAAAACAACAACTGGCTTACGGAAAACTGACCAAACGCATTCGGATTCTATTGAAACTTTAGGAAAACTATCTATGGGTCATATGTGATGTGTACGAGTCAACCCCGTCTCAATCCGAGGGCCGGTTTGGCTGGTACCACTCAAAGTGTCTTTCTTTTGTTTAAAATGGATGCGCTTTTAAGTAAAAAACCGACATACAGAAAACCGACCAAACGCATTCGGATTGTGTTGATACTTTATGAAAAAGATCCATGGGTCATTTTTGACATGTACAAGTCCACCCCGCCTCAATCTAAGGCGCGGTGTGGCCGATACCACTCAAAGTGTCTCACTTTTCTTTGAAATGGACAACAGTTTAAGTAAAAACAACAACTGACATACGGAAAACGGACCAAACACATTCAGATTCTATTTATACTTTAGTAAAAGTATCCATGGGTCATTTTTGACATGTAAGAGTCAACCTCGCCTCAATATGAGGCACGGTGTGGCCAGTACCACTCAAAGAGTCTCACTTTTATTTGAAATGGACAGGATTTTAAGTGAAAACAACAACTGGCATACGGAAAACCAAAAAAACGCATTAGGATTCTGTTGAAACTTTAGTACAAAGATCCATGGGTCATATGTGACGTGTACGAGTCAACCCCACCTCAATCCGAGGGCCGGTGTGGCCATTACCACTCAAAGTGTCTTTCTTTTGTTTAAAATGGATGCGCTTTTAAGTAAACAAAACGACATACATAAAACCGAACAAACGCATTCGGGTTCTGTTGATACTTTAGTAAAATGATCCATGGGTCATTTTTGATGTGTGCGATTCAACCCCGCCTCAATCCGTGGCACGGTGTGTTTGGCACCATTCAAAGTGTCTCACTTTTCTTTGAAATGGACAACAGTTTAAGTAAAAACAACAACTTACATACGGAAAATGGACCAAACGCATTCGGATTCTATTGATACTTTAGGAAAAGTTTTCATGGGACATTTTTAACGTTTACGAGTCAAACTCACCTCAATTTGAGGCATGGTGTGGCCGGTACCACTCAAAGAGTCTAACTTTTATTTGAAATGGACAATATTTTACGTGAAAACCAAAACTCGCATACGGAAAACTGACCAAACGCATTCGGATTCTGTTGAAACTTTAGTAAAATGATCCATGGGTCATATGTGATGTGTACGAGTCAACCCCACCTCAATCTAAGGGTTGTTGTGTCTGGTACCACTCAAAGTGTCTTTCTTTTGTTTAAAATGGATGTGCTTTTATGTAAACAAACGACATATGGAAAACTGACAAAATGCATTCGGGTTGTGTTGATACTTTAGGAAAATGATCCATGGGTCATTTTTGACGTGTATGAGTCAACCCTGCCTCAATCTGAGGCGTGGTGTGTTCGGCACCACTCAAAGTGTCTCACTTTTCTTTGAAATGGACAACAGTTTAAGTAAAAACAACAACTGGCATACGGAAAACGAACCAAACACATTTGGATTCTATTTATACTTTAGGAAAATTATCCATGGGTAATTTGTGACATTTACGAGTCAACCTCTCCTCAATATGAGGCACAGTGTGGCTGGTGCCACACAAAGAGTCACTTTTATTTGAAATGGACAGGATTTTAAGTGAAAACAACAACTGGCGTACGGAAAACCAACCAAACGTATTCGGACTCTGTTGAAACTTTATGAACATGATCCATGGGTCATAGGTGATGTGTACAAGTAAATCCCGTATCAATATGAGGGTCTTTGTGGCCAATACCACTCAAAGTGTCTTTCTTTTGTTTAAAATGGATGCGCTTTTAAGTAAAAAAAACAACATACGGAAAACTGAAAAAATGCATTAGGATTGTGTTGATACTTTAGGAAAACGATCCATGGGTCATTTTTAATGTGTTCAAGTCAACCCCGCCTCAGTCCGAGGTGCAGTGTGGCTGGCACCACTCAAAGTTTCTCACTTATCTTTAAAATGGACAACAGTTTAAGTAAAAACAACAACTAACATACGGAAAATGGACCAAACACATTCGGATTCTATTGATACTTTAGTAAAAGTATCCATGGGTCATTTTGGACATGTACAAGGAAACCCCCCTCAATATGAGGCACGGTGTGGCCTTTACCACTCAAAGAGTCTCACTTTTATTTGAAATGGACAGGATTTTAAGTGAAAACAACAACTGGCGTACGAAAAACCAACCAAATGCATTCTGATTCTATTGAAACATTAGAAAAACGATCCATGGGTAATATGTGACATGTACAAGTCAACCTCACCTCAATCCGAGGGCCAGTGTGGCTGGTACCACTCAAAGTGTCTTTCTTTTGTTTAAAATGGATGCGCTTTTAAGTAAAAAAAATGTCATACGGAAAACTGACCAAATGCATTCGGATTGTGTTGATACTTTAGTAAAATGATCCATGGGTCATTTGTGACATTTACGAGTCAACCTTGCCTCAATCCTAGGCACGGTGTGTCCGACACCACTCAAAGTGTCTCACTTTTCTTTGAAATGGACAACAGTTTAAGTAAAAACAAGAACTAACATACAGAAAACAGACCAAACGCATTAGGATTCTGTTGATACTTTAGGAAAAGTATTCATGGGTCATTTTTGATGTGTAATAGTCAACCCCGCCTCAATCTGAGCCACGTTGTGGCCGGTACCACTCAAAGAGTCTCACTTTTATTCGAAATGGACAGGATTTTAAGTGAAAACAACAACTGGCATACGGAAAACCGACCTAACGCATTAAGATTCTGTTGAAACATTAGGATAATGATCCATGGGTTATATGTGACATGTAAGAGTCAACCCTTCCTCAACTTGAGGGCCGATGTGGCCGGTACCACTCAAAGTGTCTTTCTTTTGTTTAAAATGGATGTGTTTTTAAGTAAAAAACGACATATGGAAAACTGACCAAATCCATTCGGATTCTATTGATACTTTAGGACAAGGATCTATGAGTAATTTTTAATGTGTACGAGTCAACCCTGCCTCAATCTGAGGCATGGTGTGGTCGGTACCACTCAAAGTGTCTTTCTTTTGTTTAAAATGGATACGCTTTTAAGTAAAAACAACCCACATACGGAAAACCAACCAAATGCATTCAGATTGTGTTGATACTTTAGGAAAACGATCCATGAGTCATTTGTGACATGTACGAGTCAACCCGCCTCAATCTGAGGCGCGGTGTGGCCGACACCACTCAAAGTGTCTCTCTTTTGTTTAAAATGGACATCATTTTAAGTGAAAAGAACAACTGACGTACGGAAAACTGACCAAATGCATTCGGATTCTATTAAAACTTTAAGAAAA
This sequence comes from Viscum album, assembly GCA_963277665.1. Lineage (NCBI taxonomy): Eukaryota > Viridiplantae > Streptophyta > Magnoliopsida > Santalales > Viscaceae > Viscum > Viscum album. The sequence goes on from OY728123.1 coordinate 1,342,875,103, forward strand.
CAATCCATGAGTCCTTTCTGACGTGTATGAGTCAATCCTACCTCACTCCGAGGTGTGGTGGGGCCGGCACCACTCAAAGTGTCTAACTTGTCTTTGAAATGGACAATAGTTTAAGTAACCACAACAACCGACATACGGAAAATGGACCAAACACATTCAGATTCTATTGATACTTTAGGAAAAGGATCTATGAGTCATGTGTAACGTGTACGAGTCAACCCCGCCTCAATCCGAGGCATGGTGTGGCCGGTACCACTCAAAGTGTCTTTCTTTTGTTTAAAATGGATACGCTTTTAAGTAAAAACAACCGGCATACGGGAAACCAACCAAATGCATTCGGATTGTGTTGATACTTTAGGAAAATGATCCATGGGATATTTGTGACGTGTACGAGTCAACTCTGGCTCAATCTGAGGCGTGGTGTGGACGACACCACTCAATGTCTCTCTTTTGTTTCAAAAGGACATCATTTTAAGTGAATACAACTGAAATTTGCACTCATCAACGATAGTCGCAAACTCTTTTTCATGAGTTGGGTAGTTTCACTCATGGGTCATAAGTGACGAGACTCCTAAGAAAATACCTTTTCACCATATATTATAAACAATACAAGTTCAATGAAAAATTCATCACAAATCATTACATACCCAAATCTAGGATCATAAAAAAAAAGGGATTTGAGCCAATTTCAAACTCTTATTCAACTCTAATAGGTATTTCTCAGACTATTCTGCCTATTAGAATTTGATGGGGGGGTGGGGGCTGTGCTGGTTGGGGGGTTGTGTAGGGGTGAGGTGAATTACTACCGGATGATTGTTGTCATATGAAGATTGAAATAGGGAATTGTAGTACATGACATGGTTGGAAGAGTTTGATGGTTTTATGTGTTTTTTCTGTGTGCTATTTTAGGTGTTTTTTATACTATTTTAAGTCTGTATATGGTTTTTGTGATATTTTTTATGTAGTTGTATAGTGGAGGGGCTACTGGAGGGCTGCTGTGTAGTAGTTCTGGAAAAACTCATTACCAACGGTTTTAAACTGTTGGTATAAGAGTTCTGGAATTCTGGAATTCTGGAAAAACACAATACCAACGGTTTAGAACCGTTGGTATAAGAGTTCTGGAAAATCACAATACCAACGGTTTTCAACCGTCGGTATAATAATTCTCGAAAAATACAATACCAACGGTTTAGAACTGTTGGTATACATTGAGAGAAATTTAAAAAAACAATATATATCAACAGTTTCTGAGAACCGTTGGTAAAGATGTTATACAAACATATACTAACGGTTCTCTTGCAACCGTTGGTATATCAATAAATACAGTGGGATATACCAACGGTTTAGATCAAACCGTTGGTATAAGGCTTTCCTCATGGCTTACTAGCCTACGGTTTGGAAAACTGTTGGTATAGGCTATACCGACGGTTTTCCAGCCTATACCAACGGTTTAGAACTGTTGGTATAACCTTCTTTTCTAGTAGTGATAACATTACAACTCTAAGAATGGGTGTTAATGCCCTTATACATATAAGGGAACTTGAGATGATACACAAATCCCATTTTTATTTAATTAAACTAATTATTACAAAATGGAAAGAAATAATTAAACAAATAAAAAAATAATTAAGTAAAACTCACCATACATTGTTAGGTCCACAGCTCATTACTAGTATGCGGATTAACTCTGGTGTATATAAACTAAATGCAGAATATAAAAATTAAACATCCATTAAAATAAAAATGATGGAATTTTAATTGAATTAAAAATTTCACCCTAATTTTTAATCCAGTATTTATGTCGTTCGGTCCTGATTTGTTAATTTAATTTTAAAATGTACAATAAAATAATTAATTAATTTAATTTAACTCCAAATTAAATTAATTACATCGCTGAACTTTTTAAACAAAATATTAATATCTAATTAATTTAATTATCTACTATAATTAAATTAATTAATTTAATTATGTTTGAGTCAAATAAATTTACATGAGTCTCATAAACCCCGGGTATGGCGTGTGCAGATCAGGGCAAACCTACTATTCTGAGCTATTCTGACCTCGTGCAAAGGAGTTGGGAGTTTTGAATGTCCGCCCATGCTTGTTCTCGGCTAGGCAGACTAGCCCCTGCATGTTTTTGGTGTCAAAAGTGCAAGAGGATTACCTCACGGAGACCCAATCTGGCCACTCCGGTGTTGCGCTCACATAGATGCGCACCAGAGGTATTTGGGCGGCTGGTCGGTCCAACAAGGGGGCTGTCTGGCATGATGTGGGATGGTGCGCCGCCGTGGGAAGAGGGGGGAGGCGCTGTCGGCCGTGGCTGGTCTAGCGTGCGCAGGAGGGATTGGGCGGGGTGCGGGGTGCTCCACTTGGAGGAGGAACGGAAAAGGGGGAGGGGTGTGAACCGGACCGAAGCTGGGGTTGCGGACGGCTGAGGTGCAGCCGGATGGGATGGGGCGGCTGGAGCGCTTACCGCATAGGCGACACGTGGGAGCCGGCGGGTTGCCGACAACTGCATGGAGGCGACGACTTGCAGGTTGCCGGCCCGGTACCCCGCCCTACTGCGGTGGCCTGCTCCGTAGGAGGGAGGCCAACCGAGACCAGTGGAGTAGGTCACTGAGGCTAGGTGAAGGAGTGGCGGGGCACCTTGCGCAGGGTGGAACCTGGTCGACCGAGTACCGGGAGAGAGCTGCCGGGTTGCCGGGGTGCTAGCGGGGCTTGGGCTAGTTCCTGGCTGGGGGCCACTTCGGGAGGGCATGGGTGGCCACGCTGCATCGGGACGCTGCCGTGAAGACCAGAGGAGGCGCCCCGGGGCTGGGCTTCGGCAGCGCGACATGGTGCTGCTAGTTTTTTCAGCCTCTACAACGTGAGATGGTGTGGGTTGCCGCCGCACCGCCTTGAGTCAATGAGAGGTTTCCCTCTGGGCCTCCGTGTTTAGGAGGCGATGGGCTGCTCGGCCCCCTAAACAAAACTATTTTTTTGTGACCTGCTATGCACGTCTCCCCCATTCATTTTTTTTTTAAATTTTAAGATGTAAAAGAAGTTTTCCTCCCTTTTTTTTATTAATTTTAAGTCATCTAAGACTTGCTTTGCATGTCTTCTTCCCCCCTTTAAAATTTTCTAAAGCCTATTTAGGCTTTTGAAATTAATGATAATAATATGATAATTAAAATTAATATTATTATTATAATAAAACGAAATAATTTTATTATTATTATTATAATACAATTAATTTTAATAAATTGATAACATTACAAAATTGATCCTCCCAGAAGTATTTCAACCACAGGATTTCCAGTCGAAATATGGAACAACACCAGAAATCAATCTCAAATCCGAATTCAAAACATCTGATGGGTGCAGACAAGTCATCCGATGTCCGATTCTGATTCCGTCTATGGCATTGAGACCGTAACAATCCTTTTCATTAAATTTAATAAAATTTTAATTTATACTTGGCTTAAAATCACTACATGTCCATCTGATACCACTTGTTGGAATTGAGCATGCAGCGGAAGCCCCAAACATGTATGATTTTAAAATATTTCCACCAAGGATCGACATAAACATGTCAACGTCGATGAAGACTATCACGATAAAATCGGAGGACCATGCCTAAAGGGTTTTAAGCATAGAAATAAACTGTAAAATAACATGTTTAATTTGAAGTTGTGCCCGACATCTTCTCATCGTTGGTGATCGCTGCTCGAAGAAGCCAAAGTCGAATTCCTCTAGATCGTTCACACATGCTTCAAGGAATCTATGGGAGAATCATTAGTCGTAATCCTAGTGCTAGCGCGGAAATAGGATGATGTCTTCGATGCTCCAATGATCCCCACATCAATTCAGAAGAGATGCACTCGAGAGTGCATGATCCATGATCCTTGGATCCAGAGTCACTCTCTCTAGATCAAGGGAAAAAGGAGAAGAGAGAAAATCTCCATGAATAGTCTATAGAAATCTCATCTCATCTTATATTTATAGTGATATTTAATTAACTCACTACTACAAAAACGGGCAAGGGAAGCACCCCCTTATATCAGTGCTAAGCAAAACTGCTGATAAAGGTTGCCCTGTATCAGCGCTAGAAAACCGCTGATAAAGAAACCCTGTTTCAGCGCTACAATTTTAGCGTTGATACAAGGAGTCTTTATCAGCGCTTTTCTAGCGCTGATAAAGAGGCCATATATCAGCGCTAAAATTTTAGCGCTGATATAGGGTAACCTTTATCAGCGCTGACAAAAAGTCCCTTTATCAGCGCTAGAAAAGCGCTGATAAAGACTCCCTGTATCAGCGGTAAAATTTTAGCGTTGATACAGTAAGGATTTATCAGCGCTTTTGTAGCGCTGATACATGGAGTCTTTATCAGCGGTTTTCTAGCGTTGATAAAGAGGCCATATATCAGCGCTAGAAAAGCGCTGATAAAGAACTCCTTTATCAGCGCTAACATTTTAGCGCTGATACAGGGTAACCTTTATCAGTGCTGATAAAAAGACCCTTTATCAGCGCTAGAAAAGCGCTGATAGACTCCCTGTATCAGCGGTAAAATTTTAGCGCTGATACAGTCAGGATTTATGAGCGCTTTTTGAGCGCTGATAAAGGGTACTATTATCAGCGCTAAATGTTAGTGCTGATAAAGGTAGTCTTTATCAAAGCGTTGATAAAACCTTAGTGCATTTTTCATAAAGTCGGTCGCACAATGCCCTCGTTTTATCGTGACCTAAAGCTCTCACGGTACTGGAACCCTGCGACTCCCCTCTGCCGCCCGCTGAGATCACGTTGTCAGACCTCCGCCGCCCTCGCTTCTCGTTGCCAGACCTCCGCCGCCCGCTGAGTTCGCATTGCCGGACCTCCGCCGCCCTCGAGCTTCAGTTTGCCAGACCTCCGCCGCCCGCAACGCTTTTAAGTTTCGGTTTGTCGGACCTCCTTTAATGTAACACCCGAGACTTTTATGTTATATAAATCATCAAAAGAATCTTTTTCTATACACAACACTTGCTTGGCTTGCTTTACACGAAATCACGACCTTCCTCGATAGCTTGCGTCGTACGCAATACCGAGTTTCACTAAACAATGATATGCTATTAAAATATTATTAAAACTAGCCGTTATGAATAGTAATAACCACTTTTTGGAATTTTATAAATTTTATTTTTCAAAATGGATTTCATTTTTGGTTTCGGAATATCGAAATTAGCCTAGGGTGAAATTTTGGTATTTTTCTGAGAACTTTCAATTTTTGATGAATAGTGAAACCACTAAGTGGTCCTTAAAAAAACTGAATTTTTCATAAAACTTAATTTTACCGCTTCTGTGAGTGGAATTTCGAAAATCCGAGAGACACGGTTGATGTCAGTAAGTAAAATGTGGTTCAATGAGATGAAAATAATTTTTTGGTGAATAGTAACTTTTTACTTTTTTTACCACGGTTAAAAGTAAATAGGGTAATTAAGGATAAAAATGATATTATTATTACCCTAACACATGTCCTAATTCTATTGGACAAGTGTAATTCGACCAAAAACAACCTTAGAAATAAAATATGACCATTTAGGCCCACTTGGATTAGATTAGGACATTTATTATTAATTTATTTAAAGAAGGGTTAAAATAGTTAAAATCAAAGTTTAATAACTAAATCATTTTTAATATAAGGTTATACATAAGATAAATTCGACTATAAATATTCATTAGAAAGCTAAAAAGATTTCCTACATAATGATATTTTATTTGTAATTTTTAGACTTTTAATAATTTAATTTATTTATGACACAATGATGATGCAGTAATTACCATAATAGTGAAAAATTAAAATAATTGATATTATAAATACCTAAATAAGTATAATTTGAGACTTTTATGAATTAAACTAATTTTCTAGGTTAATATGACATGTTAGGATTAAGTTAATTAACTTTGGTCGAAGTAATCATTCTGTTATGAGTTTCAAAAAAATCAACTATTGAATAGTGTCAAAATTGACATAAAATAGTTTTTAAAACAAATATTATATTATTAATTGTTATTTTATTCCTAAAAAATCTAAGGTTCGGCCAAATGACTTAGATAAGGTTATATATATTAATAAAACACAACTTGGGGGTCGCTTGGATGTATATGGTAAGTTTATTAACTATATAATATAAAACTACAAAGTGACATGGTAAATGCCAATCTAATTAACTAAGAGTTAAAACTAAAAGATAAGGTTTATATAATGACCTAAACTTGTCTAAATTCTATTGGATGAGAGGATTTCGACCCATCCCCACCTTATCTTCGAAATAACTCAATTTGGAGCTATTTAAAACCGAACTTGACTTTATAATAAAATAATATTTTTAGTTATTCCAAAGGTGCCCCTCTCCTCCCTTATAAAAGGGCACCTCCTCCCCCTCTTCCTCACACCACTTTGAGCCATCAAGCTCGGCCAACCCCTGCCAATTTCTTCTCTCCACTTCCCTAGAAACATCCTAGAGGTTCTGGTCTTCTTCAAAGACCTATTTTAGTGCCCTAAAAGGAGGTCTCAAAGAAGCACTTCAAAGAAGAGGTAATGTCCGTTACCGATTCTTTCATCTTTATTTCTTCTTCCACTTCTTCTTCTTTAGTTGTTTCATTATGAAGTAATAACATCAGTATCACTAATATACTGATATGTTATTATAAGTATTAAACAACCCTATTTCACCATCTATCCATCCTACGGAAAAAGAAATCACCGCGCGTGCGTACGTACGGAATACCGTCTCCACGCCGTGGTGTAATCTATTTTCCACCACCACCTTACTTGGATGGGTATAATGGTGTAAATAATGGATATATATGACTATTATAAAGTGATATGGATTCTGAAATAGTATACATACACTCCAATACAATTCCACGATCATAGGAACGATATCATCACTCGTGCGTACGTACGGAATACCGTCTCCACGATGTGATGCGACTCGTTCTACATGATCTTCATTTCATAATGATTATATAAATGAATTGAATGAATGAATATGATATATATTACACTAATACCATTCTGTAAATGAGGTATCTATAACCTAAAGAGAAGAATAAGAATTTATTCGACAAAACACGCATAAGAACAAAAAGTAATAAACACCCGAATAACAAGTTGTAATATTACTAATAATAAGCTAAGAATATGACTATATATGATATCATAAAAATAAGTATGATTCTGTAATAAGTCAATAACATTATTTAAATCATTATACATGAGGTTCGGACACGTACAAAGCATATCGTACCAAAGGTAAGGGAAATATCACAGTCTCATTTTTATCCGAGATTGTTTATACTTTAGTATTTACTGGGGTGTATTTTATCATCCACATCTATGTTTCCTCAATATGTAATATTATTTCCATCCACCTACAATTGTTTAAATCCAATTTTACCCTTCGGTGAGTTTTTGGTAAAAGATATGAAAGGAATCTTTTGTCGTTTTTCGTACGAGGTACTTTTTTGACTTTTCCGACAAAAGTATGAGAAGAATGTTTTCTTTTAACTTATATGACATGAATGGATTTTTAAAACATTATTTCCAAGAAGCTTCCCTTATAAGTATTCAAGTTTATTTTTAATCAACTTCTTTTAGTTATAATTTTATGACATGTTAAGAAATGAAAAGTTTTTTTTGAAGTAGAAAGGATATTTTCCTCAAGAATGGAGTTCAAGTGTTTTATCAAAATTATTTTCCATCTAAGATAATAAAGGGTTATATTTCTATCCCTATTTTTACATTGATTTGATTATGTTGTGATGTAATTATTTTTATGAATTCCTTTATCTTATATGAATTGTTTTATGATGTCACGATGTTTAAGATTCCCCTTTTTATTACATGGGTTATGCAATGATGTATGGTTTAATATTTTGTGGCACACATAATAATGGTATCATTATGAGATGGGTGAGACCTATATCTCCCTCCAATGCATTGGGAAAAGATTTTATATCTCATGAGATAGACATGGCTGGAATGGTAGGTTATACCGGTTCAGTGAAACAGGACTGAAACGAGGGTGTCTCGGTTTAGAAATGGACTTTGTCCACTAAGATAGTCTTGGCAATGAGTCTTGACTAATAAGAAATGATTCTCTAAGATTATGTATGTATGCCACAAAGTTTCATGTTTTAAATTATGATTATTGGGATTACATTTCACTTCTATGATTTATCCCATGTTATGATATTATGATCTCTTTTGCAGGTTAAGATTTCCAAAAGTTATGTTCTTATGTATATGATGTGATTGATATTTCTTTTGTTTACCCTTACTGAGCATTTGAGCTCACCCTTTTGTATGTTTTATTTCCCCAGGTCAGGAAGAAGGTTATTAAGTAGAATATGCCCAAAAGGGACTCTAGATATGATGAAATAAATGGGAGGCAAAGTAGATGCTTTATGAACCAGTTTTTTATGTTTCCCAGTTTCTAAAGACTCTATACCTATATGGTCCTTTCTTGGTTTTGTTATATGTAGTAATAGGTGTGCTTCAATTCTCAAGTAATAACAATGTATGTAAAGTATGGGTCATTATATTTAAGGCATGTTTTCCAAATATTTTTTCAATATTGTTCTCCTCTCCTATTTGTATATCATTTTTTTAACATGCTTTTTTATTCTATGGGTGAGTATTATGGATTGACCGATTGAAGAAAATGGACCATACTTGATGGAAAATGATGTAAAGGGGATGATTCACATGTGTTTACTAATTTTCATTATATTTCTCAAGAACATGGTGCTTGTTTACTTTTATTGTTGAAAATCATCATTGTTTTTTGGTGGGGTTGTTTGAGAAGTTTTTTATTAGTTTTGTTGTGATAGATTCCATTGGGGGAAAATGTGAGATGGTTGAGGTGGTAAATCGTGCAGTGGGGAAACATCAACCTTTCCATTGTTAAAAAGATGTAATGAGTGGGTTATTGTGGGAGATGACATCGTTAGTTGATGTGGGTTTTCCTTTTAGTTTCCCAGTGACATAGAATATAGTTGTTAATGATGAAATTGAAAAGTGTTTGGTGGGAATTGAATTACTTCATGGATAAAAATGAAATGGTGGTTATAAAACTATGCTCACCCCCTACGCGATGAGTGTATCGGGTGGTTCCCTCTTCTAAAATTCAAATATGTGAGTTCCTTTACCGAGATATAAACCTATGACCACTTTTAATTCAGGAAACATCCAACTCTAGGTGATAATCCTAGGTTTCCTTAGGTGACGAGAATATGAAGTCCCTACGTTATGGGAATATGAGATCTTCTTTATCTCCCAAATAATGTTCCCTTGATTATACCTCATGAGATTATAAATAGATTCATTAGGGGATATGCCTAAGAATCCCCTAAGTGATGATCATAAGATCTCTTATTCATCTCCTAGGTATTGATCCTAGGATTATACCTCACATGAGGAGCATGAGATTCCTTAGGCGATGTGCCAAAGAATCCCCTATGTGATGAGCATACGATCTCTAAACACTTCCCTTAGTATATGATCTTATGTTCTTACCTGGTGTGATAAGAACACGTTTCATTAGTTGATGAATATAGAAATCCTTATGTGCTATGAATATATTTTTTGAACCAAATTGGTGTAGATTCCTCACATGAAAAATGTGATCAACCTTGTGTAATGAGCCCAAATATCCAATTCAAATGGGCCTTATTCTATGGGAACCATACATATTAGGCTATACTCTAAATGAAAACATTCCCACACATAGAGGACCATATTCACTTAGTGGTCCATACTCCTACTAGTTTAAAAAACCCTATACCACATAGAGTCATATTTTTTGTGAATCCAAAATACACTCATTAGGCTATATCCCCTTTTAGTTAGACCAAAAATGTCTTATCACACATATTTACCATACCAACTTTCACTTGGTATCATTAGAAAAATCATCTATACAACTTGATGTTAAACTATATCAATTATTTATTATTAGAAGTACATTTCACATGGTTGTGATAAATACCCTCGGTGCATTCACTAACCCATGAAATGTTGGAGGATGGTTTTAGGTGGGTCACTAGACTATAATCTACTAACCAATAGAGGGGTCTAAATGGGTATAGGCCATGAAATAGCATTATCAAAAAAATTTATTAGGAGATATGATGGGGTTTGATGTTAGGAACATATGAGGATTTCAATGGTTTGGTTTAGAAAGTATTTCATTTGAATTCATTGGTATGTTTTGGGTGTACCTTTCCTTAGGTTTCAAATTATGCTCTTAGTGGTTCTTCATGGTTAGTGGTTATAGTCTCTTATTTGGGTGAAGGGATGTGTTCTTAGAATATTTCCATCTTATGATGTTCTTCATGGTTAGTGGTTATAGTCTCTTATTTGGAGATGTATGATGTTCTTGGTGAGGGCCACTATCTAGCTAGTGGTGTCGTTGTATATGAGAAAGCATCTATGTAGTTGGAGATGTATGATGTTCTTCATTTGAGTAGACTCATTCAGATTCCAAGTGGGTGTTTCTATACTATATCTTCTTTTTGGGATTCATGTGTTTCATGAATTCATATTTTATCCATTTGAAGTTGGTTAGACATGTTTTGATCATTTTGAAGCACAAAATAACCCTATTAATGAAAATAATATATGGAATGGATGGTATCTTGTTTTGAATTAACCTTTTTCATTGAAATAAATTAGGTTTCCTTTTACTGTTGGTGGATTTGATATTATAAATGAAAATCATGGTTTAAAATAAAGATAATTTGATTCTTTAAATAAAATTCCTAATGGTTTGGCATGTGTTTGTTTATTGAATTTTTTTTTGGAATGATTTCCAAAATAAATTAAAATGTCTTGTTTTTAAATGGTTTATGGTATTGGTATTTTAAAAAATTGAGGGAGATTGATTGTCCTTTTGAACAAAATACCTTCGATCCCGACCACCATCCATTGTTTGTTGGGGGTGAATTTAATGTCATTTCTAACCCAAAGGAAAGGAAAGGTAGAAGCCCATTCCAGAGGAAGGCCATCATGAAGTTTGTTCAATTCATGGCTGGGAAGGGCCTCATTGATCTCAGCTTCTCAGGTGACAGTTTCAACTGGTGCAACAACGGTAGAGGCCAACATCGCTTGTGGAGTCTATTGGATAGGTGTCTAGCCAACATGAAAGCCACTAACCTATTCTCAAATACCATGTTTTTCCATCTTGTTTGGGGTATTTTGATTCACTCCTCCCTTTTGGTTTCCATTTCTTCTTGGCATGATCATCAGGAACGGTTTCACTTCCACAAGCAGTGAGTATTTAGGCATGATGAATAAATACTAATGGTTAGGCTCTATTAATCTCCATTTTTATTAGGAAGTGGTTCTCTTATATTGTATTTGAAATTATTGTTTTGTGTACTTGAACCATAAATACTAATATTTGATATTAAAATAGGATGGAGATGAATAAAGATTGGATGGATGCTAATCGTTTAACAATAGAGTACGAGAACGGAGTGAAAGAGTTCATCAAGTTTGAAAAGGATCACGCAAATGATCCTTCTCAAATACTTTGTCCATGTTTACATTGTTGTTATTCTAGAATACTTACTCTAGGGGAGTTGGAAGAACATTTGATATGTCACGGAATAGATCGGAGTTATAAATGTTGGAATAAACACAGAGAAAAAGCGAATGTAGCTACTGGCTGGGATAAAACTGCATTTTATGGATCGTCAGATATGAATACAAATATGGATAATGAAGAAGACCGTATGGAGGATGTGATTACAGATGTCAATGATGATGAAGATCGTATTGAGGAAATGACAAAGACAATTCAAGATGAACTCCGTGATTGCCCAAAATTGTTTGAGAAGTTAAAGAATTGTGCAAAGATGCCATTGTATGCTGCTTGCACTAGGTATACAACATTGTCAGCTATACTGAAGTTGTATTAATTGAAAGTAGGCAACAGATGGAGTGATGTCAGTTTTACGAAACTACTTGATCTCTTGAATGACATGCTCCCGGAAGATAATGAGCTCCCAAGCCGGACATATGAAGTTAGACTAATGCTACGCTTGATGGGAATGATTTCTGAAAGAATACATGCCTGCCCAAAAGACTGTATATTGTTTCGCAAAGAGAACAAATCACTTACAGAATGCCCAAAGTGTGGTGCTTCTCGATACAAGAAAGATAAATCCAATCCTACGAAAGTTGTATGGAACTTTCCAATCATTCCAAGGTTTAGGCGTCTATATGGAAGTGAAGAAACTGCAAGACAATTATCGTGGCATGAAGATAAAAGAAATAAAGATGGGTTATTACGTCATCCGGCCGACTCTCCTCAATGGAAGAAAATTGATCATGAGTATCCTGAATTTGGAAAAGTGCCGAGAAACCTTCATCTTGCATTATCTACAGATTGAGTGAATCCTTTTGGTTTTCAAACCAGCACTCATAGTACATGGCCTGTTATGTTGGTAAATTATAACTTGCCACCCTGGTTATGCATGAAGCGGAAATTCATCATGTTATCTATGCTTATATTAGGACCAAAAATACCAGGTAACGATATTGATGTTTATCTGGCTCCTTTGATCGAGGATTTGAAGTTATTGTGGGACTCAGGTGTAATATTGTATGATGATTATAAAAGTGAATACTTCACGTTGAGAGCGATGTTGTATGGGACAATAAATGATTTTCCTGCTTATGAAAATTTGTCAGGATATAGCATTAAAGGAACTCAAGGGTGTCCCATGTGCGAAGAAGATACAAAATCAATTAGGTTGAAACATTCATCGAAATCTATGTTTCTAGGACATCGTAGATTTCTACCTCATCGACATAAGTACCGATCTTGGACGACATCATTCAATGGAAGTTCAGAAAAATGCGCAACACCGTCTCCAATAACAGGTGATTAGCTATTTGATAAAGTAAAAGATATGAACACTATTTTTGGTAAACCATTTTTGAAAAACCTTACGAAAATTAGTTGGAAAAAGAGATCAGTTTTTTTTTGAATTACTATACTGGAATTGTTTGTACGTCAGACATTTTCTTGATGTGATGCATGTGGAAAAAAATGTATGTGACAGTGTTATCAGAATTTTGCTAAATGCCCCTGGAAAAACAAAAGATGGAATTAAGGCAGGATTGGACATGGTTGACATGGGAATACGAGAAGAGTTGGCTCCCGTGAAGGGTGAAAATCGAATGTTTCTTCCTCCAGCTGCTTATACTCTCTCTAGGGCAGAGAGATATCAGTTTTGCAACTTCTTCAATGATGTAAAGGTTCCAGAGGGGTACTCATCAAATATCAAGAACATTGTGTCAATGAATGATTTGAAGTTAAAAGGTTTGAAATCACATGATTTCCATGTTTTGATGAAATATCTAATTCCTATAGCTTTACATTGCATTTTGTCCAAGAATATTCGTCATACGTTAACCAAACTTTTTTTCTTTTTCAAAGATATATGTAGAAAATTTTTAGACCCGGGGAAATTTTGAGCTATGGAAAAATAAATTGTCATCATATTATGTGAATTAGAAATATTCTTCTCACCAACATTATTTGATATGATGGTTCATTTGATGATTCACTTGGTGAGAGAGATTTGACTTTGTGGTCCTGTGCACTATAGATAGATGTATCCTGTTGAACGGTATATGAAGATTTTGAAAGGGTATGTCAAAAATCAAAGTCGTCCAGAGGGTTGTATAGTGGAGCGATATATTGTTGAGGAATCCATTGAATTTTGTAATGAATACCTATATGACATGGAAAGCATTGGTCTCTTGAAATCTTGTCACATTGGATGCATTGAGGGTGAGGGAATTTCTGGAAGAGAAGTTGTGAAAATCAGTATTACAGATCGGGATCAGACTCATCTTTTTGTTTTTCATAACAGTTGGGAGGTTTCTCCATATATTGAAACTCACAAATAAATTCTTAGGAAGTTGAATCCATCGAGGGCTGAAAAATAGTTATCAGATACACATAATCACCAATTTATAGGATGGTTTCAGGACCATATTTTTAAGCAGTTGGATGAAAATCGGAATTCAATTTCAGAACGTCTTCTATGGCTAGCCACTGGACCAAGTGTGTATGTATTATATTACAGAGGTTATGTAATTAATGGTTATACATTCTATACAGATGAACATGATGAAGATAGTACCATGCAAAATAGTGGAGTTACACTAGTGGCTGAAGCGATGCATGTTTTTGGTAGTAAGGACAGAAATCCAATTTATGCAAATATGTCATACTTTGGCATTATCAAACTAATATGGGAGTTGGATTATACGATATTCCAATTTACGATTTTTCAATGCAAATGGGTTGATAACAACAGTGGTGTTAAAATCGATGAATGAGGATTTGTGAAAGCTGATTTTAGTAAATAAGGGTACAAAGACGAACATTTTATAATGGCATCACAAGCGGTACAAGTTTTTTATGTTCCAGATCCTGCAAACTGAAAGTGGTCGATTGTTCTATTATCATCCAAAACTACTGAAGGTTCTGATGAAAATTTAGTTGAGGACAATCCTTTTAGTGGTACGTCACAATAATTTCGGAGCGGTCCCAATGCAGATGATGTTTTGTATGTTAGAGGAGACCACAATGAAGGGATTTGGATAGTCGATAGAGGAGTCAAATCCCTTCAACCTTTGAAAAAAAGAAAGAGAGTTCAGTAAACAAGTTATATTTTGTTTGTAATATAGATCTTGTTATCTCATGTTATTATCTTATCATTACTGAATTTTTGTAATCTGAATTAACTGTTCAACCACTTTTGCAGATAATGACTTCTGCACATTCTGATTCTCCTAACCTTGAGGCTGAACAAGTCTCTCAAGCAGCTGCTGCTCCTACAGCTCATGCTACTGTGACTGTTGCTCCTGCTGCTGCTCCTGCAGCTCATGCTGCTGCTGCTATTGCTCCTGTTGCGGCACCGGTTGCTCCTGCTGCTCCTCCTGCTGCGGCTCCTGCTGCTGCTACTCCTCCTACTGCTCCTCCTACTGCTCCTGCTGCAGCGGCTCCTGCTGCTCTTAGTGTTGAGGTCCAGCAACCATCAACACATGTCGTTGATACCATTCTAGATGAACATATAGATGATGTTGATATCGATGAAATGGTCGGGAATGAAGGACCAGTGTTGCATAAATCATAGGTGCGTCGTAGTTTGACGGTGTTAGCCAAAATTCTTAAGGCGAAAAACAAAGACATCAAATTTGAAGTCGGATGGAATGCACGAGGCCAACATGTGAATCCCAACAAGGCTATGTTTAGAAGATACATTGGAGTTTTCACTCGGAAACGCGTGCCGATTGACATAGATTCATGGCACCATGTTGTGTCCGGGCTGAATGCTGTGATTTGGGATGAAATTACGGTAACATTATGAATTTATTTCTTTAATTTACTAGAAAATAAAATAATGAAACAATGTCTTACTCTTCTCAATATCTTGCAGAGTACATTTATAGTAGACAATTCACACAAGGATTATGTACTAAGGCTTGCAGGAAAGATTCATCGAGGTTTTTGCACTATTTTAACAAGATGTCACCTCAAAGATTCTAAAGGTAAAATAAACCCGCACCCACCCATTGTCTACGCTCACCTGATATCCCAAGAAGCATGGAATACATTTATTGGCCGTCGTGGGGATGAGAAGTTTCAGGTACATTGTGAGTGATAATACGTTGTTTGAGGAAACCTGTATTCATCACTTTGATTGTCAATATTTCATTTATGAAATAGAAACTCTGTACTGAAAATAAGGAACATGCTTCAAAACCAACATACCCCTATCTTAAAGCAAGGATGGGGTACGCTTCATTAGAAAAGAAAATGGTACGTATTTTAAATTTACAATAATATTGTTAGGTGCCAATAAAAAACATCATAATTATTTTTCTATGTTTATATATAGATTGATGAGTCTAAAACCAAATGTACTTCCATCCCACGTCATGTGCTATGGAAGGAGGCACGTGTGAACAAAGATGGGAAGTTAGTAGATGAGAACACACAAAAAGTGTGGGAAATATGTGTAAGTATGACACGACGATAAAATAGTTTGTTTAAAATTGACATTACATAAAAATAATTAGTTATTTTCCTATATCTGATAGTCAAAAGAATCAACTACTCCTGTAGCTGATACAAACCTATTATCGACGGCTTTGAAGCAGCCAGAAAAATACGGTCGTGTCAGAGGTGCAAGGTTTGGGGTGACACCCCGAGTATATTTTGAGAAGAAGAAAAAAATGGATTATACAGATGAAAAATTGGAACAAATGAGCGAAAAAATAGCAACACTTGAAGAACAATTGCAATGTAAGGGAGAGTTGCTAACAACTTTTATGGGTGGGAAGCAAAGGGAACCCACAACTCAAGAACAACCACCGCATGAATATCCCGCCCCACCCCCCACCAGCTTTGAGGCGAGCCATTTGCCTTAAAGAACTATCTTATCCGTGGTAATAAATATTCTAATAATTGTTCCCATGAAATATGAATCAGACAAACACTGATAATTTTTCTGTACTCATCTTCTACAGGGTGATAATGATTGTGATTTATATCTGTCAACACCTACCTATCACCTTGTAGCAAGGGCTACAGTGTTCAATATCCCAGATTCCACACTGCATAATAGACCACTTCCGAAAGATCATCTAAAAGTGACAATTACTATAGCTCATGAGCCAAAGGCATAAATAACTATTCCAATTGATGACGATGATATTCATACGGTCGAAAAGGCTATTGGAAAATTCATTGCATGGCCGTCACAACTTGTAAGAGTACATGCAGACAAAGAGGTATTTATTTCCTTTTCTTTTCAAGATAAACCCTTAACAATTAATGAAAAAAGGGTCTGAACCAAGGATTGTTGTTATAGATGAAGAAAGGGAAGGGGGTGGTGACAAATGTCGGCTCAAAACCATCTAAAGGATCGACCAACCAATCCTAAGGAGCTACTGAAAGCCCAATAACACCACCTGTTCTCTTTCCACATTTACTAGCATTGAAGACTCATGTGGATATGAAGCTAAAAGATGGTAATAGTCATATAGTGGTTTTCGAAGATAATATATACGGAGAGGAAAGTAAGGATTTATTTGCTGCTGAAAATGTAAATGAAATCCTTGAAAACGGTTGTCTAGGCGTCACAGTTGTAAATGTATATATGAGGTATGTTTCCATGAATTGATTTTCCAAAAGCTGATCTAGCATGCAAATTATGACTAAATTCATTTTATATTATTGACAGATGCATTTATGAAAAACAATTGAAGGAATTTTCCCATGATCCAAGATTTGGACTGGTTAGTCCTCATATCACATCAACACACCTAACAAAAATAGAGCCATCAAAAAGGGATGAAATAGTGAACAACTTTCTGAAAACATTTCAACACAAGATTATAGATGACATGCTTTTCCTAATACCAACCATGCAGGGGTAATACTCTACGATTAAAGCATATCAATTATATTTTCACTTCTTTTATTACTTATTCCTTTTTGTGTTTTTAGGAAACATTGGTTGCTAATTGCGGTGAACTTGGATACTCCGAAGATTTATTTTCTAGATTCAAAGCAAGGATATCCATCAAACCGACCACACATGATGGAGGTTGTGAATATGTAATACACTACATATTACATTTTAGGTCTAAAAATCAAGTAATATAATTTATATTATCTTTTACTGATAGGGCGGTGTATCATTATCGTCTAAAAAAAGGAATAAGGCCAGGTGCTAAGCATAAGGAGGCGAGCAAGTACTACGTCTGGACAAATATCAGGGTATATATAATAAAATTTCACTATCCAAACACATCTCAACACAAGTTACTTATTCTCCTAATGATCAATTTTTTAGCAGTGTCCAAAACAAACAAATGATAATGATTGCGGTTATTATGTTTGTAAATTTATGAAAGAGATCATTTTTCATCAGCAAACTAGCATCCCTAAAGAGGTATTTTTAAAAACAACTACCAGTTTGTTTAAGTTATTTATTAATTCTTTATTTTTTTTATTTTGCAGTACTAATATCACTTCCGAAGAGCCTCATACTCACAAGACGATATAGATGTGTTCAGAAACGAGTGGGCCGCATACCTGATGGAAGATTGTACACAAATACAATGAAGATCTGACTTGGGGACATGTACAATTTGTGGTCATTTTTGAGAGGGGTTAAGGGGATCAAAAGATGAAACATTGTTGTATGTAAATGTTCGTAGGGAAATTGTAATTGTTATTAAATTAAACAGCCTTTCTCCAATGAGTCATTTTCCCATTTTAACAGATGATATGCACCAGCAACATGCAAGAATGCTGAACCACTCAAAGGGTCTCTATTTTGTTTAAAGTGGGCACGATTTTAATTGAAAACAACAACTGACCTACGGAAATCCAACCAAAAACATTTGAATTGCATTGATATTTTATAAGAATGATCCAAGAGTCCTTGGTGACATTTAAAAATCAAACCCGCCTCAATATGAGGCACGGTGTGGCCGCTATCACTCAAATGGTCTCTGTTTTGTTTAAAATGGACAAGATTTTAAGTGGAAACAACAACTAACCTACGAAAATCTGACCAAATGCATTCGGATTGAATTGATATTTTATAAGAATGATCCAAGAGTCATTGGTGATGTGTAAGAGTCCACCCCGCATCAATCCGAGGCATGGTGTGGCCGCTAGCACTCAAAGGGTCTCTATTTTGTTTAAAATGGACAAGATTTTATGTGAAAACAACAACTGACCTACGTAAATCTGACCAAACACATTCGGATTACATTGATATTCCATAAGAATGATCCAAGGGTCCTTGGTGACATGTACGATTCAACCCCGCCTCAATCCGAGGCATAGTGTGGCCGCTAGCACTCAAAGGGTCTCTATTTTGTTTAAAATGGACAAGATTTTAAGTGAAAACAACAACTGACCTACATAAATACAACCAAACGCATTAATATTGCATTGATCTTTTATAAGAATGATACAAGGGTCTTTGGTGATGTGTAAGAGTCAACCCCGCCTCAATACGAGGCACGGTGTGACCGCTAGCACTCAAAGGGTCTCTATTTTGTTTAAAATGGACAATATTTTAAGTGAAAACAAAAACTGACCTACAGAAATCTGACCAAACGCATTCAGACTGCATTGATATTTTATAATAACGATCCAAGGGTCCTTGGTGACATGTACGAGTCAACCTCGCCTCAATATGAGGCATGGTGTGGCTGCTAGAACTCATAGGGTCTCTATTTTGTTTAAAATGGGAAAGATTTTAAGTGAAAACAACAACTGACCTATGTAAATCCAACCAAACGCATTCGGATTGCATTGATATTTTATAAGAACTATCCAGGGGTCCTTGGAGATGTTTAAAATGAAAACCTTCCTCAATCAGAGGCACGGTGTGGCCACTATCACTCAAAGGGTCTCTATTTTGTTTAAAGTGGACACAATTTTAATTGAAAACAACAACTGACCTAAGAAAATCCGACCAAACACATTCGGATTGAATTGATCTTTTATAATAATGATTCAAGGGTCGTTGGTGATGTGTAAGAGTCAACCCCGCCTCAATACGAGGCATGGTGTGGCCTCTAGCACTCAAAGGGTCTCTATTTTGTTTAAAATGGACAAGATTTTAAGTGAAAACAACAACTGACCTACGGAAATCTGACCAAACGCATTAAGATTGCATTTATCTTTTATAAAAACGATACAAGGGTCTTTGGTGATGGGTACAAGTCAACCCCACCTCAATCCAAGGCACGGTGTGGCCGCTAGCACTCAAAGGGTCTCTATTTTGTTTAAAATGGCCTAGATTTTAAGTGAAAACAACAACTGACCTACAGAAATCTGACAAAATGCATTCGGATTGCATTTATCTTTTATAATAACGATTAAAGGGTACTTGGTGACGTGTACGAGTCAACACCACCTCAATCGGAGGCACGGTGTGGCCGCTATCACTCAAAGGGTCTCTATTTTGTTTAAAGTGGACACAATTTTAATTGAAAACAACAACTGACCAACGGAAATCTGACCAAACGCATTAAGATTGCATTGATATTTTATAATAACGATCCAAGGGTCCTTGGTGACGTGTAAAAGTAAACCCCGCCTCAATCCGAGGCACAGTGTGACCGCTATCACTCAAAGGGTCTCTATTTTGTTTAAAATGGACAAGATTTGAAGTGAAAACAACAACCGACCTACGGAAATCCAACCAAACGCATTCGGATTGCATTGATATTTTATAAGAACTATCCAAGGGTCCTTGGTGACGTGTAAAAGTAAACCCCGCCTCAATACGAGGAATAGTGTGGCCGCTAGCACTCAAAGGGTCTCTATTTTGTTTAAAATGGACAAGATTTTAAGTGAAAACAACAACTGACCTACGAAAATCCGAACAAACGCATTCGGATTGCATAGATATTTTATAATAACTATCCAAGGGTCATTGGTGCCGTGTACAAGTCATCCCCGACTCAATATGAGGCATGGTGTGGCCGCTATCACTCAAAGGGTCTCTATTTTGTTTAAAGTGGACATGATTTTAATTGAAAACAACAACTAACCTACGGAAATCCGACCAAACGCATTCGAATTGCAATAATATTTTATAAGAAAAATCCAAGGGTCCTTGGTGATGTGTAAGAGTCAACCTCGCCTCAATCTGAGGCACGATGTGGCTGCTATCACTCAAAGGGTCTCTATTTTGTTTAAAATGGACAAGATTTTAAGTGAAAACAACAACTGACCTACGGAAATCCGACCAAACGCATTAGGATTACATTGATATTTTAAATGGGGGGTCATGGAATGTGATATATCAGGGGACTAATATATATCAAGTCATGTTTGTCCTGGTATACTAGGGTGATCATGTTTTTGGGTCTATGATACTTATGGGCTTATATCTAGATGAAAATACTCCCATTTGGGAGGGTGAATATGCTTATGGGTCTTATTCCTTAAATGAGAATAATCTCATAGGGGATGGATGTGATGTATATAGTTATTATTACCCAAATGAGAATACAACCATAGGAGTGGGATGTGATTCTTATCGGGAATATTCACTAAATGAAAATAATCCCATAGGGGAGGGCTGAGATGATTATATAGATTATGCCTCAAATGAGAATACACCCATATTGGAGGGTTGATATGCTTCTAGGGATTATTATTTGGATGATAATACTCCAATATGGTAAAGAATATATGATTCTTAGTATTATTCCCTAAATAAGGGTACTCCCATAGTATAGGGATGAGATCCTTGTAGGTCTTATGCCTCAGAATTGGAAGAACACATATGGGTGGTCTGAGATACTGTTGAGGGTATTCCCTGGATGAGAAAACTCCCATAAGTGGATTTCCATGATGGAGTATAAATAAAACTCACATATTGGAGGTCAATGATAATTATGTATATAGTGGGGAGACCATGGTATATTATATGTTTTGTGTGGTTCCTATGATGTACTCAGAGAAACCCTAACATTGGATGAAGTAGGTATGGCTGATCAAGCTTTAATACTTGAGAATCAATGCGTCTTGATGTAGATAGGGTAGGACTTGGTCAAACTATATTTTTATAATGTCGACACAATCCTTGTGAAATTCTTGGTAAAAGTTCAGCACTTGGAAAATTAATTTGGGTTTAATCATGGTCATGGATTTGAGGATCAATGATGATTTTTTATTAGTTTTATTCCAGTTATTTCTCAACTAGGTTGTGCATATTTCCTGATCATGCACTTACAATAGACTATTGCAGGTTTAATATTGGGGGTTTATTAATGAGATTCATCCCCCCCAAGTATGTGCACCTCAGTGTGTGTACAAACCTTATAACTTCTTTGAGTTTGAGAACATGATGCATAGTGGATAGAGAAAAGTACAAAGATTTATGTATTGATAAAACACACCCATGTGGAGCCTTAGGATTGAACTGGAAAGCCCCCCGAACACCCCTACCCCCCCTTGGAAAGACACCCCAAACCCTTGAACATCCCCCAAACCCCCTGAATTCTGAATTTATTTCTTTAAGTACTTGATTAACTTATAAATTATGAGTTAATGGTGTACGGGTATAATTGTTGTATGGGTATACTTGGTCTAATTTGCTTATGATTTATGAGTTAATTTAGTATGGGTATACTTGATTTAATTGGCTTATTGAGATGATGTTTTTTTGCAGGTGTTCGGGTGTGCTGCTGCAAATTTATCATAGCAGCAGAGAGGGCATTTATCAGCGCTCTTTTAGCACTGATAAATCGTGCTTTTATCAGCACTAAAAAAGCGTAGATAAACTCCACCTTTATCATCACTAAAGAAGCGCTGATAAAAGATAAGTTTATCATCTCTAAAGGAGCGCTGATAAAACAATCATTTATCAGCACTAAAGAAGCGCTTGTTTAGCGCTGATAAAGGGGTACCCCCTTTATCAACGCCGATATTTACAACGCTTTTTAGCGCTGTTAAAGCCCGTTTTTAGTGCTGTTAATGCCCGTTTTTGTAGTAGTGCCTGGAAATGCCAACTAGGCCCCTGAATAATGAACTCACTATTAACGGCATATTATGATTACATTTCTGAGTCATAAAAATTATTATCACTCACTTGTAATATATTAAAATATATCACATGATAATAATTGAGTCATTAACTTGAATCGTTGCTGCCATAAATATTAAATAAACCTTGAATAATTTAATATTCGTCAATTAATATTTTTCAAGTATTCACTTAAAACTTGTAAATACATTTAATAAATAAATTTAATATGCATTGTTCTAAACACAAAAAATATGAATTTAATTAACTCATTGGTGATCATTTTTCTTTGGACAAATCTTGGACCCTAGTGGTGGGGCCCACCATGGACAAAACTTTTATTCAACTGAATAGGAAGATTCTTGAATACACTATTGTGTGTGACCCTCAGGGACCTTATCTTGATAGTAGTGAATTATATTGATAGACCAAGAGTGGTATCTAGAAATCCATCATATCCCCTACAGAGAAAAGGAATTTCACAGCAGTGACAACCAACCTAAGTACAAGCATAGTGTATTATAATATCTTTGCCTGTAATATATCATAAAGAAGGACACACTCATATGTCATCGCTCATTTCTTTCATTATTGTTTGTTGATTTAATTGGATAGATTTACCCTCAACTACCACAGACATGGTCTTATGAAGGTACTTCCATCCTTATCAACATGGTCTGAGATATATTAATTCCATAACCTGAAGGAGACAAATCCTTTCTTGACCATTCAACCAATAACATGCCACCAATGGTGCACCCAACACAAACTACAACACCATGACTTCATTTCCATGGTTTTTGTCTCGCATCAATGTACGCAATCAAAATACATACATTTTTAATAATCTAAATTCATGAGACCATTACACGTGATCATAGATTAGAACAACCAATTACGCCTAAAACATGTTGTGTTCGTATTGGTAGGTAAGTCCTCAAGATCTCACCACTTGAGATCACCAAGTGTGAACTTCATTAGATAATGTCTCAGTGATTATGATCCCCCAACACCAGATAGTCAAACATCTATTGTGTCCAATCATAACGATGTATCTAGACAATAGAAAATAAATTTATGATTAATGTAAAAGTATCTTAAGGTTTCATTATTGCATGGAAACTTCTATAAACTTTCTATACGACAATTATTATTTAGAAATTACCATTTAAATAGAGGACAAAGATAATTCTAAATTGTAATGGTAAGATGACATCATGTATAACTAACTATATAAACGATATGGTAATCCAAATCACTGAATAGTTTGGTCTAGGGAACCCACTATTTCAACAATTTCTATTAATTATTTTTGCATGTAAGAGGGTTTAAATTGAAATCAGGGAATTGACTATGAAAAAACCATTTAACCAGTCATTATGATGAAACAAATTTGGATTCTATATACAATTTTTTCCTTCCATGTTATTATGATTTGGATTATGGATGTCAAATTATCCTACCATAATTAGATCCTTCTAGAAGATATCAATATGAAACAACCTAATGTTTTTGTGACTGTAATGGATTCAACAATGTATGAACATTAAAAACAAGCATTTGTGGGTTAAATAACGAATACATGTCATTGGAAATTCATTTTTATAAAGAAATAAAATAATATGGATACATAGAAAATTAATGTGATCCATGTGGTTATAAGAGGTTTATTAGGAGTGTGTTAATTTTACTAATAGTATATATAAATGGAAAATAACATATTTACAAAAAATACTTATCTTACAGTTTTTTAAAGAAATGTTCAATAAATGATTCTCTATGATTGACATAGGAATGGAAACATGTATTCATGGGATAAATATACATTATCACATAACTAAAAGGATTTATGGCTTATATCAAGGTACATATAACGAAATGATATTAAAGTTTTTTTTGTATAAAACATTCCATGAGGTTATTGTTTCTGGTGTCACATGACATTAAAATTTCTAGGAAAATGTTCTCTCAGACACAAGATGATTGAAATAGTATTGAAAGGATTCTATATGCATTAATTATTGGGTCAATATATTAGGATATGATATGTAATAGGATATATGGATCCTCCACATTAGGTGCAATTGGGAGATATCAAGTTGGCCCATGTGACCACTATTAGATGGTAGTTAAGACTATCATTTTGTACTTGAGGCATACTAAGGATATTTTCTTGGTATATATATGACGTGACAAACTATCACAAGTAGTATATGAATATTTTTATTTTCATATAGATTAAGATGATATGAAATTAGATGTGGGATAAATCATTACATCGAATGGAGGTGTTATGAGCTAGAAGAGCTCAAATAAGGATGTCAATGAAAATTATAGAGTAGATTCATAGTATATTGCATCTTTTGATGGAGTTAAAGAATAATTATTTATATGAAAAATCATTGAAGGGATTCATTTGGAACATAGAAGTAAATATCTCATCAGACCCTATTGTAGTAATACTCCATATATGGCTCTCACAAAGTATCCATGATCACATTAGATGATGAAGAACATACATCATTAGTATCATCTATAGATGGGATTTTATCAATGATATAAGGTCACAATGAGTACTATTTCTATAGAAGAAAGCATTGTGGACCTGTTGACTAAATCATTGTCTCAAAAAAAACATTTTCATCATGTCTGGTCCAGCAGAGTGAGATTCATAGGTAGTTATATCAAGTAATAGTTGGAGATTATTAGTGTCGGTTTCCCTGGAGGAACTATTTATATTTTGATTACATGTATATTAAATGATTTTAATATTAACATTATCTAAATGCATGTTTTTCATTTTTCATCATGACATTAGTGTAATAATTTCCTAGGGTTTATGTCGTATTGATAAGGTTATAGACATTCTAATCTATGATGAGAACCATGAAGTGCTATAATAATATTATTTACTATTGATCTATAGTGGGATAATGTTATATGATGGGACAAATATAATTTGATTGTTATGTGGGAGTACATCGAAGCAGATGAATAGTCTTCCCAAGATATTTACATATGGTAATCTATAATTCGAGAGATTATGAGAACAACCCTCCTAGTTAGAATTATACATGTTTATTTTTAATTAAATATTGTTATATATTCTGGTGTGTAATGGTCATTTGACTTTAATGTAATCATTGATTCACTTCATTACTCACACACTTAGATTTACTTACCAAAACGGTCATCCCATATATTAGAGGGAATTATGGTACATTAGGTGTGTAATGAATATCATGTTATTAATAGATAATTAGAGTTATAATTTAACCCTTTTAGGTTTATGAAATATTATATCACAATCCATTTATTTTAATAGATCCGTCGCATTAAAATACAATTCCATAATGTCACAACACGTTCATTTTAGATATTAATTAACAGATTTATCGATCATATAGGTTCATGGAATAGATGTACAAAATTGTTCTCTAGAGATTATGCCAATTGAATTATATTACACTATAAGGATTATTATGTTGTTTTCATCAATTGAACATTAAGTTATTCTTCTTGGGATCCTTGACCAAATTATATATAGTAATCTTGGAATTCATGCAATCTCTCTTAATTCCAATGATAAACAATTCTAGAGGGATGTAACTATGTGTTTATATTAATCTTCATTAAATTATTTTTAAGTATAATTAATGGAATAATGATTATTTTATTATAACGGATGGAAATAAATTAAATATGATTTTAAACAAAACAATATCTCTATAAATATATGGTTATATCTATAGTGTAGTGTTAATGGATATATAAGGAGTTATTTTATACAACATATTTCTATAATGAATTCTTAATTATATTTTCCTATCAAGAGTAAGAAGATCTGTGTAGATTATTTCATTATCAAAGGAAACACGATCATGATGAACAATAAAAGAAGATTGATGCATTGCTCTATCATCCCGAAATAAATTGATGTCGTTCTATTACGAAAGGAGAATGTGTGGATCATCTCTATAGGGATACTACACCTGGATACTCCAAGCGTAATGAAGGTAATCTAAAATGGTTTCTTTATAAGATCAACATCATCAATGAATACATTATCTTAAGACTAGGTAATTAGTTCTTCTATATATAAATAAATAAATTATAAACTAAACATGGAAGATCCTCTCTCATGGTTTTAGGTTACTCAATATTATAATAATTTAAAATGTAACACCCGATAAAGGCACATCCACTGCTCCCAAAACTTAAAAAAATGACATACCCACCAATATAAATTCTACTTATCTTATATTTCCTTGGATATTCATATATGTGAAGGTATATATTAGACCCCATACTTGAGATTATTATTAATGTGTACAATGAATCACTAATTTGACGTATGATTGAAAACTCTGAGGACATATGATCATGGTCAAATAGAATATTCTTAGTGAATCCTGAGTGATATTATATTAATTTAATAAGTCAATAAAAGATTTTACCATTAGTTTTAATTTATGATGATATCTCTAAGATAATATATAAATTATAACTTGTTTATGAAATCCATGGATATGTTATTTTATGGACTATTTCACTTAAAAAATTAGAATAATTATATATTTAATACATAGGGTGTTGACACACGTAAGCATCTAACATAAAAAGTTATCAATTTAAAAGTGATTATATTTTTCTATAACAATCTATGGAATTTTTTTTAGTTTCTACATTAAATAATTTTTCTATGTTCACTAATCTATTTTCCAGATTAATATCTTGTAAATTAGAGAAGTTCACATATATCCATTGAGAATAGGGACCAATGAAACACATACTAAGAGTATTAGAATTCTTAATAAATAGTATAGAATTAAAATTTAATAATAAATTTATCCCTATCTTTTGGAATTGTATTTATTCTAGTATATATTTTATATATAAATCCATTCATGTGGTATTCATGGTTTGAATTTATGAGTTTAATTTTATCTCTATATAATTATTTATAAGGTAATAAATAAATGAATATTTTTTCCTATTTTAGTGATGAGACTAAAATAATTATTTCTTTTTATTATATGAAATTTTTAAAAAATATCCATTAAAAATTATTCAGGAAGTGGATATATATTTTATATCATAAAATAAATATTTTTTACTAAAGGTTAAATACATTTTATGGCAGGATATATATTGAGTTTAGTAAATATATGAAAATTACATTATCAATAATGACATTTATTTAAGATATGATATTAGAATAAACACACGTAATGTGATATAATTAAAATCATCTGTTATAATTTCATATGATTTATTACATATATTAAATAACATAATAAAGGGACTTTCTAAAATTAATTATATGTAAATTTATATTTATAATTTGAAATATATCGCACTTTTCCTTAAGGAGATGTATTAGAATATTGGAGACACATTAGCGAGTTCCCTCAATTTTTTGAGATAAAATTCTTGATTCCTCCCACTCAATATCATAAGGATAAAATGATACATTGTTATTATATATAGTGAATCACATGACACACTTAGTTCTTTCATTATTGTAACTTGAATTTCAAGAACATCATTTATAGATTTATGGATCTAGTGTGGATACTAAAAGGGGAAATAATAGTTTAATTCTATACTAAAATGTTGAAAAAGTATGAGTAGTGATGGAAATTGATATAGAGGAATACATAGAATGAGGTAATTTAAAATATTAAACTAATAATTTAATTCTTCATGATCTAATATATGATAATTTGTGGTTGTTTGAATTATTTATTAAAATTTATTTATTTACATTAGTGAAGAAATAGAATTTTCAAGATTCCTAACACCACTCAAATACCATAATTTATTCATTTTAATTGGATTCATAAATGAATAAATCTAGTTTAAATAATGGAGGGACTTGTGAATCTCATTCCTATTTTAATATCCTTGAATACTTATTGAAAACTATAACATCCCTTGTATTTATAGGATAATAAATTTTAATATTTATTAATATTTATTAATTAGATAGTAATTTTAACTCAAAGGGACAATATGTTCGATAGTATACCCTACATGAAACAATAGGTTTCACAAAAATCATACATTGTGCATAAGACTGAGTTATACTGATAAAAATAATATGTTGTAATATTATTATTTTAAACGGTAGTTATCTTTATGTCATTGTATTAGAAGGAATGAATAGAACTAAATATACTATGTTTACACAAGGTTATTCAATATTTTTATTTTATTTCAATAAATTCTAGAGGTTTAAATGAGAATAAATCAAATTTTAAGCATAATGTACTCAAATAATTTTTGAAAGGTAGTTGTACCACATTTTTATGGTGAAAAATTTTTAAATCAGGTTTTTGTCACTTTTATATATTTTATTTGACAAAATAAATTATATCTTTTGAAGTGGGACATCAATATTTACTTTGGTTGAATTTTTGGTATTTTTCTGATTAAATTCATATTTTAATGAATATTGAAAAATATTATATTTTAATTTAAAACTACCTTTTTTTCTTATATATTTATATAGTAAGATTTTAATTTTAATTGTTTTTAATGTTTAATTAGATTAATATGTAATAATTTAATTTAATTAAGTGCATTTGAAGCAATTTCATATTGAAATTGAAGAGAAAAACTATGTGAACTTTTGAACGTTTTACTTTAGAAAACCGTTTTCGCATTCCGACAACATGATTAATTTTAAATTTAATTTTTCTACTTCCGTGAATTGAATTTTCCAAAAATAACATACATGGTTGTAATAAGTATGAAAGATTTTGTCTAATATGATCTATTTTTTATTGAATATTTACTTTAGTATCATATTTAACAAAGTTAAAAGAAAATACAGTCATTAAAGATAATGTTAATAATATAATACTATAAAACTACCCCAAAACTTGTAAAAATATTATTGGACGAGTTATTATAAACCATGACTATCAATGTATTGAAATTTTTTCTTTTGTAAGGCACATGTGTGTGATTATGGCATTTATAACATTTAATTTAATGTAATGGAAAATATGTCACAATCATGTATCTTATTACTAATTTTTTTTAATATGTGGCTATATATGTGATATATTCTACTATGAATATTTCATAGAAATATAAAATGATTAGCTACATATTGATAATTTATATATAATTTTTAGGTATTAAATAATTAAATTTATTTATGACACAATGATGATGGAATAATAGATTAACTTATGAAAGAAGAAGAAAATGATTTTAATAATATTAAATTAAATATAATTTGAAACATTTTATGCCATAAACAAAATTTTTCGATGACTATGACATGTTATGATTGAGTTAATGTAGTTTTCAAAGGAATCATTTTATTATGAGTTTTTAAAAAAAGTAACATAATGAATAGTGTCAAAATTGACATAATTCATATTTTAAAATATAAAATAATTAATTAAATGATATAAATTTATATAAATTCATTATTTGACCAAAAACTTTTTATAATTCTACAAATATCATTAATGGATCATTCAATTTTATTTTGTCATTATTTGGTAATTTTATTAACTCTCAAAGTGTAAATTACTAGATAAAATGGTTAGAGTTAAAAGGGGTTAAAACAAAAAAATAAGGAATAAAAAATTACAAAACAAGTCAAATTAATACTTTATGAATAGATTTAGACTTATAATCATCATACTTTTGAACTAAATTAGTCTTGACCCATTTGTAATAGAAAATAAATTTATATTAATTTAATACTTTTAATAATTCCACGGGTGCCCCTCCCCTCTCCTATAAAAAGGAACTCATTCCTCTATATTACTAACATTTCCAAAATATTTTAGTATGGTCAATATCTACAAAAAACCCTTAAAATAATACATCACATCATTTTTTGGGCCTTATTATAGGCATTACACCCTCTTTATATGAGTTAAGGTGTTCTTCAAATCCGATGAATTGAAGAAGAGGTATTATTTTCTTTAAGTTTTTTATTTTATTTATTCTTCCACTTCATTTAAATACCCTTCATCCATTAGGAAATAATAAATTCAGTATACTTAATATAATAATATTTTATTATTTTAAAATCATCACTATAATCTATCTCCACTTCCATTAAATGGGAATGCAATTAATCGTTTGTGCGTATGTGTGAACCGTTACCTCCACGAACCGATCTATTTCATTTTTCATAACCATATCCTATGAGTGGTCATAATAATTTAATTAATTTTAATATTTGATATTAATGATATATTAACCATTCTATTATAATAATATATCAATTATGTTCATACTTTCCATGTGTATAAATATGATAATATCGTTCGTATGTACGTGTGAACTATCACCTCCACGAAGTGATGTCACTCATTTTTATTCTTTATATCACTTTTATGATATGTATAAGAATACATTTAAATTATAAATGTGATATTAATTATTTTATTATTATATTTTAAATATAAAATAATACTTCAATTCATTCCATAACGATCAATGAAAAATGGAAAGTCTTACTCATGTGTATGTACAAATTACCATCTCTTTGAATAAAATGTTGTTTGTTTTTCATAACAAAAATACATCGTTTAATTTAAAGGAATAATATATGTATAAAAATGGTAATAATATTATAAATGTTATTCTTTAGATGAAGTAATTATGACCAAATGGACTACTGACATCCAAACATGTTAATTTTCCACTAAAGTACAGAATACCGAAAAAACGTTTGACATGAACTTAAATAATTAATTTATTATTATAATATTATAAATTACTGAAATAAAGGGAATAATAAATATAAAAAATTTTCTCTAGAAACTATAAATTAAACTATGTTTATTATTCAAGATGAACATGTAACATACATGACAAATCAAACATAAGGTAATCAACGTTATCTCAACCCCCTTTCATTTAGGAAAAATTTGATATTATACAACACTTTCATTTATACGGTGTATAATAAATCAATTTTAATTTAAATTAATTATATGGTTTTAAAAAAGAAATATTTTTATATGATACATTTTACTTTCCCTTCAAAATGAAAAAAGAAATGTTCTTTTAACATATGTGGGAAAATGACTTCTGCACCACCATAATCATTATTTGATATTTGGATTTCTCTATTAGAATTCATGTTTTTAAGGGAAAAGAAATCCCTTATTCCCTTTTTGGTTATTTTGGAATAGAAAATGTTTTTATAAATGTATTGACACTTTCATTATCTTGAAATTATTTCTTATGATTGAAAATTTTATTTTATGAGTGAAGTGTTGAAAATTGAAATATTTTATGTGTTATGATTATATAATGGTACTTGATCATTTGACGGGTGGTTACGTGAAAAACAAAAGATGGGTTGTTATGTGATAAACCAAATATGGGTGGATCTGTGATAATTTAAGGATGGGTGGTTACATTATAACCTTTAATGAATTGGGTATGGAAGTCGACCATATAAATATTCCATTTGTAAGAGTTAAAATTATGGAATTATGTAGTATGGATATTATATTTTTAATAGTGATATGTGTGGAGGTTGACCCTATGGTTATTCCATTTAATAATTATTATGCATTAAGTAACATTAATATGTTATATTTTTCATTCTTTTTAGTTTAATGTAATATTTTTATTATAAAATGGCTAATCAATTAGCTTAAATCAAGTGAAGTGTAATTACTACTTAAATGTGAAAAGTATTAATTTATGATAAAGTATTCATGGTTTACATTTTTTTAAAGACTAATATTTTTCCTTCTTTGTGTATCCCTTACTGAGCTTTTTATGTTCATCCCATGTTTTGAATTTTTTTTCACAGGATTTAGAGAAGAATTGAGTCAATTATGTGATCAAGGAAAGGTTATGAAGTTTATACATGAAACAAAACCATGCTACTTTTTAAACATTTTTTTTTATTTTATGAAAAATATGGATAGTGAGTAGAAGTGTATAAATTGTTAAATTTAAGTTGTTATGTATGAGTTATGACCTATTTCACCAAATCTCTAAACTTAAAAATATCATCGATGTGAATGAAAGTCTAATTATTGTCTTAAAATAGGATTAAGTAATGTTTAAGGTTGGGGCCTTATAGTTGGTATCATAGTATGGTTTAGAAAACAATAGGAGTAATAATATTGTTAATATAATATCCATAATTAGGTTTTATATTACATTAAAATTGAAATGATATATAATTTGAATATTACTATATTGGTTCTTATAATATATGTCTATTTAGAATTGATTTAAATAGAGGGAAAATGGAATATGTACATGGAAGACATACAGAGGAAAACAACCTTACAAATCAGCATCCTGAGATGGTTGGAATCAGAACTGATCAGATTATTACATTTATGGATCATTTGAATCTGGTGATAAATATTGGTGGTGTCCCTGAACAAGATCAAACAAATCATCTATAGAGGAATATGATGATAGTGGTTCATTTCATGAGGCAACATCCCCTATAATTCAAAGGATCATCAGACCCGATGTAAGATGAAGGGTGGATTAAATCAATAGAAAATATTTTTGATGTAATGGGGTATTCAAAAAATCATAAGTTCAGACTTAATGATTATTGATTCGAAAGTGAAGTCGATTAGTGGTGGTCAATTTTAAAAAATATCATATAAAGTAAATATATTGATGCTAGGGAATGAAATGAATTTAAGCATATCTCCTTTGATAAATATTTTACAATGTTTTTTTCTAATTAGTGTGGAAAATAAATAATTTGAATTAACACATGATAGGGAATATTCTTTGGCTGCATATAGATAAAATTTCACCTCTTTATATCCTAAATATTATTCGGGATATTGATAGTAAGATAAATCTGTTTTAAATAGGATTGAAGATAAAATATCAAATGTTATTAGCTTCCTATGATTTAAAAAAAATGATAACTTTTCTGATGTGATGAGAAGGTAGAAATGAATTTTTTCAATGATCATGTGTTAAATTAGAGAAATAAAATGAAGGAATATAGTTGGAAGGAAATGGGATGTCATGAACCAACCCGGGTCGACTCTAAACCGGTCACCTGAGCCGGTCCGCGACATGGCCCGAGAGGCGTTCCTGATCCTCCCAGGATGGCGACAAGCGCCAGGGCATCAACAGAGGCTGTTGGAATGATTTCGCCCAGTATAAATAAATAAGACTGCAAATATAATACAGAGAAGCGCAGAAACAATAAACCAAACAAAGTTACTAAACAGGAATAGGAGAAAAATAAAACTGACCAAACACGACGTCTGAACAAACTCCGTGCAACCTCGCGGGTCGCTCTCCGACTCAACGATCAAGCGTCGCCCTAGGCGAGCGCACTCAAGCTATAGCCTGCACAAACACTAAAAACAGAAAATAACTATAGGCGTGAGTATTAAAACTCAATAGGCTAGCCCGATATCTATTCCCAATGCACTTCCTTTAAAATAAAAGAAACATCATTTCAAGTTTGAACTATAATTTATAAAAGTATGTTTTTCTAAGTATTATACTTAAAAACAAAGTACGAAACATTACCCTTAACCATTTCCAAATTTGGGTTCAATGCATTAGTGTCCATGACATTTTAGGAAAAGGGAAAGTGATGTTTATATTTTCAAATTGGTACAAAGAGGATTAAACACTTTCATTTGAAAACCATTTTTAGAAACCTAATCAAAAGCAATTTACCACTTTCCAAGGAAAACAATACACCAGAAATGCACAAAGTAAAACACATAGTAAGGGAAATGTAGGTATACATGTGAGCATCATAATCACTACTGCAAGCAACAAAAGCTGAATAGACATGGGTTAACTTAGGAGATCAAGATTAAACCAGAAGACACCAATACATGAGCAATCATCCTTATCAACATGTCCCGATGAAATCAAAACGCACAATACGCTCGACCATCCTCTCTCAAGAAGGTCGAGGGAAAATCCCATAGTAATAAACCCAATATATCCACCTACTATGAGCCACTGGTCAGAACCATAACCTATCAATGTAGCAATCATTCTTAGAATATTCTCTCAATATGACAGATTCCCATGTCTCAAGTGTTTAGAAAGGGGGTGAGCCAACTATTTCCAACCGAGCATCCAATCATATATATATATAAAGCACAACAAGCATCACCCAGAGTCACTACATGGAACAAACTCTTGCCTTTAAACTACTCAAGTACCCGGGAGCCTCTAAGCACGACCTCCCAAATGATCAATTGCAACCAAGGCATGAGAGTTGTCCTAAGAGGGTTTTTATCAAAACATTTTCATCGCTTTCCATAAAGTGCCAAACGGGCATTAAATGCATTTTACAATCACTACTCTAAAAAAAAATTAAAACTTCTTTATAAGACCAAACCCAGTTTAAAACAATTTAAAGAACCCCCAAAACATTACTTCACAGGCTGACAATATTTTTATAAACCAAACCAAACCATTTTATTTTTCCAAATAAACTTTAAGAGCCAACAGATCAATTTCTCAAAAGAACCAAAATACTTGTTCACGCTTCAAAAGAAATTTTTTAATCATTAAACCAGAACTCTATTTCATATTCCGTGAATTATGTTTAAAATACAAAAGGGCATTCTTTCATTATTGTGTGTCCGCTCGTCAAGAAAATATTTCATGTGTCGTGTATAAAATAAACGACACTTTCTTACATTGAGTAATTATAAAAAAAAACAACTCTCTAATACTATTTCACATTTACTAAAATTAATAAATATTTAATTTGAACAGATAGTGTGCGAAAATAGCAGGAAATAATGTAACTTAAATTTTAAAAGCAGTGCAAAGGGAACCTACCTCAAGATCAAGCGCGACGACACAACAATCTCAGAACCAAGGCGTGATGACACAACGTGTGTCCAAAACCACGTGATAAAGTCCAACACTCTGTATAATCAATATCAAGGACTCATACACATACAAAAAACTCACTAGATCACACGAAACCAAGCGGTGGGAAGAAACACTCACCTCGAAACTGAAGTGCGACGACGATGCAAACTCGGAATCGCTCCGCACGGGTTCTAAAACAATAAGCCTACCAAAACAAACATAAGTTGATAACCCCATAACAAAGAAAAGGCAAAATAAAGAATAATAATAATAATAATAATAATAATAATAATAAGACTAATAATAATAATAAAAATAATAATAACAATAATAATTACAATATTAATAATAATAATAGTAAGAATAATAATAATATTAATAATAATAAAAATAATAATAATAACAATAATAATAATAATAATAATAATAATAATAATAATAACAATAATAATAATAATAATAATAATAATAATAAGAAAAATAATAATAATAATAATAATAATAAAATTAAAAGTAAAAAAAATAAAAAAAATAAAAAATAAAAGAAACCTGGGGTATGCGGATGGCCGGGGTGCAGGTACGCCTAGGGGCCGCCGGCTGCCGTACGAGGGAGCCGGAGGTCGAGGTGAGGGGGGGAAGCCGCGTCCGTGATGGGCTGCTGAACAGAAGCCAAAGGGGGAAGCCTCCAGGGGTCCGTGATGGGGGAGTGCGACTGGCTGGGGAGGGAGTTGCAGCGAGGGAGGCCTGTGCGTGACAAGGGAAAGGGTCTTGGTTCGTCGATGCTTCAAGGTAGCAGGGATGGGCAAAGGAGAACTAGCTAGGGGTTGTGGATAGAGGAGGCTGGCGGCCGATACAGGGCTCGTCGCTGTAGAGGATGAGGGAAAAGAGGGCGGTGAGGCGCTGTCGGGAGCCGGCTGGTGCCCTGGGTTAGTTGGGCATGCGTGGGAGGAGAGTTGTAGCAGGAGAGGCTCATCATTGTAGAGGGGGATGGGGAAACGAGGCGGTGAGGCTGGTGCTACATGGGAGAAAGTGGGAGGGAGCAGGGTGCGCTGCTAGAGGAAAAAGGAGAGGGTGAGGGTGGCGGCACGCGGAAGGGGGAGAGCAAGGGAGAGGGACCAAAACAAAAGATACGGGGGTGCTGCTAGGGTTAGGGGAGAGGAAAATAATGAGAAAAAAAGATAAAAGATAAATAAATATATAAAATAAAATAAAACAAATAAAAATAATAATAATGAAAGCCATTAATAATAATAATAGTTATAACATTAATCATAGTAATAATATGAAAATGATAATAATAATAATAAAAATAATAATAATAACCATAATAATAAAATAAAAATAATAAATGAACTCATGTCATATTTAATAATATTAAAATTAACGAAATGCCAAGCAATTACATGGGTGAAGCCGCGCGACGTCGCGCTCCGCCCGCGCGTCCAACGTTGTCGAATCCAAATGTGCGTTTTTTTATCAAACACTCAGAAATTTAGTCTGGGACTTACCTCAGACCCCAGCAAAATAATTTAAAGTCAAATAAAACCTAAAATAAAATAAATGCACCGATCGGGGTGTGACATGGGAACTAATTTATCAAAGAAGTTTGGAGGTAAGAAAGTTAAATTTCCATCTTGTGATATGTGTGGTAAAAAGAATCCTGAAGAATGTATCTCAAGATCTATGAAGTGATTCCGATGTGGTTAGACTGGTCAAATTCATCATGAAGACAAATGAGATGATCAGTCAAGAAATGAAAAGTCAATGGTATGATATTTTAGTTGCAATGAGTTCGGGAATTATGACAATGTGTTTCCAAAGTTGATTACCCAGAGTAGAAACCAACAATATAAAAAGTAGAAGGGGAAGGAAAAATCATCTTCTACTTCAAGGTTGATGTGGGACCATCAAATTAAGTGGTTACATGTTTGTTAGGTGTTTTTTCAAAATATAACAATTCTCTATTTGACTTTGGTTTTTCACATTCATTCATTTCTGAGAGCTTTTAACATAAATTGGAAACATCAACTCAAGAATGTGATATAGTACATTTGGTTAAAATTATAGGTGGAAGTATAAAACCAACAAATATTTATGGTAATCATTATATTATCATTATTGGGGCGGTTTTTCTTACAAATCTTGTTGGAATTATCATAGTGGAATTGGATATCAATTTATGTTTGGAGTGGCTTTTAGTTTATCATGATAAAATATATTGAAAAGAAAATAATGTTTTATTTAATGATTTCGTACCTTTTATAACATACCAGGAAGCTGAGATATTGATTATAGATGGTAGTGAATGTTATCTACCTCATGTTTTTAAAATTAATGATACAATTTGGATTATTGACATTCTAGTAATGAATAAATTTACATATGTTTTTTCCGATGAATTGTCTGGTATTTTTACTGGTTGAAAGGTTGAATAGATCATGATTATATAACTATTTCTAAACCCCTTATCGAATGGAACAATTAGAATTGGTGGAATAGGAAAAATAAATGCATGTATTGCTTGATTAATGTATCATTCTACATAGCACATCACCATGTGGTGCTCGTGTTTTATTTGTGAAAAAGAAAGATAGTTCTATGAGATTTTTTTATTAAAGATCCTTTAATAAAAACACTATTACATAAAAGTATCCATTTCCTCCTATCAATGATTTGTTTGATCATCTCCAGGGAGCACATTATTTTTCATAGATCGATTTGAGGTCCAGGTACCATCAGCTGGTGTTAAAGGAGGATGAATTTCTAAATATAGAGTTCTAAATAAGATATGGGAATTATGAGTTTTTATTTATTCCCTTTTGGGTTATCTAATTACCCTACCGTATTTATGAATCTCATGAATGGACTCTTTCATCAGTTTTAGGATTAGTTTGTGGTTGTTCTTATATACCATATTTTGGTATATTCTAAAATCCATGAGGAACATGAGAGTCTCATAAGTATTTCTTTAAAAACCTTCAAAGAAAATAATACTTTTGAAAAATTTAGTAAGAGTGATTTGTTTTGAAACACATTTCATTCCTTGGTCATATTTTTTCTTCAGATGGCATACCTGTTGACCCTTATAAAACAAAATTTGTTAAATAGTGTCCTATCCCTACTAATATTACAGAGATTCATATTTGTCTTGGATTAGTGGGTTATTATTGATAGTTTATTGAATCAATTTATTGGTTATCTATCCCACTAACTAAGTTAACACATAAGGGAGTTAATTTCATCTATATCAAATAATGTGATGATTATTTTCAATAACGGAGAAAAATATTGGTAAATTTTCCAATTTTGGCCCTTCCTTCCATGAATGGTGAATTTTTCATCTATAGTGATGTTTTATTGAAAGGACATGGTTGTTTCCTAATGCAGCATAATATTTTAATGGATTATTATTCATATCAATTGGAACCTCATGAGTTAAATTAACCTATAATTTATTTGGAATAATATAATTATATTTTTTCATTAATAGATTGGAGGAATCATTTTTATGAAGTATAGTGTGAAGTATATACTGATCACGAAATATTGAAGAATACATTCCCTCATAAATAATTGAACATGATACAGAGGAGATGGATAGAATTAATCAAGTATTATATATGATTTCACGATTCATTAACATCTAGGAAAAGAAAATAAAGTGGATGATACGTTGAGTCAAAAAACAAGTAATACTTAATTAAACATGCTATGTTTGGAATGATATCCTTTGTTTAATGATTTGATAAATTTTGGCTTGGAAGTTGTTGGCATTAGGAATTTTTCTATTTTGTTTCAGGTGTTAGTAAATTCATCTCAATCAGATAGAATTAAGAAAGTGTAGAAGGAAGATAGGAAGTTGTAGAAAATGTATAATTGGTTCATGAGGGTAAGTTACCTATGTTTAACATTGATAAGATTTTGTTTTAATTTTTGGAAAAAAATTATGTGTGCCTTGTGATTCACAATTTAAGAATGATTTTTTTATGTGAAGCTTATAGTTATCCATTATCAATTCATCCAAGAATCACTAAAATGTATAGAGGCCTTCAGGAGTATAACTAGTGGGATGGAATGAAAAGAAATATTTTGGAATCTCCCTAATATATTTGATTTTTTAATAGGTTAAAGAAGAGAAATAGTTACCGAAATGGATGCTTAATTCCTTTTCAGTTCTAGAGTAGAAATGGGATAATATATCCATAGATTTCACAGTGGGATTATCAAATAGTTCTTGAGATATCAATTTGATTTGATTTATTGTTGATCGAGAGACTAAATATTCACCTTTTATTCTTATTCGTGATACTATGTCTCTAGATCAACTTTCTTGATTGTATATTAAACTAATAGTCAGGATATATGGGGTTCTTCTGTCTATTGTTTCTGATCATGATCCAAGGTTCACTTCTAACATTTGGAATGACCTTTAGAATTCATTGGGTACTAAATTAAATTTCACTATATCTTTTTATCCTCAATTAGAAGGGTAGTCAGAATGAAAAATTCAAACATTGAACGATATGTTGTGTGAATGTTCAAAATATTACCTTGGAATTTGGGATCAACATATTTTATTGGTTGAGTTTTCATATAATAACTGTTTTTATTCTAATATATAAATCGATATATTAGAGGTATTAAATGGAAAGCGGTGTTGAACTACAACTTTTTTGGATTAAGTGGGTGAAGGGATGTTGATGAGACATGAATTGGTTAAGGAAATGGAAGAGAAATTTTAGCTCATTCCGAGAAACATGTGGATAGTACAAAGAAGATAGAAGAGTTATACGAATAATCATAGGAAGTAACTTTTGTTTGAGGTAGGTTATTATGTCTTTCTCATATTTTAACCATAGAAAAGTGTGATATGTTTTGGTACGAAGGTGAAGTTGATTCCAAGGTTCATTGTTCCTTATGAAATCCTTGATAACATTGGATCATTTTTCTACATAGGGGATTTTCCTCTAATTTTATCCAAGGTACACAATTTTTGACATGTTTCAATGTTAAGAAAGTATATTCTGGATCCATCTCATGCTATTAGTCTAAAAGTAGTTTAGATATAAGATAATATTTCTCATGAGGAATATACAGTCTAGATTTTGGAGTATATAGAGAAAGTGTTATAGAATATGGTGATTCATAATATTAAAGATTTTTGGGAAAATATAGGGATGAATTGGAAACAAGGGAGTCTAAAATTTTTATGAGGGGGAAATACCCCAACTTATTTGATATGTAAATAAAATTGTGAGGATACAATTTCGAAAGGGAGGGGTGAAAGATATAACATCTCAGTTATTTATAGAATAATAATTTTTCCTATTTCATAATGTTGATGAATTAGATAGTAATTTTACTATAAAGGGGTTATATGTTTGATATAATACCCAACACACAACAATGGGTTTCTCCAAAATCATACATTATACACAAGTCTAAGTTATACCCAAAAAAAGAACATATTAAAATATTATTATTTTAAATTTTAGTTATCTCATAGAGATTGTATATGTGGGAATACATAGAACTAAATATATTATGTTTACACATTTTTATTTAATATTTTAATCTCAATAAATTCTAGAGGCTTAAATTGATAATAAATCAAATTTTAAGTACAATGTACTCTAATATTTTTAAAAGCTATTTTTTCCATCTCTTGAGGGAAAACCATTTCTAAATATATTTTTTCATAAATTTATATGTTTTATTTGACAATAAGAAAATATTTCTTTTAAATATAGACATCAAAATTTGCTTTAGTTGAATTTTTGGTAATTTTCGGATTAAATTCATATTTTAATGAATAGTGAAAATACTGCATTTTAATTCAAAACATTTATTTCATATAATTTATTTTTATAGTCAGATTATCCTTTTAGTTGGTTTTATAGTTTAATTTGATTTGATTTTGTCATTTAATCCAAATAAGTTCAATTTAAGAAATTTCATATTGAAATTGAATATAAAAATAATGTCAACATTTGAACATTTTAGTTAAAAACCATGTTTTCTCATTCTGATAACGGGATTAATTTTAAATTTAATTTTTTCACATATTTGAATTGAATTTTCAAATTTTTTTTTAATGTTATAATTAGTATAAAAATTATGCCCAATAGTATCAATTTTTTTTAATAGTAACATTAGTATTTTATACAACACAGTTAAAAGTAAATAGGTTAACTAAAGGTAAAATTAACATTATAATAATATAAAACTACCCTAACACTTGTAATAATATTATTTGATGAGTTATTTTCAAATAAGAAAATCCTTGGGTCAAAATTGAGGCATTTTGGTGCCACCTGGGTGTGATTATGACATTGATAACATTTAATATAATGTAAAGTCAAATATTTCAAAATCATGTATCTTATTACTAAATCAATTTTCATATGGGGTTATATAAGTGAGATCTTAGACAATGAATATTCCTTAGAAATATATATATATATATATATATTACATATATCATGGTAGTTTATTTATAATTTTTAAAAATTTAATAATTAAATTTATTTATGAAACAGTGATGATGTAGTAATATATTTATTAAATAAATAATAAAATAAAGAATATTAATAATATGAAAATAAATATCATGTGAACTATTTTATGACATAAATAAATTTCATAAAAGACCATGACATGTTTGTATTGAGTTAATATAGTTTTTTCGAATGAATAAAGTTGTTGTATGTTTTTTTAAATATTTATGTAATGAATAGTGTAAAAATTAGAATGATTTATATATAAAAATATAAAATATTTAATTAAATAATATAAAATTTATAAAAAATCTAATCAATGACCAAAAATATAATATACCCTTTTTAAATATCCTCATTGACTCATTCATTTGTAATTTGGAATGATTTGATAATTATTTTAACTCTCAATGTGTAAATTATTTAATAAAATGGTAAGAGTTAGAAGGGGTTTAAGAATACAGGGAATAAAAAATATACAAAACTTTTTAAATTCTTATTATATGATTATATTTTTATATATAATCATCTTATATTATAAATAAAATATTTTGGAGCCATTTGCAATCAAAATTTAATTTATATTAATTTAATAGTTTTAATAATTCTAATAGTTCCCCTCCCCTTTCCTACAAAAAGGAACACATACCTCTCTACTAATCACACTTACAAAACCTTTTGGATAGGCCTTGATTGACCAAAAACCCTTCCCAGAATCCCTCCCCACATTATTGAGGGATTATTTAGGCATAAAATCCTTCTTATAGGTGTTATGGTGTTCTTCAAAGGTGATCAACTAAAGAAGAGGTATAGTTTTCTATAAATATTTTTTATTTGTTTATTCTTCCAAATCCTTCAAATATCCTTTATCCATGAGGAACTAATAAATATAGTATCCTAAATATACTGATATTTTATTATTTTAATATCATCACCTAAATCTGTCTTCACTTCCATTAAATAAGAAAAGAATTAATCATTCATGCGTATGTGTGAACTATCACCTCTATGAACCAATGTATTTTGTTTTTCATTACTGGCTCCAATAACAGGTCATAATAATGTAATTAATATTAATATTTGAAATTCATGACCTAATAATCATTATATTATAATAATACATCAATTACATTCTTACTTTCCATGTGCATAAAACTTTTAACACATTTCTTGCATACGTGTGAACTATCCCTTCCAAGAAGCAACGTGTCACGTTTTTATTCTCTATATCACTTTTATGATATATATAAGAATATATTTAAATTATTAATATGATATTAATTTTTTTATGATCATTAAGAAAATATTAAATAATAATTAAATTCTTCCATAATGATCAATGAGAAATGGAAAATGTTACTCATGCGTACGTACGCCTTACCATCTACATGAATATAGCATTGTTCATTTTTCATAACCACACTTCATGGATTGATTTAAAGGTATAATTTTTTTATAAAAAAGATAATAATGTAATGAATATTATTTTTTAGATGATGTATTTATGACCACATGGTCTAGTGACATCTAACCATGTTTATTTTCAACTCAAGTACCAAATATCAAAAAAACATCTAACATGAATATAAATAATTAATTAATTGTTATAAAATTATAAAGTAGAGAAATAAAGGGAATAATAAACTTGAAAAAGGTTCTAAAAAAATTATAAATTAACCGATGTTTATTATTTAGTAAGAACAAGGAACATACATGATGAATCAAACTTAAGGTAAGGGAATTTGTCTCAATCTTTTTTCATTAAGGAATAAATTGATATTATGCACCACATTTCTTTATACGGTGAATAAAAAAACCCCTTTAAATTTTAATTCGTTAAAAGGTTTTAAAAAGGAATATTTTTATATAAAGCATTTTTCTTTCTTTACAAAATGATAAAAGTATTGTTTTTCAATGTATGTAGTGAAAATGACTTCTCCGCCACCATAACAAAGATGGGTGGTTACATGATAAACCAAATATGGGTGGTTCCTTGATAAACCAAGGATTGGGGGTTACATTATAACCAAAAATTCATTGGGCATGGAAGTATGGATATTCTATTTGTAAGATTGATATGTATAGAAGTCAGTCGTATGGCTGTTCCATTTGTAAGATTGATATATGTGGAATTTGACCATATGATTATTCCATTTATGAAGGATTATGTCCCAAGTTAGATTTATTTGTTATATGATTCTTTCTCAATGTCTTAATGTAATTTTTTTATTACAAAAATGGTAAGCAATGAGCTTATATTTAGTGAAGTGTAGTTACTTCTTATTAGACATGAAAAGTATTACATTGTGGTAAAGTATTCATTGTTTACATGTTTTCA
This sequence comes from Viscum album, assembly GCA_963277665.1. NCBI lineage: Eukaryota > Viridiplantae > Streptophyta > Magnoliopsida > Santalales > Viscaceae > Viscum > Viscum album. The sequence goes on from OY728123.1 coordinate 1,342,919,386, forward strand.
CAAGACTAGTAGTTTTCCTTCTATGTTTATCACTTACTAATATTTTTATGCTCATGCCAGGTTTTGAAATGTTTTCCACTGGATTTAAAGAATAATTGATTCAAGGATGTGATAAAACAAAAGTTGTAATCTTTAAACATGAAACGAAACCATGTTTCTTTTTAAATGTTTTTTTGTTTTATGAAAAGTATAGATAGTGATTAGAAGTGTCTAATTTGTAATATTTTAGTTGTTATGTATGATATATAGCCTAACTCAATCAAGATATAAACCTAAAAAGATCCTTAATGCGAATGAAAGTCATATTGTTGACTTAATTCATGTTTAATTAATATTTAAGGGTGGGTCCTTATAAAAATTATTTATATTAGAGAATCCATTATTATAATGTTAATAACTACTATTTCTAAGTTATAATTCTTTTCTAATTTAATTGTCATCATCATTCCTAGAACTAGCCAATAAATATATTTCCATGATATAATTTTAGTTACTATTAACATTTTAACCAAAATATAATAAAATCCAAAAACATATAATGTGATATTTAATTTATTTATATAAAAATGAAACTCATTAAATTTATCATTACTTATATGTCCTAAAATATTTTAGGAAAGTGAAATTATTTTAGAACATTAACTTTAATAATATTTTATTTATTTAACTTTGAACTTATATAAGTCAAAATATACTTCCCCAATTCTCTTAGAAAATAAATTATATTAAAAAATTAATGCTATGATATAAAAAACAATTGTGTTTACTAATTAAAAAGTAATTCTTTTAGTTAAAATATTTTAAATAATAAGGTTTTTTACATACGTAATATTGTATTATATATGTTTGGATAATTTTTATAAAAATAAGTTTTTATTCATCAAAATATGCATCTGATGGGTAGTGGGGTCAGGTATTTTATATTAAATATAACATCTGGTTAAAACTATCTATCTTATATAAATAGTTTTATCTTTATATTCCTTTCAATAATTTCATATAATCTAATGAATTGTAAACTATGTGTATGAAATCCATTAACTAATATTATTATTAATAATCCTTTGTTATCAGAAAACATCTCTTCTCATATAGGAGATATAGGATAAAAATTAAATTCCATTATTTAAATAAATTTAGAAAGGATATATTACTTTTCATTAAAATCCATAATTCAATAATCTATTGTTCATCAATTGAATAAAAACTTAAATATCCACCAATAAGTTCCCAAATTTTCAACTCCATTACATTTACAAAAATAATAAAATGTACCTTTGGTATCATATACCTTTCAAAATTGAATATTTACTTCTCTAACACTGATATGTAATGAGGAAATTCCCTTATCTCTCTAAAACCCCTATAAATAATATAGAAATTTTCATCCATTAAAAAGATTTCCATCCTTCTCATAACAACTATATGGTGTAGATTATTGAGGATGAGTATTGGATAATCCAACCATTTTATTCTGGATTAATTCATTGAAATATTATATTGTAAACATAGTAAATGAACCTCATAATCACATACTCAATTTCTCTATAATCAACTATTTCTGAACATATTTTAAAATTTTATTAAACTCATTAAAATTATCATAAAATTTCAAACAATAATTCCAAAATGAATTCTATAGCTAGTGAAATCATTAAAGGTAGACTTAAGTTTATCCCCCTCATTAGAACACCTAGTCCCATTGAGTATATAAATGGAGACTAAAGTTAATTTTGACATATTATTTCTAATTAATTTGAAACCATAAGTGAGTTATTGAAATAATATAATAATCATCTAGAGTAAAGTATTGAATGACATCAATATTTGGTTACTGAGGAATGTGTTACATTTACACACATAATTTTTACACCTTTTTAAGAACTAAACTTATGATTTTTTAGCAGTCTCTATTGTTTTTTAAATTAATATTCGACATCCAGTATGATTGATCTCAATGTAATGTTCAATGATAGTGATTCCATTTATCTAAAAAATAATATTTTATTGTAAGTTAATAATTTTTTACATTCATTAATTTGGACATTTATTTTTATTAATCCAATGAAAATGTTGATCTCTTTTAAAATTTGTTGTATATATTAGTAGTCCAAGGTCCATAATTATATATGAAATAAAACATCATTTGCATTAACAATTTGACATTTAATATTGTATAACATAATTATATGAATAATATCATATATGACATTTATATGGCGAGCATAAAATTTGTTTCACAATCCATAACATAGATAAAATCAACATGGTTACTCTTGTATCCAAACTCATAGAGTTTCTTAGAGAAGTATTAACCAACAAGATTATGAAATGATGAACCTAACTGTCAGGGTCAAATCATTATTATTATTTTTCATACAAAAGATAATTCATAGACAACCTTATATTATAGGAACATATACAGTTGGATGATTAAGGTCTTGAAATGTGTTTCCATTGGAAGGAATCTGAAACTTATTATTTTCAGATGATTAAATATCATCATATGATCTCGAGTATTTTAATTAAATTTAATCATGATAATAAAGTATTAATTTTAAATCTTTATTCCTTCCCATGTACCAACATGATCCAACCATCTTGATGGGTGACACTTTACACAAACAATAATTTATTTTACTAACACAATAGAAAAGTTACCTGTATTTATAGACATCCAAATTTATCAAATTCAAAATGTTCCTGAAACCCTTTCATTTAAAGGATTCAAGTAATTTGAAGTAATTAATCGCCAAAAGATTAAGCTTGGTGTAACAGAGAGAAAAGTCCCATTTTTTCTTACAAATACATAAGACTATAGGCTGGTGGGATGTTTGACAAAAATTCCATCTACACATGGTAACATTAATAAATCGATACCATGATATCATTATATTTATAATAACTAATTTGTATAATATATAATTAAATTCTAATTTAATGATCAGAACATTGAAAACAATCTCAATTATAATCCCCATTATAAGACTTTATAGATACATGTATAAAAATTTATAGGAGTAGTTTAACTCTTTAAAAAAATCATACATCCAGTCATAATATAAAAATTATATTCATATATAACAAATGAAATAATATAAATAACTATGTAACTCACATATTTAAATATGAGATAAAAAACTTATAAACCATTCATAAAGCAAGAAACTATAAAAACTTTATAATTTAGCAATTCATTATGGATATTCAATAACTAGAATAAAGTAACAAAAATATATTTATTTGGTTTATGAATATAGCCATGTTGTACATTTATATGGATTTTTTACATAAATATATGGTATTAAATTAATTATAAATAATTTATATTTCAATACGTATTATTTAAATAATTTACATAATCAAAATTTCATATATTTAATTTTATTAACACATTGATCATTTTGATTATAAAAACTAATTTTGTTATGGTTTAAACAATTTCTCAGTCAATAAATATTAATTCTAAGAATTTAAATTAAATAAATATGAAAAATTAATAATTATCAATATAAAATCATTATTATATGACCTTAATTATAACATGTAAAAAATTTATAAATTACACATATAATTTATATAGATACACTTTATTGGAAAATTATAATTCATTCCATATAAATAAATTATATTTTGTATTAGCATTTATTGTAATGGATGTTTATCTAATAATTTTATCTTAAACCATTGGTAAGTAATTCTTAAAATTTTGTAATCAATAAATGCATGAAATAATTAATAATTTAAAAAAATGTCCCAAATTAACTTTTTTATAATTTATCTTTTTTTAAAAAATTATTTATTTAAAATAATTATTGGAAAATAAATTAATTCTACAATTGTTTTATTTTATGATATTAGCATGTTTTCATCTCTGATTTAGTTCAATAGAAATATCATGTATTTTAATAGTTTGTTTTTTTACTATAATATATAATATTATAATATCAATTATATTTTTTTGGATGTGAATCAATATCACTAAAGTGATATGATGTTCTAATTTTTGGATTCACATTAGCGCTGTTATAAAGTATTCTTTGTCAAATTGTATGATGTTATATGTTAAAAATAATTGAATAGTAATGTTTTTATTCATTATGATATCTTATTTCATATATCATCGTTTTACGAATAATTAAGATCTCTAATATCATAAAAAACTCATTTTACAAAATGAATATCCTATTTTATGATAGCCTATATCATAAGACCATCCATAATTCCAACACCATATCATTTTTCACTATATCCAATATTACATACAGTATGATATCAAAATTCATGAATTTATAAAAAACTATTTATGAAATCAAGAAGCCTGACATGGAAATAATACCACAGTAGAGTATATAATGATTGAATAAAAATTATTCAAAGAACTGTAATACATTAGAAACATTATTTATATGATTTTCATGCAATGTTAATTTGACGAATGTAAAAATAAAATAAATAATGAGTACCAAACATTATTTATAGATGATTCTATTATTCTTCAATCATTTTTGTTTATGATAATCCCTTAATAAAAACTCATGGAATCATCCCTCCAAGATACATGTATCTGTTAACATAATCACACTACAATATGGGAAGACCATCAACATATCTTTGATATGAAATTATATTCCATGAAAAAGGAAGAAGAAGTAATATAGATTCAACATTGAGATTTTATCGGTAGGAGGATTTCTCAATGATTACACACAACATCTCAATGGGGTCTTCATTTTTAATATAAGTCTCAACAAAATCCCAATCCTTCCATGACATCTACATGAATGTTATGAAATGTTTTACTAACTAATTTGGTCACAAAAATTTGTACCCTAATATAATTTGTATTCTTATAAGAGTTTCATTATATGAAATGTTATAACTAATTATATCCTTACATGGAGATGATTCAAACATAAACATTTAATATTTGATCTCTATTATAAGTTTTACACTATTAGTGTGAATCATAAAATATTATTATTCAAAACAATAAATTACAACATTAACAAAACATAAAACGTGATCAGAAATTTTGATATAAAACATAAATATATCATAATTAATATAATTCCTTATGAAATACAATACACAAATCATAACCATTTAAGGAATTATGGAATATCTATATTCTTCTATTATAATCATGGTGTATGTTAATAGAAATATTTTTTTACACTATTAAAATTAACATATTTACATGTATTGTATCATTCTCTAAAAATAAAGTTCCCATGATCCTAAGATCTATATAATTACAAATAACAGGAGAAATTATATAAACATACTTAAATAAAACAAAATATTATAAATACACATTGATTTTTTTCAAACTTTTAATGAGTTACAAAGTTTATAGTAATGATAAAATAATTATATTAGAAAAAACTAAATAATAAAATTCACATTTTTTAAATATTATAAAAAATAAACATGCCTAGTATATTCAAAATGGCATGATAAATTCAATTTTTTATTTAAATTATTTTTTCTCAAGACTATGCACAATTGTAAACACATTTCATTATTTTGTTTACCAAAATTTCATACCATTATCATTCCATATGCATACTATTATAATAATTTAACTTCCATGATGTGGATATTTTATTATAAAGAATTTTCATTCTTTATTTAAAAATTAGAAAATCAAAACATTGTTTTATGACTATCATATACACTTGATCCATTGGTTATTTTACAAAGGGAGTTTTTTGAACCCTACTATTTTGATATAATCAAATTATTTTCATGAGGGAAAATGGACAAATTTTTAATATGTGTTTTTCTAACACATTTTAAATGGGGTATAATTCAGTTAAAATATTTGATATCATAAAATTTAAAATATATTCAATTTAGAGAATAAAAAATTTATATAATTAGAACATTTTACAATCACAGAGAGGGACGTTTATTTGAAACCATAATCTATATATAATCAGAGGATATAAAGTACTTTCTTTATTATATTGAACATGTTTATAAAATTAAATAGCCAACTCCAAGAGAATTTCTGTAATATTTACACATTAATTAACCAATTCATTTGGTCATTCCAATGGGAGAAATATTTGGGTTATCCTTAGGACACCACATTTACCTATCCTCTAGATCGACGGCTATTAATGATAAAAAACATATTTTTAACCTATTTATTAAATATATTATTATTCCTTATGATGATCAATAAGAGATATTTTTAGGTCATCCTCAATCTACAAAAATTCTCATAATCTATATTGACTTTTTATAATGATCATATGGCATTCATATTATAATATAACTAATATTTCATTGTATTATAAGAAACAATTAATGGTAAATTAATAGGAAAAAATGAATAATAATGGAAGAAAAAAGAATAATCATCATATATTCTTGAAGGAATGAAAATATGGGACAATTTATGTCCTAAACACACTAAACATTGTTGTCTTGAATATCGAACATGAAAAGAATAGCTAAAAAACTGAATATATGATGTGAAATAAAAGTGAGTAATTTTTATTTTATAAATGTAAAATATCCCGATAATAGTCAAGGAATATATATGATATTCAGAATAGATTAAGAAGAAACTGGGAGAAGTATTCAATAAAATTTCCAAAATTTTCCCGACTTCTTATGTTGGGAAAGTAACTAGTCAATTACATCTCTCACTAAAACAGATGAAGCATATCCGATATAAAATATCAATGTAATAATGTCAAATAATCCTAAAAAATTTCTTATTTTATCTAATAATCGTGGTTGAAGATAAATAAAATAATATTATAGATTCTAAGAAAATCAAAATGTATAAGAGATACTTATATCCTATATTACACTATTAGAAGGTCATTAAAAATGTATGATTAATCAAATACTTTGATGATCAAGATATTTAAGACATGACTATGATGCGTGGAAAAGGATTTAATATTTATATATTTTTTCCAATTAAAAATATAAGTTTTATAGTTTTAATAAATATAATGATATGTAAATTGATGAATCTTTATGTTACCATCAAATAAATAAAATTCGAATAATTATGAGGGAATAAAATAAAATTGTAGTGCTTAGAAGATTTGAATGCCCCTATGAAACCACTAATAACTACATATTTTTCAAATGAAATGTTTTTTACTCTATATAATGTTTATATAGAGATTATTTAGGACTAAAAGGATAAAATATAAATCTATAAGGAATATAAGTCAATAATTTGGGAGATATAATGGGATTTCCTTGGAGAACACTTACTTTAACATCTTACTTTTATCACCTTATTAATAATCCAATTCAAGGAGAAAATATTATCTTCTGGGATTTCATCAAATTCACTTCACAACCATAACTCATAATCCAAATTATTTCATTGTATTTATTTATAGATTTTAGAATATCCTATTAATTAAATTTTATATATCCCCCCTTGAATATATTTTTTAAAGAAGCTACGAGGATATTTGTTTTTATTAGGGTGCCCTTTCTGTATACCCTTTAAAAGCTGTATGTCACACAATCCATGACATACCTGATGGGACTTCCAAGTATACATGTGCTAGTGACTATGACCTAGAGATAAACAACCACCAAAGGGAACAATTTCAACATAAACTAAATCTAAATAAAATAAATATACATATACATGAATGGAATAAACAAAAAATAGTAAAAATATGAAATATATCATGTGTCAAAAGGAAATAGTGGAAATGATACAACTAAAACATTGAAAAACAATATCCAATATACAAAAAGAATAAAAACTAAAAACATAAACTAAAAAATATACTCTATATGATAGAATGGGACAAATTCTACCATATCATCACTTTCTAACCAGGAAAAACTGATATAATCATTATCACCTCACTATAAAAAAATTATTCTCCCAACATAAAAAGACATAAAAAGGTATAAGAACCACCAAAGGGGTTCATAGGGTGTGAGATAAATAGTCTCATCTGGATCCCAGCAAACGTTTTCGTATCATTTCTCTGTAAAAAAATCATAACAATTCTTATCATTAAATAAAAATATGCATGATAATTAGTTAAATATATTTGATATAAAAACATGTTAAAACATTTAATTATATAATTTTCAACATGTCAATATAATCCTTGAAATACGGTATCAAGTCATATCACATATTTCAAGAATTCAAAAAAATCATGTATCAAATATCATATCAACTTCAAATTGTATAAACAAACATCATAAAGGATAAACACACTTAGGAATACATTGGGATTATCCAATAGACTACTCATACAATATTATTTGTCTAGTTCAAACTATAAGTTCCTTGAGCCAAAGAATATACACTCCATGAATATAAGAACACCCAAGAATGTGAAACTACTAGCATCATACATGTTCATATATCCCATTAATCTATACTCCAGGAGAATAGAAACACCACAAGAAGTGATCCTCCAAATGAAAATGGACGATATCCTAAAGATACAGCTTTCACCTAAGTACCCAAGGCATCAATTATACTAAAATTCCCAAAACATTTCATTATAACCATTTTTTGAAATTAATTTCATAAAAAAATTTGACAATTAGTTGATAATACACTTTTCCATTAAAAAAATTAGTGGAAAAAATATTCATACAAAAAACATGTTTCCACATATAAAAATAAATTATCAAAAAAATTCCTTTAATTTATAAAATTATTTCAAATAAAAAAAGAAACATTTTTCTTCCATTAATTCCTAGAGATGAGTCAACCTATCTCAACCATAGGTCAAACAAGCCTACAATGGGATCCACTGACCATAATTGTAGACAAGGTGAATAAAAAAGGAATTCAGATTTATTCCAATGTTTTCGAATCACATCCCCTAGGAAAAGAAAATGATTGAATGTTTATATTATGAAAACCATTAAAGAAAAATCACCCACCACGATACAAAAAAGATATTATTTTTACATAGAAGAAAATCATGCAATAGATCATGAAAGGATCATTAATTTTATCATCATAGATAAAAATATCTAAAAAATAGAACACAATGATGTTACTAAGCTAATTGAAAAATAATAAGGAAGAGGATCCCTCACTCGAAGATATTTACAGCAAAATCAATAGTTATTAATCACTCAAAGATGATATTGTAAAGGATAAGAGATCACCAAAACCACATTAGAGATATCCTAGGTCGAGAGAGAATAGATATACGATCAAATAAATTACAAGTCATACATAAAGCAACCAAAAAAAGCCTCTATAATTTAATAGTATGTATAACTTATAAATAATTCAATTAAATATTAAAATTCTCCCAATAAAACATGTCACCCCTGATTAAATTATATATTTTTACCATTTCATGAAGTTTATAATTTTCATGGCATGTAATCTTTTTAACTCTTGAACCCAAATCATAATATATTCTCAACCACCAATACAAAAAATTTAAAAATTAGATAATGTGAAAATGTTCATCAAATATAAAACACTCAAGATTCTAATGAAAAAACCAACCCAATACCAATGGCCTTGAAACTTTGGGAGAGCCTCATAAATCCTTTAAAACATTCATTCCCAGAACTAATTAATTCAAACAAACAAACAACCCTAAACTGTAACTCATTTACCCTATTAAAGGATATCTGTTACTAGAGGCTCCAAATCACACCCAATCAGTGAGTTAAACAGAAAGGGAAATTATGAAAATATAAAATAGGATAATGGGATGTTACAAACACCCACTACAAGACGTTCCATACATGGGAAGTTATGTGAAAGAATTATTTTTGGAAAATAGATATGGAAAAATCTCTCTCATCAACATCTCACACTCCCATGTATCATGAGAATATGATCCATGTCTCCATAAAAATGAACCAAGAGAAATTATTTCACATGAAAGAAATTCACTTAACAGATAATGATAATGATTATATTATCATAAAAAACATCGTTTTCCACCTCGATATCCTTCTAACAACGAATGTGAGAGGGATTATGATGACATTTATTGAGCTCCAATTTGTGTAAAACATCAAAATTTCCATTAACTGAACCTGAAATTATTACTAACATGTAACATTTCCATGTACTTTGGTGGCTAGAAATGGTTCATCTCCTCTAAGATCTAACTTCACCTACATTTCAAGATAATTATATCCCAAAAAAGGAGAAACCTTCAAGTATATCTGATCACTAATGGGAAACATGAAAAAAAAATTCATCTGATCCACATACAATTTATATCCACTATAATCTATAGCCATTTTCCAATATTTATCCTAAATAATTAATAAATTATCTTGAAAGAGACTTGTTCCCACCAAAGATGCGTCACACTACTCTTTCCAATAACGAGTTAATTTGCATGTGAGATTATACAAAGCCTCCAATAGATCTATTCTGGTCGACGACAGATAAGTATATTTATAAGAAAATTGAATTAGTTTTAGAAGGATTCCTCCAGAACCATAAAAATACAAGATACATCCATAAATAATATTTTCTAGGATATGAATATAATGCTCTATCGGGCCGATTGTATGTGGATGGTAAGCAATACCCAACATGAACTAAGTTTCGATAATCTCTTGGAGACTCTTACAGAATGAAAAAAATAAACCTAGGATCCATTTATGAATCAATGATCGAAGGAAACACATGTAACCTCATGTTCTCATGCATATACACCTTACCCAGATCATCAACTTTTGTGGTGTCCCTAAATTGAATGAAGTGATATAAATTTGTACACTAATCAATCCCAACCAGGATAGAATTAATCTCTCAGGTAGTCCATGGTAATATAACAAGAATTTACCTAGAAACTTCATCCCATTTCCAATTTAAACTAGGATATACTGTAGTAACAAATAATGGTTTGAGGCTCTTAATTTATCTATATAAATTTGTAATAGTAAGAAAAATAATCTACAATTTCACACTATATACCCATAAACTAGAATCGTTATCTCATGTTATAATACATATTCATAGTTCCTAGATGAATGGCCTACAACTAACAATGTAATTCAAAAAAAATGTTATCCTCACATTGGATGGGATGAAAAATCATTCCCCAAAAATGGAGAATACCATTTAAAGAGAGATACCAACTAGAAAAAATTTCCCCACATTAAATGGTTCCTCAAATTCACCGTAACTCATTATGCTCTATTTGAATTTGAATAATATACTCATGTAGAGATTATGACAACTAAATGCCTATCAGAACCATATATAAAACATGATTTTAAACTACCCAGTAAAACTAAGGGAATATTCCCATAAATTTTCACTCTTATTTTGATTCTAAGATAGCATGTGATGTAACATTATAGATCAGATCATTTATAAAGACATTCCCCTACCACAGGTTGTAGATAATCTTGAAGTAAAACATATAAAGTCCTTATAACCACAATCTCCATATATGATTCATGTATTTAGAGGTAAAGATATAGATTAAATTATTATTGTTAGAAAATACATTGATCCTATCCAAAAAATATAATTTCACCAACAATTATGTTCATGAATAACCATGAAAATATATAAATCATTAGTGGGAAAATTTTTATCATGTGGTCAAATATAGTGAGAGGAATAAGCAAGAACATTATAATCTTATATAATATAAAAACCTAAACCATCCCCAGAAGAATCACAAAAAACAACATACCCCTTGCCCACCTCAGGTAAGATCAAAATAGAAATCGATGTCAGAAGTAATTTGATCTCATTGAAAGAAGATTCTCACAATGAATCATATATGGATTTTTCCCCATTACATGTTAGAGATGTGAAAGGTGAACCCTATATTGAGAAATAAATAATGAATAATTGATAATATACCACAAGACCAATGAATCTATGAATTTAAAAGACATTACATGGTTTCCCAATGAAAGAAAACATCCAACTCATCAAGATCAAATTATAGACCATGATCTAAAATCACATGCCCCATGAACTCAACATATGAGATCTAAAAAGTACATTTATAGTTTTTTACATATAAAAATTTAATCCTTAGGATTTATAGATAAAAAATCATATGGTTCTCCTAGTATCACAAAGATTTTTAATAAATAACAATATTATCCATGAACACTACAATAAAAGATTCAAGATAATGAGGAATTATCTCATTTATAAAATCTATAAAAACTCTAGGATCATTAGTCAAACCAAATGGAATCAATAGATATTCAAAATGGTCATACCATCTTGAGAAAACCATCTTTAGTATACCAAAAACATAAACACTAAGCTGTTGATAACAAGGCTAAAGATCATTTTTGAAAACAATATTTCACTTTTTAACCAATTAAACAAATCATATACATGAAGAAAATGATAATTATTCTTAAATATAACCTGATTCATCAGTATATATTCCACAAATAGTCAAATTTAATCATATTACTTCTTGGAGAAGATCGTAGGGGATTCCCAAGGAGAAACACTAGGGTGAAAAAAACCATTGGCCATGAAATCATACAACTGAATCATAATCTATTTCAACTTCTATTGAACCATAAGATAAAAAGTTATCAAAAATAGCTAGGTAGCTAGAACCAAGGATTTCCTAAACTCTACCACCCTCTCTAGATGAAATATAGAGAAATCACCTAGGAAAACATTAGGAAAGTCTTGTATAATAGTAAAAAGATCATCTATATAAGAAACATAATTGGGCTCAATTTCTACAGAAGGAAATAACTCTTGAGCTCTGGGAGGGAGATATTGCATGGCCAGACCCCTGATCCCACTCACCCCCATATACATGAGAGCTCCAATCAGCCACATGAAATGAGACATTCCATTGATTACAATAAAATTAATCATGATGAGAAATTTTCCAATAAATAATAATGATGATGTAAAACTAGTACAAATCGTGAATGAGAAAATATCAGACAAACTCGACATATGCTATCGAAATCAAACAAGAAGGATAATTAAACCCCTTATTTTTACTATTCCTATAAGGTTTCACTGAATTCATACCAAAATACATGAGATCCATTGGATGTTTTAATTCCAAAAAAATATCTATTGAAATTGATTGGGAGACACATATATCAAAAAAATCACTAACTATAAAAAATCATCATCTATGAGAAGGTGATTCACTCATGATGCATGTTCATGGATCCCTACAGTCATTTAAACTAGTGAATGTGTTAAAGTATCCTTTAGATCTTATGATCCTAGACCACAATGATACATAAATATAACCTAACATATATTCTATAGATAACTATAATTCCAACAACCGTTACACATTTTCACATTTTTAGAAAAAAGAATTCACGGTGTGTCCATCCTTACCACATTGATTGCTGGTCAGAGACACACTACTGGATAAAAATGAAGGTGTAGAGGGGGAATGTTGCTGAGAACCACCTACATCACTCTATTAATTATATTTCCACATCCCCCTATTCCCTTGTACACCATTAAAGATTCCACTTGGTGAAAGAGAATGGGCATAATAACAATCCTTTCAAGTTATATCCACATTTGTCATTATTTCCCTATCCATCATCTTCACATGGGTCAAATGTTTTTGTATAAATAACTGTGATATGAAATCTAGAAAAAACACTTTAGGCACATTTTATCCTTCAAAAGGACATCCTTAATACCTCTATAAAAAAATTAACCAACTCAAGCAACTAATTAAGGAACACCAAAACTAAATATTCTCTCTGTTTTATAGATAAAAACTCTTGAGACATATCAATCATCATAGATTTTGGAAAAATCTACCAAATGAAGAAGTTATTGAATCCATTCTTGTCAAATACCACTTGTCAATCTTATTATACCCTAGAATCTCACCATCTATTATTGGAAACCCCATGTATGAAATCCACACACATCACCTTGATATTCTTAGGTGTATTTAGGAATTCAATGAATTGGTCCATCCTTTCCTATTAATCATCCAAATCTCGAGGTTCATTAGAACCCTTATAGGATAATGTATTCTCATAGAGGATCTAACCTGATCAATTCTTGGCACTAATATCTTTTGGATGTACCTCAACAGCTATGTTCTGGATGTGAGGAACATTTTGGTCAACATCACAAACTACCCACACAATAACCTTGATAATATTCGATTCTTTTGGAAGATTACATTAAATATTTTCAGATGAACACTCATGAGGAACCCCTTGAAGATTTCACATAGGAAAAACACTATATAAGGAAATATATTAAATGATTATAAAATCATATAATATCATTTCATACCAAAATAAATAATAAAAAATTAGATTAATGAACATTACTCAATATAGGAGACACACATCCCAATATCGCATGGTAAATAATGTCACATCATGAAAAGATCTAGAATTGCACTAACTAAAACCTACCTATAAAGTAATAAAAATCATATCTACTTAATACTATGCATCCTAAGACAAGGGATCATGATGACTGAAAACCTTTGATACCAAAATGTAATGACGGTATGGATACCCTCTCAAACTGATAACCAACCAAATCTATTACATAACCAAAGGGTATTCACGATCCCCACTGGTGAAAAATAGAACCTGATCATCAACAACAACCATATGGAATGATTTCATGCAAATTGAATAAAAAAATTCACACACACACACATATATATAAAGATATATATCTAAACAAAAATTGATACTCCATGTGATAGTATAAACAAAATCCCACCATATCTACACCACCTTCCTAAAATCAGCTGATAGAAGCCTAACCACCTCACTTGAGGGCCCTTCCTATCCATGAATTGAAGGACATACAAAGTTCAATAAACAAAAGAGGTGTTGTGCAAGGTGAAAGATATACAATCTCATTTGGATCCCTCAGAGGTGTTCTATATCATGTCTTTGTTAAACAATATGAATAATTATCAAAATTAAAAAAATAGGAAATGATAATAAGTTAATCCATTCCAATATAAAAATAATGGTAAATAATTTAATACAACCTTCTTTCTTATTTATAAATATTCCAGGTAAAATAGTTTCAATATTTATCACACATATCAAGATGTAATAAAATCAAATATAACATTTAATTACAAACCCAAATAGCACAAACCAAAATAAGAGAGCATATACATAAAAAAGATCATAGTATGGAAGGATATATGACTACCTATACCACATTTTTTGTCTAGCGCACACTACAGGTACCTAGAAACAATGAATCTATACTCCAGAAATAGGGGGAACCCTCATTAAGTGAAACCCACAATATCACACATTCCTAGAGCCCATGAATCTACACCCTTAGATAGCAGGAACACCCCAAAATGAACCTCAAATAGTAAATGAATTATGACCTCATTCTACACTATCCTCCTATGTACACAATGTTTCAATTTAGAAATAATTTCTACGTGATTTAATTAAAACTGTGATTTTAGAATCATTTCATAAATTATTTTCAGAATTCATTTAATATAACCTTTTATTATACCAAAAAAATAAGGGGAAATCTTTTCAAAAAATCCCATTTGAACACACACAACTCAAATAATACATCATGAAATTACATTTATAAAACAATTTATAAAAAATAGGGCAATACAGTTCATCCAACCTAGTATACAGATGGAACCACCTACCACCATCTGAGGTCTCACATGATCACAATGGGATATAAAAACTATAAAGGAAGAAAGTCTAAAAAATAAAATCCATGATATTGATTACCATTTATTTGAATCCCACCCAAAAACAAAAGAAGATGGTGGAAAGGGAAGATCAATAAAAATGAAAAGAACACACACCTGTCACACGAAAACTAATAAAATATCAACCCCACAAGAAATTAATGTATTATATCTAGATCGAATCAAGAATATTATCATCATAGTTCAATGGATCCAATAATGAAAACATTGGCGCTACATTTATCAGAGATAATGAAGAAGCAGAAGGATCATTAACCCTGAGAAATGCACCACACCATTAATGAAGATCAATCACTAAATAAAGAGACCGTGAATGAGTTTAGATCCCCAAAATCACATGGGAGAGATCTTAGGTCAATATATAAGAGGAATATGTTAAAAAGAATAAAAAATCATATGTTCAACATGTTCAGAAGAAAATTTCATGAGAATTACATGTTTTTTAGACCAATCAGGTTATGTAATTCATGGATAAAAAGTACTTCCAAAAAATACACCACCCTAAATGAAAATTTAAATTTTCAAAATTAGATGACATGTAAAATATTCAAAATGTTTTATATTTTGATGCCCTAAACCCAAATCACAACATCTATCAGAAAAATAATACAAAACATGTAACCATTACATGATACGTAAACATCTAAAAATAGAAAAATTCTAGATTTTCTTGAATAGAAATAAACCAACATTTAAATTTTCTGAACTGAGGGAGAGACCTAAAAAAATTTAACAAATTTATACATAGAATCCATTTATTCAAAAAACATATATCCTTAAACATTAGGCCATTTTCCCTTATGGTATATCACCATCCTCTTTTTCCCAAAAATGCACACAAACAACAAGGGAGACAGAAATAGTGACAAGGAATATATGAAATAGGATAATAGGATGTTAAATCTTTTATTATAGATTTTTTAGGGATAAAAAAATAATTACTATTGATTATAGCTAAAAATTTCATAGGTAAAAGGATATTCCCATTTTATTATAAAGTGTGAAATATTTTTAGTCAATTTTTTTAGAAATGGATATAAGATCATCCTATCACATTAGATTGAAATAAATTAAGTTTTTAGGGATAAGAATAGGTTATCAATATAAAATATATAATGTTTTGAATTGTTATCGAAAAACTATTTAACATTTCTTATATACCATTAATATTGAAATTATGATTTGTTTTCAATATCTACATTAATTTTATTATATCTCTCTATTAACTTTAAATTAATTATCTCTATAAGAATTTCAAAACCCATAAAGTTAGAAAAAAATTCAATCACCATCCTTTTATATTTCTTAAATATTTATATGATTAAATACCTTACAATATTTAATATATTCCTTCTCTAATATACCATGTAGAAACAAAATACATAGACTCAATTATCCAGTAATCCATTTCCTAGATATAAATTTCCTCTTGAGTTTTTTTTAATTTATACATTCAATTTTTTCCACTATAATTTTTTTATTTAATTTTGATTTATATTTTATATGTAATTATTATTAGAAGGGTGTTTTAACATTTTATTTACAATTCAAACCCATTAGATGTTTCATACCATAGTTTATCTACATAAATATTTTATATAGTTCAAAAAAATATTTATATATGTTTTTAAAATAAATTATTAGCTGAATAGTGTAATGTAAAAGTTATAATATATTTCATTTATGTATATTGTGAGCATATGAATATTTAGATAATTATTTTTATAATATCTATATTATCCCATGATTAGTATAAACCATAGGAGTGGTTAATGTTATATAATCATTTGGTTATTTGGCCTTATTAATTTATTTGAGATCATAATTTTCTACTAAAATGTATGTATTGTGTTAACATGTGTCCTAAGGGTCAGATTCTTCATTTAAATATTACTAATTATACAAAAAGATACTTGTATACTTATTCCCCATTTTTATAGGAACAAATCTTTACTGGAGATTTTATAATGTTATATACAGATTAAATAAAATAGTGGAAGAAATTAATTGTTATTATTATTTATCATTACAAAGGCTTAAAATTAACAATATGCTCATTCCTTCATGTAAAACAATATTCCATTATTGTTTTTTATAAAAAAAATCGAATTTAAATTTTATTTGAGGACTATAGATCACGAATCAAAGAAACATTATCTTAAATAATGCATAGTAAAATTTATTTTTTATTAAATTTAAATCATTCATGTGAATCATAATCACAAAAAACTCATTTTAATAGTATTTAAATTTTTTTATAGAGATTTAATAAACTAAAGGTATTGAATTTTGAATATATTCTCATCATTTTGGGTTTTTTAATGTTATTAATAATTTAAACCAATATTTTCCCTAAAATATATTAATTTCCTTAATGTGTTACTTCTGAGTTGGATTCATCTTTTATAAATTTTGATGTCATAAAAATGACCCAAGTTTCATTTTCTATAATTTTATGGGTGCTAGAACCGATTATAGAATCATTTTGTGTGTGATGAATTTTAACCATGATATTCAATTAATTTGAATTTTTCATGATTTTTAGTGACATAAGGAGTAGAATTATTTTAGTTCATTCTGATAATATAAAAAAAAGTTTGAGTTTTTTTAAATGTCATTTTATATTTAGAGAAACTTTTATGACATTATATCATTAAGAAAAACATTTTTCACTTAAATAACACATATTAAAATATAATTTTTTTATATTAATGCAGGTTTTTAGTCCTAGATTCAGAAAATAAACATTTTTATATATTAAAAATTACTTTATAATCATTTCACAATGTAAGGGTACAAAATTATGATGACCATTTAGTTATCTTATATTCAATTGACTTTTAAGTTAATTTTTATCATGAGTGTCTAATAAAATGTACTTATTATTTATGCTAACATTATATATGATTTAAGAATATATTAATGTAATAGGTCATAAATTAACGATGTGTCATTGTTATAAAATTTTATTGAATCTAGAGAAAATTTAAATAGGTTTTTATGTTTGTTGAAAATAACTAAAATAACATGGATTAAATTAGATTTTTTGTTTTTTCATCACCATGAGCATAAGTTCAAAAACAATCATCATTAAATGAAAAATATGTCTCTAGAATTATTATTTCAACATCTTGTCGTATTTAGAGTATATTTTATAACATTGTTCTCTTAAAATAAATGTTTTTAACTCAAATGATACATGGAAAACTTAATTGTTTTTATGTTTACGCGTGTCATGTGTATTGTATCATCATTTGAATCATTTATTTAGGTCCAAAATTATATATCCAAAATTTTAAATTGTATGGGTACTAAATTTCAAAAGAATATTTTCCCAATGAGTGTGTTAATTTTTTTAGATAATTTATATATTGATTATCCTATAAAATGTATGTCTTTCATTAATATATTTCCTGAGAGTTATATATACATATAAAATATTCCTAAACAACATAAAAATCCCATATATCATTATGATAAAATGTAATGTTTACCAGATATCATTACATCATTTTTTATAGATAACATAGCTTATTCAAGTGAGTAAACTACTATGTTTTTAAATATTTGGTTCCCTAGGAATTAGATTCTCATGATGAACATTACTACAAGTTACAAATTAGTTTATTAACATTATAAAATAATTTTATTGTAATTAGTGCCTAGTTGAGTAGTTTTAAATATTTAATGGAAATTACTCAAAACATATTTCTATGGAAATGAGTTATTTCATAGGTGAATAGTAAATATACATGAAAAACAAGAAGATTTTTTAAGATGCCATTCCATCAGAAATATATATTTTGTCTATGAAAACACTCATATAATATTCATCATGAAAATAAAATGTTTCATGTTTTTCATCTAATGAACTAATACAAGAAACATTCAATGTAATCTTTACAATTCATAATATTTATATCTATTTAAATTATAAAATGATAAAATATATTCTATAGTATTTTATTACATTTTTACCATTTAATAGTTATATGATCATATAAATAATATATTATTGTACATTTAGTACATTATATATAATATTTTACTATAGGATCACAACACAACTTATACAAAAATAATGATTTTATAATTATGGAAACATAATATATATATATATAATATTGGAGACATGTTCTTACCAAATCTAGAAACAAATCTTATATTGGATATATTTCAATAGTAGGTACTATCTATATATGAAGCATATAAATATTCTTCTTATAATTTATTATAGTATTATCAATAATCATTAGAAATTCATAAATATTTTATTAAGAACATGTTTAAATAGAAAAAACTATAATTCTCTTGCTAATAATCCATAGTATTGTTTTTATTAAAGAAATTGGATCTATGAGTGATTTAGTGAAATCAATTACCAATTTTTTTCTTTTAGTATAAAATATTATTCATAATTAAATTTATCGCCTTTGTATATATGAATAAAAATTACTTTTATGAATATGGTTATGTAATTGACATTGAAATATGCCTATAAAATATATGAATTCATATTCTTGTTAACAAGGACATATTATATGATAAAAAACTATATGTCACTAATCCAACCATTAACACCCCATTCAGGTCCTTTAAAACTATTAATTAAATTTAACATATATAATGTCTTAAAATTATTTAAAGAATATAATTTTTTTAAAAATAGGTGGAAACATATTAACACTTTAAATACTTAATTCATCTTGAGAACCCTATTGATATCCTCTCAATCACTCAAAACCTTAACTACCACATTGGGAATGGGAATGAAATACTCAAACAACTATTTATTGAATGATATAGTAATCCATAATTTCAATGCAGATGATCTAATATTAAGGATTTTTTTGCATAATTAATGTCAGATTTCATATGCATGTTTCTAAATAAACATATAATACGACTATTGAAATTAATAGTTTTATACTCAAAATATTCCAACATTTTTGTTTCATAATATGATTAAAAAATGATAAAATTTGAAAAATGAATGAATAAAAAAATTTATTTAATCAACTTATAATATCCACTCAACAAAAATTGGAGGTAGGCCATTAAAATGGGGAAAATAAATATATAGAATTACTCAATATTCATGAATAAAGATATTGGATAATGATAATAAATTTTTTTTATTTGTAATATGTATATATATATATATATATTATCAAAATTAATATTAAAATAATATTATTACCATCACATCATCCTGATGTTGATCAAATGTCCCATGGGAGGAAAAATATTTGTGTTTTATTTTTAGGGGAAAATTATGGGCGTCCCATAACATATTCACTAATACACTAATACATGAATAAATATATTTTTGAATATAGTATAAAATTCCATATGAAATACCTTTAACTAGGTATTAAATTTTCATAGTTTATATTTATATCACCCCCATCTATTATTACTTGCTTAATTAATCGTTCCTAAACCTAAAAACAAAATAAATTTATTCAAAATATATAAATAATTATTTATAATTATATTACTTATAAATTTTATATAACAACCATGTATCCCGATGTTGATGAGGCAATGATAGATTGTAATGGTAGAATGTGTTGTGAAATATATAATATACATATGGATTAGAGACTCATAAATGTTTATGAAACTATATAAGGGTTGTGGGATGGATGTGAGGATAATAATGGGAGCCATAAATTCTAATAGATATTGAGAAATAATATATCGAAAGTATTTTTTAAATCCTATTTATGTGAAAATTTGGAAATTTATAAATAATCCCTCTAATAATAAACTATAATTTAATAACAAAATTTTTATTATGAGGATGATCTCTCAAGGAAGAGATTAAAAATTAAAGTAGAAAAATTATTTAAAATTTCAAGTCATTTAATTCCAAATAATTTATAATTACCCTAAAAACAAAATTAAAAATAAATAAAATCATTAAAGGTAAAATACTGTTGAAAAAATTAATTATTAGGTACATAAATTATTGAAATCATGAATATTTATATCGAATAAATTTTTATCAAAGTAATTATTTTGAATCAAGAATGTAGTCTTGTATTTATTTTAAAATTATCAAACAAATCCATTACTTGTTATGGAATTAAATAAATTTAATAATTATTATACATGAAATCATATTTTAAATAAATATATACATATATATAATCAATAATCACCAATAAATATTTATCATTCACTTTAGACATTTAGATACCATCTTTTAAATAAATTAATAAAAATTAATCAATATTAATGGAATAATTATTTATAATTAATTGAGTAATGTGTAGGCAAAAAATAAATTTTCATTAAAATAAAATGAAGTAAATTATTCAATCACACCGCCACTATAATTATACTATATGAAAACTATCCTCCCATACTAGTCGTTTTACACATGAAATAGTATACAATTTGTTCACCCATATCCATATCAATAAAATAAGTCTAATGACAATCATGTTGTTTAATATATCAATTGGGTATTTTATTATACACCTTTTAATACAAAACATTCTTCACATTAACCCATTTACTTCTACATGAATGCATATATTTATAATTTGATGTTATCCCACGTCCAAAGGTAGTAAAACACAAATATCATATATAAAATTTTTTCCATCCTTTTTTTGAAAATATATGGCTAAAACTTCAAATATATCTTTATTTAAAAAAACATATACAAAAATAATGATATTTCCCATGGAAAAATATGCATCGCTCCTCTATCTCATAGTTTTTTCCCATAGATCTCTCTGAGATTTATGAATTTAGATACCCAATATCTTTTTTATTTTATATCGATGATATAATCACCATGATATAAAATTACTTCTAATAATATTTATAGGATTTGTTTTTCATGGACGAACAAGAATAATTTTCCATTATTTTGAAAAATATTTTATATTATAAATACTAAAACGATATAGAATTTATCAAAATATTAATTTTCATAGAATAATTATTTATTAGATTTTAATCACTTCATGGAAGAAAAATCATCAAATATTTAACAAATCAAATCATTCAAACTATTTAGTGTCTTTCTCCATAAAAAAAATAACATATAATAACCACCATATCTATAATGGAATTTATCATAAAATATATTTACTATCACATCAAATAAAATATTTTACAATTCAAAATGGTTATTTATACCAAAAAAATCCACCATCATAATCTATTAGGTATTCATACACAATTTACAATCATTTACATCAGGGTATTGAATGTTTTCTTGAACATAATTTATATATACAAAAAATAGAGACTCAATAATATGGTTTATTATATCACTGAATTATATTTATCAATTTATCCATCTAATTCATCATTATTTCATAGACATAAATTAAACAATATCTATGAATGTTTTTCCTTTTAATTCATGAAGCACTACATATGATGTGGAAGAGATAAGGCCATTTCCCATTGTTCTATTATCATGTAATTTCAATTGATACTAGAAAATTAAAAAATATACTTAATATATTAAATAATTTATGAAAATTATAACAATATAATAAATATATTTACAACCAAAGAATATTATGTTATAAGATTAAATAATTCCAAAAATAATATTATATAGTTATTTAACAAAATATATTAAAATGTATTCAAACTAAAAATTAAAAATATAAAATCAAATTCATCTAAATTTCATATAAATGTTACACATGAATAAGAATCATATATTACAAAAAATGTGTAAATTTAAAAACTAATTATTACAAATTTTATATATAAAATATAAAAATTATAAATTAAGTAGTCTATGGTCAATATCATTACATAGTGAATGATCTTTATAATAAAACATTGATTCAAAAGTCAAAAATTAATTTAAAAAAGAATTGGTTTTATTATTAAATAATATAAATATAATTATCAAAATAAATAAATAAAATAATCAATAGTTAAAGACATGAAAAAAATCAATGACCATACCCATTTTAATAATTTTCCCTCCATATGCTGAGTCAAAACTTGTTGATTCCTAATTTACTCTATATTGTTATTTTATAATGATACCTTAATTTACTAATGAAACCCATCACAACCCACTCATACTTAATTAAAAATGGACATTCCTCCACCTCCACATCCCCTGGGACATGATCACATCCACGTGAATGTGATCTCTTACCATCTAATTCTTCCCCTAAGCAGCCACAATCTCACCCCCTCTACCTATTATCATCATAACTAAACATATCTATTATGCCAGGCTTTTTCCTGGGTTAATTCCTATCGAGATCATCTATGTATTTGAAGTATTTACACTCTTTAAACCCTCTAAAATTATTTATCCCCCTTCCTTTTCTATGAGTCACTCTTCATTTCAACCTCTATCGAATACTTCTAAAAGATATTATATATTTATTCACTCTGATCTTATTTTGGTTATATTGCATAGAAAATATGTTTTTTAATTATTATTCTATTTCAAAGGATAAATGAAGTTCTATTATCCAGTATATTTCGGTTTATCTTGATCACCAATAAAAGTCTCAATCAAGGAAGGGTTCTTTCGAGTATTATTTGCAACCTTTTCCATCATCAAAAAACCATATCACTAATTATTTAGTTCCTTTTATTTATGTTTATAGGATATATTATTTACAATTTTTTTAGGAATTTCTATTAATTTTAGTGTGCTCTTTTCCTTTCAAATTCATGATCCTATCCCTTTCAGTAAACCCTTTTCTCTCTTTATTTATATATTATCAGTCACATAAATTTATTATATGAAAGATTTGGAATACTTTATTTTATAGATGAATTTTGTGTATTTTTTATTAATTAAAAACAATATATTATTTACATTATTACACTTACTATGTTTATATATATTTCATACATTATGTGAATATTTGGTATGTATATTATATATAATAATATTATATATCAAATTTTTACTGTATTAATTTTTTATTTTTTTATAACTTTTAAAATTTTAAATTGAACTATAAAAGCATATTTAATATTTCATAATATTATTTTTAGTTTTCAAATTCATTTTTTTCAAAAAATATTCTTAATTTTAGTCATATAATCATGCTTTTATAATCATGTATGATCAAATGTTTTTTCTGAAAAATGTAGATATATATGATGTTAACATTACTATTTATGGTATATAAAATTTTAAAAATTTTATTATATAATAATCTTTTATTTATTCATATATTCAGAACTCATAATTTTTTATACTACATATCAACTCATTATAAATATTCCACACACAATTTTAAATTTATACAAAGCATATGAGAGAAAGAAATTTCATAGAAGACTAATAAGGCTATTAAAATAAATTCCCCATTTTGTATAAATGGATGTTATTTCATTTACTAAAATCATATAAAAGATATCATTTTCATTCCAGTATCAACTATATAATTAAATGGATTTTTTCCTATACACTTTCATTTGAAATGAAATTTATTTATTTCCTATCTTTTTATTTAACATTCATTTTATCCCAAATTTTTTATTTTACATAAAAATCAATTTTGAAATTTTTACAAATGAAAATATTTCTATTCAACGTCTAATGGAATAAAAAAATTATGATTTTTAAAAATATCAATCTAAATGTAAATATGATAATTTTCCAAAATTAGTTTTCAAATTCAATAAAACAAAATTTTAAAGGAATATAATTTTTTTTTTATTTTTTTCCCTAATGAATATAATGTAAATATTACTTCAATTGTTATTATGGGAATACCTATGATTATTGCAAAACCTTTAAATTTATATAGTACCTTATTTTTCTATTTATTATACTATTTTACATAGAGTGAATTCATTTACATAACAACATAGATGTTAAGTTTCTTGAATATCATGAATGTGTTGTACTTATCATATAGAAAAACTAGTCACTTATCCATCGTTTCAGGCATTTCACATCTTCCCTTTCATAGGATTATATGTATATAAATATATAATTCCTTAACGATATCACCGACATGAAATTATTGAGGATGAATCTCCATTTCTAGTATTTGTTATTCTAATTATTTTTTAAAACATTATATCATATTGAAATTAT
This sequence comes from Viscum album, assembly GCA_963277665.1. Classification (NCBI taxonomy): domain Eukaryota; kingdom Viridiplantae; phylum Streptophyta; class Magnoliopsida; order Santalales; family Viscaceae; genus Viscum; species Viscum album. The sequence goes on from OY728123.1 coordinate 1,342,945,123, forward strand.
AAAATCCACAAGATTAAAATTGATTAGTATTTATTATAGTAAGGCCAAAAAGTTTCATATTTTTAAATAAAAATATCCCATAGACATAATATATAAAAACTATAACCATTTTACATGCATACTATAAATTACTATATAATTTTTATATTTTAATTATATTCACATTTTATTTTATTATTTTATATACATATTCCCTATACACTATATATGTCATTACCCCCTCCCTCCAATGGCACTGCAATAAGTAGAGAGATATAATGACCTCGAGTCCTACCCCCAATAGGCCCCGGGTTGGAGACTATCACTAAGGGTGTACAAATCTCATAATACGGGTGGAATTACCATATATAAGAGACAAGATCAGGAGATATGACTGATCATCCAAAAAGATACCCTAAGACAAAATATAAAGAAGTCCAAAACCATCCTACATGAATTTTTAAAATGAAAAATGATATAGTAAATGTCTCCAATGTAAATAAAAAAAAGTAATTCTAAGCTGTTGTACATAAACTCTATAGAGATCTGAGCTAGTAACACAGAGACCAGCCCGCATAATCCTAAAGGGAACTTGAAATCTATTTTATATACCTAGTGTGAGAATATAATTATACTAAGTGGAAAAAACCAAAGTCTATCAAGAACATATGAGTAAATCCTTCTAATGCCCCTATGAGAAAATAGAATAACCAAACAACACCAAAATAGGTATAAAAACCATAAAAACCTCACCATGTAATGAAATTCAAGTAGTATGATATAAATAACACCAATGATAGTTTAACACACACCACTTTCCCACTGGTATGCCGTTCTATCCCAATTTTGTATGTTCTAGTGCTCCCATCCCTTCTGAATACCACTTCACATCCTCTCCTTACAAACTTGGGCCTCACAACACACACCCTGCATGCACACACACACACACACACTTGATCCTCACAAAAATATACATATTAAAAATACCTAGGACTCACAACACATCACATCTAATCTCATCTCGATGACACATGAGAAAGTACATCACATCTCATCCCAAAGAAAATTGGGGAATAAAAAACCACCTCACCCACAAAAACCTAGGCTATTACATCTCATCTGAAGAAACTCGGGCCATCAATACCACCATATAATAGACTAAAATACCTATATAAATCATATATTGTTCCATACTTACCCTTACTTGATGTGAGATCATAAAAGATGAGGTACCCATCCATCTGTACTCCTTACCAGATGTTGGAAAAAACACCCATCACATGATGATGCGGGTGTTCAACCCATAATTCTCAACATGGGTAACGTGTTTATATGAAATCACATGAATATAAAATTATATATATATATATATTATCATGCTCTCCTGACCAACCTATGGGGTTTGAAACAAAAAAACGACTCAAAACACATTCACATTTACTGCCTCCTCTAAATGAAATTATTAGGATCTGCAACCATCATTTAAGATGGAGAAGAGCCTGATAATCCAATGAAGCTTCACATTACCCACATGGTCAACACCCATTTTTCCATTTTATAGTATAAACTATGTTTAATCACAAAAAAATAATTTTAGTAATTAACCACTTCCATCTCATTAACTGAACCAACCAATGTCATCTGAACATTACTAAGAAATTATTTATTCATTCCATCTCTACCAATTTAGCTATCAAGCATGATAAACCTCAATAAACACACCAATAGTCATTCAAAGTAATCCAAGGGATGATGAGACATGGAATATTAATTCACATCACATTAATGACACATCATACCACGACCTCTAAAAATGGGGTAATGCTTTCTACATGTTACCAATGGTGAAACACCCATACCAAACACTAATGTAATTTTTTGAAGACATCCTACCCAAACCATCATACCATCCCAAATCAAATCCCAAACTCACAACAACATCTAGAAATATAAAATAGCATAATAAAAAATCATAGCTATGTCGGATAGTCATACCACATCTATAACATATGCACTACATAGCCACATGTCATCCACTTCCCCCCATTCACACAAAACACAATAATTTCATACATCACATAACCTCACATACCAAAGAAAACATATTTTATGATTTAATAAGGCATACCTTATTTAAATACACTTATATATTTTGAGGTTATCATTTAAATTTTATGATCATTGTGAATCCATTTATTAGTCGAATATATGTAGTTAACAATGTTTTGTACATAGATGTTCAAAAAAACCCAAAAACATGCATCTCAAAAACTAACCCATGTAAAAATAATGACCCCAAACGACCATGGTTTTCTATGGGTAGTTATCCCATACCAAACTTAATATCAATAAAAATAGAAACTGAAGATGAACATGTGTCACTTTTCCCAAACCCCATTATATGGATCTGAAATCAATTCAACTATCTTCACTAAAATGAAATAAACTATCATTAAAAGTAAAAAAATCTATATACCAACGCTTCATGATGAAAAATTAAGAATGATGAAGGAAAAACTACATGGAATAAGGGTGACTGAAACTTCTTGGTTTCATAAAAAATATGGGTGCTCATACAGCAGTAAAAAACTAGGGAATCACAAAGCAATCGCTGCAGTTGTTTACTCAAATACATTGAGAAGATGGATTTAAGGAATATTTTAGAAAGAGGATGAAATACTGATGGACAAGGGGAATGATATATCGGCTTTAGGAAAATCAAAACAGAGTGATAGGTCAGGTATAGATTTTATTTTCTAATAAAAGTTTTATTTGGTCAAGATCATGAGTTTTGACCAAATAAAAGTTTTTAGACCCTTAAGGAATTAAAGGTACAACTTATGGAATTTAAATCGGTCTTATATCATTTTAAATTTGTTCATAAAATTAATTTATGTCAAATAAAGATGTCAAAATGGGGAAATGGAAGAATAAGAAACACTATACACAAGGAACCGCTGGATGAGGCACTACTTGAAAGGCACTGCCAGAAGAGGCACCATTCGATGAGGCACTGTTAGACAAGGAACATGTAGCTGAGGAATTGTAGGATGAATCACCTACCACCATTAATGAGTCACCTCTAGGTGAGACCCCTCAAGATAAGGTTCCACTGAATGAGTGACTGCCTATCAGCCACCACTAGCGACTGACCGCATGGGTGATCTATAGCTTGGGTGGCACCGCCAGGGTGACAGTGCGAGGGTGGAATTTCCTGGGTAAGAGACTGCCAGAGTGACACCACCAGGGTCATGAAACATTTTCAATAGACACCATTGGAAAAAATTGAAAAACTGTGAATTTATCAAAGTGTTGAAATAAGTCACCTTGACTTTCTATGACACCTCAAACACCAGATCTCCAAAAATGTAATGTTCTAGAATAGTATAGGCCACTACATAAATTTCTTCTTAAACCATCATCTCCCTCTAGAATTTAAAATCAACCCAAAGGGAAAGAGAGGAAGGGTCTAAACAACCATCCCTAGAGATGCCTATCAACGATCCTATCACACTTGAAATAATTATTTCAACTAAACACATCAACAATCAACCACCTTGATATGCTCAAAACAAGCCTTATAATCAAATTTTATGGCATGTTAAACAAAACAATCACAATGCACAATACACACGCACAAAATCCCCACTATACATGAAATAAGAATAGGGAAATTTTGTACTCCATGTCAAGATACTATCTGCTATAGGTGGATCTGGCTCACCTAAACAGATTAAATTGCACCACTGTTAATGAATCTATATTAAGAATTAGGTCCTCCCATTTTCATATGTCAGGAATTTATCACACATCCAAAAAACAAGAAACAAACAACTCATATCATATAAAACAGGGTTCAAACATCACATCATAAGGAAAAATAGAGCTAGGAAAAACATAAAAAAGAAACTCAGTGTGCTGGACATGCATCTGTGTCTCTCACTCCAAAGTACACTCATCTTGGTCACCATGAATCCACAATACATGAAAAAAATGTATGGTTTGTCCAAAAAACACATTATCTTGATGATATTATCTCTCTATTAGTTACTCCACAAATATAGAATCATCCTCAACATCTAACCCTCCTCAGTCAATGATATGGGGGTCATTGTGAAGATGTTGATGAAACCGAGAGATGTGAAAGAAGATGTGGATTCTCTCTATTAGAGGTGTCAATTTCAACTTATATTTCACCATTCCAACTCACCCCAACACCTCAAACGACCCAACGGACCGTGATGGAATATTACTCCCTATACCAATCCTCTGTTTCCCACATCAAGGGGAAACATTCAAGAACATGTTGTCCCAATCATCAAACTCCAAGGGCCTCCTTCTTTGAGTGGACTAAGTATTTTTCCAGTACTCCACAACTTTTATCATCTCATGAACAATATGAACCCTTTATGTTATGATATTCACAACATCAGGACTAAGAACATCTATCTCCCCAAACTCCATCCATCACAACAATAAAGGACAAGGTCTCCCATACAGAGCCTCAAATGGGGACATTCTAATGGAAATGTGATAACTATTATTATAGAAAAACTAATACAAATGATACTGTCAAACCAAATATCCACCATTTCTCATGATGCACACCTACAACATATCCTCTAATGTATGGATAGTCTATTCCTTCTTCCCATCCCTCTGAGGGTGGAAATCAATGATGATGTGTAATGGAGTTCCAAATTAATGCTTAAATCCACTCTATAATCAAGAGGTAAACCATGAGTCTCTATCTAAGAGAATAAACCTCATAACTCCATGTAACCACACCACTTCATCCACATACTGCATTTCCAATGCCTCCAATATGCTCGACTCCTTGATCGCTAAGAAGCGAGCAAATTTCATCAACTGGTATATGATCACCATGATAACATCACAAACTCCATGATCTCTGGGTAACCCTTTGATGAAATATATTGATATTTCATCCCATTTACACTTGATAACATTCAAGGGTTACAAAAAAAACCAGGGACACAATTCTCATCCATTACCTACTAGAAAACCAAGCACATCACCACATACTATACCACTTATCATTTAGTCCCGATCCATCAGAACTGCATCCTCAATCCATGGTATATATTTTAAACTCTTGGATGTACTGCAAAAGTATTTTTATGAAACACGAAAAGGACTCCATTGCATATTTCCTCTAAAACAAATAACTTTTCATGGAACAACATCTTGTTCCAACTATACCTCAAGAGAATCTTCGTGATTAACATAATCATGCATCAATTATTCCTCTAAGTCTCCCCATTGTGACTCATCCACCTACTACATCAGATAATATTGAACCCTCATATGAAATAGACATACTTTATCACTTTCAACTATTTCATCTAATGGTAATGATTTTAACTCCTCCATTGATATCTAAGAATCCACGAAATCCTATATAACCTCCTTCCGTAGGTTCCTATTCAAGGAAACGACCATGAAATTTCTCATTCCTGAGATGTAAGATATCTCAAAATCACAGTCCTGAGACACCCCATCCACCTCTAATGTCATATATTCATGTCACTATGAAATCTATATGCCTCAAAATATTGTGATTCCTAAAGACCACAAATCACTCCGCAATCAGGTAATTATTCCATGACTTCATTGTGAAAACCACCACTGGTAGCTCTAGAGCATGGGTTGCATATTTACACTCATAGGGACATAACTTACTAGACCTATAAGAGATCAATATCTTCTATTGTGTCAGTACAAATACTAAGGCAATACTTGAAGAATAACAAAACACCTCAAACATTACCCCTACCTCAAGAAACCAGAGAACTAGGTAACTAACCAACATCCGTTTGAGATTACCGAACACTGTCTGGCACTGACCACTACATGAAAAACCAAGTTCTTTATTTTTAAAATAAATAAATGGGGCTAGAAATCAAGATAAATCAAGAAAAAAACATTGATAATATCCTATGAGACTGAGGAAACTACAAGCTTCTACCACATTCATGGGTGATTCCCAAGAAAAACTACTAAAACCTTTGATGGGTCTACCACCTCACCCTATTGGGACACCACATGCCTAAAGAAATGCACATCCTATTTCCAAAAAATTCTTGGGGAATCTTTTCATAGAGTTAGTGGTGTCGATGAACCTGTAGGACAGTCCTAAGATGCTTGTCCTACCCCTCCTATGACTTTGATTATATTAATATGTCATCAATAAATATGATGAAGAAATAGCCCATGAACTCATAGAATATAGAGATCATGAGCCTTATGAACATGGATGGTGTGTTCATAACACCGAATGGAATGACTAAAAATGTGAGGTACCCATACCTGTATCTGAACACAGTCTGTGAGTCATAACTATCCTTTACCCTTAACTAGTGATATCCAGATAGAAAATCAATTATTATAAAACAACTCACCCATCTAAACTGGTCAAAGAGATTATTTATCATTGGAATAGGGTTATAGTTCTTGACCGTCACCAGATTCATCCACTAGTATTATATGGATACATTTATAACATCTTCTTCCTTCTTTGGGAACAACATTGGAGCACTCGATGCAGGCATATTGGGACAGATACAACCCTTTTTCATCAGATCATTTATTTGAATCATCAACTCTCACAGCTTTGAAGATCCCTTTTTATTGTGAGCCATCAAAATCCGAGAAGCGGCATCTTGGATGTTAATCTGAAACTCATAACCACGTATTTGGGGAAGCATCAAAACCTCATAAAAAACATCCAATAATTCTACAATAGACCTAGGAAACTATAATATATACGAATCCACTGATTCCAATGAAAACATAGTATGTATGGGTATAAAGGGCTCAACACAATGAATGCCCACTTGAAAACTCCTCTCACCAATGAAAACCAAACACATGCCATTCACATCTAAAAACACGAATCTGTTATGGAAATAGTTGGTAAAAACTTGCATGGAAGAAAACCATTATATCATGAGAATGAAATCATATGGCTTCAACTGTAGTTAGAAGATATCCCCATAGAGATGATTCAGTCTCATAATCATCATACTTCCAAGGCATACATCAAAGAAGCAGTGCTAGCCTCTAACTGGCATAATCAGTTCCATGGGAACAAGAAGCCTCACTATGTCTAGTCCCAAATAATGGACTAGATTGGGTGAAACAAAAGAGTGTGAATATCTTGACTCAATGAAGGAATGAACAAGGGTACTAAACAAACCGATCATACTTCTGATGATATATGTCCCCTCTAGAACTACCACCTCCACTGCATGTAGCTGACTATGTCCATCTCTTATAAATCTCTACAAAAAACCACCTATATTTCCATTATTGGGTTGCATTACCTAAACATGAGGAATATCCTCAGTTCAACCTCTACCTGCTCCATCTCCCATCGGTAGTGTGAAAGACTACTACCCTTGATGCTGAAATGGTTTCACTGTAAACTACTACTGAGGCTCATGTTGAACCTATCCACCTCCACAACACTGAGCTTGAGGAACTACAAGGTACTCTATTTGGTGATGTCCATGAATCCCATAACCAAAACACACAAGCACAAAACTCCCAAAAAATGGATGAAAACCACTATCACCAGAGGGCTGGAAAGGAAGCTGTTGTGATGGACTCCCTATCATTCAAATCCTAAAAGGGCCTACTGCCTGATAGCTACCACTGATAAATCTTTTTCTAGAAGAACCCGACTTGCTCCCCTCATGTGATAGATATACTCATGAGTGCATCCAATCAATCAAGTATTCCTTTTTCTAATTCTCTAAATAAATTTGCATCATATTATGAGTTAAAGAATATTGGATATAAGGTTAAATTTCATCCTTTAGACATATTTCATGAGACTCCTCATCTAGAAAATGGTTTCGGGAAAATTCATAATATCCTTGAACTTGATTCCCATATACCACAGTGCATTCTCCCCTACTAAAGGATGAGTGGCTCCCACCTCTACTCAACCTCCATGACCATGAAAGGAACCCTACATGGTACTCCTTCTTGATGTCAACCCAAAAAACTTTTTCCACTTTCTACTCCCCTGATATATAATCCACCGCTGATGCCCAGTTCATCACATATGACTGATTGCCGAGGAGAATCAGTACCCCATTGAGGTCTTGTTCAAAATGAAGTAGATATAAAGATACTCCATCAATCTCTCTATCTTCACATATGAAACACTACCCTCATACATCCCAAATCTTACCATTATAAATCATGCAACATCCTCTTACACTAATCCTCCTCCTCAACGAGATCAATCCTATGTCGATCTACCGGATCAGACTGTTGAACCTCAATTACCTGAGATATATACAGATGAAGACTAGGATCCATAGACATAATTTAAACAAGGATTTCCTATTCTTGAGTTGTGTGTAATGTTTCATTAAATTTAAGTTTAATTTTTTTAACCATCCCAAAACAACCCTATTCAAATAAGAACGCAAGTCATTATAATGCTTGTACATTTCCTAGGTGTATACCCTTTAATAACTTCCATCTCACTTGAACATTAAACAAACTCAGAACCTGTGCACTTGATCACATGGCCCCCTAAAATCTCATGTCCTATATAGTCTCCCTAGAATATATCATGCAATATGTACAACTAGAACTGTTTTCATACCCCCCATGAAATTATCACTATTCCTAACTCCAATATCCATCCTATATCTCAACCATATTTTATGATACCACTCTTCCATGAAAAGATCCCTCAAAAGTTTTAGCAATGCGGGGAGAGAGATATCAACACCTGAGTCCCACCCCCAATAGGCCCAAGGTTGGTGACAAGCACCAAGGGTGTACAAATCTCACAGTATGGAAGGCATTACCCTTTATAAGAAACAATATCGGGAGATTTGATTGATCATCCACAACAAAAATCCAAAAACATAATATAATGGAAGCTAAATCCAACCCACATACATGTGTAAAAGAAGAAATGATACGGTAAAAGTCTCCAAATTAAATTCCCAAAAGTAAAGCTAAGCAGTGACACAACAACAGTACAATGATCAAAGATAGTAACACCAAGAATGATCCATGAAATACTACTAGAATCCTGAAAGCATATTTATATACATCATGTGAGCATAAAAGTAAACTCAGTAAGAATACTAAAGTCTCTCAGGAACATGTGAATGAAGCATACTAATTCTCCTGTGAGAAAAAATCAGAACCAAATAAAACCTACACATGTTTACTAAACATCCCAACCTAACCAAGTCACACTCATAATGTGACACAGGTCAAGTAGTATACTATAAAAAACATTGATTATAGGGTACTCTAAACTACGTTCCCACTATTATTCCACTCTCTCCCAATATCATACATATTTTCACTCCCATAACTTCTGTATACCACATCACATCCTTACTACACACACCTAGGCCTCACAACACACATCATGGTCGCACACACCTCATCCTCCAAGAACATATCATTCACACACACACACATGTGCCTCAAAACTAATCACATCATTTCCCATTCTGAAGAAACTTTGTAAAGTACATCAAATATCATCCAGAAGACACCTGGGAAAGTACATCACATCTCATCACAATGACACATGGGACGACACAAACCACCTCCCCTACAAACACCTACACTATCACATCTCATCCAGAGACAGTTGGACCATCACAACCACTATCTAAATCACTAACAGACCTTCATCCATAACAACATATTCCATACCTACCTCACCTAGAAGAGAGATAAAAAAGTACTGGTACCCATCCATCCATACTCCTTACCATATTTTGGTAAAAACACCACCCCCAACATAACAATGTAGATGTTCGACACATAGTGCTAGACATGAGTTGGGTGAGTATATAATATCACAAGAATATAAAATTATATGTATAGTACCAAAAACTCCATCCCAAACTATGGGTTCTTCATCCAACCAATAACTCATATCAATATCTCCTTTTCTACCACCTCTAAATGAAATTATTAGTATCTACAATCATGATTTTAGAAGAGCAAGATACTGATAAACGAACTAGGATTCACATTACCCGTATTTTCAACAGTTATTTATTTAATTATATTATATCATCAATGTTTAATCACCCAACCACAATTTTATATATTTAATTAACCACTTACATATTGTTATCCAAACCAAACCAAGTCATCAAAACATTTCGAAGTTATTATTTATACATTCCATCACTACTCAAAAAACTATCAACATGAAACACCTCAAGAAACAAACCAACAATCATTCGAAGTCATCTGAAGGATAAATATCCATGGTAAATTAATGCACATCACATTAAATATATATCATATAATTACCTCTAAAAATGGGGTGAAGCATTTTTCATGTTATAAATTGAGAAGAAACCTTACCAACCACTAATGTCATTATTCAAATTCAAGATGTTAGAACAATCATACCAACCCAAAAAAACCCCCCTAACAACCACATACAAAAATATAACAAAGAATAAAAAAATAATATAGAACTACTGCATAATCACACCACACCCATCATAGCCTCACTACACACCCGTATGACTTTCACTTCTACCAATACACACAAACCACAACAATTCCACACATCAAATCACCACACATACTAAAGAAAGCACATTTTCATATTTAATAAAGAATACCTTATTTAATTACACTTGCAAATTTTTGGGTTATCACAGAAACCATATGATCCTGCGGTATCTATTTACTAGTGGAATATACATGGTTAACAAACTATTATAAACATGCATTCAAAAAAAAAACAAAACAAAGTACTCCTTAGAAACTATCCCATGAACAAACAAGGACCCCCCAAAGAATATGATTTTTAGTGGTAGTTAGAAAATAGAAATAATAATATCAATAAAAACAAAATCACATCAGGAACATGCATCACTTTTCCCAATCCCCATGTATATTGATATTAAACTGGTTCTATTATCTTTATTAATCAAAATTAAAATTTATTCACACAGGAAAAGATATGTATACCAACTCCGAAAGATAAAATATTAAGAAATACAAGGTAAAAAATACCTATAAGAAGTGAAATAGGCACTTCTTAGTTGTTCCAAAAATAGGGGTGCACATGCAGTTAGAAAATTCTAGGGAATTAAGAACCAACTACTGTAATAGTTTACTCAACCCCTATGGGAAGATAGAATCGGGGTGTCATGTTGAAATAAGATGAAATAATAAATAGACAAGGGAAATTATATATAATCCTTATGAAAATATAAACTGATTCATGCATTATATATGGTTTTTATTTCCCAATAAAGGTGGATCTTTAAAAGACCATGCTTTTTGAACATTTTAAAAACTATGTAACAATAATTAATTAAAGATACAAATTATTGACTTTGATTCATACATAAAACCCATTAAATTTGTCCTTAAACACATTTTATGTCAAATAAATACATCAAAAGTGAAAAACTAGAAGAACTAGAAACTCTATACTCGAGGCACTGATGGACTAGGTACCACAAGTGAGACACCGCCAGACGAGGCACTGTTGGACAAGGCACCAATGTATAAGGCACTGTTGGTAGAGGAACTGTCCTGATGTACTACTTACCACCACTATAGAGTCACTTATAGGTGATAAAAAGCTAAATGAGGCACCACTGGATGAGAAAATTCTAGGGAACCACACCTAGCGAGTGACTGCCAGAGTAAGATACCACCAACATGGCACTGATAAGGTGAGGCCACGAGGGGTGAGAAACTTCTAGGGTGAGAAACCATCAGGGTGACACCACAAGGGTGAGACATCATTAGCATGAGGCACCATAGGAAAACAAAGAAAATCAGAATTTTTTGCAAAGTGTTTAAATAAGTCACCATGAATTCCCAGGACACATCAAACACCAGATTTCCCACAATGTAAGGGGATGGAATGTTCTGGGCCATTACAATATAAATGTACTAAAATATATTATTTAATTAAAAGGAAGAATTTTACTGTTTATTACACCATAAACCCAGATATGTTACATCAACATTCTGACTACTAAATAAACTCAAAATTCTCTATATTTAAAAGAAATATAAAGAGGTTGAAGAAGAAACCTGATAGTCATATATTTTTGTCAAAAAATTACTTTTATACAAAAAATGCATAGTAGTTATTATTTATCTAACTATATCTATTATTTAGTAACTGAATTATCCAATATATCAGGCTCATCACAATCAAATGATGAACTCGACATTGTTCAACTGAGTAAAATGATTACTACTGAAAATAAATTTTTAAATTTGAAACTCCTTCCATTTTAATTATTCAATTAAATAGTATTATTTTTCATTTTAAATATATGCATTCCTTTCATTAAATATGTTAACTAATATTTAACTATGTTAATGAGTTTTATGAACTTGATAAATTCAATTTTTTTTCAAGATTATTTTGTTGAATATATTTTAATTATCACATTCTGTAAGGATATTTCATGTAATTTTCCACCTATTTTTTATCTTAAATTCAATTTATATTTTCACTCAAATCAGATTTTAATTGTTCACTTCTATTATGTATTTTTATATATATTTATTCTATATAATGTTCTAGGAATAAAAATTCATCCATAATTTTAGGAAAAATGCATCATATGACACCAATATGATTTTTTTATAAATACACCTTCTATGTTCTTCAAATTATGTTACATATTTTACAAGCATACAATTATAGATTAATTACACCATTTGATCATTATTGATTCTTTTTGGAATAAAATATTTTTAATATAATTAATTTTATAATATTACTATGTATTCTATAATTTTATTATTTCATTGAAATTAATATAAAATATATAATAATTTATGATAACATATCATAATTGATTTTCTATTATTAGTACATGGGAAAAAACCTAATTTACCATACCTACATTATTTTAACCAACCATAACACACTGAATCATCGAATATGAATTATATATTAAAATTTTATTCTATTTATATGATCAAAAATAGTATCCTTTGAAAAAAATTTAGGATAATTAAATTATGTCCTTCCCAAACTCGAAAATTATATTTTATGACAATAATTTTCACAATGACTGGAGGCCCAACTTCTTGTTTTAAAATTTTGACTATAATCATACAATTATGTAGAAATTTAGAATGGTTAAATTTTTTATAAGATTAATTATGGTGGATGTTCTATTTATTAATGATTTAAAATAGGATTCTATGTTGGACATAAGAGATTCATTGTATATATTTTATACTGAACCTTATTTTTCAAACATAATTTCTATAGAAAAATGTATGGAGGCAAGCATGGAAACTAATTTAATTGGAAATCATATATATTCAATAATTTAGGTTATACTTAATAAATATATCTCCCTTAAAAAACTTTTATAAGTTATAAAGACAATATTAATAACTAAAAATTTTATAAACCCTCTATACATTTTAAAATCCTTGAATCAATCATTACTCTTAATGATATGTATCATTAAATGTAAATATATTACGTCATTATAATGAAAAAGATAAAAATGTACCAATTTGAAATGAAAATTAATTATATTTCAAATCATGGGATTGTATATCTGAAATTAAAAATAACAATTTCCACAGACATTCTAACACTACTTTTTCAATATTTTTCAATATTCTATCCTAGATACTAAACTCATATAATACAATTTATGCTTTATAATTTTTTAAATTCAAATTAGTTAATGAATTACTAGAGTCAACATATACTATGTGGATATATTTCAAATTAATGTTATTATATGAATGTCATATTTCCAAATGATCAATTTTAGGGTTTTTCATGTATTTCTATGACATTTTTGATACCATTTGACTATAAAATTTATATTTATATCCATGAAATGTATTTTTTATTGTCCATATAATTTTTAAATTGATATTTTAATTTCTACACTACTTTAATGGTATGTTTTTAAATATCTTAACATATTATTTCCTACAATATAAAAATATTTAATTCTCATAAACTAATTTCCTTACAGTTCTATACAACCCCATGTTTTCTACATTCAAATTGAATATAAAGAAGTGTTAAAATTTTACTATGATTATTAATTTTCTAATATTTAGAAGGTAATTAATTAATATATTAAAAATACTTATAAATTTAAATTTTTTAGGTATCATTTGAGATTATTAATTTTCTGATTAAAAAGTATGATATATTATTTTTACAAATCAAATTAACAAAATATTCAGTTTAGTAGTAATATAATATGTTTGAATATTACTAAAACTGTATTTTTCATTTCTATAACCTACTTAGTTTTATTCACATACAATAAATATATATTTGAAAAAATTTCCCTTTTAAATATTGATAAGAGTTACTAAAATAAATTTTAAAAAATTAGATACAGTATCATTAAGTGAAACATTAGAAGTATTGTAAATAATATTAAATATTTTATTATGTAATAAAATTATTGATTTAAAACTCCTTAGATATATTTTATCACTATTACATGGTAGGATTAGTTTTATATTAAAAAAATAACATAATATCATTATGTTTATATCAAGGTTTCATTTTTCTATTTAATTATACAGAATTATTATTTAAGTATGTTATGATTGTATTATATAATATTAAATATTCTTTTTATTTAATTACAAACACAAAATATTTGATCTGTAATTTAAATATGATCAATGAAAAATTCAATTATCATATAGTAATTAAATGATATATGAAAACCACTTTGAATGTTTGAATTCACCACTTTTCTTTCAACTGTTTGAATAATATTTTCTCTAGAGTATTTTTGTTTGATGAACACAACATTTCACCTTTTAATTTCTTTATATTTAAATTATAAATTTTATCAATTAAATATATTGAATATTCAAACATCACTTTACAGTTTCTTAATATTTTATTATTTAGAATATATAAATGTATATAAATACTTTCATAGAATCCATTATTCCAACTTAATTAAATAATTTTATTTAACATATTTAATAAAATTATTTTTAAATAATAAAAGTCCATGGTATATCTGATGGAGTTTCTATTTATCTGTTTATCTATTATATGATTTTTGAGGAGGTAATGGTTGAAATTATTTTTTGGGAAGGTATACCATAATGAGGTTTCACTAAAAATGTGAAATCCCATGAATTCAAGGTGTCTTAATGGATAAATCCATTTTTCCAGGTATAATATAAATTTTATTACTGTTTGAGGAACAACAATAACAATGATCTAATTTTTGGGAACGAATCATATCCCACACAGCTATAGGACAGTTTGTTTAACCATGTTGAGATATTGTTCCATCTACCAGTGTCATTAAAATTTTGAAGTAATAATTATTTAATACCTATTAAATTTATATTCCATTAGCCTCATCCACATCCCACCAAATTTATCCCATTCATTTTTCATTATAGATTCCCCCCTTCTAAAATTTGGTGGATGTTTTATTGATTCTATGGTGTTTTGACTATAAGTAAGCATATTAATGAAGGATTTATTTATATTTCCCAACCTCTAATGCCTTATACCTTTAATTTCATTAAATATGGAAGATCAATATATTGAGTTTTCTAAATAGATATTTATTAATAGGGGATTTTTTCATTTTATTGATTTTTGTGAGGACTTCTCCTTCCAAAATCTAGTGTTTTTCATCGAAGGCAATGCATTTTTCATTGAATCATAGATAAGTGTCTCTATTTAAGAAAATTTACTTGGATACCATTTGAAATATTTATCATATTTTTTTAATTCATAAAATTTCTTTCAAATTGAATTATAAATCATGTTTTACCTTTGTATGATTTGATTAATTGGTTGTGATGTGAATTTGATGTTTTAATGTGGGTTTTCTAAAGAGTGTCAGTTTTAATGCACTTTAAATGTTTAATAAAATCCCTAAATGTGGTTTTATACATCCAAATGGGGTTTTTAAATGTAGTTTTTCAAGTATTATTTCACAGTATTAATTATTGATGTAAAATAGGGATTTTTTTATTAATGTATTTTTTTGATATTGATTTTATAAATAGAACATGTGATTTAAATATGTTTTTCATTGAGTATCACATATGAGTCTATTTATATAAAGGTTTTATGTCTATGGGACCATGAGAAACATTGGAATAAAGTCATAGACATATTGTAAAATGTTTTTCATGGGACTGAGGGATCCTTTTAGTGGAATAATGAGAGAGCTTCTAATATATTGGCCATATGATTTAGGAATCACATAAAAGTGGGAATGATGAACACCTTTAGAGATTAAAATAATTATGTTATTTGTTAGATAGTTACTAAATATTTTTTTAGTTTATTTCAAAATATATCCTTATAATTAGAGAATATTCTACATAGTGGTGTTTCCCTTTTGGTCTTTATAGTATTTATAAATTATTCTTGTTCCATGTTTTATTGCGATGAGTTATAATTTTTCAATTTGAATTAATCCATTAAATATATACATTATTATTCTTATAAACATGATTATTAAATGTTTAGGATATTGATAATGGTTATATTTTATGGATTTAATTCATTTATTTTATCTTTATTCATTCACGTTTTCAAATAATATTTTTCCAGAAGGGAACCAATATGACATAAAGGAATTGATCTCAAGTGAAATTCATTCGATGTAAAATAGATGATGAAAAATAATATTTCAAACAATATTTATTGGTTTAAATGGCTTAAAATAATTAATTATATTAACAATGGTATCTTACTATGTTTCTATCATCACACTCTAAATATCCCCTCTGGAAAAAATAGACATTGTTTTATAAGACATATATGAGGGAAAGGAAACCATGTGTTTTTTGGAATCTTCTTACTAAGATCCATTTTAGGATGCTTTAATGGAGGAGAGTGAGATCACACTGTTTGACTCTTAAGGATTATTTTTGAGATATTGGTTTATTTATGATGTTATGTATTACCAATTTAGTTCTGGATGCCTTCATTGAGTTTGTAGATTTTTTATATAGATATTATTCTATTTAATAAATATGATATATTTGATATGGTTATGTGATGTTTTATAAGATATTTTTTTCATTTACACATTACTCATTTGTGTATATATTTATTTTTATGGAATATGATTATATGTTTGTTTGTCCATCCAATTTTATGAATGGATCATGCCTATTTTATGAGGTAAAAACCATTCCCAACAAGAATATTGTGTTACAATAGTGATTTTCACTAGTTATAGTGATCTAGATTTTAGTTTGGGCTTTTGGTGTGTTGGCTCAAGTGATATGTTATTTAAACTGGGGTGGATCACAAAAAAATATTTTTACTGGCATTATTTATTTAATGGTTAGTGGAAGACAATATCGATGACTATAAGAGATTACCATCTTTAGGTGAAGTATTGTGTGCCCATCTCATATACGTGTCAATAATTGAGTTACAATTTCTTGTCTGGGATTTTGATTATGTTTTGACCCTAGTTATTGTTTTTTATTATGATTTTTAAGTAACATACCTATTTATTATGAGTTATATGGAAATAAATTATTTTGTGATGAGTTTCCTAATGAAACAAGAATTAATTTATTTGGTACAAGATTTATGTAAATGGTTAGTAGTAACCACACATCCTTGTCTATTATCTTCATATGATTATTTATCCATTGTATTATTTTTTTCACAACCGTACATCCAAAACTGTGGAACGTGGAAGAAAATTATTTTTTTTTAAAATTTTCCACCTTTTCATTTGAAACTGTTTTTAGGATAATGCTATTTTTAAAAAACAATAGTAAGTTTTTATTTTGGTTTAATTGGAATTTTTTTAAGATTCCATGAAGCATTTATGACTATATGTATTGGGTTCTAAAAATAATTCCTATTATAAGGGACTCATCTATGAATAGAGAGTGTCCTATGGTTTATGTCCCACTAGTGAAGCATTTAATTGATCAGAAATTAGTGTATCTGGTAAACCACACTTGAGATTTGAGTTAGAAAAATCCATCTGTCCTTCATGGTGATAGGGACCAAAGTTCATGAGTAGTGGCTGGAATATATCTAGAGAAAAAATTAATTTTTTAAGACGATAAAGACCTTGATTGTGGTCTTAAACACACATATATAGTGAAAGTACCATATAGAAAATGTTGTGTATTTATTGTTTTCCAAAGTGGTAAAAGTATCTCAGATAGAAACCCTTTAATGATACTTTTAATAAATAGGACATTAGTGATACCTTGTGGGTGGTGAAGGATTTTATATTTATGATGTTCTAGTAATGAGATCTTTTGGTGTTGGTTTAAACTTATTAGTTTAATGAGTTGGTCCATGTATCTCATAAACTTCCTAAGAGAGATTTCTTTAAGGCTCTATGATTTATGATGGGATTTATTACTATGATTATGTGAATGAAAATCATTATTATATTTCTAACACATTATTAGCTGGTTGATAATGAAGTAATGTAATAATAATAATATATTGACAATAAATCAATTATCATTTGTGTTTATTTATTGTTGGGTAAACAGACCACTTTATTTACCCCAAAAAGGAAGTGGGATAAACCTCAACAGGGAATTGGTACAGGTTCTCTACAGTTATCATGTTCAATTATAGTGGTTTCTTCATGGAATATATCAGTGTTATTTTATTAGTGTAGGATGAATGTTTATAAAATCCCTATTTTCCTATTGTATTCAAATACATTCCACTAGTATGGATATGTGGTTCGTCCTCATTTCCTCTATTAGGGTTATATATAGGGAGACGAGTTTGCGCCTAATTACCTAAGAAATATAATATGTGATTTAATTATTCTATGGTCAAAGGATATCAACCTTATGATAAAAAAGATTATAAGATTTAAAAAAGGAAAAGGGTGGGACCGAGTAAGGATGCCTCCAAGAAGCAGGTGTTCGAGAAAAGCACTTCTAATTTGGATCGACCATTATGAGAGTTACAATATTAACTGATTCTTATATAGAATCTATTTTATATGATATAGTAACTTCCCATTTATTATCTAACTAAAGGTTATTGATACCTTGAGTATGTGAGTGAGATAATTCCTTTGATGATTAATTTTTTACCCAACTAGGTTTGATTAAGTATAAGAGTCTGTAGTTAAAGATATGTCATGTTTTAATTAATTCCATGGAATGAATGTGATATTTAATTTGTTTGGGCCTATATGTTTTTTACATCATCATTAGTAAGTATTGGTTGATATAATTAAAATATTATATTAACTGATGACCCTTCTAGGTACAGTTTGTGTCTCTTGGTTGGAACACTCATTCCGTTTTGGATGAGTGAGATACAAGAACAAGAATGGTAAGACCATTTCTATTGAGATAAGATTAATTTCATGTACTTTTTGAAGTTGTCACATTGATGAAATTGAGTAGAGATTAGTTGTATGTCTTTCAGTGGTCATGGAATGCTAATATTATCTATATCCAATGGAATTTTCATGGTTTCAACCCCATTGACAGGTCAATTTAATTATTTATTATCCATATTTTTGAGACATATTTCCTTTACCTCTAACTATATGTGTCCAAATTGGCTAGAAGAGAATAAACCTTCGATAGAGGACCTCATGGGAATTGGATTTATCAATCCTTGTGTGTCACTATGAACATCTATAGTTTTATTAGAAAATATGGATGAAATAAATCCTTGAATTTACCTAGATTACCATAATTCTAATCAGGTGGTTGTTAAGAATAAATTCATATTTTATAGGATTGAAGATCCTTTTTATTAACTAATAGGATCAAATTGGTTTTTAGGGATCAACATGAGTTTAGGGTAGAAACATTTGAGTTTCTAGTGGGTGGATGTCCCTAAGACTTCCTTTGACACTGGTATATGCATTTTGAGTAGTTTTCATTGTGGTTCAATCATAAAAATAATTAAATTCCCATTTTTTTCTTTTATAAAACACATATACCATCACATTTTAGACCCCATTATAGTTGTTTTAATTAATGAAATATTCATTCACTTCATTATGGAGGAACAAACTATTTACCTGGAGGATGTTTTGATAATTTTTGTATATCATTGTATATTTGAACATCTATAAAAATTAAAATTATTTATTGAGGTAGTGAGGTCAATGGTTCATCTTATTTCTATGAGAATTGTTTCATTGGACCCTGAGCAGTCCTATCATAGAAGTGTCCCTTGAATTTTGTCAAGACACGGATCATATTAATCTTAGTTGGGTATTATAGACATTTTTAAGACATCTTCATATTAGCTTATACCTTGATGGTGTTGAATTAGAAAGGGGTGAATATTGATTTTGATATGATGTTTCAATAGTTTTTACTGATCTACTTCTATGTTCGACATCCCCTATTATAAGGACTTTTTTTTAAGATTGGGAATGTTTGTACAATTTTCTGTGATGCCTCTATTGTGTGGTTGGGTTGTGCGCTGATGTAATATGATCAAGTGTGGATATTAGCTTGAAATACCCATGGACATATGAGAGGAATTATCCCTCCTATGACCTATAGTTGGAATCTATGGTGAAAAAATAGGATATACAAAATCAATAAGTGTTTACGATGTTGTTTTGTAGGCTATAAGGATTATAAGAGACATATGAATATCATTCCATAGAGGAACCTAAACCTTATATAGTGATGATGGGTAGAATATCTTTAGACCTTTTATTTTCAAATTAATTATAAATATACGAAGTGGAATACAGACCCCAACTAATGGATGAAATTTTGTTGGGTCAATAATAATAAACAATTTGTGGGTTGGTAGAGTTTGATGGGGTTGTTTTCTTTCATGAGTCTGTAGAGGAAATAAGATAGAGAGAAAGTGTTCTCAACCAATGTGCATGACACACAAATTATTTTGGATCATGTTTATATTTATTATAAATATGACCCTATATTATATTATATTAGTAGTGATGTAAATCTTCAGAAGACCCCGAGTGTTTGGTCTTAGTCTCTAGATGGTTCTCCCCTTTATAGGAAGTAACTAGTGGTTTCTTTGGACATATGGTAGGTGTTTATGCACGAGTGGAATTACTCCAGTTGATATCATCACCTCAGGTCTTACAAAATATTTTTTACATTGAGAGGTAGGTATTAGTGGTCCCAGATAAGGTGATCTATTGTGAATTTTGTTTCTATATGGTTGACCTACCAGAGAATCATTGCTGAGTATCAAAATCCATTAAGGTTTTAATAGCCACTTTTAATTATAGTGTGGAAAAAATAAGAAAACATGATGTATTTCAGGATTATACTACCTAATAAACCATTTGGGAGGTAATATTTATGATTTATTGTCATCAATTTAGTGAAATTTTCCATTTCTTTCCCATAAACGAGTTGTAGATGGTAAGGGAGCTCCAGAACCTAAAGTTATGAGAGTTTTTTTGGAATTTTTGGATGAGAAAGTTATAGTTTATTGGTAGGATAATTTTTATACCATTTAATACTATAAGGGACTCATAGAATCTTAAATAACCTTGCTTATATTGTGTAACATTTATCATTCTTTGATAGATGGTTAGCCTGAGAAGGCCATCATGACTCTCAAGGATATTCACCAAAAATTTGTTATTGACATTAGGGGTTAATGGGAATGGAAATTAACAGTTCATATATTTTCTAATAATGATAATTATTATTAGTCAATAATTATAGAACCATTTGATGAGTCATATGGGTATCCCTGGCCGTTTATGTTGTTTTGGACTAAGGATATTGATCTTTTCATGTTTGGAACAAACCTCATCCAAGAGATGAAAAAGAAATTGTGGATGGCTTAGAAAAGTTTTGAAAATTGTAAATGTTTCTAGAATTTAAATTATATTATCATCATCACATGTTATAATATTAGTTCAGTAATCATTTTATATTCATGTGTATATTTGATAGATACACCTTCTATTCAAAATGCATTTGATGTGACTCACATGTTATTTTATGATGTTTTTGGTTGTTGAACATCTTATGAAAGAAGGAAAATTTTGGATTTACCCCCATGGTTGACATTGATTCATGATTCCTTTAAAATTTCTTATTTTAAGAGATATAATCTATAACAATATCATATAATAGAGTGAACCTAGTGTCAATATTATGGAAAAGATTGTACTTATCAGAGATTAAAAGAACAAGGTGATCTATGGTGCGTAGATCTCTTTAGTCTATTCTATTTGAGTGTATGTTAAAGATTAAAATGAGACATGGGAGTGAAATATTTATATAAATACTAGAATTTAGAGTTTTCACAACGGTATTATACCAATAGTTTAAAGAAACCATTGGTATAGTGTATAGAAGGTAACCTTTGCCAACGATTTGTTCAAACCGTTGGCAATGTGTAAACTAATTTCATATTGACCAATGGTTTTCCAAAACCGTTGGGAAATCATGATTTTATTTAACATATACCAACGGTTTAACAAAACCATTGGTAAAGATAGTCTTTCCCAACAGGTTTTAATAACCGTTGGGAAAGATTTCCCCCAAATACAGAACACCCGAGCCCCCACTCCGCCCGATTGCAGATAGACCCTAATCGAGCTCCTCCTAAATTCTTATCGTCCGCAAGACTCCTTCAAGCCAAGATCCATCTTCAATCAAAAAAAATTTTGTTTCACACATCAAATTAGTAAGTGCTACCTTAGTTTTAGCGTTATTCCTCTTTTTTTGGTGTTTGATGTTTTGATTTAGGCTAAATTAGGGTTACTGTCTACAGAACCCTTGGATTTGTTTTCTGTTTTTTGTTCTACACTTGAAACATGGTAAAGGGTTTGTTTAGTGGGGTGATATGGTACTTTTGGTGGGCTTTAGTTTAGTTAAAAATTGTATTTGGATTTTGACGTAGGGGTGTCCATAGTGGTGGGGGTGTCCAGAGGGGTGGGGGTGTTCGGGGGGATAGGGGTGTCCAAGGGGGGTGTCCAGGGGTGGGAGGGGATGTCCAGGGGTGGGCGGGGATATCTAGGGGGATACGGGGTGTCTAGGGGGGTACGGGGGTGGGCGGGCTGACCACGAGGGTGGACGGGCTGTCCACGAGGGTGGTCGGGCTATCCAGGAGGGGTGGGCAGGCTGTCCAGGGGGGGGGGGGGTGGGCGGGGTGGCCACAGGGGGTAGGGGTGTCCAGGGGTGTGGGCGGGCTATCCATGGGGGTGGGGGGCTGTCCACAGGGGGAAGGGGTGTCGATGGGGGTGGGTGGGCTGTCCCATGGGGTGTTCAGGCTGTCCAGGGGGTAGGGGGTGTCCATGGAAGGTGGGAGGGTTATCCACGGGGGTGGGTAGGGCTGTCCAAGGGGGTGAGTGGGGCTGTCCAAGGGGTGGGCGGGGCTGTCCAGGGGGTGGACAGGCTGGCCACGGGTGTGGCCGGGCTATCCAGGGGGTGTGGGCTATCCAAGGGGTTAGGGTGGGGTGTCCTGGTGGGGGAGGGGTGTGTGGGGTGTCCAGGGAGGGGGTGGTCTATCCAGGTGGTGGGGGGGATGTCCAAGTGGAGGGTGGGGGGGGGATGTCCAGGTGGGGGGTGGTAGGGGGTGGGCTATCCAGGTGGGGGGGGGGGATGTAGGGGAGGGGGTGTGGGCTGTCCAGGAGGGGGGGTTGTCCAGGGGGGGTATCCAGGTGGGGGAGGGGGGTATGGGCTGTCCAAGGAGGGGGGTGTCCATTTGCTGTTGGGGGGAATCACCATTTTACAGATTCATGACTACTCACATGACATAGGATGGAGCATGTAGCATATGATTGGGTTGTATCTCAAGAAGCTAGGTCGAATTTTATAATTTATTGAGCCTCTTGTATAGTACTACATCCTACTAGTTGTAACTATTTTTTTCTTCTTGATACATGACATACATTACCATCATTCAATTTATGATTATGTTATTAGTTGGTATTACGGATTTGGTTATTTTCATCCATTTCCAATATTTCCCATTGTTATTTTTCTTCCACTTTTTAACTGATAATATTAAAATTGTGAAACTTAGGTAATGAGATAATAGTCTCCCCCTAGACACACCAAAGGATATCACTATTAGTTAATGACATTTGGAATTTTGGTAGATGTTCTTGAGGCCATGTGGCCATCTGGGTTTGGGTCACTAATGAGTGGCATCCAGGTTTGGGAGGTCACAATTCCTTGATATCATTTTTATAGGTTTTTCTAATCATATATATACCTATAACTATTTAAGGTCCCTCTCCAAAATTAATTGGGACATGATTCAATGAATACACCCTACCAACCGATGATATATGGCCCCAAACCTAGGATCCTTTAATCCATGGTTAAGGAGAAACTTGATGAGGCCATAACTACTTTTGATATGATCGTCATCCTACTCCTCATCCTCATCTCCCAGAAGATGTTAAAGTATAAAACTTGTACTCCCAACTAGACCCTTAAGGATTATGTATTCCTTGATCCAATTTGAATATCTTACTGGGAAATCCTTGAATATAGTCATTAGAAATTTTGTATCTTATTTTCTTATATACACTGTATTTTGTTGTATTTCTTAATTTGATTATCATATAGAGTAATGTGTCAGTTATTCTTTTATTTATACTAAACAATTTTCATTTACCGAAATATTTTTTTGATTGAACTTCAATATTATTGAATAGCTTTGAAATGACTTATTGCAATTTTTTTACAGAATGGATAGAATTTGGATGTACGAAACTGATCGGATTTCAACTGATTTTCAAAATAATTTGAACAGATTTCTATATTTTTCATTTGACTAGGCATCATATAGTGGTCGCATACACTGCCCATGTTCTAATTGTGTTAGAAGACCTTGGTTGAGTCGTGAAGCAGTTAGCTATCATATAACCAAATATGGTTTCCAAACAAACTATTATGTCTGGTATCACAATGGAGAGAAAATGGAATCTCAAAATGTTAATGATCCAAATGATATGATAAAATTGGAGAGTTTGATATATGATTAGTTTCCATTTATTCGGCATCATGAGAAGGAAATGATTTCCAGCCAACAAGATTTCTATACAAGCACACATGATCCGTCCAATGAAAATGATGATGTTGATAGGGTGAACAAATTGAATGATGCTGTGACGACTCCAGTATATCGACAATGTGGTAAAATGAAAAAGGTGGAATTTTTAATCTGATTGTTTCATGGGAAAAATATGTATGGGATTTTAAATACTGCAATTGATTACATTCTTACCTTCTTGTAGGACTTACTTCCAAATGATGCAGTTATTCCCTCAAACCACTATATGGCATGGAAGTTAGTTGATGAACTTGGATTCTCAAAAAAAAAATTCATGCTTTCTTGAATGATTACAACTTATTTTGGGAGGAAACTGCTAAAATAAATGATTGTATCAAATGTGGAAACTCCTGATGGAAGCAAAAAGATGATGGAACACCATGTCGTTTGCCACAAAAAGTAATGTGGCACTTTCCATTGATCCCCATATTACAGAACCTTTTCATGTCTAATGAAATATCAGTAAAAATGTGATGGCATGAAACCGATAGAAAAAAGAATAATAAAGAGTTGGTTCACCCTGTAGATGGATTTTCATGGAAGAGATTTGATGCTCGATATCCTGAATTTTCAACCGATGTGCGTAATGTGAGACTGGGTCTGTCATGTGATGGTTTTAATTCATTTGGGCAGATGCTTACTTTGCACAACACATGGCCAGTTTTCATACACATTTATAACCTTCCCCCATGGTTGTGTATGAAAAATCCTTACACTTTCTTGAGTATACTGATATCTAGCCCTTCTGATCCCGACAATGATATAGATGTATACATGCATTTTTTAATAAAAGTGTTGAGACTTCTTTGGGATGTGGGTGTGCCCACATACGATGCATGTTCAAAAGACATATTTCAGATGCATGCTACGCTTATGTGGATGATCAATGATTTTCCTGCTTATGTAATGATGTCTGGATGGAGCACAAAAGAAAAATTTTCATGTCCTGTTTTTATGAAGAATACTCGATCAAGAAGACAGAAATATCGTCGTAGTTTTAGTTTTATGGGAAATCGATGATTCTTGACAATGGACCATCCATATATAAACAATCATCAAAGATTTGACAATACCATGGAGACTAACGATCCAACTCAGCGTATGTCTGGAACTGATGTGCTTAATGAATTGAAAGATTTCAGTTATTCATTTGGGAAGGGTGTAATGAAATCTCGAAAGAGGAAAAATGTTTCCAATGATACCTGTTACAATTGGAAGATGAAGAGTATATTCTTTGAGTTGTCGTATTCGTCAACCAACTTGTTACGTAATTGCTTAGACGTAATGCACATTGAAAAGAATATATGTGAAATGTTGCTTTCGATTCATCTAAATGTCAAGGGTAAGAGAAAAGATGATTTACGATCTCGGTGTGACTTGGTAGATTGAGGGATCAGACCAGAATTGCATCCTGTCTGTATCAGTGAAAATAAATGTAAAGTTCCATGTGTTTCTTATGTGATGAAACCTAATGAATAAAATCAATTTCTGGAAGTGCTAGAGACTATTAAATTTCCTGATGGCTATTCAACAAATATATCAAAATGGGTCAATAGAAAAGAGTTGAAGCTGAAATCATTGAAGACTCATGATTATCGCGTCCTTTTGCATGAGTTGATTCCAATAGAAATCTATCATCTCTTTTCCAATAATGTAAGAGTCTTAGTTATTCATTTGTGCTATTTGATTAGAGATCTTTTTGTTAGGAGGTTTTCCAAATCTTTCTTGCAAAAACTGTTTGTTGAGACACCATTAATTTTGTGTGAGATAGAGAAAATATTCCCTCCATCATTTTTTACATGAATGTTGCATCTGACTATCCATCTTCCGACTGAAATACTTCTTGGAGGACCCGCTACTTTCTGTTGGATGTATCTAACTAAAAGAAACATGTGCACATTGAAATCATATGTTTGGAACAGGAATTATCCCGAAGGTTCTATTGTGAATGTTTACTTGGCTCAAGAATGTATGGATTTATGCTCAATGTATTTTTTTGATCTTACTACAAGAATAAACAGAACAATGAGAAATGAAGAAGAAAAATATGGGAAAATTGAACCCAGTTTTCCATCACTTCCTCAGACAGGAGGAATTCCAGGATCATATACATTGACGACATTAATCCTTGAAGAGCGAGTGATGGCACATCACATAGTGTTGTTCAATTGTGATTTGTTCGATGAGTATATCAAGTATGTAAATTGTACATGTATCTCTTATATTATCTCTTGTAATTTGAAATATTTGTTAAACTATTATTATTTTTATCTACAGGGAACATAAAGAATTGATATATCGAATGAATCTTTCTTTATCTTTGAGTAGGAAAGAGACTTTGCATAGAAAAGGGTTTTCTGCTTGGTTGAAATTGAAGGTAAAAATATTTCTGTAATAACTAAATAAAAATAATATTTAATTAGGTTTAATATTTTTTTATATTTCAGTTATCAAGTTTGCCTGCAGACTCTATTTCTGAGGAAATAAGAGCTTTGGCATTTGGTCCTAATACCATGGTTCGTGCATGTAAATCACTTGTCATCAATGGATACAAATTTATTATCACTGAACGAGAAAGAAACATGAGAACACAACATGATGGTGTTATGCTAACTACCACAACAGACTGTTATGCCAGTTCATCGGATAATAGACCTCAATCTGAAAATGTATCTTATTATGGAGTCATGGAGAAAATAATAATTTTTGGATTATTACTCGCATGGTCGAGTCACGATGATGAAATGTCAATGGTTTGATTCAATGACAAGGCAAGGAAACTTTATTGATGAATGCAGATTTAGAGTTATTGACACGACTCACACTCTTTCCACTGATGAACCATATGTATTAGCATCAATAGTGAAACAAGTTTTTTATGTCAAAGATCATCGTCATCCTAAATTCGGTGTAATTATTGAAGTAAATCCTAAACATGTTTTTGATGATGGTGATGATGAATTCGAAACTATCCCTACTGCAATTGGAAGCAATCCATTTATTACTTATGATGACTCAAATATCTCAATTGTCAGAGTTGATTATGAACCCAAAGTTGTGGTGGAAAATATATAGAATCATACAGTCGTGTTCTCACCTACATGTTTCACCTACATCATTCAAAGTGTGTATCCTAGTACTTACGTTCAAACCACCATAAATCTTCTGTTTCTTAATATTTTTTTTATCAGAATGGTTTTTATATATTTTGTTTTTTGGGTTAAACATTAGTTATATATTTCTAATTACTTTCATATTTGTTTTCATTGCAGGATATGACACCCATTGAAGAGAGGGAGCATAAAAAGATGAAAAAAAATAATCGTCGCATGACATAGATGGGAATTCTTCCACTCATCCCTATTGTGAGTATTTTATTTCAAATATATATATTTCAATAACATATAATATCATGTGTTTACTTTTGTGTTAAACTTTTTTTCAGGATCCACCACCTAGACGAGAGATATCCGATGAGGATCCTGATATTGATCCTAGTACAAAGGCTGGTGGTAGGAGGGGGGGGGGGTGGTGTCAGAGTTAGATGACCATCTGTTGGTCTCGATACTGAGGCCAGTGGTACGAGGGCTTGTGGTGAGAGAGTTAGATGATCCACATGTCATACCCGATTGGATCATGCCCCTACCACAGACATATCTTCTACGCCCCATTTTAATCCTGGTGTGTCTTTAGGGACACATGATATATTTAGGCCACCGATGTTTACACTACCAGTTGGCTAGATGTCTGCGCCATCATCTTTTTCTTATGGTTCATTATCTCTGGGCTATTATATTCCACGTTCTCTAACACCTGCTCCGACACAGTATGTAGCTGAGGAGCGTACACTGAGGGACACTCAACCTGTACAGGATATTCCTTTATCTTCTTCACATCTAGTGACTCCCATTGATCCGACTACCACAGGTATATTTATATAACACTAACAAATTTTTATACCAAATTTTTTTATTATTATAAATTGTACTAATATTTTTTTTCTTTAATAACAAATTCATCTACTGGTAGGAGGTGGGGGAGGGGCCGTACTTGCTTGCATGCGGTACAGAACCTCCAGACATAGTTGATGATTGAATACAATGATAATGGAAAATGATTGAGAATTCTGGGCAGGAATGTCAGGGCTTTTTGGCAATCCTAGCCAAATACTCCAACATCATTCCAGTCAGCCCTCTCTCTTGGAGACATCTTCCATACGAAGTAAAGGATAATGCATGGGCACAAATATGGGTAAAAAATCTATTGGATTTAATTTTAGTATTTTTTTGTATTTATATGAACTAATCTATTGGTATCCAACTTCGGTTTAACTTCCCTGATGGCGAAGGTGCATGACCAGTATGTTTAAAGGAGCTAGGAGAGATTTAGAGTTCTTATAAGCATGAGCTATATGTTGGATGGTGTGATAGATTTGGCACGGAATTGGAGACATTACCTATCATGGATTAATTCCCAATAGAGAAATATCTCCAAGTGATTACCCATTGGGAGACTGCCAAATTTAAGGTATTAATCCCATTTGATGTATTCAAATGACCGTTTTCATATTTTGAATTAATATTTTCTTATTTATTATTAAAAATTATTTATGAATCTTCTGAAAAAAAAATTGATTCAATGAAATACCTCCACACTCTAGGGAGCACAACTATGTCAGATAATGAGAGGCAGCTGGTACGATATAGTTGTTTATAATTTTTCTTTAGGACTTTCCCTTTTTATTGTTTCCTACTTAAATTATGTGATTTATTTAATATTGAAGATATGATTATACTTGCACTTTATATTGTTTAAATGTAATTATAGAAGCACAAATTGAATATTGAAGTACATATCCCTCAAGAAAAATTGTTTTTCTTGAGTAGAAGGAAAAAATATGGAAGTGCAGTTAATGAACCAACACAAGAAAATATTGTATGTTTTAATTTTTTTATTTCAATGTTTAATATCTATTTTAAAATTTAATAATCTATTAATATTTTTAACAGGATTCTTTAGAGGGTCTTGATGCCCAGGAGACTGAAAATTTTGGGCTACACAATCATTTATATTAGGTTTTGGGAGATGAGCACTCTGGTCGAGTATGCTGCCGACCTGGTAAGAATATAGTCTCGACGAAGTATTGGTACTCTCCATGTATCCACTCTAGTACCACTGAGTTGGAACAGGTCTAGGAGCATAAAAGACAGTCTGATAAAAGGGTCACAGAGTTAGAAGAATAGGTTCAAACGAGGGATAAAGAATTTATGAATCTTATGAAAGCTTTATCTTCATAACTTCCACCAGAGGCCAGCGCGGCTTGTCAGATATATATTTCATCGATGGGTGCATTATCCAATTCACCAGTCAGCAGTTCTAGTGGCGGTCGAGATGATGATGTTTTGTTGATAACAAGGATGCTGAAGAGGACGAGGGCAAGGATGGGGATGAGGAAGAGGGAAAGGATGGGGACGAGGGAGATGAGGGGGTTGAGGGCGAGGATAGGGATGACGATGAGTATGGGGATAATGATGAGGATGTCGATGAGGACAGAGATGGAAGTAAGGATGAGGCTGATGATGACAGTGGTGATGGTGATGGTGATCAGGGGTAGATTGATCCATTATATTTTTTAATTCTGTATAACTCATTATTTTTGAACCTGGTTTTTCACTCTGGTATAGATATTTTTGAATTCAGTATAACTCTTTATTTTCGACCAAATATGGAAGGCTAAATATGTTATAATGGTTTGGAGGTGAGTGATGATATATGAGATTTTATGGGTTATTTTGAGGAGTTTCTTTCCCTTTAATTGATTGGTTCTTAAAACCTAAGTTGGTGTTGGACCCCCACCCTCCTCCCTGGACCCCGAACAACCCCCCAAATAGCCCCCACCCTCCTCCCAGGACCCCGGACAGCCCCCTGAACAGCCCTCCTGACAGCCCCCACCCTCCTCCCTGGACCCCGAACAACCCCCCAAACAGCCCCCTGAACAGCCCCCCAACCTCCTCCTTGGACCTTGAACAGCCCCCAGATATCCCCCCCACCCTCCTCCTTAGTCCCCGGATAGCCCCCCCAAATAGACCCCCCATACAACCCCCCACCCTTCTACCTGGATCCCAGACAGCCCCCCTCCCCGAACAGCCCCCGGACAGCCCCCCTCCTCCCTAGACCCCGGACAGCCCCCTAGACAGCCCCCTGGACAGCCCCCCACCCTCGTCCCTAAACCCCAAACAACCCTTGATACATTTTTCATCTAATTTAATATAGTAACTCCATATCAATCTTGTTTATTTTGATAAAACTGTATAAAAACACCAAAATTGATCTAATCAGGTAGATGGGCCTCTAGAAAAAGATGAAGATGATATATTGAACATGATAAAATAAAAGAATGAAAATAAAACACCAGTCATGTTTGGGGCTTTTCCCACTCCTCAATAAATCATTATAGATATGTTAATAGCAGATTGTATACATGAAAACCACCTAAACATGGGGAAAACACTTCATCATCTAAAGGAAAATACATTAACTTATGGAAAATTCCCAAGTCATGTCAAGTTAATAGAAGGGTTATAGTTCCATATTGAATTTTTATATATCTTATATTCTCAAAAACAATATATTGAGAAGAAATGGGAATCCCTTTAACGTGCATGACTCAATACATTAATGAGGTTTTGAAAATTGATCACAGATACCCCTCCTTGTGTTCACATTAGAAGATGGGGTGCACATGGAGAGGATTAGAATCCCTTAGATCATTAATCTACACTTGAAGGCACTCAAAACTCCCAAGTGATGTGTACGATTCAACCTCGTCTCAATCCGAGGCGCGATGTGGCCAACACCACTCAAAGTGTCTCACTTTTCTTTGAAATGGACACAATTTTAAGTGAAAACAACAAATAACATAAAGAAAACAGACCAAAAACATTTTTATTCTATTTATACATTAGTACAAGGATCCAAGGGTCATATGTGATGTGTAAGAGTCAACCATGCCTCAATCCGAGGCATGGTGTGGATGGTATCACTCAAAGTGTCTCACTTTTATTTTAAATGGAAATGATTTTAAGTGAAAACAACAACTAGAATATGGAAAACTGACCAAACCCATTCATATTCTGTTTAAACTTTAGGAAAATGACTCATGGGTCATATGTGACATGTACGAGTCAACCCTTCCTCAATTCGAGGGCCGGTGTGGCCGGAAACACTCGAAATGTCTCACTTTTATTTGAAATGGACATGATTTTAAGTAAAAACAACAACTAACATACGGAAAACCAACCAAACCCATTCGTATTATGTTGATACTTCTAAAAAATGATCCATGATTCACTTTTGACATGTATGAGTCAACCTCTCTTCAATCTGAGGTGCAGTGTGGCCGACACCACTCAAAGTGTCTCACTTTTCTTTGAAATGGACAACATTTAAAGTGATAAGAAAAAATGTCATACAGAAAACCAAAAAACCTAATTCAGATTCTATTGATACTTTAGGAAAAGTATCCATGGGTCATTTGTGATGTGTATGAGTCAACCCCACCTCAATCTGAGTCACGGTGTGGCCGGTACCACTCAAAGTGTCTTTATTTTGTTAAAAATGGATACACTTTTAAGTAAAAACAACAGGCAAACAGAAAACTGACCAAACACATTATGATTGTGTTGATACATTAGGAAATTGATCCATGGGTCATTTGAGTCATGTACTAGTCAACCCCGCTTCAATCTGAGGCACGGTGTGGCCGACACCACTCAAAGTGTCTCTCTTTTGTTTCAAAAGGACGTCATTTTAAGTGAATACGACAACTGACATACAGAAAACTGACCAAATCCATTTTTCTTCTATTTAAACTTTATTTAAATGATACATGGATCATATGTGATGTTTATGAGTCAACCCCACAATAATCCGAGAACCGGTGTGGCCAGTACCACTCAAAGTGTTTCTCTTTTGTTTGAAATGGACAAGATTTTAAGTGAAAACAACAACTAGCATACTTAAAATTGACCAAACACATTCAGATTGTGTTGATATTTTAGGACAATGATAAATGGGTCATTTTTTATGTGTAAGAGTCAACCCCGCCTCAATTCGAGGCACGGTGTGGCCGACACCACTCAAAGTGTCTCTATTTTGTATCAAAATGACATCATTTTAAGTGAATACAACAACTGACAATATGGAAAACTGAAAAAATCATTATAATTCTGTTGAAACTTTAGAAAAAATATTCATGGGTCATATGTGATGTGTAAGAGTCAACCCCGCCTTAATCCGAGGCACGTTGTGGCCGGTATCACTCGAAGTGTCTCATTTTTATTTGAAATGGAGAGGATTTTAAGTGAAAACAACAACTGTTATACTGAAAACTGACCAAACACATTAGGATTATGTTGAAACTTTAGGAAAAAAATACATGGGTCATATGTGACATGTAAGATTCCAACCTGCCTCAATAAGAGGGACGTTGTTCCCAGTACCACTCAAAGTGTCCTTCTTTTGTTTAAAATGGATACGCTTTTAAGTAACCACAACCGACAAACGGAAAACTGACCAAACTCATTCAGATTGTGTTGATAGTTTAGGAAAATTATCCATGGGTCATTTGGGACATGTACGAGTAAACCCCACTTCAATCCTAGGCATGGTGTGGCCGTCACCACTCAAAGTGTCTCTCTTTTGTTTCAAAAGGACATCATTTTAAGTGAATACAACAACTGATATACGAAAAACTAACCAAAGGCATTCGGATTCTATTGAAACTTTAAGAAAATGATTCATGGGTCATATTTTACGTGTACGAGTCAACCCTGCCTCAATATGAGGGCTGGTGTGGCCAGCACCACTCAAAGAGTTTCTCTTTTGTTTGAAATGGACAAGATTTTAAGTGAAAACAACAACTGGCATACTTAAAACTGACCAAACGCATTTAGATTGTGTTTATATTTTATAAAAACAATCCATGAGTCATTTGTGACGTGCAAGAGTCAACCTCGCCTCAATAAAAGGCGCAGTGTGGCCGGAACCACTCAAAGTGTCTCTCTTTTGTTTCAAAAGGACATCATTTTAAGTGAATACAACAACTGACATACGGAAAGCTAACCAAATGAAATTCAGATTCTGTTGAAACTTTAGTAAAACAATTCATGGGTCATATGTGACGTGTATGTGTCAACCCCGCCTAAATCCAAGGGCTGGTGTGGCCTAAACCACTCAAAGAGTTCCTCTCTTGTTTGAAATGGACATGATTTTAACTGAAAACAACAATTGGCATACTTAAAACCGAAAAAAACGCATTCATATTGTGTTTATATTTTAGGAAAAAGATCCATGGGTCATTTTTGACATGTAAGCGTCAACCCCGCCTCAATACGAGGCATGGTGTGGCTGACACCACTCAAAGTGTCTCTCTTTTGTTTCAAAAGGACATCATTTTAAGTGAATACCACAACTAAAATACAGAAAACTGACCAAATCCATTTTTATTCTATTGAAACTTTAGGAAAACGATCCATTGGTCATATGTGATGTGTATAAGTCAACCCCAACTCAATCTGACAGCAGTGTGGCTAGCACCACTCAAAGTGTTTCTCTTTTGATTGAAATGGATAAGATTTTAAGTGAAAACAACAACTGACATACTTAAATCCAACCAAACGCATTCATATAATATTGATATTTTAGGAATAAGATCCATGGGTCATTTGTGACGTGTATGAGTCAACCCCAACTCAATCCGAGGTGTGGTGTGGTCGACACCACTCTAAGTGTCTCTCTTTTGTTTCAAAAGGACATCATTTTAAGTGAATACAACAACTGTAAATACGGAAAACTGACCAAAGGCATTCGAATTCTGTTTAAACTTTAGAAAAAATATACATGGGTCATATGTGATGTGTACGAGTCAACCCTACCTCAATCCGAGGCACGGTGTGGCCGGTATCACTTGAAGTTTCTCACTTTTATTTCAAAAGGACATGATTTTAAGTGAAAACAACAAATGGCATATGGAAAACTGACCAAATGCATTCGTATTCTGTTTAAACTTTAGTACAACGATCCATGGGTCATATGTGACGTGCAAAAGTCAACCCCACCTCAATCCGAGATTAGGTGCGTTCGATACCACTCAATGTGTCTTTCTTTTGTTTAAAATGGATACGGTTTTATGTAAAAAGAACATACATATGGAAAACCAACCAAATGCATACAGATTGTGTTGATAATTTAGGAAAATGATCAATGGGTCATTTTTGATGTGAACGAGTAAACCCTGACTCAATTCGAGGTGCGGCGTGATCTACACCACTCAAAGTGTCTCTCTTTTGTTTCAAAAGGACATGATTTTAAGTGAATACAACACCTGACATATGTAAAACTGATGAAAGGCATTCAGGTTCTATTGAAACTTTAGAAAAATGATCCATGGGTCATATGTGATGTGTACAAGTCAACCTCGCCTTAATATGAGGTCCAGTGTGGCCGGCACCACTCAAAGTGTTTCTCTTTTGTTTGAAATGGACAAGATTTTACGTGAAAACAACAACTAGCATACTTATAATCGAAAAAACACATTCATATTGTGTTTATATTTTAGGAAAACGATCCATGGGTCATTTGTGATGTGTATGAGTGAACCCCATCTCAATAAGAGGCGCGGTGTGGCCAAAACCACTCAAAATGTCTCTCTTTTGTTTAAAATGGACATCATTTTAAGTGAAAACTACATCTGACATACGGAAAACCAACCAAAGCCATTTTAATTCTATTAAAACTATAGAAAAACAATCCATGGGTTATATGGCATGTGTAAGAGTAAACCCCAGCTCAATCTGAGGGCTGGTGTGGCCGGCACCACTCAAAGTGTTTCTCTTTTGTTTGAAATCAAAAAGATTTTAAGTGAAAACAACAACTGACATATGGGAAACAGACCAAACACATTCAGATTGTATTGATATTTTTGGAAAACAATACATGGGTCATTTGTGACATGTAAGAGTCAACATCTTCTCAATACGAGGCATGGTGTGGCCGACACCACTCAAAGTGTCTCTCTTTTGTTTCAAAAGGACATCATTTTAAGTGAATAGAACAACTGACAATACAGAAAACTGACCAAAGGCATTCGAATTTTGTTGAAACATTAGGAAAAATATCCATGGGTCATATTTAATGTGTACAAGTCAACCCCGCCTCAATTTGAGGCACGGTGTGGCCGGTATCACTCGAAGTGTCCCACTTTTATTTGAAATGGACATGATTTTAAGTGAAAACAACAACCGACATACGGAAAACTGACCAAACGCATTCGTATTCTATTGAAAATTTAGTAAAACAATCCATGGGTCATATGTGACGTTTATGAGTCAACCACGCCTCAATATTAGGGTCTGTGTGGCTGGTACCACTCAAAGTTTCATTCTTTTGTTTAAAATTAATACACTTTTAAGTAAAAACAACAAACATACGGAAAACCAACCAAATGCATTCGGATTGTGTTGATACTTTAGGAAAATGATCCATGGGTCATTTGTGACGTGTATGAGTCAACCTCGCCTCATTCTAAGGTATGGTTTGTCCGGCACCACTCAAAGTGTCTCTCTTTGGTTTCAAAAGGACATCATTTCAATTGAATACAACAACTGACATACAAAAAACTGAACAAAAGAATTTAGATTCTATTAAAACTTTAGGAAAACAATTCATGGGTCATATGTGACATGTAAGATTCAACCCCGCCTCAATACGATGGACAGTGTGGCCGGAACCACTCAAAGTGTTTCTCTTTTGTTTGAAATGGACAAGATTTCAAGTGAAAACAACAACTGGCATACTTAAAAACCGACCAAATGCATTCATATTGTGTTGATATTTTAAGAAAACGATCCATGGGTCATTTTTGACGTGTACGAGTCAACCACACCTCAATCCGAGGCGCGGTGTGGCCGACACCACTAAAAATGTCTCTCTTTTGTTTAAAATGGACATCATTTTAAGTGAAAACAACAACTGACATACAGAAAACCAACCAAATGAATTCAGATTATATTGAAACATTTATGAAAATGATACATGGGTCATTGTTGATGTGTACGAGTCAACCCCGCCTCAATCTGAGGTGCGGTGTGGCTGACAATACTCAAAGTGTCTCACTTTTCTTTGAAATGGACAACATTTTAAGTGAAAACAACAACTGACATACAGAAAATAGACCAAACACATTCAAGTTCTGTTGATACTTTAGGAAAAGTATCTATGGGTCATTTTTGACATGTACGAGTCAACCCCACCTCAATCCGATCCACGGTGTGGATGTTACCACTAAAATTTTCTTTCTTTTGTTTAAAATGGATATGCTTTTAAGTAAAAAAAACTGGCATACAGAAAACCAACCAAATACATTCTGATTGTGTTGATACTTAAGGAAAATTATTAATGGGTCATTTGTGATGTGTACAAGTAAACCTCGCCTCAATACAAGGTGCAGTGTGGATGAAACCAATCAAAGTCTCTCTTTCGTTTCAAAAGGACATCATTTTAAGTGAATACACCTAAAATTTACACTCATCAACGATAGTCGCAAACTCTTTTTCATGAGTTGGGTAGTTTCACTTATGGGGTCAAAAGTGACGAGACTCCTAAGAAAATACCTTTTCACCATATATTATAAAAAATACATGTTCAATTCAAAATTCATCACAAATCATTACATACCCAAATCTAGGATCAGAAAAAAAAAGTTGGGATTTGAGCCAATTTCAAACTCTTATTCAACCATAATAGTTATTTCTCAGACTATTCTGCCTATTAGAATTTGATGGGGAGGTGGGGGGGTTGTGCTGGTTGGGGGGTTGTGCAGGGGTGTGGTGAATTACTACTCGATGATTGTTGTCATATGAAGATTGAAATAGGGAATTGAAGTACATCACATGGTTGGAAGAGTTTGATGGTTTTATGTGTTTTTGTGTGCTATTTTAGGTTTTTTTATACTGTTTTAAGTCTCTATGTGGTTTTTGTGATATTTTTTATGCAGGTGTATAGTGGAGGGGCTACTGGAGGGCTTCTGTTCAGCAATTCTGGAAAAACACAATACCAAAATTTTAAAACCGTTGGTATAAGTGTTCTGAAAAAACACAATACCAACGGTTTTAAACCGCTGGTATAAGAGTTTTGAAAAAACACAATACCAACAGTTTTAAACCGTTGGTATACTAGTTCTAGATAAACACAATACCAATGGTTTTAAACCGTTGGTATACATTGAGAGAAATTTAAAAATTTAATATATACCAACAGTTTCTGGAAACCGTTGATAAAAATGTTATACAAATATATACCAACTGTTATCCTCCAACTGTTGGAATATCAATCAATATAGTGGGATATACCAACGGTTTAGATCAAACCATTGGTATAGGGATTTCCTCATAGCTTACTACCCTATGGTTTGGAAAACCGTTGGTATAGGCTATACCAATGGTTTTACAGCCTATACCAATGGTTTTAAACCATTGTTATAACCTTCTTTTCCAGTAGTGTATTGGGATCTATGCCTCCACTTATTTTCTTCTGAGGATGCCTTAGAAACTTCTTAGGGTAGAAAATGGAATGGTGGAGAGGTGTGTGACACCCACTAGTTCATTAATACATCTTCTTCGAGTATTTATGTATATTATTATTCATTCATTGATGTCATAGTATTCATTCATCATGAATCATATTTTTAATGAATAGGGATGGTGGAATAGGGTTAGACCATAGTTTTTCTAACCCTATAAAAACTATGTGAGATTAGTCTGGCAGAAGATAGATCCAATTTATTTGTATTAAATAGGTTTTTCTATCTAAGTGTGGTTAAGAAGTAATCATGTATTTTTTTGGGTAGATAGTAGATAATGCCTAGTTGGTTTAGGGGTTATCTGACCATAAAAACAAACTATTCAAGTTGTCTAAATTAATTTTTTGAGAGATTGTCCATTTTTAAATGAAATTTATATTCATGTAGCCTCATTTTCTGTCTCCATCATGTGTATCCCCATCCATTGGCATTTGAGTTTCTTTATTACACCTTATAGTGTATTATATCTTAATTAAATGTTATTTTGTTAATTTAACTCTATTTATTCATGATTTCATCTACTTTCCCACTTCTCTGACAATGTCCACCAATTTCCATGGAATATGGAAATCCAATATGGTGTTTTGGATGAACAAAGAGTTATTAATTGTATTTTTGGTTTGTTTTCATGAGATTTAGGCTTATAAGAAATTCTCCTTCTAAAATATAGTGGTTTCTTCTAAGGAGACATGTTTTTAACTAATTTTGAGGTAGATTATTTTACACGGATATCCATATAATTATTTATTTCATTTGGTTATTTTAAAATTAAATTAAATTAAGTTTATTTATGAATGATGCGATACTTTTTTCGTGATGTAAATTTTATGTTTTAATGTGTTTTTTCCATTGGGGGTTTTAATTCATCCCACATGCTTAATAAAAATACACACATAGGGTTTATTATTTCAAATGAATTTGTGAAGGGGTTTTTTGAAGTGTTCTTAAATTGAGTCTATAATTAAAATAAAATATTATTATTGTTTTATTAAATTTACTTTTGAAATATATTTTAAGAATTACTCTAGTTGTATTGATATATTTAGAATTGATTATCCCATGGGAGGAGTAGGCTATAAGGGCGTGATTTCCATGGGACCATGAGAGACAATGATAATAATACTAATATATCTTTAGTAACATATTCTATGGGTATTTGTAACATCTAATAAATTCATAACTTAATTATGTAAATATTTTTTTATATATTTTAGTTTTGAGACAATTTTCTTTAATAATAATAATAAGAATAATTAAGTGTTTAAATTGTTTTTATTATATGTTAATACGTATAATAAAGTATAATTAATACTTATAGTTTTCAAATTTTTTATAAAACAAATATTTTATTATAATATTATTTTATTTAAAATTATATTTGACGATTATTTTATGGAAAGTGAATTTGAATAAAAAAATTTATTTTAAAGGTTATTTAATAATTTGAACAACTAAATTTATAAATTTAAATATAAGACTATCATAATGAATATTTTTTAAATACTAATTATGTTTATATATTTATTTCATCTGACATAAAGTAAAATATAATTTGGTTTTATAATTAGATTACTTTTTTGTTAAAAATTTTGTATGATTATATGTTATTAATTAAAATTTATATAATGTTGTATGTAATAATCATTTTTTCCACTATATATATATATATATTTAAATAAATTGTTTCAAATTATGGATATAATATTTAAAATAGTATGTGTTTTATAAAAAATATAAATTAGTTTTATTATTTATATATAAAAAAATTATGAGTGTTATAAAATTAATTAATGATTAATAAATATGAAAAGATGGGTTATGATAAAGTGGTACGTTGTGGGGGTTCTCACTAATGGGTTCAAGTGAGTCTACTTTGAGTGTCCATGAGAGTAGTAACACTGATGTGAGAATGTCCTCTAAGTGAGACCATGCAGATCGACCACTGGTGAGGTTGCTTTCAAAAGTATAGTTGAAATCCATCATCGTATAGGGAGGAAGGTCGTGTGTGGAGATCTAAGTGTCACCGTCGTCAAATATGGAGTGTTGTTAGGGTTCACTCCTAGTTCGTGCGGTACATTATTCTTCACATATATATTAATTTAATACTTATGAGAGGTAGGTTTTGTTTTATAGGATTCATATTTCTTATCTGTTAAAACAATGATATTTTCTTTTTATTCACAATTTCTACATCAATTGTTTTCCTTTGTCTGCTGATTTGTATTATTGGTCCATAGTAAAAATCTTCACTATTATATTATCTGTTTATTAAATTTAGGTAATTGAAATCCTTTTCTGATATTTGACTACGTGACTATACTATTCTATCCTTTTTGTTTTAATCCGTGGATATCCATTCTTGATGATACTATTGTAATTATTTTTAAATCATTATAAACATGTTGTTTAC
Organism: Viscum album; assembly: GCA_963277665.1. Lineage (NCBI taxonomy): Eukaryota > Viridiplantae > Streptophyta > Magnoliopsida > Santalales > Viscaceae > Viscum > Viscum album. Next base: position 1,342,986,193 of record OY728123.1, read on the forward strand.
ATTTTTTGTGTCGATCCTTGCTTTTGCATTGTTGTAGTTCTACTATCAACATAAATGTACCCAGATTTCATAAAAATCTTGTTTATGTCATTATATAAGTAGTCAATTTGATGAAATTAGATAGAAAATCCATTCTGCATCACTTCTATAAATTTTCTGAGTTCTACCTTGCCTCTGCACACCCCTACACATCATCTGTGATAGAAATGGAAATGAATTCATCCACATTTCTTACAAATATTTATGTAAGGGATATTTTATTACCATTTATTATTAATCTTTATTTTGGAATTAATTTTGTGAGAGTTAAATTTATTGGTCTCTTTGAGTTTGATTTTTAAATAGAATTCATATATATTTTCAAATATGCAAGGGACCATTTTACTTATCAATTATAAGTTTTGAAAATATAATATAAGGGAACTATTATTATTTTAAAATTTATTGTGTAATGGATCAATTATTATTTTCAAACTATTTTGTTGGGGTAAAATTATTTTTGACTTGTTTTTAAATTCTAATATTATTATCAAATCAAATCATTTATTTCAATGTCAAAATCATGTAAGGAGATATATTAATTTTTTAATCAAAAAAATACTTGAATTGGTTTTTACATAAGGGTTAATATATATATATATATATTAATTTTATCATTAATATTTAAATTGTAAATAATTATTTTCATGTTTTATTTATTTTGTCTATTTATTTTTCTTCCCAAATTATATTTGTTTAAGGGTAAAAATGTCAGTTTAAAATTATGATTTTATTTATATACTTGTTTTGTAAAGGAAAATTTATTTAGAGTTAATATGTATTATTTTTGTTAAATGTTACCATAAATTATGAATTAAGGTCAGGCATAAGTGGACTTATTTAGATTTGTTTCCAAATAATTAATTGATTGTAAAGTTATTAGTGTTGAGATTTTAACTATGATGAAATGTTTTCATGATTTAATATAAGTTTTTATAGGGATATAATTAAATTTATTTCCAGTTTTATGGATGTTATATTTATTAAATGTTTAAGGATATGCTTCAATTATTTTTCAAAAAATTATGATGTAAAACTATGTGTATTTTTTAAAAAAAAAGTCATATATACATATATAACTTTGTGTGATTATGTAAAGGTGTATATATTTTTTTTCAGTATTGTTTACATTTAATTTATTGTGGCATAATCGATGGTTTTATTTAAAACAAAATTATTTTCAGGAACTATTAATGCTACATTCGATTCCAAAACCATAATTCCACTTAGATATAAATATATAACAATGATTATTTTTTAATATGGTATCATATTAATTTTGACAATGGATTTTATAATTTATCTTCATTTTATTCAGACATGTATTTGTTCTATGATGATGAATGTTGCAGTTTCAATGTAAATTATGTTTATAAATATAAATGCATCAACATATTAAATTTTGACATGTTTTGAATAAAAAATATGTGATAAAATTATTTTCAAAACCATAAGAATTTATATGTATATATATGTATATAAATTTATATGTCTATATAAATACATGAATATATATTTGACTACTATTGGAATTTATGATCTTTTTTGAAATTTTAATTCTTAATTATTTTAATAATTAATTAATGTTCAATATTTTTATTGATTTAAGCATCACCATTTATTTTAGGAAACATTGTAAGTGACATATTTATGCTATGCATATGTATAGAAATTAAAATTATCCAATTTCCAATTCTATGAGATGATAATCATCTCACATGTATGGAATATATATATATATATATGGGAATCATTATGTTCTTTTATTTAGAATTCAAATTCATGGTATATATATATATATCAATGGATATATTGTTTATTGACATGTTATAATACTAAATGTTATATTTTAAAAAATGTGCATAAATTTTTGTCAGTTTATTTTAAACTTATGTATAATGCATCTGCATATAGTCTTGGTTATTCATCAAGTGTAACATCAATACATCTTCCATTCATAATAAACTAATGGTTTCAAATTAATTTTATGAGATTATCAAGAACATAGATTTTTTCAATAATTGAAATGTTTTATTTATAATTTTATGTGAAAAATATATTTATTTATTATAAAATATTATTTTGAAAAGACATAACTATATATGCATTTTTTTAATTAAATGTACATTTATTTCACTATTCATTTTATGGATAGCTTACAAATAAAGACAATTATTTCAAGCATGAGATAAATCTTTTTATGTTAATATATGGATTAATAATTAAATATTTGAAGGTACTATGGCACACTTGGGATTGTTTAATGAATTTATTTCATCTATAAATATGATTTAAATGAATAAAATTGGTATTGGATACATTGGTCTGTTTAATGAATTTATTTTATCTATGATAAATATTAAAATAAATCAATGTGGTATGGGACACTTTGATTTAAAGAAATATTTTTATTATACATATTAGGAATGCATATGAATTATTATATGATGGGTGAGGCCCACTACAGCCTCTCGATTCATCATTAGGTCTCATGAAACAAATTACGATCTTAGCACAAGGCCTTCAAAAAATAATTATTTATGGTCTTGGCATGGGGCCTTGATATAATGATTATGTATGGTCTTGGAACAAGGCATTTATAGAATATTTATTATTATCCTGAATTAGTCTTTCCCTCCTTATGAATCTATTAAATGATAGATCATGTGATTATTTGACTAGTAGAATAGCCATGGCCAAGAATCATTCTTTTATTAACATGTATTAATTAGTTATACATTTTGAAGTTCACATAGAAGAATGATTTATACTTATGTATATCCTTTATTAAGAATGTGTAATTGTTCATTTCTAATCCATAGAAAAAGGTTCAGAACATATCTATCATTTAATGGTTGGAATACATGTGTTTCGATGTTGTTTTTTGTTCAAATCCTAACAAGTAACATTTCATGTGAAAAACTGTGTCTGCACATCTCGAATGTCATACATAATTATTTATGGTCCTTATTTATCTTATAAATGTCATTTCATGCATTTATATTCAAGTGCATGCATAATTTTATAATGAAATCTATTTAAAACTCCTAAATAAGTTTAGAAATTTTGAGCATGATTTTATCCTAAAAGCTGTTTTAGAATATCTCACGAAAAGGATGACGACATGTTAAGAGAAATGTTAATTTCATGATTTAAACATGTGTTTTAAAGAAATGTTTTATAGAAACATTATTTCCTAATGTTCTTGTTTTAAAACCCCTTACATGGAATATCCAATGCTCGACCCTTGTTTAAAATTATTTTTTACAGATCACTTGAAGTCCAAATTTGGATGACATTCTAGTTTCTTGTGCGGAATTGATGTTTGGATTTCATTTGTTTAATTTTATTATAACTCTATTAATTTTTAAGATTGTATCTAATTATCCAACACCCAGACCGGTAAAAGGTCTTCTACTATATAATGATTAAGGCTGGGACCTTACATTTGGTATTAGAGGAATGATCTAGTTAACATTATAGATTTTATGTCATAGAATTTAAGAGTCTATCAGTCATAGTTTTCCTTAATTATGATGATAAATATTAAGAATTCTTTTTAGTCCACTAAAACGAATTGTGAGGATGCAATTCTATTGAGTGGGGAATAATGTAACATCCTATAAATTCTTAACATAATTATGTAAATATTTTATTAAATATATTAGTTTTGATACAATTTTATATAATAATAATAATAATGTGTTTTATTTAATTTTATTATATGTAAATAGTTATAATTAAGTATACATACCATTTATAGATTTTATATTTATTATAAAAATAATATTGTATTATAATATTATTTTATTTAAAAGATTGTTTGATGATTATTTTATATAAATTGAATTTGAATAATAAAATTGTATTAAAAATTATTTAATAATTTTAATGAATAAATTTATATGTTTTAATATAAGACTATTATAATGAATATTTTTTTAATACTACTTAGGTTAATAAATTTATTTCATATGACATAAAGTAAAATATTATTTAATTTTATAAAATTTTACTTTCAAATATATATATATATATATATATATATCTGATATTAGAATTATTAATCTTGAAATATAAATTATAATTTGATTATTTTATTATTAATTTTTTTATGATTATATGTTATTGATTTAAACTTCTATTATTTTGAAAGTAATAATCATTTTTTACTCTATATATATGTATATATTTTTAAATATAAAACAATTGTTTCAAATTATGGATATATGATTTAAAATATGATTTGTTTTATAAGAAATATAAATTAATTTCTATATATATATATAATGTTGTTATGAGTGTTATAAAGTTGATTAATCATTTAAAAAATATGGAAACTTTGGTTATGGTCAAGTGGGGCGTCATGGGGGTTCTCCTTCGTGGGTTTGAGTGAGTCTAGTTCAATAAGATATAAGTGTCGATGCATCGTTATGATGATTTTGTCTATGTGAGACCCTGGAGATCATCCACTGGTGAGGTCAACTTCAAAATTAGGGTCGAAATCCATCATCGTGTAGGGAGGAAGGATATGCGTGTATATCTGAGGATCGTCATCGTTAGATCTAGAGCACGGTTAGGGTTCAACCCCGACTAATGCTATTTGTTCTTATTTACCTACAAATTAATTTAATACCTATGAGTGGTAGGTTTTGTTTTATAGGATTCTGATTTTCTATCTCTTAAAATATTGATTTTGTCTTTTTATTTTTAATTTCCACGTCAATAAATTTCCTTGGTCTACTGATTTGTATTATAGGCACACTGTACAAGTCTCCACTGTTCTATTATCAGTATGATTATGTTATGGTTATTGAAATATTTTTCTAGTATTTGTCTCTGTGAGTATATTATTCTATTCTTTTGTTTTGGTCCATGGATTTCCACATCATATGTTTCTGTCCAATTTTTTTAATTTGGTATAATCCTGTTGTTGACATTTTTTAGTATCGGTCCTTTTTTGTCAGTTGGTTTCATTTGACTATCATCATACGTGTACCCAGATTACATAACAAGATTCTTTATGTCATTATGTAGGCAGTCAATTTGAAGAACTTAGATATAAGTTTCATTCTGCATCAATTCTGCAAATTTTTTATGTTCTAACTTGCCTCTGCACACCCTTACACATCTTCTGTGGTAGAAATGGGAGAAAATTCATCCACATATCCTATAAATAATTAGGTAACAGATATATTATGATATTTTATTATTAATATTTATTCTGAAATTCATTTTATTAGATTTTAATTTATTATTTATTTTGAGTTTTATTTTCAAACACCATGAACATATATTCTCAAATATAAAAGGGACCATTTTACATTTATTGAATAAGTTATGAAAATATAATGTAGAGAAACTATTATTATTTTCGAATTTATTATGTAATGGATCTATTTTTATTTTAAAATTATATTTTAAGGGTAAAATTATATTGATTTTTTTAAATGATAATATTTTTGTCAAAGATAATTATTTATTTCAATTTCAAAATCGAGTAAGGAGATATATTAATTAGTTTTTTTGAAAACCATAATTGAATTTGTTCTACCATAAAGAAGTATATATATATATTAGTGTTCATACTTCAATTGTAAATAATTATTTTCATGTTTTATTTATTTTTTCAATTTATTTTCCTTCCCAAATTATACATTTGTAAGGGAGAAAATGTTAATTTACAATTAAGATTTTATTTTTATACATATTTTGTAAGGGGAAATATATTTATAGATAATATATTTTCTTCTGGTAAAATGTTACCATAAATTATGAATTATGGTTCTCCATAAGGAGAGTTATTTTTATTTTTTCCAAATAATTATATAATTTTCAAGCTATTAGTGTTTAGATTTTTCCTATAAAGAATTGTTTTCATTATTTAATTTATGTTTTTGTAAGAATGTAATTAAATTTACTTCTAGTTTTGGGTCTTGATATTTATTTATTTTTAGAAGATATGATTCAAATTTTTTTCCACAAATTATAATGTTAAAGTATGTGTATTTATTTAAATAAGACACACACACACATATATATATATTTGTGACTATGTAAGGGTGTATATATTTTGTCAAGTATTGATTTAATTTAATTTATTAGGGTGTTATTAAATGTTTGATTAAAACCAAATTATTTTCAATAATTATTAATCATATGTTCGACTCTAAAACCATAATTCCACTTACATATAAGTATTTAACAAATTTTATGTTTTAATATGATATCATATTGGTTTTACCAATGAATTTTCTTATTTATCAACATTTTATTCAAACATGTATTTGTTCCACGATGAGGAATGTTGTAGTTTCAATGTCAATTATGTTTATATATATATATAACATCAACATATTAAATTGTTACATGTTTTTAATGAAAAAATATGGCAAAAAATTATTTTCAAAATCATAGGGATATATATATATATACATACATACATATATATTTGACTACAATGGGAATTTATGTTATTTTTAGAAATTTTAATTCATGGTTATGTTAGTTATTAATTAAAGTTCAATATTGTTCCAGATTTAAGCATCTTCATTTATTTCAAGAAACTATGCATGTTCCACATTTTAGCTATTGATGCGTATAGAAATTAAAAATGAACTATTTCAAATTCTATGAGACAATAATCATCTTACATGTATTCCATATATATATACATATATATTTTGGGAGACATTATGATATTTTATTTAGAATTCAAATTCATGGTATATTTATATGTGTGTGTATATAAATATATACAAAGGATATAATTATTATTGAAATGTTTTAATACATAACGTTGTATTTTCAAAAAGTTTCATAACATTTCATCGTGTTATTTTAATCTTAAGGATATCACATATACATATATTCATGGTTGTTTTCCAAGAGTAACATTAACACATCTTTCATTCATAATAAACTTATGGTTTCAAAATACTTTTATGAGATTATTAGGCTCATGGATGTCTTCAATAATTAAAATTTCTTAATTATAATTTTATTTTTGAAACATATTTATTTATTTTAAAAGATTATTTTAAAAAATAAAACTATATATGCATTTTTTAATTAAATGTTCATTTATTTCATTACTCATTTTATGGATGGCCTACAAATAAAGACAATCATTTCAAGTATGATATGAATCTTTTTATGATAATATATGGATTAGGAACTCAAATATTCATGGTATTATTGGATACATTGAATCGTTTAATGAATTTATTTCATCTATGAATAATATTTAAATGAATCATATTGGTATTCGACACTTTAGTTTGTTTAATAAATTTATTTCACCAATGATAAAGTTTAAAATAAATCGATGTGTTATGGGACACATTGATTTAAAGACATATTATAATTATTCATATTAGGAATTAATATGATATATTATATGATGGGTGAGGATCTCTATAGCCTCTCAATGAATCGCTAGGTCTAATGAGACAAACTATGATCTTGGCATAAGGAATTTTTGAAATGGTTATTTATGGTCCTCAGATGAGGCCTTGACAGAATGGTTATGTATGGTCTTGGTATGAGGCCTTGACAAAATATTAATGATTGTCATAAATTATGCATTCCCTCATTATAAATATTGTAAATGAGAGACCATGGGATTATTTAACTAGTAGACTAACCATGGTCATGAAGCATTCTCTTATAAAACTCTATTAACCAGTTATACATTTTCAGGTGAACATGGAATAATGTTTTATAAATATGTATATAATTTATTAAGAAGGTTTAATTATTCATTTCCAATCCATTAAAAATGGTTAAAAACTTACCTATCATTTCATGGTTTTCATATATGTGTTTTGATGTCATATTCTTTGAAAATCCAAACAAGTAACATTTCATGTGAATAACTGTGTCGAACCACCTAGACTGTCATACGTAATTACTAATTGTTATTATATTACTTATTAGTGGAATTTCATGCATTTATGTTAAAGAGAGTTAATGATTTTATAATTCATTCTATTTAAAACTCTTAAATATGTTTAGAAATTTTTATCATGAATTTATCCTAAAATTAGTTTTAGAATCTCTCAAGAAAATGATGAAGACATGTTAAGAGAAATGTTAATTTCATGATTTAAAGAAATATTATTAAATATATGTTTTAAAGAAAATTTATTTCTTAATGGTCTTATTTTAAAACCCCTTACTAAGCATATCTAATGCTCACCCCTTGTTTAAAATTATTTTTCACAGGGCACTTGAAGTCCAAAGTTGGACGTCATCGTAGTTGCGCACATGGAAGCAATGTTTGGATTTTGTTTGTTTAATTATATTGAAACTATGATAATTTGTAATATTGTATCTAATTCTCCAGAACCTAGACTTGTAAAAGGTTCTCTTCTATGTAATGTTTCAGGCTAGGTCCTTACAGAATGAGATATCCTTTGGGAGGACGATCGATAGAGCTTCTAACACATTGTCTAAAAGACCGATGGAGATCATAAAAGTAATCTTGGGTATTATCCTGATATCCTAAAATCTTGTTACACTTACATAGATAAAAATAATTAATGGTTTAGTTTAATTAAATCTATACCCTAAGGGTTAGGGACAATGTTGCAGAGTGTCTATGCCTAGTTGTAGTTTAAATGTGTTATGCATGATGTTTTTCCTACGTTTGGCTGTGATTAGTTATGATTATGAATTTTTATTTACTCATATATATATATATATTCATTGTTATTATTATGACCAAGTTCATTCCATGTTCATATACATTCATCATTTTTATGACTTATGAATTTTATTCCTTTATTTCATCCTTATTGATTAAATTTTTGGAATATTGTTTTGTTTAAAGGAAAAAAGGGATGTAAAAGGATTGATTTCATGTGAATTGTTTCAAATGTGTAATAATATTGAAAATGAGTTTTCAAACATGATTTATTGTTATTTATGGTTTAATGGCCAAAAATTGATACACGGTGGTATCGTACAATTCAATGTGTCTCATTAACTATTTATAAACAAAGTCATAAATAATCCTTGATTTTTATGACACATGTATGGGAATTGGAACCATGAATTTCAATGGAAACATATATTTTTCACCTTCCATTGTTGGTTTAATAGAGGAGATATATTCCATTAGAGTTTACATATCATGGAACCATTTTATGATTTTGGATTAATTTGTATATTATGTATTTCTCATTTTTTCCTTGATCCATGTCTTTATTTTTGAAAATTTGACTATGGATATTGTTGAGAAAAGTATTGTTTTCAACAATACATAAAAATTTTATTTAAAGGGTGAGATTATTGAATATAATACTCTGTCTCTTTACAATAATTTTGATGCTCACAAATAACCTTAGTTATTTTCTAATTATTTTATTTAGTATTTTGCAGGAATTTATTAATTTATTTTACTCTTGAAATAACGAGAATTTATTACTTGTGCGGAATCTGCTTTAGCGCATTCTGGAATCACTTTTCATACCTTACGTGGATAAATATAGTGTGGAATCCACTTTAGCACGTTCTGGAATCACTGTTCATATCCTACGTGTATAAAAGTAGCGTAAGGATGAAAAGTGTGTATACTTTTTGAGATAAGAGAAAAGTATGGTTAAACAACCATACATTTTCAGCAAATTATGGAAGAAGAACCTTACGTTAGGAAGGAACCTTACGTTTTGGTTATCAGCAAAGTATGGAAGGAGAACCGTACGTAAATACTAAACATTATGTTTGTTTCTCAAAAGTATGGTTCATCAACCTTACTTTTGTAAACAACCATACGTTCTTAGAAAAGTATGGATCATGTAAAAGTATCGATCTTTTTCCGTATGTTTGAGTACTGAAGAAAAAGTATGGATGATCAACCCTAAGTTTATGTTCAACCCTACATTGTCAACCTTACGTTTTAAGACAATGTCATCAACCCTACGTTTGGAGGCCACGTCATCAACCTTACGTTTGGCGTCGGAAATTTTGAAAGACGATATTTTTATGCAGAGGTCAGCAAACTGATTTTTGGGCGGATTTCAAGCCGGATTTATAGTCATTTTTAAAGTACGACTTTGACTGATTCAAAGCCGTTTTATCGATGGATTTAAGATTGAATTAAAATGAGCTTTTTATACCGAGTCTTAAGGGAAGTTACGACTTCCCTGTAAATTAAAATGTTTGAATATCACGAATAAGAAGGTCAATTTTATGGATCTAAATGTGCAGGATATATACTCAGCTTTATAATATATGTTCTCTCAAAAAACACCAGGTACATGCGTGTATGGTGATTGATCTATTATTAAAAAGGTGGAAAACAGAGACTGCAAAAATTCACATTGATCTGCTTATTCAAAAAGGAGTGTCGAAGCTCTGTTTATTTAAGAAAAAAGAACTCGATAGATGATTCACCAATTCTACATCGAATATTTACTGTGGATCTACTACTGCTGAAGTTGGGAACTATATCTCTATATCTATTGCAACCGGATCGACTCAGAATTACTGTATTTTGAAAATCAATATTTCTAGAGACTACGATCCATCTACTGTCAATTGCATTCTTTTGCAATTGTGAAGATCAACTGGAAAACTTCTTTTTGAAATTCTTTTTATTCTTGAGTAACCAGCTTCTCGTTCTAAGCTGTGTTGGTTCATGTTTGAACCAGAAGGCTTTGTTAGCCTAAATATTGTAAAGGTGTCAACTTCCTGTACTCAGTTGTGGACCGGTCTGTTGAAACAAGGACCAGATAGTGAAAATCACCAAGCTCATGGAGTTGAGCGTTGGTGGAGTGTACTAGGGGCCTTCTGTTCCCCAAAACACTATACATATTTGTGTTCTTGATTTTACTTATTCCGCTAAATGATCAAATATGATAAAGTATAGAGGACATAACTCATTCAATAAAAGAGTTACCGAAAAATTGAAAAAGACACAATTCACCCCCCTCTTGTGTATAATATGTAGATTCAGATCCAACAATTGGTATCAGAGGTGGAGCTTCTGATAGAGCCCTAGAAAGATAGAAGCATTTAAAGATTATACAACAGAGCATCATGATTGATACAAGCGAAGGGATGTCAATGGTTAGAGCACCATATTTTAATGGAGACAACTATGGTTGCTCGAAATCACGCATGATAATATATCTGAAAAACCTCGGATATAAAGTCTATTCAAAGATTCTATCTTCTTATGAAATTCCTGAAAATCCTGAGACATGGAGCGCTGCTATAGAGGCAGAGTACGATATGAAATCGATGGCTATGAATACAATTATCTGTGGTCTAGGACTAGAGAATTTAATAGAGTATCTCAGTGCCCCCTAGCATATAAGATGTGGAAAACGATAGCCGTGGAATATGAAGGAACAGATAATGTGAGGCAAATGAGATATGCAACTTCCATATTGAAATTTGATACTTTCAGAATGTTTGAAGGTGAAAGAATTACCCAAATGAATGGGATATTGACCAAAATTTTCAATAATATAACAGCTCTAGGAGAACCTATCTAGCAGGCTGATCAAGCATTAAAAGTACTGAGGGTACTTCCTACTCGATGGAATGATATATCTGCTGTAATCAGACAATCAACACCTATCAAATATCTAACCATGAGAGAGCTGATTGGTACACTGATGATGTATGAAGCTGAAATGCAAGATGAGGCAAATGAACACAAGGTCTACATAGAAATTAGAAGATACTGCCTTGAAGGTAAATTCACAAAAAAAGAATAAAAAATGAAGAATAAAGAAGTCAAAGCTAAATTAGAAAGCTCTGACTCATCCAACTCAGATAAAGAACTGGCTCAGCTAGCCAGAAAATTTAGAAAATTCTACAGCAATAAAAGAGGCTTCAAAAAATCCTTTAATGGAGATAATAAGGAAATAAGATGTTATGAATGTAAGAAGATGGGGCATATCAAACCATATTTCCCACAATTGAAGGATGCAAAGAAGAAGAAATTCTTCCAAAGAGATGACTATGAGCAGAAAGACAAGAAAGCTATGAAAGCCACTTGGAGTGTATCTGAAGACTCCAGTAGCTCTCCTGAATCAATCTCAGAGAAATAAGAAGTCAATCTAAAATAAATCATGCATTTTATGGTAGAAACTGTTAAGGTACACTCATATTACTCCTATGAATCAAATTTTGAATCAAGCTACACAAATGAAAAACTTGGAACCTACTGCAATATGCTTGAAGAAAGATATGATTCACTATTTAAGAAACATAAGTCACAAAAAAATAAACATAAAGCTGTTTCAGATGAAAGAGATACAATGATAAAACAACATAAGGAATTAACTGATAAATACAATTCGATTAACACTAACTATATTAATTTTGAATCAAGAATAAAAATACTACAGGATGAATTAGAATCTTACAAACAAGCTACATTGGTTTTTACAAAAGGAGAGAATTCATTAAATGAATTTTTTGGAAAAACTATCATTAAAAAGGAGATATTTAGAATTGGCAGTAAAGGAGAGAAACCCAAGCTATATAAACATTATTTTGTTCCTAGCTCTAAAATGGTTAATTGTAATTTTTGTGGGACAAAGGGACATATATCTAAAAACTGTTTCTTAAGACAACCTCAAATTTTTGGTATTAAGAAAGCCTATATTTCAAAAGACTTATATGATTCAGCTAATTTTAAATGAACAAAACAAATCTGGATACCCAGATCATTGCTAGCTAACACCCTTGGACCCAACAAAATATGGGTACCAAAGCCATTTGTTTGAATGTCTTTGCAAGTAGCAGGCCACTAGAGGAGAAAATATATATGGTATATGGACAGTGGCTGATCAAGACATATGAGTGGAAACTTATTGAATTTTTCTTCACTCACTCAAAAGGAAGGAGGACTTGTCACATTTGGTGACAATTCCAAAGGAAAAATCATTGGCATTGGAACTGTTGGAGATCCAAAAACAGTCTCAATCAACAAATTACTTTATATACAAGGACTAAAACACAATCTGATAAGTATCTCTCAACTTTGTGATGATGGATATACTGTTGATTTTACTAACAATTGCTGTATTTTTTCAAAAGATAAACTGTTTAAATTTAAAGCACCAAGAACTGAAAATGTCTATACTTTGGATTTAAATTCCTTGTGTAAACAACAAGTAAATTTCTTGACTGCTAAAGTAAGAAAATCCTAGATTTGGCATAGGAGACTTGGATATTGAAATGCATATGTTTTACATAAGTTATCTAAGAAAGATTTAGTTTCTGATTTACCTTGTCTCAAATTTGAAAGTGACAGATTTTATGATGCATGTCAACTTGGCAAGCAACACAAATCATCCTTCAAATCTGTTAATAAGGTTTCTATATCTAAACCTCTAGAACTTATTCATATGGATTTGTTTAGACCCTCAAGAGTAGCAAGATTAGCTGGTAAGTTATATGTATATGTTTTAGTTGATGACTATTCAATATTTACATGGATTTTCTTTTTGAAATTTAAAAATGAAGATTTTACTTTATTTGAAGGTTTCTGCAAATCTGTTCAAAATGAAAAAGGTTTTAATATAATCTCATTGAGAAGTGATCATGGTGAAGAATTTGAGAATCTGGAATTTAATTCCTTTTTCTCAAACATGGGTATTAGACATACCTTTTCTGCACCCATAACACCTCAATAGAATGGGATTTTAGAAAGAAAAAATAGAACAATTCAAGAAATGGATAGAACTATGTTAAATGAATATAGTCTACCTATATATTTCTGGGTAGAAGCTGTGAATACAGCTTGCTATATAATTAATAGAGTTTTAATTAGACCTATTTTGAAAAAGACACCCTATGAAATATGGAATAACAGAAAACCTAAAGTTAACTACTTTAAAGTTTTTGGATGCAAGGTTTACATCTTAAACACCAAGGATAATCTTGGTAAGTTCGATCCAAAATCTGATGAAGGTATTTTCTTAGGATATTCTGCTACCTCCAAAGCTTATAGAGTTTACAATAAGAAGTCAAGGATTGTTAAAGAATCAATTCATGTGAAATTTGATGAATCTGATCCCTTTGAGAAAAGGACAGAACAAATGGATGAACTTGACTCTAATGATAACATGATACTTGAGAACTTAAAGAATGTTTTTGAAAATGATATAAAAGAAATTCAGTCCAGTTCAGAGGAACATGATACTGAAGAACCTTTAAATATATTACCTAGATAGTTTATAACCCTAAAGAATTACCCTTCAGAAACTATAATAGGTGACCTAGAAACTGGTGTTCAAACTAGAAGAAACTTAGGAAACCTAGTGGAATTCTCTGCCTTCCTATCTCAACAAGAACCCAAGACTATAGAAGAAGCCTTAGATGATGAAAGCTGGGTAATAGTAGTGCAAGATGAACTAAATCAGTTTAAAAGAAATAAAGTTTGGGAATTAGTGGAAATACCTAAGAATTATCCTGTAATAGGAACCAAATGGGTCTTTATAAATAAAAAAGATGACCAAGTCACAATAACTAGAATTAAAGCAAGATTAGTAGCTAAAGGATATAATCAAGAATAAGGAATAGATTATGATGATACTTTTTCACCTGTAGCTAGTTTAGAAGCCATTAGAATCCTTTTAGCCTATGCATCTTATATGAATTTTAAATTATTTCAGATGGATGTTAAATCTACATTTTTAAATGGTTATTTAATGGAGGAAGTTTATGTTGAGAAACCTCCTGGTTTTGAAAAATCTCAAAAACATGATTCTATTTTTAAATTTACTAAAGCTCTTTATGGCCTTAAACAAGCACCTAGAGCTTGGTATGAAAGTTTAAGTTATTTTCTTTTGAAAAATTATTTTACTATTGGAATGAAATACCCAACACTCTTTAAGAAAACTGTGAAAAATAATGTTTTATGGGTTCAAATTTATGTTGACGATGTAATCTTTGGATCAACTAATAAAACTCTTTCTCATGAATTTTCAAAATTAATTCAAGAAGAATTTGAAATGAGTATGATGGGAGAAATAAATTTCTTTTTGGGTCTTAAAATTTTTCAAAAAGATTTTGGAAATGTTTTAAATCAAAGAAAATACATTACTGATTTACTTAAGAAATTTGGACTTGAAAACAACAAGTCATTTACAACTCTTATGTGTACTAATAAAAAACTTGATTTGGATGAAACTGGGAAATCAGTTGACAACAATTTATATAGAGGTATTATTGGTGGTTTGTTATATCTTACTACTAGTAAGCCAAATATAATGTATTCAGTATGTCTTTGTGCTAGATTTCAATCAAATCCTAAAGAATCCCATCTGATTGCTGTTAAAAAAATATTTAGATATTTAAAAGGAATTGTTTTTCAATCTATTATTTATCCTAAAACTTCTGATTTCAATTTGATTTCTTATTCAGATGCTAACTTTGGAAGTTGTAGATTAGATAGAAAAAGTACATCAAAAACATGTCACTTTTTAGGAAAGTCTTTAGTATCATGGTCTAGTAAGAAACAACATTCAGTTGCCCTATCAACAGCTAAGGCAGAATATGTTTCTACTGGTAGTTGCTGTGCACAAGTGTTGTGGATGAAAAACACTCTTATGGACTTTGGATTGAATTTTAATAATACACCTATTTTATGTGATAATACAAGTTCAATTAATATTTCAAAAAATCCTGTTAGTCATTCTAGAACTAAGCACATTGATATAAGGAATCACTTTTTAAGAGATCATGTTATTAAAAAAGATATATTTTTAGAATTTATAAATACTGAAATTCAATTAGCAGATATTTTTACTAAACCACTTCCCACTACAAGGTGTGATTTTATTAAGGGGGAGCTAGGTTTATTTAATTTTGAATAATTTTTATTTTTATTTACTTTTATTTATTTTTGCAATTTTTTTAATACTGTTTAAGTTTTTTTTTCTTTCTCCATATGAAAATTTTACTTGTTTTAAATATATGTAATGATTAGTGATTACACGGGAATCAAGGCTGTCAGAGCCTTTTTGACTTCTAAACTGTTTCACTTTTATCGAAACCCTTTCGAAATCTGAAAATCGCACTTCTGCTCCTAAACCCTAATCTTCGAACCTCTGAAACCTTAACCTTCAAACCTTCATAGATTCTCGCAGTGATGGTAAGAACTAAAAGAGCCAGTGAAGCCGAGGCATGAAATTCCAAGAGACAACGCTCCGAGGGAAGAAAAATCTTACAGGGCAAGGTAATCGATCTCAACTGGTTATTTAAGACAAATCTGCTATTGAAGCAAGCACTGTCATTTCAGAATCTTGAACAGATGTTCAACAGTGAAAATACGGAATTTCTGTATTAATTAAAACTT
Organism: Viscum album; assembly: GCA_963277665.1. Lineage (NCBI taxonomy): Eukaryota > Viridiplantae > Streptophyta > Magnoliopsida > Santalales > Viscaceae > Viscum > Viscum album. The sequence continues at coordinate 1,343,002,556 of OY728123.1, forward strand.
AGATACTTCTTTAAATCTGTACAGTTTAGTCTGGGAGATACCGAGGATAGTATGATGGCTAAGATAGAAGATAGGGATTTCTCAATCTCATCAGTAGAGATTGGTCAGATTCTCAACTGCCCTCATGATGGAGTTTTTCATTTCGATTTGAAAAATATTGGAGATTCTATGCATAAATCCGAAGACATCATGTCTTTTATTTTTTGTACTAAAACTATAAAGAAAATGTTTATCAAGGATTTAGAGCCTGATCATAAAATTTTGGTCAAATTTATTCAGACTGGAATAGCTCCAAGAATGGCAGAAATGGAAAAGATTTTGTACCCTAATATGTATATAATGTTTCTTCAGTTAAGCGATATTAAGTTAAACTTCCCAAGGTACATGGTAAGGTATCTCAATTACTACTGTCAAAGCGATGCCCGGATGAATTTCTACCCTTTCGGTCGGTTTATTTCTAAACTGCTTCTTAAGAAAGACATGGTGAGATTAGTGGATGCCTGAGTTAACTGTCATCACAGTAATACGTTTAATGATCAAACTTTAAGGAAGGTTGGATATTTCTGGAGCACAATTAAAGGAAAAATTTTGCCAGTAGGAGCTGAGGAAGACTTAGAGAGTGCTCAGGCTCAACCTACTAAGTCCAAGGAGGGACAACCTGAATCCAGAGTCAGCAATGTAGCAAGAAGGATTCTCTTTGAAGTGGAAGATGTTGAGGAAGACAGAAGTCAGGAGGGACTTCAATCAAAAAGAAAGAGACCTGTCAATGAGGAAATTACTTCCCCTTTATTAGAAACAACAGCATAAGCTTTATTTTCTTATTCTTTTGTAAGAGAAGCTGTTGTTGATAAGATCATGGAAGATGTTACTGAAATAACATCACCAGTAGAGGGATCAGGAGTTCCAGAAGAAGCTCACAGGGAGACTCAGCAACAAATTCTAGCTGATGTTGATGTTGCACTTCAACAGGAACAAGAGACGGAGGCAGTGCCTGGTGAAGAAGTGGCCAGAACTCATGAAACTACTGAATACATTGTTATTGAAATTCCAGTGGAAGAAAAAGATGCAGATGAATGTGATGAGCATGATTATGAAGCTCCAACAGAGGTACTTCAAGAGGATTTTTCTGTGGAGGATTTTGAAAAATCTAAGGAAACATCTGTGGACCAACCTTCTCAGGATAGAGAAAAAAAATCTGATACTGAATCATTACCTTTGGTACTGCTACACCAACCAGAGAATGTGAATATGAATCAAGAACAGAGTTCATCTGATTCAAGGAAAGAAGAAATTGAAGAACTGTACAGAAAAGTATCTGAGTTGGAACCTGAGAATGTCATTATGAGAAATGCCTAAGACTTAGAACATTTGAAGTTTCAAAAGATGAAGGAGTGTACAGTCTCAAGGCAAGAAGTTGAAATGTTTAAAGAGGATATGCTGACTGCAGTTGCACAATTGAAATCTGAAATGGTTATGAAGTCAGATTTATTAGATCTGAAGTCGTTTATGGAGAACCATTTTTCATTAGTTGAAAATAATGCTGTTAGTGGATCAAGTAATTCACCTAATTTAATCAGAAGTTTTCAAGCTATCACAACTGTGATGAGCAACATGAATGAAAGGTTAAAAGATCTTCAATGTAACAGTGCTCCTTTTTCAGTGTTTCTGGACAATCAGAAGTTTTTAGTGGATCAACTGACATCTGGTGAGCCATCGGTCAGAATTCTGTTAAATCAGTTATTAGAGAAGCTGTCAGTGTTTGTCGAAAAAGAGGAAAGGATGCATGAGTTTTTCAGAGTCAATTTAATCTAGGATATTAATATAACTCAAGAGAACTGAGAGCTCATTATCAAACTTGGAGATGGGATGATGAAGAGACTTCGGGAACAATTTACAGAAATCAAGTCTGAAATCCAGAGGAGATAGAACCTGTTTCCTATCTTACCCAAACCTTGATTCCTATGTATATCATTGTCATGTATATACTGCTATTTTTGAATGAAAATTTCCTTCATTGTTTATTTTTTTCTTTCTCTATTTGTTTTACTGACTTTATTTTTGATATTCCAGTACTCTAGATTTAATTATTGATAAAAAGTTAATAATAAGCATTTACCTAGAGTTCAGTGTAACATTAAATGTGTTAAAATCCATGATTTTTCATTCTTTTTGATATCACAAAAAGGGGGAGAATTTGGATAAACATCAAAATTTTATATAGGGGGATAATTAAAGGAGAAATTTGGATAACCAAAACATTTTATTTTACAAAACTTTATTTCAATAGTTTTTTGTATATTTATTGTTTATTATAAAGGTTATTCAGAAGGATAATTTTTGCTAAAATTAAATATTGTTTCATCCTCTCAAAATTCTAAAACTTTATGTACCTAATTTTTGAAAGTTAATTTAATTTAAATAATTTTAATTATTTTATGGGTTTTGTGATCCTCAAAAAGGGGGATATTGTTGAGAAAAGTATTGTTTTCAATAATACATAAAAATGTTATTTAAAGGGGGAGATTATTGAATATAATACTCTGTCTCTTCACAATAATTTTGATGCTCAAGAATACCCTTAGTTATTTTCTAATGATTTTATTTGTTATTTTGCAGGAATTTATTAATTTATTTTACTCCTGAAATAATGAGAATTTATTACTTGTGCAGAATCTTCTTTAGCGCATTTTGGAATCACTGTTCATACCTTACATGGATAAATATAGCGCAGAATCTGCTTTAGCATGTTCTGGAATCATTATTCATAACCTATGTGGATAAACGTAGCGTAAGGATGAAAAGCGTATATACTTTTGGAGATAAGAGAAAAGTATGGTAATAAAACCATAAATTTTCAGCAAAGTATGGAAGAAGAACCTTACATTAGGAAGGAACCTTACGTTTTGGTTATCAGCAAAGTATGGAAGGAGAACCGTACGTAAATACTAAAAATTACGTTTGTTTCTCAAAAAGTATGGTTCATCAACCTTACTTTTTTAAACAACCATACGTTCTTGGAAAAGTATGGATCATGTAAAAGTATGGATCTTTTGTCGTACGTTTCAGTGTTGAAGAAAAAGTATAGATGATCATCCCTATGTTTATGTTCAACCTTACGTTGTCAACCTTACATTTTAAGACTATGTCATCAACCCTACGTTTGGAGGCCACATCATCAACCTTACGTTTGGCATTTTAAATTTTGAAAGACGATATTTTTATGCAGAGGTCAACAAGCAGATTTTTGGGCAGATTTCAATTCGGATTTAAAGTCGTTTTTAAAGTACGACTTTGACTGATTCAAAGCCTTTTTATCGATGGATTTAAGATCAAATTAAAAAGAGCTTTTTATTCCAAGTCTTAAGGGAAGTTACAACTTCTCTGTAAATTCAAATTTTTGAATATCGCGAATCAGAAGGCAAATTTTATGGATCTAAATGTGCAGGAGATATACTCAGCTTTATAATATTTGTTCTCTCAAAAAACACCAGGTACATGAATGTATGGTGATCGATATATTATTAAAAAGGTGGAAAACAGAGACTGAAAAAATTCACGTTGATCTGCTGATTCAAAAAGGAGTGTCAAAGCTCTGTTTATTTAAGAAGAAAGAACTCGATAGAAGATTCACCTGTTCTACATTGAATATCTACTATGGATCTACTACTTCTGAAGTTGTGAAATATATATATATATATATATATATATATATATATATATATATATATATATCTATTGCAACCAGATCGACGCAGAATTTCTTTGTTTTGAAAATCAATATTTCTAGAGACTACGATCCATCTGCTGTCAATTGCATTCTATTGCAATTGTGAAGATCAACTGGAAAACTTATTTCTGAAATTCTTTTTATTCTTGAGTAACCAGCTTCTCATTCTAAGCTTTGTTGGTTCGTGTTTGAACCAGAAGGCTTTGTTAGCCTGAATATTGTAAAGGTGTCAACTGCCTGTACTCAGTTGTGGACCGGTCTGTTGAAACGAGGACCAGATAGTGAAAATCACCAAGCACATGGAGTTGAGCGTTGGTGGAGTGGACTAGGGGCCTTCTGTTCCCCGAAGCACTATACATCTTTGTGTTCTTGTTTTTACTTATTCCGCTGCACGATCAAGTCTGATAAAATATAGAGGACAAAACTCATTCAATTAAAGAGTTACTGAAAAATTGTAAAAGACACAATTCACCCCCCTCTTGTGTATAATCTGTAGATTCAGATCCAATAGATATCATCTTTATGTTTTCTTCATGGTACATATACTGAATTTGTATTGTTTATAACATCTTCTTTTAGACAGTTTTCCATTAGTCAATTATATATTTAATATTTTTGTTGATTTGGGTTATATGTTGAAATGGTTGTATAATTTAATGGATGGGTTGTGATAGTTTTCTAAAAGAGAAGACATTTTTTGAAATGGTTTTATGTGATTCCCAGAGCATTTTTACTAGCCATAAGATATCTGAAATATACTTCAACCTTGTGTTGTGTTGGCTCTGGTGATGGGTTGGGATGACATGATTGGTTCCCTATAATCGATTTATTTTCATAAACATATAATTAAATTGTTCATATATTTTAAATATCACCTTATTATATTATACTATCATTATTTTTCTAATATGAAATGATTACACGATTATGTTGCGTCCTAATATCCTAATATTTGAGAATTTCTTAAGAATGTTATATTTTTTTTAAAAATCATCAGTTTTTTAGAATAGAATTTCATATATAATCTATATAATTAATTAGTTATATCAATGTTTAATATCATTAAGATATATCTAACATACATAATTATATCACAAAAAAGTTGTTTTTTATTCCAAATATCTAAAAAGGATACCTGTAAAAGATAATGGTTTATCTTCAAGGATAATATGAAATTTTTTAATATCACTCACTTTTTCACTTTAATATACTCATATTATCTTGTATGATTTATTATAATTTGTGATATTATATCACCCACAATCAAATAATTTTCACGTAACTCATTATAATCTCATTTTTATATCATAATTAAACATATCCCATTAAATCTATACATAATTTTGGAAAATAATTTATATATATATATTAGTAGACTTGATGCCCAGTGTCACGATCTTTCTCAGTGGGGCCCGCACCGTGACTCCCTAAGACCGCCTCTAATAGGCCGGGGGTTGGTGACTAGCACCGAGTAGGTATATCACTAACATGGGAGGCATTTCCTAAGTACCTGTACACACGCACACATCTCCAAGCCCAAAAATGCTGAAATGTAAAACACTAAGGAACAAAATGCATGAATACAAATAAACCCAACCAACAAAGTATGAAGAAAGGTAGAATACTGTAAAAGTAAACTGGGCCAGAATACAAGCCCACCAAAAGCAAGAGTCTAAAAACTGAAAAGTCCAACCAGTAAGCACAAAGTTACTGGGACTACCGCTCTTAGCCGTAGGAACGCCTCGGCCTGTAGGGAACTCAGAAAGCTCGGTCCTGTCCTGGTTCGCCCTGGACTCTGTCGAAAGGCTTATCGTCTGCACAAGACACCAGACGTGCGGGAAAAGCCCGTGCAGGGGTGAGTATAACAATACTCAGTAGAGGACCCCGAAAACCACAAAGAAATACCCAAAGTAAAGGTACAATCAGATATGCAAAGTATATGTCTACGGAACATATAGAACAAACTAGATTTACTCAAAACCCAGACCGTAGTCTAGAGACAATTCATACGACCGCATACCCCCATTAGGGATTCTGTTCAAAGATTCTGTGATGCACTCGTTCTGGGAGAACACACTCCACGAGTCTTATAGCTCTGATGACATCCATCTGAGAAGTGCTGTTCGTCGGGAACCGTCATGAGAGATAGCTACACTCATTACGGGAGACACACTCCTGAGTGGGAAAGATTTCGATACACAGATGAGGATCACTTCCACGGCCATGGCGGATACCGCGACTCATCCGGAATTCACCTGTTAGGTAGAGGATCAACACCCGGTAAAGTTGGTCATGCCGATGCCTGACTCTACCTAGGGTCTGGAATGGATAGATGATCTTGATCCGGGCCTCTCATATGGATGCCTGACTCTATCATAGAAATTCCTGATGAAGGGATCATAATCCTGCGTGAGGGAATGATTCCTGAACTTCTGGGGGACAAGAAGAAGGGGCACTAACCCAAACGAAAGATGTTCAAGGCATGGTGAACAAAAGGACCAATCCGTTTTCTGAAAAGTACACGACGTGTAGAAATAATACACGCCGTATTGTCCGAACTCGGGTACTGCCTGTGTACAACGGCCCTTGTCGTGAGGCTGGTCGTGTAGAAAAACTTAGTACACGATGGGTAGTACGGAGTACACTCCGTGTCTGGGTAACTGGGGCTGGCTCCGTGTACTCTGGCCATGTGCCCGTACACGGTCACCAACCTGTGTACTCCAACCCGTGTAATCTGCACATGGGGTGACCCCTGCTGTTGACCTCGCCTGGCCCGGTGATGGAGTACACGGTCGTGTACTCCATCCTGTGTTCGTGTATCCCCGAGATACATGATGAGCTCCGCGTAGCCGCCTTTGCCGAGCTGTACACACCGTGCCGCCAGAAGCCGTGTAGATCATCCCATGTCCGTGTACTACCCAAAGTACACGCGAAGCTTCGGAGAAGGTCCAACACACCCTGTGACCATGGTCGCACGCCATGTGATTCTTCTCTGCCCCCGAAACCCTAGCCGCCACCGCCAGAACTACAGGGTGTGTTCTTCGGAAGTACACGCTCTGTATTCTGAAAATTTCCCGAAACGACGCTCTTCGCCAGCGCGCCTCCCGTGCTGCTCCGATCATCAATCCAGCCATCCAATCACCTAAAAAATTCCAGGTTCTGGTCTCCCCGACCCCATGAAGCCGCTTCCGTTGTTTTCGGGCTTCCGATCGGCTCTGAAAACGTGTTCTGATCTTCCCGCACGAAGAACGCTTGAAGAACGCTCTTTCCGATCCGGTCCGATTTGTTGTCCGCCATCGTCACCGCACCTCCAAAAGGAAGTTGCAATGTCGAACCTTTTATTTGGGATTGTTGCGTCATAGAACAGATGCGCAATGATCCACTGTTCATCACCCCATGAAGAACGTGAAGAACGCGTGGGAAAAAATGAGGAAGAAATCCAAATAAACAAATTGAGGAACGAACCTCCGACTTCTTTTGTCACGGCGTTGATACGCTCCCGTTAATAGGCTTAAAACGAGATGAGAATCAACAACATAAAGCATGGATCAATTCCCAACAGTCTTCCTGAAGAAAAAAATCCCTCCCACAAGAACGTACGAATCCGCAGATCAACTTGTTTGTGGTTGATCTGCGTTCGTCATTTAAACTAAAATACGGGGAAAAAAATCGAAATAAAAACCCCTACCTTTTGAAAGGATCGATCATTGAAGAAGGCTTCGTGCTGCCGTTGTCATCGAGATCCTTCAATGTTGTTGGCATAGCGATTCTCGACTTTGATCCATCGCATTTTGTAGCCGAGAGTTTTCTCCAACGCACCGCGGATTCTGCAGAGGTTCCTCTCTCTACGTTGCCAACGACGTACAATTGATTAACCCATTAAAAAGGGGAAACAATTTGGAATTTAATTACGCGGCAGTATTAATGGCGCTGACTTTCCATTTAGAAGTCATTAAGACATGCCATTAATTTAGGAAACAGATGCGCCGTTTCCATGCTGCAACAGATGTTTCTTTAAATAAAATAAAACAAACTGGTTAATTTATTTTATTTTATTTTACTTAAAACGTCCGAAAATTAACTTTTTCCCTCAACCCGCGTCGGTCAAGGTTATCCTCATTCTTAGGTAATGTCTTGGTCCCGGACGCAACAGTGCGCTCAGATTTTTAATCCGGGCATCTGTTTGGAATCTTCCACAACCACACACAAGTGCCGACTCACTTAACTAAAAAAGTTCAAACCACCATTCCGGGCTCACTGGACCTCGAAATGATGTGCCGTCTTCGCACCCGGTCTTGAAATAATTCCATATAATATTTAAAAAATAGTAAACTGAAAATATGAGACATTAAATTCTCCCCACCTTTGGGATTTACGTCCCCAAAAATCCAAAACAAAGGCTACTCAAAAAGATGAGGGTACTGGGCATGGATCTGGGCCTTCCGCTCCCACGTGGTCTCTTGAAGATTCCCATGCTGCCACTAGACGTGCACTAAGGGGATCAATCGCCCATGAAGGATCCTATCCTGCCGATCCTCAATCTCCACCGGGTACTCAGCAAAGGTCACTCCATCCTCGATGTCCAGCTCGCCCCAGTCGATGACGTGCGATGGGTCATGCACGTACCTCCTCAGCTACGACATGCGGAAGACAGCATGTACCCGATGCAACTGTGGTGGTAGAGCCAGGTGGTATGCCACCTCGCCAACTCTTCCTAGGATCTGGAAAGGTCTGATGAACCTCAGAGATAACTTACCGCCTCGACCAAATCTCTGCAACCCTCGTCGAGGTGATATCCGAAGAAAGACGTGGTCTCCCTCCTCGAACTCCAGAGGTCTCCACTGTCTGCCAGCATAAGACTTATGCCGGCTCTGTGCAATCTTCATCTGATCCCAGATGATCTGTACCTTCTCTGTAGTAGCTTGCACTAACTCTGGATCCGTGAGTGCTAACTCTCCGGGGTCAGTTCAGCAAAGCGGTGACCGGCGGGGTCTCCAATACAAGGCCTCGAACGGTGCCATACCAATGGTGGAGTGGTAGCTGTTGTTGTACGCAAACTCCACCAGTGGTAGGTGGTCCTCCCAACTACGACCAAAGTCCAAGATATAGGCTCAAAACATATCCTCCAGAACCTGAATGGTCCTCTCTGTCTGACCATCCATCTGGGGATGAAATGCTGTACTCAAGCGTAGCTGAGTCCCAAAAGACTCCTGTAATCCCTTCCACAATCGGGATGTGAAGCGGGCGTCTTGGTCTGAGGCTATAGTCGAGGGGACGCCATGAAGCCAAACTATCTCCTGTATGTAGAGGCACCCCAAGCCCTCTACGGAACTCTGCTCCATGATAGCTAGGAAGTGGTCCGACTTGGTGAGTTGGTCAACGATCACCCAGATGGAATCGTGCCACTTAGACATCCGTGGTAAGCCCGTCACGAAGTCCATCGATATTCCATCACACTTTCACTTTGGAACTTCCAGGGGGTGAGCTAACCCTGCTGGAACCTGGTGCTCAGCCTTCACCTGCTGGCATGTGAGGCATCGAGAAACGAACTCTACCACCGCCTTCTTCATGCCTGACCACCAGAACTGACGTCAAAGGTCCTGGTACATCTTTGCCACTTCAGGATGTACCGCCAAAGGGGATGTATGGAAATCACTCAAGACCTCCTCCTTCAATGCCACTGGTACAATAGTACATCCTCTGAAAATAAGTACATGCTCCCCACCTTGCGAATATCCATCAGGAGCATGTACTGTGGATAACTAAGCAGGTAAAGCCACACAGTCGACATCCCCAAGCCGTGCCTCCCTAACTCGCTGTAAGAGTGAAGGGGTGACAAACATCGACTGTAGGTAAGCTATATCCTCTCCATCCACGAAGGATAACTGTAATGCGGATAATTTTTGTGTCGCCTCACTCAACAACTGTGAGCTCGACTTTCTGCTAAGGGCATCCTCCACCTTGTTCCCCTTCCCAGGAGTATAGATGATCTCAAAATCATAGTCCTGGAGGAACTCTAGCCAACTCCTTTGCCTCAGATTCAGATCCTTCTGTGAGAAGATGTACTTGAGGCTCTTGTGGTCAGAGTAGACAATGAACCGCTCGCCCATAAGGTAGTGTCGCCAAATATTCAATGCAAAGACTACTGCTGCCAACTTGAGAACATGAGTATCATAGTTCTTCTCATGTGGACTAAGCTGGCACAAACCATAAGCAATCACTGCATGCCGCTGCATCAGGACACAACCAAGCCCGGTCCCTGATGTGTCGCAGAAAACTATGTAATCGACACCCTCCTCCGACAATATCAATACAGGGGCGCTCATCAAACTCTGTCTCAACTGCTCAAAAGCCTGCTGGCACTTTTCTGTCCACACGAATGGTTTCCCCTTCCTGGTCAAGGCTGTCATCGCTGCTGATATCCGGGAGAAGTCAGGAATGAACCTCCGGTAATATCCTGCCAACCCAAGGAAGCTCCGTACCTCCGTCACACTCCGAGGTGGATCCCATGATAACACAACCTCCACCTTGGCTGGGTCCACAGCTACTCCATCTGCTGAGATGACATGTCCCAGAAAGCAGACCTCCCGAATCTAGAACTGACACTTTGAGAGCTTCTCATAAAGCTAGTGCTCCCAGAGTACGTCTAGAACCATCCACAGGTGTCTCGCGTGCTCTTCCTCTGACGCTGAGTACACAAGGATGTCGTTTATGAAGACCAATACGAACCGGTCCAAGTACGGCTAGAAGATCTGGTTCATCAACCCCATGAACACTGCGGGGGAGTTTATCACGCCAAAGGTCATCACCAAGTACTCATAGTGACCGTAGCGACATTTGAAAGCCATCTTCAGTATATCCTCATCCCATACTCATAGATGGTGATAGCCTGATCAAAGGTCAACCTTCGAGAACCACTATGCCCCTTTTAGATGATCGAAGAGGTCATCGATCCTTGGCAGTGGATATTTGTTCTTCACCGTCACCTGGTTCAGGCGCCGATAATCCACGCACAACCTCAGACTCCCATCTGCCTTCTCGGAAAACAAGACTGGGGCCGCCCAAGGTGAGATGATGGGTCTTACGAAACCCTTGCTATGTAAATCCTCTAACTGCACCCTCAGCTCGCGAATCTCTTCAAGAGCCATCCGATAAGATGATGAGGAAATCGGTGTCGTCCCGGGGTGTAAGTTGATGCAGAAGTCGATTTCCCGGTGGGGAGGTAACCCTGGAACATATTCTGGAAAGACGTCTTCATACTCCTCCACCACTGCTGGGAACTGAGAGCTCACAACATCTACTACTCTGAGGGTAAGGCTAGCCAACTCATGAGTGATTAGCTGCACCCTCCTATGCATGAGCCCATTTTGTGCTGCCTGGGTTTCCTTTTTTCCGACAAAGGAAAAAATTGTTCCATCACGACGGACACACCACACCATTCGCCTAAAACAGTCAATCTGGGCATGGACCAAAGATAACCAATCCATACCGCGAATGACATTGTAAGGCCTTTAATCTACCACCAAGAGGTTCTAACCGAAATTCTCGCCTCCAAGGGTAAGATCACACTGTCTTCAAAGGTGTGTGATCATCGAGTCTCCTCCCGTAGGTGTCTCCAAGCATTAGGATCGAGTTAACGGTTCTACCAGAATCTCGAGGTTTTGTACAAGACATGTGGCTATAAGGTAATGACTGGAACCTGTGTCTATGAGTATGGAAGCTAAGGTAGAAAAGTCACAGATCGTACCTCAAATCATCCCTGGAACCCCTGGGTCGTACGCCTCAACCGCATGAAGCTGTCCCCGTCCCTGTCCCCCAACTCCCTGAGCCTGGTGAGGACCTCCTGGGGGTGGTGGTGGAAGTAAGTCAAAGCATCTGCCACCACCTGCAGCTCTCCCTGCTCCTCTTCCACATCCGCCGCCTGGCGGATCTGCCTGCTCCGTTCTCTGCCTCTACCTCGGTGGTCCATCCACCACTTCCCTGTCAGTAGCTCGGTGTGTCGGGAAATCTCTAGTGAGTTGCCCCTACCGTCGCATGGGTAGCATCGTTTCTCCCTAGGCTGACTAGATCCAGCCTAAGATCCCTGGACTGTCGATCCCTTGTCCTGGGTCCTCCTATGATGTCTCCCATGTCCAGATCCCTGTGTCTGACGTCGGCTCCCTGCTGCTGGTGTCTCTGCACCTGTCTGCATGATTCTGAATGCCGGTGGCTGTCTCTACTCCGCCAAGAAGCTCTCGATCACCAAGGCCTGCTTGAGAACTCTAGCATAAGTCGAAATGCATAGAGTCAAGGCACTAGCTCAGATGTCACACCGTAGACCTCGCTCGAAGGTTCGAGCTCTAAAGTACTGATCCCTGACAATATCCATCGAGTACCTGTCGAGGTTGGTGAACCTCGATGAATAGTCAACCACCGTCATACTGCCCTACTGGAGCTGAAGAAGCTCCTGGATGCACACATCTCTCAGCGTAACTGGAGAGAACTCCTCCCTGAAGAGTCGCTCAAACTCCATCCATAAAAGAGTCTTCTCGTCGTGAGTCTGCGTGGTCAGACTCCACCATCGTCCTGCTGAACCCTGAAGAAGGCTCGCTCCTAGGACCACCATCTAGTCTGCCAGTGTCCTCACTAGACAAAAAAATCTAGTCACCGCCTCAAGCCAGTCCTTAGCTACCTGAGGGTCGGGCTCGCCTCAGAACCTGAGGGGCCTCTGTCTCTGAAACTCATGGAGCGCGCTGAGCCTGCACTCCTCGCCAGTCGGTACAGCGGGTACCACTGGCTGCTCCACTGGTGGTGGTATAGTAGGTGCACCACATGGTGGAAACTCCTGGGGAGCTGGTCCCTGTATCGAAGCCTCGTCACTGAGGGGGTCATCCTTGTGATCGTGATGCTGAATCCTAGCGGGTACACGTCGCAGAGGCATCCTGTAAAGAAACAAGATGTGTCACAGTCAATGAGTATATCTGGATAGCTGACACCAAGGACATGGAAAACACAACCCATTCCTATATGATGAATGTACCTTTTATTTCCCCATAACCAATGTTTTCGTGAACCGGGTCAAAAAGCTGGTTATCAGAGTCCTCGTGTATGGATACATCGGCCGCCGCACCAACACTGGAGTCTCTGGCCTGAAAGCCGAACCCCAAACACTCAACACCGTTTCCCCAAACCAAACTCACAGACTCTTGGTCCTAAGGTAGAACCGACCACCTCTGATAACACTCTGTCACGACCCGTCCCAGTGGGGCCCGCACCGTGACTCCCTAAGCCCGCCTCCAATAGGCCAAGGGTTGGTGACTAGCACCGAGTAGGCATATCACTAACATGGGAGGCATTGCCTAAGTACCTATACACACACACACACACACATCTCCAAGCTCAAAAATTCTGAAATGTAAAACACTAAGGAACAAAATGCATGCATACAACTAAACCCAACCAACAGAGTACGATGAAAGGTAGAGTACTGTAAAAGTAAACTGGGCCAGAATACAAGCCCACCAAAAGAAAGAGTCTGAAAACTACAAAGTACAACCTGTAAACAAAAAGGTACTGGGACTGCCGCTCATAGCTGTAGGAACGCCTCAGACTATAGGGAACTCAGAAAGCTCGGTCCTGTCTTGGTCTGCCCTGGACTCTGTCGATAGGCTGCTTGTCTGCACAAGACACCAGACGTGCGGGCAAAGCCCGTGCAGGGGTGAGTTTGACAATACTCAGTAGAGGACCCTGAAAACCACAAAGCAATACACAAAGTAAAGGTATAATAAGCTATGTACAATATATATCTACGAAACATATAGAACAAACCAGATATACTCAAAACCCAGACCATAGTCTAGAGCCAAGTTATAAGACCGCATACCCCTGTCAGGGATTCTGTTCGAAGATTCTGTGATGCACTCCTTCCAGGAGAACACACTCCACGAGTCTTATAACTCTGATGACATCTGTCTGAGAAGTGATATTCGTCGGGAACCGTCACGATAGATAGCTACACTCATTACGGGAGACACACTCCTGAGTGAGAAATATTTCGATACACAGATGAGGATCACTGCCAGGGCCATGGTGGATACAGTGACTCATCCGGAATTCACCTGCTAGGTATAGTATCAACGCCCGGTAAAGTTGGTCACGCCGATCCCTGACTCTACCTAGGGTCTGGAATGGATAGAGGATCTCGATCGGGGCCTCTCGGATGGATGCCTGACTCTATCACAGAAAGTCCTGATGAAGGGATCATAATCTTGCATGAGGGAATGATGCCTGACCTTCAAGGGGACAAGATGATGGGGAACTAACCCAAACAAAAGATGTTCAAGGCATAGTGAACAAAAGGACCAAACCGTTTTTCAAAAAGTACACAATGTGTAGAAATGATACACGCTGTGTTGTCCGACCCCGGGTACTGCCCGTGTACAACGGCCCGTGTCGTGAGGCTGGTCGTGTAGAAAAATATAGTACACGACGTGTAGTACGGAGTACACACCATGTATGGGTAACTAGGGTTGGCTCCGTGTACTCTGGCCATGTGCCCGTACACGGTCACCAACCCATGTACTCCAACCCGTGCAATCTGCACACGGGGTGACCCGCACTGTTGACCTCGCCTAGCCGGGTGATGGAGTACACAGTCGTGTACTCCATCCCGTGTTCGTGTATCCCCAGGATACATGCCGAGCTCTACGTAGCCGCCTCTGCTGAGCTATACATGCCGTGCCGCTTGAAGCCGTGTAGATCATCCCGTGTCCGTGTACTACCCAAAGTAGACGCCGAGCTTCGGGGAAGGTCCAACACGCCGTGTGACTGGGGTCACACGCTGTGTGATTCTTCTCTGACCCCGAAACCCTAGCCTCCACCGCAAGAACTATATGGCGTGTTCTTCGGAAGTACACGCCGTGTATTCTGGAAATTTCTAGAAACGACGCTCTTTGCTAGCGTGCCTCCCATACTGCTCCGATCATGAATCCGACCACCCGATCGCCACAAAACATCTAGGTTCTGGTCGCCCCGACCCCACGAAGCCACTTCCGTCGTTTTCGGGCCTCTGATCGGCTCCGAAAACGTGGTCTGATCTTCCCGCACGAAGAACGCTCGAAGAACGCTCTTTTCGATTCGGTCCGATTTGTCGTCCGCCATCGTCGCTGCACCTCCACAAGGACGTTGCGATGTCGAACCATTGATTTGGGATCATTGCATTGCAGAACAGATTCGCAACGATCCGCTGTTCGTCTCCTGATGAAGAACGCGAAGAATGCGCGGGGAAAAAGGAGGAAGAAATCCAAATAAACAAATTGAGGAACGAACCTCCGCCATCATTCGTCACGACGTTGATCTTCTCCCGTTAATAGGCATAAAACTAGGTGAGAATCAACAACAACATAAAGCATGGATCAATTCTCCACAGTCTTCCCGAAGAAAAAAATCCCTCCCGCAAGAACGTATGAATCTGCGGATCAACTTGTTTGTGGTTGATCCGCGTTCGTCGTTTAAACTCAAATACAGGGAAAAGAAATCTAAATACCAGCCCCTACCTTTCGAAAGGATCGATCGTTGAAGAAGGCGTCGTGCTACTGTTGTCATCGAGATCCTTCAACGTTGTTGGCGTAGTGATTCTCGACTTCGATCCGTTGCCTTTCGTCACCGAGAGTTTTCTACAACGCACCGCGGATTCTGCAGAGGTTCCTCTCTCTACATTGCCAACAACATACAATTTCTTAACCCATTAAAAAGGGGAAACAAGTTGGAATTTAATTACGCGGCAGTATTAATGGAGTTGACTTTCCATTTCGAAGTCATTAAGACGTGCCATTAATTTAGGAAATAGCTGCGCTGTTTCCTTGCAGCAGCGGATGTTTCCTTAAATAAAATAAAACAAACTGCTTAATTTATTTTATTTTATTTTACTTAAAATGTCTGAAAATTAACTTTTTCCCTCGACCCGCGCCGGTCAAGGGTAGCCTCATTCTTAGGTAAAGTCTTCGTCCTGGATGCAATGGTGCGCTCAGATTTTTAATCCGGGCATACGTTTGGAATCTTCCACAACCACACACAAGTATTGACTCACTTAACTAAAAAAGTTCAAACCACCATTCCGGGCTCACTGGACCTCAGAATGATGTGCCATCTTCACACCCGGTCTCGAAATAATTCCATATAATATTTAAAAAATAATAAACGGAAAATCTGAGACATTACACCCAGTTTATCATAAAATTATTACCATGAATGTTATTTATTTATATCAAATTTTTATAATTTATATATTAAAAATTATATTTATCTATTTATATTCTTGTTAAATTATATTTATAAATTAAATATTATTTTTTAAATAACATAATAATTTTGTTTCAACTCTAATTCACTTTCATTAGGCATGATATAGGGTTTAATTTTCTATATTCCATGAACCATTAATCCAGATTTCTAATTCCTCCCACAAAATTAAATAACATTGGAATTTGTTTGCAATCTATGAATTCATTTCTCATTTACCATATAATAATTTTTAATTTTTAATTTTATGATACCATTATATACATATACTTAATTTATAGTTTATATTTGGGCAATACGTCTTCCATATACTATGTATTGAAAAATGAATATGTTTTATATGAATATTCAATATCGAATACTTGTACATTATATATTAGTCCTTAAAAATATCTACCTTTTAACTGTTACCAATATTATAATTCAAACACAATTCTACCTATTACGTTTTATTTATTTTATATGTATTCTTATATTCCATTATATTTTAATATATATATATATATATATTTATAAACAATACTTATTTTTATTCAATTTAAAATCTATTATGTCCTATGGAAATTCATGAGGGGGAGTACTAGTTACAATTTGTAGGATCTTGAATGAAAAATATCCTAAATTATTTTTTATTATTTGGTTGTTTTATTAATTAAGTGAAAACAAATACTTGTTTAAGTATTTATTCTCAAATTATAAAACTAATACTTTAATTGATTTTGTACTAAATTATTTTAATAATTTGATAACTAAAAACTATTTTTACACATATATAAAATAATCTCATTAAATTATTTAACATAATTCCTTTAATACAAATTATATATTTAAATAGAAACTCATTAATTATTTTATTTCTTTCATGATGAATAATGTAATAATTTGTAATAATAAATTTGTAATGTGTAAACAGAAAATTAATTATCATTAAAATAAAAAACTAAATAATCCAATCACTAAAAAATTATAATTTCCATATAGGACAACAAGTATTTATATTTTTTAAATATTTAAAAATAAGTTAAAAGTTTACTAAACATATGTTGAAAATTAAATCAGACAAACAAGTATGTTACAAATAATTTTGAAGTCTATTCTCCAACTATATTAACAAGAAACTCCATCGTAGCCTTTATCCACTACATGTATTCATATATTTTTAAACAAGATAGAACCCTTGAACCTATGTTTTAGAGAATCCATATAAATTATATCATTGATGTATAACTTTACCCACTATCCACAACTATCATTTCTACTATAACACTATTTATATAAACTTCAGATAAACTACGATTTGTAACAAGGAAAAATTGAAATGAATTATATATCTATAAAATTATTAATATTGATCAGCTGAGATCCAATTATTTTATTTCCATAACAAATTGGACATTTTGAATTAAAAAATTAATAACCATACAAATGAATATTCTTATAATGTGTTTTTAGTTTTACCCCTATAATCACTTTTCAGATCTATTATGGCCAAACCACCCAAATTTATACCAATTTAAATTATTAATTTATTCTTTAAATACTAACATAACATGATATTTATTGAGAATGGAATATTATATTCATAGTCTTCAATTATAGAACCCACACTTTACTTGTATCAAAAAACCATTATAAACATGAAATAGGATGGTGTTCCACTGTTTTTATTCTTCGTACCTATAAAAATTCAACAGGTTTTGAAATTATAAATTCATAATTATGTATCAACTTAAATATTTTCAACCTCAGTTTATCAATGAAACATTATAATTCTAAATGTAAATTTATAAGAAATTCTAGTCATTGTACCTAGTCACCGTGACTTTTCCCTAAATCCAAAATAAATTTCATAATAATGGTTGATTTCCTCTTCAAAATTATCTTTTTCCACCACAATGCATGATAAACATGTAATAGAAACCATTACATATTTAATGATTTACCAATTTTTAGTTTATTTATCGATTCTAATAATTCATCATTGAATCACGACAAAAAATCAATAATAACTAAATTCTATTATCTTATGCTTCTTGAATGAATACATGTGATATAACCACTACCCTTATGAAATTAAGAATTATTTCCACTATTTTATTATTTAATTTCCTTAATTTTACTTAATGAAATAAAAATTTAAAATAAATATGAAAAATAAACATTGAAAATAATAAAATTATAATATAAAATTATAATATATAAATATGATTAATATAGTTAAATATATCCTATTGAACAATAAAACTAAAAAATAAATTATATATAATTATTGATAAATTTAAAGAAAAAACATATCTAATTTATAAAAAAATTCAGATTAACTAGATGTAAATTTAATATATTAAATACCCCAAAACTTAAATATTTTCTTCTCCTCAAACATAAATATCTACAACATTACAAAAAAACACATCTTCATTAGATTTAAATATTTTTTTCAATAAAAATTATATAATTATAAATGATGAGTAAGAATTCAAGACGAACATGAAAATATATTTTTCACTCATCAATTTTTAAGAAATACCATTTTCCCATGAAATCCACTATTCCACTTAATTTTATATTAGACTTATATTTTATATGAGACTAAAAATTTATATTTGCTGTAATAATTATTTTCATTTTCGTTTTTCATTTAATATTGGGAAAAAATATACATAATAGATCTTATTTTATTTGATTTTTTATTTGTTTAATATTTTTATATTAAATATTGTGAAGAAAACATTTCTCTTTCATCATCAGAAGATAAACCTATATTGATACTTCTTTACTCATCATTAATATCATATTAAAACTATTTTTTTTGGTAAGGGAATAAGGAGATGTTTATATGACTATATAAAAAATATAGCATTCCCTCCCATGAATTCCCTTCCCCAAAATATAATTAAAATTTATTGAAACATTTATAATACAGTTTTCATATAGTAAAATTAAACATAGAAAATCTCATATAGAAAAATTATTAATTATTAATTTGATATTTTATAAAATTCACAAACTAATAATCTCACTAACTCATGGAATAATGATTCCATATTCACATTATATCATTACATTTATATAATCATAATAAGAATTTAAATTCATTAAATATGATACCGTAAAGAAAGTATAGAGTTGTTTTGATGAATATATATGAATCATATTTTAAAAATATAGCAATGATGTTATCTTTATGAATGAAATTTGAATTATTTTTATAAAAATAAATATGGAAATAATACATTATATTTGTACTAAATAAATAATAACTCCCTCTCATTGAACATTATGTCATTTCTCTCTATATAATTATATCTTATTCTTTATATAATCCATAAAATAATTTAAAAATGTAAAAGGCAGATGTTCATTCAATTTATGGGTTTTTACTTCCATGATGATAAATATAGGCTCTTTTATATCCATATCTTAAAATA
The DNA here is from genome assembly GCA_963277665.1 of Viscum album. NCBI lineage: Eukaryota > Viridiplantae > Streptophyta > Magnoliopsida > Santalales > Viscaceae > Viscum > Viscum album. Next base: position 1,343,021,990 of record OY728123.1, read on the forward strand.
ACCTAAAATAGTTTCTTAGAAATAAAATATAATGTAATCAATTAAAAAATTTACACATTTATAAAAAAATCTTTTAGATAATCCATAACTCACTATTCATTATGTTACATATGACTAAAATGTGGTTACAAAATTGGGATCAAAACATTCTCTCAGTTTATTTTCCACTTGATATATTTCCCCCATACATCTAAAAAATCATATTTACATTATCCACTTCCATTCGAATAATAAACCAATTTTTAGTATGTTCTAAAAAACCAAAATTCATTTAATGAACTAAGAAAAACTAAATTATTTATTTTAATCCTTCAATAAACCTCCTTGATGATAATCCTCAATAATTTCCATTTTTACTATCATAGATATCTTCTATCCAACTAAAAATTATTCTTTTTTTTTTATTCCATTACTTCTAGATATTTCATCCACCAAACATAATCTTATTTATTTTCTACTATAGAATCATTTTATAAAAATTTTAGGGTACCATTAACTCTCAATTCCTCCCCTTATTTTTTTTCATTTTTATTTTTAAGGTATATTTAATTAATCTTGATTAGTGCTATGTTTAAATTAAAAATCCAAAATTTTAACATCAATAAATAATCTTCACATTATTAAAAATTGAATTCCCAATTTCTGTGGAATTTTTTCCACATATAAAATCATGATAAAGGATATAAATTGGGATAAAATATTTATCAAGGAGTTTTTTCTACACTCTCCTGATGGGGAAAGGCAACAGGAGAATCTTGTTATTTCTGAAGCACTAGATGCTGAGGGAATGAAGACACCACTAACAAGAGATCCCTCTCAGGAAAATTATGAGGAACAACAAGTGGATAGATCTGACTCTGAAAGCACTGATGCTGAGACATTACATGAAATTATTAAATCCCTTCCTCCAAGAAGGGGGAGGTATAGAGGTTGGGATGTGTCTGCGGTCATTGAATAAGTTGCTGGCACAAAATTAGAAAAGAGTAAAGGCAGCTCACTGAAAGATTGTCGATAAATATAGGCATCTAGACTTTTACCTTGATCTTTTATTTTGGTATGTTTTCCGACACTCTCTTTTGGACTCATTTATTTTACATGACTTTAATAAAAGAGGCACAATCTCTATATTTTTTTAAAAAAATTCTAAAAATTCTAATTAGAGACCTAGTCTGGGGGGGGGTTCATATCATCAAAAACCATTTTTCTGATTTTTTGGTATGGAATTATATTTAAAATCGCATATAAATTACCCCAATCAATAAATTTTAAAATATCTAGTTAACAACATATAGAAAAACCACATAGAATATGTTATTTTTCATCAAATTCCTTAAATCCAATAATGTGTTTTATCCTTTATGATTATATTTCTCCAAATCCTTTATCTTATTCTAATATAAGAATTTATAGATCATAAATCTATTATGTGTGGGAATTTTTTCTAAATCATCAAAAATTTCAAATAATAATATAATGTTTTCCTACAATATATGGAAATGTAATTAATTTTTCATTAATTATATATTTATATATATTCTCTTAGAATTATAATAATTGTTATATCGTGGTGTTTATTTTCCAATACAATAATTTTAAATGTCCTTATCCTTTTTCCTCAATAATTTACTTATTAGTATTATTTTATTTATTATTTTTATTTGCACTTTATTAAAATTTCAGTGTCTTCATCAGTTAGTTTTCTAGTTCTTAAGGTGACGAAATCCGATTCAACTATTTGGTTAACCATTCTATAAACCCAAAAATGGCCCTTTTAATATTTTATTTTTTTGTTTTAAATTATCATGAACTGAACCTCATTATTTATAGTGAATGTGTCTTGATTCATAGTCTTTATGTATAAAATTTTTAATCAATTAAAATGGTTTTCTTGATTGTTTTATAGGTTTTCTATAGTTTTATTTGGTTTTTAAGGATATCATTTTCATTGGTATTTATAAAATAAAAATTAAATACATACCTATTTAATTCATTTTCTACTGTATATTTTTTTTATAATCCTGGTCCATGAATTATTTTTATTACAATTAATATTATATAAAACCAATACATGAATACTTAAATTTTGATACATGATAATCATGAAATCAAATTTTATAGCTGGAAATTATAATTATCCTAAAATATATACATTTTAATAAAACATGTGAACTCTTATATTTTTTAAGTATTCAATGATATATCAAAAAATAATATCTTAAATTTTTATTTGACAATTCATATAATTATATATGTAATTTATCATCAGAAATAATCTAGTGGAAACATAAATAATCAACCTATATACTTGAGATAAACCATTATAAAATACACAAATAATAAACTTCAAATAGATACCATGATGAGGGTAGGTTTTAGAAATAGTAGAAACTTATCACATGTATCATAAATTGAATCTATATAAAATTGATTAAAATATATGTAATCAAAATAAGGACTCGTAGATTTTGAAGAGGGAATGAATCATGTTAATAAATTTCATGAATATTATCCCATTTAGTGATAGAATATGATAACAATATATGAATACATTAATTTTAAAATATATTTTATTGTTAATATGAATTATTTAAGTCATTAAAAATAATATTTGATAATACAAATTAACAATTATAAAAAATATCAAAAAAATATTCCAACTGATAATTCAGGTTTTTGTGTTGTACCATCATGAAATGAAATTATTTTTGAATCATGTGTATGATTGTAAAATTTATTGTGTGAATTTTCATAGTAATGGGTGAAATTGATATTATTAAAATAAAACCTACATTTTATAGTGATCCATACTCCATTATAGTTAAATCCCTTTATTTCTCCCTTTTTTGTAAAAACACATTAATATGAAATTTTATTTTAGAACATCTCCTGCATAAAAAAAAATAGAATCATTGGAACTAAACCATACTATTGTAATGATGGAAATGAACAAAAATATCACATGTTTAATTAAATTGGATTGTTTTAGAACTTCTACATCACACACAAAATAATTAAAATAAAGAAAAATCTCATTAAAAAAATAGATCTTAAAATGGATTATCTGGATTATAAAAAATCATATTCGTTGATATAAATAGTGATACTATTTAATAATGATGAAAGTTAATGATTATAATATTTTGATACAAAAAATTGTTCCAACTCACCTAATTGTAGAAGAGTATAGCTGTAAGATACAGTTACACTACCATCCAATCATTACATATGATCTCTTCTAACTTCCATATAATGCTGATGACAATCTGTTTTGTCAAAGACACTAGTTGGTGAACTACCAAAACCTATGAGTTTGTGTGAATAGTGAAAAAATATCTTATATGTCCATATTGATAATAATATACGGGATTTTCAATCCCCCATATATTTTTATGGAAGTATATTTGATTTATAACTACATGGGACAAAGTTTCTTCTGCACTTATATCATCTAAATCCAGTTGTTAGTAGCTGCTAATTCCCACTACAACTTTTCATAAACATTCTTATCCTCTTATAAACTTCTATGGTTTTACTACCCATACCTATAATTAGTTTTTCAAAAAATATTCCTCAAAAAACCATATGGAAGGTATTTTTTATAAAGATAGAATAAAATTTCACATTACCTACCAATACCCTATTCATAATTCTTATCATAAAATTCCAAAAAATAATTTTAATTACTTATATAATTTTTTATTATCCATATCCCAAAAAAACATTCAATGAGTCTCCACCTTTTCCTTCAAATTTACCCATGTTTTATTGAGTGATAATACTACCAATAAATTTTTTGGTTTGAGATTTGTTATAATATTATTTATATTTATACTTCATTAATTATTTCACATCTTCAAAACTTATTCAAACAATGGAATATAAATAAAGTTATATTTGATGTGTATTTTTTTTATTTGTGGGTCAAACACCAAATTATTTATAATATGAATTTCACTATTACTATCATAGGTTGACACTACAATTTTATACATCATTCAGATCTCCTCTAAGAGACTTATCCACCATGTTATAAATTTCTATGCTTACATTATAGATACATGCTCTACTTTTATGGTGAATAATTAAACAACTAATATCAATATTCACATGAATATTTTTTTAATTCGTTTATTGGTATGAGAAAAATATCAATGTACTTATCTATATTCTAGAATCCCTTAATTTATTGGAATCAACATACCCAAATAATAGAATATAAATTTTAAAACATTGGGTTTAATACTTAAATTTTTATGAAACCCACGTATCCACATGAAAACATCCTAGGGTTGTTTTTTCATATTTTTTATCAACCTACCAACTACTCCCACTTCTTGATAAATGGAAACCATTTTTCGATTTATAAAATAAAAAAAAGATAAAATTTTGATGCATAAAAAACTATTATCATGTAATAAACCTCACATTTCATTCATGGTTTGTTATATATGGAGAGTTTAAATGTTAATTAAGCCTGGGGTTAGGTTAGAGTTTGGATTTAATTTTTACTTTCCGAATCATTAAAATAACATCCTTATGTACTCAGATATAGAAAACATGAATGTTTGTTGATGGTAGTATATACAAATACCCATCCTTAAAATCAATTTTTATTCCCTAATATCCCTTAAATTGAACCATTTGTACAACTAAAATGAAAGATCCCTAATCAGTTTCTTTTTTTTGAAACTAAAAAGAGCACACCAACCATTTAAAAGTTATGCATGAGAAATATCCCATCATAAAACAATATCAGGTTCTAGTAATAATTCACTTTTAATTTCATGAAATTCTATTATCCCATACGACAATAAAAATTATAGTTCCACTAGATGGGTTCTTTTTTGGATCATATAATCTCTTTTTGGGCATTAAAACACCATTATATAAAAATCCATGATTTATTCTATGTGATCCACGTAAATTTAATTCTAAAAATATATATTATGGAAATAGAATTTCATATTTAATGGTTCAAGATATATACCATCCAATACAATCATTCCAATCACCAATCTATATGAATATTTTTTCTCTAGTGTTTTATAATGGGATGAAGTAATGAAAGATACCATGTTCTTGAAGCATACAAGGAGGCCAAATACACTATCATTTAATCACATGGTTTTACACAATTGGGAATTTACACTTTTGAAGGTATTTTATATTCTCTTATATCTGTAGGATGTAGATAGTTTTAGTTATATCTAAATATTTTCAATCATCTCCTGACTCTAGAAGATCTCATTACCTCTTGAAATTGTTCTATAACCAATACAACATCTTTCATAACTCTTCCCCATGATTCTATATTACATGATCATTATATGACATCAAAACTCACATCAACCACTATATTCTGACCTGTAACAAAAATTTCACCAGAAAACATTCTAGTTCTTTTGTAACATGAGTGGTTATTAAACAATCCAACCATTCCAAACATCCAATCAGATCAACCATGGATTTCACCATGAATTTTTTTTAATTTCATATTCTATTTTTTTGTATTTCTATATTTTCTATTCATTTAACAAATAATTTAGGCTTTATATTCCTAGATATAGTTATATTATAGTTTAAATCCAATTAATTCATTACAATAACACACAATGCAATATTTTTTGGAAGTTTCCATCAGTCCGTCCGTCTATTTGGAATCTATATGAAATACAAAAAAATAGTTTTAGTATTGAAACATTTACTTTTATTCTAGTCCAAAAATATTATATAAGTACATTCCCAAGTGGTTTGTAACGGATCACATTTATGAAATATGACACACAATTCACATATTCCTCCCAAAAAATCTTTTGGAAACCAAGAAAGAATTACCTCTTTAATTTATTTGTCACAAAATATCTTGATAATAAAATCCACCACCCCTTTCAATTATACTTCTCTAGAAACAATATTCTCAAAATAAATTCATTTCTTCTATAAAAACTATAAGAACACTATACTAAAGCACTCGACACCAATATTGATCATCGATCAATTATGATTTAAATCATACTATCATTAAAATATATCTCACCATTAAATAATTATTCTAAATTCTTCAAACATGTTATTTAGAAATAATTTATATACCCTTTGTGATTAATTTTAGTTGGTTAAATGATAATACAGAGAACCTATATGAGATAAAACTAGATCTATACCCCATAAAAATGTGTAATCTAGCATGAATTTCTAGTTCATTGGTTTTATTTATATTGTATATAAATAAATAATTTCATTCTTCTCATGAATTCACACATCAAATGTTCAATAATACACGTGATCTTGTTTTAAAAAACCGTTGTATCAAGGACCATTATCTATTTCTCACCCAAGTTTCTTAAACTAGCATTACATATTTTCAACATTACAGAACCTATTCTTCTATAAGGTGTTGTATCTTTCAAAAACCTTGTAAGATATTAAATTCTAGACTTCAATCATTTGGATATCACTATAGAAACATGCTTTAACATCTATATAATTTTAATTAAAATCATTTGAAAACATGTATCATCCATCTAATTATTACTTAATGATAGAATATTCCACACCCTTTATAACATACTTAGTTTCTAGTACATTCCATTTCTCTTATATATATTGAAGTTACATAATAATTGAAATGTGTTTCATGAGTTTATATGTGGTTTTTATTTGTTTTAGAAGTCGTGTTAGCAGTATACATGTTCATAATGGTTAGTGGGAACAGTACACTGTAACCATTAAATTGTGAAATAGAATTCTGGAGTCACTATCTAGACATATGGTTCGTACACTGTTTATCAAAATAATGTGGATTCTTAGGAAAAACTGTTCTAGTGGATATAGAGGAAAAAATGGTTGGAACATGGTTTTAAAAACCATATAGAATATATTAAAGGGGAAGGTCTTATAGATAGTACCATGTTCATGATTAGCACATTATTTAATAAACTGAGAAGCATAACCATGTAACATTAATTTAATATTCATAAATTTTGACATTAACTTAATTTTTACCACTGAAAGACTCATTTTCCTTTTTTTTCTCAGGATCTAAAAAATCAATTCTTCCCCTTTAATAACTGTGCTTCCATTTATTTATAGACTATTTCAAAAAATAAATGGATATAAGATCTCAGAAAATATCAATAAGTATCATCTTTATCTCATTATCTTTAGATCATCCCATATTTTTCTCACATAAATTGTTATGTATAACCAATAATGGATTTATTTGTGATAGAAAATATGTTTTTAGGAGATCATGTTTAGATATGTTGAATTATAGAGTGTTCATTCCCATATCAAGAGTGTTTTTTGTGTTTCTATTCATTTTCATCAACCATTGAGAGGTTTTTGTTTTTCTATCACCCATAAATTTATGAATTTTGTATACCAAGACATATAAAATATATTTATGTAATTTCCAAAATATAATCCTTTTGGTATTTTTTTAAAATATTATTTCAATATAATAAGTTAATTTATACTTTTTCTTTGTTAAATGGATTGTGTTTCATAGATATCTTGTGGAAGCCCTGTTTTGATTGTTTGAAAATGGAAAACTATTTTGATGATTTTGGAGTAATTAATTATTGTTATCAAATTTCAAAAAAAAATGTAATATTGTATTATAATATATTTTGGTGTCTATTAATTTTGTATATTTTAAGGCCTTGTTAATATAGACTCTTTTATTGTTCCCCGAGGCACATGACATTATCAACATGTGATGACTAGGTGAAGGAATGAACACTTCTCATAAAAATTAATATTATCATTTGGAATTCATGAGTGTATACGGGTAAAACCAAGATTGATATACCAAGTAGATTAGAAAGAATATAAATTTTGATTCTGGTCAATTTTTTTTCTTAATATTTTTTTTCCATAAACTATTTTTTATTCTCACCGAAATGTTTTGTATATACTACGAGTTAACTTATTTATGATTATAGTATCATATATTAGTGGATTTTTTGGGAAAGATCATGAGATATGTTTTATCACAATTTCATGTTGACTTTAGTATATATTAATACATTTTTCATTATTCCATAGTTAAAGGAATTGTCCTATAATTATGTTGTGTAAAATCTTAATTATATCACTTAAGGATGTTGTTTTGGTTTTTGGAGTTTATTTTATTGAGTTATTAGATTAATTCCACATTTTAGACAATGAATAAACCCATTCTTATGTTTCTATAATGTGGTTATTTTATAACCCAAGACTTGTACACTAATATTATTGTTTACTTTTTTTCCAGTTGAGTTATCTTGTAATTAGTCATTCATTATATGGTTAGTTTTTTTTCATTGTGTTTTATCTAATTAGGATATATTTTTTATTTAGGTAAAATCACCACCCAATGTTTTACTAAACCCTTTAATTGTTTTCATATATATATTGTGTTTTGGATGTCACCCAATGTTAGTAATTTCATTAACTAGACCCATGGCGATGGGTTGGTTTTGGATGTTACAAATGGTATGAATCTCAATCCATCATCATATTTTGAGTCCAGTGAGAAGATTTTAATGAAAAAAAATACATTTTTAGAATAAAAACACATATATAACCTATTTATGTTGAACTACATGTTACAGGGGTGGTTTGGGTGGAAATATGTTTTAATACACCTATTGGTATGCATTTATCTCATCATTATCAATTTAAATAGTGATATAGCATATCCTGCATTGGTAATGAGACTACCCAGTATGGCTGAAAATTTCATATGTTTCCTATTAATTTATGGGAAATTGATGTAATTTTTATTGATTTTTATATTTCCTTAAATTTTCATTCAATGACAATTATATAGAAAATTTAGAATATTATAATCACTTATTTTCTTGTGAGTGATCACTAATTGGTATTTTGTTCTGGCTATAGAGAAATGTCACCCGGTTGATGATATATAAACCTACAAAAAGAGGCTACAAATACATTGTTTCACGTGATCCATATGTGACCCAATATATTGTTAAGTTCATTGATCATGATTAGAAAGCTATTGAGTCTAGACTATGATCATAGATTTTTTATAATAAAGATATCCATTGTATTAAACATTATATTAATATGGTTAATATATTACAATTATATAAAGGGATATCATTTTCAATATCAATGGAGGAGGTATTATTATCTTTATGTGAACAAGAAGAAACTCTAGTTGTAAAAACATGTAGATAATGGACAAACAAATCAAAGAGGTGGAGCCATTAGAAGAAGACCACAAAATATTTTAACTTTCCCCCACATCTCAAGATCAATCCCCAATACTTTTAATTGTTTCTACTTCTCCTAAAAGAAGTATTGTTAGACACCACCTATAACATGATACAACTACAATAATATTAGATATCTCAATTGTTATTTTCATAGTGATCTAACCTCAACTTTTAGAAATACATCCCATGTATCTCATAAATATTATTCTTCTATTTAATAATATAATCAACCTAATTCCCATCAACATAATTAAGCATGCTAGGGTGATTCATGAAAAACCATCACACCTCAAAAAAAAAATCTATAGAATCAACCCATTGAACATGATTGATAGAGCATTTAGTTTAATGATGTGGAGTATATAATCATGGAGGACCAATAAAATCCTTTAATTGTATAAGGTTCCATTCTATTTAATTCAACACGCATTAAATCGTGGTTTTTTACTAGAATGTCCCACTATTTTATTGTTACCCGTGTTTTGGATCATATAATATTAAAATCTAAAATGATGCCTCATGTCATGAAACATCAAGAAACCATCAACCAAAGTGAGTGTCAAGATTTTAGGTTTGTAACATATTCAATAATTTTTTTGATGATAAATCTTTTAGGTTTTCTCTATTTATGAGATAGATAACACTGACATGATTTTGGGAATGTATTGTTTTAAATACTTGAATGAACAAATCAACTTTACTTATTTGAATATATATTTCAAATAATTGGATCATGATTAACATCGATTTATGGTAGATTCATAAGTACATGCATGTAGAATATGACCTTTTATGATGGTGAAGACCCAAAATCCCATATCTGGTTCCACAAACACATATATTTCATACTCCCTTTGGTACCAAAAGTAAAATCTTATATATAAAAAAAATATTTGAAAAATAAAAAAATATTATTACACCACTTTTATCTGAAGAATAATTTTTGGTTTAGAGATTTATATAACAAGGAAAAAATTTAACAAGAGAAATATCATGTTTAATATATCAAATAAACATTTTTTCATTATATAATGTTTTACGTAATAAATATTGTACCTTTATCATATAATATAAATTATATCACACATTATATCAAAATTTTAACTTCTATCATATCCAAAAAAATTACAGTTATTCCTCCACTAGGGTTTATAGGTAAATGATAGAAAATAAGGGTAACCTCAAACACATAATATGTTAAGACATACAACTGGGGGAATCTTGAAAAAAATAGAATAAATATTATGATGGGAATAAGTTTATAAAGGAATCCATAATCACAATGAAAACAATTGTATGTTATATCAATGGTAATAGATGAAATCATTTATGAAAATAATATAAATCACATATTGAGGGAATTAATAATGTCATACTACAAAAACATTATGTCCAGGCATTGTGGAATGACACAAATACTATTATGGGTAGAGGTATACAGAAAAAACTAATATATTTTCTTAATTATACCTATTTATGAATCAAGGTTTTTTATAATTTTTATCCCTAGTCATCCCCTAATTATGTCTAATGCATTAACCATAAGATTTTATAATACGTTTCATACAATTATATAAATAATATCTCACTGGATAATATATATATATATATATAATGAGAAATAAATAACATCAATACAAGATAAACTTATGTTTGGAATTATTAAACCCCCAATTTATCAAATCATTACTCCATGCCAATTAATTGTATAATATAATCATTACCCATCCATAAAAAATGTGGTTGGTCAAACAATACATGGATAACCTATTGTTAGTTATCTGTATAAGAATAAGAAAAATATATTGACTAAATTTTCTATATGTAAATACAAAAAAACAATTTCTATTTTATAATAATTTAATCCCAATTATGTGAAATGTCATTTTCCCATCATTTAGATAAATCATTTTATGACCCAACAAATATTGGAATAACATGATCATAAGCTATCAAGAGAAAGAATGTTGATAGTGGTAAAAGAACATAACCCAATATGTGAGGAGTAAATATAAAAGGGATTATATGTTCGGAATTTATTTACTTATAAAAAATGTGATAGAACAACATATTATGTAATCATAGAATATATTGTACCCAAAAAATATGAAATAAGTTCAATGAATGATCACAACTCAATGACTAAAAATTGAGCAACAAAAAAACCTCACTACTAGGGAAACAAGTGAATCAATAGCCAAATTAATAAGGGAAAAATATCTATACAGTAAATCACCCGAAATACATGGATTATTAGATAAATACATCCATGGTTATTAAATAAACTCTATAATATAATTATAGTGAAAAATATATATTATGTATCAAATAATTAGATTCGATTCTAAGAAAACACTAAATACTTCAAATGTAATTATCCAATTTTTTATCAATATAAATTCATTTCTTATAATTATTCCATTTTTTATAAACACATATAGAACATAGTACATGATTTATAAATGATTAATGAAAGAAAAAAGAAATATTTCTAGATGTTAAGGAACATATACCAATGAAATTATAACATGACCTTTGGACTAGTAATGTATCCCTTATGAATATTAAACTAGACTATTAAATAGTATCCTCACCAAATAAAGTATAAATAAAATTTATCCATCTTATAAGTGATAATATGATATAATTATGTTAGAGTATATGTAAATATTTTAAAAATTATTAATTAAGTGTTGGTTTTTTATAGGTCATAAATTTTTATTTGCATTTATTTGATTAATTTTTATTATTTAAAAGAATATTTAATTTCATAAAATTTATTCATAAATTCATATTTTTATTTCTTAATATTATAAGATAATTTACTGAGATATTATTTAAATTATAAATGTGTTAGAAATTGAGTTTTAAATATATAATTTGAATTTTCCAAGTAAATGATGATTTTAATTAAAAATTACATTTCTCATATTTAAAAAAATTATTTTCATAAACTAGAGTTCATTTTTAAATTATACACTTCTAAAAATGGTTAAGGTTACTTTTAGGGATTTTTCTAAAATACTTTAATTTTTGGTGAATAGTACAATATTGTAATTTTTGGTGTATATATTTATTACAAGTTAAATACCCTATTCAACGAGTCATGGATGATGTATGTATGATTGGTTCTAACTCACATGATATAATCACTATATTTAGTTGCAAGAATTAACACTATTTCATTTATTGGAAATAATGATTGAATATTGAGTAAAATAATGAGAAAACACCCCTCTCCTCCACAATAATTACCACCCATCACCACCTCTTGTCCTCACACCTAGCAAAACATGAGACTTGTCCAAATTATTCCAAATAATTTTCCTAAACCTATACCCCATTTCCAGGAGCTTTTGGTCCTAACATATTTCCAAAACTAATCCCCTATAGAGGTTCTCAAGAAGAAGGAATCATGAGGTAAACCGTATTCCGTTTTATTTCAGTTTATTTTCATGTTCCTTTATTTTCTTTTTCTCTCCACATATCCCAAAATAAAAATGGAATGAATACTCTAGTAACATACATATAATATAATTTTATCATGTTTATGGAATAATTATTCATCAAATCTCTTTACATCTATCTTTTACTCTATGAATGAAAACATCACCCAGGAGGTGCCGATTTACCACCTTCATGGACGACGTTCATTAATATTTCAATTAAATAATCAAGGATATTCATGAAACCATTTTTATAGATGAACCAGATTATAATATATTTATTATATCTTATTTAATTTTGTGGAATCATTTTTTACATATGATATTAATTAATAAAATAAGATGAGTTCGTTGTGATAAAAAACCGCCAAAATTTACCGAAAACGATTTTCATTAACTATTTATCTAATAATTCATACTAATTCCTTAAAAAATAATATATAAGAAAACTTTAGAAACTTTAATATAATTAATAACATATATGTTAAATTATGGATAATTAACTCAACTTTATATTACCTCTATTACATTTATACAAGTAAACAGATCTTGAAAACCAAGGAATCCAATGACCCTAAACAGTGAAATTGAACCTATTAAACCATAAAAATGACAACAATAAAAAGAAATTTTTTACAATAAATCATATAAATATATAAAGAGTTATATATTTATTAATTAATTAATCTAATTTTATTATAAATAACATTATAATCAATTGAAGAGCACCTTTGAACTAAGGGTAATGTATTGTACCCAAACCTCCATTATTCTTTATAATTAGTCTTACTCTATTTTTTACCCAAATGAAATCATATTTTCCTTCTATTTTCATCTTCTAAATTATGTTTTTATGTTAATAAATGATATGTTACTATTCATTCATCCTTCTTTTATGGGATATACATGATTTTAAAAGGATCCTTAATCAATTCTTCATGATAAGAAAGCCCGATTTAAGGGATCTTCCTGAGTTTATACCCATTTAAAATTGTCCTAGAAAATCTATTTCAAGAAAAAAAATATTTTTATAAAATCACTCATTTTATTATGAAAGGATTCTTGGTTCATTTGTGGCTTTATATAAAATATTATGCTTTTTTATACTTCAAATTATCTTTAATATTTTCCTTAGACCGCACCAAAATGTTTCATTTCAAATGTTTTTTAAATTCCATTATTAAATGTATTCACTAATGTTTGACATAATGCATCATGATAAATTATTTTTCCTTTATTAATATATATTTATTATTTAAATCCATTCTTTAATGGACGCCATTTTGATATCCACTTATGTTATTCCTTTTGACATGCCTATGATACTGAATTCATACCATTGGTAATCCATAGGTTTATGTTTGATTCATTTTGTATTAAACTTTTTGTGTCACACATATTCTGAACATGTTATTATTGGAACACCTAGGTAGTGCTCTAATGCATTGGGTAATGTTTAGTCTCATGATATGTTATGTGCAAAGGTTTTGTTGCTTGGCCTTGAGTTGTGCTTCTCTATGTGCAACGAGCCTTGACTTATGCTCCTCTATGTTAAATGAGCCTTCAATAATGCTAAATTGTTGTTTTATATTAATTACACCTTACTATGAATACATTATTATATGATCCCATGTTATGATTCCTTATCTTTAATCATGTTCTATGTTATTTTATATCATTAAGTTATACCTTCTAACAGTTATGCTTTGCTTTATTTAAATGTTAATTCCATTAATGAGGGTTTTATCTCATACATTTGTTCGCGTTATTCCTATGATATTCAATGAATATTTAATGATTTGAATGAAATTACAAACAAATAATGGAGGATAAATAATGAAACTTTTTATTTACTTCCATGTTTTCAGTTTTATGTACGTAGTCTTCCTAGAAACGATACATTACGATCCTTGTATTGTAATTTTATGGATAATTATGCTTGAAATCATGTAATGATATGTGTAAAAGACTAATCCCACTATAGTTGGTATCAAAATAAAATATTTGTTATTTTTAGAGACTAGGAATAGAGAACATTACTAAGAACCCTATAAATAATACTATGTCTAAGAAAAAATTTCAAAATTTTGATGTGTATAGTTCAATTGTTTTATTATAAAAATATATCCATATATGGATAATAAAACTTGGTTCTGGAATAGATATAGCTCGGAGTAACAACACCGAAAAGGTGTTCTGGGCCATACATGGGGTAACCAGGTAAATGAACACAAGCCTTAGAGCACACCTTTTTTTGACACTCTTGGGTGATATGCTTTGGTAAATTCATAAGCTCATTACAATAAATTAACTCGGGAATAAATAAAATTACTATAAGAATATATGTTAGGAAATAGATCATGGATAACCTAGATTGAAACACAGGGAATCCAAAGTATATATATACTTTGCCATTATTATTTTATCCTTTTATGTTAAATGTTTCTATTTTATGCTTATTAGATTTGTATTAAAGACCCCTAATTGAACATTGTTTATATTATTTATGTTTTTGAAATATAATAACAAATTCAAACAATCAATGTGATATAAAATGATATAATTTTCCTAATAATGTTCCAAATATGATGGAAATGGGTGCTCAAACTCTTAGTGACTGTATTTTCTCAACTAGATCAAGTTATGTATAATTACTTGATTATCATGTAATAACATACTTATCCAAGGAAAGAGAAAGTTTCCATTGAACAATTCACGTGTAAATGCCCTCCCATGTTTAGTGTATCTTCTGATCCCCTCCTCATGAAATAGTGGATTAAATCTACTTAAAATATATTATCTATACAACAATTCTCAGAAGAAGATAATTTTGTGATGGTGGTTTATCATTTTTATGGGGAAGCTGATAAGAGGTGCATACAGATCAAAAACTTGAAGTCCAAGGAAGAAATTGATTCTATGGATTTGGAGGAATTTAAAAAATTAATAAATATTTTTCTTGAAGCCTCCATCTAAATATGGAATGAGAGTTCCTCGAACTTATGTATATGGAAGATGAGTATATCTGGGCGTATAAAGAAACAATTACTAGGATTGAAAGATATGCCTTTGGAAATTCAATTATAACTAAAAATAAGGAAGATCTCTTCTTTAGTTAAATAAAATGAGTCTATGAAAATAATTTTTAATTCTATTCTTTTATTGTTATGATGAGATTTTATGTTGTTCCCTCAAGGTTAAAATAGAGATCATATACCCTCAATGGTCTCATGGTCCGATTTTCATGAATTAGAAAATGGAGTCTAAAATGGGTGGATCATAAAATAAGTCACATAATGGAAAAAACATCGAATATCCCACTTGTCCAAATTGTGGGGAGATGTAACCTGGGAACTGCCAAAAGGGAACCAGTAAATGCTTCAAATATAGAAGAATGGGGCTTCTAGATAAGAACTACCAAAGGGATATGAAGAATCCCAATAACATGGAAGATGAATGGAAGTTTCATATCAATGATCAACTATAAGTGCATGATTTCAATAAGGGAACATGGGAATTTTCCAAACTAATACCCTAATCCAAAGGTTGTCGGAGACAATGAAAAATAAAATCCATGGAAACAAGGAAGTTATTATGAAATCACTACTTCTAATGTGGATCTGTACAATGATTTGGTGATAGGTAATCTCATTATTCATTAAATAATAGTGAATAGACTATTTGATTATAGTTTCATGCATTCTTTCCAATCTTTCATGTTTAGAAGAAGTATTAAAACAACACCTTAAAATATAGAGGATGAGTTATTTGTGAGAATATCTAATGGGGAAATTATAACATCTAAAGTACATAACTCCTCCCAAGATAATTTTTATGGACAGAACCTCCCAAAAAACATGTCATTCTACTATTAGTAGAGTTTTATGCTATTATGGGAATAGATTGGATATCTTTATACAAAGCCAAAATAAATTGTCGGGAAGGGGAGATCACTCATTACATCCTAAAGCATCCTCAAATAATTTACATGTGTAAGGAGGAAGATGAATGTCCTTCAAAATCATCACCTCCACTGTGGATATTAATGCATTATGAGAAAGAATATCTTAGTCAAATGATTGAGACAAAAGATATAGTTATGATCGAATAAGATCCCATTGCGAGGGGTTACACTGATGTATTCAATCATGTATTTCATGATCTTCTCCCTGACTAAGAATTGGTGTTTTTAATTGAACTTATTCATGTATCTCTACCATATAAAACACACCATATTGAATGGTTATCATTGAGCTAGAATTCTTGATGAAGTGGTTAGAGTAGAATCTGAAAAAGGGTTTGATATGCTTGAGTGCTTCACCACGGGGTGCGCCAGTCCTCTTCTTTAAAAATAAGGATTGATCAATGCGCCTACAAGAAATTTCATGAGCACAAAAAAATCATGATAATGAAAATGTATCCCTTTCCATGGACAGATAACTTGTTTGATCAGCTTCATTGGGATAATTGTTTCTCTAAGGTGGACCTTCAGTCGAGATATCACTAATTAAAGGTGTGGAAGAAAGATATTCCCAAGACTATATTTTGAACAAGATATGGATACTATGAGTACGTTGTGATACCGTTTGAACTCACTAATGCTCCAGAAATTTTCATGGATTTAAATAATAGTCTTTAGAGATTTCCTAGAAAAAAATTAGTAGCATTTATCGATGATATTATAATATAATTATAGATCTAGGAGGAACATGAGAGGTATTTGAATACAATGTTGAAGATATTTCCAAGGGAGAAACTATAAAAAAATTATAGTAAATATGGGTTATAGATGTATGAATTACCATTATTGGGGAATGTTATCACCAACAAATGAATATATGTGGACCCTTCCATGATGAAGGAAATTGAATAGTCACCTAGAACAATATTTGTAACCGAGATCCATAGATTTCATGGTCTATGTGGGTATTACTGATAAATTTTTGAGAACTTATCATGACTTTACAAACAAACAACCAAGATGAAAATGAAGGGAGTATAGTTTTTCAATACACAATACTGTGAAAAAAGCTTAAAGGATCTCAAAAGAAGGCTTATCACTGTTCTAGTACTCAGACTCTAGAAAAGTGGAGAACTCTTTTTGGTATACAGTGATGCCTCAAAGAAATTATTAGACTATTTACTGGTGAAGATGATAAATTCATATCCTATGACTTAATTAAATTTAAAACTAGTGAGAAAATATATCATATTCATGATCTGGAGTTGGTAGCTATGATATTGGCATTTAAAATCTTGAAGCATTATCTCTATTGGGAGAAGTGTATGATATATACTGATCCTAATACCCTCAAATATATATTCACATAGAAGTAACTCACTATGCGCTAGTGAAGTTGGTTATATATCATCATGGAATATGACTCCCCAATCCACTGCCATCTGGCTAAGGAAAAGAAGGTGGCAGATGATCTAAGTAAAAAGGATCCAATATTTTTATTAATGATGATAATTTAGAATGATCTAATATTATTATAATAACAAAGCTTTTACATGGGAATTATTAAGGGTGGTACATCATCAATCCTTTCTCAAATTATTTCTCAATAATCTCTTGTGGATAAAATAAAGGATTCTCAATTAAATGATGTGGAAATACAGAAATGGGTGGAAGCTATTCAAAATTGGAAATACTTTGTGTGCAATATTGGTGAGGATAGATTCATAAGATTGTGGCAAAAAAATGTGTACCATAAAATCCACAAATAAAGAACGATCTTCTGAATGATGCACATATCTCAACCTTTTTTATTAACCCATGGAGCACAAATATTGATTTAGATATCCAAGAGAACTTTTTTTGGGATAATATGAAAAAGAAGATCATTGAATATACATCAAAGTGCCTGGTGTGTCATCAAGTGAATGATGAAAGGAAAAATTCTAAAGGTATGAAGAAACCATTACACATAAAAACATAAAAATGAGAAAACATCACCATAGACTTTTTCACTGGACATCCAATGACATATAGACGAAACAATTATATATGGGTAATTGTGGATTGTTTTATAAAGACAACTCACTTCATCACAATTATAGAAGAATTATCATGGGATGAAATTCCATGAATATACATAAAAATTTGGTAAAGAAATATGGAGTACCACTATCAATTATATCTGACCTATATCTAAGATTCACCTCCAAGTTTAGGAATAGTCTCCAATATTTTCTATGCACTGATCTAAACATCAATATGGCCTATCAACCTCAAAATAATGGCCAATATGAGCGGACTATTCATACACTAGAAGGCATGTTGAGGGAATGATCTATGGACATGAATGGGGGATGAGACCAACATCTCCCACTAATCAATTTATCTTACAAAAATAGTTTCCACTCAAGAATCCAAATGACATTACATTAAAACATTTATGGGAAAAGGTGAATAATATCGACATTATAGGATGAATTCGGCGAACGTAAGCTTCCAGGACATAAAATGTTAAAAAACTAGTAGAGAAGGTGAAAACCATTAATCAACACATAAAGGCATCAAAATTTCAACAAAAAAACTATACAGACCATCGTCGGAGAGATCATGAGAATAAAGTCGGATACATGGTAATCCTTCACATATCTCTATGGAAGAGGATTATATGATTACAAAAGAAAGGGAAGATAAATTCCATATACATTGGCCCCTTCAATATATTTGATCATGTCACAATTTTAGGCTATTGACTAGAACTTCTACTAAACATATCTAAAGTACATGATATATTCTATGTATCCCTCTTAAGGAAGTATATACTTTATCCTTCACATATACTGACATCAGAGACGGTACCATTAGAGAGTAAACATTCTTACAGGAAGAATCTAATAAAGACCTTGGATCATATAGATAAATTTATAAACAAAAATACTACTCACTTAGTCAACGTAATTTGGCGGAACCATAAGTATGAAGAGGAAACACATGAACCAAAGAAAGCGATGAAGGAAAATTTCCAACACCATTTCCCACCTTAGTATATAAAACGAAATTTAGCAGATGAAATTTCATAAGGGGGGAAGAATATAATGACCTAAATTTTAATCAACAGAAATTATCACATTATAATTATTTCATATGGTATAAACACATAGAGCACACAATAAAAGTTTTCTAAATGACTAATGAATGAAATAAGAAGTATTTATTGACGTTAAGGAACCTATACTAATGAAATAATAACCTGACCTTTAGAAAGGTAATGTGAACATTATGAATATTAAACCATCCAATTGAATAGTAACATCACCAATGAATGTATAGATAATATTAATCCATCTTATAAGTGACAATTTGATATAATGATATCACAATATAAGTAAATATTTTAAAAATTATTAATTAAGTGTTGGTATTTTTATAGTTCATAAATCATTAATTAATTTTTTTGATTAATATAATAATTTAAGAAGAAATTTATTTTCATAATATGTATTCATAAATTCATATTATTCTGTCTTAATATTATAAGATAATTTTTCAAGACCTCAATTAATTTTTCAAAGTGTTAGAAAAATAGTTTTAATTTTAAAATTTGTATTTCCAAGTAAAGTATTATATTAATTAAAAGTTATATTTCTCATATATAGAAAATTATTTTCATAAAATAGAGTTAATTTTTTAATTCTACACTTCGGGAAATTGTTAGCGTGTATTTTTGGTATTTTAATGAAATACATCTATTTTCATGAATAGTAAAATACGGTAATTTATGGTATATATAATTTATAAGTTAAATAAAATATTCATTAAATCATGGATGATGTAAGAAAAAATGGTTTGAACTCACGAGATATAATTACTACATTTAATATAAATAAAAATTACTATTTCTAATATTGATAAAGATAATAAAATATTGAGTAAAATAATGAGAAGACACACCTCTCCTCCACTATAAATACCACCACTCACCACCTCTTTAGCTCACACCTATAAAGCCTTTAGCCTTATCCATATTCTACCCACTAATCATCCCATAACTCTAACACACGTTTAAGTGCCTTTGGACTTAACAAAACACCAAAACCAATCCCTAATAGAGGTTCTCAAGAAGAAGGAATCAAGATGTAAAAACCTCTTCTACTTTCTTTAAATTTATTTTCACGTTCCTTTATTTTCTTTTTCTATACTCACATACCCTCATCCAAATGTCATGAAACAATAATAATATTAAATATAATATAATTTTATCATGCTTATGGATTAATTAATCATCAAATCCCTTCACCTCCCTCTTCTACTTTAATAATGAAACCATCATCCATGAGGTGCTGATTTACCTCTTTCGTAGATGATGTACTTTCATTGTTCAATTCCGTAAACAAGGATGGTCATGAAACCATTTTTAGGGTTGATATAGATTATAATATATTTATTATATATTATTTAATGTTATGTAATCATTTTTTATGCAAAATTTTTAATTTATAAAAAAAACGAGTTCTCTGTGATCGAAAACCGCCAAAACAAACCCAAATGATTATCATTGACTATTTATCTAATCATTAATTCTCATACCATAAAACCAAATGATATATAAGACCCATTTATCATATATAAGATCATTAATGACATGTAATTTCAATTATAGATAATTACCCCCACTTTATACAACTTTTCATACATGTATACAAGTAAACTGATAATGAAAACCAAGGAAACTAATGCTCCTAAACTATGAAATTGAACATATTAATCCATCAAAAATGACATAAATGAACTTAATAAAGTTATAAAAAACAAAATTCATATATAAATGGTTCTTTTATTGTTAATAATTAATTTAATTTGATTATCTAGGACATTAAGATCAACTTAAGAACACCTTCGGTCTTAAGGTAAGGAATTCCACCCAAACCTCCATTATTTCTTCATGTTACACATCCTCTCTTTTTACCCTAATGAAATTATATTTTTTGATTTATGTTCATATTATAAATAATATATATATGTTCCAAAATCATGCATCAAAATTCTTTCATCCTTTTTTTGGAAATATAGATGTTTTAAAAGGTTTTCTACTCAATTCTTCCCGATAAGCAATACCAATTTAAGGAAACTTCCTGAATTCTTACCTATTTTCCTATTTTATCCATAATATATATTAAATCAACATTATTTTAATAAAATTACTCATTATATTATAAAAACCTTCTTGTTTCACTTTTGGTTTTATATAAAAGATTATTCCATTTGCTACTTCAAATTCTCATTAATATTTTCCTTAAACCACACTAATTATTATTGTTTCAATTATTTTATAAACTAAATTTTCACTTATATTAACCTCAAATTGACATCACATATCATTATCTTTGATTTTTCCCTTATTAATTTTTATGTATTATTTAAATTTTTTATTTCATGGACACCATTATAATATCCCTTTATATTATGCCTTTTTATATGACCATGATACCCGATTCTTACCATGGGAAAACCTTAGGCTTATGTTTGATTACTTATGTATTATTATTCATGTGGAACACATATTAATGTACATGATAAGATGGGTGCTATTAAATAGTGATCCAATTCACTTGATAATATTTAGTCTCTTGATATGTTATGTGCAACGGTCTTAGTGGTTGGCCTTGACTCATGTTTTTTTTGTGAAATGAGCCTTGACTTGTGATCCACTATGAGCAATGATCTTTAAATCATGACCCCTATTTTCTAAAAGTATTGAGTTGTGCTAAATTAATATTTTATATTCCATAAACATTACAATAAATCCATGATTATAGGATCCCTTGTTAATATTTCTTATATTTAATCATGTTCCATGCCTTTAGGTATCATTATGTAATGCCTTCAAACTTGTGTGCAACGATTTTTTTTAAATTTTATTCATTTAGTGATATTTTTATCTCATCCTATTGTTCATGTTATCCTTGGGTTATCTGATGCAGATAGTAGGTCTCAAAGGATGTTAGATGATTCTAATGGATGGTGAATAAAGAAATGTTTTATTTAGTCCTATGTATTCAGTTTTATGGACCCATTCTTCCAATATACTTGGATTTACAATATTTCACCTGTAATTTTATGTTTAATTATACTTAAAATAAAGTAATTATTTCTGTAAAATACTTGGGTCAATACATTAGACAAATTTGTATCAAAATCCATTTAAAGAGACATAATTTTCTACTTAACATAAAATACCATTATTAAAGTATAATTCATCACAGAATATCACAAATAGGTAGTATACACAACATATAAATTTTTATAGGTATAGAATACCAAACATGTCTCAATGAATGGAATTTGAGCAAAAAAAAATTAAAAAATATCATATCTTCTATGATGAAAATTTAAAATCATATACTAAAAAATAAATCTATCCTACTAAATTAATTTATATCTTAATCATTATATTTACATTCGTTCTCTCCATAAATAGTGATCTATTACTTGCATTATTCTGATTTTCCACACATTTATACGACTTTCATAATTATAGTGTCTATATTTATTCTTCATCCAATTCTAAATAGTATTGTGCAATTGAAGTTACTTATAAGAATTTTTATAAAAAATTAAACTGTTTCAAATTACATTGATGAGTATTTTATTCTTTATCTCTGAAGCTAAAATTGATAAAAAGCATGTTTTAACAAATTCATAACAATCAAAGAATGATTTCTTAATTAATGATTAAAATATTTATATGAAATCTCCATTATAAAATATAAATACTTATTTATTTATATTTATTATATATTAATAGAAAGTATTATCTCATTGGAATTCAAAATTTAAATTAATAATATTGTATAATTGGGTGGTTAAAAAGACCAAAACATGAACCAACACTGATTTAATGAATGATTATGAGGTGTTTTTATTGTAATATCATTATAAATGAAGCATAATGATAATATATAGTGGTAATTAGTGTTAAATATCATATTTTTAAGTAATTATAAGAAAATAAAATTTACTTAGATATATTATACAATTTTTATAAAATTTATCACCTAAGGGAGGTTATTTTAAATGATTAAATTAATGATGATCATTTATTGATCATGTAATTCATAGGTTCTTAACTATTTTTTTAATAAGATATTAATGATATTATAAATATTATATTTAACCTTTATTTTTATCCTTATATCAAAAATTTTATGTCGATTATAGAAAATGAAACACATTACATAGTGGAGGCGGTAATCCACACAACTCATAAACAAAAATTATGTTCATCTTAATGGATATTGGTATATTAATAAACAATGATAGTAAACATAATATATTTATTTGAAAAAATATATATTATATTAATATAATTATATTACTATGGATAGAATAAATTTTATTTAAGATAATTAATAGGAAATGATAAGTAGTAAATAATACTAATGTCGGTGACCAGAATTCTTCTAGGAAGTATACTATAAAATAAAGTCCTCAGGGAAACTAGTGGTTATCAAAATATTTTTAAAATTGGATAGGGTTTTTGAGTATATGGTTTTTTTAAAAAGAAAATTAGAAATTATAAGGGTTGTTTACTTTTTAAGTGGTAGAGATGTTTCTATTTTATAAGTGAGGATTATGGTAGTTTTGTGAGTAACCCTTACACTTTTAATAATGTATTCTAAAAATGAAACATTAAAATGAAAATAAATTAAATAATATGAGGGTAAAATTATATCTAGTATAATATTATCTCAAATAATATTTTTTTATAAAATAATTATGTCACAACGGGATTTTCATTTTTATCTTATTTTTCGGTTTGTTGGGGATCATGGTTTTTATCATGAGTTCTGGGTGCGATGGGGGTTAATTTTTAAATTTCATCTTTGTCTAGTTTATATATTATGGGAGATACATAGTTTTTTTTTGGGATTTTTTTGAGAAAACTCTAGATCTTTGTCTTGGAAGGGGCTTCCACATAGTCGGTGCACATATTTGGTAAATCATATAGCCGAACATGGGTAATTGTGCCATAAGGGGTTGTTTTAGGCAGGACCTACTACACAAATTGCTCAAGTTTGGTGAAAACTTGTGGGTATAAACTGTTTTCAACATTATCTCGGGTAGTGGCAATACCATGGTTGGCGCACAGTTTTCTAAACCATGCAGCCAAACTGTGCAACTTTCCGAGATCTCATAATTCTTGAAATTAGTCTTTTACCCCTTTTAGAATTTTAAACCAAAAAAACATCCTATTATCTTCTAGTTATTTCAACACTAAGGGGTTCTCCCCATTTCTCTTCAAGATTACCTCTTCTTACTTTGTTGTATATCAAGGTTTTATTCAAGACTTTGGGATAAGACATCATGTTATTTATCCCCTTATATTCCCCCTCTCCCACTTTCATTCTTTTTATTTAGAGGATTCCTTACCCTATGGTCATTTAGATCAAGGTTTTTGGTTTCCCTCAATTTATGTTTGTGTTTTTTTTCTTTTTATGGTCCCTATTCATAGATCGTGGGATTTAGAACCCTCATGGGGTATTTTTTTTGCATGAGTTGTTGATTACCCATGGATTGAAGGTAGGTTTCCATTGGACTTTACTTCAAAATTTAAGATTCATTAGATTCATGCTTTTCTCACCTTCTGAAGATGTTAAATATTGTTGTGAGATATTTGAAAAAGATGGTGTGTAATGTGGTGGTTTATGACTTGTTTTTTGAAAATGGTTTTATTTTGTTATAAAGGTGTACACGTGATTAATTCAATGTCTTGTTAGATTTCTCATTTGGTTTCTTATATTTAATAATTTGTTTAAAAAGGTGAATAAATTCATTGTATTTTAACTAATGATTAGGGGTTCATTAAATTGATTCCCAAAGGGTTTTGGATAAAAAAACTAATGTGATTTGGTTTTCAAATGTGGTTTGGCATGAGTTATCGATTGGTGGCCCATTTTCCGTTTTGATAAAAATGGTTTTGGATTAAAAGTTAAATGTGGGTAATTTGAAGGGATTTATTTCGAAATGGTTGTGAAATGAAAATGAGTGTTTTTAATTTTTTTTGAGGAAATGTACATTTTTATTTTAATGTGATGGTTTTGTGATAAATACCTAACAATGCATTTGGAAATTCTATGAAAATGGAGAAAGTGTTTATTAGAAAAATATATTTTGGGGAATTATCATGCCTTTTATATGTTTAATGGATGGGATTTCCTCTTCATGGAGTCATTATGATCCATTATAATAATTAGAGATCCTTAGCATGGACTCATTAAGATATATATTTTTTAGGGAATAAAATTGCTCCATGGGGGGACATAGGGGGATTTATGTTGTTTAGATTAATATTATATATGCACATGATTGGATTCTATGTCAGCATCAGTTGACTCACCCCCTTTATATATGAGACATGGGAACCAATTATAGTGAGATATGTTTTTGAGAATGATTACTAAACCAGCTAGGTTATACACTAGCTATTGTCTTATAGCATGGGGATATATTGAGTTTTATTTCTATAGTATTTTCCCCTTTGTCTATACTGAGTTTTGGTGCCCTAGAGTATTTAGGGAACATTTATTTCATCATGTGAAGCATACTTAGAAATATTTGTCACATGTATTAGTATTTTTCAGATTATACATGATCATCTACATTCACCCATGTCTATCCACACAAATATTCTTGTCATAATGGTTGAGACACATTATTACACTTGAATGTTTATTTCCATTTCCATCGTTATATAATTATTATAGTTATCTCATGTTTGGTTCCTTTATTTTAAAATAAATTTGTTGGGATTCAAAGGATTATGAAAAATGTTTTAATATAAAAGTGTTTTATATTCTCTTATGACATGTGAATATGAAGGCATTATCTTCCCCCTTGAAAATGTTAATCTCCCACTATTGGAAACAAGCATAATTTTTTAATGTAGTATGGAAATGGATTATAGTTTGTTTTCAAGTAAAATTTGTAGAAAATATTAATTTTATATATTTAATTTCAAACAAGAAGTTTATGTTTAATTTTTTTTAATGGAATTGCATTGAGAATAGATTTATTCGGGCTTACCTATTATGTTTTAATACTCACAACTATATTTTCTTCTATATTTTATCCTTTGTTGAAGGTTTTATATTGAATCTGATTTCCTTAGGGGATGTTTTATATTTATGTTGGAGAGTGACCCATGGGATCACATGGATATTGTGTAGTCATCTTGTTCAGTTCGTTTTAATGTATAATAGTTTTACCTTTCAGCCTTATGTAATACAAATTTTAGTTTAGTATTGTTTATTTACTGGGTTGTTTGGTTTCATTATTCTATTTTGTTTATTTGTTTATTCTTATGATAAATCATTACTTTTACATACTCTATTTATGCCGGGTAGTAGTTTACCACTGGTTGGGATTTTGAACACCCTTCGGGCCATGACATAGATTGGTTTGTGTGATCGGTTCAGGGTTTACCCAGGTTCGTTTATGATAAAATGGTATAAGAGGAGGTCAACTATTTAGGGTACCTATCTTCTCAAAACACCCTTTGTTACATGATGATGTCATCGTAGGTCGAGTAGTATTTTTGGGTCTCAATATGTTGGAATAATATGTAATTCTTAAACCCTCGCACATTATGATCCTCAGGTTTCCATGGGAAGTCCAGTTTTGTTGGTTTGGTTTGGTTCTTGTGGATTTTTTGGTGTTTAGTATCTGAAAAGTGATTTTGGATAGTAGTCTCTGTGAGCTCACAGGGCCTAGAAATCCATGTGGAGCTCAATTCATTGTCCTAGAAGGCTCTCAGTGTCGGTGGTGTGTTTTGAATATTTCCTCCTACAATATGGCCAAGTCACCCATCAATACTAGTTTCTCCCATATGAGTTACTTGAT
This sequence comes from Viscum album, assembly GCA_963277665.1. NCBI lineage: Eukaryota > Viridiplantae > Streptophyta > Magnoliopsida > Santalales > Viscaceae > Viscum > Viscum album. The sequence continues at coordinate 1,343,049,520 of OY728123.1, forward strand.
TCCTTGTTTTTTTGAAAATTGTTTTAAAAACCCTTGTGTTTGTATTTTGAAAATAATTTTTTAGTTTTAATGGTTGGATTTTTGAGAATGGTAAAAAATGATTTTTAGAATTATCCTTATGGATGACTTTAGAAAAAATAGTTTTTATAAAATTATCCCTTGTTGTAAAATGGAATTTGTTTAATGAGATTGAATTTCTATAATTAAAATATGGTGTTTATTGAAAATGGTTGTTTTTTTTATAATTTGTTTCAAATGAAATTGAGGGGGTTTTTGAAAAAAATGTTATTGATGGAATGTTATTTTATGGGATGCTAGAAAATGTTTTAATGATACAAATTGAATTTTTTGGTATTAATTCATGGGATTTTGTTTTTGAGCATGGAGGAATGGATTAAAACATGAAATCTGATAAGGGTTTTTGGACTTTATGGTTAGTGGTACTTTGGAAGGTTCATGATTTTTTAATTGGTTTGAATGATTTGTTTTAAAAATTAAGGATGTTTTATCTTATCCTTTGGTGTTCTCACGGGTCCTCACATGCATGGTTGCATGTGGAAATGTGGATGGGTTCCTGGTATGACATGGTTGTTGGGTTGCCAGGATAGACCAAAAATGTTCATGTGAGTGAGACTCTACGGAATACCAATGGAAATTTTTCAACCCATAGAATTTGTTTCAAATAAAAAATGATTTCAAAACTCATGTTTTTATGATAAAAGTGTCTTGTTTTCATAGGTTAAAAATTTTAAACCAATGTGGTGTTTGTTCTTGAGTAATTTTTTTTTTGATTTTTACATTATATAGTTTATTTATTTCTTTTTGTCCAGTAGTTACTCCCATTAGGGTTTAATGAGTGATCGTGGTGCAGCTATGGGTGATTACCCATTAACAGTATTTCTAATCGACAAACCAAAGGATTTCGTTCTTGAGTATTAGATGAAAAATACACCACTATTTCATTGTCAAATGGATCCTCTCAAATAAAAATTATAGATTTGAAGGATCAAAAGTAAATTTAGTCTCATTTAATTTCTTATATTGATGAAGGTTTTTTTTCAAGTTTAATGCTTGAAGTTCTTCCATGAAAGTGGTGAAAGTCTCTGCCATGAAAAAATACTCTTAAGTATATTACTTCAGAGTTCTTCAAGGCTTCATTCATCTGTCAATATTTTAACGAGAAGGAGCGGGTGATAAAGGGTATCAAAATGTGTTTTTTCAACAAGGTTATGGATTGGTGTTGGAGTATTTCTATTGTTTTGTTGACGTAATTCTTTAAATTTAGGAGTATGTTTTAGATTATCCCATGAAGGCATGACGCTTCGAGTTCTAACTTCATCTCAATCTATAATAAAAAGGGTTAAAGGTCAGTCTAAACTCTTTGAACAACATGTTGGGGAAATGTATTCATGTGGAAGCCATGATGAAGGGAATCCATGAGGTATTCCACCCTCCTTCAATCCTAGGATGCAGTGGGGTAATTTCTGGTAAAGAGGTAGGAAGGTGGTGGGAAGCTATTTTAGTTGGTCATGGAGTGAAAAGGCCTCAGTATTGTTCATAAAAATCTTATGAGAATAAGATCCTAGTGTTTTGTCAATGTGGAATGTTGGGACACAATAATATATCATGTCCTAATACTCCAAAACCATGCCACTTTTGTTGAAACTTGGATCACTTGTGGCAGGTTTTTCAATACATTTCTAGAAAGCACAATGAGGAAAATTCTTAGAAGTGATGTTAAATTAGGAACTATTTTAATGTTTTATTGATTTATGTTCTAGTATAGTTATTGGGGTTGTTTTTTTTTTTTATTCTTGTTCTTTTTTAGTGATTGGATTATAAGGGAATGTTGCGATCCTTTTTAATGAACTATTTTTTTCAATAAGTGTGTGGTTTTCATTTTGGAAATTCTTGTTTTGTGTGTAATATAATGGGTCGATGAGTGTTCCTTTTTGGGGTTATCAATTCATGACTATGAAGAAATAGATTCATTAAATATTATAGATCCAGCCATATGCCTCTAAATGAAGTTGGTGCATGGTCAGAAAACCCTCGTGGTGAGCGGATATTTGGGTCAGTTCTTGTCCCCTTCATTTGGGAGAGGGTAGTCTAAATTATTTTATTATATTCATTCATTTTAGAGTAGTTTTGGTTTGAAATTATGGGAAAGGCCTAGTGTAGGATCATTTTTAATTTTAGTTTGGTTGGTTCTGGTTTGTTCTTAATTGTGGGGAGGCCCACTACGGGTATTGTTGAGTTCTCTCTTAAGAAATCATCATGATTTGTTAATTTTCAAGAAATCATCTCAGTTTATTATTTTGTTTCAAGAAAGAGGCATAAGTTAAATTGGAAGTGGATGAGATTTTCATGGATCAAGATGTTAGATAGTGTGGTTATGGAATCCATAGTTTTTGATCGATCAACTGGAAAGTGTTGTGACTTTTGGGGGTCAGAAAGCATTAATGGTGGGGTGAATTATGACACCTAGTTTTTCATTTTTATCTTATGGTCTGATTAATTGGGGATCTTTGTATTTATCTCAATTTCTATGTGTGACGAAAGCTACAATTTGAAGTAATTATTTTTATAATTTTTATCCCATGGGTGATCCTCATTTTGTTTTTGCAGTTTTGGAGAATGCTCCAGATTGATTGCTTACGAATGAGTTGTACACGGTCGGTGCATTGTTTGGTAAACTATGTGGCCAATCCCAGGTAATCATGTGAATGATTGTGTATTTGGGAAGAACCATCCAAATGGATTGTTCATGGTTGGTGAGACCATGTGGGTTGGTTTTACAGTTGACCTTCCCTTGGGATGTGGAAACTACACAGTTAACGCACAGTTTGGTAGACCATGTGGTTAAATTGTACGAGTTGCCCAGATCTAAAAATTAATGAAATTAATCTTCTTCCAATTTAAGTATTTTAACCCAAAATGCACCCTCCCCTCCTATCCTAGTTTTTGTGACCCAAAGGGATCCGCCCATTTCACTCCAAGATTCACTCTTAATCCTTGGTTGAATATCTAGTGTTTCTTCAAGATTCGTGGCTAGAACATCAAGGTATTTTCCATATTCTCCTCTCCCTCTCCCTATTTCATTATTTTAATCTTGAGTATTCCTTCTATAATGGTCATTGAAAATTAGGGTTTTTGTTTCCCTTGATTTATGTTGGTTGTTTTGTGTGTTTAGTGTTTCTATTTATATATATTGTGTTTTGTAACTGTTATGGTGTGATTTCGGCCATGCGTTGTTGATGCGCCATGAATTTGAGTGCATTATACCATGCACATGCATTTATAATTTAATATTCACTAGTTTCATTCGTTTCAGACTGTCCTTATATGTTAAATATTTTTGGGTGATATTTGAAAAAAAACATCAGTGAAAAGTGGCGGTTTATGCCTTGTTTTATGATAATGGTGTTATTTTGTTAAAAAAGATTCACACCAAGTGTTTAATGAAATGTCCAATTAGCTTTTTCATGTGGTTTGTGATATTTAAACCACTATTTAGCAATGTGAATGAATTGATGGTATTTTAAATGATGATTTTTGTATTCATTAATTGGTTCCCAATGGGTTTTGAATTTAAAAATAACGTGGTTTTGTTTTCAAATGTGGTTTCTCAGAAGTTGTTGATTGGGGCCCATTTCACATTTTTGTAAAAATGGTTTTGGAATATAAGTAAAATGTAAATAATTTTAAGGTATTGTTTTATAAATGGTTGTGGAATAAAAAAGGGTGTTTCTATATTTCTGATTAACTTTAGTTTGTTCTTTTAAAGTTATCGTTTTAGGAAAAATGTTTAATGGATCATTTGTTAATATTGTGAAAATGGAGATAGTGTTTACTATGAAAACCTCCATTGGGTAATTTTCATTCCATGTCCATGTTTAATGGATGGGATTTCTTGCCATTATGGAATCATTTTGATATATTATGATAATTGGAGAACCGCAACGCAACCTCCTTGTGATCTATTTGTTCTATGTCATTAGATTGATTCTTGGGGTGACATGAGGTGATACATGTTTTGTGGATTAATATTAAATATGCACGTGATTGTATGCTCAGTTGGCATTGGTTAGATTACCCATTTATATATGAGACATGAGAACCTATAATAGTTAGATAATTTCTTGATAATGATTACTACACCATCAAGGCTACGAACTAGTTAGTTTCCCATAGCATGGGGATACGTTGAGTTTTATTCCAGTGGGATTTTCCCTATGTTCTATCCTTATTTAGGGTTACTTAGAGTATCTAGGGCACATTGATTTCATTGTGTGATGCATGATTCCAATGATGGGTCTCATGTATTAGAATGTTTTATATTATTCATGATCTTTAAGGTTCACCCATGCCTATTGGCCCATTGATTCTTTCAATAATGATTGAGATACTTTGTTAATATTATATGTTTATTTCAATTTCCCTCTTTATATGGTTATTATAGTTCAATATTGGGTGGTTTCATTCATAGAAAGTGATTTGATGGATTTCAAAGTTTTATAATATTTTATTAAAGTAAAAGATTTTTATATTCTATTATTCCATTTGAAAATGAAATCATCAAAACCCCCCATGAAAATATTAATGTCTCACTATTTGAAACAAAAATGTTTTTGAATAAAGTATGGAAATGAAAAATAGTTTTTTTTCATGAAAAAAGTGCAGAAACCAATACATTTATATATATTATTCCAAAAATAAAGTTGAAATATCTTTTATTTTAATGAATGTAAATTGTGAATAGATATATCATGGATTATCTACTGAGTTTTAATATGCATGCCTATATTTTATTCTTGTTTTTGGCCTTTGGTGTAGGTTTCATCATGAGTATGATCTCCTAAGGTGATGGTTAAACTTTTTGTTGGTGAGTAACCCATGGGGTCACATGGAGATTGTGTATTCCACTTGTTCAGTTTGTTTTAATGTATCTTCATTTTACCTTAGAAACTTATATAAAAGATGTTCAGTTTGGTATTGTTTATATATTGGGTTGTTTGGTTTCATTCCTCAATTAAATTTATTTATTTTATTCATGGTAATAATCACCCCCTTTGTGTACTTTTTTGATTCCTAGCAATAGTTTCTAGTCTGTGGGGATTTGAAACACCCTCTGGTCCAGCCACAGATTGGACCGAGTGACCAGTTCCGGGTCGAACCATGTTGGTCGGTGAAAATTGATTTGTTTGGGGTTTTTTTTCTTTTTATCTATTACCCTAGATTAATTTTAATTTTTTAATCAATTTCTAACCTTATTAATTAATTTAAATGGAAAAATTTATGATTAATCATTTTACCTAATTTTATAATTATAATTTCAAATTTTTGAAACATTTAGAAATAACAATTGTTTTTATTCTTATATAATGGAATTAAAATTAAATTGGTTTTAACCATTTATATATATCAAAAACACATTATCATCAGTCATTTTTTAATGAAGAAAATAAATTTATCACATAAAATGATTTTTTTAGAATAATAATATTCTAAAAAAATATTATATTATTTATTTTCAGTAAACTAATTGAATTAAATTGATTTTAAAAGTTTAAATTATTTCCAATATAACTATAATTCATAAATAATTCATAAATTTTACCTAATTGTTATTGTTATCATAATTTACGACAAGACAATTTGAGAAAAAGATATTTCACTTTATAACACTATCCTTTTAACCAATATTTTGTACAACTTAACTTGTATCATGATCTGTTTAACATATATAACACTAAATTTAACAAATATCATTCTTGGTTCAACCTAGGTTACATTTAGTTGCAGGTTTTTTCTACATAATTACCAAAACCATAATGTAGTGATCCGTATGTTTTTACGTACATTAATAAAATATTCTAAACCCACTACTCATTGACGTTTATGCTCTGAAAATATCACTCATCCTCCCCAAGATTTTTTTTTTAATTCTAATCATGAAATTAATATGAATATATATATATATATATATATCCTATCCATATACTCTCAATAACATACCATTCCCAAAACCCGTTTTAATATCCAAGACATTGGACCATAATTTTTTTATATGTTCCTCCAAAAATTAAAAACATATTTATAGACCAAATAGACTAATGAATAATTCATAAGTGTTAAAACTATTAACTATATATCATAGTATCATAATATATATTAACTTCACTAAAAAAATAATTAAATAATTATCAATCCAAAGGTTTTAAATTGCTATCAACATAGTTATTTGAAACCATACCACCATTTGTTACATCAATACAAATAATTTATTAAACCTAATATTTTTTCATACCTCAATCTTGTTTTAATTAATAGGTATCCCCAAAATTATAACCTTGTAAAAAATATTATGTTTTGGTTATTAATTCCATTTAATTTGTGTTACCATAAATTTAATGTACATCTATTGAAAAATAATCATGTGATGTTTTACATAATCCTCATTAATTCTGGGTATACTAGGATTAAATCAATAAATATAACTTAGTAATGAGAATAGGTAAGAGTTTAATGATTTAATTTCCATTAAGATATATATCATACATCCTTATATAGGAAGAGGAAAAATTAATTTTTCCATTGTAATTGATAGTTAGAAAACAATTTAACCATGAAAAAACAATCCATTTTTTTGGTAATAAGACAAAATAGTTTCAAGAAAATAGCATTTCCATTTTTATGTTCCAGATCGTATTTAAACCAAATAAAAAATGGTTATGATAATATCATAAATAGGAATATAAAGACATTAATAAGAATATCAGTCCCCTTATAAAACATTTTTTAACATGTGATTCTTTCATATTAACCTATTCCTCTCATTATTCAATCCATAATTTACCATAGTTATTATAATATTAGTTTTTCCTACAGAAAAAATTAAATCCCTCATAATGGGTCATAATGAGAATGTAAATATACAATTAATATCCCTTAGGAGTATCTAACCAGAATTCCAGTAAAACCTCTTTGTCAACAACCAAGTGACATTTCAATTAATACCCAATAAACACTATTTTGTGTTATTACACCTGGGTACTTCTTGTCTAGAACTACAAATACTCACCAGTAGCTACATAGGTATGTAAGTGTATGAAAACAATATAATAATTAATTTAATAGAACATCAAGATGCAATCCTCTACATTGACTTACTCCTTGAATTTTAGATTAATTTCCCTTATCTTAATTATAATACCCCAAAAATTTATGGTATGTTTCTTTAAAATACATTATATTCATTAGATACCCAATATTTCATGAACAACTCTATATCTATGAAAAAACACTTGGTTATTTCTAAGAGAGTGAAAAAACCTACCATTATTCATAAATTTTCCACATATGTGTTTTGAATTTCAATAAATGGTCATCTATAGTTGTGATCAGTTAGTGATTTGGAGTATGATAGAACCAACTTGTTTTTATTGAATAGTTACATACCCTTATAAATATTAATATGACCCTTATTAATAGTAAATAATAATACAATTTTATTTTCTTAAGGTTACAAAGACAATGAGATTTCGATTAATTTTTCAATGTAATATAAAACGAATTATAGATTTAAATTTGTTATATTTAGTATAAACTATGATATTATATTAAAATAAAATTAAACAAATGTAGATTATTTTTTAAAAAATAATGAATTTTATTTTTAATTCTATACAAAAAAATGGTTAGTGTGAATTTTTTAGATTTTAAATGAAATTCTTGAATTTTTGATGAGTAATGAAATATGGTAAAATACCATTTATAAAGAATATCGGTTAAATACACTATTTATGACATCATGAGTGTTTTAAGGCCACTTGATTCAAACTCACATGTAGTTATTATTATTATGGGTGACATGAAACAAAATTATTGGTTGTATTGTGAGAAATAATAAAATAATGAGTAAAATATTCAAAATTCACTCCTCTTCTCTAATATATAAACCACCCCTCACCCCTCTTCCTCCCACAACACTCAAGCTTCAAGAAATGCCTAAACTCTACTCAAAATTTTCCCTAATATCATCCTCATGACCTATAATTTCTGGTATCACCCAAAGGTCATAAACAAAGTCCTTAAAGAGATTCTCAATAAGGAGTACTCAAGAGGTGAACATCTATTCTCTTTTCGTTCAAATTCTTTTACAAGTTCCATTATTTTGATTCTCTATCCTCACCTCACCACATCAAATTTATATGATAATTTCATTACCTTACATTGAATGGAATATTAATATGCGAATTTAGTATTTCATCATCATATCTCTTTTCCCCTACCTCTTACACTAATAATGAAAATAATATCTGAGATGCGTTAATTTATCACATTCATGGAAGACGAGTTTTTAATTTCTATTACTATATTCAAGACTGGTCATGAAACCTTTTAAATGGTTTAACCGGATCATGATATATTTATTTTACTTTATTCAATGTTCTGGAATCCTTACACACTCGTAATACAGAATAATATTTCAAAACATGCTAATTAATTCCAAAACTGCTGAGTTAATCGAAGCGTTTGTAATTAACTTTTAACTAATGAGTCATCCTCATGGTATATAATCCAAAATAATTATAAGATAATTTATATATTTTTAATATCTATAATAATATATATTAACAATTCTGGATTTTTATCCACATTTCAAAAAAACTTCAATTCATAAATACAAATAAACTGATCATGAAAACCCAGGAAGAAAATGCTTCCATAACAATTAAATTAAACCTATTAAAACCATAAAAAAGAAATTAATGTACCAAATAATGTTAAACTAAATAAATGACATGTATAGGAGGTTCTTGGATTATTAATTAATGATGAAAAATTTTATTATTCAAGTATTTAAGATCAAACAAAGAACACATTCGGGCATATGGTAACGGATCCTCTCTCTAACTTCTGTTCAAGAATTCCCCATATGTTGTGCCTTTATATTTTTAATTCCTAATGATAGGGAATTTTTTTCAACTCCCACATACTACTATTATGATACATGAATGAGGGTATACCCTTTTACCTCTTTTTTTCCCTCACAAGAACACTTGTTACAATGCTGGAATGTTTGTAAGGGGTTTCTTATCACACTTTTAATTCCATGAGATTCCCATTGTTCTCCACTTATTTCTTCCATGTGGTGTATTGTGTAATTCCATTTGATATATATTATCATTACTATATTTATATTCATGGTATTATGTGATTTATTTTTTGGTTGTTAATTTTTGGTCATACGACTTGATTAATTACAATGTGGTATAAGACTTTGTTTCGGTTTCCATTTCATTATAATTTATGTGGTACTGTGAACCTAATATTTCTTATGTGTTGTATACACATAAAATTTGATAAAAATTTCAATTTAAATTGTAAATATATAATATATCCATATTTTCTTTTCATGGATATGATTATTTTATTATGTTGTATAACCTTTTAAAAACAGTGTTTATTTGAAATATTGTTTTAACTATCCAAATATTGATAAATCTGTATCATCTACTCTTTAAAGATATTGGGAAGGTATATTGTACATTTAATAAATATATGTATAAATAATTCTATAGATTGGAAGTGATGTGCATGAACCACTATAGCCCCTCGATGCATCAAGAGGTCTCATGAGACAAACCAGTTGGCGATAAACCCTTCGAGTTTGTTTTAAAAAATAAGATGGACTTCTAATCATATAACTAAACTATTTTATGAGTATTATGGTATCATGTTCCAAATAAATGACGTCCAATTAATAATAATTCTCTTAATTCATTTTTATTTATTACTATCTGTGAGGTTTTCACTGTGAAAAAATATATGGATGCAGTTTCATTATCATTTTACCAATGGTGTGAGTTTTTCATTTATTCACCATGCCATTTTCACTATGACAAGTTGTTTCTAATTCAGTTATTATTGATTCATGTTTCAACTATTTTTAACCCTTATTGAATGTTTTATCCCACCACTTTAATTTGTTTACCTTCAATAGGTTATGAATAGTAGATCATTTATTGAGTTTCCATGGATGCTATTTATAGTTTTTATTTTGTTACCTATCCCAATGTAAATTTAGTCGCATATATGCATCTAGTTTCTTCAGGACTACTAAAATGATCTTTCCTTGAAGATTTATTTCCTTTTAAACATTCCAATTTAATAAGTAATGCACCAGATCTAGTCTAGAGTGATTTGGGTGTTACAGTTGGTATCAGATGATGTTTTGTAGGAACCATGGAAACTGGATTTCAAAATATATATTAGGGAAAAAACCCATAAGCTACTATTTGGGGACCAACATACAAGAATTTATTGAAATTTTGGAAATTAATATATTATTTGGATCTTTATAGTAAACACATCCCTATCTGGATACAAACAGGTAGAGGTGGCTCTGGAAAAGATGTACCTAGGAGTGAAAAATCTGATAAGGTGTTTTGGGCATGACCTGGGGTATCCTAGTAGATGACAACATGCCTTTCTGCACTCTTGGTATTGACACTCCCTGAGGATATGATTTGAATAATACAATTTTTTCTTAAAATATATTATGATGTATTTTAATATAAAATTTTCCTCATAGAAACCATGTTTATGAGATTAGTTATGAAAAAAATTTAAATCATTGTTTTGTGAATATCTATTTGTTATTCATAACATAATCTAGTGTATGCCATTATTTAGAAATGTATCCTAATAGAAGAAGGTGAATCAATACTCTTGGACAATGTAGGGATTTCCACGCTAATAAATTCAACACAATCAATTTCAGATCAGATCAGATAATGACCATATTGGGACAACATACCCAGGTTGTGAAAAATAAACAGGCTACCCCCTGTGTTGGATCGTTTCATGCTGCAGAAGACCCAATATTTTTGTGGGACTAATAATCTAGTGGTATCTGAGCAGTGGATCAAGTACCTTGAAAAGATATTCATCAAATTATGATGCGATCAAAATGAAAATGTAGTGCTATAATTATAGTGTCTCAAGTGTGATTCCAATCAATGGTGGTCCATGATCTGCAATACCACGTAGGTAAAGAAAAAGAAGATACCGAATGGAAGAATTTTAAGGAAATATTCTTCGACAAATATTTCCCTCATGAGAAACAAACCAAAATGAAGAGAAAATTTATTATTTTATAGAAAAGGGAAGAAGACAATGTTTCAAAGTATGTGGCTACCTTCACAATACTATCCGGGTATTCTATATATTATATATGTGACTTAGAAGAAAATATTGATCATTTATTTGAAGGTATTAAGCCATGACTTCTATGATGACTTTCTTCTCAAATATTTTCATCATATGATTAAATTATATTAAGATCTATCAAAAGAGATAGAGAGTTTTCTAAATCAATATTTTTCAAGGAATCCAAAGATAATAAGTGGTACTATGATAAACGTGGAATAGGTGAAGCACCAAAGAAGATCAAGGAAATGAATCAATTCCCATTATGTGGTAAATTTGGAAAGAATCATCCTGGGAAAAGCTTGAAAGGGATGGGAGTCTACTATATGTGTATAGAAAAGTGTTATCAATCTTATTAATTCAAGTGGAAGAAACAATCAAATGATGTTCAATGCTACAATTTTATAGATATGGGACACTATGAAAATGAGTTTCCTATGCTCCAAAAAACCATTCTTTCGAAAATGAAATGAGAGCATGTGAATGCTTATATGATTACAATCGAAGAGGTTGAAGTTCCTAATGATGTGGTGGTAATTAATTTAATTGTTTCCTCAAACTTATCCACCCCATTATTTGGTTCTCGATCATCGAATTCATTTCTATCATCCCAATTTCCTATGAAAATTAGACATTTCCAATTTGATTTAATAAAGGAGTTGTTAGTCAAAACTAATAGGGGATGTATCATTATAAAAAATACATGTTGATCAGTCCCCATCATGACACATTAATGTGATTTAGTTTCTAACATTATCATCATACCTATGACAAACAATTATATAATTCTCAATAAGAATTGGCTATAAAATTATGATGCAAAGATCTATTGAAAGAAAAAGAAAGTTTCAATCATTGAAAATGGTGTAGAATAATTTATTTTTAGAGTAAAAACCTCTCCATATGATACTTATCTAGATCCACAACTGGTATCTTTGTTGAATGCAATTCTTGGAGAGGAGGAGAACCCGATTTCTAAGGGTAATGAAATAAATCAAAAAACTAAATATGTATATATAGTGCAAGAATACATTGATGTATTTCCAAAGTATTTACATCAAAATAATCTAGATTGAGTAGTTGCGTTCTCTATTGATTTAATTCATAGTGAAAGACCTATATCAAAGACTCCCTATAGAATAGAAACTTTGGAATTAGTTGAGCTAAAGAAAAAACTAGAGGAATTGAGTGACAACAGATTTGTTAGACCTAGTGTTTCTCCATGGGGATACCATTTCCACTTTTTCAATAATAAATATGTAATCATGAGGATATTAATTTATTATGTCACGAACCGTCCCAATGGGGCCCGTGCCGTGAGTCCCCAAGACCGCCTCAAATAGGCCAGGGGATGGTGACTAGCACTGAGTAGGAATATTACTAACCTGGGAGGCATTGCCTATGTACCTGTACACACCCACACATCTCCAAGCCCACAATGATGAAATGTAAAAACCACTAAGGAAAAAAAATGCATGCATATAACTAAACCCAACCAACAGAGTACGATGAAAGGTAGAGTACTAAAAAGTAAACTGGGCCAGAATAAAAGCCCACAAAAAACAACAGTCTGAAAACAACAAAGTCCAGCCTGTAAACAAAAAAAGGTATTGGGACTGCTGCTTATAGCCATAGGAATGCCTCAACCTGTAGGGAACTCAGAAAGCTCGGTCTTGTCCTGGTCCACCCCGGACTCTGTCAGAAGGATTCTTGTCTTCATTAGATACCAGACGTGCGGGCAAATCCCGTGCAGGGGTGAGTATAACAATACTCAGTAGAGGAAACCGAAAACCACAAAAAAGTACACAATGTAAAAATACAGTCAGTTATGAAAAGTTTATGTCTACATAACATATAGAAGAAACTAGATATACTTAAAAACCCAGACCCATAGTCTAGAGGCAAGTCGCACAACCGCATACCCCCGTTAGGGATTCAGTTCAAAGATTCCGCGAAGCACTCATCCCGAGAGAACACACTCCACGAGTATTACAGCTCTGATGATGTCCGTCTGAGAAGTACCGTCTACCGGGAACCATCACAAGAGGTAGTCACACTCATTACGGGAGACACACTCTTATGTGGGAAGATTTATGATAGATATAAGCACTCATTACGAGAGACACACTCCTAAGTGGGAAAGATCACGATACACAGATGAGAATCATTGCCAGGGCCATGGTGGATACCGTGAATCATCTGGATTCACCAGTTAGGTGATAAACCAGCTAGGTAGAGGATCAAAGGCTGGTAGAGTGGGTCACGTCTCTGCCCGACTCTACCTAGGGTTAGGAATGGATAGAGGATTTCGATCCGGGCCTCTCAGATGGATTCATGACACTATCACAGAAAGTCCTGCTGAAGGGATCATACTCCTGTGTGAGGAAATGATTCCTGACCTTCAGGGGAACATGAAGAAGGGAACTAACCCAAACAAAAGATGTCCAAGATACGGTGAACAAGAGGACCATGCCGTTTTCCAAAAAGTACACGGGGTGTAGAAAAGAAACACGCTGTGTTTTCTGACCCTAGGTACTGCCCGTGTATAATGGCCCATGTCGTAATGCTGGTCATGTAGAAAAAATGGGTACAAAGTGTGTTGTACGATGTACACGCCGTGTCCAAGTGACTGGGGTTGGACCCATGTCACTGACCATGGGGCCGTACACGGTCATCAACTCGTGTACTACAACCCATATCCGTGTACCCCCTGGATACATACTGAGTTCAGCATAGATGCATCTTCCATGTTGTACATGCCGTGTCACCTGAAGCTGTGTAGATCATCCCGTGTCCGTGTACTTCCCAAAATACATGCCGAGCTTTGGGGAAAGTCCGACACGCCGTGTGACTGGGGTCACACGTTGTGTGATTCCTCTCTGACTCCCGAAACCCTAGACGCCACCAGTACTAAACAGCGTGTTCTTGGGAAGTACACGCTGTGTATTCTGGAAATTTCCAGAAACCCGGACTTCCGCCGTCGTGCCTCTGGTGATGATCCGTTCTTCGATCCGGCCATTCGGTCACCATGAAACTTCCATTTTTTGGTCGACCCAACACCACAAAGCTGATCCCGATGTTTTCGGACCTCCAATCGGCTCCGGAAACTTGATTTGATCTTCCCACGTGAAGAACGCTCAAAGAATGTCCTTTTCTGATCCGGTCTGATTCGTCATCTTCCATTGTCGCTGCACCTTTGTAAGGTCGTTGCGGTGTCGAACCTTTGATTTGGGATCATTGCCTTACGGAACGGATGCGCAACGATCCTTTGTTCGTCGCCCCGCGAAGAACACGAAGAACGCGTGAGAAAAGAAAGGGGGAAAGAAATTCAATAAGCAAAGTGAGGAACGAACCCCCGCAATCATTCTTCATGACGTTGATCATCTCCCATTAGTGGGCTTAAATGGATAAAGAATCAACAATAACAAAACAACATGGATCAATTCCCCAAATCATCCTGATAAAACGCTTTGTAACGACCCAAGAAATTGTGTTTTGAGTAATAACAAGTTTATTTTACAATTTCATCCATTAATTGATCAAAAAATCATCTTATAAGATAATAATAATAATAAAATAGAGAAAACGCATCAAAATGAATGAAAGTCCCTTTTATTCAAGTGAGGAACATCTTGGCAACTACAACTCATGACAATCAAACAAGAAGTTTAGCTAAACAAAAATCCCATTTAAAAACTTGATTACAATTATAGGGAGACTGCTTAAAACCACAAGAACCCCAAGAAGACAGTAAGGTTCTTTGGCATCCATTATAATATACATAAGGTTGGACGAAGTCACCGCAACCGTACTGAGCACTAACGGAATAACACGAACCATCTCCTCTTTTTCTCCTTCAGTCGCCTTGAGTGAGGGATACCCTGAGACCATGCTTTTTATAGAAAACTTACCCGACCGTTAGACCCTAACGGCTATAAATATAGCCTTCAGCTCTCCCATGATCCTCTTATCTTCCAATGTTTTAATTTTCAAGTGGACCATTGAAGATAAGAGTTGTTTACCTCCGAAAGGTTAAAAAAAAGTTAATTATGTTATTTGCTTTAATATTTAAAGAATGACATCAATAATAATATAATTAATTTGTTTCTTGTTTTCCCAATATGTGAATTATATTTTATATTGCAAACCAATGTGAATTAATGTTATAATTTTTCCACTATTTACTATACACATTTTTTTTAACTTGAGATAGTAAACATTTATTTTATAATTATATTGAATCTAATGGGATTTTATTTTTTTTGTCTAAGAAAATATGTACTCAAACTCTTGAGTTATATATGTTGCATCAAACATTAAATTAAATGAGTTATATTTATCTATAAATTAAATATAAGTAATAATAATGCAAATGTTTTCAATTTTTCCTTTTTTATATAATTAACCGTTTTGAGACGATGTCAAATTGTGATTTCATTTATGTGTGTGTTAAACGCATTCTTATTTGTGAATTTGAAAATAATTATAAATTTAGTTATGTTTAATGTTTAATTGTATTAATAATATTAACATAAATCTTTAATTAGGGAAATTAAGATAATTAGTCAATAAAGGAAAATAAAAAAAATAATATGTTTTGATAAGGGTGAATTAATTAATATACTTATGTATTAAATAGACCATTGACCTTGCTTAATATAATAAAAGTAAGTAATAATTGAAGGATAATAATAATAGAGATCATATAATAAGGATAATACAAAAACTTAAAATTATTGCTGTTTTAAAAAAAAATTTAGAAATCGCAGGGGGGGGGGAGACCCGCGTTACTTAAGCACCGCGCCTGTCTGCAGCCGTCCGATCCGGTGCTACTTCATCCCAGCTGTCCATGTTTTTTTTATGCCACATCTCATTAAGGCCGTACGATCCTTCCCCATGCAATCCTGGCCATTCCTTTTTTTCTTTTCTTCCGGTTTTCATCTTCCCCACGTCTCTTTCTTTTTCCTCGTGCCACTGAACCAGTAGGGTGTAGGCATCTTCGTTTACTCCGCCTAGGCTAGCGAGTGGACCCTACTGTTCCCTGTTTTCCTCAGGTCGGCACCGCCCCCTTTAATGCTCGACCTTGGTTTCCCACTCCACGTCTCCATGAAGGTTTCTCCGTTTTTTAAAAACCTCGGTTTGCACCGAGGAGAGAAAGCTTGCTTCGGGTTCCTTGGATCTCTGACCACTGGTCCGGCCTCGCCTGCTTCATCTTCTCCTCCGCTACAAACATGTAATGGAAATCTGTCATTTATTCTACTCTTCTCCAGTTCGACGCACCCATTTTATTAACGGTCTACGTATGTATATGTTTATATAAATACATATATATGTATGCAAGGCCGTAAAGAACTTCATTGTACCTGTTTTCACTCTTCCTGTTTTTAGAGTCGACCGTAGGTAAGGGACAAGTTTTACTTAGTTTTTTTAAGCTTAGGTATATATATATATATATATATATATATATACGTGTTATATATATATAAGGCCATAAGAACTGTATTGCACCTTTTTCACTCTTCCTATTTTGTGAGTCGAACGAAGGTAAGGGTTCCTGTCTGTTTGATTTCAGTTTTGGTGAACCTACATGTTTATATACACTTTACGTATATATGTATATATACCCATATAAATATAAGGCCATAAGAGCTATTTTACCCCTGTCTTTCCCTTCCTACGTAGAGAATCGAACAGAAGAAAATGAAAGCTCTTGGGTCTCAGTTTCACACACTTATATTCCCTTGTTTTATATGTATAAATATATATACATATAGATACATGTATATATGTATATAAGGCAATACATGCGGGTATTTACCTTCTTTTATATATGTAAATGTCCCTTGTTTTATTTTTCCCTTTGGAAAATGGAGATTTCTTGTAATTTTATGAACATGTAAAATCATGCAGGTATATGAAGCATATAGATATATATGTACATGTGTTTTTATAATGTGTATATGTACATATATGTGAGAATATGAGGACGAACTTATTTATTTTCTTTAAAATTTACCACAAAATAACATGAAGATTTATTTAAATTATATCTACCCTTTAAGACTATTACTTCAAGAACAATACCCAAAACTAGTTATATACATGTTTATATGTACAATGAGGTTTAAGGATTAGTTTGATATCGAAATGATTCCTCCAACTGGAAATATCATTTATCAGCATTTTTGACAAATCATGCACTTTTTGTGAAATATGTGGCGTGAACCCCTTAAGCATTTATATGTGGCCAGGTGAATGTGTATTCGTAAGTTCAGTTTCCAAAACCCTGTTTCAATTAATTATTATCAGGACTTGGTTTACATTTTTTTGACACATATATGTTTCTAATAATTTTAATGGATGCTGAGAAAACATGTATGTTGCACTAGTGGACCGGCTTAACCTGCAAAGTTATGTACCCTCGATAAAACTTATACTTGTAAAGAATGGGTTTTTTCATTTTTTAAAGAGATTAACTATGAATTTATGGGTTTTATTTAATGAACATAACATAATTTTACATGAAAATCCATTCTGTTCAGTGTTCCAGTTATTTTTGCATGTACAAGAGTAAGTTGATTTATTTTATTTAGATCACTGCTTAATCTGAAGCCAAAAGCCTACTTCTTTTTACATTTACGATATGATCCATCTCAAGTTATGAATATGTATGCAAAAGGGGGTTTTGATTAAGAATGCATGAATGAAACCCTTTGAATGAAATACCATGTAAAGATATGTGAGGGATGTTTTGAACATAAATGTTTATGGACGAGTGCGCTCAGAATTATACAGTGCTCCAATGCATTGGGTAAAGGAAGAGTCTCATGAGATGTTATGTGCGATGGTATTGGCAGTTAGCCTTGGATTGTGCTTTTATGTGCGACGGTCTGGGCGGTTAGCCTTGGCTTGTGCTTTTATGTGCGACGGTCTTGGTGGTTAGCCTTGGCTTGTGCTTTTATGTGCGACGGTCTTGGAAATTAGCCTTGGCTTGTGCTTTTATGTGCGACGGTCTTGGCAGTTAGCCTTGACTTGTGCTACTATGGGAAACGAGATTGGCGGTTTGCCTTGAACTGTACTAAGTTATGTTTTAAGATCATGACACAAGGTCTTGAAAAAAGCCCAATATTTTACATTTCCTATGCATGTGATGATAAATGGTCAACCAGGGGTTAGTTCAACTAACAGGACATCCCCTAGTTGAAAACTCCCTTGACTATGAGAATGAAATAATGAGGTATGAACTGTAACATGTGTAGTATGTTGTTATCAGAATTTTATGTGTCAATGAATCATGATATGGATGTTTTCTCTACTTACACTCAATCTTGTAGAACTAAAGTAACTTTGTTTGTAAGTTATGCATAATTTATTCTTCACATGCTTACACTCTCTGATTTATGTCTTCTTTAAAGCTTCATTTAAGTATGTACTTCTTCAACATGTATGTGGTTTTCAAAAAATATAGGATTTACATGTTTTAAGAAATGATAATGCTTTCTTTTAGTGAAGTGTTTCATTATCTTCAAAATGACTGCTTTGAGAAAGAGTTTTCTTAAAATGTTTTTAAAACCCCTTACTGGGAATATTTTCTGACCCTATGTTTTGTTTAAAATTTTTCAGGCACATTTTGTACTGATGAAGTTTATCAGAAGTAGATGGTTTCCCAGAATCCCGAGCCTTGCGATCTTTTGTTGTAATGGGACATGATATATTATTTATAAATGTAGTAATTAAATGTTAGTATATCATGTCTCACGAGGCACCCGGGGATCAGGGTCTCTACAGTTGGTATCAGAGGATGGGTTCAGGAAACTCTAGAAAACCAGGTGGTATGAATATATTACTATGATTGACTAAGTAAATATGTTATAACTTTCAGATGGCTGATGAAAATGTACCTACCAACCTACTGTCTCTTCCCACTGAGGCTCTAGAGAACATTGTATCTCTAGCAAGCCGTGAGAACTTTCTAAATTACACCCGAATTCGCATGACATGAAAGCACCTGTATGGTGTGTCCAATTCGCCTAGGGTGCATAGTCTACACTAGGGATTGGGAATGGATTATCTCCTAATGATGAAAACCCAATTCCCCTCTAATGCACATCGGGGAAAGTATCACGAGGGACTCTTCCGAGTGTTCACGACTGGTGAAGAATTTGGCACGATGCTTGATAACCCCTTTCAAGAATCTGCTGCTATCGGAGACCTCCAAGTGGCTTACCTGTGCCAAATTATGCACTACGGCTTCTGGGGCCAGTTAATGGACTTTGGGGTGTTGGAAGATGAGTCCACCCGATTGTCTCTTAGGCAAGAGGTGTATAATGATGTTTCCCAACTCCATACCCCTAATGCTAAACTCAGGAGGTGTCATAGATGTTCCCATGAGTTTAACCTCATCTGTTCAACTTGTGTGTGGTTTGAAGATTTAGGGAGTTTTTCCACTCTTTTTGGTGTACGTTTAGTAAACTCAGGCTTTGTTTTGTAAACTTTTGCATAAATAAAAGTTTCATGTTCCCTTTCCTACCTCTACCTTATTAGTGTCGTTATGTGTTTCCTTTCAAATGTTTTTTCAGATGGCTGGTCAAATGAACATCTCATCACTACCTGATGAGTTAGTAGAGGTTATTATGATCAGGACATGCACAGTCGATTATCCATCTTTTCTCCACCTATGAGAGTCTTGACAACGTCTTCTTGATTTAGCGAACGATCCTGAGATTCTTCGTTCGTGTCATGAGGATGATTGTGTTTTTCATCTCATCGCCATTGCCCAACTCCCCTGCTATAGGCAAAAGGGAAGATACTTTGAGGGTCTCTTTAAGTGTTTTACTCTGGCACAAAACTTCTCTTCCAGAGAGTTCTTCCTCATAGCTGCCCAAGAAGGCCACCTTAGTGTAGCCTATATGTTCCAGGTCTTATATTTTAGTCTCCTCAATCACATCATTCCCCTCGATTACCTCGAGCATGATGTAGCGCAGAGATTTATCAGGGAAATTATCTACTCAGACGTTTCCAAGCTTTTCACCGCACGAGCCTCCCTTTGGAAGCCTGTGTGCAGTACACACGGGTCGGAGTACAAGATGTACTGCTCAAAGTGCATCTGGGCTAGGGAAACAGAAGAACTATGTGCCAACTTTGGTATTCTGTTAATTGATTGAGATCCCCTATTTAGGTAATGTTGTACGTCTGGGGTTTCTATTTTTCTTTTTATGAATAGAATTGCGAGGACACAATTCTTTGAAGGGGGAAATAATGTAACAACCCAAGAAACTGTGTTTTGAGTAATGACAAGTTTATTTTACAATGTCATCCATTAATTGAACAAACAATCATCTTATAAGATAATAATAATAATAAAATAGAGAAAACGCATAAAATGAATGAAAGGACCTTTTATTCAAGTGAGGAACATCTTGGCGACTACAACTCACGTCAATCGAACAAGAAGTTTAACTAACCAAAAATCCCATTTAAAAACCTGATTACAATTATAGGGAGACCGCTTAAAACCATAAGAACCCCAAGAAGACGGTAAGGGTCTTTGGCATCCATCAGAATAAATATAAGGATGACCGAATCCACCACAGCCGTACTGAGCACTAACGGAATAACACGAACCATCTCCTCTTTTTATCCTTCAGTCGCCTTGAGTGAGGGATACCCCAAGACCAGGATTTTTATAGAAAACTTACCCGACCATTAGACCCTAATGACTATAAATATATCCGTTGGCTCTCCCATGATCCTCTTATCCTCCAATGTTTTAATTTTCAAGTGGACCGTTGAAGATAAGAGTTGTTTACCTCCGAAAGGTTCAAAAAAAGTTAATTATGTTATTTAATTTAATATTTAAAGAATGACATCAATAATAATATAATTAATTTATTGCTTGTTTTCCCAATATGTAAATTACATTTTATATTTCAAACCAGTGTGAATTAATGTTATTATTTTTCCACTATTTACTATACACATTTTTTTTAACTTGAGCCAGTAAACATTTATTTTATAATTATATTGAATCTAATGGGGTTTTATTTTTTTTGTCTAAGAAAATATGTACTCAAACTCTTGAGTTATATATGTTGCATCAAACTTTAAATTAAATGAGTTATATTTATCTCTAAATTAAATATAAGTAATAATAATAATGAAAATGTTTGCAATTTGACCTTTTTTATATAATTAAACGTTTTGAGACGATGTCAAATTGTGATTTCATTTACGTGTTTGTTAAACGAAGTACTATTTGTGAATTTGAAAATAATTATAAATGTAGTTATGTTTAATGTTTAATTGTATTAATAATATTAACATAAATATTTAATTAGGGAAATTAAGATAATTAGTCAATAAAGGAAAATAAAATAATAATAATATGTTTTGATAAGGGTGAATTAATTAATATACTTATGTATTAAATGAACCATTGAACTTGCTTAATATAATAAAAGTAATTAATAATTGAAGGATAATAATAATAGAGATAATATAATAAGGATAATAAAAAAATTAAAATTATTGATGTTAAAAAAAAATTAAGAAATCGCAAGGGGGGGGGAGAGACCCGCGTTTTTTAAGCACCGCGCCTGTATGCAACTTTCCGATGCAGCGCTGCTTCATCCCAGCCATCCATGTTTTTTTACGCCACATCACATTAGGGCCGTCCGATCCTTCCCCGTGCAGTCCTGGCCATTCTTTTTTTTCTTTTTTTTTTCTGGTTTTCATCTTCCCCGCGTCTCGTTCTTCTTCTTCGCACCGCTGAACCAGTAGGGTGTAGGCTGCTTCGTTTACTCTGCCTAGGCCGGAAAGTGGACCCGACTATTCCCTGTTTTCCTCAGTTTTGCACCGCCCCCTTTAATGCTCAGCCTTGGTTTCCCACTCCACGTCTCTATGAAGGTTTCTCCCTTTTTTTTAAAACCCTTGTTTGCACCGAGGAGAGAAAGCTTGCTTCAGGTTCCTTGGATCTCCAACCACCAGTCCGGCCTCGCCTGCTTCATCTTCTCCTCCGCTCCGAACAAGTAATAGAAATCCGTTGTTTGTTCTGCTCTTCTCCAGTTCGACGCACCCATTTTATTTACGGTCTACGTATGTATATGTTTATATAAATACATATATATGTATGCAAGGCCGTAAAGAACTTCATTGTACCTGTTTTCACTCTTCTTGTTTTTAGAGTCGATCGTATGTAAGGTACAAGTTTTAATTAGTTTTGATTAAGCTTCGGTATATATATATATATACGTGTTATATATATATAAGGCCGTAAGAACTATATTGCACCTTTTTCACTCTTCCTGTTTTGTGAGTCGAACGAAGGTAAGGCTTCCCGTCTTGTTTGATTTCAGTTTTGGTGAAACTACATGTTTATATACACTTTACATATATATGTATATATACCCATATATATATAAGGTCATAAGAGCTGTTTTACCCCTGTCTTTCCCTTCCTACGTGGAGAATCGAACAGGAAAAAATGAAAGATCTTGGGTCTCGATTTCACAGAATTATATACCCTTGTTTTATATGTATATATGTATATACATATAGATACATGTATATATATATAAGGCAATACATGCGGGTATTTACCTTCTTTTATATATGTAAATGACACTTTATTTTTTTTCCCTTTGGAAAATGGATATTTCATGTAATTTTATGAACATGTAAAATCATTCAAGTATATGAATCATATATATATATATGTACATGTGTTTATATAAGGTGTATATGTACATCTATGTGTGAATATGAGGACAAACTTATTTATTTGCTTTAAAATTTACCACAAAATAACATGAAGATTTATTAAAATTATATCTACCCTTTAAGACTATTAGTTCAAGAACAATACCCAAAACTAGTTATATACATGTTTATATGTATGATGTGGTTTAAGGATTAGTTTGATATCAAAATGATTCCACCAACTGGAAATCTTATTTATCAACATTTTTGACAAATCATGCCCTTTTTGTGAAATATGTGGCGTGAACCCCTTAAGCATTTATATGTGGCCAGGTGAATGTGTATTCGTAAGTTCAGTTTCCAAAACCTTGTTTCAATTAATTATTATCAAGACTTGGTTTACATTTTTTTGACACATATATGTTTCTAATAATTTTAATGGATGCTGAGCCAACATGTATGTTTCACTAGTGGACCAGCTTAACCTACAAATTTATGTACCCTCAATGAAACTTATACTTGTAAAGAATGGGTTTCTGTATGTTTTAAAGAGATGAACTATGAATTTATGGGTTTTATTTAATGAATATAACGTAATTTTACAGGACAATCCATTATGTTCAGTGTTCCAATTATTTTTTCATGTACAAGAGTAAGTTGATTTAGTTTATTTACATTACTGCTTAATCTGAATCCAAAATCCTAGTTCTTTTTACATTTAAGATATGATCCATCTCAAGTTATGAATATGTATGCAAAAATGGGGTTTTTATTAAGAATGCATGAATGAAACCCTTTGAATTAAATACCATGTCAAGATATGTGAGGGATGTTTTGAACATAAATGTTTATGGACGGGTGTGCCCAGAATTATACAGCGCTCCAATGCATTGGGTAAAGTAAGAGTCTCAGGAGACGTTATGTGCGATGGTCTTGGCGATTAGCCTTGGCTTGTGCTTTTATGTGTGACGGTCTTGGCGGTTATCCTTGGCTTGTACTTTTATGTGCGACGATCTTGGTGGTTAGCCTGGGCTTGTGCTTTTATGTGCGACGATCTTGGTAATTAGCCTTGTCTTGTGATTTTATGTGCGACGGTCTTGGCAGTTAGCCTTGACTTGTGCTACTATGGGAAACGAGATTGGCGGTTTGCCTTGACTCGTACTAAGTTATGTTTTAAGATCATGACATAAGGTCTTGACAAAAGCCCGACATTTTACATTTCCTCTGTATATGATGATAAATGTTCAACCAGGGGTTAGTTCAACTAACAGGACATCCCCTAGTTGAAAACTCCCTTGACTATGAGAATGAAATTATGAGGTATGAACTGTAACATGTTTAGTATGTTGTTATCATAATTTTATGTGCCAATGAATCATGATATGGATGTTTTCTCTTCTTACACTCAATCTTGTAGAACTGAAGTAACTTTGGTTGTACGTTATGCATCATTTATTCTTCACATGCTTGCGCTCTTTGATTTATGTATTCTTTAAAGCTTCATTTAAGTATGTACTTCTTCACCATGCATGTGGTTTTCAAAAAATATAGGATTTACATGTTTTAAGAAAATATAATGCATTATTTTAGTGAAGTGTTTCATTATCTTCAAAATGAATTCTTTGAGAAACAGTTTTCTTAAAACGTTTTTAAAACCCCTTACTGGGCATATTTTCTCACCCTACGTTTTGTTTAAATTTTTTCAAGCACGGTTTGTATTGATGAAGTTTATCAGAAGTAGCTGGTTTCCCAAAATCCTGAGCCTCACGATCTTCTGTAGTAATGGGACATGATATATTATTTGTAAATTTAGTAATGAAATGTTATTATATCATGTCTCATGAGGCACCCGGGGATCGGGGTCTCTACACGCTTCCATAAGAATGAATGAATCCATGGATCAACTTGTTCATGGTTGATCCACGTTCATCATTTAAAATCAAAAATGGGGAAATTAATTCAAATAAAAAACCCCTACCTCAACTATGATGGATTTCTGATGAATGTGTCGTGATGCCGCCATCGTTGATATCCTTCAACTTCATTGGCACAATGATTCGCGGCTTCGATCCATCGTCGTTCGCCATCGAGAGTTTTCTCCAGAGTTTTCTCGCCAACGATCGACATTCGATCATCGCAACAAAAGGGAAACATATTAACATTAAAAATATGCTGCGGTATTCATGGGACACCGTTTCTGTTTCTGAGTCATTATTACATGACATTAATGAATAAAACAACTGCCCTATCGCTGCGCTGCAGCGGATGTTTCCATAAAAATAAAATAATCATTTAGCAATTTATTTTATTTTCATTTTACTAAAAATGTCTGAAAATAAACTTTTTTCCCTTCACCTGTGTCGGTCGAGGTTAGACTCATTATTAAGTAAATTCATCGCCCCGGACGCAACGGTGCCCTCATATTTTTAATCTGAGCACCCGTTTGGAAATTTACACAACCGCGCACAAGTGCCGATTCACTTAACTTAAAAAGTGCAAACCACCGTTATGGGATCACCGGGCCTCGGAATGATGTACCGTTTTTGTGCTCGGACTTGAAATAATTCCATATAATATTTTTTAAAAAATAATAATAATAATATATGGAAAACACAAGACATTACATTCTCCCCACCTTGGGGATTTATATTCCCGAAAAGCCAAAAAAAAAGGTTACCCAAAAAAATGAGGGTGCTGGGTACGGATCTGGGCCTCCCATTCCCATGTGCTCTCCTGACAATTCCCGTGCTACCACCAGACACACACCAAGGGAATCAATCACCCATGAAGGATCCTCTCCTGCCAATCCTCGATCTCCACCAGGTACTCAGTAAGGGTCACTCCATCCCCGATGTCCAGCTCGCCCCATTCGATGACGTGCGACGGGTCGTGCACGTACCTCCTCAATTGCGACACGTAGAAGAAATAATGTACCCAATGAAACTGTGGTGGCAGAGCTAGGCGGTAATCCACCTCGCCAACTCTGCATAGTATCTGTATGGGTCTGATGAACCTCAGAGATAGATTACCGCCTCGACCAAATATCTGTAACCCTCGTTAAGGTGAGACCCAAAGAAAGACATGGTCTCCCTTTTAGAACTCCATAGGCCTCCATCGTCGGTCAGCATATGACTTTTGCCGGCTCTGTGCAGTCTTCATCCACTCTCGGATGATCTGCACCTTCTCTATGGTAGCTCGCACCAACTCTGGACCCATGAGTGCTGATTCTCCGGGGTCGGTCTAGTAAAGCAGTGACCCACATGGTCTCCCGTAAAAGGCCTCGAACAATGCCATACCAATGGTGGAGTGGTAACTATTGTTGTACGCAAACTCCACCAGTGGTAGGTGGTCCTCCCAACTGCGACCAAAGTCCAAGATACAAGCTCGCAACCTATCCTCCAGAACCTGAATGGTCCTCTCTGTCTGACCATCACTCTGGGGATGAAACGCTGTGCTCAAGCGTAACTGAGTCCCAAAAGCCTCTTGCAATCCCTTCCACAACCGGGATGTGAAGCGGGCATCTCGATCTGAGACTATGGTCAAGGGGACGCCATGAATCTGAACTATCTCCTACATATAGAGGCGTCCCAAGCTCGCTATGTAACTCTGCTCCCTGATAGCTAGGAAGTGGGCCGACTTGGTGAGTCGGTCAATTATCACCCAGATGGAATCATGCCCCTTGGATGTCTGTGG
This sequence comes from Viscum album, assembly GCA_963277665.1. Lineage (NCBI taxonomy): Eukaryota > Viridiplantae > Streptophyta > Magnoliopsida > Santalales > Viscaceae > Viscum > Viscum album. The sequence continues at coordinate 1,343,076,127 of OY728123.1, forward strand.
TAAGCCTGTCACGAAGTCCATCGATATTCCATCCCACTTCCACTCTAGAACTTTCCAGGGGGTGAGATAATCCTACTGGAACCTAGTTCTCAGCCTTCACCTGCTGGAATGTGAGACATCGAGAAACGAACTCCGCTACTTCTTTCTTTATACCTGACCACTAGAACTATCGTCAGAGATCCTGGTACATCTTTTTCACCGCAAGATGTAACGCCAAAGGGGATGTATGAAACTCCCTCAGGACCTCCTCTTGAAACTCCACTAGTACGACAGTGCGTCCTCTGAAAATAAGTATGTGCTCCCCACCTTGTGAATATCCATCAGGAGCATGTCCTGAGGATAATTGAGCACGTAAATCCATATAGATGACATCCCCAAGATGTGCCTCCATAACTCGATGTAAGAGTGGAGGGGTGACAACAATCAACTGCAGGTAAGCTATTTCCTCTCCATCCACGTAGAATAACTACAACGCGGATAACTGCTATGTCACCTCACTCAACAGCTATGAGCTCGACCTTCTTCTAAGAGCATCCTCCACCTTGTTCCCCTTTCTAGGAGTATATATGATCTCTAAATCATAGTCCTGGAGGAACTATAGCCATCGTCTCTGCTGCCGATTAATATCTTTCTACGAAAATATGTACCTGAGGCTCTTGTGGTTAGAGTAGACGACAAACCGCTCACCCATCAGGTAGTGTCGCCACATCTTCAATACGAAGACCACCACTACAAACTCAAGATCATGGGTCACATAGTTCTTCGCATGTGGCCTAAGATGGCACGAACCATAAGCAATCACTACATTCCGCTTCATTAGGACAAAGCCGAGCCCAGTCCCTGATGCGTCACAGAAAACTACGTACTCGACACCCTTCTCTGGCAATCTCAAGACTGGGGCACTCATCAAACTCTATCTTAACTGCACAAAATATTGCTGGAACTTCTCCGTCCATAGGAAGGGTTTCCCATTCCTGGTTAGGGCCATCATTGGTGCTGATATCTGAGAGAAATCAGGAATGAATATCCGGTAATATCCTGCCAACCCATGGAAGCTCCACACCTCTATCATGCTCTCAGGTGGCTCCCATGCTAACATAGCCTCCACCTTGGCTAGGTCCACAGCTACCCCATCTACTGAGATAACATGTCCCAGAAAGTGGACCTCCTAAATCTAGAACTGGCACTTAGAGAGCTTCCCATAATGCTGGTGCTCCCGGAGTACGTCTAGAACTATCCGCAAGTGTCTTGTGTGCTCCTCCTCTGAATCCGAGTACACAAGGATGTCATCGATGAAGACCACTACGAATCAGTCCAAGTATGGCTAGAAGATCTGGTTCATTAGTCCAATGAACACTACAGGGGAGTTCATCATGTCAAAAGGCATCACCAAGTACTCATAGTAACTGTAGTGGCATCTGAAATCTGTCTTCGGTATATCCTCATCCTGCACTCATAGCTGGTGATAGCCTGATCGAAGGTCAACCTTCAAGAACCACTGTGACCCTCTTAGCTGATCGAAGAGGTCATCGATTCTCGGCAGTGGATACTTATTCTTCACCATCACCTGGTTCAGGCACCGGTAATCCACACACAACCTTAGACTCCCGTCTTCCTTCTTGGAAAACAAGACTAGGTCCGCCTAGATTGAGATGATGGGTCTCACGAAACCCTCTCTCTGCAAATCCTCCAACTGCACCCTCAGCTCGCGAAGCTCTACGGGAGCCATCCGATATGATGATGAGGAAATCGGTGCCATCCCAGAGTGTAAGTGGATGCAGAAGTCAATCTCTCGATGGGGAGGTAATCATGGAATATCTTCAGGAAAGACGCCCTCGTACTCCACCACTACTGCTAGGAACTGGGAGCTCACAACATCCATTGCTCTGAGGGAAAGTCTTGCCAACTCATGAGAGATTGTCTACACCCTCCTATGCATAAGTCCATTCTGTGCTGCTTGGGTTTCCTTTTCTCCGACAAAGGAAAACCTCATTCTATCAAGGCAGACACACCACACTCTTCGCCTAAAATAGTCAATCTGGGCATGGACTGATGATAACCAATCCATACTGAGAATGTCGTCGTAAGGCCTTGACGCTACCATCAAAAGGTTCCAACCGAAACTCTCACCTCCAAGGGTAATATCACACTATCTACAAAGGTGTGTTATCATCGAGTCTCTTCCCGTAGGTGTCTCCAAATGTAAGGATCGAGTCAACGGTTCTACCAGAATCTCGAGGTTTCGTGCAAGACATGTGGCTATGAAGGAATGACTGGAACTTGTGTCTTTAAGCACGAAAAATAAGGTAGAGAAGACACAGATCGTACATAAAATCATCCCTAGACTCCCTAGTTCGTATGCCTTGACTACATGCAGCTGTCTCCACCCCTGTCCCCCATATCCCTGAGCCTGGTGCGGACCTCCTGGGTGTGGTGGTGGAACTATGTCGAAGCATCTGCCACGACCTACAGCTCTTCCTGCTCCTCTGCCACGTCCACTACCTGGAAGGTCTGCCTGTTCCATTCCCTGCCTCTACCTCGGTGGTTCGTCCACCGCTTCCCTGTCAGCAGCTCGACGGGTCGGGAAATCTCTAGTGAGATGTCCCCTACCGTCGCATGTGTAGCATCACTTCTCCCTAGGCTGACTGGATCCATCCTGAGAGCCATGGACTATCGATACCCTATCCTGGGTCCTCCTATGACATTTCCCAAGTCCAGGTCCCTGTGCCTGACGTCAGCTCCCTACTGCCGGGGTCTCTGCACCTTTCTGCCTGCTGCTGACAGTCGGCGGTTGTCTCTGCACCGAAAATAAGCTCTCGATCCCCAAGGCCCGCTCGAGCACTCCAGCATAAGTCGATATGAATAGAGGTAAGACACTAGCTTGGATGTCTCTTATTAGACCTCACTCGAAGGTCCGAGATCCGAAGTACTGATCCCTGACCATATACATCGAGAACATGGAGAGGTTGGTGAACCTCGATGAATAGTCAGCTACTATCATACTACCCTGATAGAGCCGAAGAAGCTCCTATATGCGTACAAATCTCATTGTAACCAGAGAGAACACCTCCCTGAAGAGTCGCTCAAACTCTGTCCATGAAAGAGTCTCCTCGTCGTGAGTCTGTGTGGTCAGACTCCACTATCGTCCCGCCGAACCCTGAAGAAGGCTCACTCCTAGGATCACCATCTGGTCTGCTAGTGTCCTCACTAGATGGAAAACTCTAGCCACTGCCTCAGTCCAGTCCTCAGCCGCCTGTGGGTTAGGCTCGCCTAGGAACCTGAGGGGTCTCTGTCTCTGGAACTCATGGAGTGCGCTAAGCCTACGCTCCTCGCCGGTCGGTACTGCAGGTACCACTGGCTGCTCCACTAGTGGTGGCATAATTGGTGAACGACCTGGTGGAAACGCCTGGGAAACTGGTCCCTTTATCAAAGCCTCTTCAAAGAGGGGGTCATCCTCATGATCGTGCTACTGCATCCTAGTGGGTATGCGTCGCGGAGGCACCCTATAAGGAAACAAGATATACCATGGTCAAAGAGTATATCTGGATAGCTGACACAAAGGACATGGAAAACACAAACCATTCCTATATGATGCATGTACCATTTATTCCCCCGAAACCCATGTTTTCATGTACCGAGTCGAAAATTAGGTCATCAGAGTCTGGGTGTATGGATACGTCGGCCGCCCCACCAACACTGGAGTCTCTGGCCAAAAAGCCGAACCCGAAACACTCAACACTATTGCACCAAACCAAACTCACAGACTCTTGGTCCTAAGGTAGAACTGACCTCCTCTGATACGACTCTGTCACAACCTACCATAGTGGGGCCCCCACCGTGACTCCCCAAGACCTCCTCCAATAGTCTAGGGGCTGGTGACTAGCACCGAGTAGGCATATTACTAACATGGGAGGAATTTCCTATCTACCTATACACACACACACATCTCCAAGCCCACAATGCCGAAATGTAAAAACCACTAAGGAAAAAAAATGCATGCATACAAATAAACCCAACCAACATAGTACAATGAAAGGTAGAGTACTAAAAAGTAAATTGGGCCAGAATACAATCCCACAAAAAGCAAGATTCTAAATACTGCAAAGTCCAACCTGTAAACAAAAATGGTACTGAGACTGATGCTCGTAGCCGTAGGAACGCCTCGGACTATAGGGAACTCAGAAATCTCGGTCCTGTCCTAGTCCGCCCTGGAATCTGTCAAAAGGCTACTCGTCTTCACAAGACACCAGACATGCGGGAAAAGCTCGTGTAGGGGTGAGTATAACAATACTCAGTAGAGGTCCCCGAAAACCACAAAAAAGTACACAATGTAAAGGTACAATCATTTACGCACAGTATATATCTATATAGCATATAGAACAAACCAGATATACTTAAAAACATAGACCCTTAGTTTAGAGACAAGTCGCACAACCGCCTACCCCCGTTAGGGATTCAGTTCGAAGATTCCGTGATGCACTCCTCCTGGGATAACACACTCCATGAATCTTATAGCTCTGATGACTTTCATCCTAGAAGTACCGTCCATCGGGAACCATCACGAGAGGTAGTCACAATCACTAAGGGAGAAACACTTCTAAGTGGGATGATTTATGATAGATAGAAGCACTCATTATGGGAGACACACTCCTGAGTGGGAAAGATAACGATACACAGATGAGGATCACTGCCAGGGCCATGGTGGATACCACGACTCATCCGGATTCACCAGTGAGGTGATACACTAGCTAGGTATAAGATCAACACCCGGTAGAGTTGGTCATGTCGATGCATGACTCTACCTAGGGTCAGGAATGGATAGAGGATCTCGATCCGAGCCTCTCAGATGGATGCCTGACTCTATCAAAGAAAGTCCTGCTAAAGGGATCATACTCCTGTGTGAGGAAATGATGCCAGACCTTCAGGGGAATGAGAATAAGGGCACTAACCCAAACGAAATATTTCCAAGATTCGGTGAACAAGAGGACCATTCCGTTTTCCAAAAAGTACATGACATGTAGAAAAGTTACACGCCATGTTGTCTGACCCTGGGTACTGCCAGTGTAAAACGGCCCGTGTCGTAAGGCTGGTTGTGTAGAAAAACTAGGTACACAGAGTGTAGTACGATGTACACATTGTGTCCGAGTGACTGTGGTTGGCCCCGTGTCACTAACCATGGAGCCGTACATGGTCATAAAACCATTTAATACAACTTATGTCCATATACCCTCTGGATACACGCCGATTGCCGCGTAGCCGCCTCTGCCATGCTGTACATGCCGTGTCGCCTGAAGCTGTGTAGATCATCTCGTGTCCGTGTACTTCCCAAAATACATGCCAAGCTTCATGGAAAGTATGACACACTGTGTGACCAGGGTCACATGTCGTGTGATTCTTATCTGACCCCTGAAACCCTAGCCGCCTCTAGTACTACATGATGTGTTCTTCAGAAGTATACACCGTGTATTCTGGAAATTTCTAGAAACATGGACTTCTACCGTCGCGCCTCCGGAGATGATCCGTTCATCGATCCGGCCGTCCGATCACCACGAAACATCATAGTTTTGGTCGCCTCGACACCACGAAGCTGCTCCCGATGTTTTCAGACCTCCGATAAGCTCCAAAAACATGATTTGATCTTCCCGCGCGAAGAACACTTGAAGAATTCCCTTTTCCAATCTGGTTCGATTCGTCATTCGCCATCGCCGCCACACCTTTTCAAGGTAATTGTGGTGTCAAACCTTCAATTTGGGATCGTTGTGTCCTGGAACCGATTTGCAACAATCCATTTTTCGTCACCCCATGAGGAATATGAAGAACTCCCAAGAAAAGAAAGGGGAAAAGTAATTCAATAAAAAAAGTGAGGAACGATCCCCTGCTGTCGTTCGTCACGGCATTGATCCACTCCCGTTAGCGGGCTTAAACGGAGCAAGAATCCACAATAAAAAAACAAAATGGATCAATTCCCTGAATCATCCTGATAAAAACCTCCCACAAGAATGAACGAATCCGCGGATCAACTTGTTCATGGTTGATCTGCATTTATCCTTTAAAATCAAAAACGGGGAAAAGAATTCAAATAACAAACCCCTACCTCAACTGTGATCGATAGCTGACGAAGGTTTTGCACTACCGCTATCGTCAAGATCCTTCAACGTCGTTGGCACAACGATTTGCGGCTTTGATCCATCGTCATTCGATGCCAAGAGTTTTCTCCAGAGTTTTCTCACCAACGATCGATGTTCGATCATCCCAATAAAAGGGAAACATATTGACATTCGAAATATGCTGTGGTATTAATGGGCCAGCGTTTCGGTTTCTGAGTCATTATGAAATGAAATTAATGACTGAAACAACTACCCTATCGCTACGCTACATCGGATATTTCCAGAAAAATGAAATAAAAATTTAGCAATTTATTTTATTTTCATTTTACTAAAAACGTCTGAAAATAAACGTTTTTCCCTCGACCTGTGCCGGTCGAGGTTAGACTCATTCTTAAGTAAAGTCATCGTCCCAGACGCAACGGTGCCCTCATATTTTTAATCTGGGCACCCATTTGGAAACTGCCACAACCGCACACAAGTGCCGACTCACTTAACTTAAAAAGTGAAAACCACAGTTCTGGGCTCACCAGGCCTTGGAATGATGTTCCTTTTTTGCGCTTGGTCTCAAAATAATTCCTTATAATTTTTAAAAAAAAAATAATATACGAAAAACCCAAGACATTACAGATTAACAGGATATTAATGTTATTGCAATAATGAATAAGGATCCTATGCCACAAATTTTTGATTTATTTGATCAACTTCATGAAGCACAATGATTTTTGAAGATTTAACTTAGATCTAGATATCATCAGCTATGTGTGAGGAAAGAATATATTCCAAAGAAATAATTTCGAACTAGGTATGAGCATTATGAGTTTACAACAATTCCTTTTGAACTGACTAATTAATCCTCTATTTTCATGGATTTAATGAATAGAGTTTATAAGGAATATCATGAAATTTTTTTTGTGGTATTTATAGATTATATCATGGTATAATCGAATAGCTATGAACACCATGATAATCACTTTCTGATTATTCCGAAAACTCTTAGAATAAATGAATTATATGGGAAGTTTAGAAAGTTTTAATTTTATCTTTAATTATTTTCTTTTCCTGGCTATATTTTCTTTAAGGATGGAATCCTAGTGATCCTGTGAAGATAAAGGAAATCCATGAATGGCCGAAGCCAACGAGCATAAATGAGGTATGTAGTTTTATTGGATTAACAATTTACTATTGGAATTTCGTTTATAATTTTTCCTGACTAGATAACATGCTAATCAAGCTCACACTTAAAGTGGTTATGTTTATATGGCTGAAATAATGTATATAATGCTATGAAGAATTGAAAAGAATGTTGGTAAATGCTTCAATTTTGACTCTTCTATCTAGAAATGAGGGATTTATGATATAATGTGACACACCAAAAAAGGGAATGGGTTGCGTCCTTATGCAAAATGATAAGGTTATCACATATTAATTAAGGTATTTCAATTCTCATGATAAAAAATACCCAACTAATGATCTTGAGTTAGAATATATAATATTTTCTCTCAAAATATGGAGACATTATATTTACAGTGAAATTTTTTAGATATACACAGATCACAAGAGTTTAAAATAGTTTTTTACACAAAAAAACTTAATATGAGGAAAATGACATGGATAAAGTTAAAAAAAGATTATGATTGTTCAATACACTGCCACCTTGGAAAAGAAAATAAGGTATCAGATTCATTAATCTTGAAAGATCATGGACTTCTATCACAAATGGGGATTGAGAGAGGTCCTATATTCATGTATCTACTAAAGATGGATATGATAATTGTTCAGGAAGGGGAGAATTTATCTCATTCAAATGATTGATAAACTATATGTACTAGAGAATATATAAATCTCTCAATCTGGTGATGACAATATACACAAGAAAATTAATTCCATTATGGATGAAATAATGGAAGACTTTGTGTATGAGGAAGGAGTTCTAAAATTTGGGAAGAGGTTGTGCATTCCATCAACACCAAAGCCGAAAAAGGTAACTATTATATGATGATCATAGATTAAATTTTTCAATAAACTGATGTAGAAAAATGATGCATAGAGATCTAAAGGAACATTTTCTGTGGGATAATATGACGGGAGAAATTTCTTACTACGTGTCAAGGTTTCTAGTTTTTCAACAATCGAAGATAGAGAGACAACATCCCAGAGGAATAATGAAACCTCTACCTATTACTATGTGGAACTGAGAGGAAATTATGATGGATTTTGTCACTTGACTACTAAGGAAACCTATAAGGATTCATGAAATATGGGTAATTGTTAATCATCTCACAAAATCGGCACATTTACTTGTTATAAGATAGGATTTACCACTTGAGAACTTGGAAAGTATTTATATTAATGAATTTGTAAGACTTTATAGGGCCCCTGTATCTATTATGTCCAATAAAGATCCCCAGTTTATGTCTAAATTATAGAATGGTCTCCAGAATTTGGTTACTGAGATTCGTATGAGTACTTCTTGTCACCCCCAAACTGACGGATAGTCTGAAAGTACTATTAAAAAACTGGAAGATATGTTCATATCATGATCTATTTAAATTAATGGTATTCATGATCAATACTTGTTGTTTATGGAGTTTTAAAAAAATAATAAATTCCATTCTATAATTCAAATGGCGCCATATAAAGCATTATATGGTAAGAGGTGTCAAACTCCAACTTGTTGGGATAAAGTTGGCAAGAGGAAAACATTAGGCAGAGAACTTATCGAAGTGGAAACATCCAAGGTAATGCAAATTTTGGCTCATATTAAAGTATACCAATTTAGGGAAAAGAGTTATTTGGAAAAATGAAAAAGTATTTGCAATTTAAAGTAGGTGATCATGTCATTCTAAAAGTATCTCCATGGAAGGGTGTCTTGCAGTTCAATAAGAAAGGGAAACTGAGCCCTAGGTACATGAGACAGTTTGAAATTTTGTAATGGATTGGAGTTGTAATTTACCTTTCAGTAATGACACCATGTATCTCGAAAGTTTATAATGTGTTCTATGTGTCATTGTTAAAGAAATACATGCAAGAACCAATGAATGTACTCTCCTAGGAATAAATAGAACTGGAACCTGATTTGTCATATTGTGAAAATCCTATTGTGATTCTTGACACGGGGGAGCAGTTATTGAAAAATTAGACAACTCGTCTGGTAATGTTTTTTTTGGAGAATTCATAATATGGAAGATGTAATGTGGGAACCTAAGGATGTTATTAAGATGAATGACCCACATATTTTTAAATGTCTTTATAAATGAAAAATTTCGAGGATGAACTTTTGGAAGGAGGGAATAATATTACACCCCAAACATTTTATGGTAAATTTCTCTTAAATACATTCTATTCATTCGTTAGCCCATATTTTTTAAAGAACTTATTCCTTATGAAAAAACACATGTTTATTTATAAAATAATGTCAAAACCTACCATTACACATAATTTTTTCACATAACTGTTTTCAATTAAAAAAAATGGTCATCAACAGTTGTGATCAATAAGTGATTTGGAGTCTGATAGAACCAACATGGTTTTTTTGTTGAAAAGTAACATATCATTATGAATAGTAATATGAATATTAATATGACCCTTATGAATATTAAATAATAATATTATTTTTATTTTCCTAATTTTACAAGATTATGTGATCTTGATTAATTTTTCACTGTAATATAAAACAAATTATAGTTTTAAAATTGTTATTTTTCAAATAAACTATGTTATTATTAAAAATTAAATTAATCTTATTTAGAGTTTTTTAAATGAATTTAATTTCTTATTTCTACTAGTCCAAAAATTATTGGGGTGAATTTTTGGTATTTTTCAGAATTTCTTGAATTTTTGATGAATAATGAAATATGGTAAACTACCGTATATAAAAATTATAAGTTAAATACACTATTTATGAAATAATGAGTGATGTAATTTCACTTGGTTCTTACTCGCATGAACTTATTACTACTAGGGATCACATTAAACATCACTGTTGGTTGTCCTTACAGAAATAAAAAAATAATGAGTAAAATATTCAAAATTCACTCCTCCCCTCTACTACATAACCCCCCTCACCCCCTCTTCCTCCCACACCACACAAGCTTCAGGCCATGTTAAAATTCTGCTCAAATATATCCCTAGGATACTCCAACATACCCAACCCATGATAGTCTCACCAAATTAAAAATACAAAGGCCTTAAATAGATTCTCAAGGAGGAGTACTCAAGAGGTGAACCTCCCTTATCTTTTCTTTCCAATTATTTTAAAAGTTCCATTATTTTGTTTCTCTCTAATAACCTCCCCAAATCCAAAATCTACAATAATTATACTACCAAAGATGAATGAAATATTATTATCCAATGGTATATTTCATCATCATCTATCTTTTCAACAACCTATTACTCTAAAAATGAACATACCATTCGAGTTGTGTTAATTTATCACATTCAAGGATGATAGGTTTTCAATTTATATTACTATCATCAATACTGGTCATGAAACCTTTTCAATGTTTGAACCAAATAATTATATATGTATTTTACCTTATTAAATTTTCTTTAATCCTTACACACTCATAATACATCATAATAATATAAAATAAGTTTATTATTCACAAAACTGTTAAATTAATCCAAGCGATTGTAACTAACTTTTAACTAATGAGTCAGCCTCATGGTATATAATATAAAGTCATTATAAGATCATTTATATATCTGTAATGTAACTAATTATATATATTAACAATTTTTTATGTTTAATCACATTTCAAACAAACATCCATTCATAAATACAAGTAAACCAATCATGAAAACCAAGGAAGAAAATGCTTCCAAAACAGTAAAATTGAACATCTAAAAACAATCAAAAAGTAAATGAATGAACCTAATAAGATTATAAGAAATCAATTAATTGTATAGAAGGTTTGGTAATTATTAATGAATGAAGATAAATCTTATTATTCAGATATTTAAGCTCAAACAACAAACACATCTGGGCATAAGGTAAGGGATCCTTTCTCTCACATTTTTTTCAAGAATTCCCCCATTGTTGTGTCCTTCTATTTTTAATTCCTAATGATGGGGTATGTTTTCCCCATACCTCATAGTTCCATTATAATATATAAAATATGGGATACCCTTTTACCACTATTTATTCCAACACAAGAACACCTATTACCATGATGAAATGTCTGTAAGGGGTTTTTTTATCTCACTTTTAATTCTGTGCGATTACCATTATTCTCCACTTATTTCATTCATGTGGTGTATTTTGTACAACCATTTGATATATATTATCATGATTATATTTATACTCATAGTATTATATAATTAATTTTGTTGTTATTATTTTTTGTTTATACGAATTGATTTATTTCAACATTGTAAGTGAAATTGTTTCGATTAAATTTTCATTGTGATTTACATGGTATTGTGCACCTAATATTTCTCATCTGGTGTATCCAATACCTATTTGAGATCATTTTTTTACATAAAATTGTAAATTTATTATATATCCATATCATGGTTTCATGGATATGATTATTATCTTAATCCGCCTACCCTTTTACAAACGGTATTTATTTGGAATGTTGTTTTAACTATGAAAATATTGATGAATCTGTATCCACTACTCTATACAGATATAGAGAAGGTATATTATATATGTATTAAATATATGTATAATGAATTATTTGGACATGTAGTTATGGGTGGGGCCTACTATATCCCCTTAATGCATTGAGAGCTCTCATGATACAAATAAGTTGGCGACAAACGCTTTGAGTTTGTTCCCCAAAATCAGATGAGTTTCTACCTACAGAACTAAACCGTTTTAACAATATTATAGTATTATGTGCTAGATAAATAATTCCCAATTAATAATAATTCTCTTTATTAATTTTTATTTATTAATATATATTATGTTTTCACAAAGAAAAAAATCTATGAATGTAGTTTTATTATCGGTTTAATAATGGTGCGAGTTTTTCATTTATTCACCAAGCCATTTTCGCTATACCAAATTGCTTATAATTCAGTTATTATTGATTCATGTTTCGTATATTTGTAACCCTTACTGAGTATTTGAGCTCACCACTTTCATTTTTTACCATCAATAGGTTATGAAGAGGATATCATCTATTGAGTTTCTGTTAATGCAGTTTTTAGTTTTTATTTTGTTACCTATCCCAATGTAATTTGAGTCACATCTATGTATCTAGTTTTATCAAGACTAATATATTGATTGTTACTTCAAGATTTGTTTCCTTTTAATAATTCAAATTTAAAAAGTAATACACCAGCTCAGTTCTAGAGGGTTCGTGGTGTTATATTATTCCCTGAATAGTCATTGAATACTAAAATGTGGTCAAATCATGAAATATCCTGAAGGGTTATCTATACCTTTGAAATTATTTGAAGCCATAAATAATCAATAATTAAATAATATTTAATTAACATCTTAATATCCAAATTTATCTAATCATTTAATTTTATGCTAACCAAACTGGACCAAACCCCCCTAAAGAATATGGTTCCATAAAAATATAATTTTTATATTCACAATGATACCATATATAAAAGAACATATAAAAAAATCCATAGTTATGAAAATCAATTTTAGAAAAATGAACCCAAAAACCCCATAGTCAGTGTATACTACAATTAAATTGGTATGATTTCAAGGAAATATAGCTTTATGGACTAAAGAGTTTAGTAGTGTTGGTAAACTAGATTTATATATGAGTCATTTATTACAAATGAATACAAAAAGTGTAAAAAACATCTTTGATAATAACAGTATTATATCATGCATATCTTTAAATACTATTCATAGGAAACTTCTAGGAAACTTGGGGAAAGGAAACATGGTAATGGTGGTATTAAATAATAAATAAGGGTCACATATAATGGAATAAATAAAGAATCAATGAGAATAGTCAATATAGAAATGTAATAAAAGAAAACACATAACATATAAACAATAAACTGATAAAGGAGTGCATAAAAAATATGCAAAGGTAGATAACTTAAAGAATATTCCATTAAAATAAATGGATAAGGAATAATCATAAGGAAAATATAAATAATTTGAAATATATTCCATTTTTTCAATTCATAGAGAATGAAATTCCTCCATATAATTTTTATAGTGAAAATCTAAGGGATAATAATAACTGAATCAAAATTAAGAAAATGATTAATTATTGGATGTCATGTATCTAAAAAATTTACCAATATACATTCAAGATCTATCCTAAAGGTAGTGTACATATTTGGGTAGAAAACAGTTTATTATGATTTGAAAGAAAAAATCAATGGGGTTTTTTTTCCAAAGAGATTACATCTCATGAGACTACCAATGCATTTTGGGGATTTCATTAATCAGTCCCCAACCCATAGGGATTTCATTAAATAGTCACTAACCTATGTTTGGCATGTCCAAATCCTTCCCCATATATCTAATAATATATTTTATAAAAAAATTTCTTTTTCAAATAACCTTATTGAGTAAAGGATGTGTATTTATCAATATTTATCTAGAAAATTTAAAAATATTCAATATAAAATTCCTTTGAAAAAATGTTATATGTTTTAGTTAAAGAACATACCCTTGTTAAATTACATAGATAATTATGCAAAATTAAATGTTAAACAATCATAGAATATTGAATATATTAAGGGGACTAACAAAGAAGTAAAAGAAGTGGATAAAAATACTATCTTCATCAAAAGAAATCATAGACCATTTAGAGGAAGAATAAGGATGGTATCTATAAAATATATCCCAAGTGGATTAAAATAATGTGTTATTTTTTATGAATGAAACTATTATAAAAATATCATTTAAAAACATTATTGAGGAAAATGTCATCTTTATTTTGAAAAAAAATTATTTTTTTTACTACTAATAAATTTTCAATTTTTTTTTAAAAATTTAACATTATTAAATAAAAAATTAATCCCCAAAATAGTTATTGAGAGTAAATATATTCATTTCCTACAAGGTAAAAAGAACATTCATTTTTCATGGTAAATGTTTTTAAAAAATTACTTGTTCAGAATGAGATAAGAAGACTCCATTGTAAAAAAATTTAAAAGAAAAAAGGGTAAAAATATATTAATTAAATCATTTAATAAAACATAAAACACATTTTCGTCATAATTTTTAGAAAAAAGGAGTTTTTATAATAAAACATGTTTTAGGACTAGAGAAAAAAAATAATGTCTGGTATTCATAAAAACCTTTTCAGAAAACCTTTTAGGAAAAAAGAGTGGGATAATGGCTATAAAAGATGAAAAAGTTCATGAATAACCATTGGATAATGATATGAAATAATTTATTAAACAAATAACCAATAATTTCATCTTATAAAAATTCAAGTGTAAACAATCTTAAAGAAAATGATATTACATAATAAATCCATAAAAATACCATAACATTGATGTGAGAATCAATCAATGAATAGATTATGTGTGTAAAATTTAATTTGGCATAAAACAATTGAAAAAAAAAATGAAAATTAAAAATTTATTAAAAAAATAATCATATAATATTAACAATAATGAGGAAGCAATATAACCCAATGAAAGTGATTCAGGTTACAAAAATTTTTACCACTTGGTATGTTTTAATTCAAATGACCTCATAAGGAATAATTCCAATTAAAACTCCAAATACCATGTAGATAAATAAAAAATGATATAATATATCAAAATGGGTTATATATACAACCTAAAAAATAAGTAAGTGTTTAATATGAAATTTAGGTCATAGATGTGAAAAGTGAGATGAAAATCCCTTAACAAAGATTTCATTTTGGGTGAATGTACTTTATCATACTGAATATTTTTTTAATTAATTTTAATGGCCCATAATTGAACTGTTATCATATTTATAATATCTTATATTACCTTCTTATAATATCTTATTACTCATTTGTTAATTATTTTCACTATTTTAGGTGTCAATTGCCTTAGTTTTTGGGAATGTTTTAAGAAGTTAATTTTGTTCATACTACATAAATATTGATATTATCATTACCAGAATATAAAAAATGATTTAAATTTTATTTTTATATAGTATAAATGTATTTTATGTAATCCATAATATTTGGAGATAGGAAATAAAATGCACCGATCCTGGAGATGATAGGCTGTATGTACGCATGAACACTACTTCCATTTCATTATAGTATTTTAAATGTATGAAAATTAAATGATATATATATATATATATATTATTAAAGTAGAATAATTATGTCATATATTTCACATACATATATTTTAAAACCATCAGTAATAAATTTCAGGTATTTCTTGAAGGAATCGAATCACTTTGAGGAGGGAGTAGTGCACACGTCCACAAATGAAGTTGTCATATTTACAGAAAATGGAAACCATTAATGTATGTGTAATATAACAATTAAATATTTATCAAGAAAAAATAAATATCACATATATCATATATAAACATTCTTCATCATAATTCCCATCCATGATAGGAGGTAAATGAATAAATGAACATCATTATTTCATGAGGTGCTAGTTCACCGTACACAAATACTATATGTTCTTTAGGCATTTAATGGAAGTGTGTATAGGTTTAGGTCCAAAACATGACATAATAAAACCTATATATATTAATTATACTTATGTTAATATATAATATTATTACAAATATAATTGAATAATTGGAGAAATAAATAAAACTAAATTAATCAATGAATGATGTTACCTATTATTTTGGTAACTCCATTTGTATTATACAAAAAGTCTTAAAAATATTAATTAATTTAAAAAATAAGGATTCTAGTATTAGGGGAGAAAATTTGGGAGCTTATTTGGGCAGTGTTTTGATAATCCAAAAGGCTTTAGAGGTGGGAATATGGGAGAGGGTGAGTGCCTTTTTATCGTGGAGGAAGAGTGGAATTCCTGTAAATTTTTTATATAAGGAATTCCACACCCATTTTCCCCATATCACATTTCTCCAATAATAAATTTTTGTTTGAAACAAGGTTATGGGGTCCATAAATGGACATAAAATGAATCTTTGATTTGTTTATAGGTTAACCAGGACCTTAAGATTAAGGTTTTGTTCCTTGTTAAGCTAATTTTTCTCTTAGTCTCTATAATTAATTTTAATTACATTCAAAACTATTTTTGTCAAAAACTATGTTTAAAATATTAGACATTATAAAGTTTGATTATTCCAAATAATGGATCCATTTTTTTCCGAATTTCAATTTTATAAGTGGTATAAATAAAATGTAATTAATCCCTTGGACAAGATAATAAAGAGATCTTTTAATATTATAATGTTCAAAATTTTAGAATGTTAATATATCCAATTTCAATGTCAAATTCATTAAAATGGACTAAATTTAATTAATTAATGTATATTGATCTAATTAAAAATTAAAACTTATAAAACAATTTACCCCTATAAACAAATTATATGAAATATCAGTTTTGAATAAAAATTCATTATTTTTAACTATTTCTCAAAAAAACGAAACCTCACAGAAAAATAAAAAAATCAACAAAAGATAATTTTTATATTCTGATTTCAAAAATTATGTTTCTTTTTACATATATAATTTATAAATGTTCCAAAAATTGGATTTAAAATTGGTTCCCCATTAAAAGGTGGGAAAAGTGTTTAAAAAAAATACAATTTTAAACATAAAACTGAATTTATTATTATCTTATTCATTTCAAACACATTTGATAACAAGAAATTTATTTTTTGAATATGTAATATATATTTCATTAATATAATTTACTAATAGTAATTAATTTAATTTATTAGGATAAAACACCTTTGTATGCACTAAAACATTTCTCTAACATTTAATTGGGTCTTATATTAATTTCTAATTAATTGGTATCCTATAAATTTTTTTAATAATTTATTTTATAGTTTTAATAAAATATAATTTTTCAAATTCTTTATATATTAATATGCTAAACTGTAGTTCTTAAATTATATTTTCTTTTCTGTAAAACTTGGTCTTACATGTAATGCAAGTTATTGAAGAAAGTCGATGTTCTGGCAGAAAGAATTTTACTCGGAATTATATGCATTGAAATATATATAATAGATTAAATTTATTGAAAATATTAAATATATTCCAATGACTTAGGGAATTATATTCCATTATATTCTTGGTTTTTCATGTCATACATGATATCAAATAAAAGTAACCATTTTAGAATTTTTGGGGTGTTAAATTCTATCAAACTTAAATAAATTACTTCCCCATAATTTAAACTTGATCTTGGTTATCAAGGTTTTGATATTTGGAAATTAATTTGTCAAAAAAACCCACTCCATAAAGGATATCATAATAAATACTATTAATTATTGAGAATAATAAGTATAAAGGTCACATGAAATATATATAACATGGTTTCTATGCAGGACAAAATTTTTGGAAAGTAAAAATATGGATTTGGATGGAAATTATAAATAATTAGAATTAGTGATTTAGATTATCAATAGTAAACAAGTGAATGATAAATGGAATGTTGAGGGAATAAAATCCATTAATCTGTGATGATTTAAAAGACCACCAGTTCAACATAAATTAATGTACTAGGATAATATTTTTTGTTTTTGATATTTTTCTATATGTTGAGTATTTCTTCTATTGCCTTAGTATATAAGGAAATATAAATAATTGATATATTTATATAAACAAAATTTCATCCTTTTTATGTTCTTATATCAATTTATAAATATTCTATTATTTTAATAAATGGATATCCAAATATTTACTTTGATTCTTGAAGCTCTCTATTTTTATTTTTACAAATATTTATATTTATTTATAACTATTTTCCAAAAACAATATTTTTAAATCATTAATCCATAAAAATAAAAATTGATTATACTATTCCATTATTAATATTTATTCATAAAAGTTTTTAAACTAAAAATAATTACACCTTAACTTGGACATCATGGAGGCCATTTTTAGGTAAAAAACCATTATCATCATTTATCTATGGGTTTAATCCCTAACAACGTTTATACTGTCCTTTTTATAAAACCATATTAATATAATTCCTATGATGCTACAGAAAAATTTGTGGAAATATTAATATAATTTAAATCAATAAATTGGAATTTAACTATGGTTTTAAATACAACCTGAATACATAAATACATAATTCATTTTATTTTGACATAGGTCCTTCATTGGTTTAAGGTTTAACCTAGGTAATTAATTTTTATTATCTGTTAAAATACATCATAATAGTTTATAATGAAAATGTAAATTATCATATGAATATTCCCCATTACTGTCAAACCTGGGGCATTGTTAGGCCTGTTGACATATACCTGGATGTGCTCAAGTTAGGACCGATACAACTTTTTTTTGTTTTTTTTACCCCCATGTACATTTATTCTAGAAGTACGTACACTTGTGGTATATAGACCGAGATGTATTTATAGGAAAACCATATAATATCTATCTAAAAAAATAGTATAATGTTCTTAAATACTTATCCTTAACGTATACCTTGTGTGTATGTTTCTCAAATCTATGTTTTCATAAATATATCTCCCAGGGTTGATACCAAACTTCATCTTATAAAACATATAGTGACCTAACCCTAGAAATACAAGATATTGTTTATACTAATATTAAATTAGCATCATTATACTAAAATATTTCCGAAATGACCTGATAGTTTCATAGTCTGGGCAAACCAGATACATATAAGATAATTTTATTGTAAATAATCTCACTAATTCCAATATATATTTTTTCTTTAATAATAACTTTATTCCATTAATAATGTCCTCATATAACTTTCTTATAATACATTAGGGAATCTTGGTTAAATGGTGAGGTCTAATTCTTATCTAGGGTAAAGTATAGTAGAACCAATAATGAATTAGTGAGAATAGTCAATATAGAAATGTAATAATTGAACACCCATTCTATATAATGAATTAAATGTGAAAGGAGTGAATAAAAAATTGGTTGTGTTAAATAACTAATAACAAATTACATTCAAATTAATGGAAAGTCCAAATAAATATAGAAATATAAATAACTGGAAACACAATATATTTAATTAATGAGTTCATAATAAAATGTAACCATATATTTTGTCTTCAAAAAATATCATACATATTAATAAATAAATTGAACTAAAGGAAAGGGTAAATTATTGTACATTATGTATCAGTAACATGTAAAACTATACTACTAAGATCTATCCTCGAAAAGAATTATATCTATGGATAGAAACCTATATATTCTAATAGGAAACAGACTAAAAAGTTTTTTCACTAACTAATTTCATCTCATGGGACTATAGATGCATCGTGGGGATTTCATTAATGGGTAACCAACCTATAGGGATTGTATTAAATGATCAATAACTCAATTATTTCATGTAAAAATAATTCAAATTTTTTGGAATAATTGATTTTATTCAAAAAAATGTTTGTTATCAGATATCCGTATTGAGTAAATTATACTGATTTATGAATATTTACCCAGTAAATAAAATAACATTCAAGTAATCAGTACATTTAAAAATGGTATATGGTTTAGGAATTGAACATATCCCTGAAAATTGATATGGATAACTATGGATATTCAATGTTCAATGATGAAAAGAGATTATATTTTTCAACATGACTAAAAAAGTAATCAAAGAATTGAATTTCAATATAATCCATGGGAATAGAATCATAAACCACAAAAATGAATAATAATAACGGTATGAATACAACATATCCCATGTGGTGTAATAATAAAGGGTTTTTTCAGTGGTGAATAGAGATATTATAAAAATTTATTTTAAAAACATTCTTTAGGAAAATATCATTATTATATTGAAAAAATTATTAAAAATAATCTTCATTGAAAATAAATTTTTGAAATTTTTTTTTAAAAAAATTATTATTTCAAGCATAAATTAGAATCATAAAATAAATGATTAAGGGTAAATTATTACATGTTGTATAAGGTAAAAACATTAATTTTTCATTGTAACAAGACTATAAAAAATCATAAACTCGAAAATAGGCAAGAATATTTCTTTGAAATAATTTCAAAAACAAAAAATGGTTAAAAATGTAGTTAATATATCATTTTTAATGGGTAAAAGAAAATTTTAAAATCCTTTCTAGAAAATAGGGTGTTTAGAATAAAAAATGTTCTTCAACTTAAGAGGAAATAAAGTCGGGTTTCCATAAAAACGTTTTTAAAATATTTTTGGGTACCAAAGAGTGGAAAAATGGTATGATTACATTAAAAATGTTATGAATAACCATAATATAATAAGATTAAAGTATTTATTAAACAAATATCTAAAGATTTATTTTAATGAAAATTCACGTTTTAACAATCTTGAAAAAAATGAGATTGTAATGTTAACCCTTGAAAAGACCATAATGTTGATGTGAGATTAATGAAATGAATAGATTATTTGTGTAAAATTTTAATCCACATAATTTTTTTGACATAGATCAATTTATAGAAACATTTATTACACACATAGTCATTGAATATTAAGGATAATAAGGATATAATATATCCCAATGAAATGTAATGGGTTTATGAAATTATTTACCAATTGATAACTTTTAATTCACAAAACATAAAATAAATAATTCAAATTGTAACTCAAAATAAGTTTTTCTAAAATAATTCATGATATTTTATTTCAAAATGGCCTTAATATACACCACTCAAAATAATTAAGTGGTTAATATGAAAATTTTCTTAAAAATATAAAAAGTGAGATGAAGATCCTTTACATTCAATTCCTTTTTAATGGATGTATTTATGAAACTTTATAATGTTTTTAATCATGTTATTAAATTATTCCAGAACCATAATAGTTTTAGAAATATCGTATATTAAATTCTTATAATATCTTATTATCCATTTGTTAATTATTTTTAGTATTTTAAGTTATAAATTTCTAGTTTATCAGGTATATTTGAACTTTTTATTTTTTTTCCTGATATATATATCATGAATTAATCATCAAAAAAATGAAAAACATGATTGAAATGTTATATATATTTGGTATATATTTATTTATATTAATCCATAACATTTGGATATAAGGAATAAAATGCACCATTCATGGAGATGATAGGTCATACATACCCATGGACACTACATACATTTGATTATAACATATTAAAAAATGTAAATTATTTATATTTATTTTATAATTATAGTATCATATTTACATCATATATTTTCATATATTTATTTAAAAAATTCTATATTAATTTTTAGAATAGACTGAATGATTCACATCACTTTGAGTAGAAGGTAGTCCACATATCCACAAACGATGTTATCATATTTACACAAAATGGGAAGCATTAAGGTATGTGTTTTATAAACATTATAGTAACATAGTGAAAAAATAAATATCACATATATAATATATAAAAGTTGTTTCCATCAAAATACCTAACCATGGTAGGTGGTAAAGTTAAAACAAACAACATCATTTCGTGTGGCGGTAGTTTTTTATGCACACAAATGGTAAGTTCGTTTCCTAGTAGATAGAATTGTGTATAGGTTTTTCTCAAAAAATTAACATAAAAATGAAATAGAATATTTGAAATAATTATTTTATTATATAATATTGTAATATGGATAATTTATGTAGTGGATAATGAGATAAAGCTAAAGTGATCATTAAAAATGTGAACTCTTATTTGGGTAACTCATTTTGGTTTATACCAAAATACATCCACGACTTGATTTTTTCCAAAATTGAGGATTCATGGATTATGTTAAGGACTCTGGGATATTATTTGGTAAGGTTATTATCTATTCAATGAGTTTTATATTTGCGAATAAGTGGGAGTGATGAGTTTATTTTTATAGTTGAGGGGGAGTGGTATTCATGTCAAAATCTAAAAGTGGAAATATCACCCACATTTTTCTATATATAGTTTCACCAATAATGAACCAAATTAAATAATATGGAGTTAATGCTTTAAATATACGCATAAAATGGATTTTGGGAACTTTTCTAGTGTAATTTGTCCCTTATGTTTAAGGTTTAGTCCCTTTTTGAGGTAATTTTTCTCTTAAACACTGTAATTAATTTTAATTACATTCACATAATTTTTTTGTGTAATCAAAAGTTTAAATTATTATAAATTAAAAATAATGATTATTAAAAATATAAAATCTATTTTTTCAATCTCAATCACATAATTCGTAGAAATTAATTTAAAATTTATCACATAGATGGGACGACAATGTTGTATTTTAATGTAAAAAATGTTCAACATTTTGAAATGTTTTTATATCAAATTAAAATGTGAAATGGATTAAAATGAAATAAAGAGGAGTAATTGACTTATAAATTAGATAATTGAACTCCAAAACCAATAACAAAATAAAATTTATCATTATTAAATAAATTATATGTAAAATAGTTTTGAATTATTATTCAGTATTTTTTACTATTCATAAAAAATGAAACCTCATAGGGAAAAAATTCAACATAAGAAACTTTTTATTTTCAAATTTAAAAAATTATGTATATTTGGAAATATTATATTTATTAATGATCCAAAATGTGATTGAAATTATGTAAGAAATTAAAAGGTTTTAAAATATTATTTTTAGAAAAATATAAATTTCAAGCATAAAAACATATTGATTGTTATCATGTTCTTATCAAAACAATTTGATAAATATCAAATTTTTTTATAGAATATATAATCTAAATATTTCAATATTATAATTTACTAATATTAATTATTTTAATTTATTATAATTAAACTCCTATTTAACCATAAAGCATTTATTTTATATTCAATTGGTTCTTATATTAATTTCTAATTAATTAGTATCCTCTAAACCATATATTTTCAAAAGTTTTTTTTAATAATATTAATAAACCCTAATTTAATCGTTAATTTATATATTATTATAATAAATAATAAATTTTTAATAATATATTTTTGTGGATTAATATTGTGTCTCCCTTGTTACGCAGATTATCAAAGAAATTTTTTGTTACGTGAGACATAAGATAACTCGGTACTGTGTGCATTTCAAGCTATATCCTAGATTGAATTAAATTAAAATATTAAATATATTTTAATATCTTGAGATATTATATTCCCTTACATTCTTGTTGTTTCATTTCATACATGCCATCAAATAAAATTTACTATTTTAGATATTAGGGGTGTTAAATAAATAGTGATTACTGATTCAATCACTTCTAAAAAATATTTTCAGTATATGAGATTTATAGAATTAGAAAAAAATTATTAAACCCAATTTTCATTGTATCAAATATAAATTTTTTCATTATATAAGAAACTGAATAATTTATGATGATTCTTAAATGTCTTCTATAAATTTATTCATGCATGCTATCATGATTCACCCTTCAATAACATCACTTTAAATTAAACATGGTCCTCCTTTTCAATTATTGTGGAATAGAACACATATCATGGTGATATCAAATAATCAATAAGGGAAAACATGTAACTAAGAAAATTATGTAATAAGCATAGAATAAGTTTTATGATTGGAATATGTAAACAACATGAATCCATATTCAAATTGAAAAATGAGATCATTCTATATCCAAGATAATAAATTAAAACACTAAAATAATTAAAAATGATCTTATACTGATAGATTTCCTAATGATGGACATCAAAAACATAATGTCAATGCCTCATGAGTATGAACTTATCTTTTTATGGGTTGATGTATATAAAAACACCCAACATGATTTGTATAATGATACTGGTCGATTCATTGATGGGATATATAATTTTTTCCCAAATCCATCACCTAATTACATCCAATTCATTCACCATATGATTCCAAAATAATTTTCATACAATTCCATAGGGAACCTCTCCCTGAATAAAAACATTGCTATCTATATAATGAAAAATATTGAATATCAATGCATTATAAACCAATATTTATAGTCAATAATCATCTATAATTTTTATACATTTATCTATTTTAATAAAATGGATAACAAGACTATTACTAATACATAAAAAGAAGATATATGGTTAATTAATAATAAGTCTACCTTCCAATAATCTTTCATATTTTAATAAAAATATATAAAATTACATGAATTTTCCAAAAGTTATTAATTTTTTTACGTGAACATAATCTAATCAAAATAATGTAAAATATGATTTTCATGCCTTATAGAGAAATGTGTATAATTATAACTCAATACTTGAATACTTAGATTATAAACCCTCAAAATAAATAAGATATATGGATGTAATATAAAATAACCAAATAGTTGAGAATTTTTTTCAAATTGATTTTGTAGTATGAATTTATATCCCCAAAAAACAATTAGATTATAGTATAAAATAAAATAGTGGGAAAAATTTACCCAACTTTTATAAAATAAGATCAAACAATGATCAGAATCATATTACAATAGAATTGATACAAAAAATCCTCAATAGTGGGTAAGAAATTTAATTAATATCCACATGAATAAGGGGAAATGATATGGATATTGAATCCCATGAAATAAAAGGTGTATTTTAAACATTAATCCATGGGAATTAAAAAAACACCATACAAAGTAATTATGGGGAATAAGGTTCATTATTATTAAAGAATTATGATGAAGAGAAAGAAAAATATTATGAATTTAAAACTTTCGAATAATAACTACTAGGAAAGACCAATTGAAATTAAACATAAAATACAATGATTTAAAGAAAATTAATTATATGATATCTCAAATGGGTTTTATATATAACACATAGCTAAAATTATTTTCATAATACCAAATAGATTTTAAAGATAGGAATTTTATATGGGAAACAATACATACTATCTTGACTTCCCAAATTGTACATTAACCTATTTTATCATAAATATGGATATCGTAATCACATTATTTGTATCATTGCTCAAATATATTTACATTTATATTCTGTATAAGTATCCATTATTTACATGAATTCATATGATATTCCAAAATAGTTGTTTATTATGCTGATCACTTTTATTAGACTCGCAATTAAACTTCTTATATGAAATATTATTCAATGTATCATTATTAATTAGTCATTAAGGATACATAAAATTATTTTTTATATTTTTTTATGATTTTTGAGAGAATATTCATTAGTGTTTTTATAAGGCCCCAGCCTTAAACCTTACTTAATCTTGAGTTATTACAAGATTACACATTGAGGATCTTTTCAGGTTTAGAGTTTTAGAGAATTAGATCATGAAACTTGCATTACATTCCACATTTAAACAAAGTGGTTACATAAAAGACAGTATTCATTCTTCCCATCAATGGAAACATATTTAAAATATAACACGGATTCTTTCTTGACACATCCTTGACACTATCATCACATCATGTACATTTCCCTTGACCTGTGAAAAACATTTCAAAAACTTGGGATGAGCACAAAAAGCTCAGTAAGGTATAGAAAAATATGGAAAGGAAACATGGGTACACATTTACATAAGAATGAGTTCATACTTTACCCATAAAACATAGGCATATCAAATCATGAATAAATCATAGAAAACATAAGACATAAAGGTAACTTGAGGCATTCATAACATTCTTACGTAGGGAGTAACCCTCTTGGTTACGTTTGGAATACCCATCACAGTATATTCCCTAAATCTCTTCGGAGAAACCTTAACGTTTCACTCCTTCGCGTTACCCAATGCATTGGAGAGCTATATCGGGCTCACCCGCCCTTAGTTTATCACGGAACTACCCGTTCTTCATAACAATGCCCAAGAACCATAACATAATTGTATCACATAAAACATGAATAAAGGAAACATAACATTTCCACATTTCAATATAACATTTTAGGATATTGAAATAATGAATCCATTCAAAAAGAAACCATTTCCAAAACAATTTAAAACATTTAATGAAGATATTTTTGAATCAAAGTGTCCCATACCACCTTGAAGCTTAAAATTTTAAACCATTAATATCCATATAAATAAATCCTTAAAACCATTTTGAAAACATGGATATTAACAAGAACAAATAATTAAAATATTTAAAACGATATTTTGGTTAAAGGGGTTTTACCAAAATTAGAGACACTTGAATACAATAATTGAGGAATAACATTTAGTAAGAACTTTATAATATCATGAGAATAAAAGGATTCATGATATAATACTCCAAAGGACAGTATATACACCATATAAGAGTGAATTGGTGCATAACAACAATGAACCCTCAATAGAAATGTCAAATGTGATGAAATCCATTATAGAGAAGGTATCCTTAAATTAAGGACAAATAAATCTAAAAAATATGTGTGAAAAAAATAAATACACCCAATATAAGTGGATATTAAGTGTAAAACAATAAAAGGTCATTCACACATATTCAATGGATGACATATTAAATGTCTACATGTTGAACCCAAAGAAATCGAAATTGGGTTAAAAAGTTCCCTTGACAGCCTAACGGCATCACATCAAAATGAGTTGATGAGAGATAAAAAGTGTATCTCATCACTTGGACATAAAATTTACATCAATAAGGATATATGAGAACATATCCCAACATAACAATGTGTAAATTAAAAGACCCAACAAAAGAAGTCTTTTAAAAAAAAGAGGAGGGTGAAAGGTTCCCTTACCGACTTGGGTATCTTTCAAAACATACACCCCATGAAATAAGGGCAATAAATCATTGATGTAAATACTCATAAACGAAAGTATATTACACAAATAGTAGAATAATGGGCAGCACATACACCACTCAAAGGAAATTGTGGCAAATGTAGCATAAATCTCACGGGAATAAAAGTGAGATGAAAAATCCCTTACGAAAACTCGGCAGCCTAACGGCGCCACATAAAACTTCCAAAAAGGATTGATGAGAGAGAATAGGGTCTCTCATCACATGAACATAAAAATTACAGTTGGAGTAATATAAAATAACATCCCAATCATAAGAAAGATGAGCTTAAAAGAAATTACATAAAAGAGTGTACTTAAAAAGAAAGAGAGGTGTAGGATCCCTTACCTCGGGTCCGACTTGACTTGATCGTTCTTTAATATCCTGAATAATAAACTTGAGTTAATTTCTACTTCCTTAAGAACCTTTTTCAAGTTCATTATTCCTTTTATACCACTTATTACCATGTCATAAACATAATGTAATCATTTAAGTTAATAATATTTGTTTTGCCGATATTTGGTTCTTAAGTCGAAAGTGGACTTCTTACAATTACATGTTGTTCGTGTGGCCAAATGTTTATTATAAACAGAATTGTATTCATGATGTAGATATCATATATGTCATATATATCCAGTACATGCATGCATTTATAACATTACATAATCATTTAGAGGTAAGAAATGAAATGCACCGTTCATGGAGACGGTAAGCCGTACGTACGCATGAACGCTACTTCCATTTCTAT
Source organism: Viscum album (assembly GCA_963277665.1). Classification (NCBI taxonomy): domain Eukaryota; kingdom Viridiplantae; phylum Streptophyta; class Magnoliopsida; order Santalales; family Viscaceae; genus Viscum; species Viscum album. Next base: position 1,343,103,667 of record OY728123.1, read on the forward strand.
TTCATTGTTTATAGAATGGAATCATAATGATATAAAGGTATATTATAATTACAGTATAATATCATATATAATATCATATTTCCATCCTTTATACATCCCACATATGGTATTAACGAATCAAATCACTTTTAGGGGGCGGTAGTCCGCGCTTCCTAAAATGAAGATATCGTGTTTTACCCATAATGGAAACCATAAAGGTATGCCCAAAATGAAAAAAAAAACAGAAGCTTAAGGAAAACATAAACATATTATATATCATATATAAAAATAGTGACATCATAATGGCCACCTTTGAAGGTGTTTAATGAGTGTTGAACAATCATCGTTTCGGGAGGCAGAATTTCGCCATCCACGGAAACCTTATGTTCTTTAACCATTTGATGTAGTTGTGTGAGAGTGTAGCTCAAATAAATCTTATAACAACATCCTAGTATATTGAAGATACTGGTGTTGTTACAAAAGAAGTAAATAAAAAGAGTTTAGGGGGTTGGAGAAGCAAAATAAAACAAATGAACATGAGAGAATGAATTACCTTTAAAAGTGTAACTCCTTTTGAGTTGAGCCTAAAGGCTTCCTTTGAAAGGATTCTGCCCAAAGGGAATCCTCTAGGATGAGGAGAGAGATGTGGAGAGAGCAAATGGGCAGGGTTTAGCCGAGCCAATGGCTTGAAGAGTGTGTGAAGTGAGGTAGAGGTGGGGGCCTTTTATAAGGGGAGAGGAGGGGCACTTTTGGAAAGTAAAGAAACATTACATTATTTGAAAATGTGTTTCGGTTTTAAAAGGTCCCACATTGATGTAATTCGTGGATAAGGTGATAAGGGTTCGAAATCCACTCATCCAATTGGGTTTGGACATGTGTAGTTCATAGAGTTTACATTATCTTTCTATTTTATTTAAATCGTCAAATAATGATGTCATCGCTGCATCATTATTATGTCATAAATAATTAAATTTATTTAATGTCTAAAAATTATAAAACAAATACTATGATATAGGAAATCTTTTTAGCTTTCCAATTACTATTTATAATCAAAATTTGGACTTGTGTAACCCCACTTAAAAATTTTTTTAGTAAAACATATCATGTTTGTGTCAATTTTTCTTTTACATTAAATAAAATGTTATTTATGTCATTTCCCAACCAAAGTGGATCCATGGGGTCCCCAAGTTGACCCATGGCTTGTCTTGGTCGGCCATGACACAACCAATAAGGTTGGGACATGTGTCTAGGTCATTTTATATTATTAAAGCATTATTTATACCTTAAACTACCCTAATTACCACTAATCGCGATTAAGAACTTAATGAGTTACTATTCACCAAAAAATTATTATAATCTCATTGAACCACATTTTACTTCTTAATGACAACCATGTATGTCGGATTTTCAAAATTCAATACACATTAGTGGTAAAATTTCATTTAACTGAAAAATCAGTTTGCTTGATTACCACTTAGTGGTTTCACTATTCATCAAAAATTGAAGTTTTTCAGAAAAATCCCAAAAATTCACCCTAAGCTATAATTGATATTCCGAATTCAAAAATGAAGTCCATTTTACAAAATTCAAAACATATTAGTCCCATTAATTAATTTAATAATTAATTCCCGCTGTCAGCGCAAATAGCGTGTTTTCATAAAACAATAAGTATCAAAAGATTGACACTAGTTTACGTCTGATTTCAAAGTGAAATTAATTCCAACGACCACTATGGGATTTAATGGTAAAAATATTTTCAAATTTCACTTTAAAAACAATTCAAAATATTATCTAATCATATAAATAAATTAGATTAAAAAGTGGTTTTGAACTAAAATACAACATTTTACACTATTCATTAAAAAAAATGAACCTTATCGGAAAGATACCAAAAAATTACACAAAGTAAAATTTGATGTCCCGATTCTTAGTAAGAGTTGTATTTGGTCCAAAATAATGTTTAAGAGTGAACAAAACTATATTTAATTATCGTTCAACATCAAAAGGTGATAAGTGAACCTTTAGTGAAAACTAGGGCATATACGCCTAAAATTGAATTCTTTCCGTATTTTAAGCCTCTATCCTTTATTGGATAAATGTAAAAACATATAAAAACATATATAATCATATCTTAGTTATTTCTATCCATTCCCACCAATACAATGGCTACATGTTAACTACCATTTAAAATTATTTTATTAGAGTGCAACGTAAGATTCCCAAGAAACTCGTTGTTGCGTGTTGGGTACGCCATCGAGCATAGCATCCCCTTTAAAGTCATATTAATATTTTATTCACAAATATGGAAAAATATGAAAATGTCATATTATTTATTTACCTGGGGTGTTACATCCTTCCCCCCTTTTGGGAATTGCGTCCTCGCAATTTTAAAATTGCTCTTGGAAACATCCTTGAAAGTCCCACATCGGAACAAAAGTCGGTAAAACAAACACTTTAAAATAAAGAAAGATAAGTACAAAGGTCACCCGAGTTAACCCATACTAGGATTCCAAGTATGAAAATATGGACATGGAGGAAAAAACAAAGGGTCATGTTCTGATGGAGAGTGACAGAAAACATGTTTAGGAGAAAGTTAACCACGAGAAAATCACAAACTAGTGATGGGTTAAACGGTATTCGATTCCTCAGTAGGAAAATTTAATAGACAACATTTTTGTTTTACGTTACTTTTTATTGAGGAATTTATTCATAAGGAAACATAATCACTTATCATATTGACTTTAAACCTTTATTAGATTCCTTACACAAACTCATATTTTCTCCAAAAGATGAGTATTTAGGAAGACTTGTTCACATTAAGAGTACTATAATCAACTTCTAGAGAATCACCTAATCCACAAAATAGAACTATATACTTCCCATGTCTTTAGACTTTAACCAAATCCAAAACCAAAAAGGCTAGTACAAGATCAGATAATTTAGAAAAGGATAACCCCTTATAAAAAGAAAATCTATTCTTATTCTCCAAAATTTGTCCAACAAAACCCAAAGTTCAATGAGGACCATCCGATAAACAATTTTTTCCATAAAATTCTTCAAAGTAAACCAATATAAGATTGAAACCCAAATATTTGAAGGATTTAGTCACATAGTCTTCCAAGTTAAATCGTAACATTTATCTCCAAACAACATCAGTTGCTCCTAAAGTCTCACATTGAAAAGTAATTATCCTAATCACATATCCTCCATGATAGGTTAATCATTTTCATAAATAACCCAAAATCAACTTACTCTTAATTCATAAAATCATATAACTGAAAAGAATCAGTCAAACTAACCAGGGACTTCACGTAGTCCAGTGGTAGGCGATAAATAACAGTCGCACTTTGGTTGTGGGTTCGATTCCCGCAGCTTTGTCCGATGCGACGGGTAGTCACACGGTCTGCGTGTTGTCCTTTTTTCAAAACTATATAATTCTCAAATCATTACCCAAAAAGGGATAAAATCATCAAAAATAACCATAACATAATTTAACCTCAATTTTATCTCATGCCTTTCACTTCAATCATAACATATGGTAACCCATAATTACCTCAAAAGTAAGGATCATATAAACCCAAATGGTTCTTTATAACTATGTCCACAAAAGAAAAGATAACTATTACTTGAATAAAATTTGCCTATATTAAACATCAGGGTTACATATAATATAAAAAGTCTTCTAATGCAACCCCATCATCAAAAGAGACTTAATACTCTTAAGAATTTCACCCTAACTCTTGAAGCCCTTATATGTTGACATCTTACTCATTCAACATTCTTCATGATCCATTATCCATTCCTTTCCAACTTATTCCGAAATACCTCTTTCCTACAAACAAAATCATGAATCATATCCTAAGATTCCAAAATAAGAAAACAATAGTCATAAAATAGTACATACCTTTGATTGGTCATTGTCAGTTTCTTCATCCTCAATCAGAATGGCATTAGGTATTGGTAAACGAATATTGGTACGCTCTTGGTGACCCCATTCACGAAACTTCTTCATAGGACATGTGTTTGCATAATGACCATGCACACCACATTTAAAACATTCAATTGATCCCTCAGAAAGAACTTCTTTCCCTTTCCTCGAGACAACTGGATGCTTCCTTTTTCCATGACAGGTTCTTGATTTATGACCTTCATTTCCACATCTATAGCATATTTCTGTCCCTTTGAAACATTTTCCTAGGTGTTTCTTTCCACATCTTTGACACATAGGTTTTTGAACACACATACCTTTATGATTATTTCCTGTACTTCCGTAGGGATTTGTTTCTTGCATATATGATGCCTTAGAGAAAACTCCAAGGTTTAGGTGGTCAATCATGACTCCAGATAGTTGGTTGAGGATAAACAGAAGAGTTCTCATTGCATCTCCCATATCATTCAGTTGCTTGCTCAAAAAGCTGTCACAGTTTCCTTCACATCCACTGTTACTTTGGTGCCTGCTAGATCCAGCCATTTACTAAAACCAAAAAGGTCAGTGTGAGTATATCAACAAAACCATCATGTACTAATGAGGAAGGTAAACACTAAGATACACTTACTCATTCACTTTATCTAAAACTAGGACTCTTTCTGAAATCCTAACCATTATGGTAATGTCACTTATGCTTAAAGAATACCCTAACCTCTAAAGTTATCTAAACCGACCTTTGATACCAACTATAAGGCCCCAGCCTTAAACCTTACTTAATATTGAGTTATTACAAGATTACACATTGAGGATCTTTTCAGGTTTAGAGTTTTAGAGAATTAGATCATGAAACTTGCATTACATTCCACATTTAAACAAAGTGGTTACATAAAAGACAGTATTCATTCTTCCCATCAACGGAAACATATTTAAAATATAACACGGATTCTTTCTTGACACATCCTTGACACTATCATCACATCATGTACCTTTCCCTTGACCTGTGAAAAACATTTCAAAAACTTGGGATGAGCACAAAAAGCTCAGTAAGGGATAGAAAAATATGGAAAGGAAACATGGGTACACATTTACATAAGAATGAGTTCATACTTTACCCATAAAACATAGGCATATCAAATCATGAATAAATCATAGAAAACATAAGACATAAAGGTAACTTGAGGCATTCATAACATTCTTACGTAGGGAGTAACCCTCTTGGTTACGTTTGGAATACCCATCACAGTATATTCCCTAAATCTCTTCGGAGAAACCTTAACGTTTCACTCCTTCACGTTACCCAATGCATTGGAGAGCTATATCGGGCTCACCCGCCCTTAGTTTATCACGGAACTACCCGTTCTTCATAACAATGCCCAATAACCATAACATAATCGTATCACATAAAACATGAATAAAGGAAACATAACATTTCCACATTTCAATATAACATTTTAGGATATTGAAATAATGAATCCATTCAAAAAGAAACCATTTCCAAAACCATTTAAAACATTTAATGAAGAGATTTTTGAATCAAAGTGTCCCATACCACCTTGAAGCTTAAAATTTTAAACCATTAATATCCATATAAATAAATCCTTAAAACCATTTTGAAAACATGGATATTAACAAGAACAAATAATTAAAATATTTAAAACGATATTTTGGTTAAAGGGGTTTTACCAAAATTAGAGACACTTGAATACAATAATTGAGGAATAACATTTAGTAAGAACTTTATAATATCATGAGAATAAAAGGATTCATGATATAATACTCCAAAGGACAGTATATACACCATATAAGAGTGAATTGGTGCATAACAACAATGAACCCTCAATAGAAATGTCAAATGTGATGAAATCCCTTATAGAGAAGGTATCCTTAAATTAAGGACAAATAAATCTCAAAAATATGTGTGACAAAAATAAATACACCCAATATAAGTGGATATTAAGTGTAAAACAATAAAAGGTCATTCACACATATTCAATGGATGACATATTCAATGTCTACATGTTGAACCCAAAGAAATCGAAATTGGGTTAAAAAGTTCCCTTGACAGCCTAACGGCATCACATCAAAATGAGTTGATGAGAGATAAAAAGTGTATCTCATCACTTGGACATAAAATTTACATCAATAAGGATATATGAGAACATATCCCAACATAACAATGTGTAAATTAAAATACCCAACAAAAGAAGTCTTTTAAAAAAAAGAGGAGGTTGAAAGGTTCCCTTACCGACTTGGGTATCTTTCAAAACATACACCCCATGAAAGAAGGGCAATAAATCATTGATGTAAATACTCATAAACGAAAGTATATTACACAAAGAGTAGAATAATGGGCAGCACATACACCACTCAAAGGAAATTGTGGCAAATGTAGCATAAATCTCACGAGAATAAAAGTGAGATGAAAAATCCCTTACGAAAACTCGGCAGCCTAACGGCGCCACATAAAACTTCCAAAAAGGATTGATGAGAGAGAATAGGGTCTCTCATCACATGAACATAAAAATTACAGTTGGAGTAATATAAAATAACATCCCAATCATAAGAAATATGAGCTTAAAAGAAATTACATAAAAGAGTGTACTTAAAAAGAAAGAGAGGTGTAGGATCCCTTACCTCGGGTCCGACTTGACTTGATCGTTCTTTAATATCCTGAATAATAAACTTGAGTTAATTTCTACTTCCTTAAGAACCTTTTTCAAGTTCATTATTCCTTTTATACCACTTATTACCATGTCATAAACATAATGTAATCATTTAAGTTAATAATATTTGTTTTGCCGATATTTGGTTCTTAAGTCGAAAGTGGACTTCTTACAATTACATGTTGTTCGTGTGGCCAAATGTTTATTATAAACAGAATTGTATTCATGATGTAGATATCATATATGTCATATATATCCAGTACATGCATGCATTTATAACATTACATAATCATTTAGAGGTAAGAAATGAAATGCACCGTTCATGGAGACGGTAAGCCGTACGTACGCATGAACGCTACTTCCATTTCTATTTCATTGTTTATAGAATGGAATCATAATGATATAAAGGTATATTATAATTACAGTATAATATCATATATAATATCATAGTTCCATCCTTTATACATCCCACATATGGTATTAACGAATCAAATCACTTTTAGGGGGCGGTAGTCCGCGCTTCCTAAAATGAAGATATCGTGTTTTACCCATAATGGAAACCATAAAGGTATGCCCAAAATGAAAAAAAAACAGAAGCTTAAGGAAAAACTAAACATATTATATATCATATCTAAAAATAGTGACATCATAATGGCCACCTTTGAAGGTGTTTAATGAGTGTTGAACAATCATCGTTTCGGGAGGCAGAATTTCGCCATCCACGGAAACCTTATGTTCTTTAACCATTTGATGTAGTTGTGTGAGAGTGTAGCTCAAATAAATCTTATAACAACATCCTAGTATATTGAAGATACTGGTGTTGTTACAAAAGAAGTAAATAAAAAGAGTTTAGGGGGTTGGAGAAGCAAAATAAAACAAATGAACATGAGAGAATGAATTACCTTTAAAAGTGTAACTCCTTTTGAGTTGAGCCTAAAGGCTTCCTTTGAAAGGATTCTGCCCAAAGGGAATCCTCTAGGATGAGGAGAGAGATGTGGAGAGAGCAAATGGGCAGGGTTTAGCCGAGCCAATGGCTTGAAGAGTGTGTGAAGTGAGGTAGAGGTGGGGGCCTTTTATAAGGGGAGAGGAGGGGCACTTTTGGAAAGTAAAGAAACATTACATTATTTGAAAATGTGTTTCGGTTTTAAAAGGTCCCACATTGATGGAATTCGTGGATAAGGTGATAAGGGTTCGAAATCCACTCATCCAATTGGGTTTGGACATGTGTAGTTCATAGATTTTACATTATCTTTCTATTTTATTTAAATCGTCAAATAATGACGTCATCACTGCATCATTATTATGTCATAAATAATTAAATTTATTTAATATCTAAAAATTATAAAACAAATACTATGATATAGGAAATCTTTTTAGCTTTCCAATGACTATTTATAATCAAAATTTGGACTTGTGTAACCCCACATAAAAATTGTTTCAGTAAAACATATCATGTTTGTGTCAATTTTTCTTTTACATTAAATAAAATGTTATTTATGTCATTTCCCAACCAAAGTGGATCCATGGGGTCCCCAAGTTGACCCATGGCTTGTCTTGGTCGGCCATGACACAACCAATAAGGTTGGGACATGTGTCTAGGTCATTTTATATTATTAAAGCATTATTTATACCTTAAACTACCCTAATTACCACTAATCGCGATTAAGAACTTAATGAGTTACTATTCACCAAAAAATTATTATAATCTCATTGAACCACATTTTACTTCTTAATGACAACCATGTATGTCGGATTTTCAAAATTCAATACACATTAGTGGTAAAATTTCATTTAACTGAAAAATCAGTTTGCTTGATTACCACTTAGTGGTTTCACTATTCATCAAAAATTGAAGTTTTTCAGAAAAATCCCAAAAATTCACCCTAAGCTATAATTGATATTCCGAATTCAAAAATGAATTCCATTTTACAAAATTCAAAACATATTAGTCACATTAATTAATTTAATAATTAATTCCCGCTGTCAGCGCAAATAGCGTGTTTTCATAAAACAATAAGTATCAAAAGATTGACACTAGTTTACGTCTGATTTCAAAGTGAAATTAATTCCAACGACCACTATGGGATTTAATGGTAATAATATTTTCAAATTTCACTTTAAAAACAATTCAAAATATTATCTAATCATATAAATAAATTAGATTAAAAAGTGGTTTTGAACTAAAATACAACATTTTACACTATTCATTAAAAAAAATGAACCTTATCGGAAAGATACCAAAAAATTACACAAAGTAAAATTTGATGCCCCGATTCTTAGTAAGAGTTGTATTTGGTCCAAAATAATGTTTAAGAGTGAACAAAACTATATTTAATTATCGTTCAACATCAAAAGGTGATAAGTGAACCTTTAGTGAAAACTAGGGCATATACGCCTAAAATTGAATTCTTTCCGTATTTTAAGCCTCTATCCTTTATTGGATAAATGTAAAAACATATAAAAACATATATAATCATATCTTAGTTATTTATATCCATTCCCGCCAATACAATGGCTACATGTTAACTACCATTTAAAATTATTTTATTAGAGTGCAACGTAAGATTCCCAAGAAACTCGTTGTTGCGTGTTGGGTACGCCATCGAGCATAGCATCCCCTTTAAAGTCATATTAATATTTTATTCACAAATATGGAAAAATATGAAAATGTCATATTCTTTATTTACCTGGGGTGTTACAGTTTTAGTCATTATATTTGAAGATGAAATTGATAAATAATCGAATGGTGTTTTCATATTTAATTATTTAAATAATAATATAAAAAATTCAGAATAAAAATTCATTATTTAAGCGTTTATATTTTATTATTCCAATTTATTATAACCCTATATTCATTCATTATATAAACTCAATGCACTGTTCATGTTGGTGGTTAAACTGCTATAAACATGGAAATATATTCATTTAATGGATGATTGTGAAGAGGTTTTATGGAAATATAATTATAATATACGAATAATTATATTATTTGGTTTTTATTAGTGATATATATCAATAAAGGATGAATTATATCTGGAATTAATGTATATGGAAATATTATACAATTTGAATAAAATATTATCCTCTTATTGTTCTTATTATAAATTATTACATTGATGATGATCATTTGTTGATCGTATCATTAATATGTTCTATAATTTTTTATACATGAACATTAATGACTTCATAAAAATTATACGTATTTTTTAATAAAATATTTATATTTATCATTATAAGGGGGTGATGGAAAATGAAACATGTCTCATCATGAAGGTAGTAGACTACACAATTCACAAATAATAGTTTTATTTTTATTAATGGATGTGGTATATAGATAAATAATTATACTAAACATAATGTAGTAATAATAAATTTTATAAATTATACTACTATAAATTAATTATTGTGGAAATTATAAACTTTAATAAAGATAATTAAGGAGAAATTATATAATTGATAAAACAAAATTCAGGTACTCAAATTTTTATAATATTTATACTTCAAAATGAAATATTTTGATAAATAATTATGAGTTTTTATATTAGATTTGGGATGGGGTTATAGTGAGTGAAATATTTTGGATATTAAGGGATAAATTTTAAGGTAAGGCATGATATAAGTAGTGGAGATGTTACAATTTTTAAGTGAGGAGAAGGGTAGTTTTGGAAGCAACACTTCCATTTTAAAAAATATCTATTTAAAATTTAAGAGTAAAAACCCCAAAAATGTTCAAAATATAATGGAAATTGTGTGTGGTTATAAAATCAAATCAACCTCCCCTTTGTATGAAATGTTTTTTAGTGATTTTTCTTTTAATATTTTAACATTTTAACTAGATTACTTTTACCATTGTAATAATTTTTTATACTTTATTATTAATTTTAATGTCATATATTAAGGATGATACCTTCAAATAATTTTATACTTTTATTTATAATTCCTAAATAATTCTATCAAATAAAATTTTTAATGGTTAGAAAATATTATTTCAGACAAAACTAACTAAATACATTAAAAGTTTTTTTTATTAAAATGTTTTTTTAGAAATTACATTTACATATAATAATAAATTATTGTGTGTACTAGTTATAATGAAATTTAATGATTTATTATAAAATAAATTAATTTTTTTAGTATATAAAGGAAGGACAATGTTTAGTTTTCCATGAAAATTCTTCATTCAAAGAAAATACCAAAAAAAATATTTATCAAAGTGGTATTATAATTAGTTATAAAAATGTTTAAGATTGGATTTCTAATATCAATGAATATATTAAAATGAATTTTGTTGTATAATATAATCAAATTTAATCATCTTAGAGGGTTTTTATTCATATATGTCACTCTTATATATCGATAAATTTATATCTGTTAAATGTTTCTTGAAAAAAAAAACTCAACAAAAAACATGTTTATAAAAATGATCACATATTCATACAACGCCATTTCATATAGGATAAATTCCAAAATAAAGATCATTTTTATTATTTTAAAATTATAAAATTTATAAATATTTCTTTTAATAAAGTTAGAAAATATAAGGTCATACACTTTTTATTAGAGAATAGAATTTTCAAATAATGACTAATAGAACCCATTTTTCAATTCATTACCATCTAAATTAGTGTTAAAAAATATCAATATGAAACATAATATATCATTTGCAATGGGACTTCTTAAATATAATTTTTTATCTAGTTGATGGAACACCAATTACGGGGTGTGAAAAAATTAAATATATTTTTCTAGTCCAGTGTAGTGGCTGACCAAGGTCGTCTCACTTATGGTGATTTATCGGGTTTTCCCAAACATAACCAAATTCATATATTTCATACTTCTATTTGTTTGATTTTATTTAATAAATGAAATAAATTATATTTATGAATAATAATTAAATGACAAAAAGTAATCTAATTTAACAACCCATGTACTTATAAAATATATTGATTTCATTTTATCTTTAATTAGTGAAATTCATTATAATTGTATAATGAAATAAGTGGTATTTATAAAAATTAATCAGTATACAAAATAAAATAATAACCTCCCTTATGAGATTATAAATAGAAATCATGTATTTCATAAGATAAAATATGATATATTTATATCACGATAGAAGTATATAATTTTTTTGAAAAATCTAAATTATGTGTTATTATTTTTTTCAAAGAAATTTTTTTATTGACACTTTTATAATTAATATAATGATTTGAAATAAAATATTTAATTATAAAATATATTGAAAAAAAAACATATTGTGGTCTTATGATTATAATACAATTTATCACACTTTATATAATTTTATACTCTGTCATAAAATCAGTTATAATTTTAATACTGTTATTTTTCAAATAAATTATGATTTTAATTAAAAATTAAATATGTAAAATTTAGAAAATTATTTTCATACAATGGATTTCATTTTTAAATTTTACATTCTGAAAATTTTTTATGGTGAATTTTTTGGATTTTTCTAAATTTTTTTAATTTTTGTGAACTATGAAATACAATAATTTACAGTATACAACATTATAATATAAATATACTATTTATTGAGTAATTTTTAAAGTAATCACAGTAATAATTTAAAATAATTATACATTTACTATATTTAGTCTGTTGAATTAGAAAAATTAAAATTCTTGCTCCAAAATAATAAAGTAATGAATAAAATAATCCAAAACACCCATCTCCTCCTCAATAAATACCACCTATCAACACTTATTCTCCTCACACCTAAAAAGCCTTGAATATTTTCCTAATTACTAATAATAGGATTCAAAATCCTCTCCCCCATTTCACGGATCCTTTGGGATCAGTAAAATTTCAATTCAAATTCCCTTAATGGGGTTTTGAAGGAGAATAATTCAAGAGGTAAAATCCTCTTTCTTTTTCTTTTATTTTCATTTCAATTGATTTTCTTTTCTTATTATCTCCTAACCTATACTCAACCAAGTTACATGAAAACTCATGTATCCTAAACATATATAAAATTTATTTTTTATTGTAATATCCATCATGAAACCTCTCCTATATTCTTCTTATTCAAGAAAATGAAAACATTGTTCGTGACATATTGATTCACCACCTTCATGGATGAGGATTTTTCATTCTATTTCACTTTCATCAAGGATGTACATAAAAACATTATTTTGGTCAAAAAATATATTAATATGTATATTATAATTTTTTTAATTTTATGGAACTAATTTATAGGCATTACCTTATATAAAATGAAACTAGTTTTTGATGGTCCGAAAACAACCAAAAAAACTAAACATTTATCATTAATGTTTTATCTAATTAATCATCCTCATATATGAAAAAATGATATATGGTATCATTGAAAATTAATGAAACATATTAATACAATTTATTTTCACTTCTATATTTTTTTCTTCAATTGGACAAGAAAATATATAATGAACCAACCATGGAAACCATGAAATAAATGCACCCCAAACATTGAAAAAACAATATATTATTAATAAATGGGAAAACATATGTATAGATGATCATATAATTTATTATAAATATGAATATACTTATATAAAAAACTAATTACACACCTTAAACCATTATAAAATAGTTTTTAACATGTTTTGGGGAAGTCAACCTTGAGTTAAGTGGATTTACTTTAAAAATCCTCTTTAAAGTCACTTTTTAAAAATATTAAAAATGTTGCTTTACCATAAACAACATCTGAGGATATTATTAATTTTATGATAACATATTATTTTTATGACTTATTTAAATTATTTCATTTGAATTTTCAATGATGTTTGTTTCCTTGACATATGCATAATATTCTTCTAGAATAAATATATGTCCTCAATAAATTATTATTATGATGCAAGTATTCATGTTCAATGATTACAATATGGTTCATGGGAATTATTTATGATGATGGGTGGTTGAATTATAAACTAACATGCATAATTCAATGATATCCCTCCAATTAATTGGGTATGTTTGAAGTTAACTGTAATGGTTGTTCCAAGTGAAAATACGATAGTTACACCATAAGGTATCTGAATGGGTTACATTTTAAGTAATCCACAAGGGTTAAAAATCATATGGAATCCCTCAGGGTTATGATCATAATAATTATGGTAATAAATTGATTCTGAAATTTACCTAAATTGGTATCTTATTATTTCAGTGTCTTGTGGAAACCCCTGGTTTTCAAAATGAATGTATATGTTAATTTTAAGGTTGATAAGTTTATCTATCATGTGTTTATAAGTATGAATGGACTAACAGTTTTATTTAAATTCTTTTATTTCTATTACTGAGAATTATATTTTAATGAAACATTTAAAAAATAATTCACATGGTTTATGGATGGGTAATATAAATGAAGAATTCAATATTAAGTGTAATGAAGTTTGTTATGGAAAGAAGGAAAGCATTTTTTTGAAGTTTAATATTGTGAAAAAATGGATTTTGTGTAGAATATTATAATTTTTAATATAGGAGTTTCAATATACATGTTATGAACTAAGTCTCTAAAACCCTAAATTGAACTGATCTTTGGGAATGTAAAAAATGTTATTTTTTTGTTGAATTTACGAGAATGCGTAATAATTATGGTTGTGTCTTTATAGTTGGGATCAGAGCACAGTTTTGATAACTTCAAGGGTAATTATGATTTTAATATAATACCATAAATTATTTTTACATTATTTTTATGTTTAAATGATATAAAATTCTAATATTACCATGTTTCTTCATCTAAATTATGTATGTTTAGAATATTTTTAAGTTGAATAAACATAGAAAATGAAGTAGGAAGGCACTAAGAGGATGATATATTTCTGAATCTACAACCTAGAATGGTGTGAATTATAATTGATTAGTTTGTGAATGTAATGTATTTGTTAAAAAAGTGTATTAATGGATGTAAAATCCATCCAAGATAATATCTATAGCTACTACAATGGATCATGAAGATAATGGAAGATTTTATGAAGAAACAAACTCCTAATTGAAGTGGATATTCTAACCAAGTACTTATTGAATAGTGTAATAAATCTATTAAAAATATATTCATTTTCATGGGGTTTTTATATACTAAAATTTATAGTCATAACATTTATCTTTTACAATGTGAATATGACCAATGGTGTTTAATGGCCAAGAGTGTCTGGGAAAGAGAATATAATGATTCCTTGGAAATTATTTAATTTATTAATCACTTCCTTGGAAATTTTTTTTTGAAGACGATTCTATTTAGAATTGAAAATAAATTCCTTTAATTGATTGAAAATGAGGCTGATTTTGTTGCCGTTAATGAAGAAAACATCACTCGATTAGTAAGGTAGAACCTGAATTGTTCTTAGGATCTTGATAGTGAAATCAATAATTTTTACCAATGATTAAATCCATGATATCTAATGGCATTGTATTCTGATTAAGAAAAATTTTACGCTAAATGTGTTGATGTGATGAGAGATTTGAAATGGATTTTTTAAATGATCATGTTTAATTTGGGAATAAGCATAATAAAAATTCTAGATGGAATTCAATGGGTAAGAATCATTCAAATAACCCAAAAGGTATGGAAACCTAGTTTCTAGTTTATGGAAAGTGTGGTAAAAAGTACCTTGGGGACTACCTTAAAATCTATTGGATGTGTTTTTGATGTAGTATGTTTGTATATATGGCCTAAAATTTAAATTAAAAATATCTTAGAGTTATTATTTTTAATTATTATAAAAAATTGTAAAATATTTTAAATGTGGTTAGATGGGTAATTATTAAAATACCTACCCAATAATGGTTTGGAATGATGAAAAGAAGCTATAATATAATAAAAAAGGTATAGTGAAATTCTTTGAGAGCACTTTAGCAGATATCGGTCTATCCAATGAAGTGGTATCATGTATATTGTTTGTATACTCATATTTTCTTGTATTGTTTGATATAAGGTCTACAAAATCCATTATTTCTGTGACATTTTCTAGTATATTGGATATTTTTCATCAAGAAATGAAACCAAATAACATGGTAAAAACACTAGGGGATATATGAAGAAAAAAATTCATTATAATAATAATATTATTGGTGTCTATGGAAATAAATTACATACATAACTTTTATACCATAGTAGAGTCTAATGTTATTATATTTAGGGATTGGAGGCATTTTTATCATCTTAAGATTGATTCTGGACCTAAAAATGTTTTTTTTAAAGAGTCTCAATTTTTATACCAGAATGAACCCATAAAGTTGATAATATATCTTAAAGATGAGAAAATATTATATGATGGAAAAAATATATATTTCACATATTATTTAAAATGAGTGAATTATTCAAATTAATTATTTTTTAGTGGTAAATGTATACCAAGATTTTTTTCATGCTCGGTTTCCTGGTGTTATAATTGATTGGGAAGTTGAATTTACAATTTAATTAGTACTTGATGTTAATACAATTTAAAAACCCACATATCTATTGTCTTAAGTAGAACATCTATAATTGAAAAATTGATTGTATGAAATACTAGATGATGGATTCATTCATCCTAAAACATCACAATGGATATTTCTATTAAAATAAATTATGGTTTATTGAGACATTACATTGATTATAGAGCATTTATTTACATTATGTTCAAGAATCAGTATCCATTACCTCATATTGATGAAAATTTTGATCATCTCTAGGGAGCTCAGTAATTTTTTATAAATGACTTGAGATCAAGGTATGATTAACTAAAGGTGAATGAAGAGGATATTCAAAAAAACATAATTCTAAATTAGATGTGGTCATTATGAGTTTTTTGTTATTCCATTTTTCACAAAAATTTTCCTACATTATTCATGGATCTTATGAATTAAATCTTCCAAGAATATTTGGATATGTTTTTGGTTTTTTATTATTGATAATTTGGTTTTTTTTGAAAAAATTATAAGGTTTATGAAAAACATCTAATGGTTGTTCTACAAATCCTTAAATAATATAATTTACAAGAGAATATTTCCAAATTTTATTTTTGGTTTCAATAGACTTCTTTTTATGAGAACATTGTAAATAAGGTTGGCATAAAAGTTGACCATTCTAAAACAAAATGGTTGATGAATGGAAAATTCCTATAAATTTTACTAATATTCACTATTTTTTAGGATTATTATTCTATTAAAAATGGTTGTAAAAAATCTTTCATGATTATCTATCCCACTAACTATGTTAAAATGAAAAGGATTAAAATTTATTTTGATAGAAGATGGTGATGTTTCTTTTCAAGAACTTAAAAGAAGATCGGTGAATGCTATAGTGTTGACTCTACCATTAATAAATAAAGAGTTTTTCATCAACAATGATTCTTTATGGAATGGACATGGTTATGTCTTAATTCGAGTTGATCACCTGATTTATCATGATTTAATAAAACTAAAACCTCATGAGTTAAATTATACCACAAATGATCTAGAATTAGCAGTTGTGGTTTTCAAATTAATAATTTTAAGATATCATTTATATGGACCCTAATTTGAGATATATACTGACCATATAATATTAAAGAATATGTTAACTCATGAGAAATTAAACATAACTCATATAATATGTATTGAACATATAAATAATTATTATTGCATGATCAATTACCATTTAAGTAGATCAAAATATTTCGATTCCTTTAGTTGAAAACATCAACTACATTTACCATTTTACATTTTAGAACATAACCCCCAAGTTGAAGATTTAATGAATTTATTATTGGATTTCATTGGGGAAGTAAATTCATCTTTTTGGTTTTAGGTGTTAGTGTCACAGTCTCTGTCAGATATAATTAACTAAGTGTATAAGGAAGGAAATTATTTAATGAAAAAGAATAATTGTTCAAAAGGACATGTTCTTATAATTTAACATTAAAAAATATAGTGTTTTGAGATTTGGAAAGAGACTTTGTGTGCCTGTTGATTAAAATTTGAATAAAGAGTTACTAGGTGAATCTTATAGTTCTCACAGTTCAGTTCATCCTAGGAGAACTTATATTTATAGAGACCTTAAAATTTTTTATTGGTGGGATGGAATAAAAAGAGATATTCCTGATTTTACAATGTAATTTTTCACTTGTTAATAGGTTAAAGAATAATTACAACTACCAAATGTGTTTCTTCAGCCTTTTGCAATTCCAGTGTGAAAATGGGAAAATATATACTCTGATTTCATGGTTGTGCCACAAGAGAAATATCTATATAACAATCCAACTCGAGTTATTTTTGGTCAACTAAATAAATATAAATATTTTATTCCCATTTGAGATACTATATATTTGGATCTACATCCTCGATTTTTCCTCAGAATGATAGTCAAGTAAATTAGAGTTCCTCTCTCCATTGTATCAGATCATGATCCAAATTTAACTTATAACATTTGGAAAGGGATTTAGATTTCATTTTTGAAGTAATTAAATTGTAGAAAAACCATTCATCGATATATTGATTGAAAGACTGAGAAAAAATTTCATAGATTGGAAGACATTCTATGTTCTTGTTTAATTTATTATAAGGGAGTTTAGGACAATTTTTTTTCCTTATTTGAATTTTCTAGTAATAAATTTTTTCATTCAATTATAAATTTTATTCCTTTTGAGGAATTATATGGAAAGTGATGTGAATCATTAGAAGTTTGGGATGAAATCAGGGAAAGTAAGTTGATGGGATTGAAGTTATTAGAGGAAGTGGATGAGAAATAAAATATAACACAACAACA
The DNA here is from genome assembly GCA_963277665.1 of Viscum album. Classification (NCBI taxonomy): domain Eukaryota; kingdom Viridiplantae; phylum Streptophyta; class Magnoliopsida; order Santalales; family Viscaceae; genus Viscum; species Viscum album. Next base: position 1,343,121,959 of record OY728123.1, read on the forward strand.
TATGAGGATTTATTAGAGTAGACATAAGAGTTATATAGGTATTTGGGTGAGGGATATCTCTTTCGAGGTAGGTGATCATGCATTTCTCAAAGGTTTACTATGGACAATTTTCATGTGATTTTGTAATAATGGGAAACTAATTGCATGATTCATTAGACCATATTAAATCGTGAATAGAGATGGATCAGTTTCCCACTGAGTGTATTTTCTTACATGTTAGTCCTATGTACATAATGTTCTTCTTTTTTCGATGATAAGAAAGTATGTTCTATATTTATTTCATGTTTTGAGCCTTGAAGCTTTTCAATTGTATGTTAACCATTCATGTAAGGAAAACCCTATTAAGATTCATAACCATAGAGATCAACAATTATGGAATAATTTAAATCACCAGGTTAAGTAATTTTTTTCAAACCACAAGGTTGAAGAAAAATCATAGTAATTTCAAAAAAAACTATGAGGGAAAGGTATCGTAAATTGTTTAATAAGTAATTAAAAATCCTGGGGACATAATTTCTAGAATATGGAGAATGTAATAACCTAGGTACTTATAAAATTATTTGTTTTCATTGTTAAATTTAATTGTTAAATTACTTATAAATTTATAATGAAATAAGTTGTATTTATAAAAATAACGATATCTATACTAATAAAATAGTAACCTCAACTATGAGAGTGAAACTAAAATTTATGATTAATTTAAGAAAAAATGTGATATATTTATATAAATATTAAGTAGATAAATGTTTTGATAATTATAAATTAAATGTTGGTATTTTTATGAAACAAAAATGCTTATTTTAAATTTTATAATTTATATAATGAATAAAAAGAAAATTTATCTTCATAAAATATATACATAAATTAATATTTTTCTCTTATGATAATAAGTCATTTTTATGATACCTTAATTAATTGTTCTATGTTTCATAAAATCCATTATAATTTTAAAATATGTATTTTTTCAGATAAATAAAGATTTTAATTGAAAACATAATTTCTCATATTTAGAAGAAAATATTATTAATCAGTGTACAATTTTTTATTCTACATATCAACAAAATAATGGTGATTGTTTTCTGGATTTTTATTAAATAGTTTTCTTTTTGGTGAATAGTGAAATATGATAATTTATAGTATATAACATTATAAGTTAAATACAATATCTATTGATTAGTTTCTAAAATAAGCACTATTATATTGGAATATCCATATCTATTTATTGTATTTAGTCTTGGAAATCAAAAAATCATATCCCTGATCAAGAGTAATAATCTAATGAATAAAATAATAATGAAACATGTGTCTCCTCCACTCTAAATTCCACCCCTAACCATTTAGTCTCCTCACATCTCCAAAAACGATGAATCATGCCCGAATTATGACCAATATTATTACCAATCTTCTAACCCATGTATAGGTTCCATTGGTCTTAAAAAAGAACAAATAAAATTCCCTTAATGAGTTTCTCAAGGAAAAATATTCTAGAGGGAAAATCCACTTTCATTTTATTTTATTTTCATTTCAATTACTTTTCTTTTCTTATTAAATACTAACCTCCCCACATAAAAGTTTCATTATAACTCCATTATCATAAATATACTATAATATTATCGTGTTAATGTAATATCCATCATCAAAACTCTCCTCTTCTCTTCTAATTATAGAAAATGAAAACATCATCCGTGAAGTGTCAATTCACCACCTTCATTGAAGATGAGTTTTGATTTTCCATTTAACACCTTAAATAATGGCCATAAAACGATTATTATCCTTAAAAAATATTTTAATTTGTATACAATTAATTTTATAATGTTTTGGAACAAATTTATTGAAATAACATTAAATAAAGTGAAACTAGTTTGTGATGGTTGGAAAACCCCGCCAAAAATAATCCAAAGTTTTATCATTAATGATTTATTTAATGAATCATCATAATATTTTAAATAATATTATATATGGTATCATTTAAAATTATGGAAACATATTAATATCATTTTTTTCACGTCTGGAGTTTTTCTTCAAATTTACATGAAAACAGATAATGCACTTATAATGGAAAACATGAAATAAACGAATCTGAAACAATGAAAATAATAAAATATTAATAATAAATGGAAAAAATATGTTAAAAAGGATCATATAAGGTATTATAAATATTCGTATCTTTCATTGATAAATTAATAAATATATTTAAACTATTATATAGGATGTTCAAATATATTTTTTGGATTTCAATCATAATGTAATGGATTTCTTTAAAAAATCTTCTTTAATGTATTTTTTTGCAAAATTAAGAATGATTTTTTAAACATATATAGAATGAGTGTATTTTCCTAATTTAATTATCTGTTTTTATTTTGAAGTCTTATTTATAATCATTCATTGTTATTTTCAATTAAAATAATTTCCTTTTCATTTTAATAATATTATTTTAAAATTAGTGCTTTTCCTCAAGGAATTGTTTTCATGATGCCTGTATTCATATTTTATGATTATGTTTTAGTCTTGGTAATTTTTTTATGATGTGTAGTTCCATTATAAAACAATTATGGTGGGGATATTATATGCGTCTAACAAATTTTATATAGTATAAGTTGACCATAATCATCATTCCAAGTGTAACTATGATACTTACATTATAAAGTAATCATGAGGGATACATTTTATGGTAGTTTTAACTATTAATAATCCCATTGCATCTAGGAAGATTATAATCATAAGTAAGTATAGTAACAAATTGATTCCCCATGTTACCTAATTGTTTATCTTTCTATTTTCTATTTAAACATCATGTTTTCATAAACTATGTATATGTTACTTTTAAGGGTTGGAAGATTATATTTCATGTGTTTGTATTTATTTAGGGAGTAGTGGTTTTTATTCCTTTTTTATGTCCCTTTATGATCTTAATACTCTAGCCAAAAGTTTGAAAATATTTTTCTTTAGGTTTATGTATGGGTAAAGGAATGAAGGAATTCATGTTTAAGGTAATTATGTTTATTTCAGAAAGAAATCAGGTTTTCTAATTTTCATATTGTGAAAAAATGTATAGTGATTATATGTTTATAATTTATAATATATGAGTTCTTATGTATATGTTATGACCTAATTCTCTAAAACACTAAACTGAAATGATCATTGGTAATGAATAAATTGATTTTCTAATTTAATTTACTAGATTATGTAATGTTTATGACAAGTTCCTTATAACTAACATGGAATGGTATAATGTGATTAGTAATTAAAGAATATTGCCTTTTTAGTTTGTTTTATGAGTTACATCATTCTCCTTGTATTTGATAAAATTTATTTTGATATTTTACTAATTAAATCTGATTATTAAACTATTATTCTTTAATATAGTAGTGTGTAATATCAAATTCCCTCAGCAATCATAATTCCACTGCATTCTATAATCATGGTTGTTGGAGAACATTAATCGAGAGACTGTGACACCTTCTAGGCCCTAAATACAGTGTATGACTTTTTTTCAAAAATATAATTTCATGATTATATTATGTCTATTTTAATTGAGGGAAGGATTTAAATGTGTAATAGATAAGAGTTTGAGTTCGGTGTTGTTGTGGAAAATATATAAACTCATGTCATTCAATCTTTCTCAGAAAAAAAAAACTTTTAAAATTATTTGTAGAATGAATGGAATTATCCCTTAGTTCCCATGGGCAAAGCCTTGGGTTAACCCCTCATTTTTTATGTAATATGAAACTGTAGATAGAAATAAGTGTAAGAGAATAATAGAAAAAATAAATAAAAATAGAAGATATATATATATATATATATGTATAATATAGATCGAATGATGAAATTATAAGAATATGAAGAATAGACAAATAAGAAAATAAAAAAAAGAAGAGAAATATTTAAAGATAATGGAATAGTTTATAAGAAACCATGAATTAAATTTAACTAAATATAATATAAAATATAAAATAAAAATAAAAATAAAATAACATGAATATAATTGAAAATTAAAATATGAATATGAAGGAAAAGGAGTAAAAGCCTGATGACTTTGAAATAAGCCTTCTCCTTATATGTGGGTTGAATATTTTGTCATTGGAAATAATGGAATCATTTTTATAAAAAAACTATGAGACATCATTGTCAATAAATATCACGGGATTAGATCCTCAAGGATATAATTTATTTCAAAAATGCCCCTGATACTCTGGGTGATAAATATTGAAGCTCCCATGGATCAAGTGGCTTGGGTGTAGCCTCGTCCATTGATGATTAGTGTGAATGTGAATTTATTGAGAGGGATGTGGAAGCACTGATACATTTTCATGTATATAGGCATATATGAGGATGAGTCATGAGGCAGTCGTGCATAAAAGCAGTGAGGATGGTGTTTTAGAAGTGCACTGATCATCATCCAACCTTTAATGTTTCTAGATGAATCTTGAGAAGGCATTATGATGAACTTTTGAGTGTTCAAAGGTGATTAGTGGAAGTATAATTCTTTGATAGGGAAGGATGGATCGATCTAAATATAGAGAAGTGTTCGGATATGGTGGATCATGGTGTTATTAGTTGTAGTCATCGAATGTAGGGTCGGAGGCCCAATAGAGATGGTAGAGTTTCTATATAAGGAACAGGGTTGAAGAGCTATGAAGAATACTAGAGTTCTGTTAAATTACTGAACTTTAATTAGAATTAACTATTCCCTGCATCGAATTGGGAGTGTTAAATGGTTATGTTATATAATGCAAGGTGCCTCTCTCCCTCAGTAATAATGATTTGTGGGGGATGGAGTATACCTTCCCACAACCCAGCTACTATTTTCCATCCATTTTTAGTGATGCCTTCTCCTCATTTCAATGGGAATATTCCCTCTACATAGGTGCTCTAGGGCTTTGACCCATTTATGGACACCCATAGATTTCACCACCATAGGTCTTACACAGATCAGATACCCCCATGTGACAACTCATTAAACAATGCCTTCCTATGGTCTTTTATGGTTGGTTATGAACTAATGGGCATGGATATCTTAATTTTGGGACCTTGGTTGAGGGATATACAATAAATATTAACTTCTGATAAACACGTGAAAAAATTGAAACACTCTTAGTACAATTTTAAATAATAAAAAATCTATTCACTTAAAATAACTCAATAACATTCAAAACATCTCAACATGTTCTATATTAATATAAAAAATTAAAATATCCCATTTTAATAAATTTGATTATTTATTTAATTTTATTAATATTATTATAAAACATAAAATTCAATTTTATGTTTGACGTAAAACTATAAAAATCATTAATAATTGATTAAGAATCTTCATGAAATTTATTTCAGCCAAATACCTCCAGACATAAACTATGCATGTACTCAAGAATAATATCTCAGTAAAAAATTTATAAGGAACCATTTTTAACAATATTAAAATTTTGAATTAATAAAATATAATAATTATCTTTTTCAAATAAAGGTTTCATAACTCCATATAAAATACAATTCAATTGCTCAATTTTCAATGAAATGTTCAAATCAATTATTTTAAATTTCTCTATTTTAAGATTATATAACAACTCTTACCATTAATTGAATTTACTAATTTTATTATTATTATAAATTCCAAATAATAGCCTGCATATTTTTTTAATATTTTCACTCATTCATCATGATATTAATTTGGGTTTATTTATTCTCATATCATGAATACATACTCTTTATCCATAGTAATGTAAATAGAATAATTTTTACTCTTTTATACAGAAAAAATCAATATAAAATATTGAATAATTTCTATAATGGTTCAACTGTATTTGAGTTTTATGGATGGTTGGAATCTATTTTTAAATAATTAAGGCTCAAACATGAGGATTATCTCTTAAACTATAAATCACGATATCATACTAAAATTTTAATGAAATTATCCACTACAAATTGTAAGAACCATGCTTTATTTTTTCAATGTAATTTCATAATAAAAATTAAGAATAATGAATAATTTGGGCACAAAGTTTATTTTTTTCAACATTTATACATTCTTTTTACAATATATTTTTTAATTTTTATATTTTTCTTGAAAATTATGCATTGAATAAACCTCACATCTACTACCAAATCAAATGATAAAAATAAATAGTGTATTATTGATGGTTTCTTATTATTATAATTAAAAACCCATTATTTTCATTTTTTTGATTATTTGGGTCATTTTATATTTTTTACTCAAGAGGGGTAAAAAGTAAAGAGTAAAATTTATAAATTAAAATCCTTTTTATTTATTTCCACATGTATCACCCCACAGTTTTTTACGTATAATTAAAGCCATAAATTTCTTCATTAATACCTACACGCCCATAAATAAACTTTAGAATATCATGAAAATACTAAGAGGAGGGTAGAAATTCTAACAATGGAAAGAAACCAGGTTCATTCTTATTGAGTTTTTTAGGGATTCTATGTATTAAACATGGATGAATGTAAATGTGGATTTAAAGGATAGGGTAATTTCAAAATATTCCTTAATCATTTTCAATTGGTTTATGAAATTTTATAGATTTTTCATGTTTAAATGAATGTTCTATAAGGTGAAATGTCCCAATATCACTCAATAAATATTCATGGGAATAAATAGGAAATACTTTGTATAGAAATCCTCTCGATAATACTAAATTTAATATTAAAAAATAAATCAAGGAATGGGTAATAAAAAAAATAATTTTGTATAAATTTAAAAAATTTAATGTTTGAAAAATGGTTTGGAAATTTCTTTTATAAGATTTAATTATATCCTCTCAAATCATTAGTCCTCTTTTAAATATACATGTTTTAATTTGATCATCCAATTATCCATTTACCCATTAAATTTAATTTTCATTTAAAAATAAAAAATAATTAAATAGGATTCATAATAAAATAATGTCTCCTATATATGTTGAGTAAAGAATAATTTCATACATGGGAATGTAATTTCTAATTTAAAGTTCAATTCATGACATTGTACAAAAACTTATTTAGTTTAAAAGATTAAAAAATTGAACTCCCTTTCCCATGAAGCATATTCCTATTTTTTCCTTGAATTTTATGGCATTCCATCTACTATCATGAACTTAAAAAATAAAATTAATCAATTAAGTACAATAATCATTCTATTTAAGCTCAAATAGACAAGTGGGAGTGGGATGAAACTGAAACTAATTTATAATACTAAAACTGAAATATAAGTTCGTAAAAATAAATTATAACTATAAATCATTGTATGATTCCAAAATTGGGTCCAAAATTTTTGCGGCATCTAGAGGGAAGTACCAACTGTTATCCCTAGTCTCATGGTTGGAGGATATTTTTGGACTTGAACAACCACATGTGGTATTTCTATTTTGTAATTCTTCTTTCTAGGTTTGGAATTATCCATGGAAAAGTATTGAATATCTTCCACTGTCATAATTATGTATAATTTTTATTGAAGATGTAAGATGACGTATGAATCATCCTGATTATTAGTTACTATTTTTGAAACCTCATCTTTCACAACGAGTGTTGGCTCTAAATGCGTGGAGTGAATTGTAATATAGAAATTAGGGTTAGAATTTATTTTTAATTTTACATATTTTAAGTTAGAATAATATAAACTATAATCCCCCCTTTTCATGTGGGAAACCTCAATCAGGATTTTCTATGACTCAACTACATATAATTCCTCATAGGCTTCCTGCAATTCATGTTTCTTGAAATTGGGGAGCTCCATGTGTTCCTAAATTGGTGCATGTTCTTCATCTTTCTCTATGGAATAATAATGAATGACCAAATATTAAAATTAATATCAATTAAGAGTGATACTCAATCATTATTTAAGAATATTATAAAATATTGAATTTAAAATAATATCATTACCCTATGTTGTTTTAGGCTAGATCACTTTCTTTTTTGTAAGATCCTTTTGAAGATGGATCTTAGTTGAAATAGGTAACTAGTTGGGATGATGCATATTTTATTGATATTACACCACATGAGTTGAGTATTCTTCTTCCATGCGTAGAAATAGATTTTTAGGTACTGATTCTTCAATATTATAGATGGGAATAACTTACTACATTCCTCTTCTTCATAGTTATTCCAAAATATTTCTGAATATATTTGTATATTCATATCAGCATGTGAGTCTTCCTATTTATTATCTAAATCCTCATGTTATTCCTTAATATGGTTCCTCAAATGGTTTTCATATTCTCATTCTAGGATTTTGGATCCAACATTATGGATGTCTTTAGTGAAATTGGGGAAAACCATTGGCACTTCCTTTTTGGCTTCAAATATTTTCAAATTAGTTCATATTTCATCAACCATACACATTATATCATGATGTGAGATGCCTTTTATCTATTACTCTTTTCATATATTTTACCATTATAATAATAGAATCAATTTTTAATTTGAGGCCATCCTTTGTGCAGTTTGTTTTTTTCTTTCACTAGTGAGTAATTGTTTCATGTATTAAAAATATGATTGTTTAAAAACAAAATGGAAAAGAAATTTTATAATGTGGTTTTTAAAAACAATAAAAGTTATCAAAAAGGCGGAAAAAAATGAAAATAATTATTATCTTACTAAAAAATAGTGTTATATTTGACATCACACCTGTCATGGGTTGTGTAAAAAAAATTAAATTTCCTTGTGTTGCATAGTGTCTGACCAGGGTCATCTCACTTGAGGATCATTCTTAGTTGTTTTCCTAGAAAATATAACTAACACAAAATAATTATTATTTTTTAATTTAATATATGAAAGAAATATAATTTAAGAAGACAAATGTAATTTAAAATGTAAATAAACATACAATGTCAAAATGTGATTAGTAATGAAATAACTTGCCTTTTGAATTTTGGTTTACGAGTTCTATCATTATCCTTATTGAGGTTTAATTTTTTTCATTGTTTAATCAGGAAATATCATTCAAAAATTACTAATATTTAATTTATTGGGGTGAAATATATAATTAATTTAGAAATAATAATTTCAACACCTCCTATTATTAATATTAATTCCACACCTCAATCAAGAGAGTGAAAACATATAGGACCCGGGTCCATTTTTTGTTTTTTCATGCACTAAATGTCTTAACATGATCACATGAATAGATCATTTTTAGTTGAAGGGAGGTAAAATATTTTAAATATGAATATAAATGTGTTTTAGTTCAGTTTCATAGTTTATAATTGCCACACTCTTTCACTTCACTCTTTCTCACCACAAACATATATAATGCTTGGGAATTTACATGTAGAATGAATGGAATCAACCCTTACCACCCATGGGACATGCCTCGAGTTTGGAATTAATTTTTGAGGTTAAGAGGTCAATTATAATAGAAATAATGGAAATAGAATGAGATAAAGAAAATAAAATAAAAAGAATAAAAGGGACAAAAGGATATAGAGAGAAATGAAAAGAACGAAAAGGAAAAAATAAAAATTGTATAGAGAAAATGTAAAAATTATAAAAAGAATAAGAATTGAAGAAGAAAAAAATAGAAAAATAAGAAGGTGATAGAGAAGAATTATTGATGGTTAGAACACTTTATAAGAAAAATTAGTGAATTAAATTTAATAAAAGATATATTAAAATTAAAATTATAATAAAATTATACAAATATATAAAACTGAAAAATTGAAAATTCAATGGAGTAGCAGCCAGAGCCCTCAAAAGTTGTAATTCTTAGTCAACATTGGTTAAACATTTTTATATAGAAAAATTAACTCCTTTTTATAGGGAAAAAGACCCTCCTTGGTCAAGAATGATTCTTAGATGAGATCCTCAAGGATAAAATTTATTTCAAACTCCCCCAAGACTAAGGGTGATAAATATTTAATCTCCTATAGATCAAACAACATTGATGTCCCCTCCACCATTGGTTATCTATGTTCCTGGAAACATTACAAGAGTAATGTTTCAGCGGCACTACCTAGGCATGGTTAGGGACTTGAATGGGGATGTTAAATGAAGCTATCATAAATGGAAGTTGTGAGGAAGGCAGAGTGGTAGACTCTGCTTCATCAATCATCTTTCATGATGGTAGAAAAAATATGGAAAGAGATTCATTGTGATCTTAAGAGGGTTTTGAGGTGATCAATGGTGGTTGAATTACTTATCATTTATGGTTGGATCAAGCTCAAGCTCAAAAAGTGATCGGAGATGAGGATTCTCGGTGTTTTCTAGGGTGGAAACGTGATAGATATAGAACAGGTTATATTCAAGGAGTGGGTCATGAAGTTGGGTAGAACAATAACGTATTGTTAAATGAAGGAATAGTAATTACGAAAACCAATCTCCCCCATTGAATTGGGAGTGCATAGTGATGATGGTTTATAATACATGGAATGAATCTCCTCTAGTAATGAAGCCTTGTGCGGGATAAAGGACCCCTTCCCACCATCATGGACCACTTTATTCTAGTGACTTCTTCCTCTCACTATCGTATGGATATTACTCTTATGATGGCTCATTAGGGATTCTTCCCATCTATGAATGCCAGTGGATTTCCCCACTATTGTCCTTATATGAGTTTGAGGCTTTTTATGTAAGAACTCCTCATGGAAAGACTTTTTATGGTCTTTGTTTGGTTGTCTAGGCCCTCTTGGGCTAGGATTGGTGACCTGTTGGACATTAGTTGAGGTCCAGTCAATGTGGCACAATTTGTTTTACACACCTAGATAAAATGGAAACACCATTAGTAAAATTTTAGATCATAAAAAATCTATTTATTTCAATCCAGTCAATTACATTCAAAACATATCTATATGTTTTTTATTAAAATAAAATATTAAAATCTCCCATTTTAATACATTTAATTATTTACATAAAATATTCAATATTCTTATTAATCATTAACTTAAATGGGATTATTCCAATAAAGTTTATAAAAATCAATAAAATATTATTAAAAATATGCATTATATTTGTTTCTTCCACTCATAAAGTGAAGGGTCACATGGTTCTCTATAATCATGTGCCTAAAACATGGGACTCTTTTATAGGGGTGCACAGTTCCTCTTAAAAGGGAACACCATTTGAAAATCCATTCACCGTCTAAGAAAATCCCCTATGTCCAGGGTTTCATGTTCACTTGGGCTAGGGTGCTTGGTTATGGAATACCATGTGCCAACCGTGAAATGCCTTATTTATTCAATTTTTCTCAAAATTACACCAAAACATACACCATGATATAACCCAAACAAAAGGTGCTCAAATAAAAAAACGGAACCAAAAATCAATCTTGAGCCTGCTCTAGAAAAGTTTTGGATTATAAATTTTTTTATATAAGAAAATTTCTAGTAGAAGATATCGATTAGAAAACAATTTTAAATCCATAAAGTTAAATATCATAATATTTTCAAAATTATAAATATTTTCTTCATATTGATCATCAGTTTTAGGTTAGAATGATGTTTAAAAATCAGCTATGTATTTGATTATTGATGAATACTAATCTATAACATTTATTTAAAAATTGGATGTTGATTAAATATAATTCAATGTGGTAAAAACATTACTAATAACATTGTATTTTATGTACCCAACCTTCTTTCAAGTGAAATGGGTGATGTAACACATTAATAATCAGTTACCACAAGTCAATTCCAAACTGACGACGAGTCCAATTCACAATCCAGTCTACTTATGGTTAAAATTTGAATGTTATATGAGTTATTCATTTATCTATAAAACCATGTAACCTATAAGGAAGAATAAAAATAAGAACTATTGAGGAGGAAATGAGAAAAAGAGAAATGATTTTGAGTTTTGGTAAATCAAATGAGAATCCGTGGGTTGTTGTGATTGGATTGTTTTCATTAAACTTATATAAAAGGATTTATCAACTCCACTCAATAAAACCGACTCAATTATTATAATAACTATCTCAAGGTACTCTATATAATTATAATAAAACCATAGTTACCCATAAGGTTTCTTATGATAATATAATTATGATAATTATGTTCTCTATGATCTATTATTGTCGTGTACTAGAACTTCTTAATACACTCTATTACATCAAAGTACCAAGTGTCTACATCATGTTCATAGGTTGGATTTCAAGTCACATTTATTCTTCGATTCACCTATAGTAATTTATTAGGTAAACATAATTAAAAATAAATATAATTTTAAAAAAATTATAGGCATATTCCAATTCATTCATCTATTAAGAAAAAATCCATAAAAACACATTATCCAAAACCTAATTGGTGACCATCGACACTCATTCAATATAAAATCATAAAAATAGAGTGACTAAGACATTTTTCTCTATTTTAATCATTATAAAAAATCCCATATATGGAATAATCTTTGAGAACATGTCTCTCTAGAAAATATTTTACCACATTTTCTCTCTATATAATCTTCTCTTACATTCCATGATCGTATTATATGGGGATAGTGAATGTTTAGATCATCATATATGGAATAAAAACATTTATTCACTTTTTATTATGAACCAATATTTTTAAAAAGTTATTCAAATTTTCTCTTTAATGGATCATGTGCCATATATCTAGGTTTTTATTACACCCCCCACATCTAATTTTTTATTATCAAATAATAACAGCTCCATACAGAAAGAATGTAAAACAAGAAAGAATGAAATGGAAACATTATTTAGGGAAGCTAAAAATAGTAGTACCTATGTGAATCTACTTCCACTATATTAACCACCTCATTGGATAAATAATTCATGCTAGAGAAGCACCAGATTCTTGCACTTTGATGATTATTTAATCCTAAGAAGTCCGCTAAATTTTTTCCCTCTGACTATGTGTGAAGAATAGTTGTCCAATTACTAATATGACTCATTAAACTTCTGACAATGTATGATAGAGACCAAGGAATACTACTTGTGCCATTCAAGGAGTTGTACAACATTATACAATCTTCATCAAACTGATATTATTTTGTCTTCATAAAAGGATCCATTTGATCATCACCATTACTTCTCCTTAGAGGGGCTCCCCATTTCCAACATACGTAGTGAACTCTAGAATGATAGACTCGTAGTGCTCTCGAACCACACCTCCTCCCCTCATTATAATTATTCTAAATAATCGGTGTTTTTTGATTTTATTTCTAAAGAGGGGGGGCTGCCAATGAACCCAAAAACCATGAATGATCCTAAAAATGTTTCCATATGGTCTTTTAGTAAGGATCAATCTAAGATTTAACACCTCCTCCTAGTTTTTGATGATGCGGGATAAATTAACCAATAAACTCTTAGTTACAATAACCATAGTTTTTCTCTTATAAAATATTTCATTGACTCGGGAATCGTTTATAGCCATCTATATATTACAGTAGCCTACTAATTGGACTAGAGTCCTCACTCTCCATGCTTGATCTCTTTTCTTGTTCCATTCCACTAGAAATCCATAAATTTAGATCCATGCATGCTATTGAAGGATATTCCTGTTAAATTCCCATACATATTAAAAACCAATCAAGCCCAAAATACTTCAAAAAATAGGTGATGTAATTCCTCCAATATTTTATCCCTACAACACAAACACCTAGAAAAAATATTATTACCATTATGTTTAAAATTATAACCAGTCATAATAGACCAGTTCTTAATAATCCCTAGTAGAAAATTATACTTCACCAGTATCTCCTTACCCCACAACATCTCACCCCAATTGTCCTCTTGGTAAAATGCCATAATAAACCTTATATAATAAATCACTCTGGTAGAATCAAATGATGATCCTATAAATATAAACATGTTCGGATCATTATTCAGGTCAATTAGATCAAATAATTTTCATTTTTTGATTATCCAGAATAACGTCTATGAAGTGTTGATGCATACATGCTCTTCTAAAGGTTATATCCAGAAACACATAACTAGTGAACCCAAGTTTAGATCTAACCCAGTTATGGTACCATAAATAAATTTATCCTCTTCCAACTATGCATTGGGTTTGGTTTTGGAGATTCATGATTTGAGGATGAATGAAAAGACATAGCGAATATGGGACACCTATCATTGTATCCTTGTTGTTTCTATACTTATTTTCCACGAGCTTCCCACAAAGGGTTATTTCCGAAAGTACCTCCCATGATAACTTTTCATGCATAAATTGAAGTGTATTTGCCTGATTTTTCACATTTATACCCCCCTCTTTAATGATTATTTCCATTCTTCCCACGGAGGCCTAGTGGTACTTTCCCTCAAATGCCCATAACATTTGAACATAGCTATTATCTTATTTTTTTGGTAGATGAATTCCTTTGAGACCTTAGTCGGAGAGAGAGCATGAAATAAAATGGATAAAACGAATATATTCACCAATTTAATTTTGCCTCCAAATTAGTGGAATCAGTTTCCAATTCAAGATTTTACTGGCGATCTTACAAATAATTTTATCAAAATAATGCATGCAAGACTCGGGGGATGAAATTGATATAGTGAAGTAAACTATAGGGAAGCTTCTCCTCTTCATCTATATGTCATTGGTGATGGAGATAATAAATTATAAGCACCTGGTAGATATATAAAATATTCTTTTGTATATGTTAATAATTTTTTCACTCCATTTATAATAATCCTCATAATGTTCTTAATATCCCATACTAATCTCTTTCTTGTTTTAACAACAATTTTGTTCTAATCAGCGAACATGATGTGGGAAAGGGTTCAAAATTTCTGCATGGATTGGTAAGGAATGACATATCCATATAGAATACACTTATTGATGAAGTGAATGAGGATATCTTCAATGATGATAAAGATTGTCAGGGATAAAAGACCATCTTGTCTCAATACTTGGATGGCTTTGAAAAACCTAAAAAAATTTCCATGAAAGAGATTAAAAGATATGATCTAATAAAGCAACTGAACATAATATTTGTGATCTAAGAATAGAATCCAATTATATCCAACACTTTGATTATGATATTCTACTTATCCTATATTATTCTTTCTCCATATCAAGAATGATTTCCATGTTGGAGAAAAATTCCTTTTGTCTATGCCACTAATAATTTATTGAGGCAAAGCTTTCACACTTTATATGGATGTACCTTTCACAAACCCATGTTGTTCATCAGATATGCAGTAGGGTAGATGAGAAGTCACTGTTCTACTTTTTACAACTGTGAGCACCTTATAAGGAAAATTGAACATGTTTATTTTATGATAATAATGAAGTTATGAATGGTATTTGATAACTGGGACTAGCACTCATGTGGTTGCACAAGCCATGTGAGGAAGAATACCTCCCCTAAAGAATTCATGAACTATACTCAGCATATCCCCTTTAATAAGATCCCAT
This sequence comes from Viscum album, assembly GCA_963277665.1. Lineage (NCBI taxonomy): Eukaryota > Viridiplantae > Streptophyta > Magnoliopsida > Santalales > Viscaceae > Viscum > Viscum album. Next base: position 1,343,137,267 of record OY728123.1, read on the forward strand.
GTGGCCCTATAGAAGGATATTGGGATGCCATCTTGACCCGGTGCACTCTTCGGGTCAATCCATTTGATCGCATCATAATTATCATTCTCTTCATGTATTGTTCCAAAGAAGACCATATCAGAAGTTGATACTAAATGAGGCACTACGTCTAAAAGTTCCGCATAGACCTCTGGTACCCAACCTACATATGTAGGTTTGGATCTATCAGTATTGATTTGAAATAGTCTTAATCCATACCACCAACCACAACTCTATCACTAGTAAAGAATATGTCCTCTATCCTGATATTTAGCTTCATGAACTGCCTTTTATCTTTGAAGCAGGCATAAAAAAATGTTGTATTATGATCACCCATGGGAGTCCATTTAACTCTCATTTTTTATGAGCCAAACTCTCTTTCCTCCATAAAAAGTATGCTAGGGTTTCAGTCTTCTTAATGAGTTCACTGAACATGGTCTCATTCTAGTTTATTTTTTCATAATGATTTCAAGTTGTTCAAATTATGCCTTGGCCTCCTCTATTTAATTATATTAGGGTGGGGTGTGGGTTGTTCAAAATTGGAGAATAATGATCATCTCTGGTCCTGTGATGTTTATTGTGAAGACCCATCCAAGAATAGCCCTGGACAGGCTTCTTTCATGAATCATGTACATTGTCTTGAAAATAAGGAATGCCAGACCATTAATAGGATAAATATAAACCTTCCCCTTGATTAATTATGAGAGAGAAAACATCCCAAATTGGAGAGTGACCATAAATAATTCTTACAGGGTGGGTTACCTTAGCATTTGGGTAATTTGAGATGGCCTAGAAATTTTCAAGAACTCAATCCAAGCAGCACATGGTTCAATGATCCCCTTTTATAGTTGTTTCTCCATATAATGTTATCACTTATATATCCCATGTCATGCATACTACATCAATCCATGATGGAGATGAACTCATGGAGAGCCTTCCTGGGGAAATGTCAACTTCCTTTATTCTCCTTTATATCTGCCATAATTTTAAAATCACCTCCCACATACCATGAAGACTCACTTGGATAAGATGGACCTTGGTCCTGCCATAATGACTCTCTGATCATGAAATCACAACTTCCATACAAAAAATGTGATGAAAATGGATTTTTCTCCATTAGTGATTTTTGTTATGCGATACTTTTTTGATGAACCAATGATTTGCACGAATGTTCGAATTATAGATGATCCATATGTACTGGTTTTGGGGATCTGGATCTAGGTAATAACGCAACCTGATTTGGCAAGAAAATTCACCTAATTTGGAGAAGATCTGGATTGGTTCTACACTACCAAAAATGGGGAAAGGGAAGTGTGTCATTTTATCAGCGCTAAGTATAAAGCACTAATAGGGGGATTTATCAGCACTTTCTAAAAGCGCTGATAAATATACCGTTTATCATTGCTAAAAAAAGTGATGAAAAATGGTAGATTTATCATCCCTAGTGTTAGCAAGGATAAATGTTATTAATAATAATTTATAAACAAGTATTATATTTATATTCAAAAATTGTGTTTATTTGTATATATTAAATAAAAAACACATGTTTATAATTAATAATTTTTTAATAATAAAAAAAATATATATATATATGGTTTAAAAAAAATATAAAATTATAATTAAATATACATGTATTTGAATTGAATTTGGTCAATTAATATACTGATCATGTGTGCATATATGTTATGTATCATCATGAATGTTCATTTATACATTACACTCTTCTCATTATTTGTGTTATCCACTGACGACTCATTTTTTGTTCTGTAAATTTTACTATGTGTATATGATTAATTCATGTTACCCATATATATACTATATTGTGTTCTTAGTACTTATAAACATACATTAAATATATTTAAAGAATAAATTTATTTTTAATATTTATAATTAATAAATTTTAATTATATATAAATCCTTTTTAAATATATTCATTTTTAATTATAATTATAACTATGTATATATATATATATTTAAATAATTATAAAATTACAATAAATACATATATTATAATTATATATATATATATATCTAAAAATAAATAAAAAATTTAGAAATGTAATTTTTTATATTGATAATTATAATATATATATATATATAAATATATATAAAATTATAAAATTAAAATAAATATATTTATTATTCTACTTATAAAGAGATAAATATATAATTTAATAAATATATTTATAAATATATACCAAACATTTAAAATTATAATTCCTAAATAAATGTATATATATATATATATAAATAATTAACAAAATTATAATAAATATAATAATTATATATATTTATTTACAAATATTTATAAATAAAAAAAATAGTTATAAATATAATTATAAATAAATGAATATGCACTTAAATGATTAAAAAAATATAATAAATATACTAGTTATATATATTTACAAAATTATAAATATGTTATTTATAATTTTGTAATTATATATATATATTTATAATTATAACTATAAATAATTTATTTATCATAATTTTTAATTACAATTTTTTTATTTATAAGTTATAAATTTAATAAATATATTTTTATTTAAAAATTTATTAATTCATAAAAAATATATTTATTATCCTCATATATAATGTTATATATAATTAAATAAATATTGAGAAATGTAGAGAAATAAATAAAAATATTTATATTGATAGTTATAAAAAAATAAATATATATATATTTAAATAATTTTAAAATTATATTAAATATATTAAATATATATATTAGAAATATTAATTTGTTATAATTTTAAAATTATTTAAATAAATATATATATATTGATTTATAATTATAATTATTAAAGTATATATATATTCATATAAATAATTATCAAATTTGAATAAATATAGTTATATACATATATAATCGTATAAATGTCTATAATTAATATATTTATTATATAGATTTCTAAGATTATAAATAAAATAAGTATATTTCTTATAATTTTATAATTATTTAATTTATAATTATATAAATATAAATACATATTTATCGTGTATATAATTTTATAAATATATTAAATAATATATATTAATTATTAACATTATATCTTTATTAGCACTTTGTTAGCACTGATAAACGTGTCTTTATCCATGCTATATTTTTACCAATGATAAAGATGCCCTTTATCATCACTTTTTTAGCATTGATAAAGACATTTTTTATTAGCGCTTTCTAATTTAGCACTAATTAAAAATACCATTATCAGCACTTTTTAGTAGCACTGATAAAATTTTCACCTTGTTTTATAAAAAATACTAACTTTCTCCTCCTTCCTCACACCCCTCAAGCTCTCACGGAAGTCAGTTGCTGCCACCACACCTCGTCGTCCTCCTAATCCTCCTCATCCTCCCCTTCTCTTTCCGCCTCTCCTATATCATGAAGTACACCGACATTGTGCACCTCTCCTCTACCACAAGCCATACTATTGTGCGCCTATCCTCCGACGTGCATGAACCATCCGTGCGCCTATCCCCATCCATGCACCACACATACTCCACATACCACACCTCCACCATGTGACTCTCCTCCAATGTGCACCTCTCCTCTGTCAGGTGCCTCTCATCTTCCAGATGACTCCTCTGATGTGTGCCTCTCCCCCGCCACAAATGTACATCTGCCACATGTTGAATGACACCTCTTCGGTGAGTTTTCTCCTCTTCAACATTTTTTGATTGTAATGTTGTGAACTATTCGTGTTTATCGCCCCATTAAAAATCATTATTGTCGGTGGTCCTTGTTTTTGCTCTAAATGAATTGCATTTTTGTTGGTTTTTGAAAAGAAATTGGTGGAACTATAGTGAAAAATGGTGGAATATTGTTAAATAACTTTTGAATTCCCAATAAGTGTTTGTGTAAATTTTTTATAGTCTATTTTGATGAACTTATATTTTTTAACAATTTTTCCAGCCACCTTATGACCTCAAAACATTATCTATAAGTAATAAATTAATAATTCAACTTTATTTCCTAATTAAATGTATTTTTTTAAGGGGATTTGATTGTTATTGAACTTCGGTGTTCTTCTGTTATAATTTTATGAATCTTATATATTAATTTGATTTAGTTAAATGTAATGATATCGTATATGATTTTTGGACACCCCATTATGTAAGTTTGATATACTTATATTGGAATTTAATTCATTTATTATTTAAATGAGTTGTTCATTAATTTTTGAATCGTGTTTGGTCTCCAAAAAAATATATTATGTATTCAAATTGGGTGAAGTATTTAAGTAATGTTTGGTAAATTATTAAAAATAGTTTCATGGTTTGTTTATCAATGAATTCTAAAATTCCTGGTTGGAACATTGTAAAAAGTATTTTTTATTTGAGAAAAATTTTGCAATATTATATTTTGAATTTGATAGTTATATAAAGTGGGTTTATTTTCGTTTGGAATGTGTTATACATGGTTAAAAAAGGATTTTTTTCAGTAAAGGATGCTTAGAGGTTAGATGACTAGTTTTTTATGTCATTTATATTTTATGTGATTAACTTCATGATTGATTTTGATCTCCTCTATTTCATTTATAATGAGAACCCTAGTAACATAGGTGAGACCTAGGACATGTACATTCTAGACGTTGATCTACTCTCCCTAGTATGGGATTACATCCCCAAACTTACTAAGAATCAATATGATCTCCCTATATATGGATCAAAATGATTCACTTTCTAGGTATTGATACATTCTCATCGAGAACCACCATTACACCAAAACCTCAACCAATCATACTCATAGATACCTCACTCCACTACACATCCACCTTTAATGCTCAACATCATTGAGTCGTGTCCTTCTTCCCTCATAGATCCAAATTCTCTTGGACACAACATTTTAAAAAAATATTGCTTTCATCTCATGGCTTCCCATTCAACCGAATAACTTGCTTATGACTTAATCAAAATGAATTTAACTTTTGAAATCTCCAAGATTAGGAATAACATTTTCCCCCAAAGTCTGAATCCTCCCCCATTGAATATTAATCCAAACCTTACCTATTTAAATTGTACCACCACATTATAAATAGTAAAATTACACTAAATCTTAGAAAACCACTTCACTAGAAGAAGAATAGTAGTCTGGAAACCAAGAATTGAAATCCAGTATTGATAAAATAAACACCATATTTCATGTGACCAAGAATTAATACCACTTTTTGGTAACTGATTGTCATGTAAGAAAAAGAGCTGACACCAATATTTGGATTTGGTACAAATCAACAATCCTAATTTTAAACCCCCAAAACATAAATTAAACACCATAAACTGACAAACAATTGTATAAATTTCAGAAAATATATATATTGAAAAAAATCCCCAAAACTGATATACCATAACATATATGTGAAGAAAAACCTATGTCACCACATCATATCTCTACCATCAAGTTCTAGTGACCTCATGGTTTTAAAAATACATCTCAAATATGATGATAAAAAATAAAGGATAAATGCTTTACATAAATGGAATAAGAAAAAAAAAATGAAATTTATGTTGTTTGGTTGAAAATACTAATTCATAATGGAATACATATATATTTTTATTAAGGGATAAATTTATTTATAAGGTAACACATTATTTTTTATCCCTACCTATCTAAAGCTACAAGAGACACTTTTTTCCCACCCTAGTAAAAAAATCATAACAATACATGTAATGAATCCTTCCTCCCACAAGAAATTTATGTTAAATACCATAAAAGGGACAAATGACATAATTCAAGTTCTTATCAAATAATATGTTCTTCTTATAATAATTTTAAAAGTATATATTTAAATTATTATTTTAATAAAACTTTAAAAAATTATATGAATGAATTATTAACTATTGTTATTCAATGTTATGAAGTGGTCGTGACATTTAGGTTGATGCATCCATCAAAGGTACCAATCCTAGATTTTCATTATAAAATTTTATTTAAAAGTTTCTAGAATATTTTTGGACTTGATGTTGTTAACCTCATGAATGAGTTTTTAAGAGGTAAAAATTATCTTGAGACTTATAATGATACTCTCATTACATTGATTCTAGAGGTTATTGATATGAGTTCAGTTAAGAATTTTACAATGACTATACTTTGTAATGTCAATTATAAATAATTTTTTTAAGATTTTAGAAAATATTCTTATGAAAATCATATCATCTATTAGTTTAGTACAATAGTTAATTTTTTATTTTGACTTGAGACATGATGTAATTAAAAGTATTGGGATAGAAACATAGTTTCTTCTAGTGATAAGTGCCATGGGGAAATTCTTTTTATGAAAGGAATGATACTTGAGGAATTTTTAAATATATAATGGGTTTATGCTTATATATTTTCTTAGGTGTATTTATAATAGAAGGAACCAATAGTACTTCATGTGAGAGAAATATACGTTGTTCTTAGGGTGTACAACCAATTGATTTGGTGTAATAGAAGGATAATTGGGATAATGAAGTGTTTTTAGTAAACTAGAACATGAGTGTTTCATGGTTGCGAGTGGGGTCACTAACTATAGAACATATCTGTTGGGGATATGGTGTTGTGGTGAAGGATAATTGATATAACTAGACAATGGAAACAAGGATAAGGGATATCCAACTGTCGGGTGAATAATATCAAATGATATTGGAAATTATTATTATTACACATACCTTTGAAATAATGTGATGGAATCATATAACACTGATTGATTTGGGATGAATTGAGGTGTTTTTTGTGTATATTTTACAAAGTGTATCCTTTGGTATATATGTATTTGTGAAAAGGACTAAGTGTCTCTTTTAAAATGATTCATGTTTTTTTAAATGTTTCTCAGAGGGTTGTCAATAATTTTAAATTATTAATATTTTTGGGTCATGAAAATGTCTTGAATTATTCTATAAAAGAATTGTGGTATTGTGAAAGATTGCTTTGAACTGATTGATTTATTTTAAAAATGGAGTGTTATTTTAAAGAGGAATTCATGTAAATGGTTGATTTTTTATGGGATTTCATGTGTCAATTTATAAATAGTTTTTAAAGGACATTTTAACCGTTGTTTTTCATAATATTTTATGTTTATGTATTTACAGGATTAGGAAAACCATTACATTATATCAATATTTTGTTTATTTATTTTGTTAAATACTAATATCACCAAATTAAATAGGATGGATATGAATAAACAATATATGGATTCCAATCATTTTATAAGAGAGTATAAATATGGAGTGAAAGAGTTCATCATGAATGATAAAGATCATGTATATGATTCTTATAAAATCATTTTTATGTGTTTACAAAGTTATTATTCAACACATTTTAGTCAAGAGGAGTTGAAAGAACACTTGATCTTTCATGGAATAGATCGATGTTATAAATATGGGAATAAACATGGGTAAAATAGTATATATATAGTGTAAGGGATAACCATTTTTTATGGATCAATTTTTATGATTACAACTGAGGATAATGAAGAAGACCATATCAAGGATTTGATTACATATGTAAATGATGATAAAGATCATTTTAATGAACTAAAAATGATAGTTGAAGATGAACTTTTAAATTTCCTAAAATTGTTTGAGTAGTTAAAGAGTTGTGACAATACACCTTTGTATGGTGGTTTCACTAAATATACTTTATTTTCAGCCATACTAAAGCTGTATAATTTGAAATTAGGAAACAGATGGAGTAAAACCAATATTATAAAATTACTTTCTTTCTTGAATGACATGGTCTTGGAAGATAATGTGATCCCAAGTTGAACATACGATGCCAAAATGAATGCTAGGTTCGATGGGTATAATATTTGAATGAATACATGCCTTCCTGAATGACTATATACTCTTTCCAAAGGACCAAAAATAACTTATAGAATTCCAAAACTATGATGTTTCTCGATACAAGAAAGATGAATCTGGTCATAATAAATTTGTATGGTATATTCCAATCATTCTATGTTTTAGGTGCCTATATGGAAGTGAGGAGACCGCAATGAAATTACTGTGGAATGCAGATAGAATAAATAAATATAGGGAAATATGTTACCCGAAATACTCTCTTCTGTGGAAGAGAATAGATCATGATTATCATGATTTTGAAAAGGATATGAGAACCCATCTTCTTGTGTTATCTACAAATGGATTGAATCCTTTTGATTTTCAAAGTATCATTCATAGTACATGGCCATTTATGTTGGTAAATTATAACTTCTCATCGTGGTTATGCATAAAATGAAAATACATCATGTTATCTATGATTATATCAGGACTGAATCAACTGAGTAATGATATAGATGCTTATTTGGATCCACTGATCGAGGATTTGAACTTTTTTTTGGGATGTATATGTTATGTTGTATGATTCTTATAGAAATGAATATTACATGTTGAGTGACATGTTGTATAGGGAAATAAATGACATTACTACTTATGGAAATTTTTCTAGATATAGCATTAAAGGAATTCTTGGGCTTCACGTCTACAAATACAGTACATAGACAATTAGGTTGAAAAAAATCATCAAAAACTATGTTTCTAGGATTTCATAGATTTATACCCCGACAACATAAGTACCAATCTTATACGACATCATTTGCTGGATGTTTAGAAGAACATACAACATCGTATCCACTAATAAGTGATCAACTGTTTGAAAAAGTACAAGATGTTTACATTGATTTTGGTAAACCGTTTTGAAAAACCTTAAGAAAACTAGGTGGAAGAAGAGATCATTTATTTTTGAATTAGCATACTAGAAGTGTCTATATGTCAGAAACTTTTTTACTATTATTCATGTTGAAAAATAGTATGTGACAATATCATTGGAATATTGCTAAATGCACCCAAAAAAATAGAGGATGAATTAAGGCTAGGTTGGACATGGGTGACAAGAGAATACAAAAAGAGTTGGCACTAGTAAAGGGTGAAAAATAAAATTTTCTCCCTCCACCTACTTACACTTCTTCTAGGAAGGATATATATCAGTTTTCCAACATATTTAATAACGTAAAGGTTCTAAATGTGTATTCATCGAATATCAGGAACATCATTTCAATGACATATTTAATGTTAAAGGGTATGAAATCACATGACTATCAAATTTTTATGCAAGATCTAATTCTTATTTCTTTATGTTTAATTTTTCTATAAATTTCTGTTATACATTAATGAAGCGCTATTTCTTATTTAAATTTATATGAAGAAATGTTATAGAACCAACAAAATTATCGATTATGGAAAGGGAAATTTACATTATATTATAGGAATTGGAAATGTTTTTCCCACCAGAATTCTTTGATATGATGGATCACTTGATTGTTCACTTAGTGAGAGTGATTCGACTTTGTGGTCCTATCTATTATATATGGATATACCCCATTGAATGGTATATGATGATTTTGAAAGGTTATGTCAAAAATCAAATTTGGCTAGAGGGTTGTTTTGCGAAGTGATATATTGTTGAGGAAGTTGTGGAATTATGTATCGAGTACCTGTCTCGTGTGGAATGCATTGGTCTAACAAAATCTTATCACATTGGATGGCTTGAGGGTGAAGGAATTTCTAGATGATAGGTTGTTACAATCAATGTTAAAAATCAGGATCAGGCCCACCTTTACGTTTTTATAATATTTTAGAGGTTGAACCATATATTGAAACCCACAAATAAATTCTTACTCACTTTAATCCATCAGGGGATGGAAAATTGAGGTACAACACACATAATCGTTTGTTTACAAGTTGGTTTTAGGACCCTATATTTAAGGAGTCATATGAAAATCCAGACTCAATTTCAAGATGACATCAATGGATAGCCAAAGAACTAAGGGTGTATGTATTATCTTATAATGATTATTTAATTATACCTTCTATACTAATAAAAATGAAGAAGACATTACCATGTAAAATAATTGAGTTTTTCTTGTGGCTGAAGCGATGCATGTTTCTGGTGTTAAGGACTGAAATCCAATTTATTTGAATATTTCATACATTGGAATCATCAAAAAAATATGTGAGTTGGATTATACGAACTTCAAAGTGCTCATTTTTTAATGCAAGTGGATTGATAACAAGAGTGTTGTTAAAATAGGTGAATTGAACATGATGAAGAGATTACCATGCAGACTAATAGAGTTATTCTTATGGATAAAGTGATGCATGTTTCTAGTGCTAGGAACTAAAATCCATTTTATGCGAATATTTTATACTTTGGAATCATCAAAAATATAAGGGAGTTAGATTAAACGAACTTCCAAGTGCCTATTTTTTAATTCAAGTTGATTGATAACAATGGTGTTGTTAAAATAGATGATTTGAGATTGATGAACATTGATTTTAGAAAGGAAGGGTACAAATACAAACAATTTATAATGGAATCATAGGTAGTACAAGTATTTTTTGTTACATATCCCACAAATAAAAAGTGGTCTATTGTTCTATTATGGACCAAATCCACTAAAACTTCAGATGAAAATTCAATGGATAATGACCCTTTCATTGGGACGTCACAATAATTTCACACCAGTACCATTGTATATTGTGTTTTATGTCATAAGAGACCATAATGAAGGTATTTGGATAGTCTATAGAGGGGTCAAATCCCTTCTTCCTTTAAAAAATAGAGTTCAATAATCAAGTTATATATTTTTTATAATATACATCATGTAACCTTATGTTATTATCTGTTCACTGTTGCTTTTATGTAATATAAATTAAATGTTAAAACAATTCTATCGATAATGAAATCTATACATGATGATGATATTAATACCAAGGCACAACAGGTATCTCAAACTGCTACTCCCTGCACTACAGAGGAAAACCAGGTCTCTCAACCTACTACTCCTCACAGTGCAGAGAGACAACATGTTTCTCAACCTGTTAATGTTGTTTCTCCCAGTGTAGAGGTACAACAACCATCTGCACTTGCCAATTCTAGCACTCTAGAGTAACATATTGATGATGTCAAAACTGATGAAATGGTAGCCAAAAAAATAGAAGTGGCACAGAAAAAATAGGAGCATTGTAGTTTTATGGTGTTAGAAAAAATCCTTTAGAAAAAAAGATAAATACATAAAATATGATCTCAGATAGAATATGAGGGGCTATTATGTGATCCCCAAAAAAGCCATGTTCAGTAGTTACATTATAATCATCACTTAGAAACATGTGATGATTATTTTATATTCATGGAACCATATTGTCACTGAGCTTAAGACACTGATGTGAGGAGATATTACGACAAAATTTTGATATCATTTTTTTTAATTTACTAAAAAATAAAATAATGAAACATTAACTTACTCTTCATCGTCCCTTATAGAGTACATTTATAGTGGATGACACGCAGAAGGACTATTTATTAAGGTTTGAGGTAATTATTCACAAAGGATATCATGAAATATTAACGAGAAGTTATCTTAGTGATGCTGAAGGGAAAATAAACCTCCACCCACCTCCGGTTTATGTACACTTGAGAACCCATGTAGCATGGGATGCATTTACTAGCCAACAAGTAGAGCAATCTCTTTAGGTACATTGAGTTAGGTAATACATCGTTTTATGATATGTGTATTAATCACTATGATTGATAGTTTTTTATTTATGAAATGACTACTGAGTGTTGTAAATAATGAATGGGTAGAAAAACCATCATACCCCTACCGTAAAGCAAGAATGGGGTATGCTTCACTTGAAAAAAATTGGTACATATTTTAAATCAACCATAATAATTTTATGTGACATAAAACAACACCATAACTATGTTCCTATATTTATATACAAATTTATGAATCCAAATCCAATGTCACTTTCATCCAACACGATGTGTAATAGAAGTACAGGTGTATAAATAAAGATGTGATACTAAAAGATGAAAACACAGAAAAAGTTTGGGAAACATGTGTATGTATGACATAATAAATATTTGTTGTAATTTAAGTCAATATTACAAAAAATAATTAATTATTTTACTATATTTTCTATATGACATAGTCACATGAATTAGAAATATCCAAATTGGATATAGACATACTTTTGGGGGCCTTGATGTAGGTAGAAAAATATTATCATGTCATAGGTGCAGGTTTTGGGGTGGCCCCCAAACATTTTTTGAGAAAAAAACAGAGGATCAAAGTGAAGAAATAAAAATGATGATATAAATAATAGTTATTCTTGAAATACATATGAAATTTCAGAGGTTGTTCTTGGAAAATTTGATAGTAGGGGGAAATAAAAGAAACAACTAAACAAAACCTATTTGTGAAGAACCCACCCCCCACTACCTTTGATGTGAAACATTAACCTAAAAAACCTATCTTAACTGAGGTAATCAATGTTCTAATAATTGTTTTGGTGAATTATAAATCAGATAGACACTAACAGTTCATGTAAATGTTTTGATTAACATATACCATCGGCCGAGCATTGAGATACATTTTCCAATTGATGATGAATATATTGATAAGGTAAAAAAAGATATTGAAACACTCATCGCATCACCATCACATCTTATAAAAAAACATCTCAACAAGTAGGTATTCATTTAAAATTTATTTTTCAAAATAAACCATTAACATTTAATGAAAACAGTATAGACTGATGAATTTTATTACAGATGGATAGAGGGAAGGGGGTGAAAATAAATAATGGCTCAAAACCATCTCAAGGATCAACCAACTGATCGCAATGAACTACCAAAAGCCCCTTAAACATTCTCATTCTATATCCGCATTTATTATCATTAAATTCTCATGTGAATACAATGTAGAAAGATGGTGGTACTCATACAATTCATTTTAATGAATATATTTTCAAAGGAGGAGATCCAAATTTCATTATTTCTATAAATGTAAGTGAAATCATGGAGTAGGATTATCTAGGCATCTAAGTTGTAAATGTATACATGATGTATGTTTTCATTATTTTATTTTCAAAAAGCTGATATACTATGATTATTAGGACTAAATACATTTCATATTTTTTGGAAGGTGTATATATGAAAAACAATTGAATGGACTTCCCCATGAACATAAATTTTCACTCGTTAGTCCTCATGTCACCACTACAGAACAAAAAAAATATAATTTGAGAAATAGGGTGAAATAGTTGCAGACATACACAAATCATTTAACAAAAAAATTTGGATTTCAGACTCTTCTTAATACAAATGATGCAGTGTTAAAACACTACAATTTAATCATATCAAATATATTTCAATTTAATTCATTATTTATTCCTTTTTGTAGTTTTATGCAGGATTGGTTGCTCATTACAGTCAATTTGGATAATCCAAAGATGTATTTCTTGGATTCTTTGCTGGGATATCCAATAAACCGGCCACACATGATGGCATATGTCAATTTGTAATTCACTACATCCAATATTGTAGAACTAAACATATAGTTATATAATTTATATTTTATTTTAATGAGGATACTATTATGATAGGGTGGTGCATGAATATTTTTTACTTCATGGTATATATAATAATAATTCACTATCCAAACACATATAAAAAATTACTTATTTTTCTCAATGTTTCTGCAGTGTCAAAAAAAAACAAATGCAAAATATTGTGGTTATTTTGTTAGTAAATTTATGATAAATAATGTTTTCCATTAACAAACCAGCATCCCTGAAGAGGTATTTTTAATTATAATTACTATTTCATTTAAAATATTTATTAAAACGTTGTGTATTTATATTTTTTCAATACTACCTTGATTATTGAAATGAAACCTATTCACAAGGTGATATAGAATTTGTTTTAAATAAATGGACAGAATACATATTGGAAGAATATACACAAATATCATGAATATGTGATTAGTATGACTCAAAGTGTCAATTTTTTTTAAAATTGTCATTATTTTTAGTAAAAAGAACAAGTGACCTACTAAAAAAATAGAAAACACATTAGTTTTTTTAAAAATAAACCACCACATTTAGCATTCAACCCATCAAGAAAATAAAATGCTTCTCCCGCCCACATTTCAACAACCGCGATTGTGAATGTTCAAAATTCAAAATAAAAAACCAAAATGATATCGACCCATGTGCCGCGGTGTGCCGCCCGAGAAACCAACCATCGATCAACTCACCACCATCATCGTGTCGCCGAAAAAACACTTTCACCGCCATCACGTTGTCACGTTACCAAGGGCATCACCCTCATCGGCTCGTCGCCGTCGGCCTCTCCGACGTCCACTGCTTGCAACACCGTCACCGCCTGAACTAGAAACTGTCGTCGCCGTCGTCCACCACCTGCAACATCATCACCGCCTGAACCAGAAACCATCATCGCCGTTGTAAACTCCCACATCAAGACTGTCGTTAACTCTAAACCGCCATCACCAACATCGTTGCCGTTCAAAAACCATTGAGCGAGGATCGCGACTCCTGGAATGCCGAACCCACTTGAACAACACCTCCCAAAGCTCCTATGAAAACACCTCGCCAGACCGACTCGATGAGGAGAGATGGAGACAGAGCCAGAGCAGAGTAAGTGTAGAAAGGAGCCTTCACAGAGAGTCGTGATCTTCGCCAACACCGCCCAACCAAACTTAGAACCCACCATCGCCTGAACACAGGCCGGGCCACCTGGAACCCCCCACCACAACGTACAACCCAACCCAGAGCCTCTTGGAAGCCAACACACCCAACCGACCAGGAATAGCGCAATGGACCCACAGGACAGAGAGGAGTACGAGCGAACAGAACCTCCAAAGCAAGCCGCAACCAAGCAAGAACCAACATACTCACCAAAAAATAGAATCAACAAACCTTCACTAGCAAAACTCACCGCTTCATCGAAATCTCCAGCATAAACAGATCTACAGCTCAAATCCACCATAGAATGAGGAAGAATAAAACGGGATTGCAACCGTAAATGCGCACGGGACTAAAAACTTAGGAAGAAAAGGTGAAAGGGAAAATTGAAGAAGGGTTGGGGATGAAACCCTAAACAAAAAGGAAACAACAACGAGGGAATGAAACCCTAGGAAGAGGAAAGATGAACATGGAAGACGAGAGGGAACATCGGGGAATGGAACCCTAGGAAGAATGAAGGAGATTACTCTAGGGATCTCATCGGGAGAATAGATTTAGGAAGATCACTCCCTCGTTAGAGGAGGAATCCAATGAAGAAGAGAGAAACGTGCTCGGGAGAGCGCTCCAGGAGAGAACATGGCCATCCCTCCTTTTTAATTTTTTATCTATTTAGTAATTTTACCAGAAAACACATTAGTATTGATTTGATACTTCTGAAAAATGATTCATATGTCATTTTTTATGTGTAGGAATAATGTTCAACTAAATCTAACACTTGGTGTGATAGTTCTGACTGCATGTGGGTATTTTTATATTAAATTAAAAAATTGGAAAAAGAACACGTGACATACAGAAAACTGAGAAAACACTTTCGGATTGTTTTAATACTTTAGAAAAAAAATCCATCATTCATTTGTGACATGTTGGAATAAACTAAACCTCAATCTAAAAAATGGTGTGATTGATATAACTAAAAGTGTCCATTATCAATTTAAAATTGACATTTATTCTCAAAATGTGTCACTTTCTAAAAACCAATAATGCTTACTCTGATTGTAATAATAATTTAATACAATGATTTATAAGTTCATTGTGACATGTATGAAGTATTCACATGTAAAAGTGGTGCACTATGTGACCAGTATGACTCAAAATGTTTGTTTCTAGTTTGAAATGATATTTTAGTAAAAATACACAACTGACATACTAAAACCAAAAAAAAACGTTTAAATTGTCTTGATACACTAGGTCAATTATATAGAAATTATTTTTGACATGTAAGAATTAATAGTACATCGATCTGACACATGGTGTGGCCAATGTGACTCGAAGTACCACTTTTTATTTAAAAATGACATTTATTTTAGAAAAACACACAACTAGCATACTAAAAAATGAGAAAATGTATTTTTATTGTTTTGATAATTTAGGAAAATGACTCATGAGACATTTGTGGCATTTAAAAATCAAAACCACCTCAATAAAATGCATGATGTAACCGATATAAATCCAATGATTCTTTTTATATAAAATTGATATTAGGTTATGTAAAAAAGAACAATTGGCATACTTAAAACTAAGAGAACACATTCATATTGTTTTAATACTTTAGGAAAATGATTCAAGAGTCATTTTTTGAATTTAGAGATCAACCACACATCAATCCAGAACACTTTGTTATTGGTATGAAAAAAGTTTCTGTTATCAGTTTAAAATTTTCATTTTTTCTCAAAAAGTGTCACTCACTAAAATCCAAGCAAACAATTTCCAATTGACATCATAGTTTAAGAAAATTATTATTATGTCCATTGTAATGTGTATGAAGTAGTCTTAAATCAAATCGACACATGATGTGACTGGTATGACTCAAAAATCATGTTTCCAGTTTGAAATGATATTTTAGTAAAAATACACTACTGACATAATGAAAACATATCAAATACATTTGAATTTTTTTGATACCTTAGAAAAAACATCAATGTGTAATTTGTGACATGTAGGAATCAAACAACCTCAATCTGATGAACAATGTGACCAGTATAAATCAAAATGTGTTTTTTGAAGATTGAAATTAATTTAAGTAAAAATAACAAATCACATACTAAAAACTAATCAAATGCATTCATATTGTCTTCATACATTACGAGAGTGATCCATGAGTCTTTTTTGATGTGTAGGAATCAAACGCATCTCAATTCAGAGTATGTTGTGACCAATATGATTAAAAGTTTCTATTATCAGTTTAAAATTTACATTTTAGTACAAAATATTTCATTCATAGAAAACTATGAAAATACCATCTGATTGTCTGCATAATTTAGGAGAGTGATTTGTAGGTCACTTTTGATGTGTATGAATTAGTATCATCTCAAATAGATGCATGATGCGACCAATATGACTCAAAATGTGTGTTTCTGGTTTGAAATATTATTTTAGTAAAAAACACAACTATCATATGGATAACCGAGAAAACCCATTATTATTGTTTTTATACTTTAAAAATACTATCCATTAGTCATTCATGACACGTCAGAATAATACACACCACAATCTGACAAATGATGTGACCGATATAAATCCACATATATCATTTAAATTTGATATTATTTTTTGTAAAAAAAAGGGACATACTCAAAACCTTTCAAACACATCTGGATTGGTTTTATTTTTTTATGAAAACCATCTATAACTCATTTTTTATTTGTAGGAATCAAATCCACCTCAATAAAATGCACATCATGAACTTTATAACACCAAATGAGTCTTTTTTTGTTAAAATTTGATATTTTGTTAATGTAATCTTTCATATTAATGTTTAATTTATTTTTTACTATATTAATAACATAATATTTGTTTTCTTATACCTTTTGATTGAGTTGGGATTATTTTTTCGGCAACTAATACCGTGAAATGATATTTTAGAAAGGGGATCATGGATGAAAGAGTTTGAAATATTAATATTTTTAACTATTATTTGGATAATTGTAAATGTAATTATATAAAACATTGTTAAATGTATATAATATTGTTTTTCAAATCCTTGTGTGTGATGATTTGTTCTTTTGTGTGTTGTGCAAGTGGGGTGTGTGTTTTATTTTCAGGTGTTGGTGGGTGTGTTGTTATATAAACAACACATCACAGGAAGTTACGCCTTTATCATCACTGTTTTGAGTGATGATAAAGGCCCCCTTTATTAGTGATATTTAGAACAATGATAAAAATGTCATTTATCCACACTAAAGGGGATGCCTTTATCATCAATGTTAAAGTGGACTCCCACTTTATCTTTGATGAGACTAACAATGATTTTCTAGAGCTATAAAAAAAAATTTCAAATGTTTTTAAAAGCATTATTTATAGTAGTGCATGAAATGAAACTAATAAGTCACTTTTAGTTTTGACTTCACTAGAAATGTTGTTGGTCTTGACTAGAGAACCCAAACCTCAGGAATTACACACTAGAGAAGATATCATAGAAACAGATCATGCCTGTTGCTGGCCCGAGGCAATTTGATGCCCAAATACTGAGAAGAAGACCGTAGTGAATGTAATCTCAACTACAGTAACGTGCGCATTCCCTGGGATCTGGGCAAGGGATACATAGCCTATGGACATGGTAGATTCTGTACATGGAAGGAACCCCTCCTCAGCATCCCAGAATGAGAATTAGGGGGAGATAGACCAGTAGAATTATTGAAAATAGAACACATATCATTGAAGTATTATAATGGACTTTATCTGACCTAAATGAAGAAATCTTTCTACAAATGGGTAAAGAGTGCCCTTATATAGAGAAACATCTATTTAAATGCATATAATTCCTACCAGGGCCTCTTCAAGCTAGATAGTTCTCTCCCCCACACAAATAAAACCCCTAGTGGACCACCAATGGCCCGAAGGATGGATAAGTTTTTAATATGTAAAGGAATACCTAGATGGTTGATCCACTTCATCAAGCAAGGGTATTCCCTTTCAAAATTAGTCTCCATCATCCAGTAGGAAAGGGTAAAATGCCATTGACCAAAGAATGTGGTGGCTCAGAACCATAGCTAAATTATATCCTCTCTTGAAATGAACACATCACAAAATTATTTCCAAACCCCAAGATCCCACAATGATCGTAAAAATACAAATCTCAGTCTTGAATAAAATAAATAATTCCACCCCAGTTCCATTTGAGATGATACCAGTCCTCTTCAATGTCCAAGTAAGGAAAAAAAAGTACTGGACCAAGATCGGAGGAGACCGAATCCATGAGACTCTTAGAAAGATCAATAAAGCATATTCGAGAACACTAGGAGGATCGTTATAGGGCAGCACAAAAGGAAACATGAGGCTGCGGGACAAGAACAAGCTGGGGGGAAGCCTAATGAAGTAGTGATGGAAATATACCATCTGATTATAACATAGGTGGATGTGATTGATGATCCAGATCTACTGATTTTGGGACCATCGACAGAGGGGAGATGATATGTAAATAATTACTCCAACACTACATTATAGCTTGCTTTTTCTTGATAATTTCATGAAACATATTTTGACAAGTAGATATATTGTAGTAATATTCAATGTTGGATTCCAATGGATAAAAAATATACTATCATGATCTGATGTGATATTATGTTTTTCTATGTACATTCAAGATCACATCATCTATACTTTATTGGCCTCGAAATATTCTCTAGGAAATATTCCTTATTACATTAGCATCTTCTTTCCATATCATATATTGGGAAAAACTATATTTACTAGGGTAAATATCCCTGAGGTTCTCAATGGATTATATATTATCCCCAAATGTATTATCAAGCCTAAAATTGAAATTTTATGCAACATTATTTTTCTTTCTCCATTAATAACCAATTCTATTTCATCTAAAAAAATTGAATAGTTATTAAATAATCTATAAATTCATTATGCTAAAAAAATATATTTATTGAATGAAAATAAATGAATTGATGTACAATTTTATTATCTTACTCTTTAATGTACTAACATTAAACAAACTACATAAAAAATAATGTTGTAAATCACCTAAACCTGAATATAAAAATAGAATAAAAATATTAAAAATATTTTAAATTTTAAAATAATCACACAAATCAATTATTAATTTTTCTCATATAATTCCTCTCAATATATTAGAAAAAGATTCCAAGTTATCAGTGTTTTAATTGCTAGGACATTTGTGATTAAAAGAATATAATTCAGTTGCATTAATATTCCAACACAAAACACGTTGTGCAATTTACATCTATTATGTTTCCCATCAATTATTCAGTTTCTCATTTAATTTATTTAATATAAATAAAAAATATATATTTCAATTTAACATTATTTTTTTGTGTTTAATTTTCCCATAATAATACTTTCTTTTTAACAACTATGCACTGGCACTTTCTGTTCTATTTTAAAACAATGATTTCTTCCTTTCCCATATTATTTTGATGTTGATATTCAGAAATAAAAAATCCATTTGATTAGAAAAATGCATAGGTTATTTGTTGACATCATGTAATTTATGTAAGAAAAATGAATTTTGAACATAAATATACGTTTTTATCTTATTTATGTATATATTTTCCACACACACACACAATATGTCCAATAGTTTAGGAAAATTCATGTGTGATCACAATTTCCCATATTACACAATTCAAAGTACTTATATGATTGTATTTAATGAAGGGTCTATAAGGTTTTCATCCTATATTAGAGGCAATTATCCCAATTTATTCTTCAATCATATCATGTATATAAGTCAGATGATGACCCCAAAAATATTTCATTTTAAACATAACTATACAACTCCAAAAACAAGAGAGAGTTTTTTAATAATTAATTTATCTCATATAGAAGAAATAGATAGATTTATCAAGAATTATTTCAAAATAGTTGACACACCACCCTCCATAATAATTGGTATATTCTAGAAACTCAATATGTGTAAATACAAGGAATTGAAAATATGATATAACCAAATTCATAAATGAATACAGGTGAAGCGGAATACTTTCCTTCCAGGAAATATCATCACGTGTTTTTCATTTATTCTAATGTTATTAAATTTACATTCTCCTATACATAATGTAAAATGAAATAAACATAAATAGTAGGTGAAATTATTTTCATTCAAAAAATAAATTCATGGTAAAAATAATAATGGAATTCCTCCCTTTAAAGATTTGTTTATAGTCCCCATCTTGATTCTTTATCTATTAAAACTGTAGTTTGGATGGTTGTGTTTTTCTTTACCTTACCTCATTAAATATATAACATTATACAATGTCCATTTATAGGTAATCTCTCTACATTTTTCTATATCTTCATACAAGTTCATATTATTTATTACAAAAGGGTCATTTCACTTAGAATCAGCTTCCTTGGAAATAGATGTATACTAAAATCTAAGAAATACACTAGTTTCCATGACCTAAAATATTTCCTTTGAATTATTCTCTCATGAATTTTCCCCTTTTAATTAAAATTCTTTTCATTCTTATATGGTTCTATTCAATTCCCATCATGTTCAATCAAATCAAAAATAATTTTCTCAACATCATGCATGTAATATATCATGGAATCCTTTGTTGCCAAAATTTATCGGTGATCAACATGTATGGGTATATTACATGTCTTCATCAAATAAATTCTATGAAAAAATATCAGTGGGGTTTTTTGAGTTTATTTCAATATTCTCACAGAGTATATTCTGGTTTTTAAGTGAAATCATTCCTTCAAGATCTCATAAACATTTCAAGAATTTCAATCAAAAAGTTATTCGATATTTTAGATTTTATATTATTTGGTGAATAGATGTTTTTTCTAGTATCATGGTTTTATCCATAATTATCCATCAATGATATGAAATGATTTTTCTACAAATTTTCAAAATTTTCAGTTAATATTACCCTTCATACACTATATTTTTAGAATATGTTTTTACTAAAATAAATCTCCATAAAATATCCCATGTTATCTGGAGAAGATGTCACATCAACCCATTATGATAATAAAGTTACATTACATCAATATATACTCACTTACCTAAATTTTAGAAGTGGATTTATTAATTTAAGATTCATTATATTAAAATTTTCACATTCAAAAATTCAAATATGAAGTATTTTTTTCTTCATTCCACATTACCTTTCTTCTAAAATCTATGATTTCACCTGGAAAAATATATTACATCTTTAAAAATGGAAGTATAACAAAAAAATAATAGTGTAACATAATATTTCATCTCACATTACCATAATATCCTTAATATAGTACTTCGAAGAAGTGAATGAGAATAGATAGAACCTCTTTTTCTAGTACAAGCCATATAAAAGTTACATCAACACATTGGATATATTGAAATTTTTATTCCCACAATTAATACATCACAATCATACTTGAGCCTTTTTATTTTATTTAAAATTAATCCCTTATATAATCACCCAAGTGGATAAATAGTTGCAAAAGATGGAAAAAAATAAGCCAATTGTTTTTGATAAAAAGAATTATTACTTAGTGAATTCACTTTTTATATGATTGTAAGGATCTACTGTCAAATGATTCATTATAGATATTCTATTAATAATTTTATTCACCACCAATTTTTTGTCTTTATTCTAAAAATAAAAAAATTAGAGATGTTTCAATCATCTTATCAATAATATATCAAATTCTTTCATTGGTAAAATAAATTTCAAAGATAAGTATCATTTATACATAACCAACATGATTTGAATAAGATTTATCCAAAAATATCATCATAGAATAAAATATTCCCAAAAACTCAATCATTATTTTAGAATAACTGTATGGAATCCCACCTTTTAATTTTATAACATTTCATTACATTTTACAAATATTATATCATTAAAGTCTCTTGTCTTGGAAATCTGGAACATTTATCATGAAAACATAAAACATTCCTATAAATATCTTGTAACGATTCATTATAGGTTCATCTTAAGTAAAATTACAACATATCATAACCTGGAGACACACATCTAAGGAAAGAGTGAACATAATGCCCAGTAATGAAAGTAATTGAAATAGTTTACATGTGAAATTGAGTGATATCAATAAGAAAATATAGATAAAGAGGAATATCATAACAAAAAGAAGATTAATAATAACTTGAATATGTGGCTACAACATTTAATTCAGACAATCATGAACATATAACTATGGTCTAACCCCAAGGGGTCATAAAATTTACCATGGTTATTCACCAAGGTATTGTAAAACTTTTTATCTCAAGAGATTAATTTCATTACCCAATGAATTGCAGCACTATCAGGGCGCACCCATAATATATAGTACAAAAAAAGTTTTTTATATCAGCTTATTTAGCTTTTTAACGTTGGTTTTGAGGTGATGCTATTGCAAGAAATTTAAGAAATATGATTTTTACATGGGTTATTTAAAAAAAAAACGTTAAAAATGGGGTTTTTTGGTTTTTAACATCAGTTTTTAAAAACATGGCATGAAGGTCATTCTTTAAATGCCATTAAAAAGACATTTTTATGTTGGTTTTTAAAAAACCGACGTGAAAAGTCATTTTTTATGTTGGTTATTTTAAATTCAACGTTAAATTTTTTTTTCTGAAGGTTTTTAAAATGCCAATGTAAAAAATGTTTACCATCTTGTAGATAATTTCATATTCTTTGATTTGATATATCGTAGGGCTCAAATGGAGTTACAGATCAATATTTCTGACCATCAGAAGTTTGATAAATATTTTTTTAGGAAAGGAGGAATGAACCAACTATAGATTCGTATTAGAAGGAATTGTAGAATTTGAAAAAGGATTTACAATTTTACAATGATATAAATAATTATACTTGATTATAATAAAATAATAGTCATTAAATGGTATATCAATTAAGAAAACTACTCATAAAAATATAATAGATGGAAAAATAATTACAAATACCTTGACAAGATCATAGAAGTAAGAAATAATGGATTCATGTGGAAGATCAAACAAGTAGATTTTGTGGAATGATGATGGTTGAAATAAATCATTGTTAAATGGTATAGAAATTTAGAAAAAAATCATAAAAACCATAAATTAGGGATAAAAAAATTAAAAATACCTTGATGAGATTTTAGAAAGAACAAATAATTGATTCACATTGAAGATAAAATGATTTGAGTTGGGGGACCAATGATGGTTGAATGAAATGATCATTAAATTAGGACATGTGTATAATGAGAAAATATAATTAAGAAGATAAAAGAAAACACAGTATTAAAAATTTTAGGCGGCAATTAGAAATTTCAATGCCACGATGTAAAAAAATAGAGATTTCACATTGGTGGGATATTGAAATTAAATTTCCTGTTGGTTTTATGATAACCGTTGTGAGTAGAAATTAAAATTTTCACTTATTTTTCACTTGGCTTATTAAATAACCGAAGTTAAAAATCAATTTTAATCACCTTTTCACATCAGATATTAGTCAAACAACATGAAAAATGTTAACAAACATGTATTTAATTTCTCAGTATTCAATTTTATAGGTCATAGAGCTCAAACAATGTTACAGATTAAAAGTTACGATCTTCAAAAAAAGCCTTCCCAAAGACTTCTTTTAGAGATGATCAAATTATGATGCCCATAACTTTTGATCTGTAACTCCATTTGAGAACCGTGACCTATCAAATAGGATAATAAAAAATAGGCTACATGTTTGTAAATGTTTATCATATCAGTTACTCAATAACCGATGCGAACAATCAATGGTATTCACTTTTTCATGTTGGTTGTTAAATAACTGGCGTGAAAAATCCATTTTCTTGAATTTTTCATGTCATCTATTTAATAAATAATGATTAAATGTGTTTTTCACAATGGTTATTAAATAAAAAAAATGAATATTTTTTTATTAACATGTAGTTATTTTTTCAAGATTCGATTTTATAGGACACAGATCTCAAAAGGAGTTATGAATTAAAAGTTATGGCCTTCGGAAATTAGCCTTCCTTAAGACTTCATTTATAGATGAATGACTTCCAATGACAACAACTTTTGATCTGTAACACCATTTGGGCTCTGTGACCTATGAAATAAAATATTGATAAATGACATACACACTTGTAAACATTTTTTATGTCAGTTATTAAATAACCAACATGATAAAGTTAGGAAAATTGATTTTTCACGTTTCTTATATAGAATCGGCGTGAAAAAGTATGGAAAATCGATTTTTAACTTTTTTTTATTATATAACTGATTTGAAAATTCCTTGAAATGGATTTTTCACATCATTTCTTATATAACTGATGTAAAAAAATCAACACAAATGGATTTTTAGTTCTATTATATAATAGGCTACGTGATAAATCGATTTTCAGAGATTTTCACATTGGTTCTAAAAAACCGATGTGAGAAAAGGTGATGTTAAAAATAGTGTTTGTTCTAGTAAATATATGACTATTTTCATGTGATCAACATATATCATAAAAAACATTTCATAAATAACCCTAATAGAAAAATAGAACTGGGTTTCATATCAAAATTTTGATGTTTTAAAAAGTAGTTAAAAACGATGTCATTATGTCATTTAAAACACGTGGAAATGGAATGAAGGTTTTATGTAGGTCAATTAGAGAATTAAAATATATAATTTTTATGTCTTGATAAATACTCATTTAAATGAAAGAGTTTGGGGTATTCATATAATGAAAATAAAAAAATATTCATAAAAACGAGAGAGATTTTGAGACAAACATTCTTCAGCAAAACAATTATACATCATTGTTATAGAAAAAATTAAAAATAGAGGGTAAAAGAGTCAATCACTCATAAATAACACATTTTACAGTGTATTAATGGAATAAAATTTAAATAAGATCATTTTATGGATATTTTAATGACATACCACATGAAATGGAAACTTGGAAGAAAAGAGAAGGTGTAATTTCTTTTACAAAAATTCGAATGCATAATGGCATCAATTATAAATACATAAAATATGTTTATGAGATTGGAAGGGGTATCTAATAAATTGGACATAAAATGTAATTCAATAAAGATATAAAAAACATACCACAACATAGTAAAATGGAAACTAGAAGACATAACATAAAATATGCCTTGACTAAAAGATGGGGGTGAATGGTTCCTTTACCTTGAAGAGCAAGTTCAATAAATCAAAGGTTAAGACCATGGGGGGTTTTATATAACCTTGTGAGAACACTTTTGGAGGTAAAAAGACTATAGATTCAATGAGGATGAATTTTTAATGAATTAAAGGAAGTAATCTTTCAGTATTTATAGAAAAAGTCGGAGAATATTTTATTAATTTGAATGGGATACCTCATTAGTGTTATTTGGAAAAACATGGTCTTTCTCAAGGTATTGGAAACATGGGACTCATCATAACATATCTTACTATACGAAATTTGACTAGAAATATTACATCATTATTATATCATTATTGATGTCATTAAATACACCAAAACTCAAAAAAATATTTTTAATATTCACCAAAAAACAAAACAATCTATAAAAATATCATAAATTCACCCTACACTAATATTGATGTTATAATGACCCATAATTTACATACAGTTTTATTACTTCAAAATTAAATCATACTTATTACAAAATATAACAAAACCATGATAGGACCATATAGGTATAATGTCTTTTAAAACTGTGAAACATAAACAACTGGTTCATAAAGCATCTACTTTGTCTCTTATTTATTTCATCATGACTAGAGACCCTTTTGGAATATCCTACTTAATACCCTTCTTCCTGACCTGGGTAAAAGAAATCATAAAAAAGGAGAAACAAAGGAAATATCAATCATATCATACTCATAAGAACATAAAATTTTGAAAATCTCAACCTGCAAAAGAGATCATGGGATAAATCATAGTAGTGAAATTTAATCCCAATAATCATAACATAAAACATGAAACTTTGTGGAATACACACATAATAATATAAAATCATTTCTTATTAGTCAAGACTCATTTCCAAGACTATCATAGCGGACAAAGTCCATTTCTGAACCGAGTTCACTCCTCATTCCAGTTCTGTAACACTTAACCAGATTAACTTACCGTTGCATACATGTCTATCTCATGAGATATAAATCTTTACCCAATGCATTGGAGAGAGATATAGGTCCCACCCATCAAATAATTATACCATTCTTATGTGTTCCACAAAATCATAAATCATATATTATATCATAACCCATGTAATAAAAATGGGATTCTTAAACATCATGTCATCAAAACATAATCAATATAAGATAAAAGGACTTCATAAAATAATTCTATAATAACATTATTAAATCAATTTAATAATAGGGATAGAAATATAACCCTGTATTATCTTATATGGAATATAATTTTGATAAAACGCTTAAACTCCATTCTTGAGGAAAATATCCTTTCTACTTCAAAAACATTTTTCCTTTCTTAATGTGTCATACAATTTTAAACTAAAAGGAGTTAATTAAAAATAAACATGAAAAATTGTAAAGGAAGCTTAGTGGAAATAATGTTCTATGAAATCATAAAAATAAATTCATGCCGTATAAGTTAAAAACACATTCTTCTCGTATTTTGGCCGAAAAAGTTAAAAAGTATCTCATACTGAAAACAAGAAAAGATTCCATTCATATCATTTAAAAAAATTCACCAATAGGTAAAATTGGATTTAAAATAAATGTAGGAGGATAGAAATAATATTACATATTAAGGAAACATGTATGTGGATGATAAATATTCCCCACTAAATTTTGAAGTATAAACAATCCCGGATAAAAAGGGGATTGTGATATTTTCCCTTACCTTAGGTCCAATATGATTCGTACGTATCCGAACCTTCTGTATAATGATTTAAATAATGTAATTTACTTATCACAGAATCATATTCATTGTTATGATATTATATATGGTCATATTCAAATATTCTTATTAGTAATATTTCATTGCTACTTGTTATTCGGGTGTTCGTTGCTTTATGTTCTTATGCATGTTTTGTCGAATAAATTCTTATTCCTCTTTTTAGGTTATAGATAACTCATTTACATAATGTTATTAGTGTAATATATATCATATATATTCATTCAATTAATATATATAACAATTATTCAATGATGATCATGTAGAACGATTCACATCACATCGGGGAGACGGTAGGTCGTACGTACGCACGAGTGAAGATATCCTTCCCATAATTATATGAATGGAATTGGAGTTGATGATATATTATTTTAGAATTAGTTTCATGTTATAATAATCATATATAGTTATTCTTTACACCATTATACCCATCCAGGTTAGGCGGTGATAGAAAAAAAGATTACACCATGACGTGGAGATGGTATTCCGTACGTACGCACGCGTGGTGATTTCATTTTCTGTAGGATGGAGAGAAGGTGAAATAAGGTTTTTTTCATTTTTATAGTAAAATATCAGTATATGAGTGATACCTATGTTATTACTTTATAATTAAGCAAATAAAAAGAAGAAGTAGAAGAAGAAATAAATGTGAAATAATCGGTAAAGGATATTACTTCTTCTTCGACGCGCCTCTTCTAAACCTCCTCTTAGGACCCTAAAGTTGGTCTTTAAAGAAGAAAAAACCTCTAATATGTTTTTAGGAAAGTGGATAAGGTAAATGGACAGGGTTTGTCCGAGATTGAAGGCTAAAAATGTTGTAAAGTGGAGAGGGAAGAGGTGCTCTTTTATAAGGGAGGAGAGGGGAACCTTAGAAAAAATATAAAATATTATTTTATAATAAAGTCATATTCGGTTTAAAATTGCTCCAAAGTGGATTATTTAGAAGCTAGGGAGGGGATGGGTCTAAATAATCTCAACCAATATGTTTTAGACAAGTTTAGGTTACCATTTTAACCTTATCAATTAGATTTAACTCTATGTTAAATAATTTAACATTTACCGTGTCTTCTTGTATTCTTATACTATATGGTTAATAAACTTACTATAAACATCCAATAGAACCCCAATTGGTTCATTAATGTCATATATATTATTATATAAATATTTTTTCCAATCCTTATATTTTTAGGAATAGAATATCAATTAATAATATAATATTTCTTTTAAAAACTCTTTTATGTCAATTTTGACACTATTTGGTATTTTGTTTTTGCAAAATTTATAACCGCATTATTACTTCAAAAATAATTCATCTAACTAACCCTAATATCTTATATTAATATATAAAATTAGTTTTAATTCATTAAAATTCTCAAATTTCAATTATTTTGGTATTTATAATATCAATTATGTTAATATTTCATTAATAAGGTAATTACTGCATCATCATTGTGTCTTATATAAATTAAATTATTTAACGTCTAAAAATTATAAATAAAATACCATTATGTAGGAAATAGTTTCCTAATTCTAATGAATTATTTTGCTCGAATTTATCTTATTTATAACTCTATATTAATAATATTTTACCTATTAAACATTGATTTCAACTCTTTTAACTCTTCTTTGAATTAAATAATAATAAATGTTCGAATCTAATCCAAGTGGACCTAAATGGTCATATATTATTCCTAAGGTTGTTTTTGGTCGAATTACACTTATCCAATAGAATTAGGACATTTTTAGGGGAATAATAATATCATTTTTACCCTTAATTACCCTATTTAGTTTTAACCGTGGTAAATAAATGTAAAAAATTACTATTCACCAAAAAATATTTTTATCTTATTGAACAACATTTTACTTATTGATATCAACCGTGTCTCTCAGATTTTTGAAATTATACTCATAGAAGCGATAAAAGTATGTTTTATATAAATTTTTAAATTCTCCTAGGAGGTGGGTAAAAGACGGTCAAAAGTTCAATAAAATTTTTATATATCCAAAATTATTATAAAATGACTCCAATGAATTAAATTGAACATATATAGGTATTATGTATCTATTTTGAGCTAAAATAAATTTAAATAAAATAAATGATTATTTAAATAAATATTTGGTTTAACCAATAACTCAGTGTTTTCACTATTCATCAAAAATTGAAAGTTTTTAGAAAAATACCCAAAATTCACCCTAAGCTAATTTTGATATTCAGAATCCAAAAATGAAGTCCATTTTGAAAGAAAAAATTTATAAAATTTCAAAAAGTGGGTATTACTATTCATAACGGCTAGTTTATATAATAATTTAATAACATATCGTTGTTTAGTGAAACTCGGTATTGCGTATAATGAAAGCTATAGAGGAAGGTTTCTCTTGCGTGTAACACAAGCCAAGACAATGTTGCGTGTAGTAAAATATTCCTTTGGTGTTGCGTATAAAATAATACATAAAAACAAAATATTTCTCATTAAATCTCAGGGTGTTACATTCTACCCTTGTTAAAAATAATTTCTCCCTCAAAATTCGTCACTTCGTAAAAAAGAGATGAGGATACCTCTCCCTAGTCATATCCTCAAGTTCATTTGTAGATTCTTCTAATTGGTGGTTACTCCATAAAACTTTCACCAAACGAGTGGTCTTGTTCCGTAGGACTTTTTAGATACGATCCAGAATCTCTATCGGCTGTTCTTCATAAGAAAGATCTTGCTCCATCGGTACAACTTTTGAGCTTAGTACATGTGAAGGATCAGGTATGTACTTTCTCAGGAGAGATATATGGAACACATCATGAACTTGAGAGAGATTCATTGGAAGGGAAAATTGGTAAGCTACCTTCCCAACATGATCCAGTATTTTAAAAAGACCAATATACCTAGGGCTCAACTTTCCCTTCATTCCAAATCTCATTACTCTCTTCCAAGGAGATATTTGTAGGAACACTTTATCACCTACTTCAAAATCTATGTATTTTTTTCAGTTGTTAGCATAACTTTTTTTCCTAAGCTGAGCTACTCTTATGTGTAGTTGAATAGATCGGACCTTTTCTACTATCTCATTAACAAGATCAGGTCCAAATAGCTTTCTTTCCCCAACTTCATCCTAGAATGTTGGAGTTATGCATTTATTTCCATAGAGAGATTCATAAGGATCCATCTGAATACTAAAGTGAAAGATATTATTATAAGAAACTTACACCAAAGGTAGGTTTTGATACCAACCACCTTTGAAATCCATAGAGAAAACTCTCAATATTTCTTATAGAGTTTGAATTCTCCTCTCAGACTCACTATATGTCTAAGAATGATAAGAAGTGATGAAACTCAACTCCGTATCTAGAGTATGCTGAAGAATTCTCCAAAACTTCGAGGTAAACCTTGGATCCCAATCAGATATAATGGAAAGTGGTACTCCATGAAATCTTACAACTTCATTCATATATATCCTGGCAAGCTGATCAAGAGATAAATCTTATATAATAGTAATGAAGTGTGCCGACTTCGTAAGACAATCAACTATAACCCAGATAGAATTATTTCCTTAGGATGTTTTAGGATGTCCAGTGAAAAAGTCTATAGTGATTTCATCACATTTCTATTCTGTTATGGGTAATGGTTGTAATATCACCTTAGACTTATGTCTCTCAGCTTTAACTTGCTGATAATCCAAGCATCGAGAGACATATTCACCAACATCTCTTTTCATGCCATCCCACCAGAAGTACTCCTTCAGGTCCCTATACATCTTCATGCATCCAGGGTGAATAGAGAGTGAAGAACTATGAGCTTCATCCAATATTTCCTTCTTTAATTCTGGGATGGGAGGAACACAAACCAGATTCCTGAACTTTATTATATCATCACAATCAATGTGGAATTTTGGAACATTTCTCACCTTATTTTGTAACTCTACATCTTCTTTCTGTGCCTCTTTAATCTTCACATGTATAGATGGTTGGACATTCATTTGAGAAAGATAAGATTTTCCCCTTCCATTATAATTCCAAGATCAATGCTTTATAAATCCATAAATATTGGATATTTTGTGATCCTCATCATGGATAAGCTAGCATGGTCTTATCAACTTAATGCATATGCCACCTTGTTTGCCTTCCCGGGGTGGTAATGAATTGACCAGTCATAATCCTTAATCATCTCCAACCATCTTCATTAGCGCATATTCAGCTCCTTTTGTGTGAAAATATACTTTAAAATTTTATGATCAGTATAAATATCACACCTTTCACCATAAAGATAATGCCTCTAAATCTTTAATGCAAAGATTACCGCAGCTAACTCCAAATCATGAGTTGGGTAATTTTGCTCATGGATTTTCAACAGTCGGGATGCATAAGCTATCACCATATCATTTTTCATGAGAAAACACCCCAATCCATTCTTGTATGCATCACTATAGATCAAAAACCTTTCTCTACTACAAGGCAGTGTGAGCACCGGTGCACTGGATAACCTTCTTTTTAACTCCTTGAAATTATCTTCACACTCCTCTATCCAAATGAACTTAACTCCTTTTTGATTCAAACTGGTGAGTGGATTCGATAATAATGAAACATGTTTCAAAAAACGTCGATAATATCCTGCCAAACCAAGAAAACTTCGGATCTCATTTACTATTTTTGTTCTAGAACATCTTTCGACAACCTCTGTTTTTGCTGGATCTACATATATCCCCTCTTTTGAGATTATGTGACCAAAAAATGAAACTTTTTGAAGCCAAAATTCACACTTGGTAAATTTGGCATAAAGCTTCTCCTTTATTAGGGTCTTTAATACAATTCTCAAGTGATCTTCATGTTCTTCCTTGCACTTTGAATATGCAAGAATATCGTCTATAAAGACTACCACAAATAGATCAAGATATTCTCTAAAGACTCTATTCATTAGATCCATGAAGATAGCAGGGGAATTAGTAAGACCAAATGGAGTCACTATAAATTCATAGTGTTCATAACTTATATGGAAATCCGTCTTTGTTATATCCTTCCTTTTAACCCTTAATTGATGATACCCTAAGCGAAGATCAATCTTGGAAAAGTATTGAGCTCCACATAGTTAGTCAAATAAGTCATAAATGCATCGGAGAGGATATTTTTTCTTGATAGTGATCATGTTAAGTTCTCGAAAATCAATGAAGAGTCTCATTGATCCTTCTTTCTTCTTAACAAACAGAATAGGTTCTCCCCAAGGTGATGCACTAGGGAGTATGAATCCCTTATCAATATTCTATTGTAGTTACTTCTTCAATTCCTTCAACTCAATTGGGGTCATTCTATAAGGTGTCTTTGAAATGGGCCTAGGAACCGGTATGAGTTCTATTGAAAATGAAACTTCACGATTTAGTGGAAGACCTGGCAATTCCTCTAGAAAGACAACATCAAACTCCCGTAAAATGGGTGTATTCTTAATCGTGAGTTTCTATCCAAAAATTTGAGAAAAATAACCTTCATTTATTTTAATCAAGACTCATTAGATGGAAGAAATTTCCATTGGAGGGTTATATTCATCCTTGCATCGATAGATGATCATTTATTGATCTGGAATATGAAATGTGACTTCCCTTATTTGGAAATTGATATGAGATCCATATAAGGAAATAAAATCCATTCCAAGATTCACATCAAATTCCATGATAGGAAGGATCACAAGATTTGCAGGAAGCACTTTCCCACAAATGTCAATTGGAGAAGAATTTGAAACTTTTGATGCAACTATTGTGCCATTAGGAGTTGTCACAGATAACTCAATAGCTAATTGTTGAGGTAGTATGGGGATACCCTTAGAAAATTCTCCATAAATAAAAGAGTGGGTGGATCCAGAATCAAATAAAAAATTTTCTACCTTAGAGTGGATGGTAAGTTTAACTTTTACCACTTCGTTATCATACTCCACATTGCCGATAGAAATTGCATGTGACTTTCCTTTGTCTTTGGCCTTAAGAGTTTGTTGACGTCGATCATCATCAACAAACCCTTGATTTGGGCATTGATTAGCATAATGCCCCATTTCCTTGCACTTGTAATATTGAAGTGTTGGAGGTGCGTCCTTTGTATCCTTTCCATTGTTCGCATCACTAGACATATTTTTCCAATCATTGCAGAATCCAAATGCTTGATGACCTTCTTTTACACATTTGAATTATAAACTTGTCCCTTTAAGAAAATTTCCTCCATGTTTCTTTCCTCAAATTTATCATAAAGGAAAAATCATCTTCTTTTCAATGTGGTCTTTAGATTTCCCTTTGAATTCCATTTTCCTTTTCTTTTCAAACCCATATGACTGATGGGTTACTCTAATCTCCATCTCAACCATGAGAGCACATCGAACAATTTCCTCATAGCTATTGAAGTCCCTTATGGATAATGCCCTTCAAAGACAAGGTTTTAAGCCACTAAATAATCAATCTATCTTACTCTCAGGTAGGATAATAATTCTAGGAGCATTCCTTACAAGTCTTGTAAAATTTCCTTCGTAGGTACCAATAGATTCATCATCCTTTTGCTTTAGTTCAAGAAACTCCTCCATATTTGTTCGAAGAATATGAGAGAATTACTTATTGAAAAATATGTTCTTGAACTCATCCTATTCCATGGACTCAATTTTTCCTCTTTTCCTCGTATTATTGATAAGATTCCACCATTGATTAGCTTCACCTTCCAAACGATATACTGCTAAGATGACTTTATCATGTTCAAAACATTGAAGAACTGAAAATATCTTTTTAGTGGTACTGATCCACTGTTCATCCACTAATGGATCAGTAGACCTGCTGAATGAGGGTGGATGCTGCCTCATGAAGGATTCAATAGAATGTTGCTCCTTAATTTTCTCATTTGGAAGTCCTACATGATTCATAGTTTGACAATGTTGTGTGAGCATTGCTACATGATTTTTCATTCCAGCTCTCATAACATTTGGTTGCTCAGGGGGACAATCATTGCATTGCCCGTCGCATTCAGCATTAACACGGTTCCTTCGGGTTCCATACATTGACTAAAACCAATAAGCATAGTGTGAGAAACACTAATCATAATAGGAAAACCACATAATCAAGAATAAAATTTCACCCATTAGGTCTTATCATAGGTTATTCATGGCCATTTCTAAAACACTAATATTGTGTTCTATTCTTAGACATATCCTTATGGTTCTTACTAAGGCTTTCACATCATAGTTTCTAAAGGTTGACTATAACCTCCAACTGATACCAACTATAATGACCCATACTTTATATACATTGTTATTACATCAGAATTTAATCATACCTATTACAAAATATAACAAAACCATGATAGGACTATATAGGTATAGTGTCTTTAGAAACTGGGAAACATAAACAAATCGTTCATAAAGAATCTACATTGTCTCCCAATTATTTCATCATATCTAGAGTCCCTTTTGGCATATCCTAATTAATACCCTTATTCCTGACCTAGGTAAAAGAAAACATACCAAAGGGTGATCTCAAATTCTCAGAAAGGGTAATCAAAGGAAATATCAATCATATCATATTTATAGGAACATAAAATTTTGAAAATCTTAACCTGCAAAAGAGTTCATGGGATAAAAAATAGTAGTGAATTTTAACCCCAATAATCATAAAATAAAACATGAAACTTTGTGTCATACACACATAATCATAAAAAATCATTTCTTTTTAGTCAAGACTCATTTCCAAGACTATCATAGCAGACAAATTCCATTTCTGAACTGAGTTCACTCCTCGTTCCAGTCCTGTATCACTGAACCATATTAACTTGGCATTCCAGCCCTGTCTATCTCATGAGATATAAATCTTTACCCAATTCATTGGAGGGAGATATAGGTCCCACCCATCTCATAATGACACCATTATTATGTGTGATACAAAATCATAAATCATACATCATAGAACAACCCATGTAATAAAAATGGGATTCTTAAACGTCATGTCATCATAACATAATCCATATAAGATAAAATGATTTCATAAAATAATTCCATCATAACATGATCAAATAAATGTAATAATAGGGATAAAAATAGAACCTTATATTTTCTTAGATGGAAAATAATTTTGATAAAACACTTGATCTCCATTTTTGAGGAAAATATCCTTTCTACTTCAAAAACATTTTTACTTTATTAACATGTCATACAATTTTAAACTAAAAGAATTTAATTAAAAATAAACTTGAAAACTTGAAAAGGAAGCTTCATGGAAATAATGTTCTATAAAATCATACAAATCCATTCATGCCGTATAAGTTAAAAAAATTCTTCTCATACTTTGGTCGGAAAAGTCAAAATGTAACTCGTACTGAAAACAAAAAAAGATTACTTTCATATCATTTTATAAAATTCACCAATAGGTAAAATTGGATTTAAAAAAAATTAGTAGGATAGAAATAATATTACATATTTAGGAAACATTGACGTGGATGATAAATATACCCTAGTAAATTATGAAGTATAAACAATCTCCAAAAAAAATGAGATTGTGAGATTTTCCCTTACATTAGGTCTGATATGATTCATACGTATCCGAACCACCTGTATAATGATTTAAATAATTTCATTGACTTATTACAGAATCATATTAATTGTTATGATATCATATATGGTCATATTATTATCATCTTATTATTAATATTTCATTGTTACTTGTTATTCGGGTGTTCATTGCTTTATGTTCTTATGCATGTTTTGTTGAATAAATTCTAATTCATCTTTTTCAGTTATAGATACCTCATTTTAAGAATGGTATTAGTGTAATATATATCATATATATTCATTAAATTCATTCATATAATCATTATTCAATGAATATCATGTAGAACGAGTCGCATCACATTGTGGAGACAGTAGGCCGTACGTCGGCACTAGTGGTGATATCATTCCCATAATTATATGAATGGAATTGGGGTTGATTATATATTTTCTCAAAATTAGTATCATGTTATAATAATCATATATAGTTATTCTTTACACCATTATACCCATTCGGGTAAGGAGGTGTTGGAAAAACTTATTACACCATGATGCGGAGATGGTATTCCGTAAGTACGCACGCGCTGTGATATCGTTTTCCGTAGGATGGAGAGAAGGTGAAATAGGGTTGTTTCATTTTTATAATAACATATCAGTATATGAGTGATACTGATGTTATTACTTTATAATGTAACAAATAAATAATAGTAAGTAGAAGAAGAAATAAATGTGAAATAATCGGTAAAGGATATTACCTCTTCTTTGACGCGCCTCTTCTAAACCTCCTCTTAGGACCTTAAAGTTGTTCTTTGAAGAAGAAAAGAACCTCTAGTATGTTTCTAGGGAAGTGGATAAGGGAAATGGATAGGGTTTGGCCGAGCTTGAAGGCACAAAATGTTGTAAAGTGGAGAGGGAAGAGGTTCCCTTTTATAAGGGAGGAGAGGGGCACCTTAGAAAAAACATAAACTATTATTTTATAATAATGTAATATTAGGTTTATAATGCCTCCAAAGTGGATTATTTAGAATATAGGGTGGGTATGGTTAGAAATAATCTCAACCAATAGTATTTAGACGAGTTTTGGTTTCCATTTTAACCTTATCATTTAGATTTAATTCCATGTTAAATAATTTAACATTTACCATGTCTTCTTGTATTCTTATACTATATGGTTAATAAACTTACTATAAACCTCCAATAGAACCCCAAATGGTTCATTAATGTCATATATATTATTATATATGTCTTTTGGCCGAACCTAAGATTTTTAAGAATAGAATAACAATTAATAATATAATATTTGTTTTAAAAACTCTTTTATGTCAATTTTGACACTATTTGGTATTTTGTTTTTGTTAAATTCATAAAAACATTATTAATTCGAAAAAAATTCATCTAACAAACCCTAATATGTTATATTAACATATAAAATTATTTTAATTCATATAAATTATAAAATTACATTTATTTTGGTATTTATAATATCAATTATGTTAATATTTCATTAATACGGTAATAACTGCATCATCATTGTGTCATAATTAAATTAAATTATTTAATGTCTAAAAATTATAAATAAAATACTATTTTGTAGGAAATATTTTCATATTTCTAATGAATATTTCTAGTCTAATTTATCTTATTTATAACCCTGTATTAAAAATGTTTTACTTATTAATCATTGATTTTAACTCTTAACTCTTCTTTGAATTAAATAATAATAAATGCCCTAATCTAATCCAAGTGGACCTAAAGGGTTATATTTTATTCTTATGGATGTTTTTGGTCAAATTAAACTTATACAAAAGAATCAGGACATGAGTTAGGGTAATAATAATATCATTTTACCCTTAATTACCCTATTTACTTTTAACCGTGGTAAATAAAAGTAAAAATTCACTATTCATCAAAAATTATTTTTATCTTATTGAACCAAATTTTACTTACTGATATCAACTGTGTCTCTCAGATTTTTGAAATTCCACTCACAGAAGTGGTAAAATTATGTTTTATGTAAATTTTCAAATTCTCCTAGGAGGTGGGTAAAGACGGTAAAAAGTTCAATAAAAATTTTATTTATATAAAATTATTATAAAATGACTCCAATTAATTACATTGAACTTATATAGGTATTATGTATATACCTTGAACTAAAATAAATTTAAATTAAATAAATGATTATTTAAATAAAAATTCGATTTTAACCAATAACTTAGTGTTTCACTCTTCATTAACTATTGAATGTTTTTAGAAAAATACCAAAAATTCACTCTAAGATAACTTCGATACTCCGAATCCAAAAATAAAGTTAATTTTGAAAGGTAAAATTTATAAAATTTGGAAAAGTGGGTATTACTATTCATAATGGCTAGTTTGTATAATATTTTAGTAACATATCGTTCTTTAGTGAAACTCGGTATTGCTTACAACACAAGCTATCGAGGAATGTTTCTCTTGCGTGTAACGCAGGCCAAGAAAGTATTGTGTGTAGTGAAATATTCTTTTGATGTTTCATATAACATAATAAATAAAAACAAAATATTTCTCATTAAATATCAGGGTGTTACAGATGCTCGGAATTCCAAAATAAAATCCATTTTATGAAAATAATTATCTAATTATTAGATATTTAATATTTATGTAAAAACACTATTTACCTAGAATAAATACAAACATTTAACTAATAATATCTAAAATAGTTATTTACTTATACTATTATAGCACATTTTAATTAAATATGCCTAAATAATATTTATACTTTCATAAGTGAAATTATTGTTCCATTTGTTAGATTACTATTCATAAATGCAATATTACTATTCGTAATTTACTATTCAATAAAAAATTTGTTGATCTTATTAGACTCTAAATTCCATACTGATCACTACAGTAGAAGATAATTTTATGAAACTAATTCCACATTATTAATTATCTAAAGTATACAAAAATATTTTAAAATACGATTTTTCCAAAATTCCTCAATAATATTGAACTTCTATAAATTTGTCCTATATTTAATTTAATATTTAAAATTAAATTTTTTTACCATAACAAGAAATAAAAATTTTATTTTAAAAAAGGATTAAACAAAGTAACTAAGGCCTCATTACATGGCCCCTTATAACACTTGCATAGGACCTAAGAGTAAGGTGTGCATTGCTGATAGAATCATGGGGCGGCTCCGAAAACATTTACTAAGTGGTTATTTCTATCATATTGAACTTCTCCCTTAAGTGATTTTGTTCAAGCATCACATGTTAGAGCTCGGCTTGGGCTTGTTCTAGAGAAATCCCAGTGATGCTACCTTCTTCCCAACCTCTGATAGATGGGCTTCGTATGGCCCTATTCTACTGGACGAGCCATCAAATATTCATTCTATATTAATTAACCAAAATCATTTATATTTATAAACAATATATATAATTTTAAGAGTTTAGTTTCCAGTGGTCATATATACGAATATTTATAAAAAAGTTGAAACAGAATGGTCTCATTTTAATTATACTCACTTCATTAATTAAAGAATGTAGTTTTATTGAGTATAAAATAAAATAAAACAAAAATTCTGGAAAAAAAAACTATTAAATAGTTAGGGTCATTACACATTGAGTTATTATCCATTCAACAACATAATTTAATTTTACATTAAAAAATTCTTGTTATCTAATTTCTATGGAATAAATGATCCCTCCAAAAATTTAGAAACATCCCACATAATTTAAAAATTAAAACTCTAATAAGTTTATATGATGATAGGCGATGAAAATAACTCATTTTAAATATATTGAATGATACATGGAAACTATTATTAGGTACAGATATTTTATATCAATATATTTAATAACATAATTTTTAAGTAATATATTAAAATTATTTTATAAAACTTTAGAATTACAAGGAATGTCCAGGAAAATATCTCTCCACCATAATAGATATTGTTGGAGATAGTGAAGAAATATCCATAATCATGGACCTATCAATATCAAATTGTCCCTAGATATCATGTGTCCTACTCAATTACTTCATTATACAAGAACTAAAATTTCTTCCAAAGTAAGAAAAAATTATTTACTTCACATCTACATATCACTTTTGACAATTTTTCAAATAAAATATATAATTTCATTGACATAATAGAAATTTCAACCATAACAAATTCAATGATATTGTCTTCCATATCTTATATAATGATCATAATACATCTTGTAAATTTTTTATGACCTCTACATGGTACATATTACATAATCATAAAGGAATATTTTATATACGGGTCATGTGAATTCTGTATTCTCTCAGTCAATAGTATCAATTGGTACCTGGTTACATGCAAATTAAACATTCAAAAAGTAAAAATGAATGTGTCATGATAGAATTTCATGATCCTGATCTATTATTTTCAATGGTATGTGACCTTTTTATATTGAATTTTTAATCTTTATCCTATCTATATAATTTATTAGGTCAATTAATGTTCGGGTTGAAATTTTCCCATTCATTTCTATTTTTATTTCTATGAAACAACCATTCTTGGGTACCAAATGGATATAACACACCCAAGAATGATATGATATGACATTTATTATACCAAAATCATGACACTATATTAATTTATGCTTGAAAACAAATTTTATTTTATTTTTATTTTAATTTAATGTATTATCTTATATATAATTTCTCCGAGAAAGTTTTTATATAGATTATTAGACCAATTAACATGATATATGATATATTCTACAATATAATTGATAAATGACTTCTTATCAATTTAAATAGAATAAATTTGTTTCATTCCTTCGATTATGTTGATATAAAAATTTGTTTTTTCCCACATTCACCTATTTAGTTATATTTTAACATATTTTGAATTTTCATTATTTTTAAACATGGTTGTTTCTAATGAAATTTGTTCAAAATCATGTCATTAATTACCAAAATCCTCTTAAAATCCTCTAATTATATCATCTTGAGATATATATTCACTAATTATATTATATTCATGATTACATAGGGTTTGGTCATGGTTATTTTGTTTAACCTCTCTAATTTATCTTACATACAATCTAATTGAATGTATATTTCAAATGTAATATCCTAATTAATAATATCCTCTAAAAAGTTTTCATCCAAGCCGTATATAAAATTCATATAATAAAATATATTCAAAATATTATTTTCCACCCATACATGAAAATTTATTTTCATATGGGGTATATCAATTAAGGGTTCTCTTGTAGAAAAAAATGGTCTTCCTAATATCACCATAGCATATTTATCACATTCCATGTCTAATACCAAAATGTTATATAGAAATTTATATTTTCCCACACTAAAATATAAATCATCAATGACACCCAATATATAAGTGGGTGATCTATCAAACAATTTTAATGACATAGTTATGGGATTTATTTATCCAATTCCATGTTATTTGTATGCTTCCAAATGAATCAAGTTTATACATGCTCGAAAATCCAACATGATAAAAAAATTTCCTTTCCCTTCAAATTCATTAGGGATCCTGAATATCACTAAATCCTTGATCTTTTTTAGTATCTTCTTCTTACTAATAATGTGTTGTATTATTACAAACATTTTCACCCGAATGTTCATTTTAGATATTAACTATACTATTATATATTTTATTTGATATAGATTCATTATTTTCTTATCATCCATGGATGTTTTTAGATTATTTTTTATATTTTTTTACTCCCTTAAAATTTAATTTTTCCTTCAATCATAAATTTTACACGTAGTCATTATATTGTAAAATTTTTTAATCGCATCCATTATCATTTAACTATAATGATTTATAAATAAAGGTTCTATTAAGGTTTTCACCATTTCATTAATTCCCTAATTAAATAGTTTAATATGCATAGACTATGTAAAATGATGATTGGAACACTATTGGTAGTAGTATTTATACCTCTCCAGCCCTCTTAGTAATCCTCTATATGATTTTATATAAATTCTTAGAGTCTGGTCCTAACATTTATATTCCTTTTCATAGGGTATATTATCTTGAATAATCCACCATAAATCTATTCCATTTTGTTTATTAAGTTCATCTCATAATAAAATAATCTTGTTCTTTTTTTGTCTGAAGAGGGTAGGATATGCATATCATTCTAAAATAAACATTTTTTATATTACTAAGAGAAATGTAATGGACATTTTATATTAATTCATTAATTATAGTTAATGAGTTTTCAGAAGTAATTACATAAGTAACTAGTAAGTTATGTATATGTTAGTTCTTCATCTCATTGATTTTATTTTTTATGTCAATAAAATTGAATACGGGTTTTAGATAACCTTTGAAACATACAAGTCCCACAACATTTGTGTTCTATGGTCATTCTATATGATCTCTATCTAAAATTAAGGTTCCTTCTAATTCATCCATATGATATAATAATTAAATTCTTCCATATATATATATATATATATATATATATGTTCTGGAAAACTTTGGTGATAATGATTGTAATTATCTGGTAAAATCATTATCAATTATGTACTCATAATCCTTGGGTGAATATTCCTAAATAGTTAGATAGTTGAAATTGTAAATGTTTCATATGGTAAAATTATAGTCAATTATGAGTCTATAAGAATGATATATGAAATTTAAACCCTATTTTATCATCAACCAAGCAATTTATGCATATTATTATCTTTATAAAGGACTTTCCTAGAAAAGGAACCAAACAATAATTATTGAAAACTTTTTATTGTAGTTGTATAGCATCCTGATATGTGTATAATGTGATTAAACACAATTACATGTAGCCAAAACAAGTCATTTCCATAATTATAGTATGATAAACTCAAGTTATAGTCCAGTTATGTTCATAAATTAAATTCTATTTTTATCTATGTTTATATATTTATACATATTACACTAAATATAGCTTCACAAAAACAAGAAATAATTATGATGATATGTGACCAGAAATAATTATTTTCTATTACAGTAATACAAATGAGAATATTTGGGGATGTAAGGATTGATTATCTTAATTCATACATTATCTGTTTGTTTTCATTAGTTATCCATACGCATAATCAATCAATTATTCAAATAACTCTATTAAGTTACTATTAAGGATCCCTGTATAATATTATTTCCTTATAAGGTTTCCTATTATAATTGTATTAAGAGAATTAATTTCATTATGGTATGTTATTTTTGTGTTACATATCTTTTTTAAACATATTCATTATTTATTGAACTATGTATCTACATCACGTTCACTAATATGATTTCAACTCTTGTTTATTCACACTATCCCTTAAGGAAAATTACTAGGGGATATAGTTGATAACGCATTTGTAATGAGAATAATTATTTTAAATTCAATTGAATCAGAGAGAATTAAAATTTTATCATATTCATAATTTTTTCTTATAGACGAACGAAAATAATAGGTTTTTGAAAGTTAGATGAACTTATCTAAATCATAAGTTCCCATTGACATAGTATTTTTATTTTATATATTTTATTCTATATTTAGAATTAGTGGATCAAAAAATTAATCACCCAATGTTTTGATATATATTAATTCTTCTAATTAAGTCAAATATTATCAATATCCTACTCTACATGAAACATAAAACCAATTAAAAACCATGATATGATTGTATTTTAAAAAAATCCACTGAATTAATATGTTTGAATAAGATTAATAAAAATATTAAATATTCTAATATAAAATTTTCTAATGGTTTTTATATATATTTATAGTGTTTATTGTTATGTGTATGAACCCTTTTAATGGGTTATACTTTTTAGAAAGGAAAATATGGACATTATTTATAAATTAATTGTATAAAACAATAATATTGATTTAGTATTTATAGACTTGTAATTTTTCATTATAAATCTCGATTATGAAAACCTAGTATTTTAAAAATTGATGGTTACCTATAAAAATAGTTTTAAATATAATTTATTACATTAATTAAAATTTGAATGTATAAATTTATAAATTTTAATTTTCAAAAACATTCTTCAATTTTAATTTTTAATTATAATATTATCTATTTTATATCTTTTCAAAATAATGAATTTTTAGAATAATATTGAGAAATACTGTTTTTCCATATTTATGAATTTTATCACTTGATAATTATATGTACATGAAATAAATATATCTAAAATGTTTTAATACATAAAATATAAATTTTAATGGTAAAAGTATATCATATAATATATTATTATGATTTTATAATTTCAATTTAAAATATTTTTGGAGTTAAGAAACATTTTATTATAATTTTTAAAATTTCCATTTATTTATTTCAAATACACATTTCCATTATGAAATTCAGTTTTGAATTTATTTTAGTATCCATATACAAATTAATTATCTTTAAAATAAATCCATTACTCTAATTATATTTGGAAAAAATAAAAATTCTATCATAGAAATAATTATATTGTTTAGAAACACTCACTTATTTAAAAATACTTTTTTATGTGTTATGTGTGTTAGATTTAAAATCATTTTACCTTATTTATAAATAATATCAGTATAAGGGATCTAAAATTTCAATTCATCATATTAGAATTTTCTAATAATAGTATACTTATAGTTTTAGTAATAATATGGTTCACACGATTAATATTTAGTTACGGGTAATAAGTTTTTAAATG
The DNA here is from genome assembly GCA_963277665.1 of Viscum album. Taxonomy (NCBI): domain Eukaryota; kingdom Viridiplantae; phylum Streptophyta; class Magnoliopsida; order Santalales; family Viscaceae; genus Viscum; species Viscum album. The sequence continues at coordinate 1,343,181,829 of OY728123.1, forward strand.
TCAAAAATAAGATGGCACAAATTTTCCAAAATTAAAAAAACATTTTTACATAACAAAATTCATTTTTTAGGTTATAAATTCATACATAGATATCATAACAAACATAACTCCCCTAATTAACCAAGCATTTAATGCATTCCATTCATACCCCTTATGAAACATTATTTTCCATGTGAAATTCCTTCTTCTTCACTTATAAAAGTATGACCACTTCCTCTATTTGAATTATATACTATTATTTGAAAATTTCCCTATAAATATTCCCAAGTCAACCCTTATCTATTTAATTTACACAACATAATTCGATTTATCATCAAAAAGTATTATAAATCCCTCAAATTTATGGCCTTCATCAAGAGGATGTTCAAGGTGACCATGTTGGTATCATGTATTTCTTAACATTTATTCCTTATTCCTTTCTTTATAAAAAAATACTAAACATATAATAATAAGAAACTAAACATTATTAGTGTATTTAGAAGGAACTATAATAATGTTGAAACCCTTATCTTTTTAACTTAGATCTACAAAGATTATTAATAATCATTCTTAGTAAGTGTGTGTGGATTACTACCTTCATCAAGTGTCGATTTTTGTTTTTCATCAAAAACTCTCAAGGATTCTAAAAATGATAGTATTGAGGAAACTATTATTTATATAATATATTTATGATTATTAAATTGTCACTTATAGTCCATCTTCACACATATCAATCATTGAGACTCTCAATATCTAATCATATGTTTTGAAGACTCCTACATTCATGAAATTACATGTTTTGTTATACGTGACAACCCAACATTAATGAAATTAATATATATTTCTAATGTAAGAATGATATTTTTTGATCTATTAATTTTTTGGGATCATAATATATGAAATATATAATTAATTAAATTTATAAACGGTTATAGTAACTTTAAAATCCTTATATGGGATTCTTAAAGAACCTTTAATAATTTAGACCATTTTCTGTATAAACATTAAAATTGTTGAAGAATTTTCATAACTAATTAAAAATGTATATAATATTCAACAAATATGGAAATTATGGTGTTATTTTACAATTCCACTTACCACATTCTAAAAAATGGAAATGTATGAATAAATTAACAACACCAAGTAACAAAGTGATTTTTTTTAAAATAATACCAAAATAATATTGGTTGAATCTAGGTAATTAAATATATAAAAAATACATATCTCGGGTATATATCTAATTATATTTATTTAATTATTTTGGAATTTTTTTTCACCTGATGAACAAATTATTATGAATTTACGAGTCTCACATCAAAAGTTCATTATTTGAGAATCTTGTTATTTTATGAACATAACTTCTATTAAATAGTGTATAAAATTCCAAGTAGAGATGTATTATAATGAATTATCATAATTTGTGGTATCCAAAATTAATCTTTGTCCTCCCCTTTTTTAATGGTTATTTTTAAAATATATCTGGTTCCCTAAGGGTTTTTATCTAAAATTCACTTGGTTGTGACATGTTTTAATTTTATGAATTGACTTTTTATTTTCATAGGTAATATATTGCACAATAATTTATTTTGGAATACTCCATTATTTAATTAATTAAATTAATAAAACCACTTTATTTTCAATTTTTGAATTACTTTTTATAATAATATTAATAATGTTATAATGTGGATTCATAATTAAATATTATTTCTTAAGTTACAATGTTTTTCCTTGAATTACATCTTTAATTTCAAATTATTTACCAAATTTATATCATGGTAGATCACTATTTTGATTAAATTATTCATTAATATTATTCTCTTGTGGTTTTTTGAAATGAAAATATGTTAAGAATAATTCTCATCGAAATAAATGATAGTTTCCCTTCATTGTTGAAATTTTACTTCCTTCAACTATCATTAATTTTAACTGGAAACATAATTATGTTTTATATCATGTGAACATAATGTATTCATTCTCCTAATTTTAAAATAAATTTCATTGTCTTAATTTATGATGTGGGATTTAAATAATGGTTATTTAAAACATATAAATTGATATTTCATATATCAATCCTAACTTGTTAGTTACACATTATCTTTCCGTTTCTCCATTTTATAATTTCTTCTACTTATATGGCATTCATATTTTGGAATAAAATTTCATCAATTTTATACTTATTTGAACATCATTTTCATTTCTAGGGTTATAAATAAATTATTTCCCTTGGAAATTCCCACTTTATGTAAACCCCATTTAAGGGATCTTTCATATTCCAGATATCAGGTTAAGAATCCCCACCTATTTTGTTAACACATGAGTATATTATATAAAACTATATTGTTTTATATAGAACCCTATTAGATAAATTAGGGAATAATGGAAAATGATATTCACTTTCCATGTTTATAAATATCATTATCTTATTTCTTGTTGTTTCGACTGTTTTTTCACATTTATTCTTTCTTCACCAGATCATTATCTTGAATTTTTTACATTATAACTCTATAATTAATAAATAAGTTTATTTTTGAAATTATTAATTTGTAAAATTATTTAATTTTATCTTCTATTGATAATCTTTATTATATATCCTTCTGTTATTCCTAAAAATGTAGTGGGGCGACCCACTTCCTTCTCATGGTTTTATTATTATTATGATTTATAAATTCTTTAACATTTTTTGAGAAATGTATATTTTACATATAATGATCTAATTGATATGTTTGTTTTTAAAATTGGGTTTTTTATATACCTCCAATTAATTGGGTAATGTTAATTTATCATGAGAAGCTTCGTATGGATTATTGAGTAAACTAAATACTTTACACATGCTTAGGGAGTAATCCTTGGCATGTGATGATGGACTAGGTTTTAATTCATTATATAAGATTATGGATTAAAGGTTAATCCATGGAATATGAGGATTTATTATGGAGTAATCTTTCGAATATTCATATGATGTATTATTTATAATGATTACACTTATTTATGATTCCTTTTTTATGATATCATATCCTTGGACCCCATATCCATGCTTATTCACACTCTTATATCATGATATGTGTTTTTTCATTTTTGATTACATGTACTATTTTCATTATTTATTAAAAACAATTATTTTGTTATGTTCTTTTAATAATAAATTTCATCATGATCTTGTCTGATCATATGTTTATATGCTATCCATTGATTCTATATTTATAAATTTTATGCTACTTAGAATTTTATCTCACGCCTTTATTATGTTTCCTTTCTCAATATTATAAATATTTTTATAACACAATATACTTTTAAATGTTTGTGGTATATAAGAGTTATGTAATAGAAAAACCCTCACATGTTTGAAAAAAACATGTTACCTATATTACTAGTTCTTAAGGACCCAAATACAAAATGGTTCTCCGAGATATGTGAGATTATTAAGAGATTTGATTAAATAGGTTCAAGAGATGGAAGAGAGCCCGTAACTAGAAATTCATTCAAAAATAGAGAATGTAGTGTCACATGGGTGATTACAAAAATTATAATGAAACACACCATGAACATCTAGATCAACAGGATGAGAATAAAAATACAGGGTAACAAAAGAACTTGATGAAGAAGCATCTACATGTGCTCTATTGGATATATCATCAACATCCTTATTGGCATTCCAATAAGCACTAGTGTCATCTCGATGTATGAGTTCAATAAGATTAATCCATTAGATCCATGGTGAGATAATTCACCATGGATTGTTCCTAGACTTTGTATCTATAGAATAAAATAATATAGTATAGTCAGATTCCATCTAGAGATGTCTCCATCCATGTTAGACAGTATACATTATAGATTTAATCATCTCCCATAATTCATCTTCAATAGCTGATCCAAAAACAATAAAGTGATAAAAATCTTTTAAAACATCCTTGATGGGTATGGAATTTTCCACCACCTCTAAAAAGTCCCAGTTCAACTAAATCAACCCCATAAAAGTTCACTTTTAGCTAGGGTGGTATTAGTGAAATCCATAATATGGAATTAAGAATATTTACTTTTTCGACTCATCCAACAACAACAACAATTTCAGAATAATAAAATTAGATAGAAAACATGGATACTGTCTTTGGAACAGATGTACTATGTGGTAATAGACCAAAAAGGGTGTTTTGGTTATTAAATACGTCATCAACTATTGCATGATTAATATGCCTAAATGAACCCATGGTTTAACAATACTAGTGGATATGAATTGGTTAACACTATGAATTTTAAGAACAACTATGAAGGATCAATTTTATAGTCACATTGAGGGACTATGTTGAGAAGTAGAAGAGAACTGGAAATTATTTAAATTAGTAAGAATGTTGAATGATATATGTTTAACCCTGGATGATATATGTTTTTATATGAATTTTATAGGTTAAAATGTAAAAATTTTATGTTAAACAATGAATGCTTTAATTTTAAAAAATAGATTTGTCACTAGATCAAAAATAATTATAGGCTAATAGAATTGTATTATAAAGTGAGAAATCATTTGCATAAATTTACCTTTGGAATCTTAGATAATTCACTTACAATAATAATGGTTCATCACTCAAATTAAACACTTTTGTATTTAGTAATCACTGGAACAGAAAGGATATGATTTATCCGTAGTAATGAAGGCTGATATTATGATTAACTCAATCATTAAACCATTATATGGAAGATGGATAAGTAATTTTGGTTAAAATTAAAAACCAATAATCATGATACATGATAAAAAATATAAACATATACTAAATCATGAAATTCCCTGGATGATATGGATAGATAATCATGAAAATTAAATCTATGATATCTCATGGGAAATTTATTGTCACAATGAAAGGAATATAATGTTCTTATTACGGATCCACTAACGATTTGATTTTTTATATGTATGTGATTTTATCACTATAAAAACCAACACACCATTCTAGGGGTTAAAGTGGATGACCGAAATCAACCACCACCCAGGTTGTGTGAACATGTAAAATCAAATTTAATAAATTTAATCAATGATGATATTAATTTTTCACGCTGGATATATCGCTTTATTTAATAAAAAAAATATTTCACCAATTATGTATCATGCAATAAATAATTGTTTTTGGTATAATTATTTTATAAAAGGTATAATAATCATATTAAATGTTTTATTATTATTTTTCCTTACAAGTTTATGTCATATTAAATAATTAGTATTCTATTGGTAATTTTCTATGTCATTTTATAAAAGGATCATATAGAATTTCTCATAGAGAAATATTAATTCATATCCTAAATCATCCAATGATAAACAACTAGTGTATGGTCAATTAGGATATCCTTATGGAAATTCTTCAGATATTTTGTGTACCAACCTCAGCCCCAGTATCCCAGAGCTAGTGCCAAATATTTTTCATTTGAATAGATACAAAATTTGAATCCCAAAGGATACAAAAATTATCAATTATGGAAAACTAAATTACATAAATGGTATCCATATTAAATTTTCGAAATAAAATAAAACACTACACATAACAATATCGAATAAGTGACATCCTTAATGCTCATTAAAATATGTCTTATTCATAACATGGGGGAAGGAAAAAAATAATGGTGAAATCAAATGCTCTGTAAGGGTTATATATAGTGGAATATATCATAAATCAATAATTGGTACTCATTATGTAAATGTAATTAAATAAACATGCATTCCATTTATATAATTGAATATGGAATAATCTATATGTAAGATAATTAAAAACACAAGCTATTGAATAAATAAACTAAAAATGAGATTAATATATAAATTTAATAATTGTGAAAATATCATGGATAATAATTACTAAATCTGAATAAAAAATTGAATAATTATGATACATCATGTCTAAGGGACATGAAAACATATATTGTCAATAGATTTTCCAAGATAATTTTAAACTACTGGTAAAAACCTGTTTAATTTGAAAAATTGATTTATCTTTAGAGACCTATCAATGCATCGAGGGGATATATAAATTTAATGCCCCATCCTACATTAACAGTAATAAAATACTCATATATATATATAATAATTAACTTAATTCATGAACAATATGCCTTATCTAAAATCCGTATTGAGTAAGGGATGATGAATTATCATTATTTCAATAGTTAATAAAATAAGAATCATAGTAAACACCATATTTTAAAATAGTGTATGGTTTAGGAAATAATAATAACCATTATCCAAGAATATGGATATTTTAGAGAAATTAAATTTCAAACTTTAAATGATTAAAATAAATTTATTTTTCTCAAAATAATTAAAAATATAATAAAAGAATTTTACAATAATTTTAATCATTTGGTAATTTTAAAATCAAATACCTTAAAAGAAATGATTCCAAATAAAACATAAAATACCATGAATGATGAATTCTTTATGATAATACATGTCAATTAAGAAGTATATACACCCCATAAAATTGTATAGGTGCATAATAACAAATAAGCCTCAATGGTGAGTAAATAGAGAAAAAATATCTTACCTAACACTCCGTTATGAAGTAATGAACATTATCCTATTGTATAATAGTTTTAACTATATTATCAAATTATTAAAAACAAATATTAATATTTATAATAACATATATTTTCCGTCTATGACATTTAATCACCGTTTGTTAATAATATTTCATTATTTTAAATGTTTCATGTGTTAATTACCTTGTTTTTAGAGATTGATTTGACTTTTTATTTTTTATTAATATTAATAAGAACTAGATTTTAACATATATAGAATGTAAATAATAATGTAAATATCATATATATTCCTTATATGTTTCTTTATATTAATCTATAAAATTTGGTGATAGGAAATAAAATACACTGTTTATGGAGACGGTAGGTTGTACGTACACATGAACACGATTTCCATTTTCATATCATATTGAAAGAAAGAGAAGTAAAATAAATATGTGTATATTATCATTATAGTTTCATATTTTTTTTATACATATCACATATTTTTATTTAACCCATCTTTAATACATTCCATTTAATGTGTTAAAGAATCACACAAATTCGCGAGGTAGTAGTTCGTTGTACATAAGAACAATGTTATCATATTCCCAAAAAATAGTTTACATGAAGTTATTTGATTTATAATAATCATAAAAAAATAAATAAAAAATAAATATGATATATAAATGGTATATCCATCATTATTTCCTTCCTTTATATGTGGTAATGGAAAAACTAACGCCATCGGTTTGTGAGATGATAGTCCTCTATAAACAGAAATGATAATTAAGTAACCAATTTTATGAATGTTTGGATGGTTATATGTCATAAAATTAACATGAAAAATTCCCAGAATATTTAATACACTATTTTAATTATATAATCATGATATAAAAATAATTTAAGGAGGTTGATAATGAAATATCCTATAAATTACTTTAGACAAATAATAATTATTATTTGGGTATCCTCATTAGGTTTTCAATAATTCTATAAAAAGATGTATTTGTGCTAGGATAAGGAATCTTGGATGAGGGGATGGAATTTTGGAAGTTAATTGGGAAGTGGTTATGTGTTCCAAAAATTTTGGGAGTTTTGAAGAAGTTAGGGTACTGAGTGACCTTTTTTAGTGGATGAGGTGTGACATTCTTGAAAATACCAAAATGTAAATACTATTGGGAGGTTTCCATTACCACATGTTCCTCCAATAATAATACATTTCAATGACAAATGTAAAATGGTCTAACTATGCCTATAAAATTCTATTTTGACACCTTTTAGGATGTTTCCACATCTTATCTTTTAAGATTAACTGTTATGTAAACTCATTTTTACCTTAATTATTGTGAATACCATTATCTTTTTTCACTAATAACTTTGGTAAAAAAAATTATTATGACTATAATAGGCCTTATAAATTATTTTGATTAAAATTTTATATCCATGATTCCAAATTCAACTCATAAAATTGGAATAATTTAATTCCAAATATATCCCACAGACGTGATGATAATGTGGGTTTTTGAAGTAAAAAGGATGACATGTTTGAAATTTATTTATATCAAATTACTATATAATATTTATTAAAATGACATAAATTGGATTAATATATATATATATATATGATCTAATTTTACTTTAAAACCAATTTATAATATAATTTATCATTGAAAATTATTCTGATGAAAAGTCAATTATCAATTTAATTCAGTATTTAAAATATTCATAAAAAAATAAAACATCTATGAAATTTAAAAATAATTATCCCTAAGAAAATTATTATACTTTAATTTAAAAAATGTATTATATTTTTTAAAATTAAATTTATAAAATTTTCAACATTCTTTTGAAATAAATTACCATTAAAAGGATGAAAATTATTTCTTTTGAAAAATACAAATTTTATTAGGATTTTTTTCTTATATTGTACCAATAAACTCCATTTTATGAATGTAAAAAATATATAATCATTATATAATATATAAATTTCTTAAGTATAAATAAATAATTTTGATTAATTTTATTTATCACTATAAAACATCTTTGGCACATAAAAGTAGTGTTTTTATAAAAAAACATTTTCATTATATTAAAGTGTTTTTTATTTTTTTTCCTATAAATTCATTTGTAATTAATTGAACCATATATTTTCATAAGTTAGTTAAACTTATTAGTAAAACAATTATTTTACATCTATAAGAAAATTTTCATGTCCTGTAAAAATATTAAAAGTATTTGGTAAGACTTGGTCTTTCATGTGACACAATCTTTAAAAGAAAATTATTGTTTTGTTCAACAAAAGATAACTTGGTATTTCTCACATTGAAAATATAGAATATATTGTTTTCATATAATATATTAAATATATCATAAAGTTTCACGATTTAATATTCCCTTCTATGCTTGGTGTTGCATGGCATACATGATATCTGATATGATGAAATTATTTTTTGATTACAGGGTGTTACATTCAACCAATCATAGATAAATTTCTTCCTCAAAATTTAAATATGATATCATTAATCAAGTTTTTGAGATTTTAAAATAACATTATTGAAAAAAACCAACATCATAAAAGAGTTAATAAAATATCACATTAATAAGAGTGAAATGGGAGTACAAAATCAATAAGGTATAATCACATAACTAGTTATCAAGATATGTGAACAAAGGTCAGAAATGAAAACATTGACTTTGAAGAAAAAACTATCCCAGAAAAATGATGGAGAATGAAATTTAACATTGATTACAAGAAGTTGGGTTATTGATATAATTTTAATGACCACATACTATAAACAAAATTTGTTTGAATAAGGTCATTTGATATCATCAAAAAATAATTGCTAGAGGATAACACATTTTTTCAAGATCCTTTTCCATAATTTGAGGAATTATTTTAGATTCTATGAATATAAGAAAATATACTTACATGATATGATTCTAATTAATAAGAAAAATTTCATCCTTGGTTGTTCTTTAATCAATTTCCAATTCACCCCTTACTCAATGAAAAAAATATAGGAAAAATGAATAATTTTATGACATAAGAACAAAAGATCACTTTTAATGGATTGTAATATCAATAAAAGAGTTAATGTTATTAATATATGTCTTAGAAATAATTTTAAAATACAATATGGTTCATTCAAAAATCATCATAATGTGATTCAATATATAAATATCTAAAACTTCATCCAAATATCAATATAAATAATTATATAAATAATAATCCATTCCAAAATATTATGATCCGTCACATTAGAATAATTTCCAAGGCATTTAGAAGTAACCATTTTACACTATCCATATGAATCATTTCTTTATCCAGACATCATCATCTCAACATCATGATCATATAAAGGCTTATCTTTCTATCAAACATGTATTTTCTAAAAAATCATCTTTCTACTGAATAACTGTTTTTCATACCACTCAATAAATTATTTAAAATACATTAATAAAAACTAATATAGTATAATAATTATATATTTCATAATTATTTATGACGATACAAACATTAATAAAATAATTTTACAACATTTTCTATATATCCAAACACACAAGAAAGTTAATCATTTTGTTTTGGCCACATCAATATAATATTCTTGACCACGATATATTATCTTTCTTATATGTATATTCACTTATTTATTAGGGAATTATAGTGTCTCATAAACTTACTTTATAAACACTTAATATGGGTTTTTTTATTTCTTCCATTTTCATTCTTTTTTCTAGTGAACCATCTCTTTGCACTTATAATAGACTCTCAATCCCATCAATCATTTCCCTGTGTGATTCTTTCCATAGTTGTAACATGTGGTAAAATATAACATTCCCTTATTACCTTTTCCATTATTTTCTATATTTTGGTATTTTTCTAAATATTCCCTTCGAATCTATAAAAATTGATGAATTATTTCTCCAAATTGACAGTGCATAAAACTATTTCATCATATGATGAAAAGGTTTCAGAGACTAGTTCCATTTGTAGAATCTGATAAAGACATTCATTGAAATGATTAATATTGTATTTTTTTGTTCTATATTATATTTATAGCATACATTTCTAACCATATAGAGGTATCTTCATACTTTGAAAAACTTTCTTCCTCCTGTTTATTTAATATACAGATCTTTTTCTTCATCTCAATTTGTTACTCAAATGGGAATTATTTTTAAAAGAATTATTCATTAAAAGAATTACATTCCATGTGTTATATTACCTCTTCCTCCTTATTATTCTACATTAAATACCATCAGTGATCGACATTATCCTTTAGAAAATACTCCACAAGTGTAATATTTTCGTTTTCACTATATCCCAAGGCCATAACTATCATCTATATAGACTTAATCCATTTTTATTTCATAATCTGACTTGTATTCCCACTTAATATATGGGTCCTCATTCATATAAAGTTATATAACATCAGATAATATCTATATGGAACTAGTTTCCCTATTTGGTCAAGGTTTTTTCATAACAAGACTAAGATACCCTAATTTATCCATAATTTACTTAATTCTAATACCATCTAAATCAGTTTATTAAGTACAAAAAAACCTCTACATTGTCCTTGAGAATCGATACCCTTATAACTTTCAGGTTCAATTTATACACAATTGCATACACTTTATTAGATCATAACATTTTGTAACATAATTATTAATCCCAAAACTATTTAAATACAAATTTAAAATTTAAAATTTTATCCATAACTAATCTCAAATCACAATCATTTCTTCTTTGGGGTTATTTAACTTTCAAACAATTCATAATGAAATGTATATAAAATATAAATTATTTAATGAATATCCTCTAAAGGTGTACAAAGAAGTTCACAAAAAGTCTTGTTGCTATGTACCAGGTTGTGCTTTTTTCAATCCAGTTTCCCCATTTTCATATATATTTCCCCTATGGAAATTTTTTCTAGAACCACATACACTTATATTATCTAGGAAGGGATGTATTTCAGGAAAGTATCATATAATTTCTACCTTACCATAAATTTAGTATGTTCATCTATACTTATACTCAAGGTCTATCATAGTTTTATGTTCCCTAATCTATGTTTTCTTAAATTTAGTTCCCAAGGCTGCTACTAAATTTTCTCTTATACCAATTATAGCAACACCATCCTTGAAATCCCAGAGAAGGTGTCTAGATTTATTATATTGGAAGAGATTCAAAATTTAAATCCAAATAAACCAAACTATTTAGTAGTTTAGATAATCCAGATGTCATAAATGGTGCCAATATTATATTGGGAGAATAAAATATAACATAATATGTAACAAAATATAATAATAAACATCCTTGAATCTCATTAAAGAATATCTTCATCATAATTTGGGGAACAGACACAAACTATGATTGCGCTAAAATGATTATTAAGGGCAAAGTAATATAGAATTTATCATGTATCAATAATGAATAATAAATATGGAAAGGTAATTGATGAAACAAACATGCCATTAACATAACTAGATAAAGCATAATCAATATGGCTAGGTAAATGATTAAAATCACATTCCATTTAATCATAAAATGATAATGAAATGAATCAATAGATTATATCATAGTGAAAATATAATGAAAAATAATTATTGAATGTGAATGAAGTAGTGATTAATTATCGGATGACATATATAAGGCACATGGAAACTTATAACTTCAAGATCATGCATACGATTGTTTAAACCTACAGGTAGAAACCCATTTAATTTGACCAACTAATTTGTCTCATTATATAGGTAGGTTCATTAATGAGATATATAAACTCTAGTGCTGACCCATTACTACTATTCTTACTCATTACTTTTATATCAAATAATTGATTTAATTCATGAATAATATACGTTATCAAATATTCGTATTGAGTAATAAATATATATAAATAAATTTTTTCCCATCTAATCAAATAATATTAAAAGTAAACAATATATATAAAAATGATATAATTTTATGGAATTAAACACATCCATCACCCAATAATATAGATATTTTGATGAAATTTTTTTATGAAAAATTATTTAAATACACTGATAGTTTGAGGATAATGTTAACAATCACCAAGGAAAGTGAGACTTCATAATAAATTTCATCACATAATTATTTTGAAATAAAATCCCCATGGAAAATATTATTAAGAATGGAACATAAAATACCATTAATAATTAATTCTTTGTGATATTACATTGAAATGGGGAAGTATATACACTACAAATAAGCGAATCGGTGCATAATAACAATTAAGTCTCAATGGAATGTAAATTTAGATGAACTCCATTACCTAATGCCCCATTTTGGCTGAGAACCATTTATCCTAATTTATAATGAATATATAAATTTTAATCAATATACCAAAATAATATTAATATTTAAAATATTACATATAATCCTTTTATAACATAAAATCTCTCATTTGTTAATAAAATTTCATTATTTTCATTGTTTTTAGTGTTAATTGACTTTTTTCAAGTATGTTTTGAGTTGAATTTATTTATACCTATTACATAGATAATGGTTTTATCATCTTCATAATGTAAAACATTATTTAAATATAATATAATTTCATTATATATGTTTTATGACTAATCTATAAGATTTGTGATAGAAAATGAAAAACACATTTTGTAGAGATAGTAGGCAATAAGTCCACCTTAACACTATTTACATTTTATTTTCATACTTAATGAAACAAAATAAATGAAATATATTTATATTTTAACTATTCTGTTGTCTTTTTTATATGTATCACAATTATTTGTTAAATCAATTCTTAATGCAGTTCATGTAATGCTTAAATGAATAACATCGTTTAATGAGGCAGTAGTATGTTGTACACATGGTGAAAATTATCATATGAGTTATATAATAATTATATAAGGATATATAAAAAATAAATTTCATAAATCTAATATATAAATATATTTTCTTTCATTACTATTCTCTTTGATAGGCAGTGATGTAAAAAAGAATAATATTTTTTTCTACGGTGGTAGTCCAACATACACCCGAAAGACGAATTATAAACACATTTTATGGTAGTGTTTTTTACTTTAGGACATATAAAAAAATTAAAATATTTAATTAAACTGGATATACCTATGTTATTATATAATAATGATATAAAAAAATTGAGGTGGAGAAGGAAATAATTTTTTTTTTGAAATACATTTGCTCTTCTTTGGGTGTCCACATTAGGTTTGCATGAATACCTTATTATGTTTTATATATTCCCAAGAAAAGGATTATGAGATTTAGAAGTGAATTTTAAAAGTGAATTTCTTAGTGTATGGATGATCCAAATGGTTCATGAGGTGTAAATAAGGAAGGGTACTCACATTCCTTTTACAGTGGAGTAAGAGTGGAAATCTTATAACTATCGAAATGTAAACACTATTGGGATGTTTCCATTATCTCACGTGCCTCCAATAGTTAACTATATTAGATAAAATAATTAATATGGTCGAATTATTTATATAAAAAGTAGTTTGGAAATTATTTTAGTCATTTCAAATCCTTATATTTTATAATTAAACACTAATAAACTCATTTTTATCTTATCGTTGGGATTAACATTAACTGTTACCACTAATAACTTTGGTAAAAAACCCACATAAACATGTTATAAATCATAAATTAATGATAATAAAAAAATTGAATCATTTTTTAAATTAAACTATATTTTATGGAAGAAATTAATTTAAAAGTTACCCCGTAGACATGAAGACAAATCTTGGTTTTAAGTGAAAATTTTCTATAGTTTGAAATGTTTTTATTCATAAATTCACTCTTAAAAAGAATAAAATTAACATAATTGGATTAACTGATCTATAATTTATATAATTTAATATTATAACAAATTTAAAATATAATTTATCATTATAAATTATTTTGATGAAGAGTCGGTTTTTAATTAAATTCCGTATTATCCACTATTTATCAATAATGAAACCTGTATAAAAAATGTTAAAATTAAACATAATATAATTATGAAATTATTATGTCAAAAATGAATTTTATTTTTTAAAATAAATATTATAAAATTTTATAATCGTAGATTTAAAACATGAGCTCCATTAAAAGGTCTAAAAATTGATTTTTATGAAAAATAGTTTTTTTTCATAAAATTGGGTTTGTTCTTATCTTTTTCTAATAAAATATGTTGTATGAATATCAAAATATTATATTTAATATATAATATATAATTTTTTTTAATATCATTCACTAATAGTGGCTATTTTAATTTCTTTTGGGATAAAATGTCTTTGGCGTATAGAAAAGGATTTTTTATAAAAAAAGATCAATTATATTAAATTGGTGTTTATTTTCATTTCTCATAAATTGGTAACTCATTAATTAAACCATATATTTTTCAAATATTGTTAGTCCTTTTAATAACATCCAATTTTATTTCTAGGATAAAATTTTCATGTTAAATAATAGTTTGAATCATATTTATTAAAACTAGATCTTGCGTGTATCACAATATGTCAAAGTAACTCATTATTGTATGAAACAAAATATAAGTCAGTATTGAGAATATATAATTTGATAGAATAGATTTAGTTGATTTATTTTTTTAAATATATTGTAACGTTTATGATTTTATAATATCTTTTACGCTTATTGTTGGGTGTCATACACATTATCCCATATGATGTTCATATTTCAAAATTTTATGGTGTTTCATTATGAGTTTAAAAAATTTAAGGACACATTTTATTTATGGGGGATGGGGGGATTTAATGAACCAATACTTTAGTATAATGTTTACTTAATTCATTAAAATATGTTAAATAGAATTTCCACTTACAAAATCAAACCAAAACAGAACAAATGTTTGTCTAGACTACTAAAACATGTCAATTATATTAATAAGTACGGATAAGAATAGGCGAATAATGAACTATTTTACAAATATGTTTATATAAGGGTTATTTTAAACAAATTTAATCAATTCATTATTTTGTTAAAGAATATGTTCCTGATGTGTTTTATTTTTATAATATATAACAATGTGTATTATTATTAAATAATGATTTTAATAAAAATATTAAATTGATATATTAATTATATCATAAAATTTATTTTATAGAAATTTTGAATAAGAATAAAGAGTAATTTTAAAATATTTTTTTCTAATAAATTTTTTTTCTCTCTATAAGTCATATTTATAATAAAATTATTTATCTATAAATTTTTAAATATAAATTTGGAATATTGAAATAATTTTTTGATTTGTAATGAAAATAATATATTGAATTGAATTTGTTGGATTCTTTAAAAATAATTAATATTCATGTGTATAGTGAGAAATATAATTTTTACAAAACCATGAATTTAATAACATTATAGCATATGTTCCCGAATTAAATGTCTATACATATTATAATTGATCAAATATTTATTTTAATTTTATTATTATAAAATCTAAAATATTATTTTTATATTGAAAATTATATTTTTAATAGTGTTGGACTGAAGAAAAATTTTACTAGAATTTAAAAGCATCTTTTTTTTATATTTTAAACACAAATTTTCATATTGAAATTTAGATTTTTATATCATTTAAAATATATATACATCTGATTTTTTATAATAAATCAACTACTATCAGGAAAAAATGTAACCTTTAAAACATTATCGTACACATAAGTTTAATATATTTAAACACTCTTTTATTTTGTTTTTATTATTATTTGTGTTTAATTTTAAATCCATTTTCTAATATTTATAAAATTCATTAGTTTAAATAGTTTCTAAATTTGGAATCATCAAGTATAAATCATTTAATTAAGGCATACCAATATATTTATTAATTAAATAATTGAAAACATTACAATTTAATTAATAGTTATCAGTTTAGATAACTATTCTACGGTGGATTAAATTTTAATAAATTATAGTGGTATAAATAATTTATAGAAACAATTGTTTTTTTGTTTTTAATCTCTTCATTAAATGTCTTACCAACCTCTCCATACCTAACTAAAGAATATTTCATTTTATTCAATTCTTACCAATTACATAACATTATTTTTAATGTAAAAGAATCCTTTCATCGCATATAAAAGGGGGATCACTTAAAGTTTTTTCAATACTATAATACTATTTAGAAATTTAATTATATACCTACCCCAATATACTCTACTTTATTCACTTTTGAAAATGTAATTCCCATTGTCCATAAGAATTTGCACATCCCTCAAATATATGTCCTTCATCAGGAATTATCTTAATGAATGTATCAAATATTTCTTAACGTTTCATTATTATTATTTCCTTTAAAAACCAAATACCATGGTATAACAATATTCTTAGTATCAACAATGTGTTGATATGTTATTATAATAATTTTATATCCATTAATTATTCACTTCTTCGTAAAAAGAAAAATGAGAATAGTCGTTTGATCATGATTATGGATTGCCACCTCTATGAACCATCTCTTTCGGTTTATCATCACCACATCTCATGGCTCGTAATAATGATTAAACTGATTAGTAAATATGGAATATTTAATATATTCTAGATTCTAAATTTATCACATACTATCAACAACTCTTATCATTCATTGAAAATAGAAATGAATATCGTGTATTGTGCAGACTACCGTCTCCATGAAAATGCATGTTTTTCAATATATTATTACCAAACAAGGATGAGTGTTATATTTTTTTGTTTGTAATTTTTTTTAAAAAAATAATAATATTATAATATTATAATATACGAAAAACTCTATGTAAAAAAAATAAAAGGTTATCATAATATTGATCGCTTTAAATATAATTTTTATGAAACCATTCTTATTAAGGATACTTTTCAGAAAAATAAATTGAAACTATATAAGTATTTTAAAAATGATATAAAAAAGGAAATAATAATTTTTTGTTCTTTAGATCATGATGTTAGGTTATGAATCATTTTTCCCTAATCAAAAAACTGATATTTTTTTGAATAAATTTACAAAAAAAACCCATGTAGCTGGTGTACGAGAAATCATTACTAAAAATATATACCAAAGTGTAATAGATAGATTTTAGGAAATTAATTATACATTAATAAGGTTATTGGATACACACACACACACACACATATAATTATTTAGGATGTTATGTTTAACTTCATATTTTTTTTGTACACATGAAACTTTTTTGTCTCTAAAAATATTTCATTAAGATATATATTCTATGATGAACCTTATCTATTTTATATTATGTATATAAAATAATTGGATATTTAATTTCAATAATAATCCATATTCATTTTATTTTAAAATCAAATTCATTCTCTATTTCATTCATGGTTTTATTGAATAATATCTTATGTTATAAGGGTATTCCTCTCAATTTATCTTCATTAAGACATATTTTGAAGTCATCCTCTAAATTCTTATTTAAATGGTTTATACAATAAAAAATGAACTAAATTTGGAATATGAAATGATTTAATTTCTATTATTTAATGAACCATATTAATTTAATGATTTCAATTGAATTTATTTCAAAACCTACTAAAGATCTAAGGGGATTTCAAAACCGAAGTCAGTTTCTTAAGATATAGTGTTTTCCATGAATTTTATCATTAATTTATTATGGTATAAACTATTTAAAAATTTGTAGATCACCTTTTTATTCAATTCATCCACAATTTTGTGTCAATTTACTTTTTTTTCAGAAATGAACTATGTTATATATAATTAAAAACCATTTAAATAATTATTTCCCTTTTCTTGTTCACAATTTAAATTCTGAACAATATTATCCTTTTTTATTTTTAAACCCAAGTAGGTGTTATGTATTTTTCACATAATATTTTCCTTCACATATTTTCATAATAATTTTTATTATCTTATTTTAGGATATGGTACTTAAACAATTGTGTTTTAAAATAAAAATGGTATCATTTATACATTCTATGTGACTTTTCCATTACACATTCTCTTTCTATTTATCCATATTTATTACATATTATTCATAAGTAAATTTTATATTTTTTTAATATATACCATTAATATATTCTTAGTTAATTATCCTTTTCATATATGGGGTTATATATGTATTTAGTTCCCTTCAAAATTACCAATTTTAAGCAAACTATATTTAAGAGAATATCACTATTTATAATCACATGTAATGAATCACACCAGAAAATTTTTATTAAAAAATGAATAATTATGTAAAACCACATTATTTTATTTAAAGCACCTATATTCCATTCATGGTTTAATGGATTATTTTTTACCTTTCATTCTTTAGAATAATTATATACTTATTTCATAAATATTTATTAATGTGATTCACTTTTATTCTTTAATCACCAGATCATTATCAAAAATTCTTGACACTGAATATCTATGTTTAAAACCTATGTTTATTAGGTAAATTATGAATATTTAGAATGATAAAATTCTAAATTAACTCATGAATATGTATGATATATCCTTTGGTTATAAAATGTGAAATGGATGTGAAAAACACTCTCCTCTCTTGGGTTTATCATGCTTATGATTTATGCATTGTTTATTTATTTAGAAATTTGGTAGAATACATATTCATTTACATATTATGATTTTGGGGAGCCTATGTTTTTATTTTTTATTTTGTTATATCCCTATAATGCATTGGGTGATATTAATGTCTCATGAGAATCTATGTTGGGGATTATGGAGTAAAGCTAATCCCTTATGATAGTATAGAGATTAATTATTCATATATGATAATTTTATTGGGGGTAATATGCGTCATATGATGATTAAATTGGGATTAATACACAAAATATGATGATATCCTAGGTAGTAATCCTCAAAATATGGTTATTATGTTTATTTTTTTGTTTCACATATTTATGATTCCAAGATATTGTGAAATAATTTCATTATTCAATTTTTATATGATTATATAACATTCTATATTATGGTACATGTTTTTTTTGTTTTTTATTACATATTTGTTTTTCAATATTGAAATATAAATAACAGTATTAAATGATCGTTTAATAATAATTTTTTATTTTCTCTTTTTTATCAAATTCATATAGTATAACCCTTGATACTATGTTAATATGTGTTTAACCAATTGAGAATATGAGATAGAAAATTTCTTATATTTCCCATTCTAATTGTTTGAATATATTTCTATATTATGCGATGTAAAAAATTTTTGGTGGGGGTCTATAAGATTTTTATTATAGAGAAAAGTACAAAAATTATAAAAGTAAATTTATCTATGAAACTCATCATCACATAAATAATCCAAATGTTTCTTTGAGTTATGTGCATTTATTCTAAGATTTAATATTTAAAATTTTAAGAAAATTAAAAATAACGATGTTCTTGGTATAGTTAATAATAAAAAAATTCTAATGAGGCTCATTTTATTTTTAGGAATTTAAATTAAATTATGTTGGTTAGAATTAGTGACCTCTGTAAAAAAAATGAAAAAGGTTTAGGGTGAATGGATAAAAATATGTTTAATACATATATTAAAACACTTGGTTGATCTTTTCTCCACCTGAAAATACCCCAAAATCTACTTTATCTATTTCTTGAACCATTGATCATTAAATAGTTTTACAAGGTTACAGGAATATGATGATTATTTACAAAAGTATACCCTTTAATCTATTTTAAAACAAAACATCTTCCACCATTCAACGATACACACAGAAATCATATTCTTTAGTAAATATCTCTAATTTAACCATCCTCATAACCTTCCACAACAAATATAATCCCATAGCCACTCATTATAATCCTAATCCATTCAATTCCACAAAAATTAAAGTCATTTATCTTGTGTTTCTTCTTAAATTTTTCTTCATAATATTACTAATCAAAATAAATCATCATTATAATACTATTATTTCATAAATTTCATTAATACATAATATTTTGTTATATTTTTTGTAAAAACATTACTTATTTATCTTAACCAATATAGAAAAAATAATGAAACATTCATCGTGTGTGTGTGTACGGACTACCACCTACATGAAAAAATGTGTTTAATTATTATTGGAGTTTTTCATTTTTTATCTAAAAAATAATAATATGGTCACCATAAAAAAATTAAAATAATATCATTATTCTATATTTATAAGTATATCATGTCAAAATAAATATCTTCTTAATCATACTCACCAACTGAGTTAAAGAATGTTTATTTTTGGTTCGATTTAACCTCATATATTAACAATGTTATAAAAAACTATAATGGATGGCTATTGGAACACAAATAAATATATTTTAATAATATACTAATAATTTCTTGGTTATAATATTATTATATTAATATTTTATTATTAAATTAATTTACTATTAATGTTTCATTTTCATTCTCTAAAATTTATAAAATAAAATAGCATCGATTTCATTTCCTAGCAGTGTAACTAACACACATATATAATTATATAAAAAATTCTTGAATCAACGAAATTTATATATTATATTATATTAAAAAATATAACCTCAAATAAAATAATGTTTTTTGATATCAATATTATAAATAACGAATAAATGTATAAAGATGTTAAATTTAAATGTTAAGAAGGGATTACAACAAACTAATAATTGAACAAAATTGATACTAATAAATTTATGATAGGAAATATGAATGAGAATTGTTATAAATAAGGAAATTAACTTGTTTAAATATATAATAAATGATTTCAAATTAATTATAAGGAAATAAATGGTAATGTAAAGGGACTATAAAAATTAAAATCCTTTCTATGAGTTTTATAATTATTTTTTAGTTAAATTTTCCAAGACATTCCAATTTTATTAATGTTATATATTTATTTATGGAGGTAAAATAGTTTGTGAAAAAATTAATTTTAAAAAAACTTCAAATAAAAAATTTAGTCTTTTATAAAATTGACTCATAACTATGAAATTTTCAATGATAAAAACCAAATATTTTCAAAAATATATATTATTTTGATTTGGTTTCCATTATCTTACAATGATCCTTCTCTCAAAAAGTATTATTTTTATCATCCTTTATATGATATTTTATTTTGAATATATTTTTTAAATTCTATTTTAAAATCTTATAATTTATTTATTTCTTGTTATGTTATATGTTTAAGAATCTAGTTATATTTACATGGGTTAGTTAAGACATGATTATAATTGATTTAAAGTTTAATAAATACATATAGATAATGATGGGTGGTGTACTACATCACACCCAAGGAGTTTTTTTATGTTTATATTTCATGATATAGTTAGATGTGGAAATAATGAGTTTGTTTGTATGGTAATTTTCTTGATGGAGTTTCTCATAATTTCTATTGTGGTCAGATGTTTTTTCACACAAGTATAGTATTAATGATTTATCTCATACATGTTTTACTATGCTTATGGTACTACAAAATTTCTATGTTGTTAGTCATGTTATGCTAAATTTTCATGATGGATTTTTTACATGAAATACTATGTCTTAAGGAGTATGAATTTTTAATATATTCGACACTTTTTTATAATTCTGATATGTTATATATAAATTGAGATATGTTTTCAACAAGGTAGGAAATATTTTTCTTCATTAATGATACTTTTGAGATATTATATTACCCCAAAATTATTTATTTTTATCATTTAAGGTCTGTTGTTCTTGTAATATGATATTTTTTTCTTCCTTTGTTTTTTTCATTGTGTTATGATGTATTTTTACATTACTATGTTTCTGAGATCCCTCATTTCGTATTTTTCCAATCATTAGGTTATAATGATAATTATATAATTTGATATGTCATTAAAATGGTTTATGGTATTTTTTTGTGAGGAGAAATATTTGAAATTATAATAAAATAAGATGATTAGGTTGCTAATTTTCAATATAATAAACCTTTTGGTCCTTTTATTGCATAGCTATTATGAGATATAAAATTTAAATAAATTGATTAATGTATTATTCATTTTATGTATATATCAGGGTTCTTTAGTTGGTATGAGTCTAGGGTTTTTCTATTCTTAATGAATAGGATAGAAAACATTAGAAAAAAATCCTTTGGATATGTTTATGAAAAAATAATAATATTTTTATTGTGTATTGATTGTGGGGTTTTCCAAGAAATACATCCTTTTAAGGGTACTAAAAGTGGACATAGTATTCACACAAATTTATTAGGTTTAATGAAACTAAAAAGCATCAATTATAATATCCCAACAATCATTCTATGAAATAATGAATTTCCATTACATCAAATATGATTTGGAATTTTAGGGGGATATTATATGGTCAATCAAATTATCTTTACAATACATTACATTGGATTTTAATATATATATATATATATAAGTAGTCAATTTAGACATCCTTTCTTGTATAAATAAGATTGAAACTTAAATTTTCATAGTCTATCATATAGAGATCATATTTGCAACAATTTTTATATGTTTATAGTTTCTATTTATTAACAATATTTAATTATAATATACTCTTTATATGTTTTCCACTAATCAAGGTATTGTAAGGAGTCAAAAATAACTACGTTAAAAATGGGTATAGTGTATAATATAAATATTTTAACAATGGGAAACCAAATTAAATTAGTTTGGAATTTAAAATCATAATACTATTCTCATCCAAATATAACAAGATGTTAGAAACAACCTAAATCACGTCGAGCTCCTAAAATCACCATGGAGGGAGAAACATAATATCAAGTCTTTTATGAGAATGTTTCCACCTTCTTATAGTGGGTATTATAATGTTATTGTTTTTTAAAAGTGGGTGAATACAAAGGATTTGGTTTTACGTTATCCATTTCTAGAACCATGAAGAGTTAAATTTAGAAGTCTATAATTTATAAATTTATTGGTAATAATGGTAGAGTCTAATAAATAATAACATGGAAAATTTTTACATGGACTCTATGGAATTATAATAGATTTATATGATATTTTTTATAAAGTATATTTTAAAAACTCTTCCCAAAAATATATATTTGTGATTCATGGAATTGAATCAAAAATAGAATTAGTCTACTGAATCATATAAATCATATTTCACAAGACTTATGATGTATTACTTTTGCTTTAGCATAGATATACATAGTAAAATCAATAACTTATTTACTAACTTAATTCTTACTCTATAAAGTTTATTATTCATAGGATAATTTATAATGTGTGGTTATATATTTGATGTTAAATTAAGGTTGATACATAAATAAGAACCTCTCAATATTTTTGTGAAGGGAAATGGAATGTAGAGTATCAATTAATCCCCGATAATAAGACACTAGGCTTGAAGAAATATCAATTTAAAACATGTAATAAATCTTTTCAAAACAACCATGTAATTAATATAAGGGTTAGATGACTTTTTTTAAGTGATAATGTTGGAAACTAGGCACACTACTATTAGACGATGGAAAAGATGTTAATTATATAAACAGAAAAAGATAAGGTCCCAATTAATGATCCAAGTGCAAAATAATAATTATTGTGGCATGAGTTTATACATTATGTGAATAAATGCCTCAATCCATAGTCTGATAAGAAAAATGTTCCTCAATAACCTACCAAACTGAGAGAACAAGAGAAAAATGTTTTTGATCACCACTTATAAGGTATATCTTAATAATGAAGTGATTCAAGGTACAACTTCTACCTTTTATAGAGAATATAATATCTTATTTTATTTTTGTTTCTCAAATTATTTTATATCAAACATGTTTTCTGTGAATGTGAAATCTCCCACAAGAAACGAATATTGAACTATCAGTTAAAACTCATTGTTACATAACAATCATGTCTTAGATTTATAAATATACTTTGATTGAGATTTGTGGGAGGATAATTCCTATGGATCTACCCTTTTCAATTTATTTGAATTTGACACACAATTTGTGAAGTTTTATATTTTACTATATAAATAAATTATAAACTAATGGGATAAGGAAGTCTCATTTCATATACCAAACCATCCCATCATCGAGTAAAAAAGAACCGATGATTATGAAATTCCTATGGGAATAAATTATATAATATAGCAGATGATACCCACTAATTTGGAAATGTTGGACCAAATTATTGGGTAATGAGGTAATATTTTTTAAATTCATATTGTATGGGAATATAGTGATCAATTTTTGGATGAAATACTTAGTCTACCCCCTAATCATGATGTTGGGATTTCAATTAACCTCAAACATGGATCCATAATTTTCCTATAGAGTTTATTTAGAGTGGATACCATTAAGTTAGAGGAGTTATAAATGTAATTGAAATAAATTTGAGACAAGGGTTTTATAAGCTCTAATTCTTCACTATTGGGTTCGCTAGTCCTATTTCCCAAAAATAAGGATAGATTGACATTTATTTTAATTTATTATCATGAGATTAATGAAATAATAAACATATAAAAGTATCCACTACCAATTTCTAGGATCTATTTTATTATCTTGTAGGAGATCAATACTTCTCAAAATTGACCATCAATTTGGAAAACATAAGTTAAAGGTCAAAGGGGAGATATTTCAAAGACAAATATTTGTATAAGATTTAAAGACTCTGAGTTTTTAAGGATACTATTTTTATTTACTAATTCACATTTTATCATCCTAGATCTAATTAATAGAGACATTATTTATTATCTTGATAAATTTGATGTTTTCTTTATAATATATGTTTATATATATAGAAAATGAAGGAAATTCATGATGAACATTTGAAAATTGTGTTAATCGCATCTGGAAAAAAGAATATATATTCAAAATTTTGAAAATTGAAATTATGGCTATAAATTAAGTAACTATATATAAATGTAATAAAAAAATACAAATTAGTAGATCCATTAATGGTGACATTTATCAAATAATTTTTAGGTTAACCATTGTAGCTAACATCAGTATTCATATTTCCATTTTTGCACACTATTACTGATACATTTGGAGGAATTTCCCATGGATATTAAATATTATAAACAATTTACAAATTAAACAAATTAATGTTTGTTTTGATAGAGTAATGAGGAGAAATTTATAAGTAATTGAAGAAACATTTGGTGACTACTCCAGTATATACATTACCCATAGTGGGGAATGATTTTTATTATATATTGATGCTTAAATTTTTTTGGGTTGAATAGTTATGTAGATATGAAAATGTAATTTAATATTCTTTACACTCCTTAAAGAAATGTGTGAAGAATTACCCAAAACATTATTTAGAGCCGGCAGTGGTTGTCTATGAAATGAATATTTGGTGAAATTA
The DNA here is from genome assembly GCA_963277665.1 of Viscum album. Classification (NCBI taxonomy): domain Eukaryota; kingdom Viridiplantae; phylum Streptophyta; class Magnoliopsida; order Santalales; family Viscaceae; genus Viscum; species Viscum album. The sequence goes on from OY728123.1 coordinate 1,343,207,541, forward strand.
TCTCTTTGAAGAAAAGAGATATATATATATACTGAACCAAAGAGCATGAATTTTCATGATACTATATAAATTATGATGATTTAAAACCCCCAATTATTATAGAATTATATTCTATGAATCTTGAAGTCGTAATAGGGGGTATAAATCCTACATTTCTAATAAACATCACAAACATTCAGTCCTGAAAATATTAAATAATCCCAGCTAGATGTTGTTGGTAAACCAAAAAATGTAAAAGATATTCCAATGTTTTATATTGATAAACATGGAGTTATATGGGTTGTAAATCATATATATGTTCCATAAAAACCATAATTGAATATGGATATTTGTGATGACATTTTTAGATCATCCTTTTCTATACATCTATAAAATATAGAGATATATAGGGAACTAAAACAAAACTAATTGTGGGATAATACTTAGAGAGATCTTATGGAATGAAAATCCTGATTCTTTTTATAAAAGTATGGTAAATATGAATATAAAAATTATTAGTTTTTTTCAACTAATACACATACTAGTATTGAAATTGGAAACCATCATTATGGACTTTGTTTTATGGCCCGCCAAAACATCTAATGACAATAATACTATTTGTGTTGTAGTCGGTCTCTTATAATTCTTCATATTTTATATCCAAAAGGTGATTTCCACTTTAACCCACTTTATGAGATATATATAAGGGATGTTGGGAAAATCCATAGCATACCTCTGACCATTAAATATAATTGTGATCCAAGGTTTACCTCCTAGTTATGGATATGTCTTCCAAAAATTTTCACAAAAATTAGAGCATTAGAACTGTATATAAGACTCATTAAAATAGAGAGATTATGAGGAAAATTATAAATATAGAGGATATGATGAGATCTTGTTCAATATATTTAAAAGGAAATTGGAATGAGCATCTCCCCTGATAGTGTTCACATATGACAACTTTTTTAATTCTAGCATTTATATGCAATAATATGAGGCACTGTATGGGATAACATGTAACACTATAACATGCTATGATAATGTTGGAGAGAGGAAACTAATATGTACTATACATATCCAAAAATTGATAGTGATGGTTAAAACTATTCATAAAAATATTATATTGATAGAAGTTATCCATTAGAGTTATGAAAATACTCATTGACATGAACTTGAGATTGATGTTGGTGGCAATTTGTTCCTTTAAATATCTATATAAATGAAAGTTATGAGACATGGGAATAAATTAATATTATTTCCTAGATACATTAATCCCTTATGAATCCATGATAACTTTGGGATCATATCATATCACTTAGTTCTCCCTTAACAGCTCTTCTAAGTGAAATATGCGTTGCATGTATATATAATGGAATCATGAATTATTCTAAGATCAGAAGCCGTGAAACTATAACATGATCTCTTATAAGATGGATAATCATAGGAAATACTAGATTGAAATATAATTTCCTAACAAAAAATAAAACTCTTCTAGTAACTGTTCTATGATGAAATCATATTTTTTTGATTCTACATTATAACCTTAGGATGCGATGATAGAAAATTACCCCGACTTTTTTTTTCCAATAATGAAATTTAATGGAAAACATTATTTTAATTGTGGTAGAACGTAACAACCTATGTTATTGTAGCAGAATTAAATAATATGTATGATGTATTCCTCTACATGAAATAGATAAAATAAAGACAATAGATCAATATAAGGTATCCATATAAATAGCTAGTATAAATAGTGGTAACTGAATTATGATATATATATATATATTATACATATAAAGATTAATAATTAATATTAATTATTAACTCAATTATTATATATATGAAACTAAAAAAATATTTATTAAAATGTATATTTATCTTTTTCAAGTATTTAAGTTTAGCAATAATTTATAAAAAAATATTTAATATATTAGAAAATATTCCTGGTAAATTGATATTTATCATGAAATATTATGATTTTATTTTAATGGTAAATATATAAATTTATAGATGTGGATTTAAAAATAATATTTTTATTTATTTATCATTATTATAAAATATTATGATGAATTTTTAGGATTTTTCAAAAGTAAAAACTTTTTAGTTGAATAATATCATTATTAAATTTATTAATGTCTTAAATTTTATGAGGTTATTTTATTATATGAATATATTAAAATATTTGAAATCATTTTTCCTATAATATAACATATTATAATTTTTTATAATTATTTTAAAATAATATTTCAAATATATTAGCCACCACTTAACATTAATATGATTTATATAGTGTTTGAATAAAAAACGTTCTTCAAAAATTTTGTTTAATAAATTATAACAAGATAAAAACTAGATTTTCATTTTATTATTTTTATATATATTCTCAATTAATGATGATAATTATTTCAAATTCATATCAATAAACGGAATTTATATATCTATCTTAATAAAAATTATTCTAAGAAAACATTTTAAAAGAACTCATATTTTCACGTTGAATGCAATTTTGTTAAAATTAATTATGAACACAAATTGTATTTTTGTTTTATATATCTAATTATATATATATTTATGAATTAAAAATTATATAATATTAAACACTCTATTTTTAGTATTTTAAAAAGAATTACCATTTTGAAAATCAGTAACCTAGGTAAAAACAAAAAAAAGGAGTAAAAGTAATAAACTAAAGAGTAAATGGTTTAAAAAATGTTTAATACTTGGGTAGAAACACATGTATGATACTTGAAAAACCCAAAAAATAAACCACTCTCCACCTTTTTCTATTCATAATCCATTAACTCTTAATGATTTTTTGAAATTTTTGAAAATTTAAAAGAATTTATAAAGGTTCTCGTTTTCTTCACTTATAAATGGCTATAACATAAACCCATCTTGGTTAAAATTAAACATAGAATTTTTACATGAATATATTCAATTTTACCATCAATATAACCCTATGAAAATAAAATAAGCCCATGTTCACCCAAATTGAGCATAATCCCTTTAATTTCATGGATACTTCAATTGAATGATCAAGTCTCCAACCAAAGTATTATTTCCTTCTTATGATATTCTTATTAACTATACCATCCCATATTTAGTTTGATAACAAAAATATAATTAATTAAATATCATTTTTGAACTAATATGTTAATATATTCATGGTAAAACCCTCCCACATATAAAAAATGGAACATCAATTTCTCATGTGCAAAGACTACCACATTCACGATGGAACATTTTTCATTTTTCTTATTTTATTTATTATTTATAAAAACATCATAAAATAGGGATCACATTCATAAATTCATAAATAAAAAATTATTATTCAATTATTAAGATATTATTTATAATAAACAAATCATTAACCATAATCATCATTTGAGATCTATAAATTTCATGTTTCGGTTGGTTTATCCATATACACGTGTGATGCTATAAAACTATATAATTGGAGACTATTGGAACATAGATACTATAATTTTATAATATTATAAGAAAATCATGCTCGTGCTATAAAATATATTTAAGATGGCTGAGCACGATGATGAGTAGTGTGAGGATGGTGACCATCCTCTTCATTAAGTGCTTCAAAAACTATGGTATCATTGGAAATAGATTGGGAGATGGAATTTACCCAGATAAAGGTAGGTGAATCTAGTTATATCCCTTCCCTTCCCAAAAAATAAATCTATTTTGCTGACGCTCTCACTGAACCCTCTACATCTGAATCCTAAAAACAGTCTGTTATAACATGATTATGGGATGGTTCCATTTTGGTGGTGGTTGACCTGAAAGCTCTCAAACAACTAATGGATATCTGTAAATTTTCAGTGTTAGGTCGAACTTATTTTGAGAAAGGCATGAAATCATGGACCTACAGAGATCTAAAAATAAGGATTTCACAATTTTGGGGGTTCTTGAACTGGATACTAGTTCCAATCAGGAAAGGGTATTTTCAGATTATTTTAGAAAGGAAGATTGATCTTGATAATGTCTAGCGAATCTAAAACATTAATCTCAGTCCATGTTTTTTCCTACTTTTGGAGTGGGATACCAACTTCAACCCTTTCAATCAGTGGCATTCCATGGCACTTGAGTGGAAAAGGATCAATGTTTTTTCATGTGGGTACGAGAATCCTAATATTCTCAGTGATATTACCTCCGCACTGGGAACATCTTTGAAAGTTGATCAGTGATATGTCAATGGTGATATTGGTTTGCATCCGTGGGAACATATTGATATCAATATATAAGTACCACCTCTTATTCACATTTTTTAGCTATTGATGACCATTAATTGGAGGTTTCAAATGAGTTTGAGAATATTCCAAAATTATGTAACCACTGTAAAATAGTTGGTCATTTGGTTAAAAATAGGCATGTTTTAACAAAATTGGTAAACCAGCCCCACCACCTCATCTTAGAGGGAGGTTTAACAAGGAAAATGAAGTGACAATATTGGAAATGGGAGGGACCATTGAGCTAATATGATGAATGTAGGTTCATCTGGAATTCAAGGGGTTACTACCTCTTTTTGGGATGACTTAGCTGAGGAAGAAGATCAATGTCTAGGGAACTAGGTGAATGGGAAGTCTGAGTGAAGATATGCATCATCCAGAGGAGAAGGATGATACAAACCACTCCCCATATTTAATCTGGGTTGTACATTTATTGTTGGTTTAAGACTATATTATTGATCTTATTTTTAATGAAATATAAGATAATTTCGTGCTCAACTATATCTCTTGAGAGTCTGTTGCTACAAATGTGATAGGTGAACTGGGTCTTAGCATGTGAAAAACCCAAGTTGATGACCAAAACCCATAAATAAAAGATCATAGAGACTTCTCTCAACTAAATACTCATTCATAGGATGGGGTCAGAGAATTTTCTATGGAATCAGATTATAAAGTAAAAGAATTAATAGAGATAAAGGTTATTGATTCATCTAACCATAATTCTACAGAAGGGGCTGAAATAATCAGTTCATAGTTACATCCCATGGATATTCTTCAGTTGTAAAAATATGGAGGCCCTTCCTCTTCAACAAGGTCTAATCAGAAACTCCAAAAATTGGATACTGAAGGCAATGATAAATTACCCCTAAGTCAAAGAAATAATGATGATCATTTTTTGGAACTGCCAGGGACTAGACAACTCTTACACAATGGGTTCTATTTGTATGATTTCAGGTTAATACAAACCTAAAATCATAGATATATCTGATCCTAAGACATCCTCTCTAAAGCTGGGAAATGTTTTAAGTAGAATAGGATACTTCCTTCTAAGTTTCATTAGGTAATCGGGTTATCCAGATCGAGTCTGACATTTAGTTCATAAACGTGTTGTTAATGTAGATGTTGTTTATAAGAATGAACATATCCTCACCTATAGCTTCATGGAGTCTGGTCAAATGTTTTTTAGCTCAGTTGTATGTGGTCATAATAACAACATTGATATGAGGTTATTATGGAACCAATTTCAAGACCATTAATGTTCAATTTTGGGCCCATAGATTATTATAGGGGATATTAATTACATTTATCACACAGAAGAGAGTGTTGGACCAGTGGTTAGCACTACGTCTATTTCTGTGTTTCGAGAATGTAGTAGGGGGGTCTGTTTGACTGAAATTAATCTTATTAGGGACATGTTCACATTGTATAGGAGACATCTTATTGGAATGAGATCCAGTAGAATTGACAGATCATTTTACAATGATACCTCAAATTCACTCTAGAAGTATATCTCATGTTTCACCTTGGACAAGAATAACTCAAACCATCATTATAATCTTGTGAGTCTTTTGAATATTGAAAGAATGCATCCAATAAAGTTCAGATATAACAATGCTTGGGCCTCCCCCCCATAGTGATTGGGAATTCTGTAGGATACTTGGTTTTCGAGGGCTTTTGTTCTCAATCCTTTGTTCTGCCTTTACAGGTTCAGAATTTTTAAAATGAAATTTAAATAATGGAGTAGTGGCATGATCAGCTCATTGGATGCTGAAATTTATGGGCTAGAGATAATTTTACATTAATTATAGGAGTATATTACTAAAGGATACATTATTGGGGACCTAAGGCCAGAAGATAATTTTTTTTTCAAGCTTGGGAGTCATGTCAAGATTTGTAAAAACATTCTAAAAGATATTTTTAAATCATATGTCTCTTAGATGGAGAAAAAAAACAAAAAATTCATTTATTCTATTTTGAGGGTTTGAAGGGAAAACATGCCTATGGATTTACTCAAGGATGAAGATCTTATTTTAGAAGAAATACAAAAAAACTTAGAACATATTGTCTTTTTTATAGGAGTCTTTTCAATGGTTCCCCCAAAGAATAAAATGATAGGGTAGAACATCATTCCAAATCGATTTATGGAGGAGGAGAATATCTCCCTCTCCACTATGAAAATGGACTTTGATATTAAAGAGGTTGTATTTGGTCTTAATAAAGAAATATTTCAAGGGTAGAATGGGTTTTTTAATCAATTGTTTCTTATATACTAGGAAATCATTCAAAATGATGTTTTCCAACTTGTTAAGAATTTATTTAAGGATGGGACTTTTCCCTAAGGCTTTAATGCCTAGTTTATCACCCTTATCCCGATGGTTGATAATATTAGTTAGACTATCCATTACAGGCTAGTTTCTCATATCAATACATTTTACAAGGTGATTACTAAAATAATTTCAATCATGATTACCCATGTATCAGTTAATATTATTTATTTGAATGAATTTGGATTTGTGAAAGGTCAGAACATTCAAGATTATTTTCTCACTACCTCAGAGTGCGTCAATCCTCTTACGAAATCTACTATAGGTGGAAACATAGTGCTTAAACTGAGAATTACCAAAGATTTTTACATAATGGACTGGGGATTTATTGGTAGGGTTTTTTATACCTTTGGATTTAGTAAGAAATTCATCCACAGGATCAGGGTTCTTATTTATCCATTATGAATCTCCATCCTCATTAATGGGTCCCTAGAGGGTTACTTTACTTACTCCCAAGGGTGAGATAGGGTGATGCCATTTCAACTATTATTTGTTTCTGTAACATAATATTACCATAGAAGAATTTTACATAACATGGTGATCATGGGTGACTTGTTCACCATTAGATCAGGCTGAGTTATATCTTCTTCCCCTCACTTATCACTACAACATAAACAGTGTTTAGCGGCGGTTTTGTGGCGGCGGTTCACAAAACCGCCGCTAAACGTTATCCGTGAAAGATTTCACGGTGGTTTTTAACAAACCACCGCGAAACCCAATCTATTTTGAAAAGCCGCGACGCTTTCCCCTCCCCTATCGCATAGCCGTCTTCCCCGATCCCCCTCACAAACCCTCCCCTCTTCCCTGATCCCCGTCCCGCTACCTCCGGCGACACCCGCGCTCTCCGGCGACACCCGCGCCCTCCGACGACACCCGTGCCCTCCGGCGGCCGCCGCGGCCCCCGAGCCCCCCCAGCGAACCCTGCACCCCCCCTCGACCGCCGGTGACCCCCGCGCCCCCGCGCCCCTCGTGCCCCCCACGCCCTCCGGCGACCGCCACACCCCCCGCAGCCTCCGGCAACCCCCGCACCATAATTTCAGTCCTCCCACCATAATTTTCAGGTTTATTTATATATAATTTTTATTTTTTCCAAATTTTAATTAGGGATATTGTGATTTTTATATTCCAAATATCGTTGTAGTGTGTTTTGGTCTTCATTTTGGCAGGTTTGAGCTGTCATCATCAAAGGATTACATGTGTATTCATAATTAAGAATCTATATATAAGTTCTCCATTTATATATATTCAACCTTGAAAGTATTAATATATATCATGGGGCTATATGTGCTTATATGTGTATATGAAAATGAATATGTGTATCATTGAAAAGGGGTATATGAAAGTATAGTCAAATATGTATAGATCCCTTATACATATTTTTACACCTTAATATGTATATATGGACTAGGTATCATTACATATAAGTTAAGGTGAATATGTGTGCATTTGAAAATATTAAAATTTGAGATTCCATCATCTATTTTAGCATGGCTTGAGTTTTAGGTAGTTTCCATATTCATGTTACCATTATTTGAATTCCATGATAGCATGGATGTTTTTTAATCTGTTATTCATTATTTTATCAATTGAATATTGTATATCTTTTTATATATATTATTGGTTTTATTTCTCGGAATGTATCTCCCAATGTGGTTGATATAAATTATCCTAAACATTTAAAATGTGTTTTAAGGTGTAAAGCATGATTTCAAAGTGAGTTTTCTATCGTGTGATTTTCTATTTAGAGATAATGTTTTGAAAAAATGGTAAGATGGTGTCAAGCGTTTTGAGTAATGTGTTGTGAAGAGGATCAGGCCGATGGGGAATATATTGGATATTCCATGATGGTATGACTTTATGTGAATTATTTCTTTATGTTTCATTTTAGGTGATGTTTCCTAGACTTCTCTATAGAGTCCATGTGGCTGAATTTTTGTTGGAGGCCGAATCATCCTTTAAGAGAATCTAGTTCATTTTATGGATCACAATGGGATGGTTTTGCAAGGTAGTATTGTACCTTTTGTTCTAGTTTTATTACTACATAGTACCATTAAAGAAGAGACATGGGAGGGGAGATGAATATGTAGGCATAGTGGTCCAATCTCTTTTTTAACAAAGCTTTTATTACTATATAGTACCATTAAAGAAGAGACATGGGAGGGGAGATGAATATGTAGGCATAGTGGTTCAATCTCTTTTCTGAAAAAGCTTAGTGATACTTTGAAATGTGGCTCAAAGCTAAGACATTTCATGTTAGGGAGGGTATGATATTCTATGATTTTTTCAGGTACTTTCTCATTTCAATTTTACTTTAAATAGATAATTTTGGGATATCAAAATGTTTACTGGATGTATGAACAGTTTTTGGGGTGTCCAGGGTTTTTAGGACACAAAAGGTTGAAAAAGTGCCTATCTAGCTCAAGTAATACGATCAGAGCCCAGTTAGTAGTTATTGTGTTCCCTAACCATGATTTACAAGAGGTGGGGTAAATTGAATGAAAAAATAAGGAAAGGGGGAGAATAAACCAAGTGGAAATGGATAACCCTTTCCTCATGGTTATAGCATGACTTAACAAACCATACAGGCTTTATCGAAGATCATGTGACTAGCCCGCATTTCTATCCAACAGTCCAGCATTTCTGAAATATTACTTTTGAATAGAATGAATTGTCTTTAAAGTTTCCACATGATGAAATTTTTCCTAGAAATACTCATACACTGATCCTTTCTTTTCAGCTTCATTCCATCTCTTATAAATCAGATGAAGTGCCAAACAATCACTGTAATCCTTTCCAGAAAATCTAGATTTTACCATTACAGCTAAAGCGCTTTTTATCTTGAGGAAGAACTAAAGTATCCATGACGCTACGTCCGACCACAGTGGTAAGCACAGGATCGTAGCAATGAAAAATGGCACCCATAATTAGTACTTTCCGCAGTTTAGGATCCACCAGAAGGATTGACTGGGCACACCGGCTGGCCGGTGGTGTCTCACCAGCTGGCCGGTGGTCATCCACCGGCTGGCCGGTGACACCAGGCAATGGGAAGGCCTACTGCCTGGCTCCTCCGGCTGGCCGGTGGGTAGGAACCGGCTGGCCGGTGCCCATACCGGCTGGCCGGTGGAAATCCACCGGTTGGCCGGTAGACTTAGTCAATCCATTTTCAGCTTTCTTGGGCGAGATCCTAGGAAATATTTTTCCTAACATCAAAAACACTTGAAAACAAGTTAGAACACAAATAGAGTGATTGTGATCATTAAAATCCAAGAGAGAGGGGTACAACAACTATTGTTTGTTTTATATTCATGGACTAGATTATGCATTAGAAACCATTAGTGGTGGCCTACTTAATTTACCTCACACACCATATCGAAGTTCCACCTGGCCTTCCCTAAGAACCCCCAAACATGTCCCTTATAGGTTTCTATTTGGAACCTTGATTCCTCCACATCCACTCTACAGTTTTCTCCACATTTCCATGACTAACATAATTCTCTCCACCTTAGGAGGGTCATTATCACTAATTTATTCAAGAAATTCAAACACCATGTCTCATGCTTCCATCACAAGATGAACCCCAAAACTTAAATGTGGCCATTTAGATTTCCCTAGAACAATGAAACAAACATTACCCATTGTGAAAATGGTTTCAGTGAATGTAGTTAACTTGATTTAAAATGCATTATGATCAGTTTCGATCACACATCAAAGGGGTGTTGTTTGAGGCAACATAAATGTGTGATCGATGGTGTTATGATAAGTGTGTATCCCGATATTCTTATTTCTCCTCAATGAGGTGTTGACGCTATCTCCTATGGACCAGACTTGTTCAGTTGGTCTGAAATGGTAAATGTGGTCAATGAATCATCTTTATTATATTATTCATACTTTATGGTCAATGGTTCATCTTTATTATATTATGTTTCTGTAATCTTACACTATCGTATATTTTGTGTAGGCACATTGTGATATACATGGATAAAAGCTGGATCACATTACCGAGGAACACATCTCAATATGTTAAGGGTTTGAATGGGTTTTTAGATTTTGCAATTTCTAATCGATCCGTTGAAGGGAGAATAAGATGTCCATGTCCTAAATGTAAATTTAGAACATGGTTTAAGAGAGATGAAGTTTATGAACATTTAATACTGAAGCAATTCCCTGAGCAATATTTGTGTTGGATTTGGCATGGAGAATCAAACAATACAGAAAGATTGAGGACTGATGTAATCCACAGAATGAGGTCCCAAGTTCTTTGACAATGGAAAATGAAATGCAAAACCTCATAAATGATGCATTCGGCACTGCAAGACACCACTATGAGCATCAAAACATATCAGAACAACCAGAAGAGGGTGCTACAAATTGCAACGAGACAAGTGATGTTTCTGAGACTGTAACACAAGCAGATCAAGATTGTAACATAACATTGGATCCTCTTGATTCTGTGGAGCCAAATGTAAGGGAAAACATCAGTGAGGAAAATGCATTTCATGATTTAGTTGACGATGGAAATCAAGAGTTGTATAGTGGGTGTTTGAAATATTCAAAGCTTTCATTTCTACTGAAGTTGTACCATATCAAATGTCTATGTGGAATTAAAAATAAGGCAATGTCCATGTTATTGGAATTGATTCGTGATGCATTTCCTGAAGCAAAAATCCCAGAATCGTTTTATGATATGAAAAAAGTTGTTAACAAGATTGGTCTGAATTATACAAAAATACATGCGTGTCCCAATGATTGTATGCTTTACTGGGGAGAGGATTCAAGTAGACAGAATTGTAAGAAATGTTCTTCTTCTAGATGGCAGTCAAAGGGTGATGTTGGAAGTATGACTGAACATAATTTCACGGAGAAGAAGAAAAGGAACACACCTGCAAAAGTTTTGCGTTACTTTCCTTTGAAGCCTCGATTGCAAAGATTATTCATGTCATCAAAAACCGCCGAACACATGAAGTGGCATGCTGTAGATAATAACAATGATGGGTTAATGAGACATCGACGAGATTCCCAATCGTGGAAGAAATTTGATTCATTACATCCAGATTTCTCAGCTGATCCTAGGAATGTTCGATTGGGATTGGCTGCCGATGGATTCAACCCATTTGGGACTTTGAGTACGAGTTATAGCATTTGGCTAGTTGTTTTGATCCCTTATAATCTGCCTCCGTGGATGTATATGCAACAAAAATCTTTTATCATTTCGATGATTATTCCTGGAAAACAAATGCCTGGAAATGATATTGATGTATACCTGCAGCCTTTGATTGAAGAATTGCAGGAGTTATGGAGCAACGGTGTTGAGACATTTGATGTTTCTTCTAAAACAATGTTTAAAATGCATGCTGCTTTAATGTGGACCATTAGTGACTTCCCTGGGCTTGGGAATTTATCTTGTTGGAACACTTATACGGGTTTGGCTTTTCCCGTTTGTAACTTTGATTTCGAGCCCAAACGGCTACCTCACAGTAGAAAATGGTGCTTCTTGTGCCATCGAAGATTTCTTGATACATCTCATAGATTTCGGCTGAACAAATCAAAATTTAATGGTTGCATTGATCGTAGACCACCTCCAAAGTTGTTAACCGGTTCTGAAATATTGACATAGCTTGAAAATGTTAAAACAGAATTTGGGAAGGTTCATCATTTGAATGATAGCGGAAAACGAGTGCGAAGTGCATCGCCAAGTGAAATCAGAACGCAACAATGGAAGAAAAAAAGTATATTCTTCAAACTTCCGTATTGGGAATTTAATTCTTTGCGCCACAATCTTGATTTGATGCATATTGAGAAGAATGTATGTGATAATTTGATTTTCACATTACTTAATGAGCATGGAAAGTCGAAGGATCATCTCAATGCTTGCAAAGACTTACAAGTAATGAACATAAAACGTGATCTCTTGCCAGATGAGAATGAAAAGTATGCTTCGGCCATTTTTTCATTGAAAAATAGGGATAAAGATACTTTCCTTCAAATTTTAAAGAATGTGAAGGTATCTGATGGGTATTCGAGTAACATCTCGAGGTGTGTTGACTTGAAGAATCATAAGTTATATGGATTGAAAAGTCACGATTCACATGTTTTGTTACAACAGTTACTACCATTGGCATTGCGTACATTATTACCTGAAAAAGTTACTGCTGTTGTACTCCATTTCTACACATTTTTCAGACAGTTATGTGAGAAAGCTCTATATCCATTTCAGCTTGACAACCTACAGGAGAGGTTTGTATTGACCCTTTGTGCAATGGAGATGATCTTCCCTCCATCGTTTTTTACTGTCATGATGCATTTAACTGTGCATTTGGTAGACGAAGCTAAATTAGGAGGCCCCGTTCATTATCGATGGATGTATCCAATTGAGAGGTATTTTATTTATATGTTTCCAGTTAAGTGAACATTTTTTGGAATTTAAATAAATGCATAATATTATTATTTTTTTTCACAGATATCTTGGGCATTTGAAAGCATAAGTGAGAAATAAAGCTCAACCAGAAGGCTCTATTGCTGAAGGCTATTTGGCCGAGGAGTGTCTTACCTTTTGTTCCAGATATTTGGATGATATTGAGACAAGATTTACTCAAGTTGGACGTGTTGACGACACATCAACTCAATCTCAAATGCATCAGAAATCAAAAATATTTCCTGCTATTGGGCGATCAGTTGGGAGGACCTCATACGCGACACTAACAGAATTGGAATTATTACAGGCACATAGATATGTGCTGCTGAATAGTGAAATTGCAGATCCATTTATTGAAGAGTTGAGGATACAAACAAAGAGACGAATGGGAATCCGAACACGAAATGAAAAAGATATAACGAAAGCTGTGAATAAAGAGCTGGTAGAATGGTTTGCACGACGTGTAAGTTTATAAATATTGCAATAAATACGAATATTACTTTGACACATACAATTTGAAAATCTATTAAATTATATATTTTTTTTCAGATAATGAATACTGATACTCGAGCTGACTTTTCAAAAGATTTGAAGTTTCTTTCTAGAGGTCCTATAAAACAAGTTAGAAAGTTCAACGCTTATAATGTGAATGGTTTTAGATTTCGTACAGTCGATCGAGAAGTGGGTTTGAAAACACAGAATAGTGGTATTTTTACATTTGCTGAAGTGGAATACTATAGAAAGCTGCATGATATTATTGAATTAAACTACCACGGGAATTTTTCTGTTGTTTTATTCAAATGCAAATGGGTCGATTTTATCAGAGGTGTTAAAAGAGATTCCTTGCAATTTACTTCTGTAAACTTCGCTCGCTTGATGGATGTTGGTGATCGTGAACTGCATGATCCATATATCTTAGCATCGTAGGCAAAAATGGTATATTATGTGAATGATGTTGTGGATGAAGGGTGGAGTGTAGTTACTCACGTAATACAAAGAGATTTGTATGATATGGGTGATGAAGTGGAAGATTTGACCTCTGCAATTGAATTTCATCAACAACAGGAAGCAGAATTATTTTTCCATCATGATATTGAAAATATTGTTCTAGCAAGGATGAATGAAGTGGATGAAGCAATGGAGCAGGAAACCGACATGATTGAAGGGGAAAATGATTGTATGTACAATTATTTATTCATTCAGCAACTACTTGTTTCATTTCTGTAGTCATTCATTATCATTGTTATATATATTTTGTTTGTTAATACTGGGCATCTATTATCATTTTTAATTTTTTTTCTGCATAAATTTTTTGAAATATATATTCTGAACTTAATTTTATTTGATTAAATGACAGGAATGCCAAGGAAGAAGCGGTACACTATTCCTTCTTCTTCTGCGACAGATGACGATCCGTCTGTCCCCACGACATCATCTCCCCCTGCACCATCTCTGACACCATCAGTGGATGCCTCATTAGAGGATGAGTCATCGCCTCCCCCTACAGGAGCTTCAGTAGTGGGGCAGCGACATGCCCCCTCCAGTTCATCACGGACATTCTGGAGGGTCGCAATCATAAGTACAAATTTTAATTAAATAAATTTATTGCATTTTGTTTATAGTAATTGTTTTCTCATTGCAGATGAAGACAATGAAACCGTGGAAAGAGACATAAAAAGTTCTGATGTTTGGAACATGCATGGCAAGAAGATAGTGGTGCCATTTGATTCTTATGGGGTCCCGACGGATGACGCCGCAGGTTTACTTGGTCAGATTATAGGTCAGCTGGCAGCGGAGCCCGTTTCCCTGCCTATTTCGTATGATGATTGGAGGCATATGCCTCCAAACTGGAAAAATGAAGTTTATGATTCTCAGATAAAGGTAATTTTATTACTTTATGGTTTAATTGAATGTCATTTTACTAATATATTCAAAATGAATTTATGTATACAGATGTCCTTCCACTTTACCGTTGCTGATGTGATAGCACGGAAGTGGACATTGAAAAATCTTGGAAAAAAATGGAAAGCTTTCAAATGGAGGTTGTGGTGTGATGTCAACGATTCTTCATTTACCGTGCAGCAGATGTATGAGAAGATACCCAGTGGGGTACCGAAAGAACAGTGGAAGGTTTTTGTCGATAGACATCGTGATGAGAAGCGGATGGTATTGAAATATATATTATTATATTATCCTCATTTTACATTTATACATGTACATGAAGAGGAGATAGACATTGAATACAATACTGTTAAATTGAATTTTATTTATTTCAAGATCTCTCAAGAAAGAATGCTTCAAACCGGGCGAAGCAGGTAATCCCGCACACTGCGGGTTCAAAAAGCTTTTCAAGAAGCCGAATTTCATTGGTAATCTTTTAATTAGTTTAAATATTTATAAGATAATATTATCTATTTAACATATTTGATTGATGATTTATCTTTGTTTAATGCAGTCACAGAGTTTAGGGCATGAAGCATCCCGAACAGAACTGTGGCTGGATGTTCATAAAAAAACAGATGGAAGTTTTATTAATGAACCTGCCAGAGAAGTTGGGGTATGAAGTCAATTATTTATTATAATAACTTAATATCAGTTTTTACTGTGTTAATATATATTGATATTTGATTTATAGGTAAAAATTAAAGAAATATGGGATGCCAATCCTGGGAAATCCTACTCAGTCTCCCAGGATGACCCGGTTGGTCAAGTCCTTGGGAAGGAGCATCCTGGTAGAGTGCGCGGGATGGGTTTGGGACCCGTACCATCTGAGGTCTTTCGCATGCCATCAGGGATTTCGACCTCATCTACTCCTGGTTATAGTCATTTCATACCTGAAGATGCTCAGAGGGAGATGTCTGCTCTACGAAACACAGTTCAGCAGCAGGGGAATCAGATATCTGATTTGCAGAAAGAGTTGCTTGAAATACGTCAGCATATGAGTAGATATGCCCCCAGTGGTAGTGCATCAGGTAGTGGTGAGCAGGTAAATCACAAAAAAAATCAAAATCATTTAGTTTTCAAACTTTTATTAGTTTTAATTTTTATTATAAATATGCAACAATATTTAATTTTCAATATAATGTTCTTACAGGTGGCAGCAGGTGGTGGAGATGAAGGTGGAGAGGGTGACGATGCAGCATCAGATGATGAGTAGTAGTATTTTTGATTTGTTGAACAAGTATGATAACAGTTGGTTTGTATATGTAACATTTATGGCACATAGTTGCCACAAAACATTTCCATGTCCTAACATTTTCTTGATTTCTCATGTTTCCTTCTATGCATTTTATTTATTGTGTTCTGGATTCCTCATGTGTTGAAAAAAAGATTCTTAATGCAATATGCATGTGATGATACCATATCATATTGGGGACTAAAATAATTTTTCATAACGTTTCGTTCGTCCGGTTACAACATTCTATTTTAATAAATGAATATTTATTTAAAAATACCATTTAAAACTAGAGGAGATAAATAGTGAACCCAAATCCCACCTCTATGAGCCACTGGGATGGATACTAGTATCAGGGATATAAAAAATAAGATTTTGAATCATTGCCCCATATATTTCAAGAGCACAGAATAAAAACACCATCGAATCAACTACAATATAATATAAATTATCCATTAAACTATACATAAAAAATCCCCCATGGGTTAAAATAAAATGAAATAAATAAATATAAATTTGTTCAAAATGTTAATCATGTGGAGGAAATAAAAATAACCCAATGTTAGATCTCTTAATTACTAGTTCGCTCAACAAATACTACCTCAAAGCCTTAAATATAGTATATTTATAAATATTAAATATATCATGTACTATCCATATGATCATCACCAATGTGACTCATAGAAAACTGTAAAGAGTGTATCAATAACCTAGTTAACTTGTATCAGAAATAACAAACCACTATAAATGTAAACTAATCCCCCATCCTCTTCAAAGATCTGTCATGAAATAATCCATTTGTGGGAATTAATTTAATATTATATGAATTTAGTTATTGTTTCACTTTGACCACATGAAACATAGTTTTCAACTATCTCCCAATAAGAATACAACATCATATCCAATCCCTCCCAAATCCACCAATAAATACACCAACATATTGTCATATATTTTAGAACAAACAAAAAATCTTGTATTAGGGAACTAGGGAAGTATGATATAATAAATTCATAGGATATCCACCTAATAAAACCATCCCTCAATGCGTTATACCAATCCTTATGTAATCATCCTCTACTTGTATCAATGAAAGATACTAATATAGGGGGAGTATAAGAGATGTGGTGGTCTTCAATACATATCCTCCCCATCCTTGATTTTAATGAACACATTCTATGGTTATCTAAGAGTTGGATTTTAATCCAACTCGAGTGGGGTGTGTAGAATATTCTTAATGATTACATGTATATATTAGTCTCTAAATAACCCAAGATTTATGTTATCATGTTGGGATATTTTCTATAGGACTATGATGGAAATTCATGTGTCATTCATAAGAACCATAGTAGGACCCATTCATATATTATTTTTTATGATTTCATGTTAATGGGGGGGGGGGGGGTGGATGATTTTCTTCCATTAAAGAGAGACGAGAGGGATTCCTCATTCATATCAGGTGCATGCATAGAGGAGTTTATTTTCAAATAGATAAAAAGCAAGGTTATCTCCTGGGTAAGATCAGTTGTGATTGTATCATCCACACATATTGGATTATGACTTGTTCCATCTATAGTGGGGATATAAAAATTTTGGTATCTTGAAGATTGAATTTCCATTTCACATTCCCTTTCTTATTCATCAACAAGGGAAACCCATGTTTTACCCTTCATTGTTTTGAAGTTAAGGGAATTAGAATGCTTCCTAACCAATTTGGTTGAATCATTATTCTTTGAGGGCTCACCTATATCAATGGAAGTGATTTTCTTTTATTTTATGTTTTAACCTCTTTCAAAGAGTTATAATCAATGGGTGTATTTTTGCACTTGTGAATTACTCTTCAGTTTGAAACAGAGTGTCCCAAAATCCTGTATAACTCCCAAAAAGGTGGAGTATATTCATAATTAATTTTAACTTAAATGTTATGATATTTGACATTAAAATTAATCATTTATAGGAACATATATTCAGTGATAGAATCAACTAGAATTATAGAATATATACCACACTCCCTAGATATATTCATATAATCTAACTTCATCAGTATACCAATACAGGATGACATATCACAAAGATTTTTTAGTTTCTAGTATACCCAGTTTAAACCATGTAGTCTTACCTAGACATGAGTGGTGGAGTTGCATTGGTTTACGAGATTTAAATTTATATCCCATTCATAAATTTGAAGAGTGACTAGTTTCAAGTTAATGATTCTAATTCTTCATACCAAATACTGGTCCTCGTTCCATCTCACAAGAAGATGAAAAGACATATTCCTCTTAGAATCATTCTCCATCCTTGAATACCCCATCGATGATCAATTCTATTATTTAGATCTGGAATGGTCCAAGGTTTATCTCTCCTAGAGTATGAAATCCTTAAAAAATGGATAATTTATAAAATTCCAATCATTAGTGAAGGGCATATGGGTCTGTGAAAACTAAGAAACTATAAGAACATGATTCTTCATTTGAGGTATGAATATGTCCCTTTTAAGGTTATTCTTAAGTAAGTGGAGGAAAAAGAGGTCTAAATGCCGTGTAACCTAGTTGCATGTTGTGTAATTGGGTTTACATGACTATAATCTTAGTACACACCATATAGTGTTCTGGCTAGGAACTGTATAGAAACATACACTACACGACAAGTAGTTTCAAGTACACACCGTGTACTTTTTTTAAAATTAGGCATTAGCTTCGTTTTTCTTAGATGGACAGAAAATCACCCCTTAATTCGACGAATAACATGCCCAAGAAATATGAGGACAGGGTGGTTGGGATCATGAAGACTATTAAATTCCGAGAGAATCTTGATTCCAATGAGGGACACCAAAGATGGTCTCTATTGGAAACCATTTATATGTCATGATTTGACATTTAATTATAATTAAATATTGAAATTTAATGTATTATGATGCGTCTACCAAGCCATAGCTCAATCTTGGATTCAGTCTTCACTTACACTTGTTTAGATAGTCTTTTGAGGTATCGACTGTGCTTAATTTGTTTGCAGGGATTTGGAAAATTTAGCGCAGTGGTGGAGCAGATCCAACATATTTTTTTTTCCAGTTCAACATTTAGCGGCGGTTTTAACCGCCGCTAATTCCATACCTGTGAGCATTTAGCGGCGGTTAAAACCGCCGCTAAATATATTATGTTGATATGTAGTGGCGGTTTTCACCGCCGCAGAATAGGCGCATCAAACGCATGAATTTAGCGGCGGTTAAAACCGCCGCGAATAAAAAATATCAGATACCCATATAACCGCCGCTAAATGAAGAGAAACCGCCGCTAAATGACGGATCTACGACACATTTCTAAAACCGCCGCAGAATCGAAAAAACCGCCGCTAATAGATTGCAGAAGCCAAACTTAGCGGTGGTTTTTGTAAACCGCCGCCACACTATATAGCGGCGGTTTAAACCGCCGCTAAATAGGAAAAAAACCGCCGCTAGGACCGACTTTTGTTGTAGTGTATTCTTTGCTAATGTCATTGTCATTTTTACACAGGGGGTATAAGAAACAACAAAAATATTAAAAAGGCACTCTGAAATTATGATAATGTGTATGGACAAGTCATTTGTTGGGGAAAATATTACATTTACTTTGGTTATAGAATTGAATCCTTGAGGAAGTCCCACCCCACCTCTTATGTTGGAATAAAAGAGGGTTCTTTTCCTTTTCTCTACCTCGGTGTCCCGATTTTTTGGGGAAAACATCGACTGTCACATTTTTCAAATTAATTAGATCAAATTAGGAAAACCCTTGCCTCATGGAAGGGAATGTCCCTCTTAATGGACGAGAGAATTTTCCTTGTTAGGAATGTTATAATATCGAAGTTGTCTTACTCGTTTATGGTTTATCTTTGGCTGGTTTCTATCATTATAAATATCAACACAATGTTGCCAAACATTTTCTGTAGTGGGAATATTATGTAATGGAAGGTTATCACTACCCCATTGAAGATGTGAAGCTTTCAATATAACTTGGGAGGCATTGTCATTAATAATCTAGAGACATTAAATTAGTCTCTACAAGATTAGTTTATTTGGGAACTCACCGAAAACAAATCAACTACCCTAGATTTATTACAGAACTGATTTATGGAAAGACTTATTGTAAGGCCCTTTCCTTAAACATTAAATAATCTTGAGATAATTCAAGAATTAACATTGAGGATATTTTTAGGTTTAGAGTTTTAGATAATTAGGACATAACTATTACATTAAACCTCAAATATTACAAAGTATACACTTTTACCAAGTATCAAATTTTTTAATAAAATAAAAACTCTTAAAAGAATTCAATAATTATTTTCATGATATAAATCTTCTTGAATTTTTCCTTTCTCCTACCCTTCCTTATACCCTGAAATCAACATTTCAAAAACATGGTATGACTATAAAAATATTAGTAAGGGTTATAAAATAACAAAAGAAATAATTTTTCCATCAATACATACAAAACATAATCTCTTCAACACACCTCATGAAATTATAATATTTTTGAATAACATACAGAAATCATAAATCATAAAGGTAACTTGTTGCAACCATAACATACATAAATAATAGATTTCATAGAATCATAGGGAGTCACACATTGAATACGCATCACAATATCTTCCATAAATCCCTTAGGAGAAACATTAATTTTTACCTTTGTCATGTTACCCAATGTATTAGAATACTATCTTGGGCTCACCCGCCCAAGGTTTATCACGTAACCACCTGTATACATAAATAATTACCAAGAATGGAAACTGTTGGTCGGAGTGGTTTACTCAAGAGGGGGGTGAATTGAGTACCAATTAAAATTTCTGTATTTAAAAATTAGTGTCTTAAAGACCCCCAAATAAAATAATAAATTAAACTGTAGTGAATTTATATTAAAGTAGAGGTTCTGTCAGATTCTCAAGGGATTGATTAATTCCTAGTTAATCAACACAAAAGTGTGTGATTATCTTTTGAAACTAACTTACTAATCTACACTTAACATAAACACTTGCTAATTTAATTATCAAAGTAACTTTAAAAACAGTATTAGTTTTAAAGTGATTAGCAGCGGAATAAAACTTTGAAAGAGATGGCACAACAGATGTAACCATGAGGTTCAGTCTCAAGCCGAGACTTAGTCCTCTCAAAAGTTTATATAAAAATGATCCACACCCTGGATCGGGGTTCAACAGTTTCCAACTGTCCAGGTCCAAGACCTCTACCACTGTTCTTCGTGGGAAACAGTACAACAGCAACCAGCTGTCCAGGTCACACACGACCTCTACCACTGTTATTCGTGGGAAAGAAATAATGAAAGAGTTTGGTAAGGATTTACAAATCCTCCAGTTTAAGTACAGGAGACAGTGTATGTGTTAGATACAGCAGATAACACACACTGCTCGAAAAGTATAATAATAAATCACAGAACAAGAGATGTAGAGTTTAGAAATAGTTCTGGTGATTTCAGTGTAGCTCTGGACTCCTTTGGATTTGATCAGAAGTGAGTTTGAGTCCTCTTCTCGTTTCTGTTTGAGAAACAGAGTGTCATATGCTCCAGGTTCACAGATAGTGAAAATGTAGTAGTTGAAGTTCTTCAGTGTTCTTCTTGTATGCACAGAACACTTCTCGAGTATGCTTGATTGTCTATGAGCTTCTCTGTGTTCTTGATGGAACTGGTTTTTCTCTTCTTGTGTTTCTGGTATATGTCATCCACCACGCACTTCTCTTGTCGCTTCTCCTTTGGGCAGCGTAGTCTTCTTGTATTTATCTCCCAACAGGGGACATAAAAGATTTCCTTTCTGCAGGTACGAGGTACGGGTTCCTGACATCCGACAACCTTTATCAGATATTTGACAAATCATTAAAATGTACATGATATGACCGTTAGATGGATTAAATAAAGATAAATAAAGAGATTCAAACAGTGAGTCGAGTGATCGGTAGGTAATCAGCATCGGTATCTTGGACATCGGTAGCTTGAACATCGGTAGCTTGAACATCGGTAGCTTGAAGTCATTAGTTGCTTTGACTCTATCGGTGGCTCTATGCGTCGGTTGGTACATGCTTGTATCGGTGACTTTGTTTATCGGTAGCTCCATGCGTCGGTAGCTCCATGCGTCGGTAGCTCCATGCGTCGGTAGCTTCATGCATCGGTAGCTCCATGCATCGGTATCGGTAGCTGTGAGTCTGTCAGTAGCTTCGTCCATCGGTGACTCTTATTCCATCGGTAGCTATTTATACTTACACCGGTAGCTCTATGTTTGTATCGGTAGCTGTCTGTCAGTTAGTAGCTTACATTTATAAGCACATCGGTAGCTCTGGGTTAAGTATAGCGGTAGCTCTGTGTTAAGTCTATCGGTAGCTGTCTGTCGGTAGACTAAGTCTATCGGTAGACTGGGTACCGGTAGCTCTTTATCAGTAGCTATAGGCAGATTACTTATCTGTTTTATGCGGAACACATCTGATTGTGTTAGAATTAATTTATAGCTTGTATGAACATGGATAAATGAGGATTAACATATTCCAAAGACTATTTTAAAAACTATTATTAGTTTGATCACAGATTTGAAAGAATTAAAGTATAGATCAATGATACTTAAGAATATCATAGAGAATGAAAACATAATTGGGATTTTCAACACATATGAATACATGATTGAGATTATCAAAACAGGTGAGGTCAACAATCTCCCCCTTTTTGATAATCACAATTTATGATATGGGCATTTAACATAGTGAAAATATAATAGTAAAGAGTATAATATTGAATTCAATTTTCTTATTGAAATCAGCATTAGAGATAATAGAAACAGTATGATATAGACATAAGTTATCAGAGGTAAAATTGAAAAAAAGGTAATGTGTCTCCCCTTATTCCTTATTTTTCTCCATTGAAAATATTTCTCATTCTCTCATTTTGTTCTCCCCCTTATTCTCTCATAAAATGTTTCTCCCCCTTTGTGATAATCAAAAAGTGGGAAAGCATTAACAGGAGAAAAATAAAACATGAGAAGTAAAAAGAGTTCTTCTGTATTAGAGTAGTCAAAAAGTACAAAAACAGAATACAAAGGAATTCCTATCAAAAATCCTAGCCACTGGATCAATCCTCATCTTCCACGTGAGATTTCCCTTTGGGATCAGAAGAAGGATCGGGTGGTGAGGATGCAGGTGAAGGTTTTGGAATGCCAGAAAAGATCAAAGGAGGCTGGGCCACTGACACAGAGTCAGGCCTGTAGGTTGAAGATCTTTGGGTGATCATTGGTGTGAGGCTTCGAATAGCTTGAGCAGGAGTCAGCTGGACTGTGGAAGCAGTTGAGGCAGAAGCAGGCAAAGCAGGAGGTATGATGACTGGTCTGGCATCAACATGCAAGAAGGGCAGCAATAGATTTCTAAAGTCCATATTAATTCCCCCTCCTCTTTCCATAGCAGAGGTGAAATCATCTTTGTTCTCCATGAATTTCTATAAGGCAGGAGTCAGTTCTCTTAGCTTGCTCACTTGTTCTCTGAAAGCTTGAGTGACTGGAGGGAGCTTCATGTTTTCCAACATCAGCTTGAAGTGGTGTTCGAGTTGATGCTTGGTGAAAATTCTGGTGAAGTAGTAGTCCACTTTGCTCTTTATGGCTTCCTGAGAGGCAGATGCTTCTCTCATATAATCTTGAACAATCTTCATTATTTTTCTGGCAGAATCTCTTGTAGAAAGCACCACTCGGCTCAACTCTGATGAGTCCACAGAGCCACTGATTGAAATAGAACCAATCTCCTCCTTCAACATTGCTCGAACTTGATTCAGATCAACTGATAGTTTGGATGTGAGAGGGCCAAGAGAGAAGGAAACAGTTTTTTTGAAACTCTTAGACAAACCACTGATTAGGCTTTGAACTTGAGAGTCTTGTAATTGAACATGATCCTTTATTGAGGTTTTGAAACTTTCAAACACCGAGACAAACTGGCTAACTACACTCTTCACATAAGCTAGGTCCTTGTCAGCTTGAGACTTGGAGCTCATATAAGAATCCAAAGCAGCAACTGATGTCTTGAGAGCTTCAAGATCTGCTTCGATCCTAGAAGACTGAGTCTGGCACTCCTTCACTTCTTCCATAAGCTCAGACACAAAAGAAGATAAATTACAATCCAGAGACAGCTCGAAGGATCTCTCTAACATTTTCATTTCTTCATAAAAGCTTTTCTTCATCTCAGCAACTGATACACTGAATGATTCTTTCAGCTCATTCTTCATGGATTCAAGATCAGATTTAGAGACAAAATCATTTGAGACAACTGCAGCAGATCCTCTTGCTGAGGCCAATCTATCTACAGAATCAGTCATTATTGAATTAATTGAGGATGCAAGAGAGGTTTCCATTAACATCACTTCTTCAACAAAACTGGTTTTGAGGTCCTCTTTCAGCTTATTCAGATCATGAAATCTGACCACATCATCTGGCAACAACTCAAAAGAAAGATCATAATTGGTCTTCCGTCTATTCACAGACATTTCATTATCAGAATCCGGATAATCCAATCCACA
The DNA here is from genome assembly GCA_963277665.1 of Viscum album. NCBI lineage: Eukaryota > Viridiplantae > Streptophyta > Magnoliopsida > Santalales > Viscaceae > Viscum > Viscum album. Next base: position 1,343,232,194 of record OY728123.1, read on the forward strand.
GACTATAAACCCTGGGTCTTCTACCCAGTCTTCAAGCTCAACAGCTACTGTAACATTTCCAAGAACAGATTGATGCTCCCCCTCAATGGGTGCATTCTCATGTATCACAACAGCATTCGGTGCTGGATTCTCTTCATCAGAATCTTCTACTACAAGTTCCACAGGTGCAGCATCTAGAAGATCTTCTGATACAGGTACATCTTCTTCTGTATCTTTTTCTACTTCAGCAGCAGGCATAACTGAGTTTCCAATCAAAGGACTCATACTTAAACTACCAGAAGCAGACAATTCAGATACATTTTCCTTTTCCTCTTCTTCTTGGTGAGGTACAGACTGGTCTTCCTCATGAGTAGACAAAATTTCCTCTACCTTTCCTTTCCTAGAATAAACCAATTCTGCAACAGGACTTGGGGGAAAGTCTGGATCTCCTCCAACATCCATAAGAGTTTCTTCTTCTTCTTCTTCTGTTTCATCACTATAAACAGGTTCCTCTTCATCAGGTCCCAGACTCGGATCTCTCATATCCTTTGGTCTTGAGGGATGATCCACAGGATTAAACCTATCATATACCTTCTGATCATCACTGACCCATTCTCCCTTCCATGGGTTCCAGTTAATTTTCATGTACTTACAAACAGTCGAGGTGATGCAGAAATTGTTCTTGACTACAACTGTCTCATCCTGAGACTCAACTATTCCTTTCACTTTTATCATTACTGAAATCAGCTTGGCAAAGAACAAAGCATTAGTCTTTGACTTTGGTCTAATCATGTCTTCCATTTGAATCATTAACAATCTGCACAGATTGATCTTCACACCATTTCTTAGCAAATGAAGAAGATAGATATCTTGATATCTCATATTTGCAAAATCTCCTCGCCTTGGTATCAACACATGCTGAACAAACTTGAAGAGCAGTCGATTCTCTCCATCCATTTCAGCAGCAACCACTTGCCTTTGATTCCCATTACCAGTCAGTTCTTTTAAGGCAGTTTCATAATCAAATATGTCACTACTAGGTGGCATTGCTCTTGATACATACCCAGAGACACCTTCATGTGGTACTTTTAAATACTCAGCCCACTCTACTGAATAGAAAGACATCTCTTTTCCATTTAAGAAAGAGCTTACCCGATTCTCATTTTCAGACTTCTCAAAGGTTACAAACTCATAGAACTGTTTTACCAACTTCGGGTAGTATGGGCCATTGTTATTCGAAAAACAATCCACCCATTTCTGGTCCTCCAGAATCTCGAGTACTAACGATTTGCTCGGCAGTAGCCATTCCACGCACAGTTCCTTCTCGATTACTATGTCTCTATTCTGCAAGTGAGGATTCACTAGTCGCCTTCCCGATCTAGTTATGACTTCACTAACACTGGATTTATTCTGTGTCTTCTGCTTCTTAGCGTTTGGTTCTGCACTATCATCTCTGATGATAGGAAGCTTAGTTTTTTCCATCGCGGGTTTAGGGTTCTTGGCCGATTTGGGAGCTAAAGTTCGAAGGTGAGAGATTTTGAGCTAGGTGAGGTAAGAAGTGGCTTAGACTTAGTTTTATCATTTAGGAATTCCAAATAAACAACTAAAATAGAGTAATAAAATAAAATAAAACGATTCGTATTCTTGGCGGCAGACAGAAGTTTTAAAACCTTGCATCGGTGTGAGTTAATCATCAGTGAGAAAAACAAATCGGTGAGAATTGTACATCGGTGAGGATTTTTACATCGGTGAGATTTTTTCACATCGGTGAGAATTTCACATCAGTGAGATTTTTTCACATCGGTGAGAATTTCACATCAGTGGGGATTTTCACATCGGTGAGAATTTCACATCAGTGAGGATTTTCACACCGGTTGTGATTAAACATTCCCAATTCGTGTCTTATGTAACTTAGCCTATCCGAACTTAAAGGTTTAGTGAAAATATCAGCCAATTGATGTTCGGTGCCAATAAATTCAAGTGAGATATCACCTTTTTGATAGTGATCTCTTAGGAAATGGTGTCTTATATCTATGTGTTTGGTTCTAGAGTGAGATACAAGATTTTTAGAGATGTTTATTGCACTGGTGTTATCACACTTGATTGAAATATGTTTAAAAACATATCCATAGTCCAGAAGAGTGTGTTTCATCCACAGAATTTGTGCACAGCAACTACCAGCAGCTATATATTCTGCTTCGGCAGTAGATAATGCAACTGAGTTCTGTTTCTTACTACACCAAGAAACTAAGGATTTTCCAAGCAAATGACATGTTCCTGATGTGCTTTTTCTATCTAACTTACAACCAGCAAAGTCAGCATCTGAATAACTCATTAACTCAAAGGATTGTCCTTTTGGGTAAAACAAACCTAAGTTAACCGTGTGTTTGAGATATTTAAAAATTCTTTTAACAGCAAGCAAATGAGATTCTTTTGGATTAGCTTGAAATCTAGCACACATACACACACTAAACATAATATCAGGTCGACTAGCAGTAAGATAAAGTAAACTACCAATCATACCTCTGTAATTTGTTTGATCAACTGGTTTCCCAGTTTCATCTGCATCCAATTTACAGTTAGTACTCATAGGAGTTTCACTTCCCTTGATACTATCTAGAACAAAACGTTTTAAAAGATCCTTTGTATATTTACTTTGATTCAAAATAATACCATCTTCATTTTGAAATACTTGAAATCCAAGAAAGTACTTAAGCTCTCCCATTAAGCTCATTTCAAATTCATTTTGCATACTTTTTGAAAAATCAGTACATAAAGAGTGTTTAGAAGATCCAAAAATAATATCATCAACATATATTTTTACAACTAAAACATCTTTAGAAATTCTTTTAATGAAAAGAGTTGGATCAGCAATCCCTTTAGTAAAACCATTTGAGATAATGAAATTGCTAAGTCTATCATACCAAGCTCTTGGAGCTTGTTTTAAACCATACAAAGCTTTAGAAAGTTTAAAAACTTGATTTGGAAAATGGGGGTTAGTAAATCCAGGTGGTTGTTCTACAAAAACATCTTCAATTATAAAACCATTTAGAAATGCACTTTTCACATCCATTTGATATAACTTGAAATCCAGATGTGCAACATATGCAAGTAAGATCCTAATGGCTTCTAGTCTAGCTACAGGTGCAAAAGTTTCCTCATAGTCTATACCATCTTCTTGACTATATCCTTGTGCAACTAGTCTAACTTTGTTTCTAACTATATTTCCAGATTCATCTACTTTATTTCTAAAAACCCATTTTGTGCCTATTGTCAAAGTGTCCTTAGGTCTGTCAACTAATTCCCAGACTTTGTTTCTTTCAAACTGATTTAATTCTTCCTGCATAGCTATTACCCAGAATTCATCATTGATAGCATCATTGATATTCTTGGGTTCTAGCTGTGAAAGAAAGGCTTGATGTTCAACCTGGTTTCTTAGAGAAGCTCTAGTTTGTGTTCCTCTATCAAGATTACCAACAACAGCTTCTAAAGGATGATTCTTTAGAATCCTCGTTGATCTGGTAAAGGTTGGACTAGAAATTTCAGGTTCATCTATAGGTTCGGGTTCAACAGAAGCAGATTCTGGAAAAAGTCCAGAACTGGATGTTTTTATAACAGGTTCTTTAGATTTATCATTAAGGTCTAGAATAGACAAATCTTCTTCAAGATTCCCAAGAGAGGTTTTAGGCTCATGTGGATCAGTTTCATCAAACTTGATGTGAACAGATTCTTCCACACATTTGGTTTTCTTATTGAATACTCTATAGGCTTTACTTGAAATAGAGTAACCCAGAAAAATTCCTTCATCACTTTTGGAAGCAAACTTATCCAGATTATCTTTAGTATTCAGAATAAATACTTTGAAACCAAAAACGTTAATGTAATTAACCTTAGGCTTTCTATTGTTCCACAATTCATAAGGGGTTTTCTTAAGAACAGGTCTGATTAAGACTCTATTAATGACATAACAAGCTGTATTTACAGCTTCAGCCCAAAAATAAATAGGCAGGTCATATTCATTGAGCATGGTTCTAGCAATTTCTTGAAGGGTTCGGTTTCTTCTTTCTACTACACCATTCTGTTGGGGTGTTCTAGGGGCAGAAAAGTTATGAGTATAGCCATTGTGTGAGCAATAAGATTCAAAATCTTGATTTTCAAACTCATGACCACGATCACTCCTCAAAGTTTTAATCTTAAGTCCACTAAGGTTCTCTACAGATTTAGAGTATTTAACAAAAGAAGAACAGGCTTCACTTTTGTGAGCTAGAAAATATACCCAAGTATATCTAGAAAAATCATCTACAAGAACATAAACATAGTGCTTCCCATTTAAACTAGAAACTCTTGATGATCCAAACAAATCCATGTGAACCAATTCAAGTGGTTGAGAAGTCGAAACTTCTTTCTTTGATTTAAAAGAAACTTTGTGTTGTTTTCCCTTTTGACAGGGGTTACACACTCTATCATTTGGGAATTCTAATTTAGGTAGGTCTCTAACTAGGTTTTTTCTAGAGAGTTTTCTAAGTGAGTGAATGTTGCAATGTCCCAATCTTCTGTGCCATAGCCAAGATTATTTATGAAAAGCATTCAAACAAGTAATATTCTGCTTAGCTAAAGAATTCAGATTAACAGCATAAACATTTTCATTTCTTAAGGCAGCAAATACCAAAACATTCTTAGAATTAAAAACTTTGCAAGAATCATTTTCAAATTTAACATGAAAACCATCATCACATAACTGAGAAATACTTAATAAATTGTATTTAAGGCCATCAACAAATAAAACTTTAGAGATCATAATTGAATCAGTGTTACCAATCTGGCCTAGGCCGATGATTTTCCCTTTTGAATTATCACCAAAGGTGACAAAGCCTCCATCAAATTTTATTAAACTCTTGAAACAAGAGAAGTATCCTGACATATGTCTTGAACATCCACTGTCCAAATACCAGGTCTCTTTACCGGAGCTCTTCAGGCAAGTTCCCTACAAAACAGATTTAGATGGGAGATGATTTTGGTACCCAGATTTTCTTGGGTCCAGACAGGTTAGCCAATAACACTTTAGGTACCCATATTTGTCTAATGGGTCTCATATAATTTTTATAATTGAAATTCTTTGAAAGATAAACTTTATTAGATCCATAGCTATGTTTATAACTGGTTGAAGCATATGAAGTTCCAGAATTACCTTCATTCTGTCCAGATTTAGAAATGAATCTAGTTTTGGAAATTTTCCTTTGTCCAGGTTGGTATCCTATACCAGTAGTATATTTAGGTGCTATTTGCTTTCCTAGCATCTGTGTTAGTGTATTTTTGCCATTGGTGAACTTCTCTAAGTCTTTCTTGAGTTGCTCATTAGATAGTTTCAGTTCAGTGTTTTCTTTTAACAGTTGAGCATTTTTCTCTTTTTAAATAGTAAGTTCGGTGTTAACTGTAGTGGTGAGAGCATGATGTTTCTTTAATGACTTTTATTTATCCTTAAGTTCATTACATGTCTCTTCCAGCATATCACAGTACTCAAACAATTCATTTTTAGACATTGTTCCAGAATCAGAGTCAGATTCTGCATTATCTCCAGAGTAATAATAATTTAAAGCAGGAGTTTCAGCAGTTACCTGAGAAGTGTTTGTCATAAAGCACATGTTTGCCTTATTTTTGTGTTCAGTTTCAGAGCTCTCAGATTCAGTAGAGCTATCCTCAGAAGCACTCCAGGTAGCCTTCATGGATTTCTTAAACTTATTGTCCTTATATTCATATTTATTTTTATACTTCAGCTTTGGACAGTCGGCTTTAATGTGTCCTTTTCTCTTGCACTCATAGCAGACAACATCATCTGATTTGTCATTCTTCTTCCAATCCTTTTTCCATTTACCTTGGTGATCATACTTATCCTTATAATTTTTTTTTCTGAAGAACTTCTTTTTCCTATAAAATGTCTTAAATCTTCTAGCAATGTGAGCCATCTCAGCATCACTGTCAGAATCACTTTCACTGTCTTCACAGCTTGAACTTTCAACTACAGCTTGAAGCTTTTCTTTTTCCTTATTCTTTGAAGTTGAGGATTTGAAAGCAACAGACTTTCTTGGAGGTTCATTTTCTTCTTCTTTATTCACTTTAAGCTCTTCTTCATACATCATCAGCTTTCCAATTAGTTCCTTGACAGGTAGAGCAGAAATGTCACATGATTCTCTGATTGAGACAGATGTGCCTCTCCATCTATCAGGTAGACATCTCAAAATTCTCATAATTTGTTCCTTCGATGAGACATCCTTTCCCAGCGAGATCATTGTATTGAAAATTTCATTGAACCTGAGATACATGTCAGAAATGGGTTCGTCAGGCTTCATTTTAAAATTATCATACTTGATAGTATAAGTGTTCAATCTCATTTCTTTAACATTCGTTGTTCCTTCCTGAGAAACAGCTAAGGTATCCCAAATTTCATTTGCAGTTTTACAAGCAGAAATTCTATTAAACTCTTCATCTCCTAGAGCACAGTACAAGGCATTCATAGCTTTACAGTTGTTATTGTAAGCAGTCTTTATAGGTTCATCCCAAGTAGATCTAGCAGTAGTAGGAATTTTGTATTCTGATTCAATAGCAGTCCAAATATCAAAACCTATGCTTTCTAGATGGATTTTCATTTTCAGTTTCCACTGAGCATAATTAGTTACATTGAAGAAAGGTGGCCAGTTAGTAGCAGCACCCTCAAGTCTATTGTCCATGATGAGAAAAATTTAAAGAGATAAAAATTTAGATATAACAAAAATTTTAAGAACTTTAAAATACAACTAAAATCACAGTTCAAAAGCAGAGTACTTTTAGAAAGTATTTTCAATCCTTTGATACCAAGTGTTGGTCGGAGTGGTTTACTCAAGAGGGGGGTGAATTTAGTACTAATTAAAATTTCTGTGTTTAAAAATTAGTGTCTTAAAGACCCCCAAATAAAATAATAAATCAAACTGTAGTGAATTTATATTAAAGTAGAGGTTCTGTCAGATTCTCAAGCGATTGATTAATTCCCAGTTAATCAACACAGGAGTGTGTGATTATCTTTTGAAACTAACTTACTAATCTACACTTAACATAAACACTTGCTAATTTAATTATCAAAGTAACTTTAAAAACAGTATTAGTTTTAAAGTGATTAGCAGCGGAATAAAACTTTGAAAGAGATGGCACAACAGATGTAACCAAGAGGTTCAGTCTCAAGCCGAGACTTAGTCCTCTCAAAAGCTTATATAAAAATGATCCACACCCTGGATCGGGGTTCAACAGTTTACAACTGTCCAGGTCCAAGACCTCTACCACTATTCTTCGTGGGAAACAGTACAACAGCAACCAGCTGTCCAGGTCACACACGACCTCTACCACTGTTATTCGTGGGAAAGAAAGAATGAAAGAGTTTAGTAAGGATTTACAAATCCTCCAGTTTAAGTACAGGAGACAATGTATGTGTTAGATACAGCAGATAACACACACTGCTCGAAAATTATAATAATAAATCACAGAACAAGAGATGTAGAGTTTAGAAATGGTTCTGGTGATTTCAGTGTAGCTCTGGACTCCTTTGGATTCGATCAGAAGTGAGTTTGAGTCCTCTTCTCGTTTCTGTTTGAGAAACAGAGTGTCGTATGCTCCAGGTTCACAGACATTGAAAATGTAGTAGTTGAAGTTCTTCAGTGTTCTTCTTGTATGCACAGAACACTTCTCGAGTATGCTTGATTGTCTATGAGCTTCTCTGTGTTCTTGATGGAACTGGTTTTTCTCTTCTTGTATTTCTGGTATATGTCATCCACCACGCACTTCTCTTGTCTCTTCTCCTTTGGGCAGCATAGTCTTCTTGTATTTATCTCCCAATAGGGGACATAAAATATTTCCTTTCTGCAGGTACGAGGTACGGGTTCCTGACATCCAACAACCTTTATCAGATATTTGACAAATCATTAAAATGTACATGATATGACCGTTAGATGGATTAAATAAAGATAAATAAAGAGATTCAAACAGTGAGTCGAGTGATCGGTAGGTAATCAGCATCGGTAGCTTGGACATCGGTAGCTTGAACATCGGTAGCTTGAACATCGGTAGCTTGAAGTCATTAGTTTCTTTGACTCTATCGGTGGCTCTATGCGTCGGTTGGTACATGCTTGTATCGGTGACTTTGTTTATCGGTAGCTCCATGCGTCGGTAGATCCATGCGTCGGTAGCTCCATGCGTCGGTAGCTTCATGCATCGGTAGCTCCATGCATCGGTATCGGTAGCTGTGAGTCTGTCAGTAGCTTCGTCCATCAGTGACTCTTATTCCATCGGTAGCTATTTATACTTACACCGGTAGCTCTATGTTTGTATCAGTAGATGTCTGTCAGTCAGTAGCTTACATTTATAAGCACATCGGTAGCTCTGTGTTAAGTATATCGGTAGCTCTGTGTTAAGTCTATCGGTAGCTGTCTGTCGGTAGACTAAGTCTATCGGTAGACTGGGTACCGGTAGCTCTTTATCAGTAGCTATAGGCAGATTACTTATCTGTTTTATGCAGAACACATCCGATTGTGTTAGAATTAATTTATAGCTTGTATGAACATGGATAAATGAGGATTAACATATTCCAAAGACTATTTTAAAAACTATTATTAGTTTGATCACAGATTTGAAAGAATTAAAGTATAGATCAATGATACTTAAGAATATCATAGAGAATGAAAACATAATTGGGATTTTCAACACATATGAATACATGATTGAGATTATCAAAACAGGTGAGGTCAACAGAAACTTATTAATAAAAAATAAAACAATCATAAAGCAACTATAAAATTTCCACTTTTCAATCACAATATATCATTTCAAGATATTGACATAACCAATTCTTTATCAAACCAATTTCCAAACCATTTAAAACATTTAATAATGATATTTTGAATCAATGTTTCCCATACCACATTAATGATTTTAAATGAATTAACATATTAAAACATTAATTTCCATAAAAATGAATCCTTAAAATCATTTTAAAAAAATGTACATTATTGAGAAATATTTAGAAGAATAAATATTAAAAACATTTAAAACAATGTTTTAGCTAAAGGGTATGTTACCACTTGAGGAAATACTTGAATAAAAATTATTAAAGAATAACATTAAAAAAATATAATATCATGAAAATAATGAGATTCATTATATAATATTTCAATGGAATGTATATAAATTATATAAAAGTGATTTGGCGCATAACAACAAATAATCCTCAATGGAAGATAAATTGAGGCGAAATCCCTTACAAAAAATGGACCAATTGATTAAGGATAAATTAATGAAATAATTTTTTGTGAAAATATAAATACAACCAATATAGATAGATATTATGTGTCAAAAAATCATAGGTCATTAACACATATTCATATAATTACATAATCAAGAAATAGAAGTTTAACCCAAAGAATGGAAATTGAGTTAAGATGTTCCCTTACCGATTTGATAACTTAAGAAACGTACACCCCATGAAAGAAGGATCATACAAAGAAGATTTAAATACACATAAATTAATGTATATTACACAAATAAAACAGTATTTATCAGTACATACACCACACAAATGTAAATAATGGAAAATATAGAATGAATCTCATAAGAATAAAAATGTTAGATGCAAACCCCTTACCTCGTGTCCGACTTGACTCGTTTGTTCATTAATATCCTGAATAATAAAATAAAGTTAATTTATACTTTATTAAGATCCTTTTTAGATTTTATTATTCCTTTCATATCACTTATTACCACATTATAAACATTACATAATCATTTCATTTAACAACAGTCGTTCGGTCGATATTTGGTACTTAAGTAAACAATGAACAACTTATAATTAAAAGTGGTCAATATGGTAAAAATTCTCTTATATCCAGAATGTTATTCATTATTTAGAAATAATATATATCACATATATCTAGTATATATGTATTTATAATAATCCATTTCATTTGGATATATGAAAACGAAATGCATCGTTCATGGAGACGGTAAGCCGTACATACGCATGAACGCTACCTTAACTTCATTTATTTCATTTTTAATGGAATGAAAACCAAATTATTCATAGGTATATTATTATCATATTTTATATATGTTACATAATTTCATTAACAAAATCTTTTATATGTTTCATGGATGGTATGAACGAGTCATATCACTGTTAGGGGTGGTTTTCCGCACTTCCTCAAATGAAATTATCGAATTTAAACAACATGAAAATCACATAGGTATATTCTAAATGAGAATTAAGGAAAATTAGAGATAAAATAAATATCATAAATATCATATATAAATTATAGTTCCATAATAATGTCCATAATGATATTCGGTAGGAGATATTTGAAAAATCATCATTTCGTAAGGGAGTAGTTCTTCGTCCACTTAAATAGTATGTTCGTATCCATTAGATGATGGTGTGTGGAAGTGTAGTTAGAATATTTAACAAAAAACATCCTAGTATATTTAGGTTACTGTTGTTGTTAGAAAGTAATGTAATAAATATTTTTTAGGAGGTTGGAGATGGAAAATAAATGAAATGAACTTGAGAGAAGATGTTACCTTTAAATCATGTAACTTATTTTTTTTGAACCAAAAGGATTTCTTGAAGTGACTTCAACCTACATTAAGGCTTCTAAGTGGAAGAGATGGATGGTTAGAGATTATTTAGGCAGAGTTATTACAATCCAAATGGGCTTGATAGGTGTGAGTAAGGGTTAGAGGTGATGGATTTTATAATGGGGGAGGGGATCTTTTGGAATGTTTGAAAATATTATTTTATAATAAACTGAATTTCAATATCAAAATCTCCCCAACTCATTTAATTAAGATATATGGTGATTATGGTTTTAAAAACTCTCATCCAATGGGGTTTAGATAAGTTTAAGGCATAAAATTAACCATATCTTTTATCTTTTACCTTTAGTTAACTAATTTAACATTTACCATGTCTTCTTGTATATTCATACTTTGTGGGCAATACATTTACCATAAAATTACAAGAGACACCAAAATGGATCAATAATGATGTTATTAACATAATATATGTTAGTTGAACGAATTTCAGATTTTTAGTATTATTATATCTTTTATAAAAATATTAATTGATATAAAAACCCATTTATGTCAATTTTTATAATATTCATATCATAAATATTTAAAAATCCATAAAAACATGAATATTTTGAAATCCCATCATTAATTTAAATATAACAACTCATAACAACATATAAAATTCGTTGATAGAATAAAAATATTGAAAATAAATTTATTTTAATTTTTATAATCTAATTTATTTAAAACATTAATTAATGAGATAATTATTACATCATCATTGTGTCATAAATAATTTTATTTATTTCATTTATAAAAATTATACATAAAATTCCATGATACATGAAATATTTTTAACTTTCTAATGATTTATTTATAGTAAAAAATATGACTTATTTAAATTACTTTAAAAATTGTTTTTCTAAGATATATATGTTTATGTTACATTTTCCTTAACATTGAATTAATTTTTATAAAGTGTCATTTTCATATAAAAGTGGATCCATGGGTTCCCAAAATCAATCCAATGATAGCCATAGTCAGAAATGTATTGTCCAATATGATTAGGACATGTTCTAGGCTAATAAAATATTATTATAATATTATTTTTTACCCTAATTTACCAGATTTACCCTTTAACCATGGTAAATAAAATATTTACTGAAGTTACTTTTCATAATGTCTAAAAATAAAAGTTAACTATTTACACAATTTGGGCCTCCTGATTTCAATTATGAAATCCATTTTTCCATATTCAAAACACAGAATTTTCAAAAATTAATTTAAAATTAATTCCCGTTGTCAAAGCCAAAAAGTGGGTTTTTAAGAAATAATAACTATCAAAAGATTGACATTTTTTTATGTCCAATATCCATTGGAAATTACATCCAATGAAAAAAATTGATTAAATGGTAAAAATATAATATAATTACACTTTAAAACCAATTAAAGAGATAATAAACTAATATAAATTGTAACTCCCAGACACAATTTACATAGAGTCGGTGCATTATTACATAACATTATAATAATACAAGGAAATCATGTCCTAAAAGACTGATCAATTTAGTAGCCTTGGAAATACTAGATACATTTATAAGTTTTACATTACATTATAAAATAAAAAACTACAAATATGTTGTTTCCATAGACCACACTTATATCCCCTCAGACTATCCATGCAGGTGAGTCATAAAATACTTCATCGCATCATGGAAAAATAAAACATAAAAAATGGTGAGCTCAGATACTGAGTAAGGATAACAATATTCTAGAAAATTTCATAAATAAGCATAAAAATTTAAGGAAATGTATAAAACTAAAACAAAATCCTTTTCAACATAAACTTCATCATAATATGGAAAATATAAATCAAAATATATTCATTTACTTACTCACATGGATATTCTACTATTAGAATAATCAAATGCAATATCAATAGCCACATTCATAATGTTGGAATGCAAAATGCCAGAAATCATAGCCACATAGTGAAGGCCTTATGCCAAGACTAAAAATAATATTTTGTCAAGGCCTTATGCCAAGACACAATTTTTTATAATGAGACCTACCGATGCATCAAGGAGCTATAGCCGGCTCCACTAGTCATTTACTAAGTCCAATGCAATCCACATATGAAAAGTTTTAAACATAACATAAACATTCGTATTAAAACTAGCATATGAAATGTCAAAACATTATCCATAAACCATGAATGGTTGAAAAATAAAACTTCCACAATAAAACATATCACAAAACCTTCAATACAAAATATAATATTTGTATCATAATAAATCAACTTCAAATAAGATTAACGTACATTAATGGATGTTGACATGGTTGAAATCAAAACTGTTTGAGAGAAATATCTCATTATTTTTTTAAAATCATTTAAAGTTAAATAATTAAATAAGTAAAAATTTATTTGAAAACATTACTATAATATTTTATGGGAAGCTTTTACGATGTTATAACAGTGGAAAATAGTTGCACCCACCGTATAAGTTAAAAAAAATTATTACCTTAATTTTTTCGAAAAGGTCATAAGGTACCTTATTTGGAAAACGATGGAAATATTCCTTTCAAAGAACTTTATAAAAAGTAAAACAAGGGTATAAATGACTTTAACCCATAGTCTAGTAAATAGTAAAAATGTTTTGGAATAATTTTTTAAGAAATATGAATGTTGATGATAAAGAGGTCCCAGTAGATACTTACGTAAAAACAATCTCAGATAATAAAGAGATTGTGAAATTAACAGTTACCTTGTAATTTTCCTTGGTTAAGGGTATTTTAACCCCCTGTATAATGGTGAAATAATTGTTACTAAATTATACAAGAATCATATACATTAATATGACAACATATATGATCTTTTAACATTGCTTTGTTAATAATATCTTAATATTATCATCGTTTTGGGTGTTAACATATTCATTTTCCTTTATATGATTTGTTAAGAAAGTAATTTTTGTTATTGATAGGATGTATCTTAATCATACTAAGAATTATATTATTTCTGTAAACATTATTTTTAATCATCTAATGAAAATTAGTCTTGAATGGATATGATGGAGAATGAATCTCATCGTGTTTGTGGAGACGGTAATTTGTACATATCCCAAGCGACAATAAAATTATTTTGATATTAAAATAATATATAATCATATATTATATCTTATATACATAATAATTATCATGATATATTTATTTTTTACATCATTTATTCATCATTATTATACCCATCCAAATAGTAATGTATTGAGAAACAACTATACCACGATGTGGAGACTGTAAGCCGTACACACGCACGTATGCTGACATGTCATTCAAAGGATAAATAGAATAATGAATATGGTTGTAACATATTTATAATAACATCACAGTATATATAATATAATATTGTTATTATTTTAGAATTGAAAAAACAATAAAACAATAAGTGGAAGAAGAAAAAACATGAAAGAGGTGGTGATCTATTTACCTCTTCTTCGGGTTTTCCTTTTGATTTAGTCAATAGGGCTCCTTAAGTTGGATTTCTGACTAATGTATGGCCTCTAGGATGAATTAAGGACAACTTATAAGGTATTTTGGCAGGGTTTGTCCTAGACAAATGGATTTTAAGGTGTGCATTTGAGATAAGGGGAAGTTCCCTTTTATAATAGGGGTGAGGGGAACCATTGGAAAAGATTGAAATATTATTTTATAATAAATTTATTTTCAGTTTCTAATGTATATGAAATAAATTATTCAATGGATAAGGTGTGGATGAGTTTAAAAACCTCTAAAAAAATAGGTTTTAGACTGGTTTGGGTCAGTATATTAAACTTATCTTTTAGATTTAACTCTTAGTTAAATAGTTTGACATTTACCATGTCTCCTTGTATTTTTATATTATATGGTTAATAAACCTTCAATAAACTTCCAAGAGAACTTTAATTGGTTAATTAATTACATATATAATATCATTTAATACTTTTTATGATCCTTACATATTTAGGATTATAATATCAATTAAAAATAAAATATTTTCTTAAAACTCTTTTGTGAAAATTTTTACACTATTTGGTATTTGGTTTTTGATAAATTCATAAAAGAATAATTAATTTAAAAAAAATTCATCTAACCAACCCTAACATGCCATATTAACAAAGAAAATTATTTTAATTCATAGAAAGTATCTAATTACATTTATTTGGATATTTATAATATCAATTATTTTAATCTTTCATTAATATGGTAATTACTTCATTATCATTGTGTCATACTTAAATTTAATTATTTAATGTCTAAAAACTATAAATAAAATACCATTATGTAGGAAATAATTTTATATTTTTAATAATTATTTATTGTTGAATTTATCTTATGTATTACCCTATATTAAAAATGTTTTAATTATTAAACTTTGGTTTTAACTCTTTTAACTTTACAATAAATAAAATAATAATAAATGTCCTAATATAATCCATGTGGACCAAAATGGTTCATATTTAATTCCTAAGGTTATTCTTGGTCGAATTAAACTTATCCAGTAGAATTGGGACATGTTTTAGGTTAATAATAACATCATTTTTACCCTTAATCAACCTATTTAATTTTAACCATGGTAAATAAAAGTAAAAAGTTAATATTCTCCAAAACTTATTTTCATCTTATTAAACAGAATTTTACTTACTAATATCAACCATGTCTTTCAGATTTTTGAAATCCAACTGAAAGAAGTGGTAAAATTATGTTTTATTTATATTTTCAAATGCTTCGAGGAGGTGGGTAAAATATGGTAAAAAGTTCAATAAAATTTTTATATATAAAAATTTGTTGTAAACTGAATACAATAAATTACATTGAACATATATAGGTATTAAGTATCTATTTTGACCTAAAATAAATTTAAATAAAATAAATAACTATTTAAATAAAAATTTGTTTTTAAACTATAACTCACTGTTTTTCAATATTTATCAAAAAGTGAATGTTATCAGAAAAATACCAAAAATTCACCCTAAGCTAATTTTGATATTCTGAATCCAAAAATGAAGTCTATTTTGAATGATAAAATTTCTAAAATTTAAAAAAGTGGGTATTATTATTTATAACGGCTTGTTTTATTGGTTGTGGTTTGTTAGAACTCAATGTTTCATACAACACATGCTATTTTATTATTCAAAGATAAGCGTACCGTGAGATCTTGGGGTGTAACATTCTCCCCTCCTTCAAATAATTTTTTCCTTGAATTGTTTCCAATATTACTGCATAAAAAGACTCGGGTAGTTTTTCATCATAAGTTTCTTGGGTTCCCACGTTGCCTCTTCCATCTTATGGTTTCTCCATAGAACTTATAATAGATGAGTTTTCCGGTTTCTCATCACTTGTTCTCTTGTATCAAGAACCTTGACAAGCCCTTCGCAATAAAACAGATCAAGATCCAGTTCTAATTCCTCATAGGTGAGTATATGTGTTGGGTCAGGAATGTATTTTATCAATAGTGATACGTGGAACACATCGTGAACTTTGGAGAGAATTGGAGGCATTTCCAAATAGAAAGCTACAACCCCAATTCATTCTAGAATTTCAAAAGGTATGATATTCCTGGGACATAATTTTCCCTTCTTACTGAAACGTATAACACCCTTCCATGGAGATACCTTCAAGAAAACATGATCTCTTACCTGAAATTCCAAATCCTTTATTTGGTTGTTGGCATATCTATTTTTCCAACTTTGAGATTCTTTGATGTGGGTTTGGATTACCTTCACCATTTCCATCGTTTCCTCCACCTGTTCTGGGCCTATGATTTTTCTTTCACCAACATCATCACAATAGGTTGGTGTGCGACATCTCTTTCCATATAACGCTTTATATGGTTCCATATGAATACTTGAATAGAATATATTGTTATATGAATATTCTACCAAAGGTAAATATTGATCCCACATAACTTGAAAGTAAAGAGATCATGATCTCAACATGTCTTCTAACATTTCAATAGTCCATTCTGATTGTCCATTAGTTTGAGGTAGGTAGGCAGTGCTCAAACGAAGTTCAGTATCTAGGGCTTTCTAAAGAATTTTCCAGAATCATGATTTAAAACATGGATCACGATCAGAAACAATCGATACGGGTACTACATGAAGTCTAAAAAATTCATTAATATATAGTCCTGCTAGACATTCAAGTGGTAAATCTTCTCTTTTAGCAAGAAAATGTGATGACTTGGAAAGACGATCAACAATGACCCATATTGCATCATTCCATATATGAGTCTTTGGTAGTCCCATGACAATGTCCATCGTAATGTTATCCCATTTCCTCTTAGTTATGGGAAGAGGTTTCATGACTATTCCAGGCTGTTGCCTTCCAGTTTTAACTTTTTGACAAACCATAAATTTTGACATAAAATCAGCAATCTCCCTCTTCATGTTGTCCCACCAAAAAATTTCCTTCAAATATCTATACATCTTGGTGCTACCAGGGTGTATAGAGAAATTAGATCTATGATCATCTTCCAACAATTCCCTTTTTAGATCACGTATATCAGGAACACAAAGGCTCTTCCAAAATTTCAAAATTCCATCTTCATACACTAAGTCATTCAATCTCCCATCATTCACAGCTTTAATCTCCTTTTGAAACTCTTAATCATTAGTCTAAGAACTCTTTATCCTTTCTAATAAAGATGTTTGGGAAACCATTTGAAAAAGTATTGATTTTTCACCTTCCATGGTTATACCCATGTCCAACATTACTAGATCCTTGTATATACGATCATTTTAGACTCACATCGTATTCAGAACTCCATGATCCTTTCTGCTCAAAGCATCTTCCACATTATTTTCCTTCCCAGGGTGGTAGTGTATAGTGAAATCATAATATTTTAGTAGTTCATGAAATTTTCTCTGCCTCATGTTGAGTTCTTTTTGTGAGAAAATATACTTCAAACTCTTGTGTTCGGTATATATATCAAATTTTTCACCATAGATATAGTGTCTCCAAATATTCAAAGCAAATATTATAGCTAATAACTCAAGATCAAGAGTGAGATAGTATTTTTCTTGAATTTTTAGTTGTCATGATGCATATTAAATAACTCTATCATTATGCATAAGTACACAACCAAGTCCTTTTTTTGATGCATCACTATTAATAACAAACCCATCATTCCCTGATAGTAGAGTCGAGATAGAAGCATTGACTAATATCCTCTTAAGTTCTTCAAAACATTCTTCACACTCTTTTTTCCAAAAAAATATAACCCCTTTACGTGTGAGCTTTGTTAATGAGTAATCCAACTGGGAAAAATTCTCGAAGAGACATCGATAATAACCTACTAAACCAACAAAACTGCATACCTCAGTTCTACTGGTTGGGGATGGCCATTCTTAGATTCCCTTGGACATATAAGAATCAACATATATTCCATATTTAGAGAAAATATGACCAAGGAAAGAAATCTCTTGAAACCATAATTCACACTTGCTAAACTTCTCATATAATTCATGTCTTCTAAGAGTCTAGAATAATACACAAGTTATTTTCATGAACTTCATAGCTTTTGGAGTATACCTAGATATCATTAATAAATACTACTACAAAGTCAAGAAGATATTACTTGAAAACTCTATTTATTAGATCCATGAAGACAGAGGGTGCATTAGTCAATCCAAAAGGCATTACTGTTAAATCGTAATGCCTATACCTAATTCGAACTACAGTTATCAGAATTTATTTCTACTTCACACACAACTGATGATATCCAGATCGAAGGTCAATCTTTGAAAGGTATTGAGCTCACTGAATTTGGTCGAATAAATAATCAATGCGAGGTTGGGGAAACTTTTTCATTATTACTATAGCATTGATCTCCCTGTAGTCAATGCACAAACTCATAGATCCATCTTTCTTCTTAACAAAAAGAAAAAGGTCTCCCCATGGAGAAACACTAGGGGGAATAAATCTCTTGTAACTCAATTCCACTAGTTGATTCTTTAGTTCCACTAATTCCACAATGGACATTGTATAAGGGGTCTTTGACATGGTCCTTGAACCAAGAATTAAGTCAATTGAAAACCCAATTTCTCATTCTGAAGGATTTTCATATAATCCATTGGAAATACATCAACATACACTTGAAAAATAGTTATATCTTCTATTTGAACATTCTTTTCCTCACCCACAGTTATATCATTCTCTTCCCCCATAATAATTGAATTTAGTTGTGCTACTGGGGGTGGATCTAGAAAAGTATTAGGTGGTGATGATTCTACTCAAAAGATAAGGTGTTCTTTATCATCATCATCAAAAATAGTAACCTCCTTATTCTTACAATAAATTTTTGCATCATGGTCCGAATTCCAATCCATACCGAGGATTATATCAAATTCAATCATGGGTATGATGATGAGATCAATAGATAGAGAACATTTATATGCTCTAATAGGGACTGATTCACAAAACATTGTTGCAATGATACTTCCCTATGGAGTTTTGACTGATAACTCCCTAGTTAAATAAAATTGGAAATATCTAATTTTCTTAGAAAACTGGGAAGATATGAAATAATGTGATGATCCAGAATCAAATAAAGCATTTTCTGAACATGTGGAAACCATTAAATTACAAGCCACTACGTCTTTCTAAACTTTAACCTCAGTAGTAGTAATAATATAAGCTTGCCCTTGATCCCTTGTCCTTTTCTGAAATAATTTCCCCTAATGCTTAGTACATTCATTCACATAATTCCCCCTATCTCTAAAATTGTAGCATTCAACATCAACAACCACTTTCTTCTCCTTGGAATCACTAGCTTGGTGGCCTTTTTCACTGCACTTGTAACAGAATCTCATTCCCTTCAGGCATGTACCAGGGTGTTTCTTCTCACATTTACTGTAGTATGGATATTCAATTTTTCCCTTCTTCCTCTTATTTCCATTTCCATAGTGTTCAGTATATCTCTTCTTCTCTTGATTTTCTTTAAAGTTGTAAGACCTAGAAGATTCTTTTTCTGTCTTGATAAAAAATGAGACAATATCTTCGTATGACGATAAGGATTGTGAGATTATTTCTCGATGGAGAAATGGTTTTAACCCATCAAAGAAACTATCAATATTACTTCTTGGGATATGTATATAATCTGTAGGATGCCTCTCTAACCTCATAAATTTATCTTCATACGCTGCGACATTCTCATCCTCCTTTTTCCTCAGACTCATAAATTGTCTTTTAATATCCACTAGATGGTCATGAGGAAAGAATTTTTCTATTAAAATTTCATTAAACTCCTTCTATTATATATTTTATACTTCATCATCTCCCTTTTTGTTTTGAATCAATGACCACCATTGATCAAAATATCCGTTGAGGTGGTAAACTGCCATGACAAATATTTCCCTTTATCTACTCCCCATGGTGTATAATATATTTAAATAAAAATTATCCATTTCTCAGATACTAGTGGATTTGTACCCCCATTAAATGTTAGTGGTTGTTACCTCATGAAGCGATCTAAAATTGATCCTCCACACTGCGGATCAGGGTGCTCTATACGAGTAAGGTTATTATCCACATCCTGAGTGAGTTGTCCCAGTATGGTGATAAGATGATCAGCACTAGTTGTATCACTAGATAGTGTATAATTATCTTGAGCAGGAGGAAAATCGATACATAGAGCGTGTGCATTGATACGGTTTCCATTCCTTCCACTAGGCGCCATATCTAAACAATGTCCTAAACTAGATTAGTTTATGAATCGAAATACATAATTCAAAACTAGTAAAATACTTAATATAAATTGAACAGTTTATGGATATAATCCATAATCATTAAAATGTATTCTATGAGGAAGTATATAATCATAAAACCTTTATAATGGTTTTTAAATAAAATGATAATTATCTAAAGAATATCTCTCGGGAGTGTCGTAACCAAGAGTGCCGCAAGGCCCATTGTTGTGCACCAATTGCCGTTTAGGTCTAGCTTAAAGCGGTGTTTTCCTATTTTACACCTAGGAACATCTGTGATAGAGCCACCTCAACCTAATCATATCCAGACATGGATGTACATCTAGGAAAACTCACAAATTCTCTAGAGTTCCAAAATTCTAGGAAGTTCTTCTATACTAATCCTCAAATTCTATCTTAGGGTTGTGTGCTCTAATCAGAGTTTAGGTAAATCGTGTTTCCAAGGATTGTACTAAACTTCCTCTGATAAAAACTATAACACCCCAGCACTAGTTATCCACAGTCAGTGCATTATTACATAACATTGTCATGATACAAGGAAATCATGTCCTGAAAGACCGATCAATTTAGTAGCCTTGGAAATAATAGATACATTCATAAGTTTTACATTACATTATAAAATGAAAAACTACAAATATGTTGTTTTCATAGACAAAATTCATATCCCCTTAGACTATCCCTACAGGGAAGTCATAAAATACTTCTTCACATCATGACAAAAATAAAACATAAAAAGGGTTGAACTCAGATGCTTGGTAATGATAACAATATAGAATAATATTTTATAAATAAGAATAAACATTTAAGGAAATATATAAAACTAAAAAAAAAGACTTTTAAATATAAAATTCATCATAATATAGAAAATATAAATCAAAATTATTAAATGTACTTACTCACATAGATATTTTACTAGTCGAATAATCACATGCAATATCAATATCCACTTTTTTAATGATGGAATGCATAATGCCAGAATAAATAACCACATAGTCAAGGCCTTGTACCTAGAATACAAATAATATTTTGTCGATGCCTTGTGACAAGAAACTAGTTTTTCTCATGAGACCTACCGATGCATCGAGGAGCTATAGCAGACTATACCAGTCACTTACTAAGTCCAATTCATTCCTCATATGAAAAGTTTTAAACATGTCATAAAAAATCATATTAAAAATAGCATACGAAATGTCAATAATTTATCCACAAACCCTAAATGGTAGAAAAATAACACATCCGCAGTCAAACATATCCCAACAACCTCAGTACAAAATGGAAGATTTGTATCATAATAAATCATCTTTGACCAAGATTAAATTCCATTAAAGGATGTTGACATAGATGAAATCAGAACTGTTTGAGAGAAATATCTCATTCTTTTTTTGAAATCATTTAAGGATACATAATGATATAAGAAAACATTTATTTGAAAATATTATTATAAGATTATAAGGGAAGCTTCAATGATGTTATAACAATAGAAAATTGATGCACCCGCCATATAAGTTAAAAAACATTCTTACCTTAATTTTGTAGAAAAGGACATAAGGTACCTTGTTTGGAAAATGACGAAAATATTCATTTAAAACCATTTTATAAAAATTAAAAAACGGTATAAATGACTTTAACCCATAGTCTAGTAAATGTTAAAAATGTTTTGGAATACATTTTTAAGAAACATGGATGTGGATGATATAGAGGTCCCAGTAGATATATACGTAAAAACAACCTCGGATAATAAAGAGATTGTGAAATTAACCCTTACCTTGTAATTTTCCATGGTCGACGGTAGGTTAAATTCTTGTATAATGGGGAAAAAATTGTTATTCAATTATAAAAGAATCATATTCATTAATATGATATCATATATGATCTTTTACTATTGTTTTGTTAATAATATCTTAGTATTATCATCGTTTCGGGTGTTAACTGATTCATTTTCCTTTAAATGATTTGTTACGTACGTAATGTTTGTTATGGATAGGACATATATTATTCATATTCATATTTATATTAAGTCTTTAAACATTATTTTTAATAATCTAATCAAAATTATTCTGGAATGGATACGATGGAGAATGAATCTCATCGTGTTCGTGGAGATGGTAATCTGTACGTATGCACGAGCGACAATATCATTATTTTGATATTAAAATCATATATAATAAGATTGTATATCATATATAAAGAATAATTATCATGTAATATTAATTATTTACATCATTTATAAATCATTATTATACCCATACGAATAGTAATGTATTAAGTAACAACTACACCATGACGTGAAGACGGTAAGCCATACGTACGCACGTATGGTGAAATTTATTTCAAATGATGGATGGAATAATGAATATGGTTGTAACATATTTAAAATAATATCACAGTATATAGAATATACTGGATTTATTATTTTTTAATGGAAAAAATAAGGAATGATGAAATGTAAAAAGTAAAAACATGATAGAGGTTGTGAGATATTTACCTCTTCTTCGGGTTCTTCCTTATGATTTGATAAATAGGACTCCTTAAGTTGGATTTATAACTATTATAATGCCTCCAGGATGAAGGGATGATAGTTGAGAGGTTATTTTGGAAGGTTTGGTTGAGCCAAATGGCTTTGAAGGTGTGAATTTGAGAGACGGGGAAGTGCCCTTTTATAAGAGGGGTGAGGGGAACCGTAGGGAAAGATTGCAATATTATTTTATAATAAAATTAGTTTCGGTTTATAATGGATCTAAAATGAATTATTCAAAGGATAAGGTGGGAATGGGTCGAAAACCTCTCAACTAATAGGTTTTATATAGGTTTGGGTCATGATATTAACCTTATCTTTTAGATTTAACTCTTTGTTAAATAGTTTGACATTTACCATGTCTCTTTGTATTTTTATAATATATGGTTAATAAACTTACTATAAACATCCAAACGAATCTCAAGTGTTTCATTAATGACATATATAATATTTTCTAAGACCTTTTTCAGAACTATATATTTTTAAGAATAGAATATCAATTAATAATATAATAGATTATAAAAAACTTTTCTATGTCAATTTTTAAACTATTTGTTATTTTGTTTTTTCAAAATTTATAACAGAATTATTACATCAAACAAAATTCACATAACCAACCCTAACATGTCCTATTAACATATAAATTTATTTTAATTCATAAAAAGTCTAAAATTATATTTATTTGGATATTTAAAATATCAATTATTTTAGTCTTCCATTAATTCTGTAATTACTGCATCATCATTGTGTCATAAATAAATTTAATTATTTAATATCTAAAAATTATAAATAAAATACAATTATGTAATAAAACCTCTTATCTTTAAAATTAATATTTATTTTCGAATTTATCTAATGTATAACCCAATATTAAAAATGTTTTAGTTATTAAACATTGATTTTAACTCTTTTAACTCTTCTTTAAATAAAATAATAATAAATGTCCTAATATATTCCTAGTAGACCAAATAGGTTCATATATTATTCTTAAGGTTCATTTTGGTCTAATTACACTTATCCAATAGAATTACGACATGTGTTAGGGTAATAATAACATAAACTTTACCCTCAATTACCCTATTTACTTTTAACTGTGCTAAATAAAAGTAAAAAATTTACCATTCACCAAAAATTATTTTCATCTTATTGAACCAAATTTTACTTACTGATATCAACTATGCCACATGGATTTTTTAAATTCAACTCACATAAGTAGAAAAATTATGTTTCATGTAAATTATCAAATGCTCTTAGGAGGTGGATAAAAGATGGTAAAAAGTTCAATAATTTTTTTATATCTGAAATTATTATAAACTGACTCTAATGAACTAAATTGGACACATATAGTTATTATGTATCTATTTTGACTTAAAATAAATTTAAATAAAATAAATAATTATTTAAATAAAAATTCTGTTTTCAACTATATCTCAGTGTTTTTCACTATTAATCAAATATTGAAAGTTTTCAGATAAATACCAAAAATTCACCCAAAGATAATTTTTATATTTAGAATCAAAAATAAATTCCATTTTGAAAGATAAAATTTATAAAATTTTAAAAAGTGAGTATTACTATTCATAACCGCCTATTTGATTGGTTATGGTGTGTTAAAACTCAAAGTTTCATACAACACACACAATTGTATTATTTAAAGAGAAGCTTACCATGGAAGCATGGGGTGTTACATAAATAAATTAGATTAAAATGGAGTTTTTAATTAAAATTCTTTATTTTTCCCAGTTAATTAAAAAATAAACATTTTCAGAAAAATACCAAAATTTCATACAAAGTAAATTTAGATTTCCCAATCCTAAATAAGAATTGTATTTTATCAAATGTAACATATAAAAGTGACAAAAAAAATATATTTAAAAAGAGTTCACCTTCAAAAGTGGTAAATCGACCTTTTAAAAAATATTAGAGTATTTATGCTGAAAATTGGATTCATTCACATTTTTTGCTTAAAAATTATATTAGATAAATGTAAAAACATTTAATAAACAATTTTAATATTATTGTAGTTATTTTTATTTATTCCCGCCAATACAATGGTTAGGCGTTAACTATAATTTAAAATAATATAGTATTATTATATTTTTCTCAGCATGACTCAGCATTGTGTAAAACATGAGATTACAGAGATACCCATTGTTGCGTGTCAGGTACAACATCGTACATAGCATCCCATTTAATTTAAAATTAATATTTAATTCACAAATATTAATAAATATGAAAATATCATATTATTTATTTACCTGAGATGTTTCATCCTTCCCCCCTTTTGGGAATTGCGTCCTCGTAGTATTAAAATTGGGCATGGAAACTTAATTGAAAGTCCGACATCGGAAAAAGTGTCAATAAAACTATCACTATAATTGAATAAAAGAGAATTACAAAGGTCACTCAAGATAACCCATACTAGGATTCCATGTAAACAAGGATATGGAGGAGAAACTATGTGTTATCTTCGATGGAGAGTGATAAAAAACATGACCAAGAGAATGTTAACCAACAGAAAATCACACAATTCTGACAGGTTAAACTGTCTTTGGTTTCCCAGTAGGAAAAGTAAGTGGACAACGTTTTTGTTTTAAGTTTATTTTAATAATTTCGAAGAATTTATTTATGATATTGACTAAGGACATAAAGAAATATACATACTTTTCATGTATAGTTTCATCCTTTAACAAGTTTCTACCAAAAATGAATATTTTCTCCAAACGATGAGTATTCAAGAAGACTTGGTCACACCTAAATATCTAGGATCGACTTCTATAGAATCATATAATCCAAAAACTGTGAACAATATATTTACCTTGTCTTTAGATATTAACCAAAAAAACGTTTAGTACAAGATCAGATAATCCAAAAAAAGTATAATACTTTATAAAAACAAATACTACTCTTAATCCCCAATATTTTACAAAGAATACCCAAAGTTCAGTAAAGACCATTCAATAAACAATTGTCCATTAAATTATTCAAAGTAACCAAAACTAAGATTGAAACCCAAAATTCATAAGGATTTGATCACATAGTCTTCCATGAAAATCATAACATTTATCTCCAAATAACATTGGCTTACTCTTAAAGTCTCATATTGAAAAGTAGTTAACCTAATCAGATATTCTCCAAGATAGGTTAATCATTTACATTAATGACATGAATATATATATGTCCAAAATAAAAACATAGACACTTTAAAAAAAATTATACAATTACTCCCCAAAGGAAATTCTGTAGTATTCTATTTCCTATAGGAATATAGTGTTCCCAAAAGAGCTAACATCTTCAAAATAAGCTTTATCACTTAATCACTAAATCATTTTCTTATACTAAGGATAACCATTTGATAAAACATAAGATCAAAAAATAAACTTATTCTTGATCCATAAAATCATTTAACTAAAAATAATAAGTCATACTAACCAGGAACTTCATGTAGACTAGTGGTAGGCGATGCGCCTTTGTCACCCATCTATTGTGGGTTTGATTCCAGTGGCCTTACCAGACACGACGGGTTGTCACCAATCTTGCGTGTTTTCCCTTTTTATAAAACTCAAAAATAATCCTAACACTATTTAACCTCAATAGTTTTCTTATAAATATTATTATCATCCTAAATCATAATGTCCTCAACTTTATAAATCAATAAGTCTTATATATATTGACATTTTTTACCTCTATAAAATGACACTATTCCCAAAGAAATAACATCGTACCTTGATCATGGTGTCCAGCCTGTTTCATCGTCATCTTGTTAAAGTTGAAAGATAGTCCATGCATTGCAATGATAATTTAGAGATATTTCAAAATCATATACATCCATTAAGAAAATACACCTCTTACAACTTGGTTCATATGGGTTCTCAAAAAAAAAAATAGTTTCGGAAAATAATCATGAATGACCTATAATTCCAAAAAAATTAATAAAAAATTAATTTTATAAAATAGTCGGACTGAGTTTGAGTTGAAATATTCAATCAACGGTCTTTTCAAAATACCATAAGTGTATCCTGAAAGACTATAATTTAAAATTAAATATAAATATGTTGTGCAAGGGTATCCTTCTTCAGCACCTTTTTCAAAACCGTAATATGCATCAAAATTTTTTGATAAGGTAAAATATTTTAAAATTCCTTGACGATATTTACCTTTCAAAAAAATATGAGAATATTTTGAAAATATGATTTGATTAAATAAAACCCATGATCCATAACGGTATTGTGGTATATCAGAGGTGTTTGATATCTCAAAAAAATTGGTTGAAAAAATTTGTATGTTATAAAATTATTCAGAATCGTATGTACATGATTATGTGATAATTATTGCAAGAAAGTCATCATGAAGAGATAAGTAGCTCATTTGAGATCCACCTACATCCATTTGTAATAGACTTTACATGATCTAAAAAAGTTAAAAAATTATTTAACTTAAACAGTAGACAAAGATATTAACCATGTGTCTAACAAAAACATCAAATCCCCAAAGTTTTCTAAACCAACCTCTAATACCAACGGTAGGATAAAGCCTTAAACATTACATGATTTTGAGTTATGTTAAGAATTCACATTGAGGATATTTTTAGGTTTAGTGGTTTAGAGAATTAGGCCATAACTATCACATTACATCTCAAATATTACAAAGTAGATACTTCTATATAGTATAATTTTTTTTCAAATGATAATAACTCTTAAAAGAAAAAAATAATTCTTTTCGTGATATAAATCTTCTTGACATCTTCAATTTTTATGCCCTGCCTTATACCTTGGGAAAAACATTTGAAAAACATGGTATGAGCATAAAAACCTCAGTATGGGTTATATAATAAAGAAATAAATCATAAGTCAATCAATACTTAAAAAAACATGAGCTCTTTAACACACCTCCTGAAATCATAAGATTTATGAATAACACATAAAAAACCTAAATCATAAACGTAAATTGTGGAATCCATAACATACATACATTTTATCATTAAAATATACATAGGGAGTTACACATCGAATACCCATAAGATAATATTCTCTAAATCTATTTAGAGAAACATTAATGTTTACCTTCATTATGTTCCCAATTCATTTGAGAGCTATCTCGAGCTCACCTGCCCTAGGATTATCACAGAAACACCCGTACACATAAACAATGCCCACGAACCAATACATATTCATAAAAAAAATGAATCATAGTGGAAATATAACATTTCTACATTGCAATCACAATATATCATATCATGATATTGACATAATAAATACTTTATCAAACCATTTTCAAAACCATTTAAAACATTTAATAAAGCGATTTTTTAATCAAAGTGACCCATACCACTTTTATGATTTTAAAGGAATTAAAATTTTAAAACATTAATGTACATACAAAAATACATAAAAACATTTAAAAAATATGGACATTAATGAGAAATATTTAGAAGAATATATATTCAAAACATTTAAAATGATGTTTTGGTAAAATACTCCATTACCACTTGAGAAAAATACATGAATAAAAATAGTAAAACAATAACATCAAATGAAAAATTTAATATCATAAGAATAATGATATTCATGATATGATATTTAAAATGGTTTTATATACACCATATAAAAGTGAATTGGTGCATAACAACAAATAAGTCTCAATTGAATGTAAGTTGAGACGAAATCCCTTTCAATGATTGTACCATTATATTGAGGATACATTAATGATATAATATTGTGTGAAAATTATGAATACACCTAATATTATTTTATATTAATTATAATACAATCATAGGTCATTAAAACATATTCATAGCACTATATATTAAAAAAGTATACGTTTAACCCATAGAATGGAAATTGGGTTAATAAGTTCCCTTACAAATTTGGTATCTTACGAAATATACACCCCATGAAAGAAGGATCATATAATGAAGATGTAAATAATTATAAATTAATTTATATTAAAAAAATAATACAATCATGTGGTGTACATACACAAAAAAATTGAAATAGTGGAAAATATTGCATGAATCTCACGGGAATAAAAAGTGAGATGAAAACTCCTTACCTCGTTTGCGACTTCTGTTGTTTGTTCTTTAATCTAATTAATAAAAAAAATATAGTTAATTTATAAATGCTACATAAATTTTTTCATTATTATTATTCTTTTTATATCACTTATTTCCACGTTATAAACATTACATAATCATTAAAGTTTATAATTGTTGTCTCGTCGATATTTGGCACATGAGTCAAACATGAACTTCTTATAATTACAAGTTGTCCATGTGGTCAAAATTCCTCTATATACAGAATTATATTAATGATTTAGATATAATATATATCATATTTATCTAGTATATATGTATTTATAATATTCTATATCATTTTGATATATAAAAATGAAATGCACTGTTCATGGAGACAGTAATCCGTACGTACGCATGAACACTACCTTCACTTAATTTTTTTTTCATTATTAAAGAAATGAAAACCAAATTATACATAGGAATATTATTATAATATTTTATTTATATTACATTATTTTATTAACACCATACATTATATGTTTAAAGTTTGGTATGAACGAGTCACATGACTTTGAGGTGGCGGTAGTCTGCACTTCCTCAAATGAAATTATCGCATTTATACAACATGAAAATAATAACGATATGTTCTAAATGATAATTACTGAAGAATAGATATAAAAAAATATTATATATATCATATATAAATTACTTTTCTATTATAATTCCCCAATGATAAGTGGTATAAGATATTTGAACAATCATCGTTTCATGAGACAATAGTTTCCCATCCACAGAAACAATATGTTTGTATCCATTATATAGAGGTATATGGAAGTGTAGTTAAAATAATTATCAAAAAAACATACTAGTATATTTAGGATACTGGTGGTTTTATACAATATGGAATAAATGGATATTCTGGGGTTGGATAAGGAAAATAAAAGAAAATAACTTGAGAGAATATGTTAACTTCAAATCGGGTAACTCCTTTTGGTTTGATCCAAAATTATTTCTTGAAGTGAATTATTCCAAGGTTAAGGGTCCTAAGTGGAATAGAGGTGTATTGGTTGATTATTTTTTCAGATTTTGGATGAGTGAATTGGGATTGAGAGGTGTGAGTAAGGGTTAGAGATGATATATTTTTATAAGGGGGAGGAGGGGCTCTTTAGGAATGTTTGAAAATATTATTTTATTATAAACTGAATTTAGATTTAAAAAGGTCCCCAACCCATTTAATTAGAATATAATGTGATTAATATTCTAAATCCTCTCATCCAATGGGTTTTAGACAAGTTTAGGGAATAAAAATAACCTTATCTTTTTGCTTTAACCTTTAGTTAACTAATTTAACATTTACCATGTCCTCTTATATATTCATAATATATTGTTAGTTTGTTACAATAAAATTCCTAGAGATGAAAAAATGAATCATTAATGGAATTATTAACATCATATATTTCATTTAGAACAATGTTTTTATTATTTGGATTATTTTATCATTTAATAAAATACTAATTGATTTAGAACCCATTTATGTCAATTTTTATACTATTCATATCATGAAATTTTAAAAATCTATATAAAATTGATTATTTTGAAAAACCTTCATCAATATAAATATAATAAGTAATAATACTCTATAAAAATCATGGATTTCAGAAAATGTATCAAAATAAATTTATTTTAATATTTATAATCTCATTTATTTAAAACATTCATTACTGAGGTAATTATTACATCGTCATTGTGTCATAAATACATTTATTAATTTGATGTCTAAAATTTTAAAATAAAATACCATGATGTAGGAAATAGTTTTGGATTTTCAATGACTATTTGTAGTCGAAAATATAACTTATATAACCCATTATAAAAATTGTTTTACTAAGAAATATATATTTATGTAACATTTTCGTTAACATTAAATTAATTTTATAATGTGTCATTTTCACATACAAGTTGATCCATGGGGACCCAAATAAGTCCCAAGGATGAAAATGGTTTTAAATATATCATAAAATATGATTAAGATATATTTTAGGATAATTTGGTATTATTAAAATATTAATTTTTACCCTTATTTACCAGATTTACATTTTAACCTGGGTAAATAAAATATTTACTGAAGTTACTATTTGTAATACCTAAAAATAAAAGTTACCTATTTACATGACCAATGGCCAAAATTCCTTCATTTTTATTGATTTTTGATAATCTAACTTTCAAGGGGTGAGTTGGAACCCTTACAAGGTCCGTAGGTGCAAGTATTACATGGCCTGTATGCCTTAGAAGAATTCATTCCCTGTAGGCTTCAAAAATTTCATACAACCCAGACTAACAACTTGGAACTGCACCAACCTAGCATCTTCATCATGGAATTATATCTCCACATTCTCATGGCTATTCAGATAGGATTTTTCATGCATTCACAGGCTTGTCCCGATGGTAGGTGATATACCCTCTCATTCTTGCAATCAGTTTAGCTTCTGCTATGGTGAATAATCAATGCTCCTTTTGCTTCCGAAGTTTGTTCCTTTGTAGGTTTTCTAGTTTGAATATGCACTTAAGGTGTCCTGAAGGCCTTGAGGTGGCCTGAAGGCCTTACTGACCTGAAGGCCTGGCTAACCCGAAAGCCTTAAAGGACTTGGGGACGAGTATATTTGTATATATAATTTCTATCTTGTTCAGGATCATAACGAGTATATTTGTATATATAAAATGTATCACTATGAATTCATAGTGTCTATATCATTTATGGAAGGTTGTATTAGGAATGTAAAAACCATTCATCCATATATGATAATATCAAGATCAATAATTCACCTATAAGAAATATAATTCCCAATGAATTTTCAAGAGAAAGTCATCAACATAGGGTTGTGGATACTTGTTATTAATAGTTATCTTTTTATGTTCAAGGAAATAAATTCCAAGGCACATCGATCCATACACATTATTAAAAGAGTAGACTATTTAACACCAAAGTAAAGTAGTTATTCATATAAGACCCCTATTCAAATTCATTTGTTGTTACTTGTTTTACTGTTCTATTTAAAAATTTATACTCTATGAGAAATCTCGAGTATAGTTATAAAACCTTTAATGGGGTCAATTGAAAACTCATATTTGGGGTTAGGGGGAAACTGATCATATATTCAAAAAATACATCAATATATTCTAATTTTTTTCATATATATAATGATGAGTTTATCCCCAACTATTTTATCATGATATCCATCATTATTTTTTTTAAAATATGTTTTAAGAAAATACTCCACTTATTATGTTCATAGTCATAATTTTCTATAAATATAAGCATTTATTGAATTTGGATATTAAATGAGGATTCCTCATATCAATAATCTATATGAGTTATGTGTAGAGAGATAAAATTTGTGATCATTATAAAAAAATTATTTATGTTTTAATAACTATATTTATATCATATATCTTACTATGAAAATAAATTAGTGAAGAGCTATAATATTTGGATATAATGATTACACTACTTGATATTTTAATCAATAAATCAATATAAAAATTTTCTGGTTATGAATTAATTATCATAGTGTATTTGTATGACATAATTTTAATGAATAAAATATAAATCAAATATGACTTTTTTCTATTATTTAATGTGTAATATGTATACTTTTAACCATATAATTTTTATGAATCTATTAAAAATGATTTATTAACTGAATATTTTTATATTTTTTAATGAATAATAATATATACTAAAATAAAACAATTAAAAATATGAATATGAAAATAAATTATGAAATATTTTAACTTGTTACATATTTTTTCAACTGATGAATATTTTGGTTC
The DNA here is from genome assembly GCA_963277665.1 of Viscum album. Classification (NCBI taxonomy): domain Eukaryota; kingdom Viridiplantae; phylum Streptophyta; class Magnoliopsida; order Santalales; family Viscaceae; genus Viscum; species Viscum album. The sequence continues at coordinate 1,343,264,853 of OY728123.1, forward strand.
ACCATATGAGATATTAAGATATAATCATATAATCTTAATCAAAAAATAATAAACATTAATTAAACCCTACTCTAATACAAACTAATATGAACTATAAATTAAATACATATATTTTACAAGACTATATATTTTACATTACAAATTAAAATAAATCTCATAGTCCAATGGTTTAAAAAAATTGGGGATTAGTTACATATCTATTATAATACAACATTTAATATTGTTTAATTTTACAATATTCTCTATACATGATTTATTTCCAGGGATATCGTTTTTTTAAACTTGATTTTTGTAACCAAACTGAGAGGGTAGGGTGAATTACTGTGTAATACTTTTTCAAATTAAAAGTATTTTTTAATTTCATCACGACACCTGCTACGGTGAAAGGATCTCGAATTTATTTTTTTCACAATTCTTGTATCAAATAAAAGACAAATATGTAATGAGAAGATAAATGCACATAGATATTTAAGAGGCTCACACATAATGTGCAAGATCACACTTCATGTATTGTTGTTTCCATCCAGAGCATGCATGTCCACTCACTTATTATTCAAATCATCCATTTAAATTATAAATACATGTAAACCATTTTTTAAAATCAAACACATTAAATGCATAACTTCAAATGGTATATCTGAAAAGAAAATTCTATTTTATATGAATATGACGTGGTTTTAATGATATTTCTGTATATTTTTATAGTAATCTTAAAAAGGGATATATCTCTTATTCTCATAAATAGTAGTCACTTTAGGTTGTCTCATTTATTCTTTATGATCAGCAGTAAATATGATAATCAGTGAAGGAAATATAAATATCTCTTTATCTTAACTTATCATCTTTATTTTTTCATAAAATAGAATTAAATACAGTAGTATTGTAACTCACTCTATCTTTTTTCCCTTAAATAATAAAAATCATGAATATGTATTTCATGTTAAACTCTCTATTCTACTTCTAAAATACTCCACACAAACAAACACATATATAATAATAATAAATAATATCTCATGGATAAAAATATTTCCATCATTAAAATTGTAAATCCATAAAACCCAAGGAATATTGAATTCATTATTTTTCATTAAACATGATCCAAAATTTATTATACAATCTCCGTATTTGTAACTTACAAAAATATTATCATTCAAATTCATTATTAATTATTATTTTAACTACCTATTTATATTAACATAATTAATATTATTTTTTATGTAATATATATACGAATTATTGAAAAATATTTAATAGATTAACTTTACATTTATTCACCATCATGTTATTCCAATTATATTTCCTAAAAATATCCAAATAGTTTTCCTCATTAATAATACAAAATTCTTAGAATCTTTTTCATTTAATTTCTAGAAAAACCATAAGCCTTTATTCTCCATGAATTAATGTTTTCAAGGAAAGAGAACTAAATTTAATGTTTAAATTCATGGTTTAATATTATCGTTTAAATATCAACAAAAAATCATTTCTGGAATCATAGCTTTAAACCAACATAATTATATTTGAATCTTTGAAAAACATTTAATGAATCATAATATTTTTGGCCTTATGTTTCATATAGATGATTATTTTTATATTATTTATCTTAATAATTTTTTTTGATTCATAATAATATTTACATAATCTTACATAATAATCCACACTATTAAGGATAATCTTATATATATACCTAATAACAAAACATGACATTGAAATTATTCAATTTAATTTATCATGGATCGAATATTCTCTTATGTACTTAATGTAATTCCTAGGTTATTATTATATAAAAAAATACACAAAATAATTTATTATAATGTTTTACTATTTTTTCTATATTTCATATCATAGAAAGAACAATGTATAACTCAAACCAATTCCAAAGAAAAAAAATTAACATGAAAATAAAAGTTAGTTTTACTTAAATGAATTTTTATTTTTTCGTATAAAATAAATTTACAAATTTTAAGAAATATTTAACTATAATATTTCTATAATAATGTTATATATTTGAAAATTAATTTCTACAAAATTCACAAACAAATCATTTCGACTCGAAATAATTCAACTAAATTAATTTTTTTTACATACCTTCCCATTTATTTTTATCTCAATTTAAAAATAATTTGGAAGATATATAAACATAATTATCTTAAAATAAACTCAAAAAAACATAAAAAATAAAATTTAACCCCTTTTAAAATCATTTTTATTATACTATTCCTTATTTTCTAGTAATTAGGACAATTTAAAATTTTTAATCCAATAAACGTTAAAAAGAAATTAACCCTATTAACACTTATTAAAAGTCAATTTATTTTTTGTTACATCCATATGGAATATCCTTCATACATAAAAAATAAATTTATAGATCTCATAGGATCTATTAACCTTCCCCTTTTCATTGTATATTTACATTATTCATCTATAATAATACTCTAATGATCAAATATCAAAACATTATATTTTCAAACTCAATGTGTATTTCGTATTCATTAATTCACAATAAACTAAATTTTTTTAAACATATTTAGAGCATGATCCTCCAAGATACATTTAAACACATTATTTTCATATGGAAATTAATCCAAATTACATATCCAATAGAAAAATCACTTAGTGGTACTTCAAAACTCCATGCTCAAAGGTGAAATTGAATGTAAATATAATATAGACAACTCAACATATATAAAAATAAATAGTTGGGTGATTGTTTTATTTCTATAGTCAATACACATTATAGGTTACATTAATATTATTTTATTATTTTATTCTGACAACACTAAATAATCATTTATTAATGATAATAAAAAACACAAAATTTATAGGATAAAAAATCCCCCCTTTAGTTTTTTTTTTCAATTTCATAAATAGAAATTTATCCCAATATATACCTAATAATTTATTTCCTCCTTATTATTAGAAATAAATAAAAAGGAAAATTATAAATTTATATCATATAAATTAATTAACACTAAGTATACATTGGATATTCTTTTTGTAGAAGAAAATACTACTAAACTTCTCAAAACTAAAAATTCAGATCCATGTTTATATCATATTATTCATACTTTAATACTATTGACCTAATTTATACAACATTGATTAAATATTAATACTTTTAAAAATAGGATATGTGAAATCAATAATCAAACCTTTTGAAGAATTTTTTTATAAAATTATTAAAATTAAATATTTACATAAATAATATCTTCTGTAATATTTTTCAATATTCCTTAATGTACCTATCCCTAATGGGTATAATTCATAAAAATATTCATCAATAATTTTCTCCTGATCAAATAAGCTTCTAGTTAATAAAATTCTAGGATCACATATAATATGGATCTCTCAATCTACAATATAGATTTTAAAACATGAATATTTCCTTTGTTCTCACCCAAAAATATTTTATCACCTTAGACCCCTATGAAAATAATACATATACAATATATTTTGGACTAAGGTGGATGTACAAAGATAATTTGTGAGAGAAAAAAATTTGAGTGCTTATTATTAACCATATACATTCAGTATTTACAACATCAATAATGATAGAACTATTCATTATTTAATTATTATATTATAATTTAGTAGAATTTCTAGAATGTGTGGTATTATATTCTTTATTATCTATTTCATTATGTGGAATTCCTTTGTTCATTTTCAAAATAAAAAGTAGAATTTTTTTTTGTAGTTGTGTAAATGTTATCAAGATATCAAATTGATCTAATATATTTATCTAGCACCCTTTGATTAATGGACAACTTACTTGCACCATGGAAAGATTATATTATGTGATCTTGGAGAATTATCTTTTGAAAAACACTCATGAAATTTTAGTTATTATTCATTTTTTGGAAAGATATTCCAAAAAAAGATTCATATTTTTTATTTGATGAATATATTTAATTATTTTTAGATTTATATTTCTCATATTAATTAAAAAACATATTGATTTTTTTTTGAAAATTCCTTGTCATTTCATCTTCTCTTATAATATAAGTGTCCTCATCTTTTTTTTGTTGAGAATTTATCTCAGTCCACATGGAGATATTTTTCTAGAAGATCTTATTTTTATTAAACCCCAATCATAAATCAACATAATTATTAAATTTTTTCCTGCTTATTTTTGTGGTTTTATTTCTTCAAATACATCATGTTCATTATTGGTTAATATATACTATAATTCATCATCACTTTGACCATAATATTTTTAATTAAATAGAGATTCACCATGAATTATTTGAAATGGAAATATACATTAATTTATTCTATATACATTACAACAACATATTATTTATTCCCATTGATATAGGATATCCCTATATTAAATGTATTTGAAAATTATAAAAATAGTCAATAACCTTTTGTCGGAACCCTTCACAATTCCTTCAGTTGGCATCAAATATTGTTCTCCTTCTTTTAAATAAAATGTATAAATATTTAGTACAATAATTGTTTTTTAAAACACCTTAATGTTTATAAAATTTTATGGCATAATATTCTGAAACATGATTATTTTTATCCTTAAAGTGGTGGTGTGATTGTATATATTTTTATCAATAATGTTTTGTAATATTTTTCTTTAATACCCAAAATTTATCAATAAAAAAATACTAGTGATAAATTTTTTTATAGAACATAGGTTGAGTTTTTTTATTATCTTGATGTTGTTTTATCATTATATTTAATTAATCACTTATTTATATAAGATTTAGGTACATTAACATAGACCAATTACATTGAAGCGTTTTTATAAACAATCATATTATCACCTTTGTGTGAAGAAACGACATATATAGTTTCCCAAATTCTTAATTTCATTTCAAGTTCATGTACATCATATTAATAGTGTTATTAAAAAAATTTATGGGATTAAATAAGTATTTAAATTATTATTTTTGTATACTAATATTACTATTATACATCTTATTTTTTTTTAATAAATGTCTATCTCATTTACAAACTTTTCTTTGATATACCAATTAAATTCCATGAAATAAATGATATCATTTTTCATTTATTCTCATTAATATAATTTCATGTAATGTATATTAAATTCTATATATTATTAAAATATTTCATTTTAATTTTTTTTCATAGTGTTGGATTACTTTTATTAAAGATATTCATTCTTGGAACTTTTGGTATGAATTTATTTGGTGAAAAATATTAACACAACAACTTTTTCATTTTATGTGAATCTCTATAATCATAGATTTTTACGAAATGGTTTGGATCTCCTCTAGGTTGTCCTTGATAGAATCATTAATCATGGTGATTAATTTATTAGGAAAATTTTATGTGTATCTTTTCATAATTTTAAATGAATAAAAATGTGATGTATCCTATAATTCATTAAAAATATGATATTAACCACATGAAATTCATTAGTTAATGGAAACGTGTTCAAAATAATATCTAGTTTTCTCTTTAATATGTAATAATATGAATCAATTTATGTATTAATGTTTTTAATATTTTTTATAGTGGATTCGTCAACAGAGTATTCACCAATCATCCTAGGTAAAATTTCAGTATAATTATAGCATTTGGGAAAACTATTTTTTCCCCATTCGCTTATCAATGATTCCTACATAGAACTTTTTATATATTTATGAATTATATATTTATGAATAATTGATGATATATGAATAAAATCAATAATATAAACACTATCTATAAATAAAAACTTCCTAAATACTTTTGAAGATAAACTACAAGCATTAAGACTAAAAAAATTATATTCTCTATAAATATGGAACATGAAGCCCAAATAAATTTTTGTTCTAATATGATCAGCTGAAGAACAATGAATGAAGGGTAAATCAGTGTGGTCTAACTTTATAAAGTAAATCTAATTCAACTTTCTCCAATACACCTCTAATGGTGAATGGATATGTATTTCCTATTTCTCACTTATAATGTTTTTATGAAATGATAAACATGTAAAGAAAAATTCAAAGTTATGTATATTATTTTATGGTTTACTCAAAATGTGTGAGATTTTATATGGGGTATCGTGGGTTTTATCCCCACAAATCATGATTGAAATCTAATTATCAAAATAAAAAAAGGGTAAGGTTGGGGAATTAAATCCTTTTGTCTAGAAAAAAGCATATTACATGAAATAATCAATATTTCATAAAAGAAACAAATTTATCTCTTATTATAAATAGTAATGTACAAGTCTCACAGTTCATAATGACATATTTTTTTTGGATTCTCCCAAAAGTATGATCTACAAGGTAAAATTGACTCTTTACAAGGAAAAAATATTATATACATTTTATTTCATATATAAAACATTAGGACTACATATCTTTTATATAATAATATTAGGTTTCTTCATTTATTATCTATATTTATAAATCCATATTGAAAATTACTCCATTCAATATTCTCATATAAATTTATTAATTTTAGTTTTATCACTTTATTTTCATGAAAATAAATATTAATGATAATTAGTGGAAGTAGTGTTAGGATATCTCTATTCTCCGACCCCACTATTTTAATATATAGAAGAGAATTTTTCATTGAAGCATTAAAAATCTACCATTATATTTTCCCTTGAAGATTATATTACTCAAATAGAAGTGCATGTAATTATATCCCTTATCTTTCTCTTTAAATTTTATATGATATAAATATATAAATATCAGTAAGAATATGACAAAGATAAAATTACATCTAATATCTGAATTTTTTAATATATGTAACCATAAACAACCTGAATTCATTCATTTTTATTTATTTGTTCTTTATTATTTATTTTTAAACCTTCTTTTCAATCACCAAGATTCTCACAAAAAATATTCAAACTTATTTTTTATTCTAATGTAAACTAACTAAAAAAATTCATTTAATTTTATACATATAATAAAAATAATATGCCAAAATAATATTTATAAATATTACATATAATATCATTACATATATTCTTCGTGAAATTTATTCCATTTAATTCTCTATAATTCTTAAATTAACTTTTCAAATTAAATCATCACAATACTTGAGTATTCTTTACTGATTTTATTTTCAAATCATTCATGATTTTTTTTCTCCATGAATTCTTGCTCTCCTGTAATGTCACATGTGGTTCATGAACTCAATCATGAAATAATCATCCCATTTTAATCTTAGGGGAAAATAATGTTTAGAATCATAGAATAAAAAAACATAGAGATATTAGAATAATTTTATAAATATTCGATAAATAATCATGTTCAATGAATTAATATTCAATGGAAATATAATTTCAATAAATTATAAAATTCTATTTTATCATAAATTTACATATAAATCATTAGGTTAATCTTACATGATATCATTTATCTATTACATTTGCATCCATAACCTTTAGTATATTATTCCATAATGTTTTTTTAATTCTAGTTGATCAGACATAGCTCTTATATACTTGTATATACATTGTGTAACATCATTGTTATTCTTACATACATCAGGAACTGAAAATATTTTCTCTAAATAAATTCCATCTACTTGGTTTTAATCATATTAATCATAGTAATAATTATAGAATACTCTTATATATTCTCATGAAAAATATACATATCACTTAAAAGTAAATGGCAATCTTTTATACATGCAACATTATTCTTATACACAAACTACTTTTCCATATTTAAAAAATATTATAACACTAATATTTAAAAAGTATTTTTATCTCAATATCTATTTCATTTTATACATATATAAATTATATTCATTTAAATAACATCAAAACATCATCAATCTCATTTCCAACCATGTTCTAATAATATTTATAGAAAATAATTCCTTATTTTCAATTATTTAATTCTACTAAAAAATAATTACATCAAAAAATATCCAACTACCTTTATATTCGTTAACTATATACAAAACCCAACATAGACCAGGTGTTTTATTCAAAAAATATATTTAGTGCATGAAAAACATAAGGATATATCTCAATGTTATCAATAGACATCCAAGTTTTCTCATAAATATGTATTATACTGAAAAATTTATACACCATAGAACAAAACTCACCATATTATCTAATGAAACACAATGATTACTTGATCATTATTCATTAACATTCAAATCATCTTGAAAATTAGTTTGGGAACAATATACTCTATGAAAAATATAAATAATTAATTTTCATATATGAATGAATCTCCAAATAACATATCTATTTTCAGAATCTCTTAAGGTTACATCAAAACACCATGATGCACAGTGTTCTTAAATATTTACCTAATATTATGAGATCAACATATATTGAAGACCATTCCTGGGTAATTTTCCCTTCATCAAATAAGAACACAATCTTGAGTAAATAAATATTGATCTAATATTATCTTATAAATATATATTTACACCAATTACAATTTAAAACAAATAGAACATAAGACCAATAGTCTCATAAATAATATATAATATTTCCTTTATTTTCATTGAAAACAGAAATATAAGGCAAGGGTAATCTCACATTCCCAGAAAGGGAAAAATATATGAGATTTCTATTGGACCAACATAGTTGATCCTGAAAGAGATCATAATGAATAAAACATAAAACAATTATATATGTATGAAAGTAAAATCATGGAACTATGAAATGTTATAAAAAATAATATCATTGGAAAATGGATTAGGAAAACACAAACATGAATCCTGAAGTAAGGATTCATAACAACATAATTATATGACACACAGATAAAAACACAATATCATATATAAAAATCATATCAAACTTCTCATCCTATTATAACATAATAAAGAAGGTATCCAACTATATACAATTATATAGTGGAATATGTTCACTAACATTGTGGTATATTATATATATCTCATTAGATGAATTTTTTTGGTGATCCTAATCAAGTGAAGTACTATGGTAATGGGTAATGGATAATTATATTGTTTTAATTCAAGATAAATCCTTGGAAATCTATTTTGGTCACTCATTAATAGGAACACTCTTCCCTCATTCTCAATTACTCTATTGAATAAATAAACTATTAAAATGGAATTAAAGAGTTTTTAACTTTATTCACCCAAATAGGATAATACAAATGAGTATGCATGGAAATTTTCTTATGTACATGAGACACTAAAGTTAAATATTTTTTATCTTTTTTATAAACAATAGACTAGCTGTATTGACCCTCAGGGTTTACAATCATAACTAAAAATAGATGGAAACATTTCTTTTTTTTCATAGAGATAAAGACACTACTACTATGGTGAAATTATTATTGTCTATATACTATATATTATAAAAAAACAAGATGTTAAAGAAATACTGTAGAAATTTTTTAACAAGCATTGTGTGAGTGGACCTCCAGGAAAAATAATTCCCACATTATCTTCAACATTCCAGTCCCTATGTTTGAAAATACTCTTTCCTTTTTATTTTTTAGAAAAACTAAAATACCATGTGCATCTATTTTTATATAAAATATCTTGAAAAATATAAATTAAGTCACCTTGTTCTATAACATTTATGGTTTCATTTTGGAGGTATTATTATTCTATCTCACTAAAATAGAACATTCTTTTGTATATCTCTTTATTTCCCAAGTTCAAATTATAAAAATATCACATTCATTATCTGGGAAAAAATATTCTTCTATGATGAAAAAAATATTTCCCTTATGTTACCTAATCCGTGTTCTATAACAGTGTGTGGGTGGACACTATTAGTCCTAGAAAAACATTATCTAACCAAGACTATTATTATTAGTAAAATATTTTTTCATATTACCATAATTCTATCATTTATTCTCCCTATAAATGTTTGTCGAAATGTCCATCATATTTACTTTATTAAAAACATATATCAAAACTACTGATGGAAAATAATACCATATAGATCATAAAAGTATTATTATTACATTACATGAAATGATTTCTATTATCCATTTAGTGTTTTCGACATTCCATGAATATTTTAAAAAGAATATACCTTTGTTTAAATCATTCCTGATTACACCAAATATGATCCATGATTAGATAATTATTATTGATTGTTTCAAAGACCCTTCATAAACATGAAGATACAAGATAATGGTTATAAATTATGGATCAATATTTACATAAGTCTGAATGATGTTTATAAATAGTCTAATGATTATTATATATACCCATGATAATGTCTAAATATATCCATTATTATTTTTATATAGACTAGTTTCATGATTATACATCCCTAGACGATGCATAACTAAAAACAAAAATTAGTTTTACACTATACATGATGATCCATACACAATATCAACTTGTCCAAATTTCAAAATTGTTGGATCACATTGAATTTTCCAAAAATCATTTATAACCGAATAAAACATCTTCTAACCCATAAAAAAGAGACATTGATCACTAGTAATGACTTTTTAAATATTCATTCAATATCCTAAAACCAAAACACATAATCAATCACAAAACATGGGAATTATTACTAAATATCACCCCTCTGGGTTTGTGGAAAACTTCAAACCAATTTATCACATTAGCAATTGTGAAATTTCATAACGCACAAAATCTAGAAAGAAAAACATATTGATACTATTTACTTATTGTTGTTTATTAATGATTAACATAACATACACTCCAGTGCCACTTATTTCAAGATGGAGAGGAGAAACAATAGTTGAATTATTAATTCCCGCAAGAAACCAACATAATTATTAATCATGAACTAATTACTTCCCAAAAAATTTCCTAGATATTTATCCTCTAATTATCATTAATGTACTAACCCTTTTAATCAAATAATTTCCCATATTTTTAATAGGTAGGGACACTCTGTAGACATTCAAATTTTCCCCATTTTAAAAAATATATAACTTCTTCTCTCTATTTTTTAATAATCCCATAGATCACCTATAGAGACCCAATCTAGAAATACATGTAAATTATATTAATTTTGCGAAATATCTAATACATAACAACAATAGACACCAAAGGACCGTAATAATTTAGTGTCTTTGGAAACTCAGAATATAATCTTCTAATCTTGGTGAAAGATCTTCAACATCTCCCGTAGAGATCTACCTTTTTTTCTTACCGAAAACATTTTTTTATATCCTAGGGAAAAGAAAAATTATAAATGGTGAGCTCAAATACTCAGTAAGGGTAATAATGGAGAAAATAAAACAAACCATATACATTTGAACTTTAGAACATGAACATAATATTTAAACATCAAAATCATCAGTAATGACATAAAAAATGGCAGTACGTAAGGCATAGGTCATAATGGATCATCAATCATGATAAAATAGCATGGGAATAAAACATGTAATTGTGGAAAACCATTAATCACATGATATTATTTCCATAGTATCCAAGGAATTGCTTCCAAGACCATCTTAGTGGAGAAAGTCACTTTCTGAATCGAGTTCACACCTCGTTTCAGTCCTGTAACACTGAAGCAGATCAGATTACCATTCCAGCCATGTCTATCTCATGAGATATAAATCTTTACCCAATTAATTGGTTGGAGATATAGGTCCCACCCATATCATATTGAAATCATTCTTACTTTTGCTACAAAATAATCATAAATCATTCATCATAACCCAAAGAATAAAATGGGTTTCATAATCATCATCCCATCATAACATAATCCATATAAAACAAATGGATATCATTTCATAATAAGATATGTGAAACAATTTAAATAATATAGACATTATACTTCAAACATACACATATGAAAAAATGTAATCTTAGATGGAAAATGGTTTTGATAAAACACTTGAGATAAATCCTTGATGAAAATATCATTTCTTTTCAAAATCATTTTCTTTTCAAAAATTGCAATGTAATTTTAAAATAAAATGAATTTTTTTGAAAATAATGATGAAATATTGTAAAGTAATCTTTATTAAAATTAGGATTTATGAAACCGTAAAAATCAGTTTGTGTCGTATAAGTTAAAAAACATTCTCCTTGTACTTTGGTCAGAAAAGTCAAAAAGTAACACATATAGTAAACAAAAGAAAGATTCCTTCCATAACACAAAGTAAAAGTAAAAGAGGGGTAAAAATAAATTTAAACATACATGGAAGAATATTAAACACTTTATGAAAAAGGTTTTATGGATATGGATGAAATATATACCCCAATAAATACTTACGTATAAGCGATCTCGGATAAAAACGAGATTGGAAAAGTTATCCCTTACCTTAGGTCTGATATGATTCATACATTTCCAAACCTCCTGTATAAGGATTTAAATAATGTCATTGACTTATTATAGAATCATATTCATTTTTATGATATCATATATGGTTCACTTATGACTTTATATTAACCATTGTTTTGTAAATTCCATGTTAAAGTAGCGTTTTGGGTAAAATCGTTTTATTTATCGTACGTGTTTAGACTTGTCATTATTCATATTATTATTACTTATATCATGATTTAATTACTTCCAGAATGTGAAACATGATTTATATATCATATATATTTAGTATATATATATATATATGATAGATATATAAATGAAATGAAATACACCGTTCATGGAGACGGTAGGCCGTACGTACGCATGAAAGCTATTTTATTTTCCTTATTGACTTGAATGGAAGTAAGTAGACAACATATATATATATATATATATATACATAAATCTAGTAGATTTATCATGTCATATATTTCCTTATTATTCATTATATATACTATATAATCATTCTTGAGTGGTTAACATGGAGAATGAATCTCATCGCGTCATGGAGATGGTAATTTGTACGTACGCAAGAGCGATGATATCATTACCAGAATTATTGAATTGAATTGGAGTGGATGATATAATATCTCCAAATTAGTATGATGTTATAATAACTATATATAGTTATTCTTTACACCATTATACCCATCTAAGTACGGTGGTGGTGGAAAAACATATTACACCACGGTGTGGAGACGGTATTCCGTACGTATGCACACGCGGTGATTTCATTTTCCATAGGATGGATAGAAGGTGAAATAGGGTTGTTTCATATTTATAATAAAATATCAGTATATAAGTGATTCTGATGTTATTACTTCAAAATGAAACAACTAAAGAATAGCAAGTAGAAGAAGAGATAAATTTGAAAGAATCGGTAACGGATATTACCTCTTCTTTAACATGCCTCTTTGTAACCTCTTCTTAGGGCACTAAAATTTTTCTTTAAAGAATACCAGGACCTCTATACTGTTTCTATGAAAGTCTAAAATAAAAATGGATAGGTTTTGGCTGAGAATAAAATCTCAAAATTGTGTAAAGTGAAGAGGGAGGAGGTTCCCTTTTATAAGGGAGGAGAAGGGAACCTTAGAAAAAACATAATATATTATTTTATAATAAAGTCATATCAGTTTATAATAGCACCAAATTGATTTACTTCTAAGATAAAGTGGGTATTGACCTAAAACCTCTCAACCAATAGGTTTTAGACAAGTTTAGGTTACTATTTTAACCTTATCATTTAGATTTAACTCTAAGTTAAATAATTTAACTTTTATCAAGTCTTCTTTTTTTCTTACACTATATGGTTAATAAACATTCTATAACAAGCCAAACGAACCCCATGTGGTTAATTATTAATATATATAACCTTATCTATGTAATTGTGCTGAACCTTAGATTTTTAGGAATATAATAACAATTAATAATATAATATTTATTTAAAAAACTATTTTATGTCAATTTAGACACTATTTGGTAATTGATTTTTTTTAAAATTATAATAGTATGATTAGTTCGAAAAAAGTTATTTACATCAATATTAACATGTCATATTAATATATAAAATTATTTTTATTCATAAAAAGTCTCAAATTACATTTATTTGTGTATTTATGATATCAATTATGTTAATATTTCATTCATAAGGTAATTACTAAATCATTACATTGTCATAAATAACTTACATTATATAATGTCTAAAAATTATAAATAAAATATAATTATGTAGGAAATATTTTTATCTTTATAATTAATATTTATAGTTGAATTTATCTTATGTATAACCCTATATTAAAAATTATTTAGTTATTAAACTTTGATTTTAACTATTTTAACTCTTCTTTAAATAAAATAATAATAAATGTCATAATCTAATCCAAGTGGACCTAAATGATAATAATTAATTTCTAAGATTGTTTTTGATCGAATTATACTTATTAAATAGAATTAGGACATGTGTTAGGGTAATAATAATATCCTTTTTACCATTAATTACCCTATTTACTTTTAACCGTGGAAGATAAAAGTAAAAACTTACTATTCACCAAAAAATTATTTTATATTATTGAACCAAATTTTACTCCTTGATATTAACTGTGTCTCTCGGATTTTAGAAATTCCACTCACAGAAGCAGTAAAATTATGTTTTATGTAAATTTTCAAATTCTTCTAAGAGGTGGGTAAAAGACGGTGAAAAGTTCAATAAATTCTTTTATATATCTAAAATTGTTAAAAAATGACTCCAATTAATTAAATTTAACTTATATAGGTATTATTTATCAATTCTAACCTAAAATAAATTTAAATAAAATAAATAATTATTTAAATAAAAAGTCGGTTTCAAATAGTGACCTAGTGTTTTCACTATTCATCATTAATTGAATGTTTTCAAAAAAATACCAAAAATTAACCCTATTCTAATTTCAATATTCTATATCCAAAAACAAAGTATATTTTGAAAGATAAAATTGATAAAATTTTATAATGTGGGTATTACTTTTCATAATGGTTAGATCATAATAATATTATAATAATATCTCATTTAGTGAAACTCGGTATGGAGTAATACACATGTTATTGAGGAAGGTATTGATTGCGTGTAATGAAAGCTATGTCAGGGGTGCGTGTAGTGAAAGATCCGTTTAGTGTTTCGTATAACATAATCCAAACTTATTTCATTTATACATTGAACAAAATCTATAAATAATGTTGCGTAGAATAATTTCCACAAAACTAACTTGAAATTGTGTATTACATGAGCCAAGAATAGTGTTGCGTATACTGAAAGATAATACGGTGTTGCATATAGTACAATATAATCTTGGTGTAGTGTATAATGGAATACATCAAAGAAATTAAAAATAATATATCTCATAAAATATCAGGGTGTTACATTCTACCCCCCTTAAAATGAATTTTGCCCTCAAAATTAGTCAGGGTTATAAATCATTTACTACTTGAAAGTTTCATTCGTAAAAATCCACATTGTAAAAGTAATACTAAAACATAATTTTAAAAAGTAAAGTAAGAAATGTAATGGTTACCCAGATTAAGTCATCACTGGGTTTCCACATATGAGAACATAGGCGGAAATGAGGATATGAAAGAAAAATCTAAACATCAAGTTCTGATGGAGAGTGGTAGAGGACATGGCTATGAAAAATCCAATAATCACAAAGCCATAAATTTGTGATGATTTAAGGTATCATCTGATTCATCAGATATAAGGACAGTAGGAAAACATTTTTTATTTTCAAGATCATTTCCCTAAAATTGGAGAATTGTTGAATTAAAAGAAATACTTACTTGATTTGGGTACAATCTTAATGTTTTTGTGCCTTGAACAATTTCCACTTCATATCTTAAAGAAATGAAGTTGAATTTTTCTTCTATGATGTGTTAGCAGATCAAGTGATATAATGATAGGTTATTCCATCTGTCTCAGACAAAAGGATAAAAAAAGTTATTAAGTATACATAAGTCCAACTATAGTGAGATTAATCATATATGGTTCCTAAAATGGACTTATACTTCATATATTATACCACTTAATATAATAAAACTAGTTTCTACTAACTAGGGACTTCCTGTAGGCTAGTGGTAGGTGATAAAGTCTTGTCACACTTCGGTTGTGGGTTCGATTCCCACATCGTTGTCTGACGTGACGGGTTGTCGCCCATCCTGCAGGTTGTCCTTTTTCTAAAACTACATTATTATAACATTCCTTCAAAAATATTGAAAAAAGTTCTGGCCTTAAACAATACTAACTTATGTCCAACATAATCCATTCCAATCTTTAGGCTTATCTAAAATAATTCTGTCCAAGCTCATAGTATAAAGAAAACAATTACTAGAAATGTCATCTGCCGAGTATGTGAATACCATCATTTATCCCCCATATATCTTATGATATATCTTTTTGGTAAAATTAAAAACATGTGAATACCTTAATCATGTATTCTATTGAAAAATTAATACCCATTGTACCATAGTGAAAACATGAATGCTGTCAAAATTTAACACTTTCCACATACCAAAATCCCAAAATTTCTATATACTCAAACCATGATATAACTTTGTCCTTATATCAGTCATGAGCTCATTTCATTTTTTCTTTATCCCTTCATTATGCACATATCATATTCTTTCCAAAAATATTTCAATCACTTTTAATGGTTACCGGTACTATATAATTATTGAAAACCAATACATAGATATTCCAAAATTCCACAATACCATAAATGAGATTCCATGATACAATTTTGAAATCCCATTGCATAAACACTTAGTCATTACAAAACATCATTGTCATACTCAACATCGCAAATAGTGATCGCATGTGACTTCCCTTTATCCTTTTACTTAAGTGGTTTCTCATGTTGATCATCATTTACCCTTGGATTAGGGAATTGATTATCATAATTCCCCATTTCCTTGCACTTGAAGCATTGAAGTGTTGGTGGTGCGTTCTCTGCATTCTTTTCTTTATTCACATCATTAGCAACCCTTTATACATTAATTCAACACTCAACTGCTCGATGACCTTATTTTCCACACTTAAAACATTTTCTAGTCCCTTTAAGACAATCTCCACCATGCTTCTTTCCACACTTTGAGCATAAAGAAACATTCATCTTCATTTCACCGTTATTCTAAGATTTCTCCATGAACTCCATCTTTCATTTCTTGTCAAAACCATGAGATGGATATGTAACACCAACATAAATTTCTACCTTGATAGCACAATGCACAATTTCTTCATAGCCAATGAAGTGTCTTATAGCTAATGCCCTTTGAAGACTTGGTTTTAAACCACTGAAGAATTGATCAGCTTTACTTTCAGGTTGGACGATAAATGCAGATGCATACCTTTCATGCCTGGTAAAATTAGCTTCGTATATAAAAATAGATTCATCATCCTTTTTCTTAAGCTCAAGGAAATCCTTTTCCATCATTGTTCGAAGAATATAAGGGAAGTAATTATTGAAAAATAATTTCTTGAACTCATCCCATTCCATGGATGCAATTTCATCTCGGGGACTCGTATTCTTAATTAGAGTCCACCATTGATCTGGTTCACCTTCTAAATGGTAAATATCCAGAATGACTTTTTCATGTTGCGAACAGCGAAGTATGGAAAATATCTTTTCAATGGTACTGATCCATTGTTCAGCAACAAGTGGATCATAAGACCCACTAAAAGAAGGTGGACGTTGCCTCATGAAGGACTGAATAGAATATTGTTCCCTTCTCTGTTCATTTGGAAGTCCATAATGATTTATAGCTTGTGTAAGTATAGTAATAAAATTCTTCACTCCATCTCCCATAACATAGGTTTGTGAAGGAGGACAATCATTGCATTGTCCATTACATTGATCAACACGGTTCCTCCAGGTTCCAGCCATCATCTAAAACCCAAAAAGAATAGTGTGAGTGGAAAAATCATGCTAGGGAAAACAACATTATAAAGGGGGAGTACCTTAAATATATAACATCTTAGGGTTAATTCTAATATTTTTACCATAATTCTAGGACTATAACCTATACTTATACTAAACCTTAGGGACATCCCTAGACATACCTTAGAAATATCTCTAGGGATCTCACTAAAGTTTTCGCATCCTAGTTTCGAAACGTTAACTAAACCTTTCCTCTGATACCAACTATAGAGACCCAATCTTGACATACATTGACATTACATTACTTTTACGGAATATATAATACATATCAAAAATAGACGCAAAAGTACCGTAATAGTTTAGTGTCTTTGGAAATTCGGAATATAATCTTCTAATCTTGGTGAAAGATCATCAACATCTCGCGTAAAGATCTTCTTTTTTTCTTACCTAAAACCTTTCTTTATATCATGGGGAAGAGAAAACATATAAAGGGTGAGATCAAATTCTCAGTAAGGGTAAGCATGGAGAAAATAAAAAAAAACCATATACAATTGAAATTCATAACATGAACATAAAATTTAGACATCAAAATCTTGAGCAATGACATAAAACATGGCAGTATGTAAGGCATAGATCATAATGGATCTTCAATCATGTTAAAATAGCATGGGAATAAAACATGTAATTATGGAAAACCATTAATAACATGATATGATTTCCATAGTAGCCAAGGAATTTTTTCCAAGACCATCTTAGTGGACAAAGTAACTTTATGAATCGAGTTCACTCCTTGTTTCAGTCCCGTAACACTGAATCAGATTAACGTATCGTTCCAGCCATGTCTATCTCATGATATATAAATCTTTACCCAATTAATTTGATGGATATATAGGTCCCACCCATCTTATATTTAAATAATTCTTACTTGTTCCACAAAATAAACATAAATCATTCATCATAACCCAAAGAATAAAATTGGTTTCATAAATATCATCCCATGATAACATAATCCATATAAAAAAATGGATATCATTTCATCATATGAAAAGTGAAAACATGTAAATAATAGAGACTTTATACTTTAAACATACACATATGAAATAATGTCATCTTAGATGGAAAATGGTTTCGATAAAACTCTTGAGATAAATTCTTGAGGAAAATATCCTTTCGTTTCAAAATAATTTTATTTTCAGAAAATGACATGTAATATTAAAAGAAAATTACTTTTCATGAAAATAATCATGAAATATTGTAAAGTAATATTTATTAAAATTAGGCGTTATGAAAACGTAAAAATCAGTTCGTGCCGTATAAGTTAAAAAAACATTCTCCTCGTACTTTTTTCGGAAAAGTAAAAAAGTACCACATATGGTAAACAAAAGAAATATTCATTCCATAAAAAAAATAAAAGTCATAGAAGGGTAAACATGACTTTAAACATACATGGAAGAATATTAAACACATTATGAAAAACATTTTATGGACATGGATGAAAATTTATCCCTTAGCTTAGGTCCGATATGCTTCGTACGTATCCAAAACTCCTATATAATGATTAAAATAATTTCATTCAATTATTACAGAATCATATTCATTTTTATGATATCATATATGGTTCACTTATGACTTTATATTACCCGTTCTTTTGTAAATTCCATGTTAAAGCAGTGTTTTGGGTAAAATCGTTTTATTTATCGTACGTGTTTGGACTTGTTGTTCTTGATATTATTATTACTTATATCATGATTTAATTACTTATATAATGTAAATAATTATTTATATATCATATATATTCAATATATATATATAATAGACAGATAAATGAAATGAAATACACTGTTTATGGAGATGGTAGGTCGTACATACGCATGAACGCTGTTTTCTATTCCTTAATGACTTGAATGGAAGTAAGTAGACGACATATATATATATATACATAAATAAAGTAGCTTTATAATTTCATATATTTCATTATTATTCATTATATATACTTTATAATCATTCCTAAGTGGTTAACATGGAGAATGAATCTCATCGCGTCGTGGAGACGGTAATCCGTACATACGCACGAGCGATGATATCATTCCCATATTTATTGGATTGAATTGGATTGGATGATATAATATCTAAAAATCAGTATGATTTTATAATAAAAATATATAGTTATTCTTTACACCATTATACCCATCTATGTAAGGTGGGGGTGGAAAAATAGATTACACCACGACGTGGAGATGATATTCCATATGTACGCACGCGCGATGATTTCATTTTCTGTAGGATGGATAGAAGGTAAAATAGGGTTGTTTAATATTTATAACAACATATCAGTATATTATTTATACTTATGTTATTACTTATTAATGAAACAACTAAAGAAGAGCAAGTAGAAGAAGAAATAAATTTGAAAGAATCGGTAACAGATATTACCTCTTCTTTGACATGCCTCTTTGAAACCTCTTCTTAGGGCACTAACATTGGTCTTTGAAGAAGACCAGGACCTAAATAATGTTTCTAGGGAAGTTTTTAAGGGAAATGGGCAGGGTTTGGCCGAGTTTTAAAGCTCAAAATTGTGTAAAGAGAAGAGGGAGGATGTTCCCTTTTATAAGGGAGGAGAAGGGCACCTTAGAAAAAACTTAACATATTATTTTATAATAAAGTCATATTAGGTTTATAATAGCTCCAAATTGATTTATTTATAAGATAAAGTGGGGATGGGAAGCAATACTCTCAAACAAGAGGTTTTAGACAAGTTTAGGTCAATATTTTAACCTTATCATTTAGTTTTAACAATATGTTAAATAATTTATCTTTTACAATGTCTTCTTGTTTTCTTACACTATATGGTTAATAAACTTACTATAACAAGACAAAAGAACCACAATTAGTTCATTATTAATATATATATCATTATCTAAGTCATTTGGAAGAACCTTAGATTTTTAAAAATACAATAACAATTAATAATATAATATTTGTTTTAAAAACAATTTTATGTCAATTTTGACACTATTTGGTAATTTATTTTTTTGAAAATAATAACGGCATGATTAGTTCGAAAAAAGATAGTTAAATCAATATTAACATGTAATAGTAACATATAAAATTAGTTTAATTAATTAAAAGTCTCAAATTACATTTATTTGGAAATTTATAATATCAATTTTGTTAATATTTCATTAATAAGGAAATTAATGCATCATCATTGTTTCATAAATAACTTAAATTATTTAATGTCTAAAAATTATAAATAAAATATAATTATGTAGGAAATATTTTTTATCTTTATAATGAATATTTATAGTCGAATATATCTTATGTATAACCTAATATTAAAAATGTTTTAGTTTTTAAACATTGATTTTAATTATTTTTACTCTTCTTTAAATAAAATAACAATATATGTCCTAATCTAATACAAGTGGACCTAAATGATAATATTTTATTTCTAAGATTGTTTTTGGTCGAATTAAACTTATCCAATAGAATTAGGAAATGTGTTAGGGTAATAATAATATCATTTTTACCCTTAATTACCCTATTTACTTTTAACCGTGGTAAATAAAAGTAAAAACTTACTATTCACCAAAATATTATTTTTATCTTATTGAACCAAATTTTACTCCTTGATATTAACCGTGTATCTTGAATTTTCTAAATTACACTCACAGAAGTGGTAAAATTATGTTTTATGTAAATTATTAAATTCTCCTAGGAGGTGGTTAAAAGACGGTGAAAAGTTCAATAAAATTTTTTATATTTCTAAAATTGTTATAAAATGACTCCAATGAATTACATTGAACTTATATACATATTATGTATCAATTATGACCATAATTAATTTAAATAAAATAAATAATTATTTAAATAAAAAGTCGGTTTTTAAATAGTAACCCAGTGTTTTCACTATTCATCAAAAATTGAAAGTTTTCAGAAAAATACCAAAAATTCACCCTAGGCTAATTTCGATATTCCGAATCCAAAAATGAAGTCCATTTTTAAATATAAAATTTATAAAATTTCAAAAAGTGAGTATTACTATTCATAACGTCTAGCTCATAATAATATTATAATTATATATCATTTAGTGAAACTCGGTATGGATTACTACACATGCTATAAAGGAAGGTATTGATTGTGTGTAATGCATGCCAAGTCAGGGATGCGTGTAGTGAATGCTCCATTTTGTGTTGCGTATAACATAATAAAAAATTATTTCATTTATACATTAAACAAAATCTATACTTAATGTTGCGTAGAATAATTTCCACAAAACAAACATGAAATTGTGTGTAACACGAGCCAAGAATAGTGTTGCGTATACTAAAAGATAATACGGTGTTGCATACAGTACAAGCTATTCTTGGTGTAGTTTATAATTAAACACAACAAAGAAATTAAAAATAATATATATCATAAAATCTTGGGGTGTTACATCACTTCCCTTGAAGGTCACAAAAGGGTTTAGAAAAAAACAATAAATACATGTTAGAGATAATATAATTGAAGAAAATAAATTCTCATTTAGGAGTAGGTTCCATTCCCAAAAATATTTATTTTATGGGATTTAGTTTGTCTCTAAGAGGCAGCAAATTACTTTCATGGTATTTTTTGGGTGTTTCATCTCTCATAATACATGCCACTTTATATTTCTTATAAACATACTCTGATTATACATTTTTTTCAAAAAAAATTATTAAAAAATGTTATTTGATATAAATGATCTTTTTTGTTGAATGATTATTTAGTTTTTTTTATAATATATGTTGATATCAATTTATCACACTTTGTAAGAATAAGATAGTCCACCTACAACACAATGTATTCAAGCTATTATATCATCTCTATCAACTTAGTATATGCTTGAGTGGATGAAACATGTTTATATCCCACCATTAAATAAGTGATACAACATTTCTTGTTAAATTACCATGATATAAAATCATATAAAAGAAATAATGAACCTCTAGAATTTTTCTTTGGTCATGAAATTAAATTTCCTAATCTATATCTATATAACAAAATAGTTCCTATTATGAACTATTGAAATAAAATAGAAAAAAAATTATATGGATAATATAATGAATTATTCTCTAAATATTTATTATAATATATTATTTAGTGATGCTTTTACTAAGGGAAAAATATATATTATAAAACAAAATATCGTAGAGAGTGGATATCATGTACATAAAGATCCAAATGAGATACCAATAATGTGTCACATGAATCTCCACTCAATCCGTATCGTTTGATAATTTCTTCCAAGTCTCCTTTGAAATTGTCATTGTACATGAATATTCTATCTCAAACCCTTTGATCACTTCATTGAATTTTTTTTTTTGGAAAAATTCATTTTACTTCTTTTACATTAACTACATATTATCCATGGATTTGTGTTATCTCGCAAATAAATTACATCTACAATTAAAATATCATGAAATCTAAAAAATATTATTTATTCATCAATAGAGACTCTAAAATTTTTATCTTCCACATAAATAATCATAAAGAATATATATTTCTCTTCATTATTGATGTAAAAGAAATGATC
Organism: Viscum album; assembly: GCA_963277665.1. Classification (NCBI taxonomy): domain Eukaryota; kingdom Viridiplantae; phylum Streptophyta; class Magnoliopsida; order Santalales; family Viscaceae; genus Viscum; species Viscum album. The sequence goes on from OY728123.1 coordinate 1,343,288,035, forward strand.
AATTCCATTATGATTATTTTTTAGCTACATCTGGTAATGCTCAGTCAATGAGTACCATTCCCCTAGTTCTTATTTTAAACCACACAAGTCAATAGTTTAAATAAACATTTTTATTTCATCTTTATCTTTGAAGTAACCACTTGGGTTTTAAACATATACCTCTTTCTCATGAAATTAGTCTCAAAATACTAATTTGACAACAATTTGATAGACATTAAATCATATTTTCACTACCAAACCCATGAGTTATAGAATAGTCCACAAATTTTCCACTAGAGAAAATGTTTTATTCACATCAATGCCTTCAATTTGGGAATACATTTTACACAACAGACATGCATTATTCATTATCAAATTTCAACACACATTTCATTTTTTTGAAAACTCATTTATCTATAACAAATTGTTTTTCTAAGGCATGAGGAAAAATTTAAATTTTATTATCTTTTTAATTTTCTAAAGCTCATCCGGAATATACTGGACCCATCTCTCTACCTTTATAGGTTATCTAAAGGATTTTTTTACCAATGATAGGTATGATGTCTTTTTCTAAGGATTCATTATTTTATTTTAATAGAGGTATTATGGTCACAAAAATGTTATTATCAATGATTTCAGGCATGATATATTTTCTAATTATCATTTATTTCATAATCCACACACAATTTCATCACTTTCTTCTTCAAAATATAAAGTATGTAACTATAAAATATTCTCTCTGTAATTGAAAATATACATGTTTTTCCCAAAATTTTTTACAGTTTCATTAAATTTTTAGTCTTGGATTGCAACTATTTTTGATGTGTTATTCCAATAAATTTATATTGACTGATTTTATATTAATATATAATTAAAATAAATTTATCTCTACAAGTTTCAAAATTTTGATGCTTAATTTTTATTAGAGTAAAACAAATAATCCGAAAGACCTGAAACTATTTTAGGGTATTATTTTTATTATATCACATTTCATAAGGGTGTTTTCAGCATTTTATTAGATGGTTCCTCTATTAAAATAGTCTATATTTTTTTACGATTACTTACTTATAAAATATTATTTAATATACCATTTTTCTAGATACCCTTCCACATATATATTGGTAAACTCTATATCATTTTCTGTGAAAAGTATAGAAAATTTTAGACCCAACATTTTTTAAACTTTATAAGATATATTATAATATAAATGAGTAACTCATTGGACTAAGATATCTTTTACAATGCATGTATATAGGTTTCAACATCACAAATATATACACATGAACAACCTTATGTATTTTGGATCCTATTGTCTACTATGACTTTGATATTTTTAATTCAATCATTCTTTTTTGACAAGTATCACCTAAATGTGTGTGAACACATGTAGTCATTGATAATTTAGGGGAACCTTAATTTTTAAACATGGTATCTATATATATTGGTCTCAAATAGATAAAAATATTATTCTATGAATGATTTCAATATTCCATGGATAACATGAATATGCTATCTTGTTTACTAATGAGATAAAGGACATGCTTTATTCACCTTACTTGAAGAAAAATTTATTGATCAATTGTATTCTTTGTTATATTCATCTTAATCAATATCCTTTTATTCCCTATGAAATAATTTTGAATCACAATAAGTATATTGTGGTTGATATCATTGAAAATTAATACTTCTACGATCCTTAGATCATTTTAACTAATACCTTAAATCCAATAAAAAATAATATTTATCACTTAACCAATATAAAATTGCACTAAACAGTATTTATCATACTGGATGATTAGGAAAATTTGTATATTCCCCATCATTTTATCTTGAAAACAATTATCTAGAATTGAAATTCGATCTCTATCTATTACCTTTACTAATATTTTAGTAGAATTGTGATTTTCAACTTCACCTTTTATGACCCATGACCTCTGATCAATTTTTATTAGTGATGAGAAAGCTTAATATATCACCATAATGCCAAATTATTCCACAAATTATAATCCTAAAAACCTATTTTAATTTCTCATTTCCATAATGAAATTTACTATAGTTTTATACTCCTTCATTGGGTCTCCATTTTCATAATTGTTTATTCATTTGATTGTCAAATCACATGATTTCTCTAAAACCCTTTATAATGAAAATAATAACCATTATGTTAATAGTGAGATTACAAAATTTGGCTCATTTAATTTTTTTCCCCAAGAATTACACTTATCCATATATGTCACATATTATGTGTGTCCCAATATCCCACAACAATTAAACCAAACCAATACTACCTTCCTCTAACTCTATTTTCAATTGTAGTACTATTTTGAGTATCTACCAATTCTATTCTCACTCATAGTATTTATTCTAGAGGAATAACATCAATCATATTTTTCATCTTATTTTGATTATGATCCACAACAAATTGAAATTTTTCATTTAATTATATCATTTATTGGATAATAATAAACTCTTCGATAGAATCCCCAATGACTTGTTTATATTAGATTAGGGTTTGAAAATTTCATCTACTCATTTCAATGAAATTTGCAATATTTATTTCATCGTCTTCACACTTTTTCCTCCAAATGGTGCCTTATCCCAAAATTAATTCCATTATTATGACTCTTAATTTCACTATCTTTATTTACCCATAAATTATTTGATAATGTTTTTTGATTTTCATATAAAGCTAAACTTATTTCCCAAAATTCTTAAAATTAAGTGTTTTATGTTTTTCAATTCAAACATTCAATTATAACTTCTCTTAATATTATAATTGTATATAGAGCATAGAATCATGTAAATATATATTAGAATTATTTTTATTATTCGTATTGATGTTAGTTTCTTCAATGGATTCATTGTGTTCTACTTCAACGTCAACTACACCCTAAATCCCAACTATCTTATCATCATTTCACTCCTTTTTTGACATGTATAATATATCCACATAAACCTATTCTCTATGGCCTCTGTAGTCCTTATAATATTATACATCCTTCTCTTCTAACATATATTTTTCTTTTTGATGGTATTTCTATTATTAAGATGAAATTATTTTGAAATTCTCCTTTACCTTTCACATTATGTATCATATTCATAATAGTGACATTATCTTTATCATTATCATGGTTTTTATAGACCTATAAAATCATGATTTCATATTGGACCACATTTAATGAAAGAAGTTGTAAGATTGGATTTTAATTTTCAGTATACTATTTTTTTATTAGAATAGATAAAATACATCCCATCATCTACTTAATATGGGATCACACCCTTTTAATACATTATAACTTTAATACATGGTTCAAAACTAAACAACACCCAACATAGTTTCCGGTTTAGTTTCATAAAACTTATAAACATAATTCAGAAATAACATAAAAATATTTTAATTAACTTGAACAAAAGTTTCATACGAGCTCCCTTTGTTACTTTTAATACGTAAATTTTTACATATATAAATCATAAATGGTAATCATAATGCTTAGTAAGGGAATAAAAAAAGAGATATATAACATGTGACCATGATGCATAAAAATTGGTAATGGAAATAAGATATATGGAATTTAATATTAGAAATATCATGAATCCTAATATGGAAAAATTGTTACAACCTAAAAATGATACATTCATAAGTATATCTTTAATGATTAATACCAAGGTGTATTAAAACCTAATTACCAAATTTATTCAACAAGGAATTGTAAAAAATGTCATCTCAAGAGATTATTTTTTACCAAATTCATTAGAATAACTTCATTGCAAATCCTTAATATGAATTTATTCATGAGAGCCACATTGGTCATAATAATTCATTTCATCAATAACCCATGGATAATAATGAATGGTATTCATAATTTGTTTTTACATAAGTTCTTAAAGACATGACAATTACTTCATGGATAATGAATTTGTCTGTGTTTTTTTCAATATAAGATGTTTTGATGTGAAATAAAGAAATTAAAAAAATAGAATTTGTAAGAATTATAAAATATAATTTGGTTTATGTAAATTGAATAATGGGAAAGGAAGAAGTCCTGCCAATGGTTAAAAACTATTTTGGATCTAATGGGATAATAAAAAAGATTATCCAATATTTTTCATACATAATTTTGAAAAATATCTAAAAAATAGGCATTTGAATGGAAAAGTGGAAGTGTGGATTTATCTTACCTTGAAGAGTTACATCCTAATTCTTGAGGATGGAACCTTGAGGACAGTACACATTAAAGGGAATATTTAAGAGGTTAAATGACAATAATATTAGGTATTATGTATTTTTTTAAGGATTTCATGGATAATTCGTGGGTATTTATCATAAAAGAAGATGAATAGTTTAATAATTTGTAAATACAGGTCTTAGAATTATAGTATATAGAATATAAAACACCGTTACATTTCATATAGTTCATACACATGGTTTATAAAATTTATTCATGTTTATAGTATTTTAATATTTTAGAACCAAAGAAAATGTTTTAATATAACTGTGGACATCAAAATAGTCTTTAAAAAAAATAGTATTTCAAATAATAATTTCTATTTTAGTTTTTAAGAATTTTCCTTTACAGTTAAAAATTGATTTAAATATATTAAAATAAATATTATTAATAAAACCCTATTTTATTTCATTTATTTTATTAATTAATTATTTCATATTTTTATAATATATAAGATTTCAAAAAAATTCCTGAAAACATAGAAAATTATTTTTTCAGTTTACTAAAAAATATAGTATTATAAAATATTTTCAATAATTTACCCTATCTTAAATATTACGTGATTAATTCAAATGAAAAATTTATTTTATAATGAAAAATCTATAAATAATGGAATTCTACGATTTAAATTAAAATATAATATTTACTGGAAATTTTTTATGGAGTAGTCAACATTATAAACTATAAAAAATTTAATATAAAATTATAAAATTAAATTATAATTTATATCTGAATTAATAGTTTTTAATAATGAAATATCATTAAAATAACATTTATATGTATTACCTACGTATTATAAAGGTGTATATCTCTTCTAAAAAGAAATTTTTATTTTTAACTGAAAATCAAATTATAAATTTCATCTAATTTTTGTTAATATTTTATAAAAAAATAATACTAAAATTCATAATGAAAAAATAAATCATTTATATAAGAAAAATTAAATATTTATTATACTACTGTCAAGAAACATAACCCCTTACTATACTAGAATCCTACCTAATGGTATAGGGTGTGATGGTGGTGGTTTAACGGTATGGATCACCTAACATTTACCTAGTGGTCACCTATTCTAGCATAAAAATATCCCTTAATCGATTTCATTCAATCATCACATGTTGAATATCCTCTTGGGTTTGGTAAAAAGAGATACCCAATTGTGCCACATCCCACCCATGTTCTAAATAATGGAATTCAAATGCTAGAATCTACTGTTAAGGGTATTGGGTTCTCTTGTCTAAAATAATTATCATTTTTCATTTCATTTTATAAAGACTAAAAATGGTAATATTATTACCAATGGTCATATTTTCAAATGGTCATATTAACTACTTGACATATTGCCATTCACATTGATTATTTAGTTTTTTATATGATCGAGTTACTATTCCGACGAAAATATAATATTATATGAATACATTTTCATTTCTTCCCACATTATTCAATATAATTCCTCTCAGGGTTTTATACATTTTCATCTTAAAAAATGTTAATTTGTTTACTAATATATATTTTATATTTTATATTATTATTGAATAGTGTGACAATTCTAGGATATTGGGAAGATCCAATGTCCACATTATACTTTTCTTATTTTATTTATTTGGTCTCTGGTCTCATAGTAATGTATTTCATTATCAGGGGTTTATTAAAAGACCTATGAAACATTATCCATTAATTAAATAATGATTTTTTTTATTTTTCTATGTGATATATGTGTATAAATATATATAATATAAGGCAAATTGTTTTCAGGAAAAAATCCACTTATATTTTCAAGGTCACTAAATTCTTCCCCCTTTATTAAATTTCATCCAAGAAATTTTAACATATATTATAAATTGTGAATATATTATTATAATTTTTATTATTGTCTTATTAGGTTCCAATAATGTCTCCTCATATTTATTATTCTTCCACAAAACTTTTACTATGGGAGTCACCTTGTTTCATATAACATTTTCTCTACAGTTCAGGATCTTTAATTTATACATCTAATGAGAGGGGACATTATCCCATTATACTATATTTGAATTAAGAACATTTGAGGGATTATGTATATACATTCTTTGGAGTGATATAAAGAACACAGAATGAACTTAAATTATGTTTGGTAGAATTTCATGTCAATATTAAATTTCACATATGAAATTATAGATCTTAATTAGACCTATGAACCTTGGCCTCATATTTATTTTCTTTCTAAACCACATGTATCCCTTCTATGGTGATTTTTGAAGAAATATTATACATCTAAAATAAAACAATAAGACCCTTGTAAACCTGTTAGTATAGATATTCTTCGAACTATAGGCATATTTTATATGTTTTTTGGATGTATTGAACATTTTTTGACAGATATTACACCATAATAAATCCTTGTATATTTCATTTAAAAACATATTCCCAACATGTAGTGGTTATAAATTGATTCCCACATAGAACATTGTATGTATACATTTTAATTCTCAAATGAAATCGTTTTTTATGAGGGAACTAAAATAATAAGATATTTTTATCCCATCTACATTTAAATTATACTCGTAAATATATTGGAATTTATTTGAGTGTCTGAATGGTTATTTCAGATTGTCCATCAGACTAGGGGTGATAGAATATACTGAAATTCTATTCAGTATCAAAACTTATTTAAAATATCTCTATAAAATAAAAGTTATACATGTATAATTATTTGAAATGATTGAATGTAGTACCCCATGTATCCTCACCAATTCCTTTACATATATCACAGACTGATTACTAATAGAAAAATCATCTTAAAAATGAGGAAGTGAAATGCCTTGGTGATTCGATCCTCCTAATCAATATCGCATGAGTTTTGTTGATTGTAATCAGGAGACTACAGAAAAACACTATTATTATGTTGTACCATTTTCTATATTGGTATAGGAAATGGTTTTATCATCCACTTGAACATCAGTCACACTACTTTTAAATGTTGACATACCAAGGACATCAAGATATACTCAATGACCTCCTTATAAATTTGGTCTCGATAGAATATCCCTTAAATAACATGGTACATCTTGGTACATCCCAATTGGATGGAGAAATACGATCTTGGAACATTATAATATAAAAAAGTATTTATCTCATGTGATGAGGGCACACAATGTCTAGTTCAAAACTGAATGGTAAAATTATCATTTATTTATAATTCATAAAGCTTTGCTTATTCACTGCTTCCACAATCATTAAAAGATCTAGATAATCCCTATATTCTGCATTGATCCTACCATGAATAGATGTTTGGGTGATAATTTTTGATATTAAATATGTTATTCCCTACTGTTAGGATTTATAAATCCATCTATTACTCCCCTATATTTTACTGTATATTTATTTTTATAAAAATCACATCTCTTTGATAACTGGTTATACATGTAACCCTGAGTCTAAAATAACTATAAAACAAATACATAAATATAGAATTTAAATAGGTGTGTATTAATAGGTTTGAGTATATTTTTAACACTTTATGTCATACAAGTTTAAAAAATCCTTAAATTTCAATTGATTTGATATATAAATTATAATCATTTGAAATTAAAACAACTGTTTTTCTAAAATATATTACTTATTTCTTTTTATTTCAAAAAATTAAATTATTTAGTATTTATGAATTATTGTAATGATATTTATATATTTTATATTAAATAAAATGTTTTACCACCTATATAGTGTCTTTACTAGGCATGCAATTAGAAAAAATATAGTTTTATACTTAATGACTTACTTATCTAGAAAACTATTTTAATCCAATTTTTCATTCCTATTTTAATATTATTTTTGTCTATATATAGAAGTAAAATAATTAAAAAATTATTATATATTTTGAATCAGTAGGTATCAATTTGAAAAATTTTACCCTTTTATTTTTGTTTTATACAAATACTATTTTTGGGAAAATGTTTTACCTTTCTAAAGTGTAAATATGGTTAATAAAATTTAAAACTAACTAATAAGTCTTTATATTTTACCATAATAATTATTTTATGAATTTTATTCTACCCATATCCTATTTATCTTAAAATTTATATATTTAATGGAAAATAATCAATGAAATGATAACTGAAATATTTAACTCAATGAATGTTACAAAATTTTACTCTCTTGGTATTAAAAATCTATTATGTGTCCACATATAGACAAATCAATGTAATTAACCAATATAAATATCAATGTAGTAAATAATTAAATTATCTTCATGATGATTTTTTATTTTTATTTTTTAGTGATTATATAATTATAATATATTGATTCGCAATATTGTTAGAATATTTATTCAATTAATTGAAACATATAATAAATGACATTAGTAGTATTATATGTCCAATATTTTGAGTGATTTATAGTGTTATGTGATTTTTTTTGATAAAATATTTCATATTAGTGGTTTAAAAAAATATTTTATATGAAACTTTATCATGATTTATTTGTAATCAAATTAAATGAATGATGTCAAAATTGTTATTAATTATAATTTAATAAAAACATATTTTATAAATTTATTAATAAATTATATTACTATTTAATAGGGAAATAGGATAATATATGGTATAATTTCTATCCCTTTTCCATTTATGTATCAATAGTTATATTATAAAACATATAACCCTTTAGGTGTGAAAAATACCTTAATGTTGATAATGTTAAAATAGGTTAGTTATAGGGTTAAACGAAATGATATGGTTTAAAACATCATATTAGACTATAAAAATATTTTTTTATTATATCTCAACAATATACTACCCTAGGGTCTAATCCATAAACATTTGGATGAATTTAGTTTTAAAAATTATTTATTATATTTTTATCATTTAATAAATTCAAAAATTGGTTTACTCAGCAATTTTAGTACGGAATGTCCTCCCTCACTTTGTTAAACAAAATTGATCCTTTTATATCGACCAATCCCTACCAAAATACCTTTTCAAATTAATTATTCATATTCTATTGGTTATTTTAATCCTAATATACCATCATAAGGACCCATAATTTAATATTTAAAGGGGTTCCTTCTAAGAAGGTACAATCGGCTTAACCAATGTCTTTCATTTCACTTCTTCTCCAACTCACCTAAATCAATGGAATTTATCATAAAATATTAAATTTAGTAATATAAGTATCAATTAATGATATTATGATTATAAATTCTTCATTATCCACCCTATTTCCCATCAATTGGGATGTAAAGGTATCACATATGTGTATGTTCGGCTTACCATATCCACATGGGCATATTTTTCATTCTACACCATCATATTTCATGGATGGATATTTTGATGGGATAAATATTTATATAAGATAAATGTGAAATAATCATAATAGTATAATTATAATATCACAAATATATTATTACCTTCCAATTATTGGGAATAAAATACCATTGATCGTGCGTACGTGTTGATGAACACCTTCATGAAGCGATAAGTTTTTTTTTCATTTCCATTTTACAAAGATGATAATAATAATGGATTTAATGTATATATATGATTTATATTATATAAAAATTATTTTTGAAAATAAAATTATTATTTTTCCATTAATTAATTCAATATTTAAAAAAATGGAAAAAACAATCATGTGTACGTACAACCTACCATATCCATGAACAATCTAATTCCTTTTCTATCAATAACCTTCATGGATGAAAATAAATATGTAAATAATGAATATATATATATATATTATATATATATATATCAAAATTAATTTTTAGTATAATATGTAACAATTATCAATTTATTAGAATCAAAACTATAGAAAAAAAATATACATGAAAAAAATGAAGTTTCCACATTGAATAGAGATTTTAGTAACAAATAAATTTCATATGCATACGATTGACATAGAACCTAAGGTAAGGTTGAATTTCCCACTCTTATCATTATCTGCATTTTAATTTATTGCGGGAGTGTTTTATTCCATTTCTATATTTTCTAAATATCTTTTATGTAAAATATTTAATATACTCCAATGATATATTAAATAAATTTTTATCTTTTCTTGAACCTTTTACAAATTTTAAACGAATGTTTTGTAATTTGTTGAACAACATATAATTTGACCTTTAGTGAATGATTAAAAGAAATTTTCTCTAACATATATGGAATGAAAAAAATATGTGGCAATTATGAATTCTCAATTAGTTTAATTATCCCATATAATTATATATTTATTTTATTAATTAATTTTTTTTATATTTGTGATGTTTTTATATTTTAAAAAAAATCAATGTGAAAATGTTTTTTCCTCATTAAATAATATATAATATTTTTATGTTATTTTAATCCTTTTCAAAATCCTTTTATGAATATTATATTACTAGTTTCCCCTAATGATACTGATAGTTACATGTTTTTCATGTTAATTTTTATAAAAAACAAATCATTTTTATATTAATTTGTTAATTTTTTAGGTGTTTAATTGTATTTTTAATTTGTGTTTGGATATAGTAAATTATTTAAAATGGGATAAAATGAATGGATTTTATTAATAAATAATGTAAAGTAAGATTAAGGGTCATTTATGACCAGTACTGATGATGAAAACTGATAATCTACTTAGAAACAGAGAAAATGGTTCAAGAAAAAAATAATATTTATGTCATAAAATTTGTAATTTACAACATAATATACCTCATGGAAGCATAAGAGATGAAAGATGGGATGAAAAATTTTATTTATGGAGATGATGAATTCGTTTCATGGTTTAACACATATATATCATGATCTGATTATACCCCTATAAAATTTACGATACAATATTAGGCTATAAATCTCTTCCCTAGTTTGGCACTAAAATTTACATGGTAAATCACAATTTCGACTATAAATCACATAGTGGAAGTATAAAAATGTCTTAATCGAAACATTTAATACCTAAAATCCCCATTATGACCCCATTATAACTGATAACCATCAGATAATCAATTATTTGGAAATAATGACACCTCAAGGGTGGATTAAATTCTATAAAATAGAGTTCAGGGGTGGACTGAATCGATCTGTTCTGAAGGATTTTCTATTTAGATAAAAAATCAGGATGGAGATTCATTTCAATTTCATTACAAGTATTCAATTTTCTCATTTATTTATTATGTAATTCCTTATTCCATATTTTTAATTTAACTATTTCTCATTTCTTCTTCCAAACTTCTTCTAATATAATGCCTTCTTCTCATCCAATTTTCCATCATTATTTCTTTCATGTTGTAATGGAAAAGGACTGGCCTAAGGATTTTCAATAGATTGTGATTTAATTAATTATCAATTATTGTTCATTAAATTTACAATTTTTGAATCCTTCTCTGTTGAATGATAGATAAGTTCATGTTTGTGGTAGTCTTCCATTATGGAAATTATATCAAATTATTCCATTATCTAATTTACATTTTTACCTCCCTTATAATTAGAAAACATATTATAGGGTATAGTTGGAAATACTAAATGGTATTAAATGATATATGGTAGTGCCATTAATTTTCATAATTTTTTTCTAGATCAAGGTGTTTTCTTATTGGTCTATCGGGGGAGGAGGGATTTAGTGTTCCAAATAGGTTTCTTAGGCATGATAAATATCCATTGTCTATAAATTAATGAAATGTGATTCATTTAGGTTGTTTTGTAAAATGAATAATCCAATTGAATTATCTCAAAAATAAAATAATGAGATTACCTACATAACCAAACCCTGGGACCAATACCGTTATTCTAATATACACATACTATATTTCATTAGCAATTTATTTAATTTGATCATTGATTTTTTTTTCAATTTTATTGAAAATAAATGCTTCCAAAAAAATATTCATTGTTTTAGTGAAATAAAAAAAATTATTTTAGGTGGATTATAATTAGAGATTTATTTTCTGTGAAACACCTCATGTGATATACCCATAGTCAGACACATTTTTTCACTTGTAAAATAAATAATACTTTACAATTCCATATGATACGTGTGTTAAGACAAACATTATTACTAGGGTGCTATGTGGACTTTCATTACCTAATATATTTTTAGTCATGTTTTTATATAATTTCCTTGTATTTATAAATAAAAAAATCATAAAAATATATTTTCTCTATGATGTATTTATATGAAAATTATAGTGTATAGATATATTACTCAATTATAAACAAAAAATAAGATGAAAATGATTATAGTAGGGGCCCTATTCAATAACACTATGAAACCATAGAACAACTAAAGAGAAAAATTTAATGACTAAAAACATATTTCCATGCATCCTTGGAGAAAATTGAACATGATAGAACAGTCTAAAAAATGTTTCATTGGATATGTTTGATCGTTATAATGAAATCAAAGAGTTTGAGGTTTCACTTGAATACAATCAAGAAACAAACTATCTAGAATTTCACATCTACATATTCTATAAATATCTAGTGAGTCATTATAATGAATCGTGTTCTAATATACATCAATGAAATCAAAAAAAGGTCACTATTTGAGTGACTAGGCTAATGATGAAATTCAATTAGATGTCCCATAATACAATACTGATGAATAAGAATATGACTACTATTATTGGACTTATATGAAGAAGAAACCACCCATGTAGATGAATTAAAAATATAATATGGAGGAGCTTAAATACATGCCTAAACCTATTTCAACTGAACTCCATGTGGTACTTTCTACTGAAGAATATATTCAATCAAACCAATATAGAGAGATAATCATTTCTCGAACTCTAGGTATTCTAGTTTATGGGAACTAAATTCATTATCACCCCTTATAATATTGAAAATCCACATTTAGTCGAAGCGTATTTTTTCCTAAAGGGATATGATGAAATGGTTTTTACAACTGATTATGGAAACATTGTTATACCAAAACATATTGACTATTCATTATAAGAATCTGATGAAGAGTTAATATTGGATATACCTAAATAAATATAGAAAATTATGGTTATCATAAAATGGTGTCTTCTCACACCATTACTTCTTGTTTAAAAATTGATCCAAATAAATTAAATACTATAAATCTTATTGAATATTATTTTCATACAACAAACTATTATAAATTACACGGTAGTGCAGATAAGATTAAACAAGTATTAATAAAAAGGTGGCGGGTCCATACATCATCCTACACCCATAATGAAAGATATAACTCATTGAAAAAGGTATGGATCGGGTATACAAAATCCATAAAGTCCTCCATAACAAGAAAAAACAGGAAATTAAATATGGAAGGGAAAACTATTGGTGGCCCACATCAATGAAATACCACCCTCAAATAGATTATAGGTGATAGATGGTATTGTCCATCAAGGGGAAGATAAAAACCAGGTCCCACTTGGGAGATTATACTGTGATATATAATTACAATATTCACTCTATAATAGGATTTAGATTTAAATTTATTTTTTCTATTTTATTATTAGGAATTAGTTTACGAGGAATCCCTTCACATTATATTTCAAGGCTAACATTGGAATAGTCCTAATATATATAAGAGTTATTTAATTTTTTTAATTCCATTTTACCACTTCACAATGAGGTCCCAAATTAAAAAAATGAGGAAACTATGGAGGCGTTATAAATAGGTTTTATATCGTAAAAGGGAAGTTACACTATAAAAGGAAAATATATGTCAAAAAGTGATGATGAAAAGACCATAGTGAATAGAAATTTCATAATTCAAAGTAAATATTAATAAAAAAATATGTGTATTTTTACAGATATTTGATTTATATTAGTCAAATAATTTTACTTCTTTATCCATAAAAGATAAACTGTATACCACAATTGATCCATTGTATTCAAGTGTTTATCTTGGAAACATTAGTTTCTTAGTATAATCATTGTGAAATTTTTTAATTGTAATTGTTTAAATTATTAGTTGATTTAAATGGTAAAATGAATGATTATATCTTATATTTTTGCGAGTAACATCAAATATCATTAATTTTTGAATAAATTTAATTTTTTAAAAGGTGTTCTTCTTCGATTTGGAATGTTTTTAATTTCTAAAATTAAAATAGAGATTCTCATTGTTTCATTTCCAAACCGTTTTTTCCAAAACCATATGTTCCCATCCTTAAGAAAAATTCTAGATAAATATTTCCCATTTATTTAGATATTATATTTCATCATAACCTGAGGAATTTTTTTCTTTAAGAACATTCCTAGAATCTTATCAAAGATATGGATGAATAAAATTAATTTTGATATGATTTATGTAATGTTAATTGATAATAAATTAATCTATAGACCCACCATGGCATAAATCTTACTCATTTTTTAGAATCCATTTAATAACCTTGATTGAATATGAGCCTAGCTATAGTCTTAATATATCCATTCCTACATTACTAGAAGAATATTTCATGATATTCAATAGACTATATGTGTTTCTGATAGTAGTATAGGTAGATGGATATTTACATCATTAAGGATACTGTTATATGGGTTTTATAAAATTTTTAAGAGGAAATACATCATTCATAGTAAATTTTCATTCCATTATCATGAAAAAATGAAAGACAAAAATTTTTACGGGAAAAAATGTTGTGTATTTTATGGATGAAAAATCCACATTTTCAGATTGGCGATCTTGGACCATATAGGGTTAGCTGGTGGATGTGATGTTATTTTGAAGAAATACTATAAAAAATTAAGAAATTAAGAAAATCAGTAGAGGGTTATTTATCCATTTTTCTTACATGTACCTTATGTATACTTCAGGATTTGGAGGTCATGAGATGAAATCATTTTAGGAGTATTTCATAGTGATTATAATTTGATATGAAGTAGTTTTATAAAGTTTAAAACACCATTTTGGGATTTATTATTAAATAACTTATCCAAACAACTAGAAGCCATAGAGACATTCAAACCATAATGAAAGGAACTGATAATTAATTTTGGTATATTAATTTACACATTAGAGATGTTATATTTCTTACAACACTATAGTACAAGAAGTGTTTTTTAATGCAAGTGAATTGTTCTATTTTCATTTTTTACCTTGATAGATGAGTAAAAAATCTCAATGTGAGGTAGAATAAAATAAATATGAACACTAATAATGAATTGAGAAAATAAATTTAATGAATGAAGTGTCTTGTTATTATGAAAGGGGAAATATAGACTGTATGATTTGATATATTTCTTTTAGAAGTGATGAATTATTGGAATTACTTTGTGTGAAATTTGAATGTTTATATTCCACATTAAATCATTTGATTTTGTTCATTTTAAAATTATAATGTTATTAAAGTGAAAATATTTTTGGTATGTTTTTGAGATTACGAGCTCTTGGATAGAATGTTATATGTGGGTGGAATAGATAGATAAATATTTTGTATGTTTAATTTAGTATATAAAATAGATTTTTATCATTAATAGATTAATATATATAGTATTTAACTATTTTTGTAATTTTTTGTAAGATATATGAAGTGATGACAAATGAAAACATTAGTGATGATATGATGATGCAAATGATGGATGACGATATAAGTTCATGTAAATGATAAATACTAGAGATGAAAAATGATTATGAAACTAGAAATTGAGAAAAAGTTTCTATAAATTGATGATTTATGACTGGAATTAGTAATTTACAATGCAAGATACTTCATATAATCAATAAAATTTCTTGAAAGGATGAAAAATAGAATTCTTGAGATGACCCACATACATCAAAACATGACACGTATATATCATTCTATGTCACACAAATTTAATATTTTAAGACAAAATTTTAGTATATAAAATTCCACTCAGTTTCATCCCTACATCATTTATATGATAGAAGTACCGTTTAAAAGATGAAACACTCATTCATGGCATGTAAATGACAGGTTTGATGATTTAAATTCCCATGTACCCCTTCATTACTCCATTATGACTCGATAATACGAGAGAATCATTTATTGGGAAATTATGATCCCCCATGGTGAATTGAATAATATAAAAATGAGGCCTAATGTGGAAAAAATCAACATGTTCCCAATGATTTTTTATTTATATGTAGAATATCAATACTAATTATTTTGGGAATTCTTTTTTTTTCTGCTTTTTTATTCTCTTATAAATGTAATAAATAATTCCATATTTTAAATTTTAGTTTCATCAAATTTTTTCATCCATTATTCTACCTAAATAATTTATAAAACTCTTCCCATATTCTACCATTATATATTTCACCATTAAATTGAATTTTAGGAACCATAGTCTTGGACTTAGGGGAGGTTTTGTGAAGTTCTTCATTATTTTGGTTTAAATTTAAAATGTTCGAATCCCCTTTTTAGGGAACAATTGAAAAGTTCACGAGTGTGTATATTTTTCACCATAACACAAATATATAATTATTTCATGGTCCTTGATTTACATCTTTCTTATCCCTTCTCAAATATAGGCCCTTAATATGTTGAATTTTAAAATACTAAAAAGGATGAAATAATATACGATAGAGTAGAATATTTTAGGAAATTCTTTATAGATTTAGGAGTTATCATATTTAGATATTAGAGGTGGTGGTATTATGAATTCCAAAGAGGATTCCAATGATTTATAAAATTCCACACATGATAAATTAATGAAAAGTGATTCATTTATGAGCTTTTAAAAAATAAATTATCAAATTTAATTTAAAAAATGGAATAATGTATCAACTCATGAATCCAAACCCAAGGACCAATAGCTTTCTTATAACATGTATTTATACTATAATATCTTTATTTATTTTAGTTTTGATGTTAATTATTGTCTATTTCATCTAATATTCCATTTTCTTAAAAAATAGTCTATTTTAATAAAATAATTAAAATAAAAAAAATAATATGTTTAGGTATGTTAGAATTATCATGTTATTAGAAACAAAGATCCCCATATGAAATAGCCATGTTCATACACAATATTTAACTAGGAAAATAAATAACAAATTATACCACCCTATGTCATTCATGTTAGATATTATCGAATATATTTATCTAGACGGTTTAATATCATATTTAATGAGGGATTATGATGATATTTTTTTATTCTAGTAAACCCAATATGGATAGCTACCACCTTTAAGGTGTATTGAAAAAGATGATTTTTTATTGATATCATGGATTAATGGGACTTATAATGTAATTTTGGTGGCCATATATAGTACATAAATTAATTTTTAGGTCTCATGAGACAAACAATATTATGTTTTGGCTGATGACTTACACATTTATTTTCAGATGTCTTGAAAATGATCTTAATGATAGGTTTTAGATGTTTGGAATTATATATTTCATAATTATAAAATTAGTTATTATTGTCTACATGATTATTCAATTTTTAGTATGTACACTGATGTGTTTTTAGTTTGTTTTGTTATTTATATGGAATTATTTTGAATATCATTTATTCATTCTTTATTATTCATTCCTTGTGAGCTTCTATTGTATCCATACCCTTACTGAGCGTCTAAACATACCCTTTTATTTTTTATTCTTTTGAGATGGATATGAATATGGGTATTATGAATAAAATATAGTGTAAAATAATTGTTTTATAATATTTATCTTATATTTCCAAGGTAATAAGATAATCATTTTTTGCATCCTGTTCTTTAGGACAATCGAACTATTTGGTGCCTTAGGGTGTGATTACATGTATCTAGTTCAAATGTAATAGTGTAACCACATGATATAGAAAAATAGAGTTTGTCTCATTACTCTAAAACATTAATGTTAAATAAGTTATATTTTTTCTAAATAATTATCCTGGATAGTGTAATATGTTTTTTTATGTTAATAGAATCAACTCACTTGTTCTAATTTCTAGGATGGTAGTGAATATAAAAATCATAGTCCCTGATGAGATCAAATTGTATTCACGTACCCATGATGTTAACCATTTTTGTAGAAATATATATTTGAAATTTTTTGGTATATGTATATATTTCATATTTATGTTATCAATACAATAAATCTCTATCCTAGTGAAAAGGTAAATTAAGGAAAATCTAAGTCATGAGTATGATGGATCTATTTACGAGGCACTGACTGTCACAATTTCTAATAAATAACATTATCAATTTTTAGTATTTTGAATAAATTTTCCTTTAATTAATAATAAATATAAATATATATTCCATCACCATTATATAGTATAGTTACAAGTTCACTTTCCATCATCTTCTTCAGTTCGTGGAATCATTCTTCACACTCCTTTGAATAATTAAACAAAACTCTCTTTCAAGTTAACATGAATATTAGATTAAAAATTAATTATTTTTTAAAAAAACCTTATAAATTATAATGATAGAACATGTAGACATTGAATATCAATTATATTTTTTAAATTTGGACACTCTTCAATGAAATTCATATAACACCCTGAGTATTTATGAACCATTTTTTTTCAATGTGGAATAAATTAAATTTTGTTATTAGATTTCATTTCACAGTACACCATGTAATAATTTAATTATATAAAAAAATATCTTAATATACTTATAAAAAATAAATTTAGTGTGTATTTTTATAGATAATAACATGTTTAGATTATTTTGGATGAAATAATAAGAATTTCTTGCATTATACGCAACACTGAGTCTAAATGAAATTTGTTATTTTATTAAAATATCTATATAGTCTTCACCTGTCCATTTTAAAAGAGGGTATGAATAGTATTATGTAAATTATGTAAATACGGTTATAACATTTTTATATACGGAATTATTTCAGGTTCAGTTAATTCTAAAAGAAAATAAATCCCTTTTGATAACAATGGGAAATCATTTCCCAAAAAACTATTTTTATGCACACAAGTGTTTTCTACCAATAAATTAAAAAAATAATGTCTTATGAATTAATTTAGTGATATATATATATATATTATTAAATAAACTAATTAATATTCATATTATGTACCTTATAGACAACAGATAAGAATAAATACAATTTAAGCCATAAAATGATGTATTTTTTCTAAAAGGTTGGTTAATAGTATTTTAATGGTGAACTTATTTTTGAACTAAATTCAGAAAAATTTATAAATCATATATGAAAAAAAGTAATTTTCTAAATAATAAAAAAAATTATCTTAGGGTGAATATTTTGGATTTTTTCTAAAAAGAATCATTTTTTGAGGAATAGATTTGTATAATAAATTTTATCTAAAAACTACCTTTTGTTTGAATTATTTATATCAATAAATTATATTTTAAATTAGTTTAAAATTATAATTAGTTTATTAATAAATAAATTAATCCTATATAGTTCATTGTAATCAATTTAAAAATGAAATTTAATACTAATTTTTTTTAATATTTTATACACTTTCATATTAAAAACTTGTTGTGTCGTCCCCTTTGCAGGATTAATTTTAAATTAATATTATATGAATTAAATTAGATAAATGGATTTCATTTTTTGAATCATAAGTATTTATTATATCTAAATAGTTCAACATAATTTTTTAAGAATGTTATTTGTGATAACTGTCAAAATTAATCACAACGAATAGGAGAAAAAAAAGTTTACCGAGGCACTAAACTTTAATATAAATGGGAAAATGATATAGAAACATGTGAAAACCCCATAGTATGTCTATATTTAGAAACATTCACATAATTTATTTAAAAATAATTTTATTGGAGGATATTTATTTAATTTATACCTCCAAATAGTTTTTACTTTTTAGTATTTACATGTTTTCAATAAACCTACAATATAAAAAGACACCACTTATCACCCTCTCTTCACACCTTTAATGACATTTTTAATGGCCAATACCTATCCAAATATCTTCTAAAATGACATCACCAAATCCTAAAATCCATAAATTTGGAATCAATTCAAAAAACATAGGCATTTATCTAAATCTAAATTAAATACCTGAAGAAGATGTAACATTTATCAATAAATGTTTTTATTTTATTTCATCCTCAAACACCATCAATTATTTTTATATAACTTTTATATGATAAAATATGAATATATTATTATTATAATATTTTTTAATTAATTTTAATAGCTTAAACATTACACACCTCCATCAAATGTGATATGAAATCATTTTTTTGTGTACGAAGGACTATCATCTGGTGAGCCAACGTCATTCGTTCTTCCACTACCACATTTCACAGTTGTGTATAATGACAGATTTATTGTTTATATATGATATTTATTATTTTTATATTGTTAATATGGTTAAATAATTATTATATCATGCCTTACATTATTCTTTCCATTTTGTGTGAATATGATAATGTCATTCGTGTGTACGACACACTACCGCCCAACAAAGCCATGTGATTTGTTCAATATTTACATAAAATGTAATCAAGTTAATTTTAATTAAAATATTTGATTTATGTTAAATAAAAATTGATTCTATAATGATAATATATCTTAAAATATTCTTTATTTAATTCCGAAATGAAAATGAAAATTTTGTTCACATGCACGTAGGACCGACCATTTCCATGAATGGCGTATCTGATTTCATATTGATATCATTTATAGAATATTATAAATAAAAATATAATCTATATATATATATATATGATATTTATATCAATTTTATAATTATTTTTATGAATAAATAATGATTTATGTTAGATTAATTGTAATAACATTTTGAAACATGTCTGAAAAAAGTGGTTATTAACATAAACACAACTTTGACATGGAATTATTATAAAATAGGTATGAAAAGGACATAAAAATCATATATGATATGGTATTAATTAATTTGGTTCTATAATAGATTTATAATAAACATATTTTTTTATATTAGGATATAATGAGTAAAACGGAATAAATGACTTAATAAAATGGATTTTCCTCTTAATTTATTTTCCATAGGACACAAGAAATGTTCACTGATAATTTCTTATATGTGTTGTGTATACATATCATTAATGAATTTTATGATTATTATAAATAAAATATATAGTATTTAATGAACCATTTTTTGTATTCCTATTTCATGTTTTTATGGTTTTGAAGTTACCCAAGTATTAAGAGAATTTTGCAAAAAAAAATTCTTCATTGAGAAAAATGATATGTTAGGAACCAATATTCATTTATGTGTTGTATAAAATACCACCATTACATTTTAGATCATTATACAACTTATTTTAATTATTTTATTATATTTTACTAATTTTATTCTTTCATTGGAATTATGATTCAATGTTACCAAAGTGGTAGGTGTTTATTTTTCTATAATCATATCATTTATTCGGCTTGTTTCTGGTTATGATAATAATGATGAAATATTATAAAACATATCTAAATAGTTATAATGAATTTTATTTCAATATGTTTACTCATGATATATTTTTATAATGGTACCATTTCTACACTATTATATACTTAATATAATTAAGAAAATGTTTTCAAGAATAATTTACATTATTTATCTCTTATTATGGAAATCTATTTTCTCTCAAAACCATGTGATAAAAAAAGGTTTTCAAAAAATTTATATTATTAACATATTATTTTAAAATAAACTTTTACACATGTATTAATATTTTATAAATGGTTGTAAAAGTAATATTAATTTCATTTTTATTATCAAGGAACTTTTCTAAAATTTTAACAATACAAGAGTAATGTTGGGTATGTGTTTATTTATCTTTCATCATGACTATAATTTCATTAAAAATTCCTTTTTAGGATTACATGATTTTTTAAAAAAATTACATAATATATTTTTTATTCATTATTTTAAAATATTTATTAGTATAAAAATGTTTTAAAAAAGACTTTGGTTTTAAAAATAAGTTTTCTATGTGAAAATGATATTTTCCCCAAGAAATGATTGAAATAAATTTTGAAAATTGTTTTCCATATAAGATGAAATCTTTTGGTGTTACTCAAAACATACTTGGAATATGATCCTAGGAAACCATTCATATTGGTTTATGTTAAATAAGAAAATTTATTTATGAAACCCATTTCTTTTCAACTGGTTATAACATAGTAAAATTCTTATGAAACACAATTATTTTCATGTGTTATTATATGATAAAAGTTTAATGAAATCTATCTCTTTTTATAGAAAATTATATGGTGAAATATTTTTGAACCCATTTTATTTCATGGGTTATGAAATAATGAATGTTAATGTTCTTGTTTCACACAAATGTATGATTTAATTATATGATGGTTGGGACGAACATCTACCTCCAATAAATTTGGTAAAGATAAATGTCCTATGATATATAAGGTTACATGGGTGTTCAACCCAAAAATAAAACATGAGGTAACACAAGAGATCATCCCATGCCCCCAATAAGAGGGTACATGGGAGGTCATCCCAAGATCAAAATAGGATGGCACACGGAAGGTCATCTCAAGCCTGAATATAGAACACAAAAGATTATACCAATCCTACCGTGTTATGAATGTCTTGGTAGGTCACCTTTACATAATATTTTTTATGTATATGTGAATTCCTTAAATTCATGTCCGATAAAAATTTTATTCTCTCTTAGTTCTTATTCTTAAATTCACTAATGATTGATGTCTTATGAATTGCAAATTTTTATTCCATGAATCATTATTATGACCTGTGATATGTAGGGTATCGTTTTTCGATGATATTCTAATGTTTTCATACCATTTTTCATATGATTATGCTTACTTATCTCCCTCTTTTACCCTTTCTGAGAATCTAATCTCACTATTTCATATTATTAATTTTCTAAATTATAATGATAGGTATAAATTATGGTATTTATAATAAGGGTGATAGTTATAAATAACATAGTAAGAGATTACGTAATTCACTTATGGACCATTTTTATGTTTCCATGTTTCCAAATGCACTAAAATTACATAGTCTTTGAGAATATTTTTTGTAATGTAATGAATATTATGAAAACGTTATTTAGTATTTAGGTATGAGAATCAAAGGTATTTATAGTCAGTATTAGAAAATTGGATAAGAAAACATTAGTGACATCCTTAGGTATATTTCTAAGGATATGTCTTAGCATGTCTCTAAGAATAAGTCTAATGATGAGTCAATGTTTATGACAATTTCCAAGAATTTTGGTAAAGGATTGAGAGAGTGGTTTTAATGAAATTATATCCCTCAATGGATACTATAAGTGGATGTTACTATAGAACAAAAGAAAATAGGGGTCAAATACTGAAAACATGGTATTGAGTATGACTCGATTGGGAACTGGTTCATGCCAACGAGCCATGATAGACACCTTGTTTTACAATCACAACATCCATTATTTGTAAATTCAAAAACACATTATGAACCATCATGAAGTATTTAAATAGGGTAAGATTATTAATTAACTAGGAAACTTATATGGTGTTATATATTGCATTGAAGGAGTCATGACTTAGACATATTTTAAGTGATTTTTCATGGTTATATGGTTCTACCTCATGATTTGTTTTTATGGTACTATACATTTTGGTTTTGGTAAATGGATTGAACTAGAAGGAATAGTGTTAAAACTAGATGCAACACAAAATGTAGTTATTTTCCTTGAGGGAAACCAAATGATATGGGAGTTGAATTCAAAATCATACGGATATGTTAAAACAAAATTTTCAGGCTACAAATCATAATGAACATATAAATTAAAAAAAGGGTACAAAATTTTGATAATACCTTGACGAGACAACATCCAACACCCTTGAGTTGATATTTTGAGACTATAGATTTTGATAATTGATTGGTATGAATAAAAATATATTCTTCATTTTCACGAGTTTGGAAAATAAAAAATTAATTTTTCCAATATACTATTTTTATGGAAAATCTGATCAATGTTGGACTCTTATCAATTACTTGAGGAAATAAGATGAAATTAAATCCTAGGATTCATAAGAGTTCAAGAACATATTTTTCAATTAATACAGTCCTTGTATTTTTTATGGGAATATGGAGATGGAGTTCCTTGATGTAATGAAAAATAATGATGTATCAGTTGGTACATATGAAGAAGATTTAACAAGACTTGTGAGGTATGATTATACTACAATCATTCAATTATTTAGTGGCCCAAAAAAATCATTAATGGTATCTATCCATAAAATAAATTATTACATGTGAATATTTTGTTTTATGTTCTATCAATGTGGACATTAAGGTTAGAGTTTTGTATCAATATCATGATTTTACAATAAATATAAGATGTATTTCAATGGAATATATAAGAACTATACAGATAAGAAGGAAATGTTTCCATACTACACATAGTGTGGGAAGAAACATGGGGGGATGGTCTTAAGTGGAATACTAAATGTTTTATGTGTGGAAGGGTGGGTAAATGAAAATATAAATTCATAAGTTATGGGAAAAAGTTATCTAGTGATGTGAAAAATGAGAAATGCTTATATAATGAACCACCAAGACATCATTTTTTTTCTATTTCAGGATGTCTTGGTATTTTGATAATAAGTTCCCCAATTTAAGAGATAAATTGGATGATTGTAAAAAAAACTATAAAGTCAAATGAAAAAAGGAAAGATATGTTATCATAATAAATAACGTAAACCATGACAATTAAGGAATAATTATCACCTTCTCATTATTTTGGAATTAAATATTTGATTTTTTATGAATGACCCCTATGAAAAACTTATTGTTAATCCTTCAGTGTAATTTATTGTTGTTTTCTACATGGGTTCTGGAATAATTAATTAAAATTTTCAATTAGTTTAATGATGAAACCACACTTCCAATGATATTTTTTAAAGATACATGATTATATGATAAATGGATAAACATGTAGGTTTTCAATATTCATTTATGGTAAATCGTTTTATTAAGTTCTTTCAAGAGAATAAATAATACAGTTATTGACAAGTAATGTTTGTGAAAATCAAGAGATACTTTATGATATATATGGGATCAATGTATATGGGTTTTGAGAAATTTTGAATCATTATTTATAATGTTTTACATTTTCATATTTGAGAAGGGTTTAAAAGGATTAAAAATTTATGAAATGGAATATATAGTACATTGTTTGAGGTTTTAGAGATTAGTGTATCAGAGTATGAATATCTATCCATATAGGAAAAATTATTCTAGCAATTTTTTCTATGATGATAAATAAAGATAGATGAAATGACCTGTCATTCTATTTATGGATCTCATGATCTAATAGAGTTTCTGGAATGATAAATTCCCCTTCACTTCACGGGGTACGAGATGAAGTTTAAATTGATCAAGGCACATCCAAAGGGTTAGATTGTTCATATGAAATGGAATGAAATAAAATATGTATAACCACTTTCATAAATTCTTCTACTTTACAAAAATGATATTGAATTAAAATGGTGTCCTATTGAAATAATTTTTATGATATCAATGACTATTTCACACATATTTAATTTATAGTTTTTTGGTTGTTAGATTTTATAAATCAAATAATTTCTTTTTAAATGTGATCTCTATGAATCTTCAATTATTTATTATTTTCCTTCATGTCCAGATATTCACTTCCAACATATGTTGTCTTATCTGGTAACCTAATTTTGAGTAAGTTTGGTTAGCCGTTATGTTACTGACATTCTATTTTTGGAATAATGATTTATTATTAATTTTTTTACAATGTTTTTTCTATGAAAATAACTATACATTAATAATGTATTATTGAACCAAACTAATCTTTAGGGAAAAACTATTTTATGGGGGATGAATGTAACACCCTGAGTTTTGATGAAACTTATTTTTATTTAAAATAAATTAAATTTATGTATTTTCTTTCAGTAGACACTAATAAAATTTAGTATTACTTAATATTCAAAAAAAAAGTTCATCATGAACTACATGAAACAATAAGTTTGGACTGTGTAACATGAAATACCATATTTAGACTCCATTACACAAAAATTCAAACATAGCATGTGTTACATGCATTAATGCGTTTAAATAAAACATGTCATAATATTATAATACTAATATGGTCATAAATAATTATTTATAATTAAGGGTATGAATAGGATTAAATAAATTATTAAAAAATTATTTAAAAATGTTTATGTAATGATTATTTTTATTATCAGTTAATTATAAATTGAAATAGAACCTTTTGGTCAATAACATGAAATATTTTCCTGAAAAAAATTTCTATGTGCACATGTGTGTTTTAAATCAAAAATAAAAAAAACAATTTTGATGAATTATTTTAATGATATATATATATTATTCAATTAATTATTTTACATTCATCATATTTATTTTCAAGAGAAGAGATAAGAATAAATCTATTTTTACACATAAAAAGATGTATTTTTCTAAAAGGATGTTTCACCGAATTTTAATTCAGTAATTACTTTGAAAATAAATTTTCAAAATTTATCAAAAATGATTTAATTTTTTTTTTTAAAATCATAACATTAAAATTATCATAGGGTAAATTATTGGGATATTTCAAAACAGATTACTATTTTTATGAATAGATAAAAATGTTGAATTTTAATTGAAAACTACATTTTTGTTTGAATTATTTATATAGTTAGAATATAATTTAATATTTTAAATGTATAATTATTTAATTTATATATAAATTAATCTAATTAATGAAGTTTTAATCTATATCAAATTGAAATTTGATATAAAAACATTTCAATTGTACAAACATTTTCTCATTAAAAATATATTGTGTTGTCCCGTCTATGGAATTTATTTTCAATTAATTTATGACACATATATGAATTGAAATTTGAAAAATAGAGTCAATATTTATAATAATAATAATTTTTAATTTCTAATAACACCAACTTAATTTTGACAAATTTTATTAGTGGAAACATTTAAAATAAATCGTGGCCTTTAAGAGAAAAACATGCTTATAGAGAGACTAAACATTAAAAATAACAGAAAATGACATATAAACTTGTCCAAAATTCATTGTATTTTCTATATCTGGACCACATACTATATTTTTTATAAAATACTTTATTATTCTTGGAACATTATTTAACTGAGACCTACAAATAGTCTTTATCTTTTGGTATTTACATGTTTTCCACTCACCCCCATTATATAAGTCCACAACTATATCCCTCTTTCCACAACTCTCAATCCCATTGGATTGGATAGTAACTATTCAAATATCTTCCAAAAATCCCATAACTAATCCTAGAAGTCTATATTTTAGCATAATGATAAATAATGGAGGACTTTCATGGAATCCAAATGATGATACCTAAAGAAGAGGTAACATTAATCAATGAATGTTTCTATTTTTTAAGCCTAAAACCCCATTAGTTTTTTATATCTTTATTATATAATAACTTATTTATATTAAATATATTAATATATTTTTAGTTATTTTTATAAAATACCACTTCATACACATCCATCTAATGGGATATGAAATCATTGTTCATGTGTACGACCGACTACTCCTATGAGATCCATTGTTGTTTGTTCTTCGATTACAACATTTAAATACCGAGAATAATTATGTATTTAAAGATTGTATAATTTTTTTTCATATTATTTTATTATTATTATGTTATTTTGAAATCACACATACTGTTATGCTTTCCATTTTGTGGTAACACGATAACGTCGTTTGTGTATACGAAGGGCTTCAACCCCTTGAAATTATGTCACTCATTCATGCCCTACAATGAATGTATTAAGGATGGTTTTAATAAAAATATATTATAAATATGACCTAATAATGTTTCTATATTATAATATATCTCATAATCCTTTTTCTGTTAATCCAAAAAATAAAGGAAAGAAACAGTCATGCGTACATATGTCCTACCGTCTCCATGAATAGTGTATATAATTTCTTATAGCTATCTTGTTTAGATTATTATCAATAAATATATAATGAATACTTATATGGTATTTATATCATTGGTATCAAAATATATATTATTAAATCCTGGTCTAATTATGAGGACCAAGAACAACAATTCAAAACATGTATGCGAAACAAATCTGTTAATACCAAAAACGAAAATTTAATAGGAAATTTTTAATAAAATTGTAGTAAAAGGTCACTATAAAATCATATATGGTATGGTATAAATTTATTTGGTTCTATAAAATATTTTTAATAAAATAATATTTGTTATACTTGGTGATCAAATGAGTAAAAATGAAGTCATGAGTTAAGGTAAGGGATTTACGTCTCACCTTTATTTTCTATGAGATATAGGATATGTTCACCACATACGTCCTTTATGTTGTGTGTATAATATACATGTATTTATTTTAGGATTATTATAATTGATATTTTTAATTTAAAAATCCATTTGAGTATCTCTATTTCAGTGTTTTATGGTTTGAATGTTACTCTAATGGTAAGTGAATTTTGTCTCAATTTCCCTTCCTCATGACAATAGTTATGTTATGCACCTATATTATTTTATAATGTGTATATACTACTAATTTTACATGTTATACAAAGAAAATAATTATTTTCATTGTATTTTAAGCTTCATGCCATTTTGTTCTTCAATTGGGTTTAAGATTAAATGTTTCCAAATTGGAAACAGTTTATTCTTACATTATCATCATTTATCGGGATTGTTTATGATTATGCTTTTGTTGATAAATTATTATGACATATATATATATATATATATATATATAATTCTAGTAAAATTTATTATAAAAAACTTAATCAAGATTTATTCATGTAATTTTTCTAATCATTCAATCATTGTTACTTATAATAATTATTAAATGTTTTTTTATGCAAATCCAAATTTATTTCTCTCTTTAGTCAAAAAAATATTTTCCATTCCAAATTTTGTTTTGTAAAAAATTTCTACAATTTTTTGTTCAATTATACTTATATTTTTAAAATCAATTTTCACAGTTATTTTACCCTTTTATAAATATTTTTAAAATTTATATTCTTGTTCTTTTCTGATCAAGTAAATTTTCATAACTTTTAATGGGGAAAAGTAATGTTTGGAATGTATGGATTTATCTTCTGTTTGGACACTCATTTCATTTAATAATTTGTTACAATAATATAAGATATTATTTTAAGGAAATGTTTTATCTAATATTCTAAAAATTCATTTCTTTAATGTTCCTTATAATGAAAAAACATTTCCATTTTTAATGGTTTAAAAATAATTTTTCATAGGTGAACTGATATGTTTCTCATGATATATTTTAAATGATCTTTCAAAATTATTTCACATTTATAATTACATCTATTTTAATTACTCATTCCTTAAAAGTATTATGATTCATGCAATGAATTCTAAATCATTATTATAATTTTTTATGTTTATGATGAAATGATTTTTATGAAATCAATTTCACTTCCATAGGTTATACTCTGTTAAGATACTTATGAAACCCACTTATTTTCAATTGTTATTCTATGATAAAATGATTATGAAACACATATATTTTCCAGAGGTTATGATATGATGAATTTTTTATTACCCATTTTACATCATGGTTTATGATATGATGAATGTTAATGGTCTTTTGGAACACATATTTATGATTTTTCAATGTGTACGGTCGGACCTATATCTCCCTCCAATTAATTGGGTAATGATAAATGTGCTATGAGATCAAAGGGAACATGGGGGGTATCAAATTCCCAAAATAAGAGGGTAAATGGGATGTCATCCCAAGAATAAAATGATAGGGTTCACAGGACGTCACCCATATCCTAAAACAACATGGTACATAGGTGGTCATCCCTAGACCGAAGCTGGTACACATGTGATTATCTCAAGTCTAACATGTTATCAAATTCTTCGTAGTTATTCTTGCTATAATATTTTATACGTTTATATGTATTCAGCATTTTCATTTCTTATGTCTTTGTTATTCGATAATGGATTATGTTAATTTATTCCCTTATGATTCATTTCTTATAAACTATATATATTTATTCCCCCAATCATGATTTTTATAGTTGATATATACATAATGATTTTCAAATATTTTTCTCATGTTCTCATACACTCATTTTCATGATTATTCTTATGTATCTCCCTTTTTTATCATTTTTTAGAATCTCATCTCACCATTTCATTTATTTCCTTTCCCTAGGTTATGAATATATTTATAATCTATGACATCTCTAAAAAGGGTTATAGTTATGAGTGATGTAGAGAGAGATGATTTAGTTTACTTATGGACCAGTTTTTATGTTCCCATGTTTCCAAATTCACTAAAAATTCATGGTATTGGGATGTTTAATTGTTTTATGAAATAATTTTTTTGAAAAACGATGTAATGTATATGTGTGAGAATCTAGGGTATAAATATTTTGTCTTGGAAGGATCCACTAAGATTTCTTCATTGGTCCGATGTTCCAAAACAATGGAACTTATTGAAACTAGAACTCAAAATTACTAAATATACCCAACATATTCTCCTTAGAGACTTTAATATGTCCTATAGTTGATCTTCACACTCCTCATGAATTTGTTAATATCATATAATATCATAAAAATAATACAAAAATATTATCATGGTTATCTATAGAGACTTTATTCATCAAATCCATAAATATGGCAGTAAAATTAATCAAGTAAAATGAAATAAATAAAATCATACAGAACATATCTTATTCAAAAGATAGCCTTTGTGATATATGTTTTCATCACCCATATCTGATGATACCCCGATCAAATGATATTTTTAAATAATTATGTATCCTCATAAATAAGGTCATTCAAATCATCAATCCTTTAAAAGGATATTTTTTTCTTCACTGTGATCTCATTATGTTATATATAATAAATGAAAAGTTGTATTGATCTATCCTTCTTCTTTTTAACAAAATAGGTGATACCCTAGGAGACAAGAATGGTCGAATAAAATATTCCCTAAATTTATTTGTATGTTTCTTCATTAATTCCCCTAACTCTATATAATCTATAATATATGGGGCCTTTGATATTACATTGGTTCCATGTGTGAGTTCAACTGAGATTATTACCTATCTTTAGTGGGGAGGACTATGTAACTCTATAGGAAATAAGTATATATATTCCAGAATAATATGGGAAATTTTTATCTTTCTAGAATTTTGTTATTATTTTTTTCAGCAATAATATCCTAAATGAATATTGTATGAGGAATTTATAGACAACGTTCTGGATATAATATATCTCCTTAAAAAATAACTCATGGTAGGCTATTTATGATAATTTAAATTTATTTTATTATATAATTGATCATATAATATTACATATAGATCCATTGTATCTCTAGAATAGTGTCAAATTCTATAATGGGAATGAATAATGTATTGGTGATGATATTATACTCCCTAGATTTGACAATGTAATTTTTAAACACAATTGATGTTGGATTATTACCCTATGAGTTATTTTTAACAAATCTACTTCTACATGTTATGGGATATATTCTATATTACATAAATAAAATAATGATATAATAGAATATTTAGAACCAGTGTAAAATAATGTATGTACTATTTTTGATATTTTATTTTTTTACCTTCAACTACATCATTTAAAGCCACTAAATCATATGTTGTGATTGTAAAATCATCACATTTCTCCCTTTTACAATTATAAGGTTTATGGTTGTTTACCATCATTTTCATATGATTTAAAATTTATTTGAAAAGTTCTCAAAAGGCCCACACATGAATCATTGAACATCATGATATGATTTCCTTATCATCCCATTTTGGATTATATCGATATGTTAAGGATTCACCTCACTATGACAATTATGGTTTATAAAGGAATCTATTTTGTACTTGTATCACTTTATACTTCGATTCATGTTGTTACCTAAATATTTAATCCCACATTTTTTGAATGTGGGAAATTGAAGTTAATTTCTTCCTCTTACATGATCAAATATTTTCTATGATTTTTGGATCCATTTATCATTTTTTTCATTCATCGTATGTGACTACTATATCTCTCCAAACTCCATTAAAACCTTCAAATTAGTTCACAAAATCAAATAATATATTTCATAATATCAAATTTCTATATTAATTCATATATGGGGCCTACTCACAATAAAGAACCTATCAATCATTCCCTTTAGATCACTAATGATTTAATAAGTGTATCAAGAAAACCCGATAATGTTTATTTATTAGTGTCACAATAATTTATTTTTCTTTTTATTTAGATCTATGAATTCTAAATCTATTTTAATTTTAATTTATTTGGGAAACAATTTGTGAAAAAATATCCTATTGAAATCTTTCATGTTCAAAGAATCAATCTCCCATTTTGGATTCATTTCTTTATCAGTGTACACCATATATATTCTTCTCTTTAGAAGAGATATATTATGATGGAGAATATCTCTTGATCTGACCAATATATTATATAAATTTTTTTTCATATTGAGTTAACCCATTTTTCATCAATTAATGAATCAATATATTCACTAAAGAAACCTAGTCATCAATGCATGTACAACTAAACTTAATTTTTTTTCTCTTCATGGTAGATATGGATTCTCCAAATGATTCTGTTTTTTTACATAGAATATGTGATATTTAATTCATCATACCCAAAAATTATTTCATTTTATATTTCATCCTGTTATCATGTTCATATGTTCATCATCCATTTCACTCATCATTTACGTGGTTCCCCATATTTCATAATATTTATTAAAAAGGAGAGAAAAATTTTGAGAACTATGTTGCTTTTATAAAAATTTAATTCTAAATAGATTTTACTTTCTAAAAAACACGTTTAAAAATGTTATTATTTTAATATCTTATAATTATAATTAAACTTTGTATATATCCTTCATAATGGTTCATAAAAAGCATGCTATTTAGAAAACATTTCCCCTATGACTTTCTAATCTGGTGTGAAGTCAGATAAATTTTAACACACTAAGTGACCATCGATTTAAATCCCAATACCCCATTTTTTGGGTTATTACTCCTTGGAAAAAAAATTCCAGTTCCACATAACCTAGTAGTGCCTAAATAATGATTTCATTTTTAAGAAACCAATCACATAATACCACTCCAAAATCTTTATATTTTTTATATATTTATAATTATCCCTTGGGTTCTTACTAATGTTTTTTTATCCTCATTGCTATAAATATAAAAATTCTGCTCTAATACCAAATATGTCATCCAACCTATATAATATATATATATATAATTCATTACAAGAAAAAATACACAACAACTTATAGGATCATTTATGGTTTAGTTTTATAGAAATTAGAAATGTCAAAATGAATGGAAAAAAAAATAATCAAATAAACTTTAAATGAATATAATAGCATCAAACTAAGTTACTTTTACATAATTTAATATCTTATGAAATGACATCAAAAGATATGGGTGAGCATAAATCCTGATAAAGAGAATAAAAAAATCAGATATTTTTTATATGACCAAGAGGGAAAATAGGGAATGATCATAAGAAAATGAGGTCTATTATAATAGAAATATCATGAATCATAACATGGAAATGTGGATAAAACATAAAAATGGGACATCCATAATCACATAACATTATTTAATCACTCATGTTTCATAAATCATAACAGAAAGAGTATTCATGAAATTATCTTAATGCATGTCCTCTATAAATATTATTTTTACACCCAATAAATTGGAGAACTATCTGGGTGTGCCCTTCATATTTATTAATTCATGTGACGTATATATTCTATACAAAATAATTTTATAAATAACAAATTTAGAAAAAATAATGTGTTTAATTTAAAACCATTGTATGTATAATTTCCTAATGACATGAAAATTACATCATGATTAACCTAGGGAAAGATAATGTGGGTTTCATACATGTAAATCCCTAAATCAATAGATTATATTTTAAAATATATTAATATGAATAGATTATGAAATGGATTATTTATTAATATTATGAAAATTTATCAGGTAAAAGAGATAAATTCATCAATTGAATTCAGTAGTATGAAAGTATAAAATGTGGATTAAATAAATTGAATAATTGGATGAGATGAGGGTTGATCAATGATAAACCAAACTTTTTGAAATAAAAGGAAAATAGTAAAGGCAATGAAATTATTTTAATCAAACATTTATTAAAAATTCCATAAAATTGGTACTTTAACTAAAATGATGAAATATAGAACTACATTGCCTCAAAATGTTTCTTCATAAAACATGATGATGGAACCATAAAGAAATGAGTAAAACTATTAGAGAAAATTTGGGAGGTTAAATAACCTAAACCTAAATGATATTGATTTTGAGTGGAGATAAATGATGGATGGGTGGGAATTTATATAATAATATTTGGAACATTTTAATCATTTTTATTATAGTTCATGGAGTTATAGGTTGAGGAAAATAAAAAATAATTAGATTTTCTATAATTCTTTCTCATTGTTTTAGAAATTTGAGTAATTTCTTAAGTGTTTTGATATATAATAACTGAAATACATATTTGAATATAAGATTAAAAAATGCAAAAGTGATTTTCCCACAAAATATTGTCTTAAAATCATAATTTCTGTTTTAAGTTTTTGAAAGTCATTTTTATGTTCATAAAATAATTAAAATCAATTAAAATACATAATATTAATAAAATAACATATT
This sequence comes from Viscum album, assembly GCA_963277665.1. Classification (NCBI taxonomy): domain Eukaryota; kingdom Viridiplantae; phylum Streptophyta; class Magnoliopsida; order Santalales; family Viscaceae; genus Viscum; species Viscum album. The sequence goes on from OY728123.1 coordinate 1,343,322,777, forward strand.
CTCGGTCATGTATTATGTATAATTAAAAATTACATAAATATTACATATATATATGATGTCATAAATCATTCCCAAAACCCAAAAATATATTTGTACTATTTAATGAAAAATAATGTGTTTTATGTTATTCTAATAAATTAACCCCTACCTAATGTTAACCTTATTCTTTCAAATATAATGTTCATTTCCTCAGAATAAATTTTCAATTAGGATAATTTTAACATTAAAACAAAAACAATATTATTATTTAAAAATAAAAATTTTATGACACAATAAATTTTCTAACACATATTAAAATTTCAAAGGCCATTGTAAAATTATATAATAATTTATATTTAAATAAATAGTTTATTAAAAGGATATTTTATGAATGCACACTTTATAAGGATTACCTAATTTTGTTATAAAAGTTTATATATATTTTAATATTTCATATGTACATGTATCCACAAATTAAATTATCAAATCAATATTATTTTCTTGAATATTTTATTATAAAAAATAATACTAAAAATGATATTGAAAAAAATAAGAATTTAATTTATAAAAATGAAATTTAACTTTCATAACACAATGTTCAATACACATAACACCTTATTACACAGACTAACTACCTTAGGGTAAGGTGTGTCGTGGTGGAAGTTTCATGGAGTGTATTAGCTAAAATTGACCTAGTGTGGATATACATTAACATTAAGTTCTCCCATAGTCAATTTCATTCAATAATCTCATCTTGAATCTCTTCTTGTGATTGGTAGCGGGTGTAGCCAATTGATTTTAACCCCCTACATCTTTTAATAAATTGGCTTTATATTGAATCACTACACTAGTTGTGGACATCGTTTGTTCTTTCTCAGAAAATTATCATTTCTAATTACATTTAATAAACATTAATCCTAATGGATAAATTATTACCAATGAACATAGATCCCAACAGATAGGTCAAAATTCCAGTAGTCAGTCTACTACTCAATTGGTGAAATTATCTCATATGAATAAAATTTCATTTCATTATAAATAATTCACTATAATTCCTCTCAGTTTTAAATATAATATCTCATAAAAATGATTAATATTTTATTAATTTTTTTAAATTTCTATAGAGTTTATTTGCGGGGAGAGAATACTAGCAGACTAGAATGATGCAGGTTTTCCCACTATACATTTTTTTTATTTTTTTCCATTGTAATATTTTCTTTTTCATAGGTTTAGCTGCTGAAAAATGAAATTTTCATCATTAATGAAAAAGATTTTTTTTAAAAAGTGATTTTTTGTATTATGATTAATATTTTAATAAAATTTATGTGACATATATTCAGGAATAAATGTTAACAAATAAGGTCTTAATCATTACACACAATCATATTTATAATCCCCATTCTTTGAGTGTTTCATCATAGATTTGAATAAAACAGAATCTAAATTATCATTTGAAATGGACACATTGTTATTTATCATCATTTTAGATGAAATAAGAGTTCAATATATGTTTTACAATGTTATCTTATTTGTTTAGTTTTCTTCAATAACTAATAATTGTGAATTAAACATAATTTTAATTCACCACAAGATTATTCCTGGCAACTTTTGTAACATCAATTACCTCCCCGAGACCATGAACATCTTCCACACGACAATATAACTGATTGAAAAATACATCAACTGTATAATTTACAATCACTAATATATATTCATACATGTTCCACAATTTTTTCATATTTTTTCTCATTAATTTAGGTCAACATCTGATTTTTTTAGAAGCTCCTCCCATGGTGAATGTGATGTCTTTTATGACATCACATTTTTATAAGAGGGTTAGTTGATGCCACCCATAAAGTATTAATATCTAAGGAATTTATCTCTAAATACTTTTTATTTTTGTATATTATAGCTCAATTATCTATACTTTTTGAGATTCAATGAATTTATAAAATTTAAATATCCATACACAAGGACAATAGATAACAATGTATTCAATTTTTACATGTCTTGGAATCACTACATTAAAAAAGGATAGTACATTATGGTTGAAAATAGTAATTATACATATGATTGGGAAACAACCTCACCCTAAATAATTTATATAGTACCAAATGATATTACCAACAAAGGAACATACCCTGAGTGTTGGGTAGGGGTTAATACTGGTATTTTTCTTCAAAATAATATTCTAACAAATTACTAAGATCACTAATATGTATTTGTCACTAACTATATAAGGTGATAAAGACAGTAAAATGGAATAATATAGTATTTTAATGGTATAAAAAATAGTATAATCCAAGTTAAATGAAGTGAAAGTTTCATATACATGATAGACACCATAGAAAACATCTATTGGGTTGGTTACACAGGAGAGATAACAAACTGACCCTTCGTGTTGACAACTATAAATATAAAAAAATAAACACATAATGCTTAATTATAGATAGAAAATAACTATTTTGAAATTATTATACTCCAAGATCAATATATAATAATAATACATTAGGTTGGTGTAGCATAATCACACTATTCTAATGACATTTCAGTCACAGTAGCTCTAGAAAAAACATATCTTTATCTTTCACCTTATATCCCATAAGTTTTTAACTCCACTCTCATCTATAGTTGCTGGAATAACTATTATACCCTAAAAATAATTTAATGTAATATAAACCATGAATGAAAAAATTATGAATCTCTTACTTCTACTAATGTTTCTCTATTAGACATAAATTCTTTTTTTGATAACACTCTAAAATTTGACCATGTGTTTATGTATTATTTTTCATTATCATTTTATCATTTGAAAATAGCGAATTTATATATTAGAAAAAATGAAATTTCGTGTGGAATAATTTTTTGAAAAAACAAAATCACATTTTCTTTATTGACTAATATATTTTAAAAATATAGTCCTCATATGCTTTAGAAACAAACACATCACAAACATTAAGTTCCGTTATGTTGGATGCATATACACCACCTTAAAAAGAACAAACCAAAATGTACCATAAGATAACTGTTAAAATGAAATTATATTCTACATTAGGTATATTATAATGTTTTTTACAAATGTTTGAATCGTTTTTTCTCAAAACAAATTGACACATAGGTAGATGAAATCTGATCTATTTGTAGAGCTAAAATAATGAATATATATAGCAGTTTCATAATTAAAAATCTCTATATAATGGTTATTCAAAACCATAAATTTTATATACACAAGATATGTTGATTTTGATGAAATATAGATATATAAAAATTTCACAAATACCGGTCTAAAATTATTCTTTTTAAAGAAAAAATTTACAATTCCTTCAAAACACTTCCACCCTTAAAAAAAGAACTCCAGTCATTCATAAATATTGTATTGAAAATAACTTCAAGATTATTGTAAAATAAACACAACCAAAATGACATACTATGTGTTCTTGTTCCAAGAATTATCAAAATTAAATAGTGGGTAATATAATTCTATAACCAACCACACATAATTATATCAATTAATATATGCTCTAAATTCAAATGAATGAAATTGGAAATTAATCGAAAGAAATAATATAATTATCCAATGAATATGAAATGGGATATAAAAAAAATAATGAGGTAAAACATAAATAATCCAAAAATGATAAGTCAGGATTCCTAGACTTTATATCCCTAATAAAATTAAATGATGATGAGAAGATTATAACATATGAAGCATATACCACATTGTACTTTTTTGAAACAAATATAAAAAATTGTATTAAATTCGACTAAAATATAAATTTCTTTTAGTTATTTTTTATATTAAAAGAAAGTAATAATGAATTATTTTTATATAAAGAAGAAATGTAATTAAAATGTTTATATGAACATGGAATATGAAGAAAGAAAATATGATCCACTATAAATAAAATGGGGTAATGTGATGGAAGAAGGAATGACCATGAAATTTAAAGGAAGTAGGGGAAAATAGTACCCTTAAAAACTTTGTAATAAAGAAAAAAAATTATATGTAAAATGAATAAAATGTAGTAATTTATACATCCATGTAACCATTTAAAATTTATCCTGAGGGGATAGATAGATTCCAACTAATATAATATTATTCAACTTTCTTACTCCTGAATTACTCAAACACACTCTAACATCCATTATAATCAATATTAATATCTAAATAATATATTTAAGATCCTTATTTGTATTTATTACCTTTTATATTAAACAATTAGGTTCATTTATTTGATATATTTATATATATAGTCATAGTTTATAGGGTTCATTACATGTTAGTAATTTTTATTATTTCAAATCTATTTTGGTAAGGTGGTTCTAATTATTGTTTCTTCTCATAATCCCATAATCTATATAGTTATAATTTTACATGAACTATAATTCTATAATGATTTTCAAACCATATTTTCATTTTATAGATGTCATATGCATGACTTAACATTAAATAGTAAATGATTCTCTCAACGGTGATTATATGTACAACCATAAGATATTTTTTCAAAAAATTATTTAATAATAATATTACCATTAAAAACTCAAAAAATAATGAGTATTTATTCTCAAATTATATATATTATTAATATATATGTTTTTATAATCATATATGATAAAAATGTTCAAAATAATATAGAATTGTTCATGTATATGGTTGAATTGAACCAAACAGAAATATTCCACTGTGAATTATTATGTTAAGAGAAGTAGATATATAATTATAATATCATTTTAAATTAAGTATAATAATATTAAAATTTTGATATTACATTATAAAGTTGAATTTAAGAATATTAAGATGTGAATCATGATGGAAAAGAGAGAAAATAATTCAAAATATGTATAAAATACCATATTCTCCCAACAACAACCATTATAATGAATGATTTATATAGAAAAATAGAGGATGGAGGTTAGGTGAATATTGAAGATGGTATGAAACATGAGTTATTTTTTAGAATTGGTATGGTGGGGTTCACATTATATATTATTATGAGTGGAATATTTTCAAATACTGATATAATATTTAAGGATGGTCATTCTGAGTTTTGAAAATGACTCTTAAGTGGACCAAAAATAATAGTCAATAATACCTCAATTATTATAATTTATACCCTTTTATAAAGTTTTTTGGAATATTATTTAAATAATTTACACTATAATTCCAAAAATTATACACCATCTGAAAACGTTAATGGATGAAATAATATTTAAAGCATCTTCAATAAGAAGATAATAGACCACTTTTAATGTTCCTACAACCCCAACATAAATCAACACACTAAATTAAACCTCACACTAGATAAAGAAAAACTAACAGAAAATAATAAATGTACAAAATAAATTTAAATTAAATGAAATAATAAGTTACATGGTTCACACATTAAGTCTTTCATACATGGGAGAACACTGTTGCATTTTCATTGATTCATAAGTTACCAGAAATATAATAATTATCATAGAATAAACAACTAGATCAATAATAACAGGTAATATATTAATCATATCCCCACATGTATAAAAGTGTTACAACCAACTTATAGTATTATATATTGGATACATCGGCTCAACTAACATTTGATATTTAAAAAAATCACTTTATTTTAGAGGGTAACTGCTGATTTCTTATGTCAAGTACATCTCCAATATCTAACATTGGGTTAATTGTATAAGTTTATTATATATATATATATTTAAATTTATTACATACCTATCTATTATTAAAAAAACAACCTAGGAAGGTTTTTTTATAAAAAATAGAATTAATTTTCATTAAAAAAATCCATATTCCATATATTTTTGACCATTGAATAGTACACATTGAATATGAAAATCTATCACACAAAACACCCTCTTTTACTAGAACCTTATATTTCCACTATTTGATCAAGACAATGGTAACAACCGTATTTTCCACACCTTACTATCTGAATAAAAATAATATCAGACTTCACATTACTGATAATCTTCCACATGAATTCTAATTATAAGAAACTCCATAAATCCCCAAAACATAGGCCAAAAAACAATACTATAAAAATTCTATACAAAATAATATCTCCAACAAAATCTATATAAATTAACCCTATTGAGGTATAATATTGCCTCATAATTTCATGCATTAGAACCATGGGGAATTTATTAAATATTTATTATCTTATAGATATTTTTTAAAACATTACCTCCCTATCCTTTAACTTTTTTTTGAAATAATGTTATATTAGATTGATATACCTTGTCCAATCAAAAAATACCCAATTATTCACCAAATATATTTCACTCCAACTATTATATTAGATCCATCCACCTTCAATTATTCTTCTATGGTCCATTAAAAAACATTAACCATATGAATTCAATCAAAACATATGTTTCGTCAATATTTTCCACATCCATTTTAAAAAATGATAAAATCAGTTCTATCCTTATCATTGAGAAAACAACTATTCCATTAAATGTCAACATGTAGTATATTACACTATCTCATGAAGCTGAATCTCTCCCAAATGTTACATTTAAACACCCATATAGGATATCATATTTCTGGAAAAATATTCACATATCTTATTATAATTTAATATTCTAGACGATCTATTTTATGTACTTATGTTTTTAATTCCACGGAATTAATAATAAATGGCATATAAATCCAACTAAAAATAAAATTTTTTGGTGGGTACACACAATGGAATGCTTCAAACCATATACCATATATGTAAATAGATATATGTAGTTGAATTTATTTTTTTTGGAAATTTATCTCTGTATAATATGATGTGTTTGGTAAATTGTGTCTAGAATGGATTATATCAATATATTAAAAACCATTTAATTATCTTTTAGAAATAATTCAATTGAGTTAGCACAAAAATACATTCTTTCCTATATCTACGAATCATCATTATAATGATTTCATATTACGCCATGAGTTATTTCTTATTTTTTCCTAAAGAAAAAAAAATTAATTTAATTTTAAATATTCATTATTTTATATCCTCCAATAAGTATTTCATCAATAAACAAGGCTAGGATGATAAAAAATTCATCTAAAAATTACTTAAGGAATAAAAACTAACATGTGATTATCATCCTAAAACATTTCTTATCAATGGTGTAGTTAAAATATAGATTCATCAGCTTGTTTCTTATTTTTGGTTATATAGGATTCACTTAAACATACTCACTATGTACTTGTTTTTATTGTCTTCAAAACAAAATTGTAGTATCATAAAAATTTCCTCCTTCAAATCTCAATTACGGTATATTATTTTTTATATTCTTATTAAATATGTTTTTGATTGATATCATGCAGAACTTTTTTTTTTGATAATATTTCTATAAATTCAACTCCTTAAAATCCTTTGAAAATATGCCTTTCATTTTCCATATTCTTACTATTAGAATCATCTTTAAAAATTAACAGTCATTTTTTCTCAAGTGTTGTATTCTATTTTGATATTTATATTAGATAATGTGATACATTTTTTGATTATTTATTCCTAACATAATTTTCATCAAAATTAACATCCTTGATATTATAAAACTAAACTTACTTTATCTCGACCTTCTCAATAGAAAGAAAAAATTCCATAAAATATTAAAAACATGATTATCTAAATCCCTTGATACATACTGTTATTTCCTAAGTAAAATCATGTAATTTTACTAACCTGATATATAATAAAATTTTGTGCCTACCTAGCCAACCTAAAAAAAAATTTCATTAAATAAAACTGAGTCCTACCCATTTTAAATAAACCCAATGAATTTACTTTCCATTCTACATGGAACCACATTAAAAAAAACATTTCTCATGGAATATATACTTAAATTTTATACACATCATGGAATGGACCACATATTTATCTATGGTTTTCTTAACTATATAACAACTCTAGTGGGATTAAACCTCATTATTGTAGTTTTCAAGAGTTTACTTTTAAATATTTATACATCCCAAAATATTTAATATTTCTTCTAAATAATATATCGATTCTTTTACTAAAAATTAGTATAGCGATACAAAAACTATTGGAGGGTTTAGTTTCAAGAAATTTTAATATATAAACTTTACTCTATAAAGTATTTTTTTTAAATTATATGAGTAAGATTTTTCATAGCCTAATTCAATTGATACATAAACATAAAATTCTTGGCTCTAACTCCAACCATTCAATGTTTTTAGTTCATAAAAATATAATATTCTAGATTTTTTTACTACCATATACACCATAATTATTCTAAAAATAACCATTCTAAAATATACATATATTTTATTATATAACATGAAATACCTAAAAGACAATATAATGAAATTATAATCATCGATTTATATACCTACAGTTTTTTCATAAAAACATCATATCCTATAAAAATTTGTACAACTTTCCTACCAACTATAAAACACATATGATAATTAATATATAATTATGATAAAAATATAAATTATTATAAATTATTATCTATATAATATCATATAGGTATAGAGTTCATAGAATTATAGAAAACCCTAACATAAAAATTTGATAATTCTCTACAATATATTTAAAAAAATGTTTTATGTTTATGATAATTTTTCACTAAAGAAACTATTCATTTATCATATATATGTAAACATTAACCTTTATATAGTTATTATACATAAAATTGATATAATGACATGGAATTATGGATTCTTTAACATACAGACTATATTCAAAAACCTGTGTCAAAAGAAAAAAGCAATGTAAATAAACACATTTTCATAAGATAAAAGAAGTAATAAGTCAATAATAAAGACTAAGATGGATGACTATCAAATTTATAGAAGTTAAATAATTAATAAGTGTTGATATTTAAAAATTATATTCTTAATAAAATATTTTTTCATTATATTATGAATTTTTTGTTTAAATAAAATGTAAAAAAACTAGAATTTGAATTTCATAAAATGAAATTATTAGTTTTTTCATCACAATAGAATTTACATTATACTTATTTCTATTTATGTTCATAAAATATTGATACTCAGCAAAAAATATATTTTTTCAAAAATTATACTTTTTATTATTTTATCATTATTTAGGATTTTCCTGGAAAATTAAAAACCCCATTACATAATAGTTTATATATTTAAGGAATATAATTATTTATTATAAGATATTATTTATACATACAATCTCAATTCATGTATTTTTTAAAAATAAATTAAATTGTTAAATTAATAAAAAAACTATTATTGGTCTTTTCATATAATTTAATTTTTAGATGACTATTTTTTTCTAGTTTCCTTGAATGATCCGTAAGATTATTTTATTTTAATAAATGTCAATTTATTTAAATAAAATCATTATCCACAAAATTTATTGATTATATTATGTATAATGGGTTGGCCATACACTTTTGACACAATGGGATGGGTTTTTCTATGGGAAAGGGACCATAAGTGTTAAACAATGTGTAAGGCACTTACACATCATGTAATTGCCCAAACCAATTTTTTAAAACCAAAAGGAATAAAGAAACATTTTATCACATATTTTCTTTTATACTCCCACATATAAGGGTGGCCAAACATGGGATTCTTCCATGCCCCAACCTAGTTTTTGTAAGATCCCCTCAATCTGAGTTTTGATCTATTCACCATATAATATGTTGGATCCATGATAGTAAGATCCAAAATCATTTTTCTTCCTTCCAGAGATTATATTATCATCTCTCAAAATATTTTGGTGCAAGTTTATTTTCCCTATTGTTAGTTTTTTTGTCCATTTGCCCATTTTTTCCTATTCTAGCTCAAATCATAGGCTGAAAAAGGACTGTTAATTTCTTATAAACCTAATTTATGTTTTATAGTTAAATTACCTAAGTTTCATCACTTTATATATTGTGATTATATTTTCCTCAATATGTAATTTTATATTGAAACCACTAAACTTATTTATTAATAAAATTAATAGTATTTACTTTGTCTAATATGATCTAAACAAGTGGAGAATCAACATGGTTGTTTGATCTCATTTACATGTGCCTCAACTATGGGTTCATCTCTCCTTGAAGAACTATAATGTTTATGGCCTTAAATGGATAAGCTGAAATTTTGGTGTGTATTTGACCTTGGAATAACTTTTTTTGAATTTGAAATGTTTAAGAGGAAATATTAATGATGATTTAGGCCCCATTGACACTTTTCTACGTCTTAGAGACTTTTCTTATAATAATATTCTTTTTTTATTTATCATTATTCCTTACACTATATGCTTGTTACCATATGCCTTTTGCTTCTTTCTTTACACCACAATTGTTTGGATTGATTAAAATTATTTTGATAGCATGTTTAACATGATGATATGTTAATGACTTGTTGGTGATATGTGATCATAGTATTTATGCCTTACTTAACTATGATCTAGGAGTGAACATGGGTCTCAACATAATGATGTTTTGGATAGGGTCCCTGTGCTTTTGATTTGGAACTATTGGATGAAACAGAAGTGGTATTTGTCATTACTTGGGAGGTCTCTCTAGAATGATTATCTATAATCATGAGTTACACTAGTTCCTTAGGGGATTAACCATCAGAAGGCCCATTTGTGATATAGTATTCCACGCATTGTGTCATAAATGGTCCCATATGTGAGATACCTGAGAAAAATTGAAAGGTTTGATACTTGTACCATGCCGAGAGTGTTATGAGGGAGTCCTTTTAGAGATCACCTAGTATGGGCTCTGCAGTATTGGGAACTTCGGGAGTACTTTCAGTGACACTTAGGATCCCATCATGGATCTCATAATATGGGTTAAGGAAACCATAGTGTATTTTAAGGTTTTCTTCCCTGATTTACATGTGGTTATCTATTATTAAGTTATGAGAATGTATGACTGAGGTCTTAGGGGTTCAACCACTTGGAAAAATTAACTGCTTGGGGTCGGTGTAGACATGATGATTTATTTATGATGAACCATGTATACACCTTATCATTTTTATATATCATACTTTGTTTAGATACATCTATCTTAGGCTAAAGTAGGTAGTGCAGGTAAAGTATCCTTATCAAACACATATCATAATGTTTTATTTATTTATCACGTTGGTTTAAAATATTATTGTCACACTAATAATTTTATATTTCATAAACTATATTAGTATAGACATAGTTAGTGGTGGACTACTTATTACCCCTCACACCCATCATGGTCTAAATTTTGTACCCAAGAAGACATCGTGGTTTCAGTTGTAGATAAATATAATCATAGAGATTCTAATTTTTTATTATGATTTCAATGATGGATTACATGAGTAGAGGACTGAGCCTATGCTTGTAATGATAGTAATAGTATATTTTGGTCTTTTTTTATAATTTATAAAATGTTGTAAATGCTTATATTCCATGTTTCCTTGTGTACTCATTTTTCTATAGTTGTATAATCATCATAATCCTTTGGTAATTATGATTGTCTCAACTTCTACTTCATTATTACTATAGATGATTATTATCACTCTGATTCTTGTCTATTATTACCCCATATGTTGATTCATATTTTTAATCTACTAGTATGATCCACAATGATTTATGGGGGAATATTCTCCACATAGACATTACCTAGGCCCTCGTTACTAGTTTAATGCCTCAGGCTTATGCGGACGCATATGTGGGTTACCATGGCCACTATCTTGGGGTATCGCTAAAGGGATTCTGAGGCAGGATGCTATAAATTTGTATCATAAACATTATTCCTTATGTATTACTATTTGGGAATTATAAAGGATACTAGGAGTATTGGAATTTGGTAATGATCATGTGCCTCAGAGTCTCAAATCCATGAATAGGTGAAAAACAAATTACCTCGGATGGGTTATTGTTATTCTATTTTATGCCTATTAAATTTTATAGATTTCACTATTGGATAACTCACTTTATTCCATTTCTATTATTAATGTTATTATTAGGTATTTATTAAACTCTCGCACAATGATATGAGGGAGTAAAAATTCATGAATCAAACTATTCACCATTGGATTTAATTCAGGAATTATTCCATGCCATATATATAGTTATGCATTCATTTCATATATTCATGTGTTTTTGGTAATGGCTTGTTTCTTATGTTAATTTCATTGTGCTAGTTTTTTTTTAAAATAATTGTATAATTGGCCAAATTTTAGTGCTAAAGTACATCAAAAAAAGGTTTTTTCCTTCATAGATTGATGATGAAACCTTAGTTATTCAGTTATTCAATATTTTATAATTTGGTTAATGAAATTTGGTGAAACATTATGAGGCATGTTATTCTATAAGTTATAAACAGAAGTTCATTAAATAATATTATTATACATGAAAATTTATCTCCTGATACTAGATGTAAAAGATAGGTCACAACTACATGATGTGTTAATTCCAATTTATAATGTCTGTGTGACTTTATAAATTTTGAATTGAGGATGAAATTTACTAGATTGAGATATCAATTTCCAAATAAATATAAGTATATTTCAACAAATTTAAATAAAAATGTTACCACTAAAAGGGAAGCCAATTACAATGTAATTGTTTTTTTCTATTAAACATACATTTGAATATCTATATATTAGGATCTTTATTGAGCCATGTGAGACCTTGACCCTAACAAGACCATAGAAGTGTGCAGTAGGTTGTGTCTCCCTTGATATGTTTTCATAATTATTTTCACCTAGATAAGGACATTGATTCAGGAAGGGAGGTGTGGCTTGATTATATTAAGGACATATTAATCTTCTTTCCTATATCACATTTTGTATCTGTTATGATCATATGTGTGGCATGAGATAGGAAATTTTATGGTAATTACCCCATGAAATCCTCACATCGTATGTGTGGAGGGTGTTAATGACCACACTCCATAGGGGGTCACCCTTGATTCACCTATATTACCTCATACATTTCCACCAGAGACACCTCATATTTATCTTCTACTAGGAACTGATTCTCATTTAAATGATACCTACATCCACTTTACGCAATCTATATTTTGTGATATCCAGATAACCTCTACTATGGAAGAGGTGGCTTGGGTGTTTCACTCGAAACACCCTCTTACCTTTTCAGGGAATGGAAGACCTCATGCCAATAAGCCATGGATTGAGTCCATGTTATCTATCCTTGAACATCTTGAGATTCGAATAGTGTGAAGGTTAACGCTCTTTACATCATCATACATTACTTTGAAAACCATTGGATGGATGTCATTTCTTATGTTGATCATCATCATGGTATGGTCTTGGAAGACACCCAAATAGCATTATATGATCACTTTTTTCTGATGGTGATAATAGTGGATAATATCAGATAGTTTATGAATCGTATTCAAGGAACTATGTTCATGTTAGAGTATTCTTATCACATAACTGAGATTTAGTGTTTTTCTATAACTCAAATCTGTGATGAGTTGATGACTGCTATATGATTTGAGGATGGGATTTTGTATTCATTAGGATCAAAACAAAACGTCTTATTGTTGACTGTAATTTCATATATAGTGATCCATGTCCTTATTATAGAATTTAATGTATGGGTATCTTATAGTTTTTTCCAAGGTGGTTCTTTTCTAATGTAGGGTGAGGATTCTTCTTCCTAAAAGAAGAGTCGTCTTGATGGGGCCCATGGGGGCAGTGACATATTAGTGTCACGCACTGATAGCTATGTGCTATTTAACCATTATAGAAATCCAATACAAAAGAAACCTCAATGCATAGGGAAATAAATCGATTGTCGATATTGTGGTAGTAAGGGTCACCTTAGGCGCTTCTTTATATCTTTTCTTATAGCATCAATTAGGAGGGGATCCTTACCGACGACACTATCAGGTGTAGGGATTGTAGCTCAATGTAAATCTAAGAGTTATTAATTAAATGATATATTAGTCCAAGATGGTTTTTTATTGAGGTAATCAGATATAAAAGGTTCAACATCAGTAGAGTGGACCTTCTCAAGATAGCCGTGTTTCATATCTGGGTCATGGTTCTGGACATATCTATTCATTATTGCCTATGACTATAGAGTATATTTTAGGGAATTCTACTATATGTGGTAAAAATCTATTATCATCTAGATTAGTTTATTACTTATTTGATATAGGTACATCACCCTAATTAAAATCTTCTTTGATATTAGAAAGTAATGTTTTTACAAAAGAATACATTAGTGGTATTATGAATCCCGACACACTGTTAGGGGTTTTATTAGAGGGTATATACCAGTGTAAGGAGTGACCCCTTGAGATAGGTGGGAATAACTTCTTGTGTAATTTATTTATCCTTGTAATGACTGTATTTGATCTCATTCATGGTATGGACTAAATTTTTCTTTATCATTCCAATGTGGATTTCTATGATCAGTGGTTTTTGTTTACATCACTTGAAGGTGGTTCTTATATTCATAAAATAAAATATTATATCCAGGCTACTCAAGCTATACCTTTTCATCATGGGCTAGGTAGAGTGACATGTCATATGTCTAGTCTCTTCCCAAGAAATCATGGAATAAAAATTATATAATTCTATCCTATTTTGGATCTCCCTAGGGATGTCTCCTTGATGGTATCTCTGTATTACCTCCTCAGAAAGAGGGTGGATTCACAACCAAATTATTACTAGGTGCAACACCGATGTAAATTACTTCATATAGGATAGAACCAATAGGAATATGGGAACTCAAGAATTATATTAAATATCTAGAGGGAATGGGTTTTATATAAACCATCACCTCAGCCTGAGGATCACCTGTTAATTTCACAAAATTGAAATATGGTGCCCTTTTTTGGGTCTAGATTATCGAAGGTTAAACTAGAACATAGTAATGAACCTATCCACTACATCAAATAAACGACCTCTTCGACTAGCTCTAAGGATAGATAGTTTTCTTTGTTATTGATTTGAGGTCAGCATATCATCAAGTTCATACAAGACCATTGGACATACCACATATAGTGTTCTAGATTAGGTTAAACTTTTATGAATATCTAGTTACTCCATTCATACATAGAAATATTCTGATTATTTTTATATCCTTGATGATTTGGGGTTTTCACCAATATGTTAATTTATTTTGGGCAGTATTCATAGATAAAATATTATAGTATTCTCACACAAAACACAACCATTCTAATCATCATGAGATTTTGAGGAATACTATGAGAGAGAACCATCTGTATTCTTTGATAATTAAATTTCATTTTCTTATTCGTAAGGTTAATTATTGGGTCATAAAATTTGATATCTAGGTGTATATCATGGGCTAGTGAAGGTAAGATTCATGGTTTCCTAGGATAATCCCAATAACATCATTAAAGAATGTAGCTTCTAAGGGATGTGTTTATATTATAGTTTATTCATTACAGATATATCATTCCCAATAGTTCCTATTATGGGATTTGCAAATTATGTTGTTAATTATTCTGGATATAAGATTGTGATACAGTATTTGGAAGATTGTGGGAACATTGACTTCAGTGACATTCCTGATTCTCTTAGATATATTCATGATCATCACTATTTAATATGGTGATTTTGGAAATTTGATGGGATTTATTATAATGTAGGCATATGGAGGCGTATCATATGGGTCATTCTAGTTGAGACCTCATGAGTGAAATTACCCAATACAAGACGTTGATCTAACAATAATGGTTCACGATCTACATTGTTGGAAGAATTAAACATTAGATCACCATGTCATGGATTAAATATATCAAAAACATATTGAAATGCATCTCTATATAGCGATATTTTAATCTCATGAAATGCAGGTTAGTAGAATACCCATATTCATTTCACTTTGAGATTGCCTATGCACCCGATAAAGGAAATGTTGTGGTGGACACCTTGAGTTGGAGGAATCATAAACAATCCATCTAAAAGGACAACAATGAGTGGAAATTTATTGATCTGTTTTACATGATATTCCTGGTGGATTTGGATCAACATGGGAAACCCATTAAAACTACTCTATTATTAATTCCCTCCCTTATTTAGTTGGTCCAGATGAGACATCTAACTTATTATGAGATCTTTTTATTAAGGGAGAGTGTCACAGGTGGGAACCCACCTCTTGGTTGGGTTGTTGAAATTAATGATACCCTACTATACCATGGGTGAATTTTGGTGCCTACTGATATTCAATAAGATTTGATGTGGAAATATCATTAGTATTTTGGGGAATTTGTCCCTTGGATTACCAATATGTTCCAAGGTGTATGTCACATGTATTAGTGTCCATGTATAAATAGGATGATTGCAGTTTTATCAGTTGGTTCGCCTCCTATCATTGGGTTAAGGTGTAGAACCACCTATTTTACTTCAACAACCTATTTCAATTCTTGCGTGGAAATGGAATGAAATAACCATGGAATTTGTGATATAATTTCTATTATCCCTTTAAAGTAGTGATGTAGTGTGGGTGATCATTGATTGGTTGAAAAAGGTTCCAAAATTATTATTAATCCATGATACCATCATAGTTGATGGGATATAAAGAATTTACATCTAGGAGATAGTGAAACTTCATTGTGTATCACATTATGTCATTTCATACAGGGATACAGAGTTTACATCATGGTTCCAGAAGGGGTTAAAAATGGAACTTGGAAAATAATTTCTCTTGAGTACAGTATACTACCCTCAGATGGATTGGAAGTATGAAATGATATTTGGTGTGTTAGAGGAAATTATCATGGCATGCATCCTTGATTTTGGAGGTTCTTGGAGAAATCATCTTCCTCTTGTTTAGTTTTCCTAAAACAAAAACATTCAAGAAAAGATTCAGAATGTTTCTTATTATTCCCTTTAAATAATGGCATTCTATTCACCTCTGTTGTATCTATAGGTAGGTGAGGCAACACTATTGGGTTCTCTTATTGTTCAGGAAACATCATATAAAGTTCATTTGATTCTGAAGTGTATGGATATAGCTCAATCTATGTGGAAGTATTATACAAATGGTTATCATAGACCTCTAATGTTTGATGTGGGACATCATGTCTTTCAATGAGTATCTCCTAGAATGGGTCATAAGCAGATTTGTAGAGTGGAAAATCTATCACTTAGTTAGGTAGATCCTTTTATGTTCATAGATAGAGTTAGGCTGGTAGCCTATCTGTTGTAGTTACATCAGTGGTATCACTCCATGCATGATGTATTTTATGTTAAATACATTTTCCAATATCATACTATAATTTCCCATTATTTGGACCCCAATGAAATTGAGATAGAGGTTGATGCATCCTTTCAGGATCATACAAAACATATAATTAAACATAGTAAAAATGCTCTATATGGTAGGCCATTTTATCTAGATCTGGTGCTATAGAAGTATGACCATGTGTAGAATGATATGTGAGAGATTGATGATGATGTACATGATAAATGGAAAGACAATTTCTCATATTATGCTTCACCACCATCGAAAGGGAAACTTTGGGATGATTTTTTTAAGGATGGGAAGTTTTAATGTCCCAATATTCTAGCATGATACATTTTCCCTTTTATTTTTGGTTTAAAATTTGAACCACGCCTAAGGGTGGGTTCATTTTCTTTTGGAAGGAATGTTTGTAGGGTGCCGAAGGATTTCTTCATGCTAAGTACACAACCTATTCTAAATAAATTTCATCTATTTAGAATACGTTACATGTATTGAGTACACAATCTGTAATGGGTGGTATAGACCATTTTCATGTCATTAGTTGTGTTTTTTCCAAGGGAAAGGGAACAAGATATTTACATGAAGTGTAAGGAATTTACATTCTATGTAAATAGAAGACCTTTTATTTCTAATAAAAAAGTTAAAACCCCTATTATTTTCTAATAGGGGTTCTTTCCTTCTTCCATATGAAATAGGATCCATCCATATGAGTGCCCTACACCCCAACCTTGGTTTTGTGAAATCATACCCAACTGAGATTTATTCTCTTCATTGTTAGTCGAATTTGATTTGAAACCCTGATCTCCAAAATCCACTTTCCTCCATCCATTGTATCTCATCTCATCTATTTTGCTATTTTGTTGTGAACTTATTTTCCCTATTTTCAATGTTTTGGTATGTTCTTCCATTTTCTCTCAGTCGTGCATGAATCAATGGCTTATAATGGACTAGTTTCCACATAAAAAACTAATGTAGGTGCTTTATCTTATTCCCAAAAGTTTTCTTTCATTCTATATTGTAATATATTTTGAAAAGTAATGGACATTTAAAAAGATTCCTCCAAACAAATTAATTAACTAAATTAAAGGGGATTTTTATGTATAATAAGATCCTAGATAGTGGGGAATCAATAAGGTTGGAAGTTAACATTAAAATGTACCACCACAATATTTGTACATCTCCTTCCAGAATCATAAATCCTTTGGCACTAAATCGATAAACCTCCATTGAAGTGCATAATTTTCTTTATAATAACTGACTTGAATATGAAATGATTAAGATAACTGAATGGACATGAATTAGGCCTCTATGCCTTTAACCTATGTTTTAATCCCTTTTCATATTACCTTATACTTTATGCTTTATTTATTATTCCTTATAATATATTCTTGTTTCTTGATTCCTCCTTATTATTAACTCATTCCATAGTTTTTTCTTGAATAAAATGATTTGGCTAGAATATTTTGCATATCGATATTGCAATTAATTATTAGTTGTATGTGATAATTTTTGCTAAGACTTTCATGATTATGATCCAGGAGTAATCATGGGTCTTGAATCATGGATTTAATGGATGGAATCACTATGAATTTTATTTAGAAATGTTGGATGCTCTGAGAGTGAAACTTTGATTTCCATGGATCAGCTCTCACGAGGGATTATTTATAATTGGGAGTGATAATGGTTTACTTGGGGAAAAAATTGTACGGGATCATTAGTGAGACAGTTATACAATTATTCGAGTGGTACTCTGCCCTCAATTTGAGATACCTAGGATGGTCTCTGAAGGATTATAGTTTCACCATGTTGAGTGTGATATGAGGGACTCATTTTATGGATCTCAATGGATGAGCTCTGTGGT
Organism: Viscum album; assembly: GCA_963277665.1. Classification (NCBI taxonomy): domain Eukaryota; kingdom Viridiplantae; phylum Streptophyta; class Magnoliopsida; order Santalales; family Viscaceae; genus Viscum; species Viscum album. The sequence goes on from OY728123.1 coordinate 1,343,341,770, forward strand.
ATTGGGAACTTAGGGAGCTCCTATAAAAAAGTGGAATTACATTATGGATCACTATTTATGGGATAAGGATCCCAAATTGGATTTGATAGTTTCATTTCCTGGTTTACATGTGATGATTTATTATCTAATTATGAGAATTCACCATTGAGGTCATACAGATATGTAAGCCAATCCATATTGCAAGATTATAGCTAGCCCATACCATATAATACATTTACGATGAACTATATACACACCATATCACATTTATATAGGCTCATTAGTTCAGATACATTAGGTTTAGCCTGAAGCTGGTAGTGTTGGTCAACAATCCAAGTGGAACATAGACTGTCATGTTTTATTTATTTATCACCTTGCATTTTACTATTATTAACACACTAATCATTTTATATCACATATAATACATTGAATTAAACACCATTGGTGGTGGTACAATAAGTATATATCACACCCTCTATTGGTCACTGTTGGAACCCCATATGACTCCATGATTTCTAGTATTGATAAAGAGATTCATCCAGTATCCATTTCATTCTAATTCCTAGAATGGAGTATGAGATAAAAGTTAAGAGAGTATGATAATGATTCTAATAGTAATATTGTTTGGTACTTTTGTTATTTTTTTTTATAATAAGTGGTTAAATCCAATATACCATTTTTCTCTATGTACTAATTTTTGAATTGCTACATGATCATCATCATGTTTTGGTAATTATGATTCTTTCAACTTCAACATTTTTATTATCCTAGATGATTATTGTTACTCTTATACATTTATTTTATTACCACTTCTAGTATTTATTGTTTATTATCTACCAAGGAGGTAATACTCTCTCCATGGACACATCCTAGGCCCACACAGCTATTCGGTGGCCTCTGGTGTATAGCAAAGCGCACTGATTTCTTGTGTATACCATCTTTGGGAAATTCTAAGTGTCTTTTGGTGTTGGATGCTACAATATTAATGGTGGTAATGTATAATATATATTGTGAGTATCAATTAATTATGATTATATAAATTAAATTTAATACCCACCTTCATTGCCTCTAAATCATTGAAAAATTGGAACCCTAAACATGCATATTTGGGGAATCCTACTCAACGATGAAATGTTTTTCATACATAATAGAGATTTCTAGAAATTATCAATACATAAATAGATATAGATATAAAATAAAATTAAATAAAATTAAATCATAATAATTATTATATAATTATATTATGTCAAAAGAAATACCTTCTTAACGATACTCATCAATTGAGTTAAAGTGTATTCATGTTTGGGTTGATTAAACCACCTATATGAATAATGGTTTAATAAATAATTATAGGTAACTATTAGAACATATAAACTAATATTATTATAATATATTAAGTAAATAATGATTATTATATGGTTTCTGAAATATTATACAATTTATTAAACTTATTATTCAAGCATCATTTTCTTTTTCTAGACTTATCTAAATAAGCCATTATCAATTCAGTTTTCACATTAGGTAACCAGACCAAAAAATGGAATTAAATAAGAAAATTTTCAAATTAATATAAGCTAAATATTTTATAATATTAAATGATACACTAATAATGGACTCTATATCAAATGATAGGTAATGATATCAAATATATTAAACATGCAAAAAATGGATAAAGTTATTTATAGATGATGGTCATAATACTCTATAAAAAATAAATGTACTCATGATAAATAATTATAATATGTCTTATAAAAGGGTAATAATTATGAGAAAATATATTAAATATGATATTAGGTTAATGCTATTTTTTAGGTGTGGTATGTGTGTGATCAAATATGAAAAGAAATAAGGTGAGGGATTCGGTATAAATTTCCCATCATTGGGACATAATATGTTTTTATAAACCATTTATAATTTAATTTTTATGTATACATAAAATAAGATAAAAAATAACATGAATTATATTTTATTAATGAAATATAATTTTAATTCAATGTATTCCATTTTAATAAGGTTTTGATTTAATTGTTACAACAGTTATAAGGGGTTTTTACGCCAATTGGACTTCATTGAGACTTGTTTTAATATTATGTTCCAATTTCATATTTCTACACTTTATATAAATAAAAAGAATGTATTTTTTCATATTATATGATTTTATTCCTCTAGGATACAAAATAATATGTTTTAAAAGCATCCACTTTATTTTGATTCAATGATTACCAATGTCCTAAGGGTTTCGGTCTAAAGTCTCTCTCTTTGAGATGTCTTTTTAATTGTACACCATGTTATATTAATATGGTGTATATACATAATATTTTAGATATTATATCTTGTATTATATTTTTTCATTATAAATTATTTTTCATTTAAATTTAACTCTTTGAATAGGATTTGATTTAAATACTCCACATGTTGTAAGGGGTTTTCATGACTCAAATATTTTATTTGTGTCATAATCACTCTTCTTGACTATTATGATTCAATATTGGTCCATACTAACCTATATATATGATATATTTTATTTTAATATTATTATATAGGGAAATAATGTTTCACGTCAATGTATTATTCCTTGATAATTCAATTTATTCTTTATTATTCATTTTTAATGATAATTCATGTTAATTTTAATGTTTTTTCTTCCATATCTGTTTTTTACTTCCCATTAATGTTCTAATTTATATAAGGGAATTTTTTTCTTTATATAAAAATAATATTATATCAATGTTAACTAATAATAATTAAATAATTTTTATTCTTTTAATTATTAGGGTTTTCAGTAGAGGAATTTTAATATATTCAAATGTTTTTCCATTTTCCACATATACTGTTTTATATTTCACCCCAAATGTATTATAAATTCTATTCATTGTAATGTATAATTTATTTTAAACTCTTTATAATAATCCATTAAATTATTTTCTACTTCCATTCCCAAATATAATTTGAATGTTATTTTCACTTAATATTTTATAACAATGTATAGGAGGTTTATGAAAACGTATGTATTTTATCATCTATTTTATCCCCATGATATACATATCATCATGTTTCTTTGGAAAACCACAATATTTAAGTACAATATGATTCTTTTTGGAAAGTGAAAACATTGATATCCTTTGATATTTTATGCTTATGTTATGTGATGTTCTTGGATACATTAAAAACCCCATTTCTTCCCTTGGTTCATTAAGATATGTTTATATTTTATTTTAAGTGGAAAAAATAAGTATTGATGGTGGTTGGTGGGGTAAAATATCTACATCTAATGTGTTGGTTGAAATTTGTGTCTCAAGAGATCTAATTGGTACATGAGAGGCTTAATACTAAGAAAAATTTGTACATTAGAGGGTTAATCCCATGAAATCGGTACACATGATGATTTTTTCCAATCCTAAGTGATATATCTAGGGATTTATCATACAAAACTGGGTATATGATGGGTTCTATCCACAAAAAATGCTTATATATGAGGATTTAATTCAAATAAAATTTTACGTAGGTTAAGTTTCCCCAATACAATTAGGTACATTGGATGATTAATCCCATTAAAAACGGTAGATAGAGAAAAATATAAATCCCAAGAATATACATGGGTGGTTATCACAAAAATAGTACATGATTCATTTCATAGCAGGTATAATTTAATAATAGTTTATTAACTTATTTTTAGGCCAAACATTAATGATATAACTTGGATCCAATGATAATATTTCTTGACTCGTGGTCAATGGTTTGTGACTCCAAAACTACTTCCATGGTATATGATTTTTCATTAGATATTACATGTCCCTCTATCATGACTAATGAGAAAAAAATTATTATCCCATGTTTTTTTATTATGAAATTTCTCCCTTCCTATATTTTCTCACATTTTAATGATATAACATATGTTGACATGTTGAAAAAAATTTCCATACTAAGAATCTGACCACTACCCTTTCTATGTTTTCTTCTCTCCCAAGCATTAAGACATGTATATCATAGGAAAATTATGGAAGTGAAGCTATATGATTTATATTATGAAGAATATATTTTATATTATGATGATTATATAGCTAATCAGCAAGATACTAAACCTTGGTCCTTGATTTGTGGTGCTATTTATTGGATATATTAAATAATTCTTGGTATTAATATATTTTTATTTATATTCAGTTTCTATAATTAGTATGAAATTAAAGGTTTTTTATGTTTTGGGATTATTTTATTTACTTGAATATATTAGTTTATATGATTTTATATAAAAAACAAGAAAAAGTCTAGGTAATGAGTCTTAATATATGACTATATTATAAAAATTTAGGAAATGTATTGAGTGTATGATTTTACCAAAAATTAAATCATATTCGATAAACTTCAAGTAGATATTGGTTCTAAAACATATGTACCTAGGATTAATAACATCATAGGGGGTGACTTGGGAATTAAATCAATCGTCACCAGGTTCATTAAAAAGAGACATAATTGAATTTATTTATAAAAAATCTATTGAATATTATTTGATTACATACATTCTATTTATAATATATATGAAGGGTTCATATATTAATAAATGTAGATACGATTTTTGAGAGAACCCATCATATAGAAACATAGATTTAACATAGAGAGACATAGGTTGAAAAAACAATAATTTTATGGATTCAATGAGTAAACGTTTAATAGTTTATTTTTTTTATATTTCTATTACGATGTAAATATTTATCACGCTTCATTAGATATTTTGGTTTAAAAAATTTATAGATAAAATAGAAACTAATTTAATAATTGATGTAATGGAAAATACAGTAATGATTAACCGAGAAAGATAGAAGTTTTCATTGAAAACCTTGTTTCTATACTCACCCTAATATCTCATGTTATGACTAATAACATGAGCCTTTATTTACATAAAAAAAATAACAACTAATAGAAGGGTGGAGTTTCAAAAAATATGATGTGTTAATGATTATGAAGGAAACAATATTAAACTTCCAATATGTAAAAAATCTGGGAAGAAACACCGATGGTAATGTATCAGAGAAATAATATTGTGTTTTATGTGGGGAAGGATAAAATATTGATCTCTTTAATATTGAGTTAGTACAAAGAACATGATCATTAAAATAGTGGTGAATAATGTCCCATTCCTTAAATGCCTAAAGTTTGTTAATTTTGAAAAAACAATCCCTAACACAAAAACTAAAAAAGATAACAAAGTTTAGCAACATTTGAATCTGTGAAATCAAGGGGAATTATACAGTATCCCTACTTCTGAATATTGGTCTTGAAAAATAAGGGTATAATTTAGGCTCACCATTCACTCCGTATTTGTGGATATCCAATTCAAATCTTGTTATATCAACCGAAACAGTAATAGTATTATTTCAAAGAACAAAAAAATCCCTATTAATTTGATATTATCTTCTACTATTATTATATCATAGTATGATGTTTATGGGAATATTATTCATGTTAACCTTATTTATTCATCATTTAGGATTAATTAATGTAATTTTTGGCATTTAATAACTCTCTCTATTTTTTTGACACAACCAGTTTGAGAATAATGAACATAAAATTCATATTTCAAATCATTTTATGTTCATATGTCATTCCAAGGATGACTATGGTCCCTCTTTAAATGAAGATTCGATTTTAGGAGTTATAATATCTAATCATAAAGTATTTTTAACAAAAAAATTAATAAGAAACTAAATATTCTGATAAGACACCTATAATGTTAGGAATTAACTCTCAAATCATAAATTTCATATAAATACTCTTATCTATAAAAATTATTTAGTGATAATTAAAATTTAAGTAAAATATTTATTTAGGCGGGTTGGGGAATGTAATGACTCAATATTTTGGATCTGTTAAACTACATGCTTTGATATATAAGAAGTGTCACATAATACATCCAATATAATAAAATAAAAATATAACAAATTAAAATTATTGATAAATATATATATTAAATACTAATATAGTATTCAATTAAATAGTTTTAGGGTAAATAATTAACAGGAGTTAATATTGAAAATTACAATTCTCAATAAAATCCATTTTATTTGATTTTCATATTCTCTATTGAAAAATATATATTGGACTACTCATGTATTAATAATGTTTTAAGGATCAAAAATCCAATTCAGAATATAATCCTTTTTAATCCTGTGTAATGTATCTCACATTAAATGTACATTTTCTTAGTAAATCTATCCAAATATCTTAAGTGCTATACATTCAGTTTTACTATTGTAAACTATCTTTGATTTACATTATAATGATTTCTTTGATAAATGATTAAGTTTAATCCATTTTATGAATATCAATACTTAGTTCTGAATATAGATATTTGGCTATGTCGGAGACACCGTGAGTCTGGCACTGGTTTTTTTTAGAAAAGGACCCCAACACCGTGAACTAGACAACATGACCCAAACACCGTGAACCAGACACAGTGACCCATACACCATGAACCAGAGACCATAAACCAAAATCTGTGAACTAGACGTAGTGAACCAGACACTGGAAACTAGACACCATGAACCAGGCACCGTGACATAACAGCTTGACTAATCGAGACACCGTTTCAAGGAGACACTGGTTCACAGAGACACCGTTTACAGAAAAACTGTGACACTGTTTCTTAATCTATTTTTTCATTTTTCAATTTAATCTCTAATGGTCATATTTAAAGATTTTAAATGCACTGACATAATTAATGTTTCTTGGTTGTCATATAAATTGACAGTATGAGGTACGGGGTGCAAAATTCATGCAACATGTCGTCTCCAACACATGCGCTCCATGATAAAAGATTAGTGCGGCTTAGAAAGAGTATGCACATTAAAGTGGAATAACATGAAGCAATTGTGTGATAATGACAAAAAAGAAAACACTTAGTGCATTTTTGAAGAGGGTTTTGTAACATACAACTAAACATTTATGAAGAACACACAAAGCATAATTGAATCCCAGAGTGGATGACATCTTCACCATGAAGAAAACCCACCAATCTAGCTAACCTGCATTACTCGGTTTTCCATAGAAGGACTTGATATCTGCATCTGATTCATCCTAGTAGTCCGGATCTGCATATAAAACCACTCAGGGAACTTATAAACTTATCTAATAATTTCTACTCTATTGTGTATCATTTAATTATCTTCTAAGAATTGTGTGTATCTGTATAAAAACACACTCTATCTCTTGCATTAAACTGTAGAATATAATATATCCTTTCTAAGAAATATTTTTACACTTTTGTATACACACAGAAAAGTGTATAAGAGGTCCCTATGTTTCTTGGAAGTTCACACCCACAAAGAACTGTGGAAGAGGTCTTGTGTCTTGGGCAATCATGTGTACTGTTGTGAACCCCAATCTAGGGAGTGGATCATGTTTTTTATATATAAACTAATTAGTGGTAGGAGATCACCAAGTGGAGTGGATTAGGTCTTGGCTTGAGACTGAATGACTTGTTTTATAGCCGTTGTGCTATTAAAATTTAGATTTCTCTGTTTTAATGTTTAATTTAGAATTCACTAAATTCACTTTAATAGTTAATCTTGGAATGATGTTATAATTTATTTTCCTTATTATAATATCATAAAAAGTAATATAATTAACTACCATTAACTTTACTGAGAATTAATAAATCTATTAAGAAGTTATTTAAATATTAAAATTTTTATAACCATATTACTTTGATTAGCTAGGATATATTTAAATTTATTGGTTAAACCTTATAGGATTATTTTTAAAAAGAAATTTATTATGGATAATCAATTCACCCCCTCTAGAGTGATCCACTCCGACCAAAATTTGGAATCGAAGGATGCTTATTAAGACTCTATTTTTAAACTTAGTCAACTGTTGTTTGTTAAGTCTCTGTTTTAAACCTTATTCAACTGTGATTTTAGTTTTACGTTAAATAACAATAAATTTACGTTAATTATAAAGTTCTATCTCTTTCAAAGTATTTATTTATTATGGATAATTAATTGGAAGGTTTTGCAACCAAATATCAACCATTCATTATTGGAACCAATTATGCTCAATGGAAAATTTATTATGAAAATTCCTTTAGGAAGTATGGGTTTTTAAATTTGGTATTCAATTATATATGAATATAAGATACCTAATACTGATAGAACCACATGAGATGAACCTACCAAAACTGTCTACAATAAAAATTTCAATTATATGAATGCTTTATATTGCTCCTTATGTGATTAAGAATTTAACCGAATTTATGCAAGTAAAATTTCCTATAAAATTTGGGAGACATTTTATGTTTCACATGAAGGAACATCTAGTGTAATTGAAATGAGACTTAATACTTATAAAATTAAATATGAAACCATTAAAATGAAACCATATAAGGATATTAATAACATGTATATTAGGTTCAATGAAATTGTAACACGGTGATTTTTATTGGAAGAGAAGTCACTATCAAGGAACAGATCATAAGAATTCTCAAATGTCTACCTGATAAATGGAGAGTAACATCTGTCTCTAATGGAGAATCATGTGAAATCAGCAATATACCTATAAAAGAAATCATTGGGAAACTAATGATGTATTAAGAGGAGCTAAAAGTCGAAACAGAAGAGGAGGATTAAACCAAAAGAAAATGTATGGATTTCAATACCACCACCTCTAAACACAAAGAAAAATGTAAATTGGATACTTATGTAGAGAGTTTTAGTAGTGAAAAATCATCACCTAAAATAGACAAGGAGATGGATCAATTAGCCAAAAGATTTATAAGATTTTTCAAGAAGAAGAACTTTTTCAGAAAGCCTAACTTCATGGGGAGATATGATCAAAATGGATGTCGAAAGAAATATTGGAAACAAAGTGACAAGACTGATGAGATTTCCTTCTATGAATATAAGTGAAAATTACTTATCAAGGCTGAATTTAAAAATCTCATGTACAAAGAAATATGAGGAAAATTACAAAAATTATAAAAAGGCAATGATAGAAAACTGGAGTGCTCTTAAGGACAGTTCAAGTGACCCAAAAACATCACATGATGAACAGGGTAACAAAGACAATATGTATTTTTTGAAAAAAAACATTTGAGGTGACACTGGACACTTCTGGATATAATTCATATTATTCTATGAATGTGAGTAGCTCTGATAATATGTATAATGAATAAATGTTTGAATACTGTAATATTCTTTAAGAAACATGAAATAAACTAAAAGATTAATATAAATTTTTTATGAAACAATATGCTCGTACTGTGATTGTTAAATCTGAACTCACAATAGAAAAATAGAAAGATGATGAACTCCTCATCAAGAAAAATGAATTAAAAATGTCTAATACCTAATTAAATAATGACATAAAAAAGTTTACCAATGGTAAAAATACACTTACTAAAATTCTAGGTAAACAAATTGAGCCTAACTAAAATACTGGTATTGGTTATCAACCTGGGAAGAGAAATTTTGGTAGAACGAACATTTATTCTAAATCCAGGACATATAGCTTTACTCTTTGTTCTAGAAACAAATCAGCTTGTTTAGGTTATGATACACCTTCTACTATTTCATGTTTTCTGCTCCTAATAGTGTTTATTTTTCAATTACTATACATAATTCTTATAGGAAACCTATGAGGTAGATATGGGTTCTAAAAGCACTTATCACTAATGTTACTATATAAAAACAAATATGGGTACCAAAATCTGTTTTCATTTGATCATTTTGTAGGTATTCTACTTGAAGAGTTACTATAAAAGATTATGGTACTTGGAAATTTGGTGTTCAAGACACATTAACAGAGACTACTCATGCTTCAATAATCTAATAAAAATTTATGGAGGACATGTCACATTTGGTAACAATTCCAAAAGAAAAATCATAAGCCTTGGGAAAATTGGTAACTCTAACTCAGTTTTGATTTCTAAAGTACTTTCCGTTGATGTATTGAAATATAATCTGCTAAGTACTTCACAATTATTTAATGATGAAATTAATGTTATATTTGAAAATGATGCCTGAAATGTTTATAATTCCAAATAAGAATTACTGTTTTTTGCATTAAAAAATGAAAATGTTTATTCTATTAACTTAGATTCTTTAGTTTCTTATAATAATTCACATTTAAGTTTATTTCATAATGAGTATTTTCTTTGGAATATGAGACAAGGACAATGTAATATTCACTCCCTTTGAAATATAACTAGAAAATTATTAGTCAAAGACATACCCAAACATAAGTTTTCAAATGATAAAGTGTGAATTCCCTATAAAAAGGGAAAAAAACACAAAATTTCCTTCAAACCAAAGAAAGAAGTGTCAAATTATCAACCTCTCAAATTGGTTCACATGGATTTGTTTGGACCATCTAGAGTTTCTAGTTTAAGTGGGAAGAACTATATTTATGTTTATATAGATTACTTCTCTACATATAATTGGACATTCTTTATGGCTCACAAAATTGAAGCCTTATCTTAGTTTTCCAAATATTCCAAGTCTTTAGAATATCTTAGTAGACATAAAATCAAATCCTTGAGAGGTGATCTTGGTCATGAGTTTGAAAATAAATATTTTGAATCCTTTTCCTCACAAAATGGTTATTGTCAAAAAAAATTCCCCTAGAACACATCAACAGAATGGAGTTGTAGAAAGAAGAAATAGAACCCCACAAGATATTTCAAGAATAATGCTTAGTGAATATGACTTACCTATTTATTTTTGGACTCATGTTATAAATATATAATTCTACATAATTAATTGATTATTAAATAGACCTATTCTTAAAATTACTCCTTATGAGTTATGGAACAATCGGAAAACTAAAGTTAGCAACTTAAAAGTTTTTTGTTGCAAAGTCTATACCCTAAATACTAGGTAAAATCTTGTAATATTTTCATCCAAGAGTGATGACGTAATTTTTTTAGGATATTCAATTTCTAGTAAAGCCTATAGTGTTTTCAATAAAAAAAATAAATTTTTGGAAGGATATTTCCATGTCAAATTTGATAAAACAGATCCACATGAGCCTAAAACTGTTCTAGAGAACATGGAGGATGATGTATCAAATTGGGAATTAATTCAAAATCCTCAAACCATCCAATGAAGGAATCTGTGAAAACTTTTAGTTTTATAAATTCCTTAGACTCAAGTTACAAAGAACCTGAATCTCTTGATGTACCTGAAATCATTAGACCTTCCTTTTTTATAGATGTTATAACTCTTAAGAACCACCCCTCAGATGTTGTTGTAGGAGAACTAGTCAAAGGATGTCCATCTAGAGCTTCTCTTATAAATCTGGTAGAACATCAAGTCTTCTTGTCACAACATTAACCCAAAAACACTAATGATGCTATCAATGATAAATTTTGGGTGATGGATATGCAAGAAGAACATAATCAGTTTGAAGGAAAAAAGTTTGAAAACTTGTTGAAAGACCCAAGTAAACAATCACTATAGGCACTGAATGGGTGTTTATAAATAAGGTAGATGAATCTGGTAACATAGATAGAAGCAATGCTATATTGGTTGCATAAGGATATAGTCAAGAAGAAGTAATTTTATTTTAAGGGACCTTTTCACGACAAGCTAGACTTGAAGCCATCATAAATCTGCTTGCTTATGTTGTACATTTGAATTTCAACCTATATCAAATGGTTGATAAGAGTGAATTTCTAAATGGGTATATAGATGAGTATGTCTTGGTTGAGAAACATCCTGGTTTTACAAATCCTCATTTTCCAAATCATATTTTTAAATTATCAAAAGCATTTTGTGGTTTAAAGCACGCTCCCAAAGCATGGTATGATAGGTTGAGTACTTTTCTTATTTCCAAAGGCTTTACAAAAGGAATAGCTGATCCTACTATTTTTATAAAACAAATTTTGAGTGATATATTAGTAGTTCAAATTTATGTAGATGACATTATCTTTGGATCTTCATGAAATTCATTATGTATTGAATTTTCTAAAATGATAAAAAAATGAATTTGAAATAAGATTAATATGTGAACTAAAATTCATTCTTGGATTTCAAATCATTCAAAATAATGATTGTATTATTTTAAATCAAATCAAATACACTATTGGTCATCTAAAACGTTTTTGACTGGATAACTTTAAAGGGAGTGACAATCCAATGAGTACCACCTATATGTTATATCTCGATGAAGATGGAAAATCTGTTGATCAAACCACTTATTGAGGAATGATTGTAATTTTACTCTACTTAAATGCTAGTTGACCAGATATCATGTTTAGTGTCTGTATTTGTGATTGATTTCAAGAAAATCCTTATGGGTCTCATTTAAATGCTGTAAATAGAATTTTTAAATACCTAAAGCATACACCCATTATAAGACCGTTCTATCCTATATGACAATCATTTGAACTAGTTAGTCATTCTGTTGCTGACTTCTGTGGATGTATGTTAGATAGAAAAACAACCTCTGGAACAAGTCACTTTTTAGGCAAGTCACTAGTGTCATGGTGTATTAAGAAACAATGTTTTGTTGCATTATCTAATATAGAAGATGAATACATAGCTGCTGGTAGTTGTCGTGCACACATTTTGTGTATGAAACACACATTAATAGATTATGGATATCAATTCAGGAATGTCCCTATAAATTGTGAAAACACAAGTTCAATTAATATATCGAAATATCATGTTTCACACTCTAGGACAAAGCATATTGATGTAAAATATCACTTTTTGAAAGATCACTATCAAAAGGGTGATATGACATTAGAATTCATTGGAACTGAATATCATCTTGCTGATATATTCACAAAACCATTAAATTCTAAAATAATATACTACATTATACATGGATTAGGTATGATAAACCTTAAGTAACTATCTTAATGTTTCATATCTTACTATTTTATATCTTACTATTTCATATCATACTGTTTTATATCTTACTATTTCATATCTTACTATTTTATATCATACAGTTTCATATCTTATTGTTTCATACCTTACTGTTTCATGTTTACGGTCTCACAGTTAGTATTTCATGATTACTGTCTGAGACTAACTGTCTCTAATAATATGGTCACACGGTCTAGAAATCACACTATTTATTATGTCACCTTGAACTCTAGTTACTGTCTCAGCATGAGAGTAAGTTACTGTCCCACTGTAAGAATGATTTGATATTTTATTTATAAATTAGAACCCATATCATGGTGATTACTTATTATACCCTTTTTCTTTCCGGTATTTTTGTTTTTGTGACGATTGGTATTCCTAAATGATAAAATAAAAGATGTTTCACTCGTTCTTTACCTGAGCACCCTTCTATTATCTCAAACTGTAACCCTTCTTCAACCCTTCAACCATTCTATCTCTCTCTAACCTTTTATGAATGCACAAGATGAAACGCCATTAGTCATTAACTCCTGAGAAACAGAGTTCGAAGAATAAGAATATTGCGCCTATTTTTTCACTCTAGGGTCCTATGAATCAATATATGGTGAACCGAATAGTAGTACCTGAGAAATAGATATGACCTATGTGGCTTCTGTCGAGTAAGTATCTAGTTTTTAAAGTATTGAAAGATAAAGATTGGTTAGATTGGTTTGAAAAGGAAGATAGACCTATGTACCCGAAGCTAGTTGCACAATTTTATCAGTATTTACAATTTTTGATTGATTCATAAAGTGATTATATTGTAAGAAGTTGGATACATGGACAGAGATGTCCGTTTTCTTTGAGGTTATGAACTGCATTCCTTATGATAACTCATGATGATACATTTGAAGATTACCATAGAGGTCCTCCTCTTCCAAGTGAATTATTTGTTTTCGAAGATGCCATGAAATGTTTAACTGGAAATGGAACCAAGAAGAGAGCCATCACTGCTAAACTAGATGGAGAATCTAGACTCTTGTTTTAGTTTATTCAGAACTTGATTAGCCCCAGAAAAGGTGATTTCTCTCTACATAAATATCAAGATATATTTTTGATTCATCTCATGAAAAATGTACATAAGGCCAATCTTTGAAATTATATCATACACCATCTTTGTGAATTGATCAAGACCATATCCATTTCAACCTCCCAATTCTATTCATGGATTATCTCAGCCATGCTTCATACCAAAGGATTGGTTGTAAAAAATGAAGAAGTCATGAAGGATTATGAGTTCAGTCATTCAAAAGTTATTATAAATAGGATAAATATCAATTGGAATCCTTGGAAAAAGACATGGGTGGAAGATAATTATAGGATCTATGAAATGTTCAATCTAGTGAAACATCCTTCAAGACAAACATGTATTTGTAATCCTGTTTTGGAACCAGATGAAGTTTTTGAGTATTATGAAGAAGAATAAGAAGAGGCTGCTGTACCTCCCAGAGAAACTGTTCCTGATGAGGAAGGTAGTACTCCTACTTCTCAAGTAGTAATTGATAAGGAAATACATGTTCCTAAAGATGTTGCTCATTTGGAAGAACAACCCAATGTGGAGGAAGAATCTATTACAGTTGAAATAGAAAAGGATTTTGTGGAAGAGCATAGAGGAGAATATCTTCTAGTTATGCAAGAAGCTTCCTTTGAGGAACATCGAAAGGAATAAGTTTTTCCTGATGTCATTATTTTTGCAGATGATAGAATGGATAAATCCATTTAATTGGCTCAAAAGAAAATGATTGAGGATATAAGATATGAATTCATGGAAATAAATCAAGGTCTTAAGTATTTGAGTCCTGAGAAGGATGCACCTGTTGAGAGGGAGAAACCCCCCCTAATCTAGAATCTATTGTAGTGACAAATCCGATTGATCCAATTTCAGTGGACACATGGTATAAATTCCCCAGTTTTTTTGGTCTGAATGACTCACACAAAGTCTCAGTCAGTGGTATTGACCTTTCTAATATGTTTTAGTTTAAAATGGTATCTTCTCATTAAGCTATTTATTCCTGAGAACCTGATCCTGTCTCAGCTTCTATCTCCAATCCTTCTCCCAAACCACCATCCTTGGTGAATAAAGATTACCTGAAAGAATTTGGAGCAACCCTTTTGGCTGGGGTTAAAAAACTCTTGAAAACCCAACCATATCCTGTAACAAATATAATTGAGAGTGATGCTTCCCTGTTATTTGAAAAATTAATTTGGATGATTCAACCCAAAATACATCATGAGATTCAGGATGTCAGAATTGAGAACAAATTACTTAGTGATGAAGTACATACTCTAAGGGGCATGGTTGAAGAATTGCATAAAGTTATGAATTTGAGATCGGAGCCTACTTCTCATTCTATTGAGACTTTTCTTCCACAAACTCCATTGGATATTACCTCTCTGATTCAACCTATTTTAGCTTCATTAGATTAAAAGGTAGCTAAAAGAAACAAAAATATAGATAAATTCATGAGTGATCTTGTTTTTGGTTTAAACAAGCTAACTAATGAGTAAAATGGGTGCCTTCAGAAAGTGATCAATCAAATAAAATCACTTACCTCAGTTGTCATTTCTTCTAATGCATCTGGTAATTCTTGACAAACTTTCTTATACAGTGATCTGTTTCGAACAGTGGTCAACGAGGATCTTTAGGTAGTGCTTAGTGGTTTTAGTAATGAATATTTATCTGATGTTTTCAAGAACAACGATAGAGTTCTTGATTTGGTTCAAATACATTATATGATTGTTAATGATGCTCTGTAAGAAATTTCCATGAACGTGGAATTCTATTTCAATTGGTTCTTCTCTATGACTGATATGACCAATAATTTCAAGGACCTTGTAGAAAATCTGAGGATATCTCTTGTTACTCAAGCCTTCAAGGATCAAGTTCAAAATCATACAGATTTCACTCATTTTTTGGAAAAGTTTATGGAGAACAAGGATGACTTTAAAAAAGCCATGTTGTATGGAGGGGGGAGAAAATTGGTGATTTTATCTTGCTTCTGAGGACCTATTTTCATGTACAATGTACTTCAATAGTTCTCCTACGACTGACCCTCGGAGATCTCATTTTCCTACCTTGACCTCAGCCCTAGCCTCCACTTCTATATTTGTCAGTCAGGACCTAAGTTTGATCAGGCCTGTAATCCTTGATCAATTGTTTCCCCGGTCTTCTTCTTCACGTAAATTGGCCCCTTTTATCATTAAAGGTCTTCCTTTACCTTCTCTGTCATCCATATCAGTCCCTTATTCAACCTCAATCTCTTCTTATGTGGCTTCTTCTTCTGATCCTACTACTAAGGGAACAAAAAAGACCATATAGTGATGATGAATAGTGACTACTATCTTTGGATAGGAATGTTGTTTCATTTGTATTGTTCGCTACTATTTTTACTTAGATTCTTTTTCTCTAATGCACTGTGAACTTCTCTTATTTTTTCTTATTCACTCTTTTTGATAATCCCAATAGGGGGAGAAATATATATGATATTATATGAACATTGGGAATATATAGACTAAACAAATATACACTCTAAATAAACATAATTTGGGATCATCAAAAAGGGGATATTGTTCGACTCCTCATGTATTAATCATATTTTAATGATCACAAATCATATTCAGTCTATAAACATTTTTAATTTCATGTAATATATCTCACATCAAATGTATTGTTTCGTAGTAAAGCTATCCATAGATCTTAAGTGCTATATATTAAGTTTGATTATTGTACACTATCTTTGATTTAAATTATAATGATTTCACTGATAAATGATTAAGTATAATCCATTTTTTGAATATCACTAATTAAGTATGAATACATATATTTGGATAGGTCTAAGACACCATGATTCTACCACTAGTTATGTTTTCCTGGAAAAGGACCCAGGCACCGTGACCAAGACACCGTGTCCCGGACATAGTGAACTAGACACCATGTCCTAGACACCGTGAACCAGACACCGTGAACTAAACACCGTGAACTAGACACTTTGAACCATACACCGTGAACCAGACACCATGAACCAGACACCATGAACCAGACACCCTGAACTAGAATCCATGAACCAGAAACTGTAACCAGACACCATGACCAATCCAAACACCGTTTCAAGGAGACAACGATTCATTGAGATACCTTTTATAGACAAATTGTGACACTGTTTATTAATTTCTTTTGTTTTTTTCAATTTAATCTCTAATGGTTATATTTGATAATTTTAAGTGCACTGACTTAATTAATGTTTCATTTTAAACATGTCACCTAACAGTACAAGGTATGAGGTGCAGAATTCATGCAACCTATCAGCTCCAACACATGCACTCCAATATAAAAGAGTAGTGCGGCCTAGAAACAGTATGCACATGAAAGTGGAATAATGTAAAGAAAATTTTTGAGCATTAAAATGAAGAAAACACTTAAGGAATTTTTTTTAAGATAGTTCTCTCACATTCAAATGAACACTGCTAAAAAACACACAAAGCATACTCAAATCCTAGAGTGGACGACATCTTCACCATGAAGAACACCCAACAATCTAGCTGACTTGTGGTACTATGTTTTCCTTTCAAGGACTTGATTTCTGCATCTACTTCATCCTATAAGTCCAGATCATTATAGACAACCACTTATAACACTTCTAAACTTATTTCATCATTTTTGCTATGTTGTGTATCATTTTATTTGATATTGAGTAGTGTGTGTTTCTGTATCACAACAGACTCTATATCTTGCATTAAATAGAAGGATAAAAGATATCATTTCTCAAACATCTTTTTACACTTTTTTATACCCATGAGTATGTGTGGAAGAGGTCCATGTGTGGCCTGATAGATTTTACCCACGAAGATCTATGGAAGAGGTCACGTGACCTGGACAGTTCTGTGTACTACTTTTAACCCCGATCCTGGGTGTGGATCATGTTTGTTTATATTAACTTCTTAGTGGTAGGTGGTCACCAATGGAGTGGATTTGGTATCGAATTGAGACTGAACCACATATATTGTATCTGTTATGCTGTTTAAATTTAGTTTTCTCTATTTTACTATTTAATTCAGAATTCACTAAATTCACTTTGATAGTTAATCTTGGAAAAAGTTATAATTGTTTTTACATATTATAATATCCTCAAAAGTGATATTAAGAACTAAAATTAACATTACATAGAATTATTCATTATTCTAACAAGTTATTTAAACAGACAAACTTTCATAATCGTAATATTTTTATTAACTGGGTTGTATTTAAATTTATTGGTGAAACCTTATAGGAATATTTTTTAAACAGAAATTTATTATGGACAATCAATTAACCCCCCCCCCCCCAATTATGTGATCCACTCCGACCAATACTATATTTTTAAAATTTAGAAAATAAAATATATCAAATAAAATTAGTTTATAAATTCCTCACATAAAAATTAATAGAGTATGTATTTTCACATATTTTTATAAAAAGTATGATTTTTAGTTCAAAAATACATTTTTTAGGAAAATTATACATTTTAGGATTTTACCACTAATTATAATCATATTCAAAAATATAATAAACCATTTAAGTAATAAGATATGTATATAAGGAATACCATTATGATTTTTAAAAATTTAATTTTACTTAATAAACAATGTCAAATATTTGTTGAACAAAATTAAAATATTACTTTAATAAAAAAATTATCATCATTTCCCTCTAATAAAGTTTTTTGATGGTGAAATTCCTTTTTGGATTTACTTGAAAGAATCAAAAAGTTATATATTTATAAAAAATAAATTTATTTCATTAATTGTAGTATCTATGAGAAATAAATCGTTATTATAAATCTAATGCATAAAAGGGTTATTATTTTAAAACAAATTTTCCTAATTAAGTGTGTATTTTAAAATTAATTTTTTATAGATTTAGTTTTTTTGTCCAAATGATTTTATATTTTAAATTTATAATTTTTCATTTTTTTATAACGATTCAACTATAATTATTTCCATTTATTTTAGTTACTAAGGTAATAAATTAATTACCAATGTAAAACTTAATTTTCATTAGTGTTTAAAAGTAAAAATAATAGAAAACAAATCAATCTTACCACGTTTAAAAATGAATAGATGTGTTAATTTTCAACATTAACTTTTTCCACACCCATAAATGTTCACTTTCTTTCATTGAAAAATGACTAGTGTCTTCACATTATAAAAATTATATGATAACTTCCATGAGTGTCCTTTTTCTCCTATTATAAAGGGTAAACCATCCACTATTCAAATATTAACATCGCCTAAAATTACCTCTTTGAAATTCTTCCATATTTCCCTAGTGAGAAACCTATTCCAAAAAAAATCCCCCAATAAATAAATGATATCCAAATCCTTTAAATTTCATGGCAACCTCAATGGAATCATAAAATGTCCAATATAAGTATGATTTAATTTCATGTTATTATTTTAAAACTTATTCTTGTAAATATATTATAATCATAATAATATGATGAATAAAGTATCATTAGTATAATTATTAGTTGATATATTAATGTTTAAACACATATTATTCTTTTCAATGCACTTAGAAAAATAAAATAACATTGTTAGTGTGATGCATGATCTAATGTATCCATGACGCGATGTCATTTATGTTTTGTCACTAGAATGCTTTATGGCTAGTAATAATAGTGATAATGATAAAAAAATTTCTATATATTGTAATTGTTATTCATAAATGTAAATATAATATCTACCATCATCCCCTCTCATGTGTTGAGAAATAGAAAATCTAAACATGAATATGTTAGGACTCAGACCTCCACGATGAAATATTTTTTGTTTTTGAACTATATTATCATAGATTTTATAAAAAATTTTAAATTATTGTCCAAAATTATCAATAAATAAAAAATATCATTGCACTAATATTATAATGTTATTTGGTAAAAATGAACCCCTAAATTCAATGGATAAAGTGTATAGAATCATGAAAATGTAAACATGAGTCAAGAACAATAATAAATCTTCTTGATTTTATCTTTCAAGATTGATCAATTATAAACATGGATGATTTTATCCTATATTTTTTATTATTTTACATGGAAATAATTGTTAACATAAATGTAATCTTCAATTATTTTTCAATTATTTTTAAAAAAAACATTTTGTTACAGATAATTACATTTAATTTTAATTGATTTTTCTTTCACATCAATGTTTTTACTTCCTACCAAAGATCTCCATTACCTAATGTTAACATAACTTTTTTATCTAATCATATGTTTATTCCTCATTATTAATTTTATTTTTTTAATCCTTTAAGTGATATGAGTTTTCTAATAATGGCGTTTCAAAATATTTAAAAGGTCTTGTATTTCATAAAATAAATGTTTTTATCTTCCGCTACACATTTATGACAAAATATTTTTATTTACAAGTATCATATATTTGAAAAAATTATTAATAATTTTTTAAAAATATTTATATTTTTCTTTATTAATCATTTTTTTGTAACACCCAAGCTTACATAGTATGTTTCCCTTTGAATAATGCAATAGCTTGCATTGTACTTAACTTTGAGATTCTAACACACCGCGACCAATCAAACTAGCCGTTATGAATATTTAAACCCACTTTTTTGAATTTTATAAATTTTATTTTTCAAAATGGAGTTTAGTTTTGAATTAGTAATATCTAAATTAGCTTAGGCTGAATTTTTGGTAATTTTCTGAAAACGTTAATTTTTTTATGAATAGTGAAAAACACTACATTATTTGTTAAAACAAAATTTTTATTTAAATAAATAATTATTTTTTTTTAAATTTATTTTAGGCCATAATAGATACATAATACTTATATATTATCAATTTAATTCATTTAATTCATTTTATAATATTTTTAGATATATAAAAATTTTATTGAACTTTTTATTGTCTTTTACCCACCTCCTAGGAGCATTTACAAATTTGCATAAAACATAATTTTACTACTTCTGTGAGATGAATTTTAAAAATACAAGAGACACATTTGATATTATTAAGTAAATTTTGGTTCAAAAGGTTGAAAATAATTTTTCATGAATAGTATCTTTTGACTTTTATGTACCACAGTTAAAAATAAATAGGGTAATTAAGGGTAAAAATGATACCATAATTACCCTAACAGAAGTCATAATTCTGTTAGATAATTGTAATTCGACCAAAGAAAACAATAGGAATAAAATATGATCCCCTTTGGTACACATGGATTAGATTAGGATGTATTTATTATTATTTAGTATAAAGAAGAGTTAAAATAGTTAAATTCAATGTTTAATAACTAATCCATTTTTAATATAGGGTTATACATAAGATAAACTTGATTATAAATATTCATTAGAGAGATAAAAATATTTCCTACCTAATGGTATTTTATTTATAATTTTTAGACACTAAATAATTTAATTTATTTATGACACAATGATGATGCAGTAATTACCTTATTAATAAATGATTAAAATAATTGATATTATAAATATCCAAATAAATGTAATTTGAGACTTTTGATGAATTCCACTAATTTTCATGGATAATAAGATATTTTAGGGTTTATTAAACAATTTTTTTATATGTAATAATTTTGTTATGATTTTCACAAAAACTAAATACTAAATAGTGTCAAAATTGACCTAATTGAATTTTTAAAACAAATACTATATTATTAAATGATATCATATTCCTAAAAATCTAACGATCGGCCAAAGGACTTAGATAAGGTTATATATATTAATAATGAACCACATGTGGTTTTCTTGGCTTGTTATAGTAATATTATTAACCATATAATTAAAAAATACAAAGAGACATGGTAAATGAAAAACTATTTAACTAAAGGTTAAATCTAAAATATAATGGTAATATGGTAACATAAACCGGTGAAAACCTACAGGTTGAGAGGTTTTCGACCCATACCCATCATAATAATTCAATAATAATCCTCATTTTATTATTAAAAATAATATTTTTGATAATAATATCATTATGTATATGAATCAAATACATCATATTCATAACAAACATGTCTTACGTTACCAAGCATATAAAGGAAAACAAATCAGTTAACACTCATAATGAAGATACTACTAAAATATTATTAACAAATCAATATTATAGGGTCATATATGATATCATATTTATGTATATAGTTCTTTTATAATTTAATAACCATTATTTAACTATTATATAATAGGTTAACATACCCTCAACTAGAGAAAAGTACAAGGTAATGGTTAATTTCACTATCTCATTATTATCCGAGGTTGTTTTTACGTAAGTATCTATTGGGACCCCTTTATCTTCCTCATCCGTGTTTTCTTAAAAAATTAATTCGAATCATTTTTATTATTTACTAGACTATGGGTTAAAGTCATTTATATATTTATTTTACCCTATATGTTTTGAAAGGAATCCTATTATCCTTTTTCAAACATGGTACATTATGACCTTTATGACAAAATTAAGTTAAGAATGATTATTTTTTATCATATATGGTGGGTGCAGTTATTTTACACTATTACAACATCGTATAAGATTCCCATATATACTAATAAGAATCTTTTCAAAATAAATGTTTTCTTTTATAATTATATTACTTTTAAATGATTTCAAAATAGAAAGAGATATTTCTCTAAAAATGTTTTGATTTCATCTATGTCAAAAACCTTTGATGGATTTTAAGCTTGTTTGATGTTGATTTATTTTGATACGAAAAATCCATAATGTATTGAAGGTTTTTTGATATGTTTGAATGTGGATGTGTAATTTTTACACCATTCAGGGCTTATGGATAATGTATCGACATTTTGTATGCTAGATTTAATATGAATGTCTATGTTAGGATTAATCCTTTTAATATGAAGAATGCATTGGACTTTGTAAGTGACAGGTGGAGCCTGCTATAGATCCTCGATTCATCTGTAGGTATCATGAGACAAACTAGTTTCTTGGAACAAGTCCTTGAAAAAATCTTATTTGTAGTCTTTGCATAAGGCCTTTACTATGTTGTTATAAAGTCTAGTATTATGCTTTCCATCTTTAGGGAAGTGGAAATTGATATTGCATGTGATTATTCGACTAGTAAAAAATCTATATGAATAATTAAATGGAATTATTTGATTTTATCTTTGCCATATTTTTCTTGATATTTAAGTTTAAAAGTCTTTTTTAGTCTTATACATTGCCTTAAATGTTTATGATTATTTATGAGAGTTTTCCCTATATTTTCATCCTTACTGGGCATCTGAGCTTACCCCTTTATAGGTTTTATTTTTCCCAGGATGTGAAGAAGTATTTTATAGTTGAAATGTAAGGATATGTTAAAAATATAGGTGTGTTCAGAAGGGGACAAAATGTTTTTGATGTTTTTATTTCATGATGGAATATAAAACTTATGAATATATCTAGTACTAGCAAGGCTACTAAACAGATCGGTCTTTCATGACATGATTCCTTGTATCATTCCAATGTTATGTAATAATGATCCGACTCTAGGTAACTGGGGTTGGGGCATTAGAGTTGGTATCATAGGATGTTTAGTACAAACCTTGGAAGCTAGATTTGGAAGAACACTGATTAGAGAACATTACCCTAAGATAGACTTTTAGGATTATTAAAGAAGAACATACAAGAATTTTGGTATTGTAGAGATTTTTTGGGTTTTCCAAGAAATAAATCAATATCTAGATATGAGTAGGTAGAGGTGGCTCTGGAACAGATATACCTAAGGGTAAAACCTGAAAACACCACATTGAGCTGGACTCGAACGGGAACTGGTGCATGATAAAGGGCCTTGGTCCACTTTTTGTTATGAAACACCCAGGGGATAAGCTAAGGAGAATTCTTATTTCAATTACAACCAATTTTTAAGGGTTTATGAGTATATACTTTCTCAAAGATTTTTTTAGGATTTTGATTATACCCACAAACTGTTCAATTTATGTTACCTTTTTTACAATTTTGGAATTATATATTTTTTCATAAACTAATCTAGTGTATTCCATTGTTTATAAATGGTTCCTAGTGGAAGGAATGGACATCATATCACTGCACATAATTAATTTAGGGATTTCCCTCATACTCAAGATAATTTTAGTGGAGCTGGTGAAGAAACTGGTGCTGATTAGATTGTCATCATACTGAGACAACTCACTCAGGTTATGAATAAAAACCTTACCCGTGTAGAGCACCCTGATCAACAATGTGGAGGATCAATGTTAGACCACTTCATGAGGAAACAACCATGATCATTCTTTGGGAGTGCAAATACATTTTTAGATGATTAATGGATAAATTCCTTTGAAAAAATATTTCATTATTTGGGGTGTAGCGAGACCGAAAAAGTTGTCATGTTAGTTTATCGCCTCTTGAGAGATGCAGATCAATGGTGGTCATTAATCCAAAACAAAAAAGAAGACGAAGAAGTATTGAACATGGAATGGAGGGATTTTAAAAAGATTTTCTTGGAAAATAATTTCCTTGTGACTATTGAGTGGATATGGAAAGACAATTTCTGATTTTGAGGCAAAAGGAGGATGAGAATGTCACAATGTATGAGGCTAACTTTACAAGGTTAACAAGGCATGCAGCAGATTTTATATGTTACCCATGTAGTTATATTGATCGATTCTTTGATGAGTTAAAACTATTTCTCTATCGATTTTTAGTCTCACAATCCTTCTCATCGTATGAAGATATTGTCTAATGTGATATCAAGAGAGAAAAGTAATTCTATATGTCTTATGGAATTAATGCAACGAAAGAGAAAAATGGATCTATTGAACACTCTTGAAACAAAAATAAGGGAAAGATGGTAAAAGTTGAATATACAGCTTGTGGTAAATGTGGGAAGAAACACCCCGGTACTTTCCTTAAGGGAATGAGAGTCTGTTACAAGTGTGGTGAAAAAAATCCACCAAACTCGTGATTGTAAGGGAAAGAAAGAGGCCATCAATGTTGAATGCTAAAATTTTAGAGAAAAGGGGAATTATTCAAATTAATGTTCTATGAACCAAGGGAAATTCTCTTAGAAAAGGACAAGGGAGAAAGTCCAAGCTTATGTGATCGATATTTCTGAATTTGAAGCACTGAAAGACATGGTGGCAGGTAATTTAATGGTTTCTCAAGTTTATCCAATGTGTTATTTGATTCAGGATCATTGCATTGTTTCATATCTTCCCTGTTTTCTATGAAAATTAGATATTTTCAATTTTATTTAACAAGGGAGTTGTCAGTCAAGACACCTAAGGGAAGTATCATCGCAACAATGTTTTGTGAATCAGTTCCCATTAGGGCATATAAATGTTATTTATGTGAAGATCTCATCATCATACCCATGATTAAATTTGATATAATTTTCAGTATGGAATGGCTTTGGGACTGGGATGTGAAAATTTAATGTAAGAAGAAGGAGGTTACAATTTTCAAGGATGATAATGATTATATAATATTTAGAGTAGAAACGTCACCACATGATTCTTATCTAGATCCACCTGCAGTAGATATACTAAATTCAATTATTGGGGATGAAGATAATGAAATAACTGTGGGTGAGTAAAATAATGTTCTAATAGAGGACGTACCTATTTTGCAAGAATATGTTGACGTTTTCTCCGAGGATTTACCTAGACATCCTCCAAAATGAGAAATTGAGTTTTCCTTTAATTTAATTCACAATTCAAGGCCCATATCGAAGACCCCTTATAGAATGGCCACTATGGAATTAGTGGAACTAAAGAAACAACAAGAGGAATCGATTAATAATGGATTTATTCACCCAAGTGTTTATCAATGGGGAGCCCCTATCCTTTTTGTTAAGATAAAATACGGATCTTTGGGGTTGTGCATTGACTACAAGGAGGTAAATTCTAAAACAATAAAGAAGAAGTTTCCCCTACCTCACATTGATGATTTATTTGACCAAGTTCATGGTGATCAATATTTTTCAAAGATTCACCTTTGATCTATATATCATCAATTGTGTGTGAAGAAGGAAGCCATTCTGAAAACAACATATCAAACCAGGTACGGACATTACGAGTTTTGAGTAATTTCTTTTGGATTGACTAATGCACCCTATATATTCATTGATCTAATGAATAGTGTTTTCAAGGAATATCTTGATTAATTTTGTAGTGGTATTTATTGATGATGTCTGGGTATACTCTAAAAGCTATAAACGTCATGAAAATCACTTGAGCATTACTCTAAAAACAATTAGAAGAAATGAATTATAAGGGAGGTTTAAACAGTGCGAATTTTGGCTTTAGGATATTTCTTTTATTATCCATATTATCTCTAATTATTGAATCTCTATTGATCCTTCAAAGACCAAGGCTATAGAAGAATGGCCAGCACTGACAAGTATAACTGAGGTACATAGATTTATTGGTTTATCAGGTTATTATCGATATTTCTTCCAGAATGTTTCCCGGTTGGCTAACCCATTAACCAAGAACACATGTAAAGGGGTTAAATTTGTTTGGACGAAAGAGTGTGAAGAATTTTTTGAATAACTGAAGAGAAGATTAGTCAACGCTCCTATATTGACTCTACCATTAGGAAATGATGGGTTTTTTATTTATAGTTATTATTCAATGAAAGGACTTGGTTGTGTCCTTATGTAGAATGATAGATTTATTGCCTTTGCATCACAGCAGCTAAACATTCATGAACAAAACTATCCCACTCATGATATTGAATTAGCAGCTATAATATTTACTATGAAAATATGGAAACACTATCTCAATGGTAAAAAATGTGAGATCTGTTCTGATCACAAGTGTTTAAAGTATATTTTCTCACAAAAATAACTCAACATGAGGCAAAGGCGATGGATTGAACTACTCAAGAATTATGATTGCACTATACACTACAACCTGGGGAAGGAAAATAAGGTGGAAAATGCTTTGAGCAGAAAAGGGACATGGTTTTTTAAAGAAGATTAGAGTTTAGAAGGATCCTATATACATTGATCTAGTAAAGATGGATATGATAATAACAATGGAAGGTGAAACATCAATGCCTTTTCAAATGGTTTCCAAACCATCATTACTAGAAAGGATAAAAAGTACTCAGACTGATTATGAGGAATTTCAAAATAAGATTAAAGCTGTGAACAATGGGAGATTGAGTGACTTCATATATGAAGATGGAATTTTGAAATTTGGGAAGAGACTTTCTGTTCCTAACATAATTGATCAAAAAAGTGAATTTTTGTATGGTTCTCATAGCTCTAATTTTTCTATAGACCCTGCGAGTACCAAGATGTATAGAGATTTGTAGGAAAATTTGTTGTGGGACAACATGAAAGGGGGAGATTGCTGATTTTGTGTCAAGATGTATGGTTTTTCAACAAGTGAAAGCTGGAAGGAAACAGTAAGGAGTGTCATGCGACCTCTTCCCATACCTGTGTGGAAATGGGCTAATATTACGATGGAATTTGTCATGGGGCTACCAAATACTTCTAGAAAGAATGATGCAATATGGGTCATTGTTGATCATCTTACCAAGTTATCAAGGTTTCATTCTATAAGAGATGATTTACCATTTTAATGTATGGAAATAATATACATTAATGAATTTGTAAGACATCAGGGACTACCCCTATCGATTTTTTCTGATCATGATCCCCACTTTACATGAAGATTATAGAAAATTCTTCAGAAGGCCCTGGATACTGAACTTCATTTGAACACTGCCTACCACTCTCAACCCGAAACACAATCATAATGGACTATTCAAACCATATAAGACATGTTTAGATCTTTCTCACATGACTTTCAAGGTATGTGGGATCAATATTTACCTCTGGTAGAATTTTCGAATAACAATAGCATCCAGTCAAGTATTCATATGGAACCATATGAAGCGTTATTTAGAAAGAGATGTCGCACACCAACTTGTTGAGATGATGTTGTTGAAATAAAATTCATAGGACTAGAACTTGTTTAGGAAACAATAGAAAAACTAAAGATTTTCCAAACCCACATCAAAGTAGCACAAATTAGGCAAAAGATCTATGACGATAACCGAATAAAGGATTTTGAATTTCATGTTGGAGACCATGTTTTATTGAAGGTATCTCCATGGAAAGGGGTTTTATATTTCGGTAAGAAGGGTAAATTGAGTCCCAGGTACATCGGACCTTTCGAAAATCTGGAATGAAATGGAGTTTTAGCTTATTGTTTGGAAATGCCTCTAAGTTTCTCCAAAGTTCCAGATGTGTTCCACATATCACTATTGAGAAAATGCATGCCTGACCTAACACATATACTCACATATGAGGAAATTGAACTAGAACCTGATCAATCTTATATTGAAGAGCCTCTCAAAATTCTTGATACCATGGAACATGTACTGAGAAACTAGATGACTAGTCTAGTAAATGTTCTATGAAGAAATAATAAGATGTAAGTGGAAACTTGGGAACATGAGAATCTTATGATGAAGAACCACCCGAATAATTTTATGAAATAATATTCTATAAATTTCTAGGATGAAATTATTTTAAAGAGGGTAGAATGTAACACCCCAAGATTCCATGGTATGTTTCCCTTTTAATAATGCAATAACTTTCTTTGTATGCAACTTCGAGATTCTAACACACCTCAACCAATCAAAAAAGCTGTTAAGAATAGTAATACCCACTTTTTGAAATTTTATAATTTTTTTTCCAAAATGGACTTCATTTTTGAATTCGGAGTATTGAAATTAGCTTAGGGTGAACTTTTTTATTTTTCTGAAAACTTTAATGTTTGGATGAATAGTGGAAAACACTGCGTTGTTGGTTTAAAAAGAAATTTTTATTTAAATTATTCTTAATTTTATTTGAATTTATTTTAGGTCAATGTAGATACATAATAACTATATGAATTCAATGTAATTATTTGGAGTCATTTTATAATAAGTTTAGATATATAAAAAGTTTTATTTAACTTTTTACCGTCTTTTATCCACCTACTATGCGCATTTGCAAATTTGCATAAAACATAATTTTACTGCTTCTATGAGTTGAATTTCTAAAATTTTATAGACATTATTGATACTAGTTTGTAAAATTTGGTTCAATAAAATGAAAATAATTTTTTATGAATAGAAAATTTTGACTTTTATTTTACACGGTTAAAAGTAAATTGGGTAATTAATGGTAAAAATGATATCATAATTACCCTAAAAGAAGTCTTATTATATTGGATAAGTGTAATTTGACCCAAAAAAACTTTAGTAATAAAATATTATCCCTTTTGGTACACTTGGATTATATTATGACATTTATTATTATTTTATTTAAAGTAGAGTTACAAGAGTTAAATTCAAGGTTTAATAACTAAACCATTTTTAAAATAGAGTTATAAAAAAGATAAATTCGACTATAAATATTCATAATAAAGCTAAAATTATTTCCTACATAATTATATTATATTTATAATTTTTAAACATCAAATAATTTAATTTATTTTTGAAACAACGATGATGTAGTAATTAGATTATTAATGAATGATTAAAATAATTAATTTTATAAATATCCAAATAAATTTAATTTTATCCTTTAAATTAATTAAAAACTTTTTAATGGTTAATATTCCATGTTAGGGTTGATTAAACAAGGTTTTTCACAGTAATCATGCTGTTATGATATTTACAAAAACCAAATACCAAATAGTGTCAAAATTGACATAATTGTGTTTTTAAAACAAATACTATATTATTAATTGATATAATATAATTAATAATCAATGGATCAGACAAAGGATTTAGATATCTTTATATATAATAATAATTAACCACTTGGGGTTTTCTAGCCTTGTTATATTATTTTTATTAACTGTACAATATAAAAATATAAAGAGACATGGTAAATGACAAACTATTTAACTCATAGTTAAATCTATAAGATAAGTTTAATATGGTGAAATAAAATTTTCTACAACCTATTTTTTGAAAGGTATTAGACCCATCCCCACCTTAGCCTATAAATAAACCATTTTTTATTCCTTAGAAACTGAATATGAATTTATTATAAAATAATATTTCAAGCTTTTCCTAAAGTGACCTTCACCTCTCTGATAAAAGGGAACTTCACCTTATCTTAATTTAACAACTCCAAATACATTTGGATCTAAAAAACCATGCAAAAATATCCTTTAAACTTTCCTCCCACCATCTTAGAGGCTTTAAATTGGTCATAATTCCAACTTATGGATCCCTTTTGATCAAATCAAAAGGAATAACCCGAAGAAGAGGTAAATTTTTCATCAGCTCTTTCAAGTTCTTTTCTTCTTCCACTCCGTCTTTATTTGTTGTTTCCATTAAAAAATAATAACTCCAGTATCTTATATATAATGTTATTTTATTATAAATATGGTAATAGAATATTCATTTTTCTATGCACCCTATAAATGATAAAGTCATTATGCGTGCGTACGTATGGCTTACCGTCTCCACGTCATGGTGTAGTTTGTTATTCAAACACTTCATTATTTTGTATGAGTACAATAATGAATATAAATGATGTAA
The DNA here is from genome assembly GCA_963277665.1 of Viscum album. NCBI lineage: Eukaryota > Viridiplantae > Streptophyta > Magnoliopsida > Santalales > Viscaceae > Viscum > Viscum album. The sequence continues at coordinate 1,343,372,173 of OY728123.1, forward strand.
AAAATAAATATAACATGTTAATGATTCTGTATATATGATATACCATGAAATTACATACGATTTCACCATCAATATAATGATATTTCCACTTGTGCATACGTATGGATTACCATCTCCATAAACGCAATGAGATTCATTTCCCATCTCAATCAATAAAGAATAATTTTCATTTTATGATTAAAAATAATGTATATGAACATAATATCATTCTGGATATGAAAACAATACATCCTATCCATAACAAACATGTATTACATAACCATGCATATAAAGGAAAACGAATCAGTTAACACTCGAAATGATGATACTACTAAAATAATATTAATAAAGCAATATTAAAGGGTAATATATGATTTTATATTTATGTATATAGTTATTTTATAATTTAATAATAATTATATAACTATTATAAAGGAGTTTAACGTGCCCTCGACCAAGGAAAAGTACAAGGTAAGGGTTAATTTCACAATCTCTATATTATCGGAGGTTGTTTTTATGTAAGTATCTACTACGAACCCTTTATTATCCACATCCGTGTTTTCTTAAAAATGTAATTTGAATCATTTTTTATATTTAATAGTCTATGGGTTAAGGTAATTAATACACTTATTTTTCAATATATTTTTTGAAATAAATATTTCCATCATTTTTCAAACAAGGTAATTTATTACCTTTTCGACAAAATTATGGTTAGAATGTCTTTTTTAACTTATACGGTGGGTGAAGCTATTTTAGGCCATTATAACATTGTTGAAGCTTCTCATACAATCGTTAAGAATATTTTCAAAATAAATGTCTTCTTTTATAATTATATGACTTTTAAATGATCTCAGAATAGAAAGAGATATTTCTCTAAAAAAGGATTGATTTCATCCATGTCAACATCCTTTGATGGATCTTTAGCATGTTTGAAGTTGATTAATTTTGATGCAAAACATCCATATTTTGATGAAGGTTCTGTGATATGTTTGACTGTGGATGTGTTATTTTTACACCATTAATGGTTTATAGATAATGTATGGACATTTCGTATGCTAGTTTTAATACAAATGTTTATGTTATGTTTAAACCTTTTTATATGAGGAATGAATTTGACTTAGTAAGTGATGGGTGGAGCCCACTATAGCTCATTGACGCATCGGTAGGTCTCAGGAGACAAACTAGTGTCTTTGCACAAGGCCTTGAAAAAATCGTATTTTTAGTCTTGGCACAAGACCTTACTATGTGGTTAGGAAGTCTGACATTATGCATTCAATCATTATGAAAGAGGATATTGATATTGCATGTGATTATTCAACAAGTAGAATATCAATGTGAATAAGTAAATGGAATTATTTGATTTTATATTTTCTATATTATAATGATTTATATTTTTAATTGGAAATTTTTTTTATCTTATACACTGAATTAAATGTTTATTCTTATTTGTGAAAGTTTCCGCTATATTTTTATCCTTACTGAGTATCTGAGTTAACCCCTTTATATGTTTTATTTTTTCATAGCATGTGAATAAGTATTTTATGGTAGACCTACAGGGATTCGATAAGGATATAAGTGAGTTGAAAAAGGGACAAAATGTTGTTGATATTTTTATTTCATGATGTAATGTAAAAATTATGAATGTATCTATAAGTTCTAAGGATAGTAAACTAGTTGGTCTTTCAGGACATGATTCATTGTATCATACCAATGTTATGTAATAATGCACCGACTCTGCGTAACAGGGGTCAGGGTGTTACATTTTTTTAAAGGGGTTTTCACTTCATCATTTATAACAACATTTATGTAGTTTTTGATTTTTTTTATTTTTACTTATGTTATTCCTCCTTGAATTATATTTCATAAATATATATTTTTGTTATACTCAATATTTTATTATGATTTGATTCATTTTTTAAAAGTATATATTTTGTATATTATAAACTTTTATGATTTTTTTCAGGTTTTTTTCAACATTTTTTATGAAACCCATTCTTTTTCTATGAGTTAAATAATATATTTTTATTATTGATTATATGAGGAATATGTATTTATGGATGATTAGAGCTGGGATACTATATCACCCACTAATTAATTGGTTTTTAATTATATGTTTCATGATCTCAAAAGTGTATATGGGTTAATTTATCCCAATCCAAATGGGGTATATGGGAGAATTTATATCATAATAATTTGGAACTTTTGAGAATTTATCTCAGGAGAAAGGGGTATATAGGTGGATTTAACCCATGAAAAAGGGGAAATAATGATATATCACAATACCAATAGTATAATAGAGGATTTATGTCATGATAAATGGTAAATGAAAGGATTTATCTAAATCCAAAGGGGTACAGTTGAGGTTTTATTCCCTAAAAAATGTATAGAATATGGTTATTGCAATCCCAAGATGAAACACAAGTGGTCATCCTGAGACAACTATGTATTGATTATCATGGGAGGCATCATTTAATTATGGTTTAAACACTAATGTCTATTACATAAACTTACATAATAACCTTATTCCTATTATTATGAACCTTGAATCATGTTTAATATTTCATGGTTTTACACACTGTATAAATTTTATAAGTCTATTCATTTTAGATTACATGTCCTTTTAACTGGAAATATGGTCAAACATATTTTTCTATGTTTTTTAATTATAAATTTCTCTATTTTACATGTTTTCTCATATCATCATGATCTAACCCTTGATTAAATGTTTATTACTTTTTATTTAGTAAGATATTTAGTGGACTGCTTTATATGTTTCTAATTTAATGGTTAATGAATAAAAATATATTTCATGGAATTCTTGAATGTGAGCATAGAGGAGTTCAATTATTTATAAATTATTGTATATTAATATATTTACGTATCAAATCTCAACTAAATTATTCCTATTTATGCACTATATGTGTTGAAATTTATGGGACGTATTAATTAAATCATAAAGTCAATATATTATTTTTGTATTTTTAGATAGGGTATTCAAATAGGCCCTGAGAAAAACATTTGAGAATATGGTATAAAAAACCAACCCTAATAAGGTATTTTGAAAATAAATTTAAATAGTTATTTCCTTTCAAAATAATAAAATTCTCTAAGTGATTTTTAATTTTTACCTGTTAAACAATAATACGAAATAATCATTTTTCTTCCCTTCAAATCATATTTTTTCCAAAATTATTTTCATAAAACAATATATAAATAATATAACAAAATCATATCTAGTATTTCATATTGAGAAAACAAGAGAGGCCCTGAAATATTTTTCCTTCAATATTAAATCCTTCATTTTTAAAACATGAACACAATTCTTAAATTAAAAAACTCATAAACATAACTTACAAAATAAAAATATTTCCAATAAAACTCAGAGTAAGAATAGAAAATCCCGTTATGATGGTAGGAAATTTATCATTAAAATAACACTTATTAGAACCCTTAGAATATAATAACTTTTATGATTAACACTATCATATATAATCCTGGGGAACATATCATTACCTAATGAATCTGAATGTTATAAAAAACCTACCCGTCATAATATTTAATTTTTCGTCTCTTATTACATGAATAAAACACATAAAATATTTCATTTTTATCCAAAAACTCGAATGAGCTGGGATTATAGACCATACTAAAAAATAATATTCAATAACGTAATAATAACATAATGAAATACCATTTTCATTAGAGAACATGTGAAAATAAGAATTTCTATAAACAATGGGAAAATGATTTTATTTAAAAAACCATAAAACCAATATCTGATTCTTGAAGGGGAATAATAACTTTAAATATGAGAAAAATAGGTGACATGATAAACATTACCAAAAATTATTTTTAAACATTTGTAAAGAATAAAAAAATGTCTGCAATAAAAAATGTTAAAAAGATTTATTCTTTGGAAATCGTTAAGAAATAAAGAAATAAAAAAAATAACTGTTAAAAATATTTTAATTATAAAAACTTGCATTATTTAAACATTTATAAGAACATTGAAATGGAAGATAAATAGGCTAAAACATATGAAAAATGGTTTTAATGAAAAATCAAACACCTAGGATCCCAACTCAATACATTATTCTTTTAAAGTCTATGATAATAAAATTATACAAATTATTTAAATGAATAAGAAACATTTTAATGTTTATTGGATTATAATTAATCTATTATTAACATTTCATATAATTTTTTTAGTTAATAAATTGATTAAGTTTATGTTGGATGATTTGTGGTTGTTAAGATCATAATCTCACAAAAAAATTGTGAGTCAATCATGGTCAAATAGATTCCAGATCTATCATATCATATATCATTATAATTTTAAAAATATCATGTGTATACAATAAAAATAAATTTACAACCAACCACTTAAAGAGTTCAATAATAGTTAAATACATCATTTTATAGAGGTGGAAGATTTGTATATAAAGATAAAAGATGATTCCATTTTCAAACACATGTTAGGAAAATGTAATATATAATAGTTTATTGTTATATAATATTATTTATGTCATAAATATCATATATATTCAAAAAATACATATTCAAAACCAATAATTTTATAATGTGATGAAAAATGTGATATTTTACTTTATGGAGATAGATGTGTGCATGTACACATGAGGGACCTCTTCATTTTTAGTTTATAATGAAAGGATATTAAAATTATTTATTCCATCATCATAATAAATTATATTATAGTAATTATAATCATTTCAATATATTATTAATGTTATAAAATATTTTATGTAGGGGTTAGATGAATGTAATATAAAAGAGTTTTATTAAAACTTTTACCGATTACTTGCAAAAAATCCATTCATATAAACCATATGATTTACTAGTTTGGTAAATTGGTGAGACTAGGACCTAAAATATATGAAAATAATTTTTAGAGAGTATTATTTCCTTATATTTTGGTTTATTTATGGAGCTAAATGCTTGTGAGGATGTAAGAAAATGAATTTACATTGTATATGTAAGAGGAGTGACAGGTTTAGAAATCTTAAGTACATTGTTATATAATAAATTCTTTTTCACTAAATGTAAATCCGATTTATTCCAATTAATAAAATAAGATATCTTTTATTAAAAATAAACACAACAAATCTGATTAATTAATTGATATTGATACATTTGATTTCATATTGGTGATGCTCCTTTTCGTCACATTGTCTAAAAGAATGGAAAAGGAAATACCTTAGTCCAATGTGATTCATCCTTTGAAGAAACATCAAAAATCGACAAAGCGATGAACAAGGTGAACATTGCCCATAGGTTGCGCAAGTTTCCTCATGGTCGCGCATGTATACTTGCGCACCGACTAATGGTCGCGCAAGTGACTTGCACGACCAAAGTGATAACCGCCCGAGGTCTTCTTCAGCCTACAAATAGACCCTGTGGGCCCCCCATTTCAGGAGGAATTTTTCCAGAATTCAGATATAGAGCTCTGAATTCCCAAGTCTCTTCTTCAGGTCTTTCGAACACTTATAAGGTAATTCTTTACCTAGAATGGAAGGTCTAAACAAGAGGAGTAAGGTCTCAGTGTTAGAATGAACTAACACTTGCACACCTAAGGTGTTTTACCATAAAGTGAAATGAACATACTTGTGCGCCTCCTTACTTCCTCACCAAAACATGCGCACCTCTCTTCTGGAAGTATCTCAGGATAATTCTAAAGGCTTTGGTCAAGGATCGCCCAATTGTTACCCTACTGGTTAACAATCGCACAAGTACCCATCTGCCGCGTAGGTATACCTGCGTGACCAGGACTTGCGCACCCACGCAGTAGCTGAGCGACTGCCAAGACTTGCGCGCCCCTGCCTTTTTGGGTGCCTTTCTTTCCAATTTAACCCATATTATGACATTCCACATATCCTATTCAAGATTCAGCCTTCAAGACACTCTTCAAATCCATTTATGTCATGATTTCTTGATTTGACTTCTTTATCTGAAAGGAACTCTTTGGAACATTTCTCAAAACCTAGTGATTTACACATCTTTATGTCACTAAAGATTGAGATTTCATTCATTCAAACTCATCCTTTAAGATGAGAGAACCCCTTAACCTGGGACTCCTTCTCAGGAATAATCCCCAGTCATAATTCCTAATTTGGGCATCCTCCTTAGGAGTAAGTCCCAAGTCCTCTTTAACCTGGGCCACCTTTTCAGGAGTAAGTCCCAGTCATAATTCCCATTAATTCTAGGCATCCTTTTCAGGAGTAAGCCCCATTCTTAATTCCTGAATCTGGGCATATTTTTCAGGAGTAATCCCCAGTCATGATTTTCAAATCTGGGCATCCTCCTTAGGAGTAAGCCCCAACTATAATACTCTTAACCTGGGCCTCCTTTTCAGGAGTAAGCCCTAGTCTCAAATTCTGGGAATCCTCCTTAGGAGTAAGCCCCAAGTCCCCTAATCTGGGCATCCTCCTTAGGAGAAAGCCCCATGTCGTCATTAACCTGGGCCTCCTTTTCAGGAGTAATCCCCAGTCTCAAATATGGGCATCCTCCTTAGGAGTAAGCCCCAAGTCCCTTAATTTTATCTTAACCAGTCCCAATTTACTTTTGATCTGGATCTCCTTCTCAGGAGTAAAACCCAATCATAATTCCCCTCCTAAATTGGGCCTCCTTTTCAGGAGTAATCCCCAAATTAGAGTATCCAAATCTCCATAAAGTACATATAACTTTATGGACCCTGTTCCTGGATTTCTTCCCTAAAGTAAATCTTAATCTTTGTCTATTTGGGAAGTAATCCATACATAAGCCCCGCATCATTTCTTATGATTGCATCTTTCATGGCACAATTGTATGGTTTTTACCAATACCTCTTTCTTCTCACACCAAGCATGACTCACATGAGATTAGAGCGCAAAAGTAATTATGACATCTTTCTTTGAGACATCAAACATAAACATCATATTCCTTTACTCAAACTATGTGGGTTCTGATTCCTTTTCCTAAATAAAGGATATGTAGGTATCCCATCTGCGGGTACGATACTAACACTGAAATAATCAATGTTCTTCTGAATGACAATAAACTTGAAGTGCCCCACTGAGTGGATTTAAAACTAGTATGGTCATCATAATGACCAAGAGAATTTTACGTATCAAAGGATACCATTGACTAAGAATCTCTAACAAATATAGATGATTCTCTACCGATGAAGAACCTCGAATACATATAAAAATTCTCTAAATTTCCTACATATCAATCATTGATTGTCATATCTAAATGAAAAACTCATTTTATACCTGGTAAGGTATTAAGGATTCACGAACATAACTTAAATCTATAAAGAGAGTCCCAGAATAGACAAGAATTCCCCTCAAAAGGTGTGATGAGTCCGACCTCCCATCCTCTCGACCAATGAAAATTCCTAAGCCTCATCAGTCCACAAATAATGAACATCTACTTTTGGAAAGTAGGATCAAATGGATATGGAATCATTGGGTGTTTCCGGTTCTACGAACAAACCCGTTAGAAACCTCTGGGAATGTTTGAATCTTAAATCAATGAGATCTTCCCCGATTCCAGAGGGAAACAAAAAATGGTGAAACCGATGTGAATCCATAACCAAGTTAAAATGATGTTTTTCTTATTTGATAGGACCCTATTTAAATCTCAATGAGAGGGCCAACAAAAACAACCATTGAAATATGTGGTCATCCAAAAGATGTAGTCGATGAATTTATCTTGATTACATCTATTATATCAAATAGGCACTCTTTTCCAAGATTTTCTATATTATAAGAAATGGATGCTCTCAAGTTCACACCTATGAATACTGCTGCTGCAAATGCCACTGCTGATACTCCTGCTGGATCGTCGTCCGCTCTGAGGATGTCATCACCTACTCAGCGTCTTCAACGCTGGGTATCAAATGCACTGGTTAAGGAGTACCATCAACACGGTACCATTCCAACTCTAGAGGCTTCCAGACAAGCCCTCCAAGTGAACAACTCACACCGGTCGTCCGGACAATGATGACCAGTGATCAAGAAGTAGGTGGTGATAACCACCATCTCCAACTGTTTCGGGTCATTATCCTCAGAACACAATCACCATTCACTCCCATATTCTGAGGAGGTGAATGAGCAGGCCCCTCAGGGCCTTAATTCAAGGAAACAGGAGTCCTTCCCGAGGGATCCCACTAAAAATCACCGCCAGACTCGTGCGACAGTGCGCCCTCAACATGATGAGGGTACCGACTCCAGGCGTTCGGCTTAGGTTCCTTGAACCCGAGTAGGAAAGACGAATCACCAGAGGCGAAGTCCGGTTAACAGTGAGAAGGTTCTAATCTCTACCATTTCCGGAGAAGTCCACCAACCTATCTTGGTGGCAAGCAACGAGCAGGCACACACAACTGCCTGTTTTAATTCCGCTGTCCAGTAGACTCGTCTAGCAGTATCACGCTAATCCCGCCAGGCAATTCTGGTGGAGTATTATAGGCAGGAACATACACCTGTTTATACATCACCAACTAGTCAACAGGCTCATCTGACTACATATGATGGATCTCGTTAACCACGTTCGGAAAAGTGAAATCAGAAGGCACATATACCTGCTATTATTGATCAAGCCTACCAAAAGTCTTGCTTGGTAGCATTTGAAGATGTTAGTCGGAAAGCTCCGACGACAAACAGGAGGCAGACTCAACTCTCTGCCCCTACACTTGAGTACTGTCAGGATTCACTGATAGGAAAAGGAGGACAAGAGAAATCACATACACCTACTCCAAGCACGGAATGGATGTATATTCCCGTTCCGGCAGTTGAAGTCACCAAGCATATTCTATCAATGGTGAAAGAGAAGAAGCAAATTCCTGCTCATATCCTGGATGCCTGTCAGGATATTATAACAGCTTCAGCGGCATCTCAGGGAAAGACACATAAATCTATCCCTACCAGTGGAATGAAACATCAACAGTTCACTCTAGAACAGACATAAACATCTGTTCCAGTCCAAGAGGGTTGTCGGTCATACTCCCCCATATCATACGGAAAACCAAGTCAGACACAGACACCTGATTTGAGTGGAGATCGTCAGCCTAACCAGGCCATCTCTCCTGATCAGGCACATACACCTACTCAGAGCAGCCACTTTAATCAAAAAGTGGTTTCCAAGGCAAGTAGTAATGTGTCTATGAAAAAGACCCGCCCAACATAGTCAAGAGATCAAGAGACAATCTATAATAAGGCCTTGCTCGATGATGGAGTTCTTGAAGCCCTCAGACAGTTATCTGTTGGAATTCAAGATTCTACTCCCTCATTTCCCAATAGTTGGATCATTAATTCCAAAGGTATTCAACAGACACTTCCTCATAGAGGATTTATTTATGAAAATTCAGCCAATCTCGAAGTTTTATCTTCAGATGCAAGCCACATGAACCCTCTGTGTGGCCTGAAGACCAAGGAGAAAGAGATCTCATATTTTTCTGTAACCCACCATGGTGGTCCTCCCCCTGATTATGAATTTCGCTGCGAAAGTCCTCTCCACAGTAGTGATGCACATTGCCCGGAAAATGCTCCAATGGACAATGTATTTCCGAGAAAGACCACTTTTCTTGAGGCACTTGCAAATGAAAAAATAGTCATGTCTGATGTTTCATCGCTGGCAGGTGAAATAATTTCTCAATCGGAAGATAGCCCAGGGTGTAGTTCATTCTCCGAACCACCCCAAAGTTATGCATCTTCTAGTTTAATCAGTGATTTCTCTACCAATTATGTTGAATCCAATGAAGAAACAAGGAAGCATCAGCTCTGGTCAAAACAGGTAGAAGAATCATCATCAAATGATAAATAGGAAATACTGAACATGAGAAAACAACTGGAGAAAGGTGAATTTCTAGTCATGTTTTGGCCTCTGGCTGACTCTCAGTATGAGACTCCAGAAATGTTGACAGAAGATGGAATTCATGATATTCTTCTAAATATATGGAAAACTCATTGTCATTTGAAAAAGAAAGTATTATCTTATGATGAATATGAAAATCATGTTAAGATAATAGAAGGGTTACAATGCCAAATTGACTTGGCATCTCTATCAGTCTCTCAATTTCTGAAGGCTGAAAAGCAGTAGAGAGACCTTCAGTGTTCATGCCTTGGTGCACTAATAAAGTTGCGCTAGTTAATTGCCAATGCCCCATCTGGTATTCATGTCAGAGGATGGGGTGTTCATGGAGCAATGCATTTCATGCTGCTCTCTAGTCAGCAAAGCCTGCTGAAAATGGTCTCATGCAATGTTACTACCCATGGACGGCCACAGATACCTGGATTTGTTTGTAATCAAAAGAATGCCCAAGAAAAGGCTTGAACTTGTTCCTCTCAAAATTTAGAATACAAAGAACAAGTTGTTGAATTGCTCCTACATCAAGAAAATGAGAATATTGAAGAATCCTCTCATTTGGAGCAAGCACATCATCAAGTGACAGAAGTGTTAGAAATCATCCAACGGTCTTTCGAGCCGGGTGATAAAAGTGGATACAGGTTGATGCATCCAGCTAATTTCTTGACCAAGGTCCGCAAGATCAGGAGAGCTTTTAAGAAAGTCTCAGACATATCATGTCAAGAGCCACCCCAGCTTTCCAGACAGGGGAATCTTTTAAAACCACCCTCAAAATAAACATATAGGATTCGAGGAGTCGAGCGGGAACAGTACGAACAGCCCCAGTCCACAAGACTGGGGACATTTTCAAATCATCAACCCCCTCCTTAGAGAATGTTGGTCTTCTATCGATTGGGGAAGAAGCCACAAGATAAACGAAGAGCCAAATTATCAGGAGATTCTATCCAAATTACGATTCGTCAAGAAGTTCCTGAGGGATTGAATCAACAAAAGGAAATGTCTCATTAATGAAATGAAAGACGACAATATCATAGAAATGCTAATAGAAGGGATGTGATGTGTTATGAATCAATCAATGTCATCAATGTCGTTGTTGCTGATCCACCAGATGAGGCTCACTTAGGGGACTCAGATGAAGAGATTCATGCTCAAGAAGATGTACGCACAGACACAAATGAAGAAGGTGTGTGTACACGAAATCAAAGGATTACTCAGAACCTAGGTAATCCTTAATTTAACCCACTTCCCCCTCTCCGAAAGGGATCAGACAAGGGGAAGGGAAAGAATCAGGTTACATATCCTTCCTCTAGAGAAGGCCAATCGCTCTAACTAGAGAAAAGATTTGCACAACAAGAGGAAGAAATGAAATAATTGAGGAGGTTGAACGTAGAACCACTTCAAAGTAGTCTTCCTCCTAAACATGTTGGAGCCAGCCAGTCAAGGGAGTTTGTTGAAGCTACTGAGATGGATCAAGAATATCCTCCTCTATCAGTACACCCTCATAGGTCTAATCATACGATTCAAGTGTAACAACAGTTGGCAGTGCTGCCATCAGTTGCAGTACCAGCTGTCATACCTGTTCAAACTCCAGTCATTACACCTGCCCAAATCCAAGTTCAACCGGATGTTCCTAAAAAGTTAATAACTACCATTGAGTCATTAACAGCTCGGTTAGAGACTATGGAAGGGAAGTGTTCATAGGTTCAACCAGAAAAGAGATTTTACCCTGAATAGGTAGATTCAGTCTCTCCCCCATCAAGTTTTGGGAACCCTGTATTCCCTATTTTCAATGGATCAGGTGACCCTGAACAATATTTAACGCATTAGGTGTCTTGTTGGGATCCTATGATGGGAACTCCGAAGCATCAAGAAGTAGTGAAACTTTGATGCTTCGTGCGAACCTTGAAAGGACCAGGCTTGGTCTAGTACACGAGCTTGCAATCCAGGTTAATTACCGGATAGAAAGATCTCCGTCAACGATTCCTTCTTCAATTAAGCTCAACTTTTCCAAAGAAAATAGTTTTTTATCTTACAAACTGTAAGAAAAGGGAGAATGAATGGGTCTCATATTTCACTGCTCTCTGGAAGGGATTAACATATTCCTTAATCTTAGCACTCCCTCAGGAAGAACTGTTTCCAATCTGTGTGGCAAATTTGTGTGATGAGTTTTGCACACCACTGATCCCTGTGAGATACACATGAGTGTTTTGAGACCATACTTCAATCGCTCAACATATTGAATATTCTCTTATACAGACTAAGGATAAATCTCATTTAATTCCATCAGCTACAGGAAAGAGAATGAGTAAAGCAGAGACTGCTACTGTTATGCTTAAACAAGCATCTGTACCTACTTCTACTTCAAAACCTTCATCTACTCAAAGGGCTCCACCTATTGAGCGTCAACAACAGAGGTCATTTCATCAAGACGATCAAAGTGATCAAAGATAGAAACAGTTTGATGAGTTGAAGAGAAAAACATACTCTTTCTGAAATTAACAAGTTCCTGGTTATTTCATTTCGGCTCTAGAAAATAATTTGGTTCAATTACCAATGCCCAAGAGGCCAAACAAGAAAGGAGATGAATACCATCCCAATTATTGCCCGTTTCATCAAATGTTGTGGCATCCCATTCAGTAGTGTTTCGTTTTCAAAGACCTCTTGAAAAATATGGTCGACTCGGGACAAGTCAAAGTGAAAGGTTCTTCAGCTCAGGTAACATATGTTATTTCTACAGTTCCAGAGGAGGAAGGTGAGTGGTAAGAAGTAAAAAAGAAAAAATGCACAGAAATATGATGATTGGATGGTCAGAATGATGATCAACCGAACTCATCCTATTTTTAGAACACAATTGAAGAAACCAATTGTGCCTTCTTCCATGAATGCCGCAGAAAAACCCTGTTCATAAGAGGGAAAATCCTCAATGAAACAGCACAATTCCATGAAAGAGGAATAATTAGAAGAAGATGAGTATGTGTCAAAGCCTAAGCTATCTTTGACTCTGGCAGGTTTCATGCCATCTACTTCAAATCCATGGGCACCATCCCACCAAATAGCATATCCTAAATTGGCTAGTCAAGCGGAGTCTTCATCGGATGAAGAATTGATTTTCGGTTCTGTTAATAGGATTCAATTAACAGATCTTTATGCCCGTCGCAATTTTGATTTTGATGAGCCTAAAATCCCTGTATCAAACAGAGGAATCAAAGGAAGTTCCAGAGGCTCAAGATACAGGAGACGATGTGGATCTTTCTGAAGCCACTATTCCAATTCTACCCCTACTAGAACTGTGTTCGCAGCGGAAACTCTTGGAAGAGCCCTTCAGCGAGCTCAACAAGAACAAGAAAGTTCTTCCACCAATAGTATATTCAGTCCTGGAATAGTTATTCTGAAAGACCAGTTGAATATTCCATCTTCTTCTTCAAAGCCAGTAAAGGGATCTAATCAGTCTAACCTTCCAAAACATGGAATATTTCCAACTCCTATCTTGATATAAGATGCACCAACTTCCAAAGCATCTACTTCCAAGGTACCTACTAAACCACATGTTCCTATTGGGAAACACAGACCTCTGGATCAAAAGTATGATGTTTTGAAACACTTGGACTAAGTACCGGAAAAGCTATCAATTCTGGATGCTTTGAATCTATCAAAGGATCTTCAGGAGGCACTCATCAAGGCTTTATCAAGTCCTCTAGAGGTTGAAACTGAAATTGCTATAGCTGAAGTCTATCACATAGACAATAATCCTGCGGAATGCCATGCAGTGATATCATTCACTGATGAAGATGAAGATGATGTCGTGCATGGATATATAAGACCATTGTACTTATCTGGCAAGGTCAATGGCGTAGACGTCCTATGAGCTTTCATCAATAATGGTTCAGGAGTCAACCACATACCCATTCGTACACTTCGTCGATTGGGCCTCACAAAATCTAATTTATCTCCTTCTACCAGGATGTTACAAGGATATGATAAAAATGAACAAGAACCACTGGGTGAAGTTACACTCAGTACTCAGTTTGAAGATCTTGTATCCAATTCAGATTTCATGGTTGTTGATCAAGACTCAACCTTCAACATCTTGCTTGGAAGACCCTGGTTACATCAACATGTGGTTATCCCTTCATCATACCATCAATGTCTCAAATATTGTTTCGATGGTCATGTTGGCACATTTTATGGTGATAAGGCCTCGTTAAATACATGTGAGTCTCAATACATTGAGGTGGAATTCTATCACATGAAGGGAAAGGAAAAATCCATAACCAGGGAGATTACCAAAGTTAATGCTCCATATGGTTTGAAAAAGATTCCAGTAAATCCATTTGATCATGTGAGTAAAAATTATGTGTTTCCTATCATTCAAATTGACATGATAGACCCAAATAAAAATACTCTTATGGAAAGATCTGTATTGTCAATTAAGGCAATCGAGCCAGACAACATGGGAGAAATTGGTGAGCCACCAAGCAGTGATGAAAGCCCAAATAGAGATGCCTTCATTTCATCCACTGAAATCCAGCAAGTCTATACTTTTCCAATCAGGCTAGAAGAAGTTATAACAACATAAGAGGTGAACACTGATGTCGATTCTCAATCCATCATCTCCTCTTTATTACCCAAGGAAGACCCATCATCATCAATTGGTTCAGAAATGGAAGCCTCTTCTTCAAGATGTTCGAATTTTAACATCTATCTTAATCATGGAAATTTTGCTCCATCATCTACTGTGCAAGTAGAAATGGAAGAAATAACACATGATGAAGTAGAAGAGGAAGATCTCAAAGATTCTCCTCCAACATTTGAAGAGGGTATCTCTACCACTGTGGATGAACTCAGAGAAATAAATCTCGGTACAAAAGAATATCCACACACCACTTTAATCAGTGCGGCCATGACTCTTGAATAGAAAGAGATTTATATTTTCTTTTTAAAGAAAAATCAAGACATATTTGCTTGGAACTATACAGAAATTCCTGGGCTTGATCCTGATGTTGCTACTCATCATTTGGGTTTACCAGAAGTGCATCGAGGATTTATGCAAGCCGCTAGAAGAACACACCCAACTTATGCTTCCAAAATTGAAGCTGAAGTGGATAAGCTTATCAAAGATAACTTCGTCAGAGAAGTTCAATATACCAAGTGGTTGGATAATATTGTCCCTGTAAAGAAGAAGAACAGAAAAATTAGAGTTTTTATTGATTTCAAAGAACTTAATCGGCATTGTCCCAAGGATGATTTCCCTATTCTGATTACAGAACTCCTTATTGATGCAACAGCTAGATATGAAGCACTTTCCTTCATGGATGGATATTCTGGATATAATCAAATCCGAATGGCTCCAGAAGATGAGGAATCCACCGCCTTTAGAGCCCCTCAGGGTGTGTTTTTCTACCGGGTAATTCCCTTTGGCTTAAAGAATGCAGGCGCAACATATCAGTGTAACATGCATCGTATCTTGAAACCCTTTTTGGGGAAGTTTGTTGAATGATATGTGGATGATTTTGTAGTCAAATCCATACAACTATCTAATCACTTGGCTGATTTGGAAGTCATATTCTGCAAGCTTCGACAACATAATTTGAAGATGAACGCATTAAAATGTGCTTTTGTGGTAACCTCAGGAAAATTTCTCGGCTATGTTATACGCCATTGTGTTATTGAAGTCGATCCTGAGAAGAGAAAGTCAATTATTGGTATTTCACCTCCTCGAATTTTGAAATAATTAAGAGGACTTCAAGGACACTTAGCCTATATTCTGCGTTTCATCGCCAATTTGGATGTAAAAATTTTACCCTTCACCAAATTGATAAAGAAGGGAGTCACTTACCAGTGGACTGAAGAATTTCAAGAAGAATTAGATATTCTCAAGAAGTATCTCTTGAGTCCACTGGTACTCATGCCACCTATTGAAGGAAGACCCCTTATTTTTTATGTGATAGCCTTAGAGCGATCATTGGGTTCCTTTCTTTCTCAAAAGAATGATGCTGGGAATGAAAATAGCCTCTACTACCTCAGTCGGGCTATGCTTGAAGCAGAAACCTGGTATTCAAGTATTGAGAAGTGCTTCCTGGTATTAATCTTTGCAGTTCAGAAGTTGAGACACTACCTGCAACATCACGCGTTCCAATTGGTATCTCGCAATAACCCACTAAAATTAATCCTTAGTCGTACAATGATTACAGGAAGTCTGGCTAGGTGGACAGTTATTTTGCAGCAATTCGACATTCATTATGTGTCTAAAAAGGCAATAGAGGGCCAATATCTGGATGATTTCCTTATTGATCACTGTTCAGTGGAAGACACGTCTTCAGATATTGAACTCCCTAATGAGGAAGTCTTCCCTATTCAGGATAGTCCTCTGACATGGGAGATGTACTTTGATGGTGCTTCCAGAAGTCCAACAGGGAGGAAAATGGAAAATCCTAAATTAAACAATGTTGTCTTAGGAATTGTGCTCATTTATCTAGAAAAGGATGTGTTACCTTATTCCTTCTTATTTTGGGAAGGTGGTACTAGTAATGAAGTAGAATACTAAGCTCTCATCGCAGGATTGGAATTGGCGCTTCAAGCACAAGTGAATCACTTAAAGGTGAAAGGTGATTCAGACCTGGTAATCTAACAATTCAATGGGGATTATGCCATCAGAAAAGAAGAACTGTTCCCTTTGTATTATTATATCAGAGAGTTAATGGCATAATTCTCTTCGGAACCGACATTTTCTTATGTCTCACGATCACAAAATGCTCAAGCTGATGCACTGGCTAATATAGTCACATCTCTGGAAGATCCAAATCGGGACAAGGAAACCATCATTATTTCCCACCTTCGTGCAATTTCACATTATGTTCGCATCAGAATAGAGGAAATTAATGAAATTAGTCCCATTCCTGAACCATGTGGTCATACTACATGATGGATGTCACCTATCAGGGAATACCTTCAAAATAGAACACTTCCACCTGATAGAGCCTAGAAAGAACAAATTCGGTGATGTGTGGTCAATTTTACTCTTTATGATAGCCCAGATCACTTAGAGAAAATTCTCTACAAACATGGTTGTGATGGAGTTCTCTTCAGATGCATTGATGGTGAAGAGACAATGACTGTCATGAAAGAAGTGCTTGTAGGAGTTTTTGTTGCCCACCAATCTGGACATAGACTGTCTGATCAGATTCAAAGGCTTGGATACTTTTGGCCTTTAATGATACAACATTGTGTTGATTTCACAGAGAAGTGTCATTCATGCCAAGTACATGCCAACTTCATTCATCAACCTCCAGAGTTTCTTCATACAGCTAAATAATCATGGCCATTTGCCACATGGGGAATGGATGTGGTGGGACCTTACCCTTCAGCTACGGCCAAGCAGTTTAAGTATATTCTTACTTCTAATGACTTCTTTTCCAAATGGGAAGAGGCAATACCTATCAAAGAAGTCAGTTCTAAATTCATTGTTAGCTTCATCAAGTTTAACATCATTACCAGATTTGTTGTCCCTCATACCATATTGACAGACAATGGCACCAACTTCTATTCATCTAAGGTGAAGAACTTGTATCAAGAATAAAACATCAAATCCAGCCATTCATATCAGTATCTTGAAGTGTCCAATTTCTATATTGAATCCTTCAACAAGACTCTGTCAAATATACTGCAAAATATAGTGGAAAAAGATAATAAGTCATGGCATGATAAACTCTTTCATGCTTTATGGGCTTATCAGACTACCACCCGCATTACAACGCGGTCAACTCCATATTCACTGGTATATAGAACAGAATCCGTCTTGCCCATTGAAGTTCAAATACCCTCGCTCAGAGTAGCCATTTGTGATCAGTCATCTATAGATGAGCAGTCTCAAAAACTATTGAATGAATTGGAACAGTTAGATGAGAAAAGATTGTGCACTTTGCACCACTTGGAAGTCTATCAGAATCGAATAGCATGAGCTTTCAACAAAAAAGATCATCTTCATTCATTCACTCAGGGAGAATTGGTATTAGTTCCCAGAAATCCAATGATACCAGGAAAGAAACCTCCCAACCTTGAGCCAAAATGGGAAGGACCTTACTCAATACATAGGGTCTACTCTAATGGAGCTTATTCATTAATCTCGATGGATGGAGAACTCATCACTACTCCAACCAATGCCGGATTTCTGAAGAAGTATTTTTTATAAACACAAAATACATTGCCATGGTCCAGTATGACCTTAAACTGCACCACGGTCCAGTATGACCTTAAACTGCACCACGGTCCAGTATGACCTTAAACTGCACCACGGTCCAGCATATGACCCTACACTATTTTGAAGTCCCATACATCCAGCAATATGTTAAACTGCATCATCCACAGTCCAGTATGGACTTAAACTATTTGTATAACTTTCGTCCCACACGACGTTAAACTGTGATGTCCTAAGTACATGAAACTAAACTATATAGAAGTCTCTTATGTCTAGCATGATGTTAAATTGCACCATCCACGGTCCATTCATATGACCTTAAACTATTTTCACTTTCGTCCAGCATGACGTTAAACTGCATCCCCCTTCATCGTCCTTGCTATATGACGTTAAACTATATAAAAGTCCCTTACGTCCAGCAAGAATTTAAACTGCATAACCAACGGTCCATGCATACGACCTTAAACTATTGGCACTTTCGTCCAACATGATGTTAAACTGTATCGTCCCTTTTTCGTCCAAAATGACGTTAAACTATGAAAAGGTCCCTAATCCATCCAACGTGACGTTGAATGGTGTACTCTTTTGTCCTCACTGAATGAAATTAAACTACACAGTCCCCCTTTTTTTCCAACATGACATTAAACTATATTGTCCCCATCATCCTAACTACATGACGCTAAACTGTACAGCACCAATAGTCCTAACTACAAGAATTTAAACTACATAGTCCCTTTTTCTGTCTTACATGACATTAAACTATGCATCCTTAGGGTTTTTGTTACCTATTGTTTCTCACACCGAGTATGACTCACGTGAGCTTAGAGCAAAATTCAACCATAAAACTCTCTCTGGGTTACTAACCATGTGTAAGTCCCAACACTATTTTTTTAGGTCGTTGTCCCCAAGAATAACTTGATCACTAATTCATTATTTAATAAAACTACACGGACTTTGATCCTTGCCTTCTAGGCTGGGTACGTAGGCAACCTCCCAAGGTTCAAGCCCAAAACCAATCTATTCACATCGGTTCACCTCCATTTCATACGATGTTGATTCGTGAAACTGCCTCTAGAATCAATATCTTTACATTGGTTCACTTTCATCCTAGCTATACGACGTTAAAATATACAACACTTTTGTACAGTATGATAATAAACTACAATATTCTTTGATACCCTCACCTGAGAGGGAATCATTATTTACATTGATTTTAAATCATGTTTAATTTCAAAGGCTACGTGCATACATGGAAATACCTGAACCTTTTATCTTGGGTTAAACCATCATTGCACTAAAGTCCCCTTTCACACTTCACATGTACGAACCACATTTGTACATAGGGTATTTCTAGAACTACATGGGCCTGATTGTTATCCTTATGGGATACGTAGGAACTTTCGAGTGTCCCTCGAATCCAGCCCTATGTCTTTGGGCCTAACCCCAAATTCCACTTTCAGTCCCTTGGTTGAGAAGTCCCCATGAAAACACACACTGTTTATTTCTTATATTGGTCCAATCTCTATGACCCTAAACTAAGACCTCTAATCCTTTTTTCCCACACGACGTTAAACTATAGTTTAAGAACTACGTATGGCTTGATTCCCATCCTTATGGGATACGTATTGAATTCCAACATTTCTATTCAGGACCCATCCACAACATGATTATGGTTAGCATTGATATGTGTATCTCTACCTACATTGGACAATACCCATATTTATTTTTCATAATCCTAATCATAAATATTTTCATATCTTCATAACCCTTTTCTTGAGTTCTAGTCACAAAAATGTCAAACTTCTGAGAGTTCTTTTGCCTGACTATGCAGTATGTTCCCTTAGGTGGCCTTGCATAAACAGTTTACATAAGCGATTTGTCAGCCAAAAGATGCTATTATTTGACTAT
The DNA here is from genome assembly GCA_963277665.1 of Viscum album. NCBI lineage: Eukaryota > Viridiplantae > Streptophyta > Magnoliopsida > Santalales > Viscaceae > Viscum > Viscum album. Next base: position 1,343,392,115 of record OY728123.1, read on the forward strand.
GCAGCCATGCCCTTAGGTGGACCTGCATAATTCAACCCCCTAACGAGTTTGTCAAATAGTGGTAACTTCATTATTGGGAGGAATTCCTTTTTTGTCCTTATTGGTCTTAAATGACAGTATGTAGGGATCCGCAAAAATAGCCATCCTTAACATTCTTGTCCCATATCCTTTTTCATGATCTGAAAGTATTCAAGTATATGGTTTATATTCTCGTTCCCTATGTTTGGGTCAGACCTTCGTAGGAGTGATATCCATCCAATTCTTCGATAATCTTGTTTGGAAATATCTTCTCCATATTCAAGTAACTTTTTCCATACAGAAAACTCTATACTTTGGAAAATTTGAATCTCCATAAACTTTCAATGGCTTTTAGCACTAGGAAAGTAAATTTCTGAGAGTTCTTTTTGCCTGACTATACAGCATGTGCCCATAGGTGGCCTTGCATAAGTAGTCTACATAACTAACCTGTCAGCCAAAATATTCTATTTATTTGACTATGTATCCAATGCCCTTAGGTAGACCTGCATAATTCAACCCCCTAACGGGTTTGTTAAATAATGGAAATTTCATTCTTGGGAAATAGTTCTTCAAATGTTTTAGCTCTTTTTTATATCATTCCTCATATTCAAATATTCTTAAGTCATATTTTAAATATTTTTCACTCATACTTGAGTATGGTAATATGTTTCCAGATGAATTGTCAAGGAATTGAGTCAATTCTGATTCATTCGGTCAAATCTATTTTGACCTTAAATATTAGCCTCTTTATGTACGATGTGTATGACTTTAAACTTCCTACAAAAGACAAAGGAACTCTGAATAAAAGTCAAGTTCCAGCTCACTAAACATATATTTCGTATGATTTAGGTAATATTGAGCAATTAAAAGATTCAAAGTTTGTAGGTTTATTTAAAATAATCCTAGTAAAAATCAAACTATGCTTACAAGACCCATTGGGTTATGTAAAATTTAATGCAGATTGAAAAAGGAAAGTACGTGCACAAGTGATTGAAGATGAAAGAATTATCTCCATTGATGCACAAGAATTAGAATGACATCCACATATTAGAGTATCTTCTCTTTTCCAAGAAATTACAAAATGCTCTCGACATAAGTCTTCACTTGTTGAACCACATCCCGAGCTTCATCAGCTACTACTTGAAGTTCATGCAATCGACCAACTTCACTCTTTTCATCTTGATGGAGTGCTTTCTTGGCATCCACAATGGTCTTCATACCATTAATTTGAACTCCCTCTAGTGAATTATTCAGTTGGTCAAGTTCCCTAGTAACATCATCTAACTGCTCCTGAAGGTGCATCTTCTGGATGACTTTTTCTTTGATCTTATGCTTCAACTCCATCATCTTAGCAGCATAGTCAGACTCAGCTTGGGATACCACAGCCTCAAATTCACCGATATTGACTGAAATTTTCACCCTGGTCAGATCTTCATGACACTTTTGCTCCTGCTCCCTCCTGAAGATGACTTGTTTCACCGTGGTATGGATCTTTTGGTATCCAAAACTGCCAAGTCCTAGAATGATGAACTGGGACAACAATCGTGGGATCTTTGATGATATCTCTTCTGAAAGCACCTCAGATATGATCTTCCACATGTTGTTACATGCCTTGCATTGTGAAAAGATGAGCGCCTTAAGCACCTCTGGGTCTGATTCAACATCATCATCACAGGGGGGTATGTAATCTGCGATTCATGCACATAAGAAAGTGCCATGTTCTGCTCCTCCCCCTGACTTGTGCTTGTTCACTTTCAATTCTCAATGGGGAAGAGGTTGAGGCCTCAACTCCAGATCTAGCCATTGCAGTTGATGGCCCTACATAATTAATTGAAAGGTTTGGTTAGTTTCAAAGGATAAAAAAGAATCGATTGTCTTGCAAATTAAGTACAACCACAAATATTGTTATCGCTCACCCGATGGTAGATCAGCAACCTGAGAAGACTCCTCCCCATATTTCCCAGTCTCAACAGGCTCTTCAAGATGGGTCTCAGGAGGGTTTACTGGGGTTATCTCAACTTGAGATAATGTTTCTGCAATGGTGGGGTTGACATCAATGTCCACAACCTCTTCAGGCACTGGGAGTTCAGCAGCTTCTATGGATGGAACTGCATGTTATTTTCAGTCATGGTTAGAAGTGTAAATTATAAGAAAATTTACTAGGTGATGTATAAAACTCACGCCCAAGGTCTTTTTAATCACATGATAACTTAGCACGATCATAAAATTCTTCAAAATACATGCCATGATTCATCATTTCATCCAATGATATTTCAGAATCCTGGTTAGTCTCACCAGTGGGAGCATTTGATGTGTCTTCCGGATGACTTACGTCCTGCGGCCCCTAACCCTAGACAACATCTTCGGATAAAATCATGGAATCATTTTCAACAGCTACCAGAAGCTCTAATGCAAGAGTTGAACCTGAAGTATCACTGAATGGAAGTCAATCGGTGTTTCGTTCAACATTTTTATGAAGCATTGTTAACTTACCAGAAACAGGTTCTTCTCTTTTTGAAACAACAGTAGGAGGGATACTGGGAACAGATGTTGGCTCTCCCTTGGGAGCAGCCAAGTCAGCTTGAATTTGTGATTGTTCCACAACACCATCTGTGGTCCTTAAAGGAGGATCAGTCCTTTCCCTCAGTGGGAAATTGAAGAATCCCCTGCAATCCCAAGAAATATGAGCAACCATTTCATGGGTATAGACTCATGATTACCCGAAGGACTTACCACTCTTAATGAAGCATTTAGCTATGGACTTCCTCCTTCGTTGACTTTGCTTATTTGGTTTTTTGGGAGAATCAGCAGTCTCCCTTATTGGTACCTGGATTAGAGAATGAAAAGTCATTGCCAGCTCCTCATTCATGGCCTACTGGCCTGGAGATATCTCACCTGTTTCGCAAAGAGATTCACCAGCAACCCCGATGGAAGTACCACCAGGACTATACTTTGGCGAAGTAACCTTAGTTCCTTTCTTTGCAATCTGCATGATAAAGAAAATAACTTCCTTAAGTAACAAATCTTTGACTGGAATCAAGTTGAAAGCAAATAAGGAAAGAAAACATACATATTAAGGAGCCATGTAATCGTGCCACGCCTCATCAGTCCCCTCAGCGGCGCCATGATCAATCATTTCCTTCACCCGCCTGGTGAGAGGAACGGACTCATCAGTGGCATATATGAGCATTTCTAACTCTCTGATGTAAGCCCGCACTTCATTGAGGTTATCCTCGTATTAGATATTTGTAGAATCCAGAAGATTTCCTATTCCAGGAAGGTGTAGGCCCTCATGAAAATGCAGCCAGGCGGTCTCAGTACCACAGTATAAACCCTGCCATAACTGGATAGCCTCTGGTCTTAGATATGAAGGCTGCGAGGAAGGTCCTACAATATTTGACTTTAATTTCTTCCCAGCTCCTGCAACTACAGGTAGAGAATAAGAAAATAAGACTTATTGCTTTATAAAGTATCAGTGATTAAATTACCACAATGAAGTAACTCACCAGGAGTTGATGGAGTAGGTCTATTGATTCTAACAGGAGGATTATATCGGACACGAGGCTGCTTTTCCACTTATTGTGCCTCATCATCCCCATCATGGGAATCCAGTGAATTAGTCCTAGAGGAGGAGTCTGGTGAATCAGCTTTAGGCGGGGAAGCATCACCTTCATGAGGGAGGGTTTCTTTCTCTACAGTCCTCTTCCTTTTCCCCACCTGATAAACTGGGTGATTCAGTACCCCTTTTGGGTATGATGCTATCCAGTGCTCGGCATAATATGTAGTCAAGTTATGAGCCTCTTTTTCGACTGGTAGATCAAATACTTCCCCAGTCTTCTCCCTTGACGTCAGTAGCCACAGTTGCTGAGCAACCATCAGATATTACTCTAACCTGACATGTATTGGGGGAGATACAATAATCTGTTACAGACACTTGAATTGACGTGAAAATCTATATGGAGCATAGGCCTCGCATATAATTTCTCCGTCAATCCTAGAAACTAGCACACCATCTCTACAAGCTAGCATGTATTCCCTCAAATACAAATGGGATGTTCCATCATCAACAAACCACCCGTTTGGCGGATTTCCATAGGGAAAGAAGTTGAATTCCTTAAACCTGCTTAGCCTCACATTCATGTCATAGTCATTAACATCTATTGGAGAAACTCTAGAGAATGCTTGAACTGACGTCCTGAAAGAACTTCATGAATTTGTAATCCATTCTGTACATTGTAAGTCCTGAAGTGAGAGGCGATCCATCCCCATAAAACTTGGAATGGTCCCACTATTCATAAAGGATATTTACTCATAAAAACATGAAGTAAAATCATGTGAATCTTTTCAAAAATGGGGGTAGCCACCCCAACCATTTTTCCCTCAGCCAACTTTTCCACAATGAAAAAGGTCCCTGGCCTGATGCCTCCCTTCGAATCCCTGATTGGAAAGAGATAAATGATGAGCCACATAGGCAAGAAGCCCGCCAGATGAGTCTTCTTTGGGATCCTTTGATTCACCTCATATCCCCACTTCTCGAACTCTCATACTTCTAGAGTTAGCCAGAATGTGCCATGAGCACACCTCTTCTTAGGTTTTGGGCAGGTGGTAGGACGTTTGGGCCTCTTATCCATGGATTTATTTTTCTTGGATCCTTTCCCCTTCAGATCCTTATCCTTTTTCTCCTTCTCTTTCTTCTCAATAAGAAATATATTCATCCACTCCTCCAGATGAATGTCCTTTCTAGAATGAGTTAATGAGGTCTCTGAACTCTTGAGCCTGTGGAAGATCTTAATTAATTACTGAGCTAAAGCAGGAGTCTTCTCTGAATCATTCAAGTCACCATGGGAGGAATGAATTCATCATACATGTCACACAAAATTAGAGCCCCTGAGATCTTGTGGACATTCCACAGACTGATGCCTACTTCTCCATGAGTCAGATGGAAAGAATTAGTTTCTGGGCTCCAGTGGATGAGTATCTCTGGCACGAAGTTATCATGTATGTAAACATATGTTTTCCCAACCCAAATAGCTTCGTATATCGCCACTCCTTTCAGATCCTCGACAAAATCTGCACAGGTTTGTCGCACCCAGTATTCCCACATCCAAGTTGGCTTCACACCTCCCCCAAGACGGAAGTACCAACTTTTCTTCCAGCCTTTGGATTGATCCATCTGAGCATTTTGGAAGATTGAAGGATGTCAATGTGGTTGTAGGTCAGGCGTATGATGTTTCAGATCCGGCGTAAAAGGGCTGTGATGCATCATGTAGGCCTTCTCCACTGTTCCAGCACTTAGAAATATTCCTCCACAAGAGATACTTTCTGAAGCAAAGTTGGTATAATTCTGAAACCGCGAAAATGGGAGATAGTTCATTGCTTCTGGAATAGTAACTTCTCACAGATGACCATAGTCATACAAAGGAAAATAAATTCTTTGGGGGAAGTCACGATGATATTTCTTCAGATACTTAGCCAAATCTGGAAGAGTTCTACTTTGGATGGTATAATAATCGTGGCCAATGATGTTCATCATACCATCAATCCGCTAGCTATCCAGTTCATCAGCTATTCCAGTTCTAAGAGACATTGATTCTGTACAAAAGATGAATAAATTAACTTTTCAGTAAGTTGATTTTTTCATAAAAGTTGTGAAGAAATTTCAGAAAAAATGGAAAAGGCATTAAGGCGCGCAAGTCTAAACTGGGCGCACAAGTATGGATGTGTCGCACATGTTTTAATGTGCCGCACAAGTTTTTGGTGCACAAGTATAACCGTGCAAGTCCAAATACCTTGACAGCAGCGCGACAGTGAAAAAAAAACAGCGGAGAAAGAGAAACTTGCGCGACCTATGGGCAATGTTCTCCTGCGCGATGATAGCTGCTCGACTCGCACCTACGCGCCTCTTTCCCTTTGGCTTTCTTCTTTTCCCCAGAGTCACGTCGTTATTCTTCCGGATCCAATTCTGAGGGGGGACTTTTGTTGACACTCCTTTTCGTCACATTTTCTAAAAGAATGGAAAGGGAAATACCTTAGTCCAAAGTGATTCATCCTTTGAAGAAACATCAAAAATAGACAAAGCGATGAACAAGGAGAACATTTCCCATAGGTTGCGCAAGTTTCCTCGTGGTCGTGCAAGTATACTTGCGTGTCGACTAATGGTCGCGCAAGTGACTTGCGTGACCTAACTGATAACCGCCTAGGGTCTTCTCCAGCCTATAAATAGACCCTGTGGCCGCCCATTTCTGGAGGAATTTTTCCATAATCCAGATATAGAGATCTGAACGCCCAAGTCTCTTTTTCAGGTCTTCCGAACACTTCTAACGTAATTCTTTACCTAGAATGGAAGGTCTAAAGAAGAGGAGTATGGTCTAAGTGTTAGAATTCGCTAAAACTTGTGAACTTAAGGTGTTTTACCGTTAAGGAAAATAAACATACTTGTGTGCCGCCCTACTTCCTCACCAAAACTTGCGCGCCTCTCTTCTAGAAGTACCTCAGCATAATTCTAAAGGCTTTGGTCAAGGATCGCCCAAGTGTTACCCTACTGGTTAACATTCGCGCATGTACCCATGTGTAGTGATGGTATACCTGCATGACCAGGACTTTCAGGCCCATGCAATACCTACACGCCTGCCATGACTTGCGTGCCCCTGCCTTTTTGGGTGCCTTTCTTGCCCATTTAACCCCTCTTATGTCATTCCACCTCTCCTATTCAAGATTCAGTCTTCAAGAAACTCTTCAAAGCCATTTATGGAATTATTTCTTGATTTGACTTCCTTATCTGAAAGTAACTCCATGGAACATGTCTCAAAAACTAGTGATTTACACATCTTTATGTCACAAAAGATTGATATTTCATTCATTCAACTTCATCCTTTAAGATGAGAGATCCCCTTAACCTGGGCATCCTTTTCAGGAATAATCCCCAGTCACAATCCGTAACTTGGGCATCCTCCTTAGAAGTAATCCCCAAGTCCTCTTTAACCTAGGCCTCCTTTTCAGGAGTAAGTCCCACTCATAATTCCCATTAATTCTGAGCATCCTTTTCAGGAGGAAACCCCAATATTAATTCCCAAATCTAGGAATCTTTTTCAAGAGTAATCCCCAGTCATAATTTTCAAATATAGGCATCCTACTTAGGAGTAAGCCCCAACTATAATACTCTTAACCTGAGCCTCCTTTTTAGGAGTAAACCCCTGTCTTAAATCTGGGCATCCTCCTTAGGAGTAAGCCCCAGGTCCCCTAATCTAGGCATCCTCCTTATGAGTAATCCCCAAGTCCTCATTAACATGGGACTCCTTTTCACGAGTAAGCCCCAGTCTCAAATATGGGCATCCTCCTTAGGAGTAAGCCCCAAGTACATTAATTTTTTCTTAACCAGTCCTAATTTACATTTGATCTAGATCTCCTTATCAAGAGTAAAACCCAATCATAAGTCCCCTCTTAAATTGGGCCTCCTTTTCAGGAGTAAGCCCCAAATTAGAGAATCCAATTCTCCATAAAGTAAATATACCTTTATGGACTATGTTCCTCGATTTCTTCCCTGAAGTAAATCTTAATCTTCATATATTTGGGCAATCATCCATACATAAGCCCCACATCATTTCTTATGATTTCATCTTTCATGGCACAATTGTCTGGTTTTTACCAATACCACTTTTTTCTCACACCGAGCATGACTCACGTGAGCTTAGAGAGGAAATGTAATTATGAAATCTTTCTTTGAGCCATCAATCATAAACATAAAATTACTTTACTCGAACTACGTGGGTTCAGATTCCTTTTCCTAAATAAAGGATACGTAGGTAGACCATCTGCGGGTACGATCCCAACTCTAAAATAATCAATGTCCTTCTGAATGACAATAAACTTCAAGTGCCCCATTGAGTGGCTTTAAAACCAGTATGGTCATCATAATGACCAAGAGACTTTTACGTATAAAAGGATACCATTGACTGAGAATATCTAACAAATACAGATGATTATCTATCGATGAAGAATATCCAATACATATAATAGATTCTCTAAATTTCTTACATATCAATCATTAATTGTCAGATCTAAATGAAAACTCATTTTATACTTGGTAATGTAATAAGGATTCACGGACATAACTTAAATCTTAAAAGAGTGTCCCGGAATAGAAAATAATTCCCCTAAAAAAGGTGTGATGAGTCCGACCTCCCATCCTCTTGACCAATGCAAATTCCTAAGCCTCATCAGTCCACTACTAATGAGCACCTACCATTGGAAAGTAGGTTCAAATGGATATGGAATCCTTGGGTGTTTTCGGTTCTACGAACAAACCTGTTAGAAACTGCTTAGAATATTTGAATCTTAAATCAATGAGATCATCCCTGATTCTAGAGGGAAACACATATCCATTAGTCTAACAACCTATTCAATAACTTTACCACTTATTATATTTATTAAATTTTGTTATGGTAACATTATTTTATAACAAAAAATAGAATGGTAATTATAAAATAATATGAATATGAAGATTATAAACATGGAAACGATTTCACCTAAGTATGATTCATGAATTAGTAAAAATAATTCTAAAATAACTATGTTTAACACAATGGATAATAGTTTCTAATAAAATTACAACATTAAAAATAATTCAATATTTATTAATTTATTATGGATAAAAAATCATAGGAAATTTTATAGTATTAAATAATGTTGTATTTTAACCGTTCACAAAAAAATTAAATATTTAATAAAAATCACAAAGATAATTTTAAGAACATAATATAATAAATAAATTCCATTTCATCATATCAAAATTATAAAATATAGAAATTTAGATTTCGAATAAAATTATAAAATACATGGAATTCAATTTTTTATAATTATTCTATTTGATTAACGGGGAAAAATTATATAATATTCATTTAGTGAATATGATTTGATAATATATAATCAGGAATATGAACAAGACCTAAAATATATTTATTATTAAAATTAATAAGGAATTCATAGTTGTGGTTCGATTGCTCTTATTTTTGGGGACTAGTTTATTTGAATAACTAAACCTCTCCCTCTCCTAAGTCAATTAGTTCCTTATAATTAAAGAGGACTCTAAAGTTGGGAAATATAGAACTCTAAATAGAAGTTTTATTCAATATTTATATTACATGTGGGACATTCCCCATTCCATTAACTCATTTTATCCAACACAAAATCATCTTAGGAAATATTATCCTCAATATAATGAGGATGAATGTTATTGGTTGGTGGATGTCTTATGGATGAAACAACATATTTCCCTTTACACTTAGTATAATATTTTTGAGTTTGAAGGAGTTTTATATTTTTAGAACCTTTTAATATAATAGAATTCCACAAATATTTTGTGTGAAAGACATATTCATGCATTTTTTTGTTCACCACATTTTTACTGGATATATCCTCATTATTTGCATCTACACCAGATTTATATTCTGCATTGTATATGTTGTTTTGGTCAATTTAATTCACTAACATAAATCATATAGTTATAATAAAATACTCATCCATGTAAAATCAGTAGGTCATTTTATAATCCTTATAATGAAAATGGATGTATTTTTTATAATTCCCTATGTTTTTTATTTTCTTAGTGGAAATTTTGGACTTGCGAGATTTAGAAGGTTTCACTCTCTATCATCGAATATCCCCTAAAATTATTTAGTGAATGGTAATATTGATATAGTCTAAAATGAAGATAAATAAATCTGATCCTAGGGAGAAAAATCTCAAATCAAAATTCTAAGAATCCATAAAAAACATTTTTTGAAGTTTCACTCAGTCTACAAAATTACTAGACTCCTTAGAGGTGGGGGAAGTAGAAATTTCCATGCCCTATGGGATGCAGTAGAAATATAAATACTACCATCATGAACCTGATCCGAAATTAATTTTATGATTATTGAGGAGGTAAGGGACATAAAAATACCTCCATCCTCAATGGATATAGTTGGTCTTATACTAACACTGGATCTATTTCCATAACATTCATAGACTTTTAGAACTCTATCCTACAATGTACTATGTGTAGTGTATTTTATTCTTGATCGGTATTACCTAGAACATTTCTCACTGATTTTATATTCATTATTCCTCAAATTGGAGGCCAATTATTCATTATTTATATCCAAAAACATAATCATGTTAACTGATTTATCCCTCCTATAATTCCTTAATTACATTTTAAACACTTATCTCTATTCCAATTTATTATGTCGTTAACTTTTTCTTTTAATTATGATCCTTGAATCATGTTTAATTTTTCGTGATTATACACAGATTATAAATTTTTTTAGTGTGTTCATTTGAGATTACACATCCTTTTATTTGGACTTATGGTCAATTCATATTGTTCAGTGTACTATTTAATAATAAATTTCTCCCATTCACATATTTTATTGTATCCTAATGATTTTACCCTTGATAACATTTTTATTAGTTTTATTTGAGAAGGTATTGAGATAACCACTTTATATATCTTCAATTCCAAGTATAATAAATATATGTATATCTGATGGAATTCATGGAAGTTAGCCTTGAGGATTCAGAGTATGGATAAAGGATTGTAGATTTAGATTTTTTTGTATCTAATATCTATGGAATTATTAATATTAGTCATTGATATGTGTGGATATTCATGAGATGTATTAATTAAATCATGCTATAAAGGATTTTTTATGTATTATAATCTAGGGTATTCATATAGGATCTATGGAAAACATTTCAAAATATGGTATAAAAAATCAACATTAATAAAGGATTTAAACAATATATTTAAATAATGATTCCCTTTTAAAAACACAATGTTCTATAAGATAGTTTTTAATTTTTTCCTAATAAACTAGAATATCCAATAATTACTTTTATACCATTTAAATAAAATTTATTCCCAATTTCATTTCATATATATATATAATATAAGTAAAAATACATAATCATTATTTTATATTGAAAAAACAAGAGAGAGAATAAAATATTTTCCTAGAAAATAAAATCCTTCATTTTTAAAAAGGCGACACATTTCCCTAATTCAGAAACTCATTAAAATAACTCATAAATTCAAAATATTTTCAACAAAATATAGAGTAAGAATGGAAAATCCAGTAAGTTAGGTTGGATATTTATATTTGTTTTCACCCTTAGTAGAACCCTTACAGTGTAATAACCTTCACAATTAACACCATCCAATATTCTCTTGGAGGACATATAATTACCCAATGAATTCAAGGGTCATATCAAACCTAACCATCATTATATTTAATTTATATATTTTATTACAAGAATAAAACACATTAATTCACTCATATCATAAAACTTGAATTAAATGGAATTAAATCCCATAATAACAATCATATTAAATAATATCATAAATATATGATGAAATGTCATTTTCCTTCGAAAACACGTAAAAAATTATCGAATCAATAATAATAGAAGGTTATTTAAAAACCATAAAAACCTATATTGGATGCTTAATAAGGAATAATAACATTAAATATGAGAAACATAGGCTACACGATAATATTAAAAAAATATTATCTTCACACTTTTGTAATGTAAAAAATAACCCAAATCGAAAATGTTATGTTGATTTATTCTTAAGAAATTATTAAGATGAAAAAATTATAAGAAAAAATAGCCTTTAAAAATATTTTAATTATAATTAATAAAAAATTTTAAAACATTTATTTCAACATTGACATGGAATAAAAATATATTAAAACCCGTGACACTTGATTTTAATGAAAAATCAAACACCACGACTCCCAACCCCCAATATTATTATTTTGAATTATAAAATAATAAAAATATATAAAGAATTTAAATAAAAAATAAAAAAATTAATATTTATTATATTATAATTAACCTTTTTGTATATTTATTACAATGTTTTATTTAGTTTACAATTTTATTAATATTACATTGAACGTTTTAAGGTTGTTAGGATTGTAGTCTATAAAAAACCTTATGTGTATTAATAATGGTCCAACGGTTCCATGATCTATAATATCATATATCATAATAATTTCAAAATTATTAGGATTATATATTAAATAATCATTTAAAAAAACCATGTATGGAGGTCAATAAAAGTGAAATACATCATTATATAGAGGTGGATGTTTGTATATACACATAAGAGATGATTCAATTTTTAAATGGATGTGAGGTAAAGGTAATTTAAAAGACTTTATTATCAGAAAATAATATTTATGTCTGAAATATCATATATATTTATTAAATCAATCTTAAAAACAAATAATTATATGATGTGAAGAAGGATGAGATATTCTACTTTACAGAGATTGAAGTGTGGAAGTACACATGAGAATTTTTTTCATTTTTAGTTTAGAAGTAATGGATAGATAAAACTTTTATTCAATCATCAAAATAATATTATAGAATATTAGTTATAATGAGTTTAATATATAATCTATGTTATAGTGTATTTGATGGTGGTGTTAGAGGAATATAATTTAAAAGATCATTGTTACAAGTTTTACCGATTCCTAGTAAACAATCCATTGAATTAAACCTTAATAATAATTATTTTTGTATTTTTGGAAGGCCATGACCTATAATATATGAAAATAATAATTAGAGATTATTTTTATTTATATTTTTATTGATATAGGGTGATAAGATTTTGTGATGATGAGTGGATAATATTTTTCCTTTTATAAGCAAGAGGACTTACAACCTTATAAATATTAAATACTTTTATATATAATAAATTATTTCTCATTGAATGTGGATCCAATTTATTACAATTTAAAATATAAAATATTTTATATTTAAAATAAACTCAATAAATCCGATTAACGATTTGATATAGAGATATTTTAATCTAAATCCTCTAGTTTAATACACTTTTTAATCAATTTAACCACTACTTTGTTGAATAAATTTTATTATGGTAACATAATTTTATAAATAAAAATGGAATAGTAATTATAAAATGATATGAATATGGTAATTCTAAATATGATAACCATTTTACATGAGTATGTTTCTAGGGGTGGTTAAAATAATTCTAATATAACTATGATTAACACAATGTATAACAGTTTCTAATAAAATTCCATTTGATCCTAAAAAATTAGAAAAAAATTGTTTATTGAATTGATACCCATATAATTTATTGATTAATAAATAAAAAAATAATGGTCATGTAACATAAAAAAAAATTAACATTTAAAAATGTATTGTGGATACAAATCAAAGGAAAAGATATGGTATTAGAGAATGTTGTATTTTTACCATTTGAATAAAAACTAAATATTTATGAAATAATGAAAAAAATTAAACAAAGATAATTTTCACAAGCTTGAATAAAAATGAATTCCATTATATCACATTTATATTTTAAAAAATATATTTTATATATAATTATATAATACATGGATTTCAATTTTTAATGAAACTATTTGTTTCCCATTTAAAAATTATATAAAATTTATGTAATGAAAATGATTTGATAATATATTTTTTTGAAAATTATCAAGATCTAAATTTTTTTTACTATTATAAGTAACTAGATTTTATTTATTTTTGTTAGACATTCCTATTTTTTGGGGAATATTTTAGTTTTTATGATTGAACCTCCCCCTATTTATCAATTAGTTCCATTTTATTAAAGAGTATTATATAGTGGAGAGATATTTAACTCGAACTAGATGTTTCAATCAATGTGTATATTAAATTATAGACATTCCTCATTTTGTACACTCTTTGTATCCAACCAAATTTCATAGTATGAAATATTATCCTCAATAAAATGGTGATGTACGTCATTGGTAGGTTGATGGATTATGGATGAAAAACACATTTTTCTTTATCCTTAGTTGAATCATTCTGAGTTGGAAGAAATTGTATGTTTTGAGAACATATTAATTTAATATTCTTCCACATATTTTTTGTTTTCAAAACATCATTATTAATTTTTGTGTACACCACATTTTTATTGAAAATATCCTCATTTTTTCTTCTATAGAAGATTTAAATTTAGCATATTGTATGTTGTTGGGGTCAAAAAAATTCACTAACATAAATAACATAATGTTAATTAAATCCCAATCAATTTAAATGTATTAGGTATGTTCATCATAATCAGAATGTAAATGGATTTATTTATCATAATGGACCATGATTTTTATTTGCTTGGTAGAAATTTCAGACTTGCGACCTTTAAAATATTTCACCCTCTCTCATCGAATATCTCATAGAATTATTTTGTGCATTTTAAAATTTATAGAGTTTAAAATGAATTTCACTAAATGTGATTCTAAGGAGTTAAATATCAAAAAATAATTGGACGAAGAAATGGGGATCCTTTTTTGAAGTTTCACTTGGTCTATTGAAATATTATCCTCCTTAACGTAGGAGGAAGTAGAAATTCCCATGTCCTATGGGATGTGGTATAAATTTAATTACTACAATCATGAACATGATCCAAAATTGATTTCATGATTACATAAGTAATAGTGGAAATATAAATATCCCCAACCTCAGTAGATAGGGTTGGTTCTACACTAACTTTATATCTATTTCCACAATATTCTTATCCTTTTGAGATTTTATCCTATAACGAACTATTTATATAGAATTTTATTTTCGATTGTTTTTTCTGTAGAATTTTTATCAGTGATTTTGTGGTTATTATTCCTTAAATTGGATGCCAATTTTACATTCCTTATAGCTAGAAACATAATTTTGTTAATTGATTTATCCCTTGTATAATTTTTTAATTATTGTTTCAATAATTATGTTTATTTCAATCACTTATTTTATAACATTGTGCCTATGATTATAATCCTTAACTCATTTCTAATTTTTCAAGATTCTATACACTTTATCATTTGTAAAAAAGTTCATTTGAGATTTCATGTCCTTCTATCTCGACTTATTGTCAAATCATAATATTCTATGTTCTTTTTAAAAATAAATTTCTTCCCTTCACATATTTTATTGTATCCTCATTATTTAGTATGTGATGAAATGTTTATTAGTTTTCTTTTAAGAACATCATGAGCTGAACCCTTTTTGTGTTTTTAATTCCATAGTAAACGAATATAAGGATATATCATGGAATTATTGAAAGTGATCCAAGAAGAGTTCAATTATGGTTAAAATATTTTAGATTAATATGATTTTTTATCTAATCCCTAATGCATTATTCTTATTAGTGTTTTGTGTGTGTGTATATTTATGAGATATATTAATTAAATCATGGTATCAATGTATTATTTATGTATGTTTATATAGGGTATTCATATCGGCCCTATGAATAAAATTTATAAATTTGGTATAAAAAGACCAACCCAACAAAATTATTTAAACAAATAAATTTAAATAGGTATTCTCTTAAAAATACAAAATACCATAAGAGGGATTTAATTTATACCAAATAAACCCTAATAACAAAAAATATTTTTTTGTACTATTGAAATCCATTTTATTCCAAAATTTATTTCATAAATTTTTTTATAATTAATATAAGAAGAAATTTTAATCATGATTAAATATTGAGAAAAAAATGGTTTAGGACAAATTTTCCTTGATAATCGAATCCTTCTTTGTTAAAAATACAACTATTGTATATAATTCAAAAATTCATTAACTTACCTAGTAAAATAAAGAAAATTTAACTTAGGGTACGAATTGAAAATTCACTTAGGAAGGTTGGGAATTCATCTTTATAATCACCCTTATTAGAACCCTTACAATGTAATAACCATGAAGATTAACACCATCATATGTTCTCTTGGATAACTTATCATTACCTAATGAATTTGAGGGTTACATCAAACCTACCCATCATAATTTTTAATTTATATGTTTCATTATATAAATAAAACACATAATATATGTCATTAACATCCAAAAACACTTATAAAATGGTATTATATCCCCTAAGAAAAATCACATTCAATAATCTCATAAAAATAGAATGATATCTCAATTTCATTTGAGAACATGTATAAATATTCTCAGAAAAATTAGAATATGATGTTATTTAAAAAATAATAATACCTATATTGGTTTCTTGATAAGTAATAATGACTTTAAAGATGAGAAAAAATCACCCCATTATAAACAGTAATAAATATTATATTTATAATTTTGTAAAGAATGTCAAAAATAACTCAAATAAAAAATGTTAAAAAGGATTATTCTTAAGAAATTGTTAAAATGATAAAACAATCAGAAAAAATTACCTTTTAAAATATTTTAATTATAAATAATAAAATTATTTAAACAATTATAATAACATAGACATGTAATAGAAATAGATTAAAACATGGGAAACACTATTTTAAGGAAAAATCAAACACCTTTACTCCCAACCCAACAAATTCTTCTTCTGGTTTTTATAATAATAAAATTATATGAATTATTTACATTAATAAAGAACAATTTCATGTTTATTATATATTAATTAATCACTTTTCTTTACATTTATTTCAATTTTTTTTACTTAATAAATCAATTAAGTTTACATTGGACATTTTGAGGTTGTTGGGATCAAAATCTCCAAAACAAATTTTATGTTTCAATAATGGTCAAAGGGTTCCCAAATTCATCATATAATATATCAAAATAATTTCGAAATTATTATGATTATAAATTCAATATAATTTTACAACCAACCACATAAGGCGGTCAAAAAAATTGAAATACATTGTTTTCTAGAGGTGGAATTTTGTATATACACATAAGAGTTGATTCCATTTTTCAAAAGATGTTAGGTAGAGGTGTTATAAAATGGATTATTATTAAAGATTAATAATTATGAAATAAAAATTATTTATATTTATTAAATCCATCACTATAACCTATAATTTGATTATGTGATGAAAAATGAGGCATTTCACATTAAAGAGATGAAAGTGTGCATGAACACATGACAAACTTTTTCATTCTTAGTTTAGAAGGAACTGTTGTATAATTTTTTTATTCCATCATCATTATAAAATTATATTATATTAATGAAAATCATTTCAATATGTTATAAAATTTATAGGATATTTTATATATGTTTTATAAGAATGTAATTTTAAATATCATTGTTACAAATTTTATCGATTCCGAGAAAATAATCCATTTTCTAAAACCTTATAATTTATTTGTTTGGTATTTTGGGGAGGCTATGACCTAAAGTATGTGAAAATAATATTTAGGGAGTATTGTTTATTATATCTTTTTTATCCATATAGATTAAATTTTATGAAAATTTCTTGAGTTTAATTTACCTCATATAAGTGAGAGGAGAAACATCTTTATAAATATAAAGGACATTTATATATAATAAATTTATTCTCATTGAATGTGGATCTAATTTATTCCAATTTAAAATATTAAATATTTAATATTACAAATAAAACCAATAAATAAAATTAATTAATTTATATTAATATATTTGAATCCATATACCATTGTTTAACACCCTCTGTAATCACTTTAACCCTTGCACTATTGACTAACATTTATTATGGTAACTGAATTTTATAACAAAAAATGGAATTGTAATTATAAAATAATATGAATATGGTAATTCAAAATATGGATTACTTTTTAGATGAGTAAGTTTCTTGGAGTCGAAAAATTAGTTTGAATATCACTACGAGTAACAGAATGTATAACAATATCTAATAAAATTCCATTAGAGACTAAAAAATAAATTTACAAAATATTTATTTATCGAATTGATTCCCATAAAATTTATTAATTTGTAAATATAAATCATTATTGTTATGTGACATTAAATAAAATTAAAACTTTAATAAATTTTTGTGGATACAAAATCAAAAGAAAAGTTATAGAATTAGATAATAAGGTATTTTCACCATTCTCATAGAAATTAATAAATTAAAACAATTATAAAAGTAAATAAAACAGGGATAATTATGACAAGTTAGTATAAGAAATAACTTCCATTCCACAACATAAAAATTATAAAATTTTGAAATTTTATTTTCCAATAAAATTATATAATACATGGAATTAAATTTTTTATGAATGAAACTCTTTGTTTTACATTAAAATTTATATAAAATAAATTTAGTGAATATGATTAGATAGTTTCTAATAATGAATATTAACAAGACCTAAAATGTATTTATTATTAATATTAACAAGACTAAATATACACCGTATTAATTGGGTACACATTTTAGTGGAATAACCAAACCTCCCCCACTTTCTAGTCAATTTGTTCCTTCTTATTAAAGAGGATTCTATAATATAGGGATATGGATCCCGAACTAGAATATTCACGCAATTTTTATATTAAATTTGAGACATACATCATTCCATACCCTCATTTTATCCAAAATAAAATTGTACTAGGAAATCAGAACATCAATATAATGAGGATGAACGTCATTGGTTGGTGTGTAGCTTGTGGATGAAAAAACACATTTCCCTTTATCCTTAACTAAATATTATCAAGTTTTAAGAAGTTATATGTTATGATAGCCTACTAATTTAAAGGGATTACACATATTTGGTGTGTAAAAAATATATTTATGCATTTTTTTGTGCACCACATTTTTATTGTAAATATCCACATAAATATCTTCTACATAAGCTTTACATTCTATATTTTATATGGTGTTTTGGTAAACAATATTCACTACCATAAATCATATTGTGTTAATAAAGTACTCATTTTTTCAATGTAGTAGTTTGGTTTGTAATCCTTGGAATTGAAATGGATGTATTTATCAAAACTCCTAGTGATTTTTATTTTCATAGTTAAAATTTTGGATTGGAAACCCTGACAAGCCTCCACTCTCTCTCATTGAATCTCTCCCAGAATTAGTTATATTCTTGAAATATTAATAGATTTTAAAATTAATTTCACCAACTTTAATAATAAGGGTAAAAATATCAAGAAATATTTCAAGTAAATCATGGAAATTTTTTTTGGATGTTTCACTCAATCTAAAAATATATATTCCTCCTTGGAGGAGGCAGAAGTATAAATTCCCAATCCCTATGAAATGTTGTAGAAATTTAATTACTACCATAATAAACATGATGCACAATTTATTTTATGATTTCATATGTGGAAGTAAAAATAAAAATACCCCAACGTCGGTGGATGGGGTTTGTTCTATACTAACATTGGATCTATTTCCCTGGCCATATTATCCTTTTGGTATTTTATCCTAGAATTAAGTAAGTGTAGTTTAATTTATGGTTGAGTGTGTTTTCCATTGAAATTTTCTCAATTATTGTATATATATTATTCTCAAAATGGAGTCGAGTTTTATCTTCATTATATCTAGAAAAAAATCATGTTCATTGATTTATCCCCTCTGGAATTATTTTATTACTGTTTCAAAACTTATGTATATTCCATAAACTTATTTCATAACCTTATCAATATGATTATGATCCTTGAATCGTGTTTAATTTTTCATGATTCTATACACTATATCAATTGTATATTTGTTTTCTTTTGGGATTACATGTCCTTTTATTAGTTCATTTGATCAAATTATACTGTTCCATGTTCTTTTTAGTAATAAATGTCTCCCCTAAATATAGTTTTTTCATCCTCAAGATCTAACCCTTGATGATATGTTAATTAGTTTTCCATTAATAATAACTTTATATGAACAATTTATATGTTTTCAATTCCATTGATAATGAATATATAGGTATCTCATAAATTTCTAGGAAGTAATTCTAGAGGATTTCAATTATTGATTAATGATTATCAATTAATATTTTTATTCATCTATTCTAAAATAAATTATTAATATTCGTCCTTGACGTGTGTGCATATTTATGAGATGAATTTACTAAATGAGGGTGTCAACGTATTATTTATGCATGCTAAGACTGAGATTTTATATAGTCCCAATGAAAAATATATGAAAATGTTTTATAAAAATAACAACCACAATAAAGGATTTAAAAAATAAATTTAAATTGATTTTCCAATTGAAAATCAAAAAATACCATAATTTAGGTTTGGTTTTACGTAATAAATCAAAATATAAAATAATAGTTTTCAGTCACTTGAAATCAAATTTATTTTCAAATTATTTTCATAAACATATATATAAATAAAATATTAAATAATCATAATCATGATTTCTTATTGAATGAGAAATAGATCTCAAGAAATATTTTCCGGGAAAATTGAATCGTTATTTTTTAAACAAAACACCTTTCCCTAATTCATGAACTCATTAACATACCTAATAAAGAAAAATATTTTCAACTTAACTCAGTGAATGAATAGAAAATCTTGTTTTTAAGGTTGGAAATGTATCTTTACAATCACCCTTATTAAAACCCTTATAGTGGAATAACCTTCACGATTAACATTGTCATATTTTCACTTAGAGAACATATTATTTACCAATGAATTTGAGGGTAATATCAAACCTACCCATTATCATATTTAATTTCTATTTTTTATTAAATGAATAAAACTCTTAAAATATTTTATTTATTTCATAAAATTTTTATTAAATGGCCTTATATCCCATAAGGAAAATCATATTCAATAATCTTATAAATATATAATGAAACACCAATTTCATTTGAAAACATATAAAAATGATAAGAAAAATATGAATATGATGTTATTTAAGAAATAATAAAAACCAATATTAGATGCTTGATAAGTAATAATAACTTTAAATATTTGAAATATCATCCACATGAAAAAATTTAATAACCATTATTTTTACAATTTTTTAAACAAAGTAAAAAATTAAACAAATAGGAAATGTTAAAAAGGATTATTCATAATAAATTTTTAAAAAGATAAAACTATAAGAAAAAATAACCTTTAAAAAATGTTAATTATAAATATTATCATTCTTTAACCATTTATAAGAACATGGATATGGAATAGAAATATCTTAAAAATTTGAAACATGGTTTTAATGAAAAATCAAACACCTTGACTTTCAATCCACCAAATTGTTCTTTAACTTGCTAAAATTATAAAATTATATAAATTATTTACCTGAATAAGACAAATTTTAATTTTTATTCTATTTTAATTAATCTCTTTTTATAATTTATTACATTGTTTTGATTACTTAATAGATTTAATAAGATTACATTAGACACTTTGAGGTTTTTAGGATCGTAATCTCCAAAAAACACTTATGTGTGTTAAAAATGGTCAAATGGTTCCCAAATAAAACATATCATATATCATAGTAATTTCAAAATAATCTATATTATACATTCAATATAAATTTACAACCAACCATGCACGGAGGTCAAGAAATGGGAAATAGATCGTTTTATGTTGGTGGAAGTATGTATGTGAACATAAGAGATGATAACTTTTTCAAATGGATGTGAGGTAAAGGTGATATATATTAGTTTATTATTATAGAATAATAATTATATCACATATATTATATATATGTTTATTAAATCAATATTTATAAAAAATAATTTAATTATGTGATATAAAATGATATATTTCACTTTATGGAGATGGAAGTTTGCACGAACACACTATTGACTATTTCATTTTTAGTTTAGAAGAAATAGATATATAAGTTATTTATTACATTATCATAATAAAATTATAGTATAACAATTATAATCATTTCATTATATAATTATATTTATAGATTAAATGATGGATGTGTTAGAGTAATTTAATATAAAATACTTTTGTTACAACTTTTTATGATTCCTCAAATATAGTACATTAAATTAAGCATTAAGAATTATTAGTTATGTATTTTGGTGAGGCCATGTCCCATAATATTGGAAATTAATATTTAAGAAATATTATTTTCATATATATTGATTGATCTAGGGAACACAACATTTTTCATGTTATGTGGAGATGATTTTACCTTTTATATGTGAGATGAGTGACACCCTTGTAAATATTAAGGAGATACATACATAATAAATATGTTCTCATTGATTATAGATCCAATTTATTCCAATTTATTCCAACTTACTATATAAGATATTTTATAAAAAAAATTCTATTAATCAAATTACTTAATTTATATTGAGATATTTGAGTCCCTATCCCTTAGTTTAAGACCATCTTTAATCAGTTTTTTCCTTTCTCTGTTTACTAAATCTTAATTTGGTAACTTATTTTTATTACCAAAATTGAATGGTAATTATGAATTGATATTATTATGATAATTATAAATATGAAATCCATTTTACATGAGTAAGATTCTAGGGGTGGTAAAAATAATTCTTATATTACTTTGACTAACACAAATTACAACATTTTCTAATAAAATTAAATTTTATCCTAATATATAAATTTATAAAATAATTATTCATCGAATTTATACACATGAAATTTATTGATTTATAAATATTAAAAATGATGGTTATAGAACATTAAAAATAATATAAAATTGAATAATGTCTTGTGGATAGAAAATCAAAGGATATTTTATTATATTAGATAATGTGGCATTTTCCCCATTTGAATAAAAATCATTTATTTTTGAAAAAAATATTGTTTTGAAAAACTAATATAAAATATAACTTCTATTTCATCACATCAAAATTATAAAATTTTGAAATTTAGATTTTAAATAAATTTATATAATATGTGTAATTCATTTTTTTGAATAAAAAAATTGTTTCCATTTTAACAATTATAGAAAATTAATTAAGTTAATATGATTCAATAATATATAATCATTAATATTAACACGACCTATAATATATTTATTGTATAAATTAACTATTATTTCATAGTTTTAGTTAGACATGCCTGATTTTTGGGTTATATTTTAGTTGATTGACTAAACCTCCCCCTCTTTCTTGTTAATTAGTTCTTTCTTATTAAATAAGATTCTATATAGGGGAAATATTGAACAGGAACATAAAGTCTCACTCAATGGGTATATTTTATTTGGTTCATTGCTCATTCAGTATCTCTATTTTATCCAACACAAAATCATACTAGGAAATATGATCTTCAATATAATGTGGATGAACATCATTGGTTGGTTTGTGGCTTGTGAATTAAACCACACATTTCTATTTCTCCTTAGTGGAATCATGCTGAGTTGTAAGAAGTTTTACTTTTTTATAACATATTAATTTAAGAGGCTTCAACATATTTTTTATTTGTAAAACATCTTTATTCTTTTTTACACCACATTTTTTATTGGAAATGTCCTCATTATTTACTTCTACACCAGCTTCATGTTCATCATTTTATATGGTTATTTTATCAATAAAATTCACTAATATAAATTCAATACTATTATAAATCCACATAAATTTAAAAGTATTAGGTTATTTTATCATCCTCATAATGTAAATGGATGTATTTATCAAAATTCCCCCATGATTTTTCTTATATTTGGGGAAATTTTAGACTTGTGACCCCAACAAAGTTTCATTATCTATCATGAAATCACCCCCAGAATTAGTTTGTGTATACTAATATTGATAGAATCTAAAATTAAATTCACTAAATGTGATCATAAGGGGAAAAATCACAAAACATCATTAGAGGAAACCATGAGGAACATTTTTTTATGTTTCACTCGGTCTATATTAATATTGGCCACCTTGGAGGAGGAGGATGTAGAAATTCCCAAGCACTATGGGATATGGTAAAAAAATAATTACTAACAACATTAACATGATACAAAATTTATTTTATGATTACTTAGGTATTGGTAGACATTGATATATGCCCAACCGTAGTGGATAGAGTTTTTTTACACTAACATTGAATCTATTTCCATGACATCTTACCCTATTGGTATTTTATCTTAGAATGAACAAGGTGCAGTGTATTTTATGTTTGACTGGTTTTTACATCAAGTATTTCTCAGTGATTGTATATTTAGTATTCCTCAAATGGGAGGGAAATTTTACCTTATATCAATAAATATAGTCTCTTTAATTGATTTATCACACCTAAGATCTTATTTTTGAGTTTTAAGAATATTGGGACCTAATTGGATAGATCAACTATCTTATATATGTGTAAAAAATAAAATTTATATTCAATTCATTATATTACATTCAAAATTATTTGATGGTACTTGTTTTACATAGATTATAGTGAAATATTGAGATTCTAATTCATTGTACCCTCTAATTTTTATGTCAACTAAGGGTATTGATGCATACTTAGTGTAGATCCATTGAAGTGTTTAGTAAGTCATATTGAAGACCCCCATTTAGTATTCCTAATTTAGGATATCTATCCAACAAGATGGGATACATTTCATCATAGTTTAAATTATTATATAGTATATGGATATGGTTAACCTACCACACATAGGGAAGGTATCTAAACATTGTATTATGAGGAGTTTCCTTGAAGTTCTAATGTAGTCTTTTTATCTATTTATCCTACATTATCACGGTATTATTAGAATATGATTGTCTAGGGGATAGAACATGACCAATATTTTTTCTTCAAATAAATATTTCCTCATGAAAATATAGTTTTCTTTATCCTTAATGTTTTTTACTTTGACTAGATCTTTCTATAATGATTGCTTTTCAATATTTTATTTTTAAATTATTAAAAATATACTTAGGTATGGTCATATTTGAATGGTAAAGTATAGGAGTAAAAGGTTATTCTGGCCTAAAATTAAACGTTTACAAAGATGATATAACATTTATTAGTAATGGGACGCCAAATATATATTTCCATGATTTTCCCAATTCTATTCAATATGATAGAAACATCAGAGTAACTATGACATAGGTTAGACCTCAATTCTATGAATATGTGTAATGGTGAGGGGGTCCTTCAAAAAGAAAACAATGTTGAGGACCCCCATAGTTAATAACTGATTTAAAATTTTGGAGAAGACCACTATTCTATTTTAATTATATTTCATAGTGGACACTATAATATATTCGTTATGGTAGACCTCTAAGGTTTTCAACATTATTAACATGAGGAGTAACTCTATGATTTCTATTTTTTTCTCCCATAAAGAGGATCTTGTGATATATGAATTTATTATTATTAAAAGGATTTCCAGAATATATTTATTTGGGAGGACGTATAATGTTATTTTTTTAAATGTATATGGAATCCATATATACAAGATATAAATTAGTTGTCGATGGAAATAACTAATTTCAAAAAAAAATTATTCAGGGAGGAAATATGTATGATAAATTAGTGGATGAACTTTTTTGTGGATCTTCACATTATTAGTGGAGCACCTAGAGAATGGAAACTCTCTATATGACCTTCAAATATTTTTTGTTACACATGAACATGTAGGGATTCATTATGTATGATTATCTCATGTTTATAATCATGATGTGGTACTTCCTGGTTGATATGTTCGATGTTGTGGGAAGGACCTCCACAATCGATACACTGAGAAGAACCTCGAAGGTCAATTATTATAGAGCCATGGGGTGGAACACCACAACAACTATCACATTTCAATATAGTTGATGTATTGTAATTTATATTCAATGTTTTCAAGAAGGTATATATTTGATAATTCATTACATAGGAGGCCTTTTATTATCCATGGTCCATAGTCAAGGTATGTTGATGATCATTAGAGATACTAATATCTATAAGGGAAGGGACCTACTCTTGGATTTTTGGGATCGATTTACCATACAAGTCCTTCCTTTTGGATACATTCTATTTGGTGATCGTTGTTTCAACCACTATCATGACTGTGGAAGAAGAATTTTGGCTATAATTTTTTTTATAGGAGAACATATCGATGGATCATTAGTTTTCATATAGACAATTAAATAGGATTCATTCATATTAATGGGAACAATCGTATAAACATATTTTTTTATTTCAATATCATGTTTCCCCACATGGGCCCCTCCTAGGTGTTTTAATTTTTATAACTAAGTGAATTTATTACAATGTATCCTCATAAATATATTTTTAAGGTTAAATAACCATATTTCAATGATGATGACATTATATAGATTTATATCTTCGTGGAAGACAGAAAATAATGATAAGGACCCATTTGATATCCTCTTACACCTACATGAGAAAGAGGGTATAAATGATTTTTCACTCTAGGGATAGACACTGATAGTGTCTATATGTGTCAATAGTGGATGATTTATTCATAATATATTATCATTAGTTAGATGTTCTATAAAATATCATATACTAACTGGTTTCTCAAGATACATCCAAGGTTGTTATAGGGACACTGAAGTTATGTTCCTACTCTATAACATTTAAAACATGAATTTTAAAGTGATGGGTTCATAAAAATATCTAACATTAATGAATAAATATATTTTTTTATCACAGTTAATATTTTTTTCAAGGTTATCAGTTATTAGTAATGTTTTGGAACCCAAATCTATTTTTCAGTTCGCTCATCCTATCTTGGGAATCCGACATTGGTACGTGAGATGTATAATAATTATATATGTATAGATGAAAGATCATAAAGTGGGAATGAAAAATAAAGAACCCATTATTTTAGTTTCACAAGTAATAATACATGGTTAATAAATCACCTTAAAAGGAAAATATAACATTTGGTTCACCATTTTTATCCACAATTCATTCATACCCATAGTTTCATTTATCAATATATGGAATTTGATAAAGAAAATGGTTGTTATGGAGATATAATGAAACTCTCAATTTTGTATTGGACTCGAATGGATAAGAGGTTGGGTTATTCCATTAAGAGTCTTATTTCCTATTAAGAGACTCATTTATATATTTATTTGTTTCTAAGGAAACACTTCATGATAATAATACAAATTAATTTATTTGTGAATGTTATCTAATATTTCCATGAATTTATTTGAAAAATGTTATGTCTAAGATGTTATCCATCTACTTCCATGCTATTTGAATACACTACAGGTTAATGATAGACAACTAAAAACTCAATAATTTTTCACCATAATGGGATTCCATATGTAATGGTGGGTTAGGATTTGTCCCATGAAAGGGGAAACCTATATTTCCACATAAATGTAATTTTATCCCACATATTTCTGTGACACTTAATATAAAACATAATCCATTTTAGGGTTATGTGATAGGGAATATTTTGGGGACATTATGTTTCCTTTAGATATGACCAAACGAATTGATTTTTAAGGTAAAGAATCCATGACCATATATTGTGCATTTTATTATTATACATTTAAAATACATTGAAGGTCTATTTATGGTCAATTGTATCATACAAAATGATGCACCATTTACTTTCATGCATCCAAGACCATCATGACTTGAAATTTAAGGACATAAGACTATGTATTGAGTTTATTGTTGTTTAATTTCATATAATTAACAGCCATGTGTCATGAAGTTTATGGACATCTGACTATTACATATTTAAAATACCTAAGAATCATCTTTAATACAGTACTAGAAAAATACCTTAATAAGAGTTTCTGTGGGACATATACTTGAGGATATCTTTCTTATACATTTTTCATTCTAGTTGATAAATGATATAAGATATAGTGATTTATTTCACACAATACGAGGCATTATATAAGTACATCCACAACTATGTTTATTAGAAATTGCATAGGGAAATATGAATGGACTTAAGAGTTATATTAACCATTGTGGATGAGTTGGGACTAATAAATGATTATAAGATTGTATATTTTTCTAGATCATTGATTGGAAATAAGGGATGTTGATCAAGGTATTAGTCATATGTTTTATGTTCACAGATATGGTGAACATTAATCGTAGGATAGGATTCAGGTAAGACGTCCTAGGCGAATCACAACTTAAGAACATCAAGAAAATGTTTAGAGGATGACAGATTATATGAGAGTTATCATTGGTTACCTAATAATGGAAGGGAAATATTTTTTGCTCCATGAAGAGTTTCACTAGTTTCTTATGTATATGATCCCGTTATATCATGAAAATACATTATTTTTAAAACCTATATAATCGTATTGGAAAGGGAGAAATACCTATAGACATCTTTCTTAAAGTGCATGGTTCTGACTATAAAAGGAATACATTATCAAAATAGAGTGTTCTTATAAGATTATTACCTACAATGGATATGTTAATAGTCTTTTTTATGTGCTTGTTTACCTTATAATATTAATATATTAGTTGAATATTTTCTTGGGTATGTTTAGGAGGATATTGAATTTTATGGAGGGTTTTGGGAAGTCATGGTTGGGGATTGTTTTTCCCAAACCATGCACCGAACCTAGAATATTGTTGATCACATATAAGGGTGATTTAATTGTTCACAAAATTTTTTAAACCCTGCACCCTCTTTGAAAAAACATGCACCCCCATTGAAGTGTCACACAGTTTGGAAAATTGTTATCCCTTTCCTAGGAAACCATGAACATAAAACATTATTCTATGATTTTTTATTTTAAAACTCTTGAACCCCCTCAGTATTCTCCCTAAATCACCCCCTCTCTACCCAATAAGTTATTTATCCTTTTTTGAGGTCCTGGAAAGGATTCAAAGGCATTAAAAACTCCACTATTAATGAATTGAATCTCATATTTACGGTTCTCCACATCTTCTAGTATATATATTCTTTCTATATTTTTCCACCTCCCTCTCTTGTCTCCCTATCCTAAGGAAATAGTGCGTGGTATCCTCCATTTTCAAGGGTTTAAATCAAGGTTTTCATGTATAGTAATTTTTTTGATCTTGGATCTACATTTTGGTTCTAGATCTACTTTGTAGTAGTGATCTTGATCATTTCTATTCAAATTTAGGATTTTCAGATGGCATTTATCCATAAATGAACATGAGGTATGTGGTTTTTAAATCAATTCCTGAAGAATTAATTTCAATTATCTGTATGTAGTTGTGAAATATTTATTTCATGTTTAGCACTAGCATCTTGATTTGTATAAATGAATAGGATAATTAATTAATTAACGGATCATGGAATTATTTTATTAATAGGTTTTGGAAATTGGTCAATTGATTGAATTTTTAATTGTTTTATTAATGAGATGATGAATTAATTGATTATTTTGGATTATTGGATTCTTGGATGACCATGAAGGGTTAAAGAGATGAATGATTAAATGTTGATAAATGGTTTAAAAGTAAATTATTCATATTATCCCAATTGAATTAATGTGATGAACCTCGATTGATGATAAATTGACATAGTATACCATGATGTGAATGTTTGAAATGTTGGTTAATAGTGATTAACCTTATTGAATGATATGGACGTTATATATGAAATATTCAGATATACGTGCTATACTTGTGTGGGAAATGAGATGATTCTTAAAAATCCTATATGTGATAACTATGACATGGGACATAGAGTGGTGCTTAAAAAACCCATATGTCATAAAAATGAGGTGTGGTATGGGGGCTGATTATTCAAAATCAAATGGGGTGATAGACATGAAATTATAGGCCAAAAATGTTGAAATTTGGATTCCAGTTCCATGTAGTCATGATATGAATATAAATTCAACCAATAATAAAATCCAATGATATAATGAATTCTGATTCCCTGTGTGATATAATTTGGACTCTAGCTTGGGAAGAAGTTTGTAATCATGTTTCAAGTGTCATCATAAATTTGGGTAATTATGTGTATAAATAAGGAATAATTAATTTTGGAAGTAATTTTAATTTTTTATTTTAATTTATTATTTATATGAAAACAAATACTGTTATAAACTAGATATTTTATTAGAATCCATTGGTAGTGGGCTACTGATTTCTACACATTCCCTAATTTGGATGCCACATAGGTACCCAAATATACATCATGTTATAAAAACATGACAAGGGAAAAACCCATGTGTTAGAGGGAATATTTGGATGGACCACGAAGGTGGGGAGAAGACATGGTTATTGGGACCCAATTGGGGGTTTTCATTGTCATTATTTATTTTGGATTTTTCATATTAACACATGAAATGTATGAGGCATGACCAATTGAATTTTTTATTTGATGTCATATTCCTCTCTTTTTTTCATCATATGATACTAGTATTATTATGGTTATTGTTATTATATTTTAGTTATTGTTTGTTTATTTTCACTATTGTGCCTCTTTGGAAAAGTGTTAATAGTCTCCCCATGTTATGTATTTATCCCTCACATATAGTCAGTAGCCTTTGGAATATGGGGAGATGAATCTAGGGTCATGTATTAATCCATATCGAGGAAATTACATGTGGAACTCGGGTTGAGATTTGACAAAGTGGTATCAAAAAACATTATTTACTATTTTCTTATTATTTTTGAATGCTATATAAGATACTAGGAAGAGTCAGACCTTGTTTATGAGATATTTAAACGGAGTAACTGACCTATGTATGGGGTAAAACCTAAGTACCCATAGTGGTATTATTGTTTTTAATGTTTTTTTTGTTATAGTTGTATGTTATTTCACCTTGGGCGACACACTAGTTTTTGGATGTTTTTGTTTTTTAATATTTTTTCTATTTATCATTATTGGATGAAGGTCATGTATACATTCAAAATTATAAGTACTTAGGAAATACTATGACATGCATTATTTTTAGGAACATGCAGAAAAATAGCATTTAGGGTGAGATGTTTTAATGGAAATTCTTTTCATAATTGTGTAATTTAAAGGAAAATGGTTCCAAATATGAAATTGATAAATTGAAAATGATTTAAAATGTTTAAAAATGGGATGGATAAATTTTAATCTAATGATAAAATATAATAAATAATATGTTTTAAACTTTTCGAATCCATGAACTATAAGTGGAATATTTGATGGTAGTGTCATTTAAGAGGGGAATAAATATGACATTATGTATTGGGATAAAATATTTTTGCTAAAGAAGTTTTATGAAGTTTTGAATAAAGCTCTTATTTGTGATGGGAACACGAAGGAGGATTCTAGTGAGATATAGGTAGTGTCCATTGGATGACCTTCTGGTACATCTGTCAAGAGTAAGAATCATATATATGAGAATGTTACCCTGAGCATTAGAACATAGATTACCTATCGGAGGTTCAATTACTTTGGACATGGCTATAGTTATCCTCCACTAGAGTGGTAGATCAAGTCACACATGTAGATAGTTCCCCAACCTCTAGTATAGTTCAGAACATGGGGTCATATAGGAAATCTAGAGTGGTTCTACATAAACCAATTACCTATGGGTAATGATGGTGAAAAAAGGAATAATCATAGTGCTATAAGAAAGTATTCTACTCCATATCTATATCGTGTTTGGAGTTCTATAGGACGTAGAGTTTTAAGAATTAGACGTTTTAATTTAGGGAAAGAGTGGTTGTATCAACAGAGTGGTGCAGCTTAGGGGAATCGTACTACAACACAAGGAAGATGGGGATGATAGCTTCATTTAGGTCAGTGAACACTTATGGATAAATAACCTAGTCCATTGATAGTTAGATATAAAATTCTTGTGACTTTTATTCTTTATAGTTCTTTTATAGATAATGGTTCCTCTCAATATTTGTATCTAAACAATCTGTGAATGGTTTGAACCTTATCATGGTGTTTTTGAGCAAGGATATTAAAATCAAAACACCTTTGGGTGTGTGGAAATGATATATCTTCTTGTGAAAAGTATGTTCTCTTGAGGTTTGTAAGTATCATTTTCTATAGGATATTTACATCCATAACATGTTAGGTTTTGGTATGATTTTTGGTATGTAGTTTTTGGTAGCATACAAATCCAACATATATTGTTATCATAGGTGAGTGACCTATATGTCTCATAAGGTTGAAAATTATGTTCATTATGGGGAGTGGGATATCAAGCAAGGATGTATTGGTCTATTTCATCAGAAACTAGGGGATCTCACTACCCCGGTTGAAAGGCTTTTGATGGTTGATAGTCGTGTGAATCACGGTGTCTTTCAACCCATTGTACACTAGTTCTAGAACTTGTTCCCTGAGGACTTCATTGGTATTCTATATAATATATATATGTATTTTATTATTTAAAACATGCCTGGAGTTGAGGTTTTTACCATTCCTCCATATAGAATTAAACTAACAGTCTATCAATAGCTTAATACTGTGTTGGAAGAGTAGATGTATTGGGGGTTTATTCATCCATGTACATCTCGATGGGGTTCTCCATATTTTTTTTAAAATAACACGGAAGGGTATTCAGGATTATGTGTCGATTTTTAGAAGTTTAACTGGGTTATATTGATGAACTCATATTCTCTTCAATGTATTAATGGTATTTTAGAATAGTTGTGAGTAACCTGTGTTTTATCCAATATTGAATTGAGATCAATGTATCATCAGTTGATAGTTATACATTATGATATACCACAAACTACTTTCCAATGTAGGTATAGTATTTACTAGTTTATTGGGATTCCATTTAGTCCATTTACTGCTCCAACCATTTTTATGTTCTTGATGATACAAATCTTCCACCTGTACCTGGATAATTTTGTACAAGTTTTTTTGGATGAAATATTTGTGTAATATAAGACACATGATAATCATGAAAACATCATTACATTTTCTTTATAAACTAAATGAGCCTCAGATATATTCCATTCTTTATAATTCTTAATTATAGATCAATCACGTATATTTATTGGGTCACATCATCTCAGAGAAAGGTGTCTCAGTAGTCCTAGAGAAGGTTAATGGAGTTTTTTCTTGGGAGAATCCCATGAATGCTTTTTCATATATGAGAATGTTTTTTATTAGAGGGATATTTTTTGAGGTTAGACCTATACATCTTCCACTTGGAAGTACCACATTTAATCTTGACCAAGAAGAGATTTAAAGATGAATTTTATGGGGCATGTGAAAATGAATTCTCAGAGTTAAAGAGGCATTTTACTACCATACAGATCTTTATCCTACCCATGACCAGGGAGGATTATACATTGTTTTGTAATGTATCATGTATAGGTCATGGAGACTTGTTAGTGTAAGGATATTTTCTCATCATTTATGGGTCATGGTAGTTGATGCAACATGAAATGAACTACCCTACCAATGAACTCATGTTCACTGCAACGATTTATGCTTTAAAGTGTTAGTGGTATCATATTTTGGAAAAATGGATTACTATTTATACTAACCACAAGATCTTACATTATATATTTTCTTAGTGATATTTGAATCTCTAGACATGAGGATGGGTAAATAATTTTCAGTCATTTCACTTTGAGCATGGATATATGTTTGGGATGTGAAAATGTGTTGTTGACACATTGAGTAAGAAAAACAAAATTCAATTAGTACATGAATCTACATATGACTGTAAAATGAAAAATTTTATGGATGAGATTCATGTGGTGGTTCCAAGGATCTAGGAAAAGATAACCCTTATATCAATATCAAGGGAATTAAAATTTTTATCAAGAATATTGTAATATAATTTGAATATGTAGTGTGTTTTTCTTTGAGTGAAACCCTTAAAGGTAGGGGGATGGCTATGGATTAGACCATACATTTTGATGAGATCATATATGTACATAGACATGTTTTTGCGCCTATGTGTATTCAAGAGGACTTGATATATAAATTTCATTCCTCAAAGTTATATTTTCATCTAAGTTTGGAAAAAATGCACGGATACCTATGCTGATCATATTGCTGGTCAGGTATAAAATAGTAAATTGTATGGTTTGTGACACAATGCTAAACCTATCAACAAATGAAGGTCGAGCATCAATGACCCAGTAATTCCCTATAAATATTTCTAATTTATAAATTAAAGTGGTAAAAGGTTACCATTGACTTAAATGTGGGTCATCTAAGGACTCCATGGAAGAAGTAAGCTATTTGGGCAGTTGTGGACCCATTGATGAATGCATCAAATTTTTTCCTATCAGTGAGGCTTTATTATTGGATCAGTTTGAAAACATGTATTAATTTTAGATAGTCTATCTACATGTGGTTCTGTAGATTATAGTTTCATGCCATGACTCCGGATTCCCATCATATTTATGGAAAGGCTTACAGAATGTTCATGGTATGCAGGTATTACTGAATATGAATTTCCCCCCAAATAGAGGTGGGAAGTTCAAAAATACTATTTTGGTACATGAGTATATGCTAATAGAAAGAATTCTTAACATTTGGGGGTCTTGGTAGTAGCATCTAGCACTCATTGAGTTTTTTTATAACAACAGTTATTAGAAAAAATTTGGATGGAACTATTGGAAGGTCTTTATGGTAGATCATATTGATCAACTCTATGCTGGGTTAAGTTAGGTAAGGCAGAGTTGTTGGGATAGAGTCTCATAAATGATATGTCAAGTAGGTTCATCTGATTTGGAAACATATGCATATGGATTAGGGTGTATAGAACTCATATACAAATATAAATTTAATTCCCCTTTATTTTATTGTGGGTGATCATGTTTTCCTTTGTGTGTCGCCTAGATTGGGTCTCCATAGGATTCTAAGGTAGTGAAATTTGGCATCTAGATTTTTTGGAGCATTTGACATTATATAGATAATTATATTAGTGTCATAAAAATTGGATCGTCTACATAGGTTCAGTTTTATTCATGATATCTTCCATTTGTCCCAACATTGGTGGTATCACCCAAACCCTTCTCATGCGATGAATGAGAATTATATTGACCAGGAGACTGATGCATCCTTTAAGGATTATCATTTAGTGATATGGATTATCTTAGAAATGTGTTTTGGGTAAATTAATTTTGTATAGTTATATTACTATAAAAACATGGATGTATTTAGGAGGAAGCATGGGAAAGGGATGTGTATATATGGTCTCAGTGGTCTGATCATTTTACCTTTGATTATTAGATACGTTTGTGAGTAAAGATCAAGGAAGAGCTGGTGGGGAGATTTTATTATCCAATCCTTAACTAAAGATTTATTAGCTCATTATTAGTTACTCTATTAAATTATTTTAACCATATGTTGGATTGTATTTTCTTGGTTGTGTTCATGGGAATTTTAGATGTCTTTAGAGGTTGTTTGGTAAGTGCATGGTTGGTACACGTTATTTCCCAAATCGTTTCCCCATCCTAGAGAAAAATGAATCCATGATATATGGTTATTGATCAATTATGGAATAATTTATCAAAACAATTCCCTATTAGTAGTGATTGTGCATCCCTATAGAAGAGGCACAGAGTGAAGGAACAAAATTTGGAAAACAATATACCATTTCCTTTGAAACTATGCACACAAATATTTTTTTCCTTGAATTTTAATTTCAAAATTCCCAAAACCCATAGTTTCCGAACACATTCTCCCTCAATTGAACTAGGATGTTATCTATTATTTTTAGAGGGCCTAGAGAGGATTCCAAGGCCCTATAAACATCATTATGGACTAATCAAATATTTAACTGACAGGTCTTCACCACTTTCAGCATGTAAATTCATTTCATGTTTTTACTTATCTTGTATATTTTTCTTGGTGAAAAAGGGATGGGTTTTCCTCTCCTGGTGTGTGTCTAAATCTTGGTTTTTAAGGATATTAATATATTTGATATTGAATATTGTTTTTAGTTCCATAGATCATTATTCATTGAGATCTTTATCATTCTTCATCAAATTGTGTATTTTACCTTAGAGAGTGTCTTTCAAGGATCTTGAGGTATATTTTATATTTATCACTTACCAAACTCTTGATTTCAATTATGTGTATGTAATTCTGAAATTGTTATTTTCAGTTTAGAAATTTAATCTTCTATTTGATTAATTAATTAATGGATTGTGGAATTGATTGATTAATATGGTTATATAATTTCTCAATTGATGGGATTTGGAATTGGTTAACCAATGGGATGTTTAATTATTTGATTAATGGGAATTAAGATATGTATAACATAACCTTGAAGGGTTAATGAGTTAAATTATTACATGTTGATAAATGGGTTAATTTTTAATTGTTTATAATATTCCATTTTAATTAAATGACGAACCTTAATTATTTATAAATGGAAATAGTTTACCATGATGTGAATATTTGACAAGAAGGTGAATTATGATTAACCTCACTGAATGATATGAATATGATAGATGTGATATTTTGATAAATATTATATATGTGTGTGGGATAGGGAAGCATGATTCCAAATACAATATGTGAAATCTACAAGTGTGGGAAATAGATTGATGCTTTAAAATCCCATATAAAATAATCATGTGGTGTGGGGGTAAGGATTGATTCCTTAGAATACACCATAGTGCTATACATGATGTTATAGGCCCAAAATATTGGCATTAGACTATGGTTCCATGTAGGCATGATATGAATTGAAATTTTACAAATAATGAAAACATGTGATATAATGCATTTTGATTCCCTATGTGATATAGTTCAGACTCTAACACAAGTCGAAGGAGGTATTGATGGTTTGGATGTCATCGTGAACTAGGGTGGGTATGTGGTTCATTAAAGAATAAATATTTGTGAAACAATTTGTACTTATTAATAAACATTATTCTTTATACAAATTTATACACATACAAAAGGATATTGTTTTAGACCCTATTGGTGGTGGACTACCGAGTTGTATTGACACCCAAAACGGTCTTCTGAATCAGTACCTGCAACGACATAATGTTTGAAGGATAAGATAAGGGAAAGAGCCATATGTTAGATTATTGATTTGGA
Organism: Viscum album; assembly: GCA_963277665.1. Lineage (NCBI taxonomy): Eukaryota > Viridiplantae > Streptophyta > Magnoliopsida > Santalales > Viscaceae > Viscum > Viscum album. The sequence goes on from OY728123.1 coordinate 1,343,428,687, forward strand.
TAGAGAATGTATGAGGGGATATAACTTGGTGTCCAGAGCCTTTTGATATTTTTCAGTATCTTTATTTATTATGTGTTTTGTATGTGGACATATGGTAGGTATATGGAATGACCAATATAATATTTTGGTTTCGGCATCATATTCCTATTTTTGTCATCATGTGATACTGGTATTATTTTTTTGGGTTTGTTATCATTTGGTGGTTTTTTTTATCTTTTTATACTATGGTGTTGCCTCAATAAAGAGGCTATTGTCCCCCCGTATTATGTATTTGAACCTTGATACTAATTGGAAGCCTTAGGAAAATGGGGTGGAGCACCTAAGGCATTATAACAAGATGGATCAAGGCATTGACATGTGGTTCCAAGGTCAGAACATTATAGTGTTGGTTTGCATAATTCATCCATTTAACATATGATACCATGAAGTAAAACTATGAAAATACGATTCAACTGAAGGTTGATTTGGGTTATATATTGTTGTAAATTTATTTTGGGAAATTCAGTTATCTTAGTTATGATACATTAGTTAATGGATATTTGACATATGATTCATAGTATTGTGGGTAATAGTTGGTAAACTATTTGAATTATTCCATAATATTTTGATATGGGTGTCATGGATGGTGGAACCTTAGTATAATGATCTATGTGTCAAGCTCAAGTTGTTCAGTAGTATTAATTTTATTTTTATCCACATTTTTTCTTTAGTATAATAATCTCGGTGGCCTAGTTTAGTGGAACCCTAGTTGGATTCTCTTGGGTAGAATGGGAAATAATGCCCTAATATTCTGATATGGGTATTATCAAAGAGTATAAACATAGTATTCTTTACCTAAATTTCGTGGTAGAATGTCCTCCTAGTATTCCACTTTTTATTTTCTCAGTGCGTGGTGTTCAAGTATGCCACTTCAAAAGTTAACATGGTGAGTGGGACACTAATAGGCCTTTTCTATGGTGGTGTTCCATCACCCTAATCCTTAGAATACGTTTTCATTCATGCTTTTTAGTATAATAATAGTAAAATGACCCCAATTCCATAAATTCGATTTTCTTACTTTTATGATAACTTATAGAGATAGTTAGTCTAAAATTAATGGTGTTATTTGGTATGAGAGAGTGTGAATTTGGGGATAAATTTATGGAATTCCGTGTATAAAAACATAAAATGATAGGCATGGGGCCTTTTATTGGAAAAAATTATATTGGTAGTAGATTCAAGATGGGTAACATATTTTAATTACTTCACATGACCTACTACGGTTATTGTGCTTCATAGAGTAGGGTGTAAGCAGTGAGAGACTTAAGATGGTGCGTATGAGGGCCTATAATGGGAGGGAATCCCCCTGGAAGCCTTGGGATCTATTAAACAGTGTAGGGGGATTATTATTGATGATTTTATATGGAACTAGATAAATTACATGATTTGAATAAAATATATCATTACAATAGATTTTTAAAATATTTTCTATTTAGAGTTTTAGGGAATTAGTATAACCCATTAACTGACCAAGCTCATGTCCTTTTAACTAATGAGAAATTGCTTTTTTCCCAATTTTATAAAAATTATTATTTCCCTAAAAATACATCAACGTCTCCGAAAAAGTAACCACTTAATATAATATTCTATTTTTTAAATTTATTTCATATCTTTTTATTCTAGGGGTAGAATCACAATTAGTGGGTGATCTATTATAAATATTAATGGTTAACATAAGCTCTAACAATGAAATATCATAAGTTTTTATATGATTCCCACATAAGTATAATCTAAATACATATAAAACATATGCCCAATAATGTATTTATGAAAAAAACATGGAACATTTCTTGGACTATAATTATATGTGAATTATAATATTATAGAAACATGAGTAAATAAATATGAGCCACGAGAGAAAAAAATTTCCATATGGATTAGAAATGTAAAATTCCCTTCAAATAAAGCACAAAAAATAACATTGGAATAGAAATAAAAATAGTGAAATTATTAAATTTATAAAAATTAAAATCTTAAAAAATCATTTCATGAACAAAAAAACTCTCACGATTCATTTTGAGAATAAAAAATACCATGTTTCATGTTATGAATAAATAAAAAGTTAACACTTTTTATTATAAAATAACATATTTTTTATGATCAATGTTTTAGAGAAAAAAAATTACACAAATAAAATATTTTAATCATGAGATATAAATACATAAAAATTTTATTTGAGGGGCATGTTGGTCCCCAACAATAAATATTTATTATGTATGTAATCTAGTTGAAAATTGAAATTTATTATATTTTATTGAACCTGTTGAAAAAAATTTATTTTTTCACACATTAAAAAACATCACAAAAAATTATCTTAAGAAATCATAGTATAAAAAAATAAAATTTTTACAAAATCAATCATATAATAAAACTATATATAGTTGTATGAATTCATCATTCTATAAAACATAAATATAAGAGGGTAAATAAATGTGAATATAAAATTATTTTCACTAAACAGTTTTAAAACATAGTTATAGAAGCTAGAGTTAAAGATAGAATCATAAAAAATTATAGTTAAGGAGAATAATTTGAGAAACTTATTATAATAAATTAATAATAATTTGTCATTTTAATGAAATAATGATTATAAAGAAATTTTATTGGATGATAAAATATCTTTTTTAAAGGATATAAAAACGTTTGAATTTTTTGAAATGCCATTATGAAAACCCCATACTGAAAAAGTGGTAGTAAAACATATATTTTAATAATGGAGAATGTATATATTAGATTCACATGAGTAAAAATATAATTGGGTTTCAAATAAGAATGAAACATATTTTTAGGGATAATGAACATATAAATGGATGGAACCACATCATTAAATGAGTTGAAATTTTATTCATTAAAATGATATATTTTTTTGAGAAATAAATTCACCGATAAAGAATATTGGAGTTAAAATAAATTAATTAGGCTTAAAATTGTAAATATATTATGATAATTGAAATTAAAGGATTTAGAAAATAGATAGGAATGATACTTAATAAATAACTCTTAAACTTTAAAAATAAATTGTGATTTAACCAAATTCCTTATATAGGTTATATTTTCTAAAGAAATGGGAACATAGAAAGGTTTTATGTTATTAAAATTTGAATACCTATCATTTAAATATAATTTACCATAAAAAATAATAAAATTTAAGAATTTACCTGATATATTTGAATATTTTTATGAGGAACAATAAAAAATCAATGAATGTGAATTGATTTTTGGAAAACACTTACAACCGTGGTTATATAAGAAACATATGATTAACCTAAAATTGAAATTAATGAACGATAAAATGGGGGATATAAATTATACTATAATTTAATATGGAAATTAATAAACCATATAAAATAAATTTTGGTTTGAAATATGGTACACAGATCGTGGATTTGTGATGAAAACTCTTACCATAGTCCTGATTCATTCATCACATTCATGGGAAATAATGAATAAATTAGTTTTTTTATTAAATACATATCAAATAACCTTATTAATAAATATATAGATTTATAATCACACTCTCTATATATATATATTTAGTTTTTATCTATTATTAAAATCAATTGTATATAATTTTGATTGTGTCTAACTAGGTATTTTATGAACGGTGTCAATGTTCATTTTTTTTCCAAAATTCATTATTCACATATTGTAAAAGTTACTTTATGGGGAAATTATAAATATATTTTGATTTTTTTATTTCTATGGATTGGGGAATTACTTGAATATGGAGTCCTATTCCATGATCAATGGCCTTGAGATATGTTGTTCCTAGAATATTCCTTTGGCATTAGTAGAAATTGACTCAAACATTGTTTCGTGCACTATAAAAGACCCCTCTACCACTCCTTGTAAGATCCACTATTTAATTCACAGTTGAATGAACCTCATCTCCAATTACATGGAGCTCCTCCACACGTGGTGTGTCATTAACTGGGTTGATATTTTAACATCCAAAGCATCACCATATTTCCTCCTCAAAGAATTTTTCACTCATAGTTCCCTCTCCACAATTAGCTCTGATATTATCTTAGGAGGTGCACTAGGTTTATAATTTTTGAGACCTCCTGGAAGTTCTACCACCTTCCCTTCCTTTGTTTCCATATTTATTGAAAATAGAATAAGATGTTTAAATTGTAGTGACATATTTATATCATATTATCATAATGATAATATTCCCATAGTAATCTATTATATAAAATTTTAGGATTTTTCCTGAAGGTGGTTAAACTAACTCAATTACGAACATAACATGATTTAAAGTGATTACAAGATAAAAGAGATGATATATATAGATATAGTTATGTCACTATTTGTATATAATCATATAAAATTGGGGGAAGAATAAATTTTCAAAAGAAAATAGTTATGAGAAACTAGTAGTTATTAATTTATACATGGCTTCTTTGATCATCTACTTTACAAAGGGTGTTAATTCGTTGATGGATTATATTTTGAGCAGTCCAAATCCAATGAATTTAGTCTTAGAGGGTTTAACATATGTTTTCAATGTATTTAAAATATAAATAGAGGGATGTTGTCTGATGGTATGTGAGGATATGCGATGGATTTAATAGCTTCAAATAGATAACATTGTTGGAAATATAGTATGATTTTCACTAATAGGAATAAAATATCAAGGATAGTGCCTCCATAATTGAGAAATAATTGAGAGGGTACTTGATTATTTTTATCTTGACCTCATACCCCAATTATTTACCATTTTTAAATCATATTTTTATTTCATTTCCTTTATATTTTTCTATTTTACCATTTTAGCATTAATTGTGGTATATAGTTTTTACATAGAATAATTTAGTGTCTGTGACCAAAAATAAAAAGGACCATTATTACATAAATTGGAAATAATGGTTACTAATTATAAATATATTTTATTCAATTAAATTTCTCAAAGTGAAAATTTAATATTTTTTCAATATTAAATGTCTAATATATTATAAATATTTTATTTTAAAAAATATCACAAGTTTACTAAAGTGTAAATTGTTGGATTTTATTTTTCTTAATTTTATTAGATTTATAATTTCCTTTAAAAAATATTTAATTTTTAATGAAAATGGTTTTCTTAAATTTAAAAATCATAATTGTAGATTAATTATTCAATAAAAGGCGTGGTATTTGGGAGAAAAGTATATTGCATTATTCACCAAAATATTATTATAGAAAAACATCAAACATTTATTATAAACTAATGCTATTGTGAGGAATGAAAAAATAATATTATTATGTTACTTTAACACTATAACACATAGAAACTTATATTTTGAAAATAATTTTCTTATGTGTCAAAATAATTCTACAAAATTTTACATTTTTATAAATACTAGTAATTATTATTCTTAATTATTCAATAAAACTGATATGGAATGAATTAACTAATGAATAGTTTATTTGATTAAATTCATCATTTAAAATTAATATTATTTTATTTTATTTTCTAAAAATCAAGTCACATTAAATTTTAATTATTAAATTAAATAATTAAATAAATAAATTATTATTAGAATAACATTAAATATATATTAATTAATTTTATAATTCATTTACACATAGTCATAACTACTAATCCAAAAAATAGTTCCCACAACCATATTTAGTATATATATATCCCTTATATGTGTATTTTTTTGTCATTTTATGTATAGAAAAATATCTAACATATTTGACATAATTATAGGATAACAAATATTAAAGTCCTCAGTCATTACATTATACCCCCTTAAATTAGTTAAATCATAAAATGTTAATTATTACATTCTAAGGAATTTATATGAGAGAATTAATAGCATATTAATCATTTGGGATATCAATTATTATTTGAAATCAACCTTACTCCGTTGGTCTATATCAAGTTAGAAATCTTTCATTAAACAACATAATCCATTCATAAAACCATATACCCAATTATTTAAAAACAATAACCATATATTATCGATAACATAATTTTTCTAAAAACCATTTTAATATCCAATACATTAAACCATAGGGGAACTATATTTCATTCTTTTAAATAACATTTTATTATACCCCTAAGTAATATAAAATCACAAACCATTACATATATAATAAAAACTAAAAAATAAAATAAAAATTACCAAAAATATAGTTAATAAATTAACAATCAAGTGTTAACATTACTTTCTACCTTACATTAAATCAAATATTTATTATCTCAATGTTTAGAATATATTAAATATAATATTTACCCATCCCTAAATCATGTTTTCCATATTATTTATCCCCTAAAAATTATAATCTTTATTGTTCCTTGATCCAAATTGACCACCATTATTGGAAGGATAAATTTGAAGTTATGATTTATGAATTACATTAATTTTAAATTCAATGTCTTCAACATTGAAAGTATTTAAATTCACTCAACATTATCTATCAAAAAACCCCTCATGTTTATTTCAAATAATGGAGAGAGATAGAAGCACACAATATTTACAAGGTTAAATTAAATACTACATCCTTTGACAAAATATTATTCCCCATTTTTATTATTTCTTCACTATAAAAATGTGTTTTCACTACTCAAATCATAAAATAAGTGACATAACTTTACATCAACTCCAACATAATGGAATATTTACTTCCTCAAAATTAAATAATCCCTTTACATCAAGCTCCAACCTAAATACATCTTTCCCTAACTCAAATCGAGGGACTCCATCGGCTCTTGTCAGTAACCAGAAGACTTATCCATTTCCCAACTCTGACAAGATAGATCTACCAATTAACATATTCAATCCAATTCAAGATGTTCTAATTATCTTAATCCATGATCTCTCTAAATAAAAATTTCTCACATACCTATTCAGTGACCTTTTTAAAATTATGTTTATGTTTTTTGGTATTTCACAAATATTTTGATCATATGTAACTGATCGGTTTCCTTAGTGAAACTATGAACATAATTTTATATCTTCAATCCAAATTATTAATTCTCTAATTGACTAATATTTCTTCATGATATTCACACAAATTATTTATTATTTTATTAATTAATAATACATTCACAACTCAGTACTATCTTTAAATGTCAAACCTCATCCATATGACATGTCAATAATTTTATTCTGAATATTATCTGTGCCTTTTCATTTAAATATTAACTTTTTATGCATTCATGTGTGCACATGTGAATGAAAAAACATGTTTCACATGATTATTTGTTTCATTGTAGGCACAAAATTTACTTTCATATTCATTACCTCATGTTTCTTTTAGTGATTAGAAAATAACACATGCACAAGCTTACCCATGCGCATGTATTCAATATTTAGTCTGCTTCACATATGGGTGTATTTATCATAATCAAATATAAACCTTCACTCAAACAGTATGGATAAAGTTTCCACTATTCTATTGAGAAGAAGTTCTTATTCACACACATAGTTAATTTCACGTTCATGGTTCATATCCCTTTCTCATTCATGTAACACAATGTTAGTATACATTTGATTAGGGTGTCCTAGTTTGTTCACAAAAGCTAGTGTAATTTTTCATATGTGTATCACACAATCTCAAATAGCACGAGGAATAAATACATTATGACTTAGTTTTTGAGTCATTTTTAGAAGTAAACTACCAATGAGATCTTTTTCTCCTTCACATAAGAGAATTATAAGGATGAACTCTTCTTCATGCAAGAATTTTTCTACGTGGTGTTTTTTTTGAAAAATGAGATCCTTCACACAATATCTCAACAGTCCACCTCAGCTTGGGTCTACATTATTTGTTGGTGATCCTCTATACATCTCACCAACGATGGTCCATGAAATATTACATGCCAACGAGAATCATTAATGAGAGGAAAATATTATTTAATTTCATTATTTTGAACCCCATATCTATCAGAATCCTCAATTATTAATATTTCTAACCTCAATGTGTCACTTCCTTCAAGATAAAGATGATCTTTTGTATGTGATATTATTTTGTTCACCATATTTATAAACTTAAATTCATCCATGAATTTTGGATACTAAAAGAATCCCACAACAAAATTTCTTCATTTATTAGCTGCTCATTCATCAAAACTTTTTATGCATGAAAGAAAAATATTTCATGCATGGATTCACTAAATTTTATGTCCTCACAATCTTGGAATTTTAATAATAATGGTGACCTAGAATTTTATCAGTGGTGTTCAAGATATAACTCAATGCATCAGAGATCTTGGATGACACATTAAGAAAGTAGATTTTTTTTGGTTTAAATCATATTGATGATATCAAAATCATCTAATTACACATGCAATGTTTGTATATTTTTAAAGAGGAACTACATGATTTCATATTCAATCCAACATCAAACATTTTTTTTAATTTTTTATGAATTTTATTACAACAAGTTACACATGTATCATGTTCAATAGTAGTGGGGGGTCAACACCTGCATACACCTTCCCACACATAAGTTGAGGCCTCACCATCTTAGTGCGAAAATTTCACCATACACTTAGTAAAGTGCTCATGTATGCCCATACACGGCTCACTAATACCTTCCACCACAAAGGATCCTTGATCAAGATCCCCCACAAGGATGAACCCTAGGCCCCTCATGTGATGTCATAACTGGAACCAACCAAGCTGCGGATTCTCTTTGATATATATCCATAAATCAATGTATTATATTAATTTAATCCACTTAAAATCCGAAAATTGATGGAGCTGATATTTGAACCCACATCTCACGCTGGGATTCATGGTCACACACCACCAAGGGACCAACCTGGCTATGAATTCACTTTGATATATATATATCCATAAATAAACTTATTATATTAATTTAATCCACTTAAAATACAAAAAATCGTTGCAGCCGAGATTCGAACTCGCGTCTCACGATGGGCTTCATGGATGCGCACCAATAAGTGACCAAACAGGAAGCTAATTAGTTTTATATATATTTATAAATCAGCATATATATATTAATATAATCCACATCTGGTATTTAAATTCAAAAAACATGGACCATGGGATTCGAACCCGAGCCTAACATCCGCGCCTCCACTATTGACCAACCGAGCTACAAGAAATCTGTGTATATAAATTTATATTTATATAAACATATTAAAATATAGCTTGAAAAAAATATCTTCCAACCATTTTTTTCATATGCCACCAAATTTTCATTCCCTGCCATAAGTTATACCCATGGTTCTAGAGAACCGTGGGAATAGGGCTTTAAAAAAAACCCCAATACCCACGGTTTTGAAGAACCGTGGGTATAGGTCTTCAAAAAACACCCTATACCCACAGTTCATGAAAACAGTGGGTATAGGGGTACCCTATACCCACAGTTTTTGGAGAACTGTGGGTATTGGTGGCCTATACCCATGGTTTTAGAGAACCGTGGGTATAGGTTCAGGTACTATCCCAATACCCACAGTTTTGGAAAACTGTGGGTATAGACCTATTTTCCATAACAATGTAGATGTGTTGGACCTTATGGAATTGTAATTATTCACCCATATTTTTTATTATGGGATAATTGATGTACTCAGTAAAATACTAATTATAGTATACAATACAAAGTTAACCACAAGAACTGCTCATGTAATATATAATATTTTTTTTCCTGGAGACTATTTTCAATTTTTCATTATCTATTCATTAAAATAATAATTTCCTTGATGTTATAATTATTGTATTCAATTTGTTATCTAAAATATATGGCATTAACATTAATAAAACATCAAGAAGTGCAGTGTTTATAAAAAATATTCAAATCATGATATCCAATTACATAATGCGAATCCACAAAAATTATCTAAAAAGAACCACTTCTCACCATTGGCTCTCCAAACACATATTGACATATAATTCATATAAATATATGAATCTTCCCAATATTCTCTTTGTTTTTTTCAATATCTCTTAATATATTTAATAGTCAACATTTATGCTCATACTTTTTTACACTTTCACAAAAAAATGAAATTGATAATTGAGGCCTTCTAAACTCATTTTTCTTCTAAAAACTTGTACTTCTATCTTATATGAAAATTTAATGACCAATTATAAAAGAAAAATGATTTCAAATGATTTTCATAGAAAATATCATTTATAAAGTCATATACATTTCAATATGGGATAAAATGGGAAAAAATAGAGAGATACAATAATGTTTGTTTATTATTCCCATTGACTACCATTCATGTGAAATCATGCTAAATATTGTCCATTTTCATTTAATGTTATGTGATTAATTATATTTATAAATAATATTCCAAATCATATACACACATCGACAAATGAATCATAAAATACATGTGAAAAAATTTATCTCCCACTTGCTCTCATTTCATAATTATTACATAGTATCTTAAAACGCATGTTCTAAATTAATAATCACTTATTCAAGGTGGTTTCCATTGGATTTATTCATGGAACCAGAAAAATCAAAGAATTATTTATCCAAAATGGACCTAAATTCCAAAGGAAGGTGTTCATTATGTTTGTACTTTAGGATAATTATGAACATGAATTGGCCGAGAGGATGGGAGGTTAGAATCATCACACCCGTTTTGGGGGAATTATTATCTACTCTGGGAGTCTCTTTATAAATTTAATATATTTTCACGATTCCTTATGAATTAATCAAGTATAACATATGTTTCCCTAGTACTTTACAATCACTTATTTAAATCTGGGAAGTTTTTAATACTCTATATGTATTCAAGGTTCGTCCTTAATGGAGATATCTGTTTGTATGCGAGGTTCCCCATCAATGGTATCCTCTCATATACTATTTAGAGATTCATTTAATCATCATTATGATTATTATATTTTTTAAGCCACTCAATGGGGTACTATGGAATTTATTATCGTCTAGGGATATGTAGGTTTGTTTTGATATTGGTATTGTACAAATAAAATTCTCTAACTACGTATCCTTGTGAACAGAAACAAGACCATCATAGTTCTTTGCCACATAATGGGACACAACATACCTATTAAGTTCATGTGATAAGGACCTCTAAGAAAAATATGCTTAGTCAATGTTTGGTGTGGGACTTATACCTAAGCAGACCAATGAACATGGAAAGGATATGGGTTTCCATGTTAGATTGTACCCTATTAGAAATAAGGCCCGTGACGAAAATGGGTGATTTGAACTGTCAGGTTTGAATATCAAGGAGGATTACTACGTATCCCATTTGGATGGGAATCAAAGCTTGCATCATTCAATAAGTGTCATAAGAGAGTATAGCCCGTTGAGAGAACATATTTTAGCCTTAATTCTTGAAAAGGATGCCTTGGTGATTTGGATGATTAATTAGTGTCTTATTCATATGGAGGATGCCCAGATTAAGGGAATTAGTGTTGAATTACTGAAAAGGATATCCAATGAGCTCAGGCCTTGAGAAGGATTCCTATGTTTCCCAATCATTATGTGAATCAGAGTTCTCGTAGTTCATTCATTATGTTGGGGATTATTCATAAGATCTGCATATTAAATGGGATATGATTGGGTAAAATTTCTTGAAATGGAACCCTTTGGAGCTCAAGCCTTCCAGTAGGCGTCCAATGTACCCTAGTTTGAAAAACAATCAAATTTCTCATAGTTCAAGATTGTGTGGAAATTTTGTGTTCCTGAAAAATCTCTAAGCCCGCGTGAGTCATGCTTAGTGTGAGAAATAAAATGGTGTCATAGATTAAATAAATCCAGCAACACATTGCCTCTTCCACTGGTTGAAGAGGGAGTGACTACAACAACAATGATGGATTTGGTTGAGTCAACCCAAGAAGAGGGTGAGGTGACGAGACTTCCCTCTATTCTATTTACATTGGGAAAGGGTCCAATGTAAGGAAGGAATGAAGGTGAAGGATGTAGAGAGGAGCAAGACTATACCCTCATACTTCAAAGGTTAGGAGATTACACCCATATGGCTTCCATAAAATTGATCCCAATAGGGGAGGGAGACATTTAATTTTCTTTCATGGAAAATAAAGTGTGATCTGTACCTTCCCCACCAGAGACCTGAGATTTTGGGTCATAAAGACAAAAGGGGGGGAAGAAACCCCAACCCTAATCATCCAAACTGGGAATTTCCCAAAACTATTCCTGGGAGAATGGTCCATGTGATTGTGGATATACAAACCCAAAAACACACCATTAATCCTTACTCCATTGTGAAACAAATGTGGTAAACCTCTGACTGTGGAAATATAAACCCAAATAGGAGAGACGATGATGTATCTTTCCCAAGGGTTTGAAAAGTCCTGAGATTTTTCTAAAGGTCTCAAAAAAATCCTTTTCATACAAGGGAGCCAATGAAGATGAATCCTTGCCATGAATGTCTTTGAAGAAGGATTAATGGATTGTAGACTAAAGAGAATAGGTGAATCAAAGAGGGGTGCCTATATAGGTACAGACATGCATGTTTGGGAATGACAGTTGGATTGTGCATCTAGATATTCACTTTCATGATGAACAACCAAGATGTTAATACTTGGGTGAGATATGAATCAATCCTTCAAGAGTATTCCTATGTAATCCCATAAGTGGGGTGCTTAAGTTCCTGTTAGAGGAATAGGTGGTGCAAAAGTGTTCCTGATTTGGGGTGGTTGGGTGCTTTTTTCATGCAAGTGTTATGAATTTCAAACACTGAAAGGAATTGATTCATTTGATACTCCTTAAATTCCTCCACTTTAGGTGTTGAATAACTACCTTGAAAGTTTCTAAATACTTGGGAAAAGAACTAGGGTGACCCGAGCAGAAATTTGGCTTTAGCGAAATTCGTTTTTACAACTGAAGGCCCCAATGGTCTATTTATAGGAAAAAATAAGACCCTAGGAAAAATGAGATTGGTCACGCATGTGTGTTGTGCAAAAGAATTGTGGCATGAAAGTGGTTGTGCACTGGATGGGTGGCACCCAAGTACACATACATGTCGTCAGTGATTTGGCCTAACTGGGGTTCCCCTTTGAGGGCTTAGCCAAAATAATTTCTTTATTATCCTTTGGAATGGTGACACGTAGCTGTTTACATGTAGGTACCTTGAGAACCTCTTTAGAGACATAGCCTAATTTATCACCCCATAACATGAGGGAACATCCCAGGAACCCCCTTCTTAAGATAATTTCTGGGCTTCAGTACCCGACCTTTGGTCCTGTTCCTTCGCTACAATCACCGATCCACAAGAAAGATACAGAGTCTCATTGCGGATTTGTCAAGACCAGTTGAAAATTTTTTGCTGATAGGTGAATGAATCACATTTCATGGAGTCAAAAAAATCCCCCTTAAATTTTGATTGATTCAGAATGAAAATAATATTGTTTTATGGTAAACTTAGGTCACTTTGTCACATTACCACATCATTTGGTTATATTTAGAGCTACGTCATGTTTCTAAGGTTTATCTAATGTTTTCTAAAGCCATGGGGACAAGAGAGCATAGTTATATTGTTACTATGGTTATACAAATGACCCCAAAACTTTGTATCATTTTAATTTTCATTGCTCAATATTAACTAAACCACACAAAATGTACGTTTAGTGAGGGAGGACACAAATTTTGTCCAGACTGACCTTTGTGGGTTCCCAATATGGTGAGTACCACGTCTCTTGTTGTGGGATGTTTAAAGTCATACATGTTGGGTAGTAAATGGTTAGTGTTTATGTTGGAATAGTTTTGACCATAAAATTTTGAAATTAGATCCCAAACAAGACTTAGTGGATATGAATTGCTCTAATAGTGTCCAAATATTTTTTAGGGGAATCTTGAGTCTTGATTTTTAAGGTCACCAAATATAAAAACTTGTATAAACATAAAAGAAGTCTCTTTAAATAGAGAAGTTACCATTATTTGAAAAACCCGTTATGGGTTCAATATTATGTAGGGCCAAATGGGGAATATGCTGCATTGAAAAATAGTAGAATATTTTGACCGATAGGCCTGTTATGTGAGAAAATATTATTCAAGGCCTTTGTGGGAATGTACTTCCTATTAAAATAACATCTCTTAGGAATTTAACATTTTACTATTGATAGACCGGGGAATATAAAATTTTGGTGACTCAAGACCATAGTGGGTGGTTTTTCCAAGGAAATATATTTTGATAATAAATGGTTACCTAGGCCAATATATGTTATGAATAGGAAAAGCACTTATAAATTTTTTTTGTGTATGATGAATGGTTGAAAATTTTCATAATATAGAATTTCTGATATCATGAAATTCATGTTCATTCCATGAATGTGGACAATGTACTATGCTGTTTTAAGTAATGCAGTGAGGACATTTTACTATGTAGTTCAAACTCAAGAAGTGAGGACTTTGTGTGGATTTAATTTAAGGTCTTTATATTTGACCAAGGTATGAGACTCTACCAATTTATTGATTATTTGTTTGGATACATACTACCATATTATGGTATGTAAGGGAAGAAATGTAAACTATGACTTAAGAATTTCTGAATTCGATGAATGGTATGAGAAAAAAGGGCTAAAGTCATTAGAGGATGTTTTTTCCAAGAACGAAGTAACCATTATTTGATAAACTAATTATGGGGGTTATAATATGAAGGGCCAAAATGTTAATATGATTCATATCAAAATAGTGTCTTTTTATGACTATCATGCCTATTATGTTGGAAAATTTAGGCAAGGCCACCTAGGGGCATGTACTTCATAGTCAGGCAAAAGAGCTCTCAAGAATATTGACATTATATTGCTAAAAGATGAATGATGTTTTAAGGATATTCAAAATTTTCAAATCATAGAGTTTTTTTATGAAGAAATGTACCTGAATATGGATAGAGTATTTCCAACCATGTTTCCAAATAATTGAAGGAATATGAATTCTACAAAGGTCGGACCCAAACGTAAGAAGTATAGTGTTTTTTAGTTTTAGGTCATACAACTATGACCAAAAATGGAAATAATATATTATATGTGGTCAAGTGATCCAAGGTTATTTCATATATATTTGAACACATGGAGGGGGAAATGTGTAAACAATGGTCATGAAGACTTTCAGATAGAGGGAAAGGTAATTGGACACATATACATGAATGACTATATTAAAATTCCGATTTTTGTATATTGTTATCAATGTTGGAAGGGGAAAAGGCAATTTAAATCAGAATGAAATTACCATTATTTGACAAACATGTTATGGTGGTTGTCTTATGTAGGGCCGACTGGGGAATATGTTGCATAGACAAATAATGTAATCTTTTGACTTATAGGCATGTGATGTAGGAAACATATGCAAGGCCGCCTAACAGCATGTAATCCATTGTAAAAAAGAATTCTCAAATATCAAGGACTCTATCATGAAGAAAACCATAAGAAATATTATGAAGATATGAAAAAAAAAATTAGATTAATAGTGTGAAATATGGCATGGTGTGATTCTCAATGAACATGAGAAATATTTGAGTCAATATTGGCTATGATTTTGAATTCCTTTACATAGATTTGGCTCATATGTAAAATAGAGACTTTATTTGTTTCCATTGAATCAATATTATGTTTTGCAGTTCAGAGCCATGAAACGAGGACATGAAGTGATTACAATGTAAAAAGTGAATAGTGTGGCTGGACTAAGGAATTAAACCCAGGATTCACTATGTATCTCATTTGGACGAGAATCAAGGAATATTTAGTTATTTAAACATTCCCTAGGCAGGATTAACTCTTAAATAGGGAATAAATAGTTTTTTTTATCATAGATGGTCCTAATATTGGAGATCTAGTTGTCTCTACATATCTCATATAGATGATCATCAAGCCAAACATAGTTCTTAAACAATAATTTTGCACGCCAAACTAGTTTGATGTGGGGGATAGGGGATTAAACAATTTCTAGAACAATGATTTAAATTTATTATATAATATGATATGAAAATCATGTAATGTATCATAACAGACCACTTTGTATAGATTTGGTTCTAATATAAGAGGATAAAAGGAAATAAAAAAAATTGTGGTTACATTTCGGACCACTGCTAGAGATTCAGGTGCCTCGACATATCTCATATAGATGAGAATAAAGCCACACTTAGTTCTTGAAATCTAGTACCCATACTGATTTGATTCATAAATAGGGAAGAAAGTGACTCATATAATACTAAATAGTAGTAATGATGTCAATGATGCTTGCACATGGATGTTTTTGACATAAAATATAAAGAAGACATCAATTGTATAGTTTATTTTCTTGTAATGAGGGCAAATGATGTCATGCAGTTTAACGTTGTGCTAAAGTAAAAACATGCTACACATTTTATAGTTGTGCTGCATGGACGTTTATGGTTGTTATGAAGTTTATCATCTTGTGACTAGGACCTTGTTCCAAACAGTTTAGATTCATGAAGTGAAGACATATGATTTGTAGGTATTCAAAGTATTTCATTAAGAATCTCACATTGGTTAGAGTTGTGATAAGCTTTCCATCCATTGAGATTAAGGCATAAGATTCATTTGAGTAGACCTTATGTATAGAATAAGGTCCTTCCCAATTTAGCTCAAGATTTGGAGGTTTCATTCCTAGTATTGTTGGAGTCCTGGGGACTAATACCAAGTGTCTATAAATAAATTTATGGAGGTGAAATTTCTTGTTAAAGTCTTGCGCTATTATATTCTGTTATAATTTTAAATGATGAAAAGTGTGCAATCTGTTTTCATCTAATTATTCCAACTCATCAAATCATTTCTAAGACTTTTCATCTATAGAAAACTGATCACTGATTGTAAATCTGTGTGAAGGCAATTGAATTTCAATTGAAAAAATTGCTTCTATTCTATACATCAATGAATACGGGGTATCCTGAGTGGCAGTATGGGCAGTAGTCTGACAAGTCCTTAGAGCATGGAAAAGTTTATCAGACCATGATTTCTTATCTTTACCAACCATCATATGGAGTATACTTGATAGGGTCTTATTAAAGACATCAATCTATTTATTTTCTGCTACATAATAGAGATATGAATGGTTGGAATTAATATTATACTCCTGATAAAACTTATATTCCTCAACAGAAAAGAAATTTGTGCCATTTTACGTCATTATAGTAGGAGTGACACCAAATCTGGTGATGATGTTAGTTTTGAAAAACTAACAATCCTTTTGTCACTGAATTATTTTTGAGGTATTTACTCGTCCCACTTGGAGAATAAATAAGTAGTAGTAAGAATATACTTGAACTTCCTAGTCATAGCTAGAGGATAAGGTCTTACTATATCCATTCCCCAGGTGGAAAATGAACAAGGGTATTTAGTTGTATATAGAAACTCTTGGGGGTTGGTGAATGAAGTTGGCATGAATCTGGAAGGGATGAAATTTATTAGTGAAATATTTGAAATCCTACATCATTGAAGGTAAAAATTATCCATGTCTTTAGATTAGATCATAAATCATATGCCCAGACTGGTAAGCACCACAGGATCTTGAATGTACTTCTTTTATGACAGCTAAAATTTCTTCTCCATCAATGCACCTGATGATGATTGCATCAATGCCTCATTAATATAGGATCTTCTTGTGATTTGGACTATCATAAAGAGTAAAATTGACCACTTTTCATTGGATATATTCTTTTTCATCTTTATCTGGTGGAAGTAGTCCATTTTGAATTTATTCCATGATGGGTTTCATCTATCCCATGGTATGACCATAGAGATCAGAAATATACCTAATTTTATTAATTTATGCCATTATTATTTGAATGAAAGGTGAGACCACATGAAGGTGGACCATACTGATGATTGTCTCACCCTGATTTGGATCTTCTAGGGTTGTGGCTACATTATCCAATGCATCATCTTGGGAATTTTTTCATCACTGGATATAAGACAATATAGGCTCTGAGAGAAATTCATCCATTAACCCTATGATGTAATCACAGAAAGTGGGTAACTATTCTTTTTTGATAGCATAATATCCAATTATTTGTTTTATTACCAACTTTGAATCACCTTTCACATTAAAGTGGTTCACATGTACCAGAAGTGTCAATACCAAGCCTGCTATGAGAGCTTGATACTATACTTCATTGTTGGTACCACCCTCTGAAAAGAATAAGGAATATGGTAACACTACCTTTTATGGGGAGATAAGTTCAATTCCTAACCCATCATTATTGATTTTAGGGTTTTCTATTCCCTTCACTGTTGGATTTCTAGAGGCACCATCAACGTACATTTCTAATTTTTGGGGATTATCTTGAATAGAGAAGACCTCTTCATCACGAAGTTTAGTATTCAATGGTGTATCTTCCGTAGGGGGTGTTGAGTAAGGAAATCGTCCAGGGCATGCCCTTTTATTTCCTTCAAAGGCACAAAATAGATATCAAACTGTTGTAAAATAAATTTCCACCATGCCAAACGCCCCGTATGCATAGGATGACTAAGGATAAATTTTAGCGGGTTATTGCGAGACACCAATTGGACCTCATTATGTTGCAGGTAGTACCTCTATTTTTGAACAATAAATATTAATGCCATGTAGCACTTTTCAATACATGAATAATGAGTTTCTCTATCAATCAAAGTTTGACTGAGATAGTAAAGGTTGTTTTCATTTCCAATATCATTCTTTTTAGCAATTAAGGAACCCATTGATCACTCTAATGTTATCACATAGAGAATAAGTGTTCTTCCTTCGATATTTAAAATTAATACCGGTGGACTAATGGGGTATATCATGAGGGTATAAAATTTATCTTGGAAGTATTCAGTCCATTGATAGGTGACTCCCTTATTCATTAATCTGGTGAAGGTTAGACACTTGCCTGTCAAATTGGCGATAAAGCACTGAATATAGGCCATGTGTACCTGGAGTCCTTTTAATTCATTCCAATTTTGAGGAGGTGTCATGCCAAGGATAGATTTTTTTCTTAGGATCAACTTCGATGCCATGATGGCGTACAACAAATCAGAGGAACATTATTAAGGTTACCCCAAAAGCACATTTCAAAGGGTTCATCTTCAAATTTTATTGCTGAGGTTTATTGAATATAGTCTCCAGATAATCAAAGTTATTGGAAGGTTGTTTCGATTTAACCACCGAATCATCCACATAACATTTGACATATTTTCTTAAGAATGGTTTGATGATATGGTACATGGAATGTTGATACATTGCACCTGCATTCTTTAATCCAATGAGAATTACCTAATAGAAAAACACATCTTGAGGGGCTGTGAAGATCATGGAATCTTTATCTTCATGGGGCCATGTGGATTGGATTATAAACAGAGTATAATTACTTGAAGGAAAAGAACTTCAGAGATATGTATTGCATCAATTAAAATTTATGTGATTGGAACTGTAAGTTCATCTTTAGAACTGTGCTAGTTAAGATCTTTTAAATCAATGAAAAATATGATTTTATCATTCTTCTTTTTAACCAGGACAATGTTATCTAGCCATTTGGGATATTGAACCTCCCTGAAAAAGTTTTCCTTTATAACCTTAGCATCAATTTTAGTGGCATGAGAAAGGTGTGTTCTTCTTGATGCCTGCTTGAATCCTATATATCAGGAATAAGAGCTATAATTTCTATATAATTACAAGAAAATATATCTCAATGTTTCTTTCTAAATGAGGTACACATCTCTTTCTCTTCAGAAGTTATGGTCATGCTAATAAGAGTGTGGTGTAAATCTTTTTCTGAATCCATATTTATTTATTTGATCTCATCGACAGTAGTAGAGAAACCTTCTTCAAATGCTGGTGTAGAATCTCTGAGATCTTCCTCTTCTTCTTCAATACATGTAACTTCTTCTATTTCGACTTGCAATGTAGGTGATGAAGAAAAACATTCAGAGCTAGGGGCAGAGTTAGTATTTGAACATCCTAAAGAAGAGGCCAATATTTCTGACCCTACAATAAATTAAGGGACTTCTTGGAGCATTGAAGAGGATATTAGGGGTATAAAATCAACATCATTGTCTTATTCATGTATTTATAGAACTTATTTTATCAGATTGATGAGGCACAGTCTTGCTATTGTTTATTGGATGAATTGAAAACATCTCTATTTAAACTTTCATCACTGCATGATAAATCAAAAATTTCTACCATGATGTTAGGATCGATTACCGCAATTAAAATTATAAAAGTCACTTTATGAGTACTCTGATTTGAGTTTTTCCTTTCAATTTGATTCATTGGAAACACATAATCTATATTCAAATTTTTGAATGAGTTTTCAATGATCTTTTATAGACCATTTGTATCATTTATTCTAGTTACCTCTTCTATCAGGGACCTCGTTCCCTTCTTGTGATAAAATTCTGCATCAATGTATTTATATTCACACATTTTGAATGGAGCATTTTCCCCATAAAATGTTCAAATTTGACCATCGAAACAGTACATAAGACATTGGTGGTATGGAGATGATATGGATGCATGTTGGTGTATCCAAGGCCTACCAAGATAAATGTTAAAGGTTGTGTCCTGACGGACAGCCGTAAAATCTAAATTAGACACAATATCTCCAAACTGAGTTCAGATTTTAATCTCGCCCATAGGTTCTTGATAATTATTATGATAACCTTGTAACATTAAAGTGGAATGAGATATGTCAGATTCAATGAGGCCCAATCAATGAAGATTACAAACAAGAATGATGATGACTCATAAGAAATTATCAATGATGACTCATTGGATGTCTATATCATTGACCCTTCCATATAAATACAAGGACCATATATGTTCACATACAACATCATCTTCATCTTCATTCATAAAAGATATAAATGCAATAAATTCTGCAAGATCATTCTCTATATGGTAGACCTCAGCAGTAACAACTATGGTTTCAAACTCTTAAGGACTTGAAAAATCCTCAATAAGTGATTCTCGAATATCTTTTGATAGATTTAGGTCATCCAAAATTGACAACATGTTTGGTACATGCACCATTATTTCAAAACATCCTACTTTTTCTCCATAGGTATATGTTTCCCAACATGACGATGTGGTTTTGCGGGTGCCTTGATGTTGACTCATCTGATGTAGGTGTACCATGTTTCAGAGAAGAAGGTGAATGTACTCCTAACTTTTGTAAATTAGGCTTACTAGGTCTATCTACTAGCTGAGAGATTGATGGTGTATCCACTAATTGGTCCTCTAAAATAATGATGTCATGAGTGAACCTGTCAAGCATGGAAGAATCTCCTTGTTCTTGTTTATCCCCTTGAAGGGCTCTCCCATGAGTTTCCACTGCATATACGGTTCAAGTAAGGGTAGAGCGAAAATAATGGCTTTGAGAATAACCATGTCTTCCCTTGCATCCTCTCCCTTGGATTCTTCCTCTATTTCCCCAATTATATACATGGAACTCTAGCTCATTATAACAAGAATCACCATTGGTATAGGGTTCCATTAAGTGGATAACATTGACAGAACCAATGATCAATTCATCATCTGATGAAGATTCTACTTGACAGGTGAGTTCTTATTGCGCCGTTTGGAAGGGCGATGACTATACTTTTGAAATAGTTGGCATGAAATCTTCTAGAGATAATGACATATTTGGACTATACATGAGATCTTCTTCTTCTAACTCCTCTTTTTCTTTCAGATCACAACACTTCTTTGAGGATTGACCTATGGAGAAATGATCTTATTATGAAGGTGGTTTGGCTGTGGTGGGAGTGGGGGAAGACAAAATCAGTAGTTTAAACAATTTTCAGAGAATGTTATTAGCTTAGTTGATCATTTTCCTGATCTTCCAATCATCATATTTCTATTCATTTATACCATTTACTTCCTTCCATTCAATTTCTTCTTATAGATCAGTATAAGTAACACATGCTACTTGGGCTGATGAACATTTCAATTTCATTTTTCCAGAATCTAGCATTTTTTACAGGAGGTCTTTGAAAACAAAATAATCTTGAATATGATTCCCCAACATCTAGAGAAAGGATAAATAGTTTGAAAGATCTTCATATTTTTCGTTTTTTAGACTTTTCGGGCTTTATAACCTAAGAAAATTATTTTTTAGAGATGAGATGATGTAACCGAGAACATATTAATTCCATAAATCATAAAATTTTTTCTTTAACTCCTAATACTATTTTTGCCTTTGATCTATTTGATCATCCTAACATGGTGATCTATTCTTCAGACATTTGGGTGGTAGAGCCCTTAGATGTGATGAGTGTTTTGAATTAGAAGAAGGTACATGTGTTTTCTTGATTCTGACTATATCATCCTATGATTTCCCAGTTCTCTTTCCCAAAGATGATGGAATTAAATGAAATTTAGCTTTAGTTTCCACAATGGAATCCTCTACATGTTGGGAAATTGAAGCAAGGCCTCGAAACTCTCTTTTGTATTTCATAGGGATCAGTGTTGTGCGTAACTCATCATGTAGATTTTCTACACAAACTAATAGCAACACTACATGTGGGAGTGAAAAATTAAATTAATATGTTAATCCTTTCCATTGAGCAGTGAAATCCGATAATCTTTCATTTTCCCTTCGTTTTCAATTTGTATGATCGAAAACTGTTGTCTTCGACAGTTTTGAACTGAGTTGACGAAGGAATTTGGGAATAAGATATTCACGTCTAGTAATTGATCTAGATTACAACTTTTATACTAGAAAATAGATGGTCCTTATAATGACTGCACAGAGCACCTAATCATTACTTCTTCTTGATGTTTAAGTGTCTCTATCATGGGATTACAATGAGAAACTCAATACATTAAGTGTTGCTCTGGATCTCCTAAACCATTAACGATTGGGAATGTAGTATTCACAAAATTTGGCAGGGGAAGGATCAGATCCACCCACTCAAGGTAAGCTCTATTTTCTTGATTAACTGGAGCATGTCTTTCTTCTGTATCTTTTAATCAAGTTGTTAATTCTACAATTGTGTTCATAAGTATTTTTAGAATATCCGGATGACTAGGAACCTATATAGGTATAGTAGCTAAAGCATGAACTGGTGCAACGACCAGAAAAAATAGTAGTGGTGGTGGTGCTGTCATTTCTCTTGGATTAAACATGGGAAAATTCCTATAAGGATGTGATTGGTCCTTCCATAACTGTATACCCAATTGAAGTAATTCATTATACACATATTTAGTAACAAAAAATTTACTTTTCTAAGGAGATACTACAGTATATGAAAGTTAATGGTTTTCTTAAGGAGTATTTATAGCATCAAATGATGCTTTGATGTAACTCAATATTGAGTCTTTTCCACTCCTTCATCTCCTAATTTTGTTGTGCAAATATTTCTTCATGTGATATAGATTGACCTTTTCTAGTGGAAAAGTGAGACATGATCTAACATTTTGATTTCCCCTAGTTAGATACCTTTCTAAGAGTTGTGAGTTGATTATTTGAATGCATACCTAGATTTTGGTTTAGTCTCTGATTTCAGGTACACACAGCTCCTTCATTTTCTTCGGTGTGTACCATATTATGGAAAAGAACTTTATCTTCGGATTCCCATAAACTAGACTATTTTTTGGAGGATCTTCTTCAATGGTGTTAATGACATTTACTAACGCATAATACATTGATAAAATTTTGTCAGTGTCATTTTAATATTGTCTCTTTCTGTATCTTCCATTAATGTATGCTCTCTTATATGATGAATTCCTAGGGTCTATTTTATGGATAGTTAACCAAAGGGAATCCATGGATAGTTAAGTTGTGAACTTTATTTTATTATTCCCTAGTGGCGAGAAAATTTACTTCTGTTGATGAGGGATTGTAGATGTGAAAAAACCCATATCCCTGCATGCTGGTGTTGTTCCAGGTCTTCTTCCTCAAACCATTGAATTTTGTTTTTTGAATTTGAATGTTTGAATTAAACAAACCCAAATCCTCTAAGTGAAAGGCATGTAAAAGATTCTCAGTTGCATGATGGAAAATTATCTCAAAAACATGTTTTCTTAGGGCCTGAATCTGATGACAGCTATTTGAGGCATGTGCTTGAGCTTAAATTTGATTACATACAACATTTTTTTATTGTATCTAGTCGTGGGAAATATCATGCATGAGACCACTTTTGGCGGGCTGTGATGATTCTGGAATGCAGTGAAATTCAATTCTCCATGTACACCACATCTTCTAATATGAGCACAAGACGGGGTATCGGAAATTAACTGGTGTATCCTCTTTAAAGAATTGTGGCACAAACACTAAAGGATTCCCTGCTTCTTTTCAACCTTTGGATGTTGGTAAACTGAGATATATGCCAAGTCAATTTGGAATTTCAACCCTTCTATTATATATACATTATTTTTATATTCATCATATGGTAATGCTTTTATTCTCAAATGATGAATAGTCTTCCATATGTTGAGGATGCCATCATGAATGAAATCTTCGGCCATCAATTCTAGAATGTTGTATTGAGAATTTTCCAAAGTCCATAACATGAGAGGTACTTTTACATTAGCCAATTTTTTCTCATGTTTAACATATCTTCATCATATGTCACTGGAGGTTTCTTCATTTGGTCTAACCAGAGTGGAAACATCTCGATTGATTTATTGAGAAAAATGGAATCAGTTGTTTTTCCAAGGAATTATATTTTGATAATAAATGGTTACCTAGGCCAATATATGTTATGAATAGGAAAAGCACTTATAAATTTTTTTTGTGTATGATGAATGGTTGAAAATTTTCATAATATAGAATTTATGATATCATGAAATTCATGTTCATTCCATGAATGTGGACAATGTACTATGCTGTTTTAAGTAATGCAGTGAGGATATTTTACTATGTAGTTCAAACTCAAGAAGTGAGGACTTTGTGTGGATTTAATTTAAGGTCTTTATATTTGACCAAGGTATGAGACTCTACCAATTTACTGATTATTTGTTTGGATACATACTACCATATTATGGTATGTAAGGGAAGAAATGTAAACTATGACTTAAGAATTTCTGAATTCGATGAATGATATGAGAAAAAAGGGCTAAAGTCATTAGAGGATGTTTTTTCCAAGAACGAAGTAACCATTATTTGATAAACTCATTATGGGGGTTATAATATGCAGGGCCAAAATGATAATATGATTCATATCAAAATAGTGTCTTTTTATGACTATCATGCCTATTATGTTGGAAAATTTAGGCAAGGCCACCTAGGGGCATGTACTTCATAGTCAGGCAAAAGAGCTCTCAATAATATTGACATTATATTGCTAAAAGATGAATGATGTTTTAAGGAGATTCAAAATTTTCAAATCATAGAGTTTTTTATGAAGAAATGTACCTGAATATGGATAGAGTATTTCCAACCATGTTTCCAAATAATTGAAGGAATATGAATTCTACAAAGGTCGGACCCAAACGTAAGAAGTATAGTGTTTTTTAGTTTTAGGTCATACAACTATGACCAAAAATGGAAACAATATATGATATGTGGTCAAGTGATCCAAGGTTATTTCATATATATTTGAACACATGGAGGGGGAAATGTGTAAACAATGGTCATGAAGACTTTCAGATAGAGGGAAAGGTAATTGGACACATATACATGAATGACTATATTAAAATTCCGATTTTTGTATATTGTTATCAATGTTGGAAGGGGAAAAGGCAATTTAAATCAGAATGAAATTACCATTATTTGACAAACATGTTATGGGGGTTGTCTTATGTAGGGCCGACTGGGGAATATGTTGCATAGACAAATAATGTAATCTTTTGACTTATAGGCATGTGATGTAGGAAACATATGCAAGGCCGCCTAACGGCATGTAATCCATTGTAAAAAAGAATTCTCAAATATCAAGGACTCTATCATGAAGAAAACCATAAGAAATATTATGAAGATATGAAAAAAAATTAGATTAATAGTGTGAAATATGGCATGGTGTGATGCTCAATGAACATGAGAAATATTTGAGTCAATATTGGCTATGATTTTGAATTCCTTTACATAGATTTGGCTCATATGTAAAATAGAGACTTTATTTGTTTCCATTGAATCAATATTATGTTTTGCAGTTCAGAGCCATGAAACGAGGACATGAAGTGATTACAATGTAAAAAGTGAATAGTGTGGCTGGACTAAGGAATTAAACCCAGGATTCACTATGTATCTCATTTGGACGAGAATCAAGGAATATTTAGTTATTTAAACATTCCCTAGGCAGGATTAACTCTTAAATAGGGAATAAATAGTTTTTTTTATCATTGATGGTCCTAATATTGGAGATCTAGTTGTCTCTACATATCTCATATAGATGATCATAAAGCCAAACATAGTTCTTAAACAATAATTTTGCACGCCAAACTAGTTTGATGTGGGGGATAGGGGATTAAACAATTTCTAGAACAATGATTTAAATTTATTATATAATATGATATGAAAATCATGTAATGTATCATAACAGACCACTTTGTATAGATTTGGTTCTAATATAAGAGGATAAAAGGAAATAAAAAAAATTGTGGTTACATTTCGGACCACTGCTAGAGATTCAGGTGCCTCGACATATCTCATATAGATGAGAATAAAGCCACACTTAGTTCTTGAAATCTAGTACCCATACTGATTTGATTCATAAATAGGGAAGAAAGTGACTCATATAACACTAAATAGTAGTAATGATGTCAATGATGCTTGCACATGGATGTTTTTGACATAAAATATAAATAAGACATCAATTGTATAGTTTATTTTCTTGTAATGAGGGCAAATGATGTCATGCAGTTTAACGTTGTGCTAAAGTAAAAACATGCTACACATTTTATAGTTGTGCTGCATGGACGTTTATGGTTGTTATGAAGTTTATCATCTTGTGACTAGGACCTTGTGCCAAACAGTTTAGATTCATGAAGTGAAGACATATGATTTGTAGGTATTCAAAGTATTTCATTAAGAATCTCACATTGGTTAGAGTTGTGATAAGCTTTCCATCCATTGAGATTAAGGCATAAGATTCATTTGAGTAGACCTTATGTATAGAATAAGGTCCTTCCCAATTTATCTCAAGATTTGGAGGTTTCATTCCTAGTATTACTGGAGTCCTGGGGACTAATACCAAGTGTCTATAAATAAATTTATGGAGGTGAAATTTCTTGTTAAAGTCTTGCGCTATTATATTCTGTTATAATTTTAAATGATGAAAAGTGTGCAATCTGTTTTCATCTAATTATTCCAACTCATAAAATCATTTCTAAGACTTTTCATCTATAGACAACTGATCACTGATTGTAAATCTGTGTGAAGGCAATTGAATTTCAATTGAAAAAATTGCTTCTATTCTATACATAAATGAATACGGGGTATCCTGAGTGGCAGTATGGGAAGTAGTCTGACAAGTCCTTAGAGCATGGAAAAGTTTATCAGACCATGATTTCTTATCTTTACCAACCATCATATGGAGTATACTTGATAGGGTCTTATTGAAGACATCAATCTATTTATTTTCTGCTACATAATAGAGATATGAATGGTTGGAATTAATATTATACTCCTGATAAAACTTATATTCCTCAACAGAAAAGAAATTTGTGCCATTTTACGTCATTATAGTAGGAGTGACACCAAATCTGGTGATGATGTTAGTTTTGAAAAACTAACAATCCTTTTGTCACTGAATTATTTTTGAGGTATTTACTCGTCCCATTCGGAGAATAAATAAGTAGTAGTAAGAATATACTTGAACTTCCTAGTCATAGCTAGAGGATAATGTCTTACTATATCCATTCCCCAGGTGGAAAATGAACAAGGGTATTTAGTTGTATATAGAAACTCTTGGGGGTTGGTGAATGAAGTTGGCATGAATCTGGAAGGGATGAAATTTCTTAGTGAAATATTTGAAATCCTACATCATTGAAGGTAAAAATTATCCATGTCTTTAGATTAGATTAGAAATCATATGCCCAGACTGGTAAGCACCACAGGATCTTGAATGTACTTCTTTTATGATAGCTAAAATTTCTTCTCCATCAATGCACCTGATGATGATTGCATCAATGCCTCATTAATATAGGATCTTCTTGTGATTTGGACTATCATAAAGAGTAAAATTGACCACTTTTCATTAGATATATTCTTTTTCATCTTTATCTGGTGGAAGTACTCCATTTTGAATTTATTCCATGATGGGTTTCATCTATCCCATGGTATGACCATAGAGATCAGAAATAGACCTAATTTTATTAATTTATGCCATTATTATTTGAATGAAAGGTGAGACCACATGAAGGTGGCCCATACTGATGATTGTCTCACCCTGATTTGGATCTTCTTGGGTTGTGGCTACATTATCCAATGCATCATCTTGGGAATTTTTTCATCACTGGATATAAGACAATATATGCTCTGAGAGAAATTCATCCATTAACCCTATGATGTAATCACGGAAAGTGGGTAACTATTCTTTTTTGATAGCATAATATCCAATTATTTGTTTTATTACCAACTTTGAATCACCTTTCACATTAAAGTGGTTCACATGTACCAGAAGTGTCAATACCAAGCCTGCTATGAGAGCTTGGTACTATACTTCATTGTTGGTACCACCCTCTGAAAAGAATAAGGAATATGGTAACACTACCTTTTATGGGGAGATAAGTTCAATTCCTAACCCATCATTATTGATTTTAGGGTTTTCTATTCCCTTCACTGTTGGATTTCTAGAGGCACCATCAATGTACATTTCTAATTTTTGGGGATTATCTTGAATAGAGAAGACCTCTTCATCATGAAGTTTAGTATTCAATGGTGTATCTTCCGTAGGGGGTGTTGAGTAAGGAAATCGTCTAGGGCATGCCCTTTTATTTCCTTCAAAGGCACAAAATAGATATCAAACTATTGTAAAATAAATTTCCACCATGCCAAACGCCCCGTATGCAAAGGATGACTAAGGATAAATTTTAGCGGGTTATTGCGAGACACCAATTGGACCTCATTATGTTGCAGGTAGTACCTCTATTTTTGAACAATAAATATTAATGCCATGTAGCACTTTTTAATACATGAATAATGAGTTTCTCTATCAATCAAAGATTGACTGAGATAGTAAAGGTTGTTTTCATTTCCAATATCATTCTTTTTAGCAATTAAGGAACCCATTGATCACTCTAATGTTATCACATAGAGAATAAGTGTTCTTCCTTCGATATTTAAAATTAATACCGATGGACTAATGGGGTATATCATGAGGGTATAAAATTTATCTTGGAAGTATTCAGTCCATTGATAGGTGACTCCCTTATTCATTAATCTGGTGAAGGTTAGACACTTGCCTGTCAAATTGGCGATAAGGCACTGAATATAGGCCATGTGTACCTGGAGTCCTTTTAATTCATTCCAATTTTGAGGAGGTGTCATGCCAAGGATAGATTTTTTTCTTAGGATCAACTTCGATGCCATGATGGCGTACAACAAATCAGTGGAACATTATTAAGGTTACCCCAAAAGCACATTTCAAAGGGTTCATCTTCAAATTTTATTGCTGAGGTTTATTGAATATAGTCTCCAGATAATCAAAGTTATTGGAAGGTTGTTTCGATTTAACCACCGAATCATCCACATAACATTTGACATATTTTCTTAAGAATGGTTTGATGATATGGTACAAGGAATGTTGATACATTGCACCTGCATTCTTTAATCCAATGAGAATTACCTAATAGAAAAACACATCTTGAGGGGCTGTGAAGATCATGGAATCTTTATCTTCATGGGGCCATGTGGATTGGATTATAAACAGAGTATAATTACTTGAAGGAAAAGAACTTCAGAGATATGTATTGCATCAATTAAAATTTATGTGATTGGAACTGTAAGTTCATCTTTAGAACTGTGCTAGTTAAGATCTTTTAAATCAATGAAAAATATGATTTTATCATTCTTCTTTTTAACCAGGACAATGTTATCTAGCCATTTGGGATATTGAACCTCCCTGAAAAAGTTTTCCTTTATAAGATTATCGACCTTAGCATCAATTTTAGTGGCATGAGAAAGGTGTGTTCTTCTTGATGCCTGATTGAATCCTATATATCAGGAATAAGACCTATAATTTCTATATAATTACAAGAAAATATATCTCAATGTTTCTTTCTAAATGAGGTACACATCTCTTTCTCTTCAGAAGTTATGGTCATGCTAATAAGAGTGTGGTGTAAATCTTTTTCTGAATCCATATTTATTTATTTGATCTCATCGACAGTAGTAGAGAAACCTTCTTCAAATGCTGGAGTAGAATCTCTGAGATCTTCCTCTTCTTCTTCAATACATGTAACTTCTTCTATTTCGACTTGCAATGTAGGTGATGAAGAAAAACATTCAGAGCTAGGGGAAGAGTTAATATTTGAACATCCTAAAGAAGAGGCCAATATTTCTGACCCTACAATAAATTAAGGGACTTCTTGGAGCATTGAAGAGGATATTAGGGGTATAAAATCAACATCATTGTCTTATTCATGTATTTATAGAACTTATTTTATCAGATTGATGAGGCAAAGTCTTTCTATTGTTTATTGGATGAATTGAAAACATCTCTATTTAAACTTTCATCACTGCATGATAAATCAAAAATTTCTACCATGATGTTAGGATCGATTACCGCAATTAAAATTATAAAAGTCACTTTATGAGTACTCTGATTTGAGTTTTTCCTTTCAATTTGATTCAATGGAAACACATAATCTATATTCAAATTTTTGAATGAGTTTTCAATGATCTTTTATAGACCATTTGTATCATTTATTCTAGTTACCTCTTCTATCAGGGACCTCGTTCCCTTCTTGTGATAAAATTCTGCATCAATGTATTTATATTCACACATTTTGAATGGAGCATTTTCACCATAAAATGTTCAAATTTGACCATCGAAACAGTACATATGACATTGGTGGTATGGAGATGATATGGATGCATGTTGGTGTATCCAAGGCCTACCAAGATAAATGTTAAAGGTTGTGTCCTGACGGACAGCCGTAAAATCTAAATTAGACACAATATCTCCAAACTGAGTTCAGATTTTAATCTCGCCCATAGGTTCTTGATAATTATTATGATAACCTTGTAACATTAAAGTGGAATGAGATATGTCAGATTCAATGAGGCCCAATCAATGAAGATTACAAACAAGAATGATGATGACTCATAAGAAATTATCAATGATGACTCATTGGATGTCTATATCATTGACCCTTCCATATAAATACAAGGACCATATATGTTCACATACAACATCATCTTCATCTTCATTCATAAAAGATATAAATGCAATAAATTCTGCAAGATCATTCTCTATATGGTAGACCTCAGCAGTAACAACTATGGTTTCAAACTCTTAAGGACTTGAAAAATCCTCAATAAGTGATTCTCGAATATCTTTTGATAGATTTAGGTCATCCAAAATTGACAACATGTTTGGTACATGCACCATTATTTCAAAACATCCTACTTTTTCTCCATAGGTATATGTTTCCCAACATGACGATGTGGTTTTGCGGGTGCCTTGATGTTGACTCATCTGATGTAGGTGTACCATGTTTCAGAGAAGAAGGTGAATGTACTCCTAACTTTTGTAAATTAGGCTTACTAGGTCTATCTACTAGCTGAGAGATTGATGGTGTATCCACTAATCGGTCCTCTAAAATAATGATGTCATGACTGAACCTGTCAAGCATGGAAGAATCTCCTTGTTCTTGTTTATCCCCTTGAAGGGCTCTCCCATGAGTTTCCACTGCATATACGGTTCAAGTAAGGGTAGAGCGAAAATAATGGCTTTGAGAATAACCATGTCTTCCCTTGCATCCTCGCCCTTGGATTCTTCCTCTATTTCCCCAATTATATACATGGAACTCTAGCTCATTATAACAAGAATCACCATTGGTATAGGGTTCCATTAAGTGGATAACATTGACAGAACCAATGATCAATTCATCATCTGATGAAGATTATACTTGACAGGTGAGTTCTTATTGCGCCATTTGGAAGGGCGATGACTATACTTTTGAAATAGTTGGCATGAAATCTTCTAGAGATAATGACATATTTGGACTATACATGAGATCCTCTTCTTCTAACTCCTCTTTGTCTTTCAGATCACAACACTTCTTTGAGTATTGACCTATGGAGGAATGATCTTATTATGAAGGTGGTTTGGCTGTGGT
This sequence comes from Viscum album, assembly GCA_963277665.1. Taxonomy (NCBI): domain Eukaryota; kingdom Viridiplantae; phylum Streptophyta; class Magnoliopsida; order Santalales; family Viscaceae; genus Viscum; species Viscum album. The sequence goes on from OY728123.1 coordinate 1,343,460,832, forward strand.
GGGAGTGGGGGAAGAAAAAATCAGTAGTTTAAACAATTTTCAGAGAATGTTATTAGCTTAGTTGATCATTTTCCTGATCTTCCAATCATCATATTTCTATTCATTTATACCTTTTACTTCCTTCCATTCAATTTCTTCTTATAGATCAGTATAAGTAACACATGCTACTTGGGCTGATGAACATTTCAATTTCATTTTTCCAGAATCTAGCATTTTTTACAGGAGGTCTTTGAAAACAAAATAATATTGAATATGATGCCCCAACATCTAGAGAAAGGATAAATAGTTTGAAAGATCTTCATATTTTTCGTTTTTTAGACTTTTCGGGCTTTATAACCTAAGAAAATTATTTTTTAGAGATGAGATGATGTAACCGAGAACATATTAATTCCATAAATCATAAAAAATTTTCTTTAACTCCTAATACTATTTTTTCCTTTGATCTATTTGATCATCCTAACAAGGTGATCTATTCTTTAGACATTTGGGTGGTATAGCCCTTAGATGTGATGAGTGTTTTGAATTAGAAGAAGGTACATGTGTTTTCTTGATTCTGACTATATCATCCTATGATTTCCCAGTTCTCTTTCCCAAAGATGATGGAATTAAATGAAATTTAGCTTTAGTTTCCACAATGGAATCCTCTACATGTTGGGAAATTGAAGCAAGGCCTCGAAACTCTCTTTTGTATTTCATAGGGATCAGTGTTGTGCGTAACTCATCATGTAGATTTTCTACACAAACTAATAGCAACACTACATGTGGGAGTGACAAATTAAATTAATATGTTAATCCTTTCCATTGAGCAGTGAAATCCGATAATCTTTCATTTTCCCTTCGTTTTCAATTTGTATGATCGAAAACTGTTGTCTTCGACAGTTTTGAACTGAGTTGACGAAGGAATTTGGGAAGAAGATCTTCACGTCTAGTAATTGATCTAGATTCCAACTTTTATACTAGAAAATAGATGGTCCTTATAATGACTGCACAGAGCACCTAATCATTACTTCTTCTTGATGTTTAAGTGTCTCTATCATGGGATTACAATGAGAAACTAAATACATTAAGTGTTGCTCTGGATCTCCTAAACCATTAACGATTGGGAATGTAGTATTCACAAAATTTGGCGGGGGAAGGATCAGATCCACCCACTCAAGGTAAGCTCTATTTTCTTGATTAACTGGAGCATGTCTTTCTTCTGTATCTTTTAATCAAGTTGTTAATTCCACAATTGTGTTCATAAGTATTTTTAGAATATCCGGATGACTAGGAACCTATACAGGTATAGTAGCTAAAGCATGAACTGGTGCAACGACCAGAAAAAATAGTAGTGGTGGTGGTGCTGTCATTTCTCTTGGATTAAACATGGGAAAATTCCTATAAGGATGTGATTGGTCCTTCCATAACTGTATAACCAATGGAAGTAATTCATTATACACATATTTAGTAACAAAAAATTTACTTTTCTAAGGAGATACTACAGTATATGAAAGTTAATGGTTTTCTTAAGGAGTATTTATAGCATCAAATGATGCTTTTATGTAACTCAATATTGAGTCTTTTCCACTCCTTCATCTCCTAATTTTGTTGTGCAAATATCTCTTCATGTGATATAGATTGACCTTTTCCAGTGGAAAAGTGAGACATGATCTAACCTTTTGATTTCCCCTAGTTAGATACCTTTCTAAGAGTTGTGAGGTGATTATTTGAATGCATACCTAGATTTTGGTTTAGTCTCTGATTTCAGGTACACACAGCTCCTTCATTTTCATCGGTGTGTACCATATTATGGAAAAGAACTTTATCTTCAGATTCCCATAAACTAGACTATTTTTTGGAGGATCTTCTTCAATGGTGTTAATGACATTTACTAACGCATAATACATTGATAAAATTTTGTCAGTGTCATTTTAATATTGTCTCTTTCTCTATCTTCCATTAATGTAAGCTCTCTTATATGATGAATTCCTAGGGTCTATTTTATGGACAGTTAACCAAAGGGATGGCATCAAACATGACTAGAATTCTGTTAGAAAGTTCATTGAGATAAGATGGATTTTTCCTTACTATATTTTCAATTATTGAATTATCTTGACAATGAAAAATACTAACACAAAGATAACTTTCACAGAAAATTCCATCATGGGGGGGACCACTATGTTGGATAACAATAGGTGATAAATCCTCTTACTCTATGGTCTTCTGGACACACGAGGGATTTCCATGGCTCTAATCAAGAGATAGGCTCTCTCAATTGACCTAAGTTTCCTGAAGCAAGCCTTTATGATGAAGTGTCTGATGAAAAACTTCATAATTACTACTACCACTCCCATAATATTTCAATGAGTGGGTGGGATCTTGAGAAGGAACAAACAAATTTCTAATGGCTTCATGAATTCCCGCATTAAGAGGAGCCATATTGCATATTGGCTCTTGATTTTCCAATTGTGTTTTCTGAGACTTATTCATAGATGATATCTTACACTTATTTAGGGACACTTTCGTGGAGAATTGGTTATCAAAGGCATGTGTATGTGTCTAACTTGGAGTGGGTATCCAAACAGGATGATTACCTCCAATTGGAATGGGTGTTTGTTCCCAATCCTGTTGTCCATATGATATGGGTGAGTATGCCCCCATAACCCTCTTAGACTGAAATAGAGGTATGTATCTAATCCAGGATTTCATACAGATGTTTCATCCTATGTGTGGGGACAAATTTATGTTGATGTTCCCTTTTTCCTGCGGAATTTTTTGTTATGATATTCTGGCATGCTTCTAGAATATGGGCAGAGATTTTTATATACCCTTTAACCATTGGTAAGATGTGTTTTGAGATATAATTGGCCAAAATGGGAATATAAATCCATTCTGTATCTAGAGTAACTATATTTTCCTACTCTTTTCCTCATTATCATGTCAATGGGTAATAACAATACTCATGTATGGGGACATAGAGTTGATTCTGCCCCAGATTTGTCATTGGAAATTTCCTACTGACATATCTGGGTGTTGTCAAATAAAACGGTTGGAATTCTTGATGAATTCTAGTTGGTGTGTGTGACTACTGGCTATTTTATATAAAACATAGATTATGAACTTCTTTTAATACTGGTACAAGAGACTACTAGAGGAATTAGTGAGTGTAAGAAGGTGTGTGTTCATGTTTACTAGTTTCCACCACATTTGATTGGTGGGATTACTTAAATGTAGTGAGATGAGACTACTAACTGGAGGATAATTTGTAAAAAAGTGTTTGTTCATGTTTATTGTACTCTATATGATTTGACTGCTAGGATTGGAGTGTCGCTGCTAGAAGAGTCTGTTGGGAAGCAGATTTAAGAAGAACGGGTGTATGTTACCACTCTTTGTTTTCCATCAATTAAGGTTTATGGATTTCTTTGGAGGGGGAAATGTATGAACCTACTCCCTGTTGAACAGAGGTTGTCTCTAACGGATCGTCTTGCACACCCAGGTCTAGGGGACCTAGGTCAAACATCTAAAGGAAAGATCCCCATCATGTTGGGGGTTCACTACAGCATGATTCTGCGGGCATTGATTGTTGGTGTAAGTCCTCAGGAAGGACCCATGCATCTTTGAATTGAGGCCCTGAGTGACCTCTTGATTGACCTACCAATAGTATAAGAAGGACTGGTTGTTGCATTCCGGGGGATAATGTACTGAAAAGGTTAAAGATAGTGGTTGGCATCATCTTCTTCTTAATTATCGGTCATCACTGACCAGACGTTCGAGGGGTTTTATCTACCACGAGAGTTTATTGGGCATCATCCAAGATTTGGATAGTAATGTTCTGATGGTACTCCTTTACCAGCACATTAGAGACCCATCATTAGAGATGCTAAGTGGGTGATGACGTTTTTCCAATGGATGAGGATCCAGCTTGAGCAGTGGTCAAGAAATTCACATGTGTCATCTTGAATAAATTAATGATAAAAATAATAAACTCCATTAAATAAGCATCATTTTAGATGGATACATGATTGATGGATTCCTCTGTCAGAAATTCCTTTATCAATTTATAGGGGCCTGACAGTCGGGTAACATTGTTAACAAGGTTAAGGATTAATGTTAGGTTCATCATTTTGGTTTCTTAGTTCCTTGAAACGTATGTTCTAATTTAATAATCCCTACTTCTTGGTGGTTTCCAATGGATTTATTCTTGGAACCAGAAACATCCAATAGTTCATTTTCCCAATGGGAGCTACTTTCCATGGGTAGACGTTCATTATGTTTAAACTTTACTATAATTAAGAACATGTATTGGTCGAGAGGATGGGAGGTCAGACTCCTCACATCCTTTTGGGGGAAATATTGTCTACTCATAGAGTCTCTTTTTAAATTTATGATATTTTCATGAATCATTATTAATTCACCAAATATAACAGAAGTTTCTCTTAGAATATGCAATCACATATTAACAACAGTGAATTTTATAATCTTCTGTATGTATTTCCAGTTCTTCATTAATAGAGATATGAATATGTATTTGAGGATATACATCAATGGTATTATCTCATGTACTACTTAGATTTTCATTTAATCATATTTAGGATGATACTGGTTTTTAAGCGACTCAGTGGGCCACTCTATAATTTATTTTCATCTTGGGAGATGAATGTTTATTTTGATATTGGGATTATACCCATAATATGGGCTACCTATGTATCCTTGTGAAAGGAATCTGAACCTTGTAGTTTGGTATCACTTAATGGGACACATCAAACCTTTTAAGTTCATGAGATTAGTACCTCTAAGAGAATGATGACTTGTCCAAGATTGGTGTGGGATGTATACCTATGTAGCCCAAGAAACTTGGAAAGGATACGGGTTTCCATGTAAGATTATAACCTGTTGGGAACATGGCCCTGAAAATTAGGGTTGATTTGAATTATCAGTTTGAATCATAAGGAGGCATCCTGCGTATCCAATTTGGATGGGAATCAAAGACCTTGTAGTTCTAAAAGTATCATAGGATAGTATAGTCTATTGAGAGAAATATGTTTGGTCTTACTTATTGAAAATGATTCCTTGGTGATTTGGGGGCTTAATTTGTGGATTATCCCTAAGGAGGATTCCTAGATTAAAGGAATTAGTGTTTTATTATTAAAAAGGATATCCAATGAGATCTGGCCCTGATACGGCTTCCTACGTATACCAGTTTTGATGGGAATCAAAATTCTTGTAGTTCAATCATTGTCTTTGGGATTATTCATAAGAGCTGACTATTGGAGAGGATATGATTGGGTATAATCTTTTGGAAGCAAACCCTTTTGAGCTTGGGCCTTCAAGTAGGAGTCTAACATATCCTAGTAGGAATTTGAATCAGAGTTCTCGTAGTTCAAAATTTTGTTCAAATATTTTTATCATGAAAAATATATAATACCATGTGGGTAATGCTCAGTGTTAGAAACAAGAAGATGAAAATGATTCAACAAAGGCACCCACACTTTTCCTCCTTTGTTAGTGGAAGAGGGAACACCTACAACAATGAGGGTGGACGAGGTTGATTCGACCTAAGAAGAGGGTGATGGGATGAGCCATCCCTCTGTTCTCTTTACATTGGACAAGGGTCCAATGTAAGGAATGGGTGAATGTGAAGGATGTTGAGAGGAGCAAGACTGCATCCTCATACTCGAATGGTTAGTGGCTTACTCTGAGATGGCTACCCTAAAATTAATCTTGGTAGGGGAGGGAGACATTTCTTTTGATTGCATGAAAAAACTTGTGTGAATCATACCTATACCTATCATAGAAATTGGGTTCCATGTTTTAGAGATGAAAAGGGGATTACATAACCCAAACTAGAATCCTCTAAATATAGAAAATCCAAACACTGTTTATAGAAGAAAGTTCCATGTGACTGCGGATATACAAACCCATGGACACTCGAAGAATCCAAACCCCATTGTGAAATAAATGTGGAAAGCCTCTTACTGTGGAAATAAAAAAACTCAAATAGGATACAACATGATGTATCTCTCCCAAGGGTTTGATATGTCAGCAGGATTCAGTTAAGGTATCAATAGAATTCCTTTCAAACAAGAAATACAATGAAGAAGAAGCCTTTACATTCATGGATTTGAATTGAGTTTAATGGCCTGTATACTGAAGATATTAAGTGAATCAAAGAGGGGCACCCAATTAGGTAAGGGCACGCAAGTATGGGCACGCAAGTAGGCTTGGGAGACCTAATACTCTCATGAGTTACAAACAAACTAGATGTTAATACTTAGGTGAGACCTGAATCAAGCCTTCAAGAGTATTCATAGGTATTCCCCAAAGTGGGTTGCATAAGTTCTTATGTGAGGAAAATGTGTTGTTCATGTGTTTCTAATTTAGGAATGTTGGGTGCTTTAAGTGAAAAACTGTTAATAATTTAAAAAATTAAATGGACTTAATTCCTATGATACTCCTTCAATTTCGCCAATTTATTTGTTGAATAACTACCTTGAATGATTCTGAAGACTTAGGAAAAGAACTAGGGAGACCAGAGTAGCAATTAGGATTCAGGGAAATTCAACTGTACAAATGAAGGCCCCAAGGGTCTATTTATATGAAAAATATGAATTTGGGTGAAAATATATTGGTCACACAAGTATGTTGCGCCGCATAATTGTGGCATGCAAGTTGTTGCATGCCGAATGGGCGGTGCCCAAGTATACTTGTGTGCTGCTGGTGATTTGTACTAACTAGGGTGCCAATTTGAGGACTTAGACAAAATAATTTCTTTATTTTCCTCCTGCATGATAGTGTGCAAGTGTTTTCATGCAGGTCTGTTTGGTGCCACTTTAGGGACATAGCCAAATTTATTACTCTATACCGCGAGGGCGCATCCCCCTCACCCCTAGTTGGGATCAGTGTTGGGCTTCAATCTCGTCCATTCAAGCTTATGCCTTTTCTTCCGTTACTAACCCCTATGAAAAATGAAGAGTCACACAGCATAATTTTGAAGCCTAATTGAGGGAATTTTGCATAGAAGTGCATGGAATACATTTCATGGGGTCTAAAATTATCAACCAAACACTACCCATTAATTGATATGATTAATAAAAAAAATAATGATGGATGGATGTTTTATTGGAAGACATCGTCTTTAAATTTTAGAAATCATTTTACGCATTCCACATTAAATATAAAGTTATGACTTAATAGTTTTAACTAATCAATACTCCCACTAAAGGGAATCATATGTCTATTTGAAATCCTTAAATATCAGTATAAAAGAACAAATATATATATGGGAATAAATAAGGTAATTTTTATTAACTAAGAAGAATATTCCAGATGGAAAATACCTCTTAACACGGGCTACTATTTTCTTCCAATCTCAACGAGCTTCATATCAAATTTTTGTGGAATAACATTTCCCTTATTAGTTTTTGTAGCACATTTCATCAAATTAATATTAAAAATTTTACGTCTTTTTCCAATTACTTATCCAATTTTAGTTAACCTAAATAAATATTGGATGTTTTTTAGACATTTTGTGTCATCTCAAAATCCTTACATTACCTACCACTGCTTTTCTATTAAAGCCTACTCATTTTCTAATCATTGATAATTTATCCTAGAAATAAAATCATTAAACTCTTTTCTATGTGACCTTTATTCTTATATCTTCCACAAATATCATTCAAGTATTAAAGTATATTATAAATTAGAAGATTCAATAGAATTTTTGTCCCAATATTCTTCATTTAGGGGATAGTTTGATTAATAGTCTTCTATTTTTTAGATTTCATTAATGACTTATCACATTGTTTTCATACAAAATTCTCATTTTTAATAGATTTATCTTTTTATTATTAGATTATTTGTGTATTATTGTTAGATAATATCACTAATAATAATATTAACCACTTATATTAGAATATTAAAATAAATTATCAATTCATTGAAAACTATTATTTGGAGACATATTTATTTTACATGCATTTTCTTCTCTGGTGTATCTATTATATTATCTTCATCCTTTTCCCCCTAAATGTTTTTATTTCGGAATTTTCATGAAATTTTATGTTATTATAACTCTCTAATACCTTTTACCCAAATTTCTATCACAAACAATAAATTATTTTGATAATCCTTATCTTTTTTTGTATTATAGTTTGTTTATATTTCATAGATTGTGAAAATTGATTCCTTGGAGTGAAACCACCACTATTTTGTACAATTATATAAGAATATATGCCCACTATCTGTTCAAATACACAATTTATGTGATGGTTTTATTAGATATTATCACCATTCATACTTTCAGATTATTTGGATTGAATCATATACCAACACAACAAACACCATTAGTATATAAAATAGTTTATAGATTATGTGATGCCATCTGGTTTTATAATGTTTTCATTTGATTAGAGGATAAATACCTTCTGTTATTGGTGTCATGGTCTTCATTGGAAACATATGTGGAATCCTATCTTATTCCAACAATTTATTTTGTTCTATATTAGCAAAAGTCTTTATTCATAAATTTCGCCTCCATCTCTCCACATTTCATATTGAGTGGGTTCTTCCCATTATAAAACAAATCTTATATTTGAATACTTATCCCCTATAAAATTATTCATTTTTTGTTTTATGCATTTTAAAATATTTATTTAACGAATTTCTACGATCTTATAAATTTTTAGTTTTATACTCCATTATTCTAGCATTGACAATCACAGAAAAATGGTCTAAATTATAATAAGTATGGAAATATTCTAAAAATAAAATATCATATAATTATTTATCACAAAATATTCCTTACAATTTTATATAAGATTCTATATATCGTTCATTTAAAAATGAAATTTTTTCTTCCTTTACTTTGAAAAGTGTTGTAATAGTTATAGAAATTCCAACTATATAAAGAAATTCTTCTTCCCTACTTTTATCAGATTCTTACAGCTATAATTTTTCATTCTAATGATCTATGATGCCTCCAAAAATAAATTTTAAAAATTATTTTGGGATGTACTTCATAAATTATTTAAATATAGAATAATGGACCCTAATTGATCCATCATAATCACATCATGACAAGACCTCATCAGAAAAATAATATTCCAAAGAACTATTGTAACATATGCAACATTGATTACCTTTATTTTTGTGGTGTATTTTTCTATACAATAAGGTATTATTTTTCTTCATTGTCATTATAATCTTTTTATTCTAATAAGTATTAATTGAATGATCAATATGATGAAGATCACCCATTTCTATATATCCTCACATAATAATTAATCATTTGCATCTTTGTATGAAACCTATTATCTGATAAAACTTATAGTTCCTATATCTAGATTCACCACTGATAAGATTGGAATAAATTTTTAGTAAAATATAAATTTCATTTATTTTCAATTAATCTTATACTTATTTGACATGGTTCACGAAACACTAAATAATATCACTCAATATCACATTATGTGTAGTTTTATTTTTCATAATGGAGAAATGAAATTTATTTATAAGGTGAGGAAGATGACTACACTATGTAGTAAAAAATATCCATCTTATTATAGATTACTCAATATCAAAAATGTTATTACACTACTCCTATCGCACACTGAGAGAATTCTATTTATTTCATCCCCAACTAAATGTCTTATATTCCAGCTCCAACATAATTACTCATTTTTGTTCTAGCTCCAACTGAAATAAATATTTATTTTTATTCAACCGAGATACTCCTTCTACTCATGGAAACAACCAGAATAATTTACCTACTCCCTACTCTATCAAAGATAATTAAAATTTTCTTCATGTATGATCCAATGTAGGATTATATTTTGATATTTTTCGATGATATTACTTAATCACACATTCCCAAATACATATTAATGAAACATAAAAATCCAAATATATGGGTCTGTTCATATTTCAAAAATATTTTGATCACCTATTTTTTATTAGATACTTTAGTGAAACTATAATTGGGTTGTTATTTATTATTAAAAAATTATGATGTCCCAACTTTACTAAAATTATTTATATTGATTCGCGGACATTCATCATGATTTTATAAAAGAATTATAGTTTTAAAAATCTTTCAAAGCATGACTTCTCAATCCTTAAGTCTGTGTGCTAGTACGTGGATTTATCAAGGTAAGACCCTATCATTTTTAGTGAATTATATTTTGAATATTTTATACTACATTGGATCTGAATACCAATTTTTTATGTTTTTACATGTGAATATGTGTTTATAGTACATAGTTTCACTTTCTTATTTGTTTCCTTATTATCACACACTATCTGTTTATGTTCATGGAATCATAGTTATGTATGTGATTAGGGAATCATGCCTAAAACAAAATACTCATATGCATGTATTCACTATTTTATATACATCACATAAGTGAGTATGAATCCTTCTAAAAATAAATTCCTCATGAAAATAATATGGATGAATATTACTTTATTCTTCATCATCCCTGTTCTTATATACAAACAAAATTAATTTTAAGTTCATTAGTTACCTCTCATTCTCTTTTTCATAGCACAGTGTCGATATACACATATTCACAGTGCCTCAATAAGCTTTTGTAAACTAGTGAGGTTACATGTATGAGTATTAAAAAAATATCATATGGATTCATAGAACCAATTCTTAGTAATGTAGTACGAGTGGGATTTTTACAAGTTGACAACTCGTGGGGTCATATTATCCTTTGTTAAGTGTCTCATAAGGAGGACCTCTTTATTATGTAACTATAATCCTTAATGATTGTTTTATTTGGAGAACAATATTATTATCACAATATTTCCTAAATGAACATTCTCTTGGTTACCCATTATTTATCTACGATCCTCACAGCCTCACACCACCTTAGTTATGGGAAATATGTCATGTTTAGGAGCATCATTAACGACATGAAAATATATATGTAACTTAAAATTATGAATAATTTTTCTATCAATATATTTAATTATTATAATGTATAAAAACTAGGTGTCTATTCCATCATGATGAAGATGATCATGTGAATTTCATATGATATCATCCTCCCCATTTTAAAACGTGTAGGCATACTTGATTTTTGGATACATAAATATATGACTACAACTTCATATGAATTTATTAGTTACTAATTATTCAAATTTCTACATTCATGGAAGATAATGATTCCACACATGGAGTTCCTTAATATCATCTCAAATCAATGTAATACTTTGGATAAAAGTGGTGACATGATATTTGATTTATTTTTATCAGGCCTGAACTCTAGTGAACTTGACATATTTGATGAGACTTAATGAAGAAGATTATCCTCAATTGAGATCAGACAAAAGATATTTAGCTCATCTAATGGTTTGTATTAATTTTTTTAAATTTTAGTGGAGGAATAGTATGTTTCCTCTTTTATCCCTCACCAATAATTAATTTAGGTTCGATCATCATTTTATTAAAACAAGTGTTTCTTATAGATTGAGCTATGGTAGTAGAGGATTAACACTAAAATAAACATTACCATAGATGGGTCATGGCCCCGCCATCTAAGAAATCCTATCCAAATATATACACAAGAACACACTCATGAGATCCTATAAGTTGACCAACTATGTCTACTTCCATACAATCTCATTATGCTAGCTCTCCCAGGGGGATAAATCTATGGTCCCTAATGCTTGGTAGATGAGTTAGAACTTGTTGATTTGAATGGTTGGCCCATATTTTTTTAATAAGTTATCATTGATGTAATTAGTAAAATACCATGGTTGTAATACAATTACATTCTCGAATATATTTTTCTTAATTCAATATATAATTCCTTCTTATATGGAATCCTTTTCCAATTATTCTTATTCTATTCATGAATATAAATAATTACATGGTATTCAACATATTGTAGGAAATGTGAGGTCCCAGTAATATGTCATTAACATTAAGGTCACATCAACATTCATCACATTTACAAGGAATGTTTCCATGCATGAAATATAATTTTATGAAGTGAATATTTAATAATTTTCTACGAAATACCACTTCTCACTATTAGAAAACCAAAAAAATAATCACATATCATTAAAAATCAAGAAAATTTATAACAAACCTATGATAAAATTTATTTTCATGGTTTTTGATACAATTTAATATATATATTTAATCCTTAATAAAGAAACATTGATGAAATGTCCTTATATGTCTAACATAAACAACAGTAATTTTAAAATACACTAGAATGGAATTTATAAATATTACTCCCTATTAAAAATATATGAAAGTAAAAAAAATTATTTTATAATAAAATTTAATCCTCAATACTGTAAGTAATAAAATGAGACTCATCATAATATAAAGATAACAAGAATCTAAACCATTTAGTATTGTTACCTTATTTGGATATAAGATGTATTGGTTTTTTATTACATACTTTTTTCTCCATTATTTTTATGAACCTATGTTGATCGAAAACTAAATTCAAACCGACTAGGATAACATCAAATAGAATTATAGTAAATGATCGTATGAATATGAAAGATCAATCATAATATTTATTCTTGAATGAAACATTAATTTTATCCTTTGAAACGATTAGTACAATGTAATTTTCATTATGTTTGGATCTATTATAATTTTTAACCTAATTCAAAGATCATACTCAGAAATAAATCTGTTATAATAGATTATAAAGATAGTGAAATTGACCATATAATATCCATTGAGAGTTTCTAATGAGGTGTGCAGCCGGTATTATTTTTCTTGCACCAGGTGATGATTGAGATAATACCCAAAGGGCCCTTTTCGGGTTGTTTCCCTATGGTACATCTATTTTGGGGTTTACATCCACTTGTAGCATATAGATTGAGACGTTACTACCATCTAATTGAAACAATATCTGAATTATATACATTTGGGGATTTCATCCTATACATAAAAATATAACATTGAGACATTATTAGGGATTTCAATATTGTTGTCTTATCCTAATCATAAGAAAACTTCCTCACCAGGCCAAAATGTTTATTTATACCATTAAAATTATAATAAACCTTAAATTATTAGCCTTTTTCCATTTTTAACACCTATTGTATCCTTATATAATATCATCCTAATTTCCAATGTTATTTAATCCTTTCTATGATACAAAATATAACAACCCTTAGTCGTGAAAAAATAAACTACATGACCTAATGGAAATAAATCTTTATAATATATTCCCAATAAATTTTTAGTATAGGGTTTCGTGTAATTTTTATTAAACATATACTAACAGAAAACATGGATTTTAAACTTATTGGAATACATTTTTCAACAATTACAAAAGATACTAAATCTGCAATTATTCTCAATTATATCCTAGAAATTATACACATAACAAAATCATCTAAATATTAAATATGTTTCATATATTAATTAGAAATGTAATATAAATATAAAAATCGGATGGACATAGACACTTATTAAGGGTAAACATTTTATCTAGAAACAAATTTTCATAATTGAGCATATTATGAGAACAAGGGTATAATCTCGATACACTAGAATATTATATCAAAAAATTAATTTATCACAAATCATAGAATAATTATTCTAGAATCAAAATACTTAAATTAAAAGAGTTTGGAATCATGATTCAATAAACATGATCCATGAAATCATAATTTAGGATTATGGAATGTAATTATAATATACTCTTGAAACTTAACATAAAAATCATTAGAAAAAACCTATGTTCTGTGAAATTATAACATTGTAAACAAAGTCCATGATTTTTGTTAGGAGCAAAAAAAGTTATTATTTATCATCTTGTGATTAAAAAAATTCCCATTCATTATGTGTTGCAGAAATAATTTGTTAATAATTTTATTGTGAAGAACAATTCCCACACTTCATGTTGTGAACAAACAAAATTTCTCTTATTAATATTATATTATAATGAGTAATTAGTTCATAACCAATTCATTTCATGGATAACAAGTACCTAACCTCTTAATCATCCAATCATTTCTATTCCACTTGGATAAAAACATTTTTAATGTCATTGAAACCCCAAACAAAATGATTTGTTTTCTCAGTACTTTAAAAAAATAAGAAGAATATTAGAAATAATACTATATGTAAATATAATTTTATAAAATTAATGGAATCATAATAATATATATAGGGTGATCAAAACATCACTTTATAAATAAAAATCCTTTAAGGGTTAAAAAAATTGAAAATAGATAATTTTTCAGAAAACCTTTTAAAATATTGTTATAGAAGATAAAGTTCAAATTACAATGAAAAATATTTTTATGAAAATAATTACAATTCTTTTCAAAAATAAATTAAAAATATTTCTTAATAAAATATCCTTAAATATATAAAATATTTATAAACAAATCATGGACTGTAAGATAAAAAATTTTATTTTAGAAGAATGGTGAAACATTTAAATATTTTGAAATGAATTGGAAGAAAACCCACAATATTCAAGTCATAGTAAAAATTAAATTTTTAGATGCAGAATATAAATATATATTTTACCTAAAAAAATCATATTTGGGTATAAAATAAGAATGTAATAATATTTTTGTGAATAATGATGACATAAATATAGGATGCCCAATTTTTTAAGGAGACTAATTTTTTTTTTCATAAAAGTGTTTGACATTTACTGGAATTATGTTCATCAATAATGTTACATTAAGGTAAAAATAATTTTCCCCATATAAAACAATAATATTAATATAAATAAAATAGAAATAGTAATATTTACCAATCATTGTAGAATAAAACATAAGGAATGTCATTTTAACTCAAGGGAATGGAGTTTGAGTTAACGAAATCCCTTATAGATTTGATAATTAATTAATCTAGGAGAATTTGGAAGGGGTTATGAGGTTTAATTTTAGATCCTATGAAAAAAAAGTTAAATTACCACATAATAAAATAAAATGTAAAACATTATCTAACTTATATGAAATACTTTCATGAAGAACAACATAACTCAATGAAAGATAATTGAGATCCCAAAAAAACTTATGGTAAGGGTAGAATAAGAAAAAGAGTGTTACTAGGAATATAAAAGAAAAATATTAGGCAAATAAAACTATTAATTATAATTGAATAAAATAAGGTATCTAATATAACATATATAAATTTAAGGAAAAAAATATCAAAAATTCTCATAGATTTGATGTGTGAACCCTTACATTGGTCATAATTTATTACACACTTGCACCAATATTCATAAATAATTAAATAAAGTCTAATAATTATGTACCTAATTAAATAATTAATAAATATAATAATTTATACTCATTATTTTTAATTTTTATAAATAAATAAATTTAAAAATATATATAGTTTTCAAATATTTTAAATATCGAATGTAAATAATCTTGATTGTTTTGAAATAGTTATATAAAAGATGTGTCGGTATTCATTATTAAAAAATCTATTATTATAATATAATTAATGTTACTTTAAAGGTTTAATTATAATTATTTATCTATTTTTAACTTATTTTCCTAAGTTTTCCGTTCTTTATCCCTGAAGATAAAATCACCAATAAAGATATTCTAGTGATTATTAACTAACGATTGGTGTTTTATTAATTAATGAATTACATATTGATATAAACTTTATATAACCAAAAATAAACCACTATTGACATGTTTATATCATATTATTAAAGATTTTATGTTCCAATTTTCATCCAAGATATAAATTCATAACATTATTTGTATTGGTTGTTAAGTCGACCAAAACACAGACATACCTTCTTTAATGTGTAATCGTCAGATTTTTTATATGAAATATAATTATAGAACTAGAATAAAAATATTGTTAAGTGATAAATACAATAATATATTAAAATTATAATTAATATTGAGAATAAGTGATAGATAAAAAATAATTACATCGTATATATATATATCCTTATCAGTTTTATTATTTAATATGGTTAATTTTATAATAAAGGATAATATTTCATATCATTACTAGTTTATTCAATTTGTATTAGCAGCATGTTCATCATGTTATTAAAATAATAATTATCCTTTAAACCCATTATTTTAACCAACCATGAAATGTGGTACTGAAAAAAAGAACACATCATTCCCTAGAATTAGTTGTCCGCACATATGCATGGAAAATGCTTTTGTTTTCCTTGGAACACAAGAGAGAATTAAAATGATTTTTTAATTTTTAATCACAAATAACTTATTAATATTTTAATTATAAATTTAAATATTTTTTAAAACCTTTCATGTAATTTATTTACTGAATATAAAATTTGTTGCATTGTGGAGGTAGAAGTTTTCACGGAATCACACTTGACATTTTCGTTTTTCTTATGGGAAACATGTTATGTGATTAATGCATCTAAAATAATTATAAATACATAAAAATATATAAATGACATTGATAATATAATTTTTAGATGGTTTCATATAGTTTTTGGATGATTAAATTCTTACAATAAAATATAAATGAAAAATAAGTGGTAAGAAAGTTTGACCTTGCTTCGTGGAGTATCTATTTTGTGAAGGGAATTGCACATTCACAAGATAAATTATTATAAAGGAGAAACACCCTTTATAGTTTCCATATGTACCATGACAGGTTTTCATAGAGTTAAAAATGATAGGTGGTTTTCTTATGAGCAAAATATAGGAGGTCAAAGCAAAATTTATATGTGAAATGATATTAAATATTTACAAATTGACAAAACAATTCAATAAAGAGATGTAAATATAAAAGAAGGTTTCTAAAAAATTTAGAAGTAAATGAGAGGGGAATATATAAGTTTAATATAGTTCTCAAACACCAATTTCTAATAATTGAAAATTCATGTACTGAAATAATTTCCATTATATTTATTCTTTTACAATTTTAGCTTTCATAGAGGTAAATAGTTTTAATTAAGTTAACTAATATTTTTCAATGTTCATGGTTGATGAATACTCTCTCATTTTTCAAGCATCCCCAAACTCCTAAACTATATAGTTCCTCAATTTAATACTAAATTCATCATCCACAATATCTAACTTTCACAATGTGTTGGAGATATACTATTTATAATCATAGTGAAACTCTATCCACCACTATTTTCATAGATTCATATATTACTAATGAAATATCTACCTAAAGATACTATGATCCAAAAATTCCAAAATCCCCCTAATAAGGTAGTGTCATCACAAATTCAATAAAACATAACTATATCCAGATTTAGATCAAGGGAGGAATATCTATACTCATGGGGATATATCTTTTATACCCATAATAGATCATAATATTATTATTCATAAAAATTACCCCAATCCTAGATGGGAATAATCCTAAAACCACTCAAACATCACCCCTTCCTCTATAAACTGAGAATTGGAGAATTAATCAATATCCCATGAATTTATTAAAATGTTTTATGAAAATGATCTATCTAGATAAAATCAAATCCCTTCAAAGTCAATGTTTTCAACATATATTTAATTTTTGAGAATATAGATTCATAAAAATGGAAATTTCACACATAAAAAAGGATTCAACAAAACTCTAACATATTATTTGTTGTTTCCCAAGAAAAAAATACCTTTATACTCAATGGGTGTATCACTACACCCTATTTAGACACCACATTACTAATGAAATTCACCTCTCATGTCAAGAAACGTAACATTTAAAACATTCAATAGAGATGGTGTCATTGAGTTAATTTTAATATAGATATTAGATGGTCAATGTTCTCCTCTTCTAATGTTGATTAGTTCAAGATGTCATTTATGAACATGATTGAAAACATTTTGATTCTAACTAACTAATCATGATGTACTTGTACATTACATTTCGTTTGCATAATACTTAAAACATGAAAAAAATACCCAAAGATGATATTAGTTTCGTGTATTTGGAAACATGAAACATAATCTTATAACATGGAGAAAGATGATCAACATGTCCCATAAATATCTTCCCCTTTTGTTTTCCTACCTAAAAAATTTCATCGTATCCTAGGGAAATTAAATTAGAAAAATGGTGAGCTCAAATGATCAGTAAGGGTAAACATTGAGATCAAAAAAATAAATATAAAAATAATAATGTAAAAACATGAATGTAATGTTCAAATATCAAAATAATTATTCATGAAATAAAACATGGAAGTACATAAGTCATATATCATAAAGAAACCTTAGACATGATAAAATAAGATTTTTCCTAAAACATGGAATCGTGGAAACAAATAAGCTCATTAAATTATTTCTATAGTAGCCAAGGCACTGCTTACAAGACCATCAAAGTGGAAAAACTCCTTTACTGAACTGGGTTTACATGTTGTTCCAGCAATGTATTATGAAACCATATTTACTTACCATTCCAGCCCAATATCAATGAAGTAGATTTAATTTACATTCTAGTAATGTTTATATCACGAGACATAAATCATTACCCAATGCATTGGAGGGAGATATAGGTCTAACCCATCTTATAATGAAATCATTCTTACATGTGCCACAAAAACCTAAATCAATCATCACAGCATAACCCATGAAATAAAATGGTTTTCTTAAACATCATTAAATCATAACATAATATATATAAATGATAATTCAATAATTACCATAATAAAATCATTGTAACTATAGGGATAGAAACAAAACCATATTTAAGGGGATTACTTTTGTTGGAAAATTTTATTGATAAAACACATTAACTTAATTCTTGAAGAAAATATCCTTTCTTCATCAAAAAAGTTTTCTTTTTACAAAATTCTATGATATTTTAAAATAATAGGATATAGTTGAAAATAAATTTTAAATAGTGTAGAGGAAGCTTTATGGAAATAAGGCTTCATGAAACCGTAAAAATCTATTCCTGTCATATAAGTTAAAAAATCATTCTTCTCATACTTTTTCCAAAAAGGTCAACAAGTACATTGTATGGTAATCAAAAGAAGGATTCCTTCCATACCATGTATTATATGTCAAAATGGGTAAAAATGAAAATAAAAATACATATAATAATATTAAACATTTGATGAAAACATTTTTAGAAAACATGGACGTAGATTATAAATAAAACTCTAATAAATACTTACGTATTAATAATCTTGGATAAAAAATAGATTAAAAAATTATCCCATAACATAATTCTAACATGATTACTATATGTTCAAATATCTTAAATAATTATTTATATAATGTTATTAACTTATTCCAGAATCTTGGTCATCATATATGGTCATATTCCCCTTTCTTTGTTTGTAACAATTCATTATTACACATTATTTGGGTTTTAACTCCTTTATGATCATATGCATGTTTTGTCGAATAAGTTATGTTTATCCTTATAATATCATATTTATATCGTTATAAAATGATATTAAAATATTATATGCCATATTTACTCATTTTTTACATTTATATAATCATTATTGAGTGGTTATCATGTAGAAAAAATCACATCACATTGTGGAGACGGTAGGTCGTATGTACGCACGAGTAACGATATCATTCCCATAATTGTTGAATGGTATTTATTTTCATAGTGTAATCTATTACAGAATCAATATAAATTTATAATAATTATATATAGTTATTAGATCCATTTTTTTCCCACCCAAGCAAGTATGTGGTGAAAGAACAGATTACGCCACGACATGAAGATGGTAAGTTGTACTTAAACATTTGTGATGATTTCTTCTTTCATAGGATAGATATAAAGTTTAATATGATTTTTTCATAATTATAATAATATATAAGTATATAAGTGATGGTTTATTTATTATTATCTAATTTAAAATCTCATAAAGTATAATTATATGTAGAAAAATATAAAAGATTTGGTAGAGGATATTACCTTTTCTTGGACGCGCTCTCATTGTATCTCCTCTTAATAGAACAAAGGATTTTATTTTGAGAAGACAAAACACCTCTAGAATGTAAATAGGGACGTTTATAACAGAAATTGGTATGGGATGGACAATCTTGAAGGCTTAATGATTTGTGGAGAAATTGTCGAGGAGGTGCCATTGTACAATTGAGGTGAGGGTCACTTTTGGAAACCACAAAAATATTCATTTATAATAAAATAAAACCCCACTCAAGAACCACAAAAATGTCCCCATTTATAATATGAGATGAGATATGGTTTTAGTATCATTAAACCATAAATTTTAGACATGTTTATATGTCCATTCAAACATTATCTTTTCAATTTTACACTTAGTTATTAAATTTTATTTTAACTAGGGAAACAAATGTTTCAATATTAAAATGGAAAACTATTTAGTTATTTGATTAGAAATAGAACATAAATAAACAGATATATCTTATTAAATATTAGGGTGTTACATTGATAAACTCACAAAACATGAATTTATCAATCCCCATGAACATTTCAAGTTCATTTATGACACAAAATGACATGACTATGAACACGAAGTTCCAATAATTCCTAAAAAATATAGTCTTTATGAAATAATCCACCTTCAACCAAAATGGTGATAGGTAGAGTAAATATTGATCATAGAAAACTAACTAGATCCTCACAACACTAATACAATGTAGTCCTTTAACAGCGATAAAAATGGCCTTTATCCATAATATAAAAGTACTGACTAATAAATATGAGTTTTATCAGTATTTTTTAGAACCAATAAAGGACCCATTTATCATATCTTTCATTTAGAACAGCTAAAAGCACCATTTATCCATGCTTATAAAAGCACTGATAAAGGTTGTTTTATCATCAATTATATAAGCACTAATAAATTATATTTTTTAGTTCTCATAGAAGAATAAATAAAGGGCCATAATGTAGTGTGTTGTAACCACATACTATAGCACAACTACAATGTGATGTAACTCAACACTCTAACACAAGAAACACACCAGATATCAATAAGAACAAGTCCTAAAATATGATTTAAATGAAATGAAATTTACAACACAAACATGAGAAAAATCACTATATTATAGACATTTCTAATACTAGTTTATACCATTACATAAATAAAAATTATTACAATCATACAAAAACATCAATGTTCCATTGTCTTTTAATCCTTACCCGTGTCATGTTATTTCCCAAAAAACCACCCATTATCATTAAGAATAATACATATATATAAGAAGAAAATTTTTATTTTATTTATAATATAAAGAAATAAATTAACAGAATCTGTTACTTTTACTAAAATTATTGTCAATTTTAAATAGAAATACGCACTTGGAGTCATACTAGTCACACCATGCATCAGACAGAGGTGCGATTTATTGAAAAATGTCTCAAATGACATATGGATCATTTTACTATGTTATCAAAACAATAAGAATGTTTTTTCTTCGATTTTAGTATGTTGGTTGAATTTTTTTCTAAAATATCATATTAAACTAGAAAAACACGCTTTTGACACATTACAGACACATAGTGTATCAGTTTAATGGGAACCAGACTCCTAAAAATCAAAAATTAATTATGAGATAATTTCCTAAATTATCAAGATAATATTAGCATGGTTTATCATCATTCAGTGAGTAAATACTTTTGAACTAAATTGTTAGTTTTAAATTGATAAAAGACCCATTGAGTCATACTGAGAACATCATGTATAAGAATTAGGTGAGGATGATTCATACAATTTATAAAATATTTATTGATCATTTTAATAATTTATAAAAAATCCGAATGTTTTTTCTTAGTTTTGAGTAAGAAATATGTCCATTTTACTAAAATTGATGGAAATTTTATGTAAAAAGATGCACTTTGAGTCAAACTAGTCACATTGTGTGTTAGATTGAGTTGAAAATGATTCCTACACATCTCAAATGGATTAAAGATAATTTTTTATATATATTATAAGAGCAATCATATTGTGTTTTCTCAGTTTTTATTATGTTACATATCTTTTTTTACTAAAATGTCATTTTAAAATTGAAACACACACTTTTACACATAGTGATAACATTATCAATCAAATTGAGGTGTAATAGATTCCTAAAAAACAAAAATTACTTATAGATCATTTTCATAATGTATTTAATACATTTTAATGTGTTTTCTCACTTTTGAGTTGGTTAGATTTCCTTTTTACTAAAATTGATGAGAATTTTAAATAAAACACACACTTGAAGTCATAATGATCACAACATGTGTCCGATTGATGTGCGGATAATTCATTAATGTCTCAAATTACTATTGGATTTTTTTCTTAATGTATCAAAACAATATGAATTTGTTTGGTGTGTTTTGAGTTGTTCAATTTTTTTTACTAAAATTGAAGCGAATTTTAAATAAAGATTCACTTAGATTTATATCGGTCAGAACGTGAATCAGATTGGGGTGAGGCTGATTCCAAATAATTCAAAATCACATATGTATTTCTTTACTAAATTATCAAAAAAATATAAATATTTTTTTCTCATTTTTGAGTACCTGTCTTGTCTTATTTACTAAATTGTCATTTTTAACGTGATACATTTGCTTTTTATCATATAGATCACATCGTGAATCTGTTTTACTTAAGACAAATTACTACACATCCAAAATGGTTTAAAAATCAATTCTATAAATTATAAATAAAATTTGAGTGAGATTTCATAATTTTCAGCGAGTAATACTCTTTAAATTCAAATGTCAATTTAAAATTGATAACTAACACATTGAGTCATATAGGGCACATTGTGTATCAGATTAAGGTGAGATTAATTCTTACATGTCATAAATGATGTATGGATTGTTGTCTTAATGTATCTAAATAATAAGTACATGTTTTCTCAGTTTTGATAATTTTAAATGTGTTTTTTACTAAAATTTATTTCAATATTGAAGAGAAAGAAGTGCTTGGAGTCATATCAGCCAGATGGAGTGTCTTATTGGGGTGTGGATGATTCTTACACTTCCTAACATCCCAAAACATTACAAAAAATCAATGTTACTACTATATACATTGAATTTATATGTCGAACTACCAATAATGCTTGATCATCTCTGAACAAACCACATCAACAAGAAAAAATGTATCCACTTATATAAGAAAACAGTTTTTATGAGTAATACTAAAAATAAATTACCTAAAAATATTTATAAAATAATACATTATGTATATATACACTATTTTTTCTATGAAAATATCTAGATTACATATTTTATTGTAAATTATAGAGAAATTGAAGGAAATTTATATATTTCAATACTATAGGGGTGAAATGTTTTGAGGGAGAACAAATATGTATAATTTTTGGTGCAGAAAGGTATGTAATATGGATAGATCACCCCAAATCGAAGAAAATAATCCACCGGTATATGAAAAGAATTATTTTATAAGTAATGCTAAAACTAAATAAATTAAACATAAATATGAAATAATACATTAATTACAAGGATAATGATTTTACTATAAAACATTAATATTTATTTTTTAATTAAACAGAGGAAGTGTCATCACACTTCATGCAAAGGAAGTACATTGAACATGAAAGAAGGTGATAAATGAAACACTATTGGGGTGAAACTTTTTTAGGGAGAATAGTTCTGTAGAAGTTTTGCTTTAGTAAGGCTTGAAACATGGATATACCACCCCAAAATGAAAAAATAATAATCCACCTTCATAAAAAAATTATTATATGAGTAATACTAATAATAAATAAATTAAACATATATGTTAAATAATACATTAAATATATTTAAAATGATGTTACTGTGAAAACATCATGATAGACTTTGTAATTTAGGGGAGGTAGCATCATTTATCTTCATACAAAGGTAGTGGAAAAAACATTAATGAATGTGGTAAATGAAACATTGTATCACTAAATGTATTTCAGGATGAAGATGGTTGTGAATATTTTTAGGTAGAAAGGCATGAAATATGGATATACAACCTTAACATGGAAAAAATAATCCAACTATATAATAAAATTATTGTGTGATTATCACTAAAAATAAATAAATAAATTCTAAATATGAAATAATTAACTAATTCTATGTACAATTATTTTACTATGAAAACATCAAGATTACCTCTATGATTGATTAGAGAAAACATTCTAGCTCTTCTTGAAAAGGCATGAAACATAGACATAAATCCTCTAAAAAAATCTGAAAGGAATAATTTAAATTCAATAATCATTCAATTATATATATTTTGGTAAAAAAAGAAATTATATCATAACATTACGTTTATATCATTCCAAGTGGTTTCCTATATTATAGTTTGTTCTTCCACGGGACCAGAAACATCAACATGTTTAGAAGGCATTGTTTGCATGAGTAGTCATGATTTTAATTTAGATTATGCTAATATAGTAGAGAACATATTATATTATAAAAAACATAATATATAAAAAACATTTTTACCTTCTCATTGAACCCCCGTTATTGTTTTAAAGGTATCAAAGATTTTGATCCTCCATCGAGAATCCGAATCCCCTCTTTGTGGTTCCCAATAAGGCAAATGATTTTATTTACACAGGGACCGACAATAATAGATTTTCATTTCCCAATGAAAGGGTCATCCTTCACTAAATTTTCATCTCACTCGACATTTGTTTTAGTCACCACCATGTTAATCGACCAATTATTGTTTGTTGGATCAGACACATAAAATACATGCACTAGTTGTGACACCATTATAAACTGCTCATATTTTCCCCCTTACACATTGAAATTCACCGTCCCAAATCCCATTTATAAAACATTCACTCAATTAATATTTTCAACCCATTTTCAATAGAAATGAGGCCTTTCAAATTTAGTATAATCCAACTCATATATTTGTTTTATAATACCAAAATATATCATATTTGTAGAAATTGGATTTCTATCATTAGAACTAGATATGTTCATTACTTTGACAAAAATCATAAAACTAATATTTCTCATCATACTTATGTCATCATGTTCTTTTTTATAGAATGTATAATCATTGATTACAAAACCAGCTTAAGATATAACATTTTCATTCGGTCCTCTGGATAGCTATTGAAGTCATTTGGAAATTGAAATTATCTTTTCAGATAACTGCTTATAAATTTTATATCTGAACCATCTTATAATATATTTATTATGTGTATTTTTTATCCATATGTTATACCTTGTTGGATTCAAATATATTAGAAAATATTTTTGGGATTCAATGTATAGATCAATATCTTTACAATTATATAATATGGACGGGTTCTCATTCTCCCACTCTATTAAGGTAATTATAACAACATCTCTTCGTGAAATACCTTAACACCGAAATCATTTGATGTTATTAGAATTTGGGAGATTGATGGTTTCCACATCTCATTAGTAATCTGTACATAATTCAAAAGATTCTTTAACAATATATTATTCTGAAATACAACCTTATGGTCGACATAGATTCTTGACATACCCTTTCAAAATATTCATATACTGTTCAATGGGGTATATCCATCATTAATGGATAGGACCACATAGTTGAACCTTTATAACCAATTGAACAATAAAATGGACCATTATATGGAAGAATTATGATGGTAGGAACATATCTAATTCACATAATATGATTATAATCTCCTTATTCGTGATGGGATACTTCACTTGGTCAACAAATTTAATACTTATGTCTGTAAAAAACAGAGTCTAGTTAATGTATATCATACATTTTGAGGTAGAGTTAAATGGAAAGTTACATGAATTAAATATTTCATCAAAATATGTCAGTAGTGTAATTTTAGTCATTATAACTTTAAATTAGCCACTAAGAAAACATTATTTTATTTTTTTTGATTACCCTTGTGGAACCATTACACTATTATTAAAAGGAAAAATGAATTTTTTTTCTATTTGGATCGAGTATATGATTCTTGAGGATGAAATTTCATCCTTTTACCCTTCACCAGTGCCATGTCTTTATTTATCCCCATTTCAATCAAGTCCAAACTATCCTTGATGTTATATTTTGTTTTTCCAAGAACATTTTGTAATATTCCAATAACATTATCAAATATATTTTTTTCTACATGATTGACATAAATAAGATGTATTATATACAAAGAATTCCAATATTGTAAGCCAATGAAAATTGATCTCTTATTACAATCTAATTTATTAAGGTTTTTCTAAAATGGTTTACCGAAAACATGATCAATATTTTTTACATTATTTCCTAGTTGATATCCCATTACATTAGATAGTGTTTTACCTTATTCGATATTCCCATTGAATGATTCCATATAGGATCGGTATTTATTTCATTGAGGTAAAAAATTTCGATGTCCTAAAAACATAGTATTTGAGGTATATTTCAACTGAATTGTGTATGTGCGTTTTCCAAAATGGGACAGCCCACCATTTCATTAATGTTATAGACATATATATTTCGATAAGAAGAGTATTCATTTATCATTCTGTAAAATATAGACCTCAATGTGAATTCTTCATTTTTTGGAGCATCATAAATTGTAACACATGTATCCCCCATAAATTTCTAATCTTCGACCAATGAATCAGAATAGACATCAATATCGTTACTGGGTTGCTTTGGTACACAAATAACATAATGTATTTCCTCTTCATATATAACCATGGTAAAAATTTATAATTTAATAAAACTATGGGGCGTATATTTTGAGTACTAATATATGTACTAAAAATATTTATTTCATATTTAGATAACATAAGACACAATTTTTATAGTTCATTTCCAAATTTAGGAATCTCATAAACAATTTTTTCTTCACTAAAGAGAATCTACTAGATGATGTAGGTTCCCATATTTAATTCTTGAATCTTCATTACTTGTTAATTTTCATTTGGTTTCTTAACATCAATATATTCATCTAAACCACATAATAATTGGAATGTACCATACATATTTCAAAGGACATGATTCATTTTTCTTTTATCGATTTTTTCAACACTTATTGAATTTTGTTAGTGATTCATGTTCCTTGAAAATAAATATGAAATAATTCGGAAAATAATGAATTTATAGAGGACATTCCCATTGAATTTAACATTATTTTACCATCATATATTAGTAATGATAGTTTATTTTCTTCTGGAATCATATTACTCAAGAGACCAAGTTGTTTTGGAAAGATGGTGTCACTCCATCCACTTTCATTTTTTAAATTATCTAACTTTAATACAGCTGCAAATGTTTTGTATTTAGTACTACCAGTATACAATGATTTCTTGGAACAACTAATTAACTCCTAAAACAATATTCTAAAATCATGAAGGTCATCTTCAATTGTTTCTTCATTTCTTCTATGCAATCTCTATCATCATTTACAAAGGTATTCATATAAAATAATTCATAAAATGCAATATCATCATGGTTAGTCTCCATATTCAGTTTTACCCTTTCCTAGTCCAAAATTTATATATTTGAGCTATTTAGTGACAAATAAAATGTTCTTCAAAACCTTTATGATGGATTTATATTTAATAACAATAATGTAATCCCAAAAGGAGTATTTTAGAAGGGTCCTTTACATGATCTCTTGAAAAATTGATGAACTCTTTAACTACATATTCACACTTGTTTGTCAACTGATTAACATACAACCATTTTATATTCATATCAATCCTATTAGGTTAATAAATGATTAATTTTGTTCAATATATAAATAAATACACATATGTATTCATTATCAAAGAATATAGTTATAGACAATTTTAATAAGGGAAACTAAAAAATTGATTGCTTCAAAGAATTTTAGAATATTGAAAAAAATGGGTAATTGAATTTAAGAAAAGAATTTCTTCACATTAGTAGTTTTTATCCTATAAATTCATTCAAATGTGAAAGTACTGTACAACTCATCCTCATGACCTTATCTCCCAAACATTTACCATTTAATTTTGTTATCTTTCACATCCTTGTTCTCTTATGGACATACACTTATGTTGCATGAAATACAATAAGTAGTAATCATAAATGGGATAACTAATGATCAGAGTAGTAAAACAACATAAAAGAGATGGGTGATGATTTTCAAGAAACAAATTTCAATAATTGATGTTTGTGATATTAAGGAGATGAGGATGATAGTTTTATTAAAACTAGATAGGGGATGAGTCTCAAGAATAAAATTTCTATAATTACTAATATATATACCTTTACAAATTTTATTCTATTTTTGGAACAAGTGATGTAGCAACATAAGGAATTATTTCATTAAAAATTAGTGGTATATTAAATATTTGAAAATATTTAATGACTCTTGGGATGTCATATCCCCACACCGACCCATCCCAAGGATTCTAGGGAGGATTTCACATTATATCTACCCATCTAAAGGATTCTATGAAGGATATCTAATACACATTTACCCATCCTTGAGATTCTAGGGAGGTTCATAAATAACTTGGCATAAAGAAATAATACACTTCAACAAAATATATCACAAGAAAGGGGGAAAAACACACCCAACCTTGCAATGTCTATCCCATACACATTGAAAAATATATAAATATATAACATGGAATTTAATATACACATAATTAAAAAACAAATTTTCATTTAAAAATTATTTTTAATGAAAATAAATATATTTGCTTCTTAATTTGGATTTTTAGAACCTGAATTTGCAAATAAATAATTATAAAACCACCCTAAAATTATATATTCTATGAACACATATAAAAATATAGAAGATATATATTTACATATATATATATACACCCCTAGGGTCCATCTCAG
Organism: Viscum album; assembly: GCA_963277665.1. Lineage (NCBI taxonomy): Eukaryota > Viridiplantae > Streptophyta > Magnoliopsida > Santalales > Viscaceae > Viscum > Viscum album. The sequence continues at coordinate 1,343,489,469 of OY728123.1, forward strand.
TTAGTAGCAATTTTGTGGTGTCTTGGAGATGTCTCGGGTTTGAGTCTCTCTGAGTTATTCCCTGTTAGTATAGAGTAGTATATTAATTGTATTTATCCCCTCCATGAACTATTGTAATTATATATATATCTATATATATCTTATAAAATAAGCTTAAATTCATAATAATCTTTGTATCACTTATAACAGAAAATCGAAACATAGTTAAATAAATACAACCTCATTCTAATTTTGAAGATAGAGATCCATTGAAAATAAATTAATATGGTATCACCCTATCTAAGGTTTATCTTAAAATAAAACAAAAAAATTATAAAAAAGAAATTTATTTAAGAAAACCTTACACTCAAATAATATAACATAATTTTAAATAAATAGATTCCCATACATTAATTGCATAAAATCATCTTCTATTATTTCGTTACATCATCAATAGACTAAGAATCGGTATGTTGTATCAATTGGCTCATTTTTTAATTATTTTAAACCCAAAACATCCACTATTTATACAATGGAATAATTATTTATTTAATTGGTTTATCTATGGACCAGATGTGTTTCATTATGATTTTAAAACAGTGAAAAAATTAAACTTATAGAGCATGCTAGTGTATTGATGTAGACAATAAAGAAAATTGATTGAAAAAAAAATTTAAAAATGCCAAATCATGATAAAAAAATTAATATTAATTAAAACAAAGAATCATAAAAAAATTGTTATATTAATAATCTAAAAGAATAATATCATATAAAGACCAAAACAAAAAAACACATGACACCGTAGAACAATAAATCAAAAATGAAACAAAAAACACACAATGAAAATTGCAAGGCCTACCTTTCTAGAATGAATAAACCCCTCATTGGAAACCCAAAATGCAACTGAACATAGTATATAAGATGATGTTCGATAAACAATAGGTATAAGATTTATGAGATTTGAGGTTTGATTAAAAAAGGAGCACCGAAAATTGGTGGATTCCATAAAAATATTCTGATATGACAATGTGTTCGCGAATGTTTAGGGTTTTTAAATAGATTGGGACACTTTTATAATCACTTAAAAACAAGAGATAATAATGGTAGCTCTCTATCAGTGATAAAAAAGTGCAAATAAAACCCATATTTATCCACAGTAATGTTTTAGCAATGATAACCATTTATTTTTCAGGTCTTTTTTGGCATTGATAATGCCTCAACATTATCAGCACAAAAAAACACTAATAAAAGCCAAACTTTTTCAACACATATTACTTAACTGATAATAAATAATTTAAAATTATAATTATGAAAATAATATATATATATATATATATATATAATAAAAATATATAAATATAAATATAGTAAATATATTTTGTTTTTAATTTATTTATTATAATTTTCAAATTATATATTTATAATTATAGAAATATTTTTTAAAAATAATAGTTATGTCTAATTTTAATGTAATGCATGCATTAATGTTAAAAATGACTCAAAATGAATAAATTAAAACTAATTACACTTTAATAATATTGAAAAAATGGATTTGTTTTGTGTGTGTGCATTGAAATCAATATAACACACATTAGTCATTGTTAAATTGAAAAATAAAATGACACATTCACTTATATTTCCATTACACTATTCAATTATTATGTTTTTTAATTTATATTAATTATTAATTATAAACCATTATTCACTAAATATATTACTATTTAATGTAAAGCACATTAATGTTTTGTAATATATAAATTATATTTATTTATATTAATATATATATATATATTTAATATATCAAATTTATTAACAGTAATTATCAATATTATTTAATTAATAAAATGTTTAATAATTAATAATTTATAATTAATTTATTCATTTTTATCAATATTTATTTAATTAATAAAATATGTAGTATTTTTTTAATAAAATCATTTTTTGTTTAATTAATTATTTAAATTTATTTATTCTGACATTAAAGGGGAAAAGAGATGATAAAATCTATCTTTATCAACTCTAAAAATTATGTTCTGATAAAGGGTTCCCTTTATCAACACAAAGAAAAAAGTGCTGAAAAAAGGTACCATTTATTAGAACTAAAAATAAAGTGTTGATAAGGGTTCAATTTATCAGTGCTAAAAAGGTGCTGATAATGGCTTAAATTTATTAGCTTTTTTGTAGTGCTGATAAATTCTAGTGATGTTAGACGTATGTTTTATAGTATTTAATCTTATAAAAAACATCACATATCTTTAGAAAATGATAATTATTAGTTACAGTCACTTGATTCAACTTATGGTATCTATAAAACCTTATATTGCCTCCCACGATCTTATTAAACATCGTTGGAGGAACCATAGTTACACAATAGCTTGAATAAAACTATTTTTCATCAAATAATCTACCTAATTCCTCAACTCCTTCATTAAATAATTTTACTTTGATAAGAATCCACTGAAATAATATAAATATAATTCTACTTATATAACCTAAAATCAACATCATGTCAATGGGTGTGATAGGTAACGTGTTTTTCATATGCCTAATTTTTAGTTTCATTACCTATTTGTTTAATTTTTTGAGATTCTAGGTTTTAGGGGTAAAAAATAATACTTTTTTGGAAGACAGACTAAGGTGAAAGGTTAACTTACCATTTTTATAATCATGTGAATAACTGAGTGAGGTGGGTTATAAGGATCCTGTATAGTTTTTTATTCATCTTTAAAACATTATAAGCACCAAGTCTAGTTGTCCAGCTTTTTTTAAGAGATAGTATCTTGGGTAGGATTTTTTCATGGTTGATTCAACTCTGAGTCAAAATCACATGGCCCTATCCATATTAATAAAATGTGAAAATTTACTAAAATATTCTACCAGTTTAAAGTCTTTTCCTCCCATATTTTCTTCCCATAGTATTCAACCCCACCTTCTTTGTGTTGATGATTATCCTCTCCATATATAGAAGAAATAATTTGGGGATCTTGGTGGTTTTTCTTGATGTAAGCACCATTATTAATGTTTTCTTCCTTCTTTCACATTATAAAGACTTTTTCTTCCATTTTATTTGACATGAGAAATCCTAGTTGAAGAGGATGTATTAAATAGGGATTTGGTGTGACTTTTGGTCCATTTTCATTAGGTTTATCTGTTAGATTCATTATATTTCCTTTTTTGGGTGGTTGTTCTGGAAGCTGATGAGGTTGGAAATGATTCTGAAGATGGTGTCTCAATTTAAGGGTGTATTCCCTAGATTCCTTTAAAATAATAATTAACTTTGTATTAGGCTTCTTAAATATCCAAATATAAACTTTATGGTTGATGTGTCTCCATGTTTGATGTGAATTAATGCTTAGTTTGGAAATTGGGTGTTTAAAGGGGGTTTTTCCAAATTAGATTTGCATTTCCCCAAGTGTATGATAAAATAACTAAATGATGAGTTATGGATTTACAATTTTTTTTAATAAATGGGTCTACCTTGTGGAAAGAGTTTTATAAAATGAGAATGTATATTTTTGAAATTTGATTTTTTAATGTTTTTTAGATCACATGACACTTTTTTTTATTGTGTTTTCATGGAGTAGAACATTGGACAATCAATGTGTGGGAAAGAGGTTCTACAAGGGACCATTAACGTCTTTGTGGAAGAGAAATATAAGAGCTTCCATTATAATTTCTATGGGATCATGGGTGTGTTTGGGTTAGAAAACCATCATAGGTTACCTTTGGTTGTCGAGATATGGGGAGCCCTCGTGGAGTTGGGATCGAGGGAGATAGTAAGAGATTCCATTTTTCTTAGCTAGATATCATAGTTTGTTTAGTATAACTCTCATTAGATCCATATAGTTTGATACCTATGTCAACTTACACATTCAGATTAATTTTTTATTCTTTATGCATTTTATCAGTTCAATAATTGATCTAATGATATATATTATTCCAAATTTCTTTTATTATTCATATATTTATGATATTATTATTTCCCAATATTTTTTGGGTATTCTAATCATGTTGTTCCTTATAGAATTATTTTTTGATCCCTGTAAACAAATGATTTAAGAAACCAAGTTCTATTTGAAATGTAAAACCATTGGTATTCAAAAATTCCAATTTGAATTTGAAATATTTATAAAATGGTTTTCTTATGATATATAATTTAAAGTAGTTTATTTTTTCATGGGAAAAATACCAAAATAGATTCATAGATATTTTCTAATAGAATATTTTCTAATAACACTATATATGAATATGAGTGTATGTAGATTGATTTGAATGACCTAGGTAAAGGAAGGAGACCATGTACTTGGGTGGCTCTTCTTGATTATCGATGTTCGGTTTTTTTGTAGATGGAATATGATCTCAAGGAGTTGGATCATGTGGAGTAGTTTTGGTATTTGTATGGATTTATATATTTTTCTTTTTTTATTTAACCCTTTTTTTGAATTTTGATCCTTGAAATGAGATGTGATGTATATATTTCATCTTATAGAATGTTTTATTTATAAATAATTTTATCGTTTGTGGTATCTTCTATTATTTATTTCATAATCCATATATTGAATTTTATTTTGATGAATCTAAGGATATTGGATTAAAATTCCCATTTCATGGATGTCTCGTGATAGTTTACCCTATAAGAAATAATCATGAAGAGATTATTAGTTATGCATGATGCTTACCGATTGCCTATAGTGATCAGGATTTCACATCTTGCCATTTGAGAGTGATTTATAGGGTTATCATAGGATAGTTTATTACAAAGCTATATAAAAACGTTTTAGTTTGGTATTTAGTGGTGTAGTGAAATTAGGACTATTGTGAATTAGGATGTAAGAGAATGGGAGGTCTTGGACATCTCTTCTTCAAGTCAATCCATCAGTTTCTATGGATTATTAGGGATTGCGATCATGTTTTTCTTCCATTTATGGGTTTTTTGTTTTTATTTTTTTTCTAATTAGTGATGAGTTCCATGATGGGATCAGGGGTCATTTTGGGACTTGATATGAAATAGAAAGATATTAATGAGGTTCTAAATTAGTGTTCAGAGTTGGTAGTAATCGTTCTTAACTCCAGAAATGTTATGGTTAATATCTAGTGACACATGCATGTTTGGTGCATATTTTTACAAACAATGATACTAAACCATTCATAGTGTGAAATTATTCAAATATTCTATTTATTTTCTCTATTTTCCATGGGAGATGATTTTTTTCTTCAGATTCTTGATGATACCCATTATGAGGTTTTATTTGGGTTTATTTGATGTGGTTTTAGATTAAATGGTTTTTTATTCAATTTAATGATTGGTTTCTTATTGATGATTCCCTATATAAGGACCTTTTCCATCAATAGAGTGGGTTAGATGAAGAACACCACATAGGTGAACCCTTTTATTGATCCATTTTTGGTGGATTTTGAACTTCATATTCTCTAAATCATAGGTCATAAGGGTTGTCTAAAGTGGGAACATAATATGGACCAATATTTGGATACTACAAGTAAAAACCCAATAGTCTTCCATGAAAATAGGTGACCCTAATTTATTGAGGAGTGGTTTGATCATATTAAGAATATAATTTAGTTTATAGAGACCCATAATACCTTTAAAGTGGGATTATCAATGTACATGATAGAAGGACTAGAATGAAATTTGTGGGAGTCAGTGGTGACATTATGGAGACATTTAGATCCCAGGTGTATAAATTTTTTGGTGGAATATTTTGGGACTTTCTCCACATAAACATTGAAGGATGTGTTGTCCCATGATTACATGAAGATAAAGTAAGGGGATAATTCGATGGTGGATTATGATGATTAAATTACCAAGTCAGTTCATGTCTCTCTATATAAAATTTTGAATGATTACCATAATGATTTCAATTTTAATTTGTGATTATGGATAGAGTTTGGGTCTATTGTAATTCTTCTTTATATAATTGATTAATTTATGGTTTTTGATATAGTGGTCATAGAAGAGGATTATTTGACTAGAATGATTTGTCTCAGTTGAAATCATTCATTGGATTGTAGTTTGAGTACTTTTTCAAAATAATGTAGGATGAATGATAATCCTCAGTAGGGGAATGGAAAGTGTGTCCATAAATCTGTAGTTAAAAAACAGATAGAATCCTTATGTAATAAATTGATTTTATTTTACCAGTCTTGAATGGTACATGTGAAAGTCCTAGTTTTCAATATACAAATTAGGAATTCCACAAGTGTAGAGGTTTGTGGAATATTTAGAATTGCTATAATATTTTCATGGGGGAGCAGTCACTAATAAAAAAACACTTTTAATAGTGTTATAATTATCCTTTATTAGTGTTAGAAAAGCGTTGATATCCATAGCATGCTTAAAAGTACATATCTTTTATTAGAGGTAAAATAGTTCTAATAAATGGTATATTTATTAGCGAAAAATGCTACTGATAAATCATACTTTTTTCAGTTCTTATAAAATTGATGATAAAAGACCCAATTTCTCAATGTGCTTATTTAGCACTGATAAAATCCCTCATTTATCAGCACGTTTCTTTAGCACTGATAAATAGTACCTTTATTAGTTCTTTTGAATGAAATTATAAATAATTTCCTTTATCATCACTTTTTTTAGATGATAAAAGTATGATTTATCAACACTTTTTTGCACTTTTAACATTTTTATTTTTCTGTGCCTTCTAATGCATTGATACATATCCACATTATAAGTCCCTGTATAATCATTGATAAATGTGTCCTTTATAAGCACTTCCAAAATCAATGACAACGAAAATATTTATCTGTTCATTTAGTATCACTGATAAAGGTAAAAACTAAATTGTGATGATATAAAACACTACATCACCAGAAATTGGTGCAGTGTGTTTCCAAAACACAACATCAATAGAAACAACAAAAAATTACCAAAATAAGATACAAATATTGAATATAAATTAAGTAAAATATATAATACAAATACAAGAAAAAATACTACACTATTATAGATTATGTCAGTTGTATTTTTGATTAAAATCAGTATCGCTTTTGAATAAAAAAGTCTCACTTGGATTCATACCGGTCATACCATGCATTAGATTAAGGTGTGGCTGATTGATACACATTCCATATGATTCAAGGGTCTTTTCCCTAAAGTATCAACATAGTTGGAATTTTTTTGATCAGTTTTGAGTATGTCAGTTGTTTTTTGTTTAAAATTAATGTCATTTTTTGAATACAAAAGATGCACTTGGATTCATACTATTCAAACCGTGCATCAAATTAAGGTGAAGCTGATCAATACAAATCGAAAATAATGTATGGATTATTTTCATAAACAACAAAAAAATAAAAACTTATTTTCATAGTTTTGAGTACGTCAGTTGTTTTTTACTTAAATAATTGTCAATTTTGAATAAATAAGATGCACTTGGAGTCATACCAATCACACCATACATCGGATTAGAGAGCAGCTAAATGCCACAAATACCAAATTAATCATTGATATTTTTACTAATTTATCAAAAAAAAATCTGAATGTGTTTTCAGGATTTTGTGTATGTCAGTTTTTTATTAAAATTAATGTCACTTTTGAAAAAAAAAGACGCGATTTGAGTCATACCGGTTACATTTTGCATCTGATAGTGGAGCAGTTTATCCCTACAAATCATAAATGATGTACGGAAAATTTTCCAAATGTACCAAAACAATATGAATGAGTTTTCTCAATTTTAGTATGTAACCAATTTTTTTTACTAAAATTAATTTTCATTTTTGAATTACAAATACATACTTGGAGTCACATTGTGTGTCATATTATGTCGTGGTAAAATTCTACTTGTCACAAATGATTTGTGGATCATTTTTCAAATGTAACTAAATATTATAAATTCTTTTTCTCTGTTATGAGCATCTAATTTGATTCCCTAATTAACATTAATGACACTTTTGAATAGAAAAGACATATTTGGAGTCAAACTGGTCACACCGTACTTCTGGAAGAGGTGAAAATGATTCATTCACATTACAAATGACATATCGATCATTTTCCTAAAATACCCAAACAATCAAAATGTGTTTGATCAGTTTTGAGTATGTTTGTTATTTGTTTATTAAAATTAATGTCAATTTTAAATAAAAAAGATGCACTTGGAGTCAAACAGTGCATCCAATTGATGTACGACTGAATGATACCCATCCCAAATTACTGATGGCTCATTTTACTAACGTATCAAAATAATTATAATGTGTTTTTGTATTTTTGAGTATGGAAGATGTTTTTTTATTAAAATTAATGTTTGTTTTTAATAAAAAGGCACACTTCGAATCATACCGGTCACACTGTGCATCAGATTGAGGTGCAGATGATCCCTACACATGAAAAATGATGTACGTATCATTTTCATAAACTAAAAATAAAATAAAAATTCATTATCATATTTTTGAGTATGTTAGATGTATTTCTAATAACATTAATGTCACTTTTGAATAAAAAATAAATATTTGGAGTCATACTGGTCATACATTGTATCATATAGAAGTTCAGACGATCCATCCATGTCAAAAATGATGTATCGGTCTTTTTAATAAAGTAAAAAAATAATACAAATGAATTTTATCATTTTTTGAGTATGTCAATTGTTTTTTTAATAAAACGAATTTCAATTTAGAAAAAAATATGCACTTGGAGTCACACTCTGCATCGGATTGAGGCGCGAAAAAATGCTACACTTCCCAACTAACACATGGATCATTGTATAAAATTTTAAAAAATGTATGAATGTGTTTAATCATTTTTGATTATGTTCATTGTTTTTTTATTAAAATTAATGTCAGTTTTGAATAATAAAATTCACTTGGAGTCATAGAGGTCATAACATGCATCCGATTGATGTGTGGCTAATACCTACATGTCAAAATTGATGTATCGATGATTTTACAAAAGTAAAAAAACAATCAGAATGTGTTTTCTCCATTTTGAATATGTCTGATATTTTTTTTCTAAAATTAATATCACTTTTGAATAAAAATGTCACATTTGAAGTCATGTTAGTCACACCATGCATTATATTGTAGTTTGGATGATCCATACACGTATCAAATGACGTATGGATCGTTTTTCTAAAGTAACAAAACAAGACGAGTTCATTTTTTAAATTTTTAGCATGTAATCTGTTTTTTATAGAAACTAATGTCAATGTTGGATAAAAAATCTACACTCGGAGACACACTGTGCATCAGGTTTAGGCAAAACTGAATTATACATGTCCCAAATGAATCATAGATCACTTTACTAAAGTATCAAAACAATCATAATGTGTTTGAATAGTTTTGATTATATCAGTAGTTTTTTGATAAAAAGTATTATTAGTTTTGACCAAAAAGATGCACTTAGAGTCATACCAGCAACATTGTGTGTGATATTAATGTGAAGTTGATCCCTACACAAAAGAAAATTATGTGTGGATAATTTTAATAATGTACCAAAGAAATCCAAATAAATTTTCTCAATATTGTGTATGTTAGTTTTTTTAATAACATTAATGTCACTTTTGAATACAAAATATGCACTTTGAGTCATATTGGTCACACCGTGCATTGGATTTTGGTGTAGCTAATCCCTACATATAAAAAATGATGTATGGAACATTTTCTGAAAGTAACAAAACAATCTGAATTTCTTATCTCCATTTTGAGTACTCCATGTGTGTTTTTTATTGAAATGTTATCTTAAACAAAACAGGTGCACAATGGATCTTACCTTAAGTGACAAGTTTTGTGTTCACTTTTAAACAATTTTCCTCAAAAAAAATCATTATTTTATTCTTATTAGGATTAATTTTTCAATAATTTTATTTTTTTGCAATTCAGCGCTTCTTATCCTCCTCCACCTCAGTCTACACCACAATCTTCACCACTGCCTCCTCATCCTTGTCCGTCTCTAACTGTGGCTCCAAATCTACCTCTGCCTTCGCTCTACCTCTACCTCCACCTTTGCCTTCACCTCTTCCTCAGCCTCCACATTTCCCAAAAAAATTGTTTCTAGGTAAGAGCTTCTAAGAGAACTAGTTTCCTCATTTAATATTCTCCTTGACAAAGAGATAAAAATTAATATATAAGCATTTTGACACAAATGGAATCACTCAGGATGTCTCTTCAATGGATATATAATTGACATATGCTATGGATGAATAAATAAATACTTCTTATCATAATAGTTGATATTGACATAATAAAATATGACATTTATTTATTCGAATAACTAAATTATTAATGCATTGTGTCCTTGAAGAACAAGTCTATGATACCAATTATGAGTTTTAGGGAATCATCATATGATAATTAATGGGATAAAAACCCTTAAAAGGACTGATTTATCATAATGATTCATGTCAATGGAAACAAAGACAAAAACACTAATGACATACTTGTCATATTGTATCAGTGGAATCCATCGATAAGCTTCAATGGAATAGGTTTTATTTATAACACTGAAGTTGAAAACAAATTATTTTTTCCTTTGAGGGGATTACACGATCATGTAATCATAGAAATATTTATGAGGTCCCTCGATCACGGAAGGAGCTCTACCACCATAACCAAGTTATAAACATTGGTAAATTAATAATATATGTTTGGTATTGGAATGAAACAAAGGTTTAATTACAATACGAGGATCATCTCTTTATTTTGTGCATTTTAGACATTGATGAAAAATTATCAATACTTATACGATATAACGATCCAAACCATCGAATTTAAATTTTAATCACTTTTTGTTCTCTCTACAGTTATTTACCATGTTAGGTGGATATTCAGAATATTTTTTATGCTATAAATTAATTATATATTTATTGTGATTAGAAAATCTATTAGTAAATCACATCTCATAATATTTTTGATCAAATATACAACCATGGATAACTCACTTAATTTTGGGAAATACACTCTTTATATATTGTTGTGTATTTTTAAGTCCATTTACCCAATGGTTCTTTTACTCTATCCAGTTTAGGAAATTTTATCAAAATTTATTGAAAAAACCTTTGTCACCAAATAAATTCTTCATCACCCTTTGTATCCCATGGTTATTGTTTAATTATAATCTTGAATTAATTTAATAACTATCAATATGCATGGCTAAAATAATTTTTTGAATGTGACTAATTAATTCAATATTTCCTTTGAATTCCAAAAAAATCATCAAAATAAAAAATTGAAATAACCCATTTCATGTTTTAACAATTTAAATGAATAATCGAAATCCAAAAAACATGTTTCAGTGATTTTATACTTAAAGTGATTCATATATGTTTAGCACCCATAAATGAGGTCCAAAACAAGGTATCCCCTGATCCTTAAAAATCCCCATAATTAATCCATTAGAATCTATAATATAGTAAACATGATGAATTAAATTTGGGAAACTACCTAGAGTTTGGAACCAAATATTACTATAATGAAGAGAAAACTGAGGGTGTGAGAGGTACCCCTATAAATTTCGAGAGGAGAGTAAACCATGTATGTGTGTCTCTAGGGACAAATGGGGTGGGCGGTAAAATACATATGAAAAGAGAAAAATGATTAAACAGAAACCCATTCATTGTATTTGAGTAGTGACGATAAGAGATGTTGGGTTTTTTACATTTAAGAATAGTGAAAAAGTAAAAATCTCAACCCAAAACATCAAACAATAATAGAGGAAGAGTAGAAATTAACACATTGGATTCTAAATTTAATTAATTTGAGGGAACATAGAGTAGTCACATCGACAGAAGAATACTTCCATTAGAGCATGATAATCATGAGTGAATGAGTATTGGTTAGGGTTTTAATAAATAGATTAAGATCACTTTTTACTATGCTTTTAAGAAATCACTAATAAATATCCCTTTTATCTATGTACAATTTATAAGTGCTCATAAATATGTCTTTCATCAGCACTAAGGTTTTAGCACTGATAAATATATTTTTTAACAATACTTAATTAGTACTGATAATGGTTGATCTTTATCAGTGCTATAAAAGAGAGTATAAATGTTTTGTAGTTATAATTATTAAATTATTATTACAAAATGTTTTATAAATATATAAATAACCTTATTATAATTTTATAATTACCTAAATATATATAATTATTTTTTTATAATTATGTAAATACTTATTTTAAAAATAAAATTTAATTATTTTAATAATTATTAATGTAGTAAATATACATTTCGCTAATGGGGATAACCTATTCGCCGGGCCATTCAGTTGGTTCCTCAGATTTGGGGGTTTGGTTCCCACTGGTTCTATTTAGAAATCATAATTTCACCATAGTTGACTTAATCCCCTATTTTTTTGTTGGGGGTGTTGGGTGGGTTTTTTTCACATAGTATCAACCGCGCGGTGAAGGGAGAGCCTGGTCCTCTTTAACCAGTTTACTAAGGGTGGGATACTTAGTTTGAAGCTTTAGACGTGTAATGTCAGGTTCTCAAGTTTCCATTCAAAAAAATAAATAACAAATATATATTTATTATTTATTTCTAAATATATAGCTACAAACATATCATTAACATGATTAATTTAAATATAATATTAAAAACATCTATTTTAAAATTGAATGAAGTTCAATAATCCAAAATGATTACACTTTAAAAATATTGAAAAATGGATAAGTTTTATTAAATAATTATAAGTTATTAAAAAATATGGATATATATATTCAAGTCCATTAATACATATTGAAAATAATAAAACAAAATAAATATATATATATAGAAAATAATAAAACATGTTCAAATTGAAAAATTAAAAATTAAATACAAAACTATAAAAATGAATACCCAAAGTAGAGTATCAGAAAAATTGATTGATTAAAAATGTAATATATATTAACTATATCATGTTGTAATGAAATTGTAAAATATACTAAAATTTGAATAAATTACATAAATACTAGGTGTACGTGTTTATATATATTGGGTTGATATATTTCTGTGTGCGTTTGTGTATAAAAATTAGTTACCATATATATATATATATATCTCTCTGTGTGTGTGTGCATGTTTGTGTGTGTGTGTGTGTGTATGTGAAATAAATGAAACACACAACATTTAATATAGGGTAAATTGAAAAATCTAACAACATTAAAAATGAATAAGACATTAATTTATTTTTAATTAGTAGATTATATATATATATATATATGTGTGTAATTATGTTATATATACTCATTTTATGTAATTATTTTTAATAAATAATATTTATTAATATTTATAATCTATATATATATAATTTATTTATTTTTATCAATAAATATAATTAATAAAATATTTTATATTTTTCTTAATTTACTCATTTTATTTTTATTTTTTTTATTTTTCATTGTATTCATGACATTTATTAGTGCTAAAAAAGAACTAAGTAATGTGAAATTTCATCAATGCTAAAGACGCACTGATATATGATTCCATTTATTAGTACAATAAATGAGGCACTGATATAGGTTTCTTTTATCAGTGCTAAAATAAAGTGCTGAAAAAGGATAAATTTCATCAATTCCAAAAATGATATGACGATAAATGGTGCATTTTATCAGTGATTATTTTAACGTTGATAAAAATGACCTTTATCATGGAATTTTTGGAGACCTTGTAAATGTCAGTGCTGTTATAGGTATGTTTTGTAGTGTTGAGTGTTGGCTCTATGTTTTAATGGGATATCAGCTGTTTTATGATGATTTTAATGCTGGATGGTCTCACCCTCCAAGAAATGAGGATTATCACTATGGTAGGAAGTCTTATAGTTGTCATGAGGTTGGCCAACTTCATGTAGCATAAGTTGTTTTTGAGGACATGGCTTTTGACCCATCCATCAAGGGAGGTTCAATGTATATTTATTAATCTATATAAGATTTTTTTATTTGATATGGTATCATCCCATTTTTTTCTTCTAAATATTATCTATTATTTAGTAATGGGAATAGAGTTGATTCCAGTCATTGTGGATTTTCTATCCCTATGGGGTTGGATGAAGGTATGAGTTTTTAGGTACTCAGATGTACATATGTTAGTTTTGGATAAAGATTTCATTTTGGATTTCCTGGTATTGAAGATATATGTTTTCAACCACAATAGTGGAATGGATTGGTAAATTAGCTTCATAGCCCCGATTGACTATTAATATTAAAGGGTCCATTTTCATTCATTTGATGTTAACTCTCTTATCATTCTAGGTGAGTCTGATATTTTATTTGGTAATGTAGGACTAATTACATTATAATTAGGGTTTCCCTTATTCAAATTTTCTAAGATATTATCTGATGCTTCATAACAGAGTTCTATGAGTGGAAATCAAGTGGTCATCAACTAGTACATATACATTATTTTGGAGGATATATAATGATATTATCCATAATTATTGGTTGAGTATACTATCAATATAGAACCTAGGATGAGTATGATTTCCTTTACATATTACAAGGTGGCTCTAATTGAGCTGAAAGTGATGAATGTTTTTTTAGATGACCATGTGGGAAGAGATTTATCCATCCCAAATAATTAACATGGGTTTCATCCATTTAGTACAAAAATAAGGGTCATGGAATAATTTTCTATTTCATTGAAATTATAAGATTACCATGGTGACCAAAAAGAATAAATGCATCTTTTCTAGAATTGAGGATCTTTTTATTTTCACAGGGGACCCTGTTAGTTTTCAATGTTTTACCTGATATTTGAGGACCACAACATGTGGATCTAAGAAGTGCATTTTTCAAATAATTCCTTTCAAATATATTGGGGAAATTTTGAGTACGTGGTTATTCTAGTTTAGTTTATAAATTATCTGACATTGTTCATTATGTGGATAAAATTGATCCTATGATTATTTTTTGGATACTTTATCATCATGATTATAGATGACATCTTGGTGTATTCCATGATAGAGGAGGTATATACAGACCATATGGAAGTTGTTTTGGGTGTTTTAAGGGAATAAAATTTACATAATAATCTATCTAAGTGTAATTTTATGATTTAGGAGGTATGGTTTTTGGGCCACATAATTTCCATTATAGTATATTTAGTGGATTCAGAAAAAATTTTAGTATTCATGTCTTAGTAAAATATTATGAATTAGTTTGATATTTATAATTTTCTATAATTAGATGGATAATATAAAATTTCAATCAATACTTAATCACAATATATTATCCATTTACATCATTGATATGGAAAGTGGTGATGTTTGAGTGGGATGAGAGTAATCATGTGCTTTGGAGTAGTTTTAGTCTTATTAGGCATCCACACCAGTTCTGAATCTACCCAAACATGGGAAGGATTTTGTTTTGAATTTGTCTACTTTCAGTGTGGATTTGGGATTTGTGTTTTTGTAGGAAAAATATGTAGTGGATTAAGGGTAGATAAAAATATTCCAACAAGATTGTAATAATACCACATTGGAACAGGATTTGGTAGCTGTGATTCATACTCTGATGACGTGGCAACATTTTCTATTTAGTTATAATTTTCTAGTTTACTCAGATCATAAGAGCCTAAATTAAATTTTCACTTAGAGGGAACTATACCATAGAAAAGGAAAATTGGTGTGATACATTTATTATTTTGTTTTATTATTGATTACACACATGGTAAGTGTGATATGGTCACCAATGTGTTGAGCATGAATTATATGGTGTAATATGTATGAGAATATTAGGATAAGTGGTATAGGATGAGTTTTGACACTTATATGAATTTGGAGGTGTAAGAGGATATAGAGAAAGTATTATTGGCTAGTTTATGGGTCACACCCTCTACAATTGGTAGCGTCTGGATAGAGTATGTATCATACCTTGAGAGACTACAGTTTGTCATTTTCTTAAATGGTGGTGAGACCATGGGTGACTAGTCTCCATCTTCATATGGTTCTATAATTTCCAAAAATTGTCTCATAGTTCAATAGAGCTTGAGGAAGAGGAGACAACAGAGGGGAATTTTACATTTTTGGTTTTTCAATAAATGTCTACCATTATTATTTATACAATTTGGGATGGTATTGGTATCCTAGGATGAGATGTGCATTAGTATACATGTTTCCTATTGGTCGGCCCCCAGTGAATCAAAGATAAGCATCAAAGATGAGTCAAGTTATTTCAACCAATTCCTATGCTATTTTGTAAGTGAGTTGTTATCTCTATAAATATTTTGATTGGAATAACTTATACTCTCAGTGGGGAGGAACTCATATTAGAGTTTTTTAATGATTATAAGAAATAATCTAACTTCTTTCCCATTACATGGATGATGAAGGTAGATGACCATAGACACATGTATGTTCAAGATGTGGCACAACTTTATGTAGTAGAATCAGTGATAGTTTAAGAAATTTATGCATGTTTTAATTCTTATTTCTAGAATCTAATTCATGAGGATTTGTGAATATAGATGATATTAATTTCAAAATATCACCCAGAGACGCATGGTCAATTTTAGTGAACCATATTGATTCTTGGGGATATGTAGTGAGAATATGTGTTTGATTTATAGGATTGTGGGAAATTTATCTATCCATGGAAAAGTTTTAAAATAATAACAACTACAAGAACTGAATTTTTAATGACCCATTTGAGATGTTGTGTTGGAGATTATGCCAATATCTATTGTGTAAAGCTAAAGTGAGTGAGAGTTCCTTGGTTTTAATTAGTATCATATAAGAAAATATAAATACAGTTATTATATTTCAAAAAATATAGAGAAATATCATACTCACCAAAAGTCATATTTTGACCATCATCATCACCCATTGGAAATTAATTTGTTTTATTATGTGTATTTGTAGGTATCACAATGATTGGGATATCATCTCCTAGGGATGTGAGAATAGTGATCTCTATGTTATGTCTTTATGTTTCATGTTTTAGATCATATTTAAATGGTATACTATTAACTAGATTTTTTTGCTATATATAACATCAATCCTTGATTTCTACTATGTTTCCCAGTTGAATATATAACATCTGAACCCATCTCTAATGTCTGAGTTGGATGATTTTTTTTATTGGGACTAATAAAACCATTGTAATATAACCAATAAATATCATGGATTTCAATAACATGTTTCTCCATGATATTCCAATCTCATAGGTATATGTTTTTTGTAAGTGTATTAGAGATAGCCACATTACATGGAACTGAGATGTTTTGATGTTGGAGAAAAGGCCTCACCTATTTTTTTCTATTTTGGACGACATTCTGGTGGTAGAAAGTGGAAATATGGGGACTTTCTGACACCCATTGGGAAACTATAATGTCTAATTTTTTTGTTACAATTTGGAGTATTTATGGAGATTCATTATTATAGAGATAAATATAATTTCTATGGATGAAAAACCATATTGATTGGTTTTTCTAACCACACGGCTTACCCTACATGGGAGGCAATGGGGCCCAAAAATATTGGGTATTTTATGTCAAACTATACATGAACCATGGGTAACCATTTAGTATCTATCTTTGGGATATGGTATCTCTTGTATAGTTGGAACATAGTTTTCTTAATAGAATATCTCAATCATGTATCTATATTGATCTCATTGAAATTAATTTTTTTTACCATTTTACCGTGTTGAATTTTTTGTGTTTCGACCCCCATTTTATCTGCCCATAAATAAAGGCCCTACTCAATGGTGTCTAAGCTTATCCTAACTATATGTGGTTGAATTTCCATGTGATTTTGTGGTTTTTGACTTGAATTTATCCCCGTTATTCAGATTTTCTTCATCTTTACTCCTTTATAATCCTCTTCTTCTATTTCGTGGAATTATGGAACCATGATATTTTGGGATAGCCAACAAAATGGGTTTCATGTGTTTTTTGTTTATTTTCTTTTGTATTTGGCGAATGAGGCATTCCCTTGCCTATTCTAGATGTTTTTCATCATAGGGTTTGTGTTTTGAACTAATTATTAATTTGGTGTCTCTTTTTAAATGTGTTTTTAATGTGATACCTTTAAATTAAGAAATATGTTTTTTTATGTTTTTTTAATTTTCAAATTATTGATTTATAGTTGACATGTATCACATGTTTCATGTTTATTATGACATGGTTTTTCAATTGGGTGTTTAAATAGGGGTTCCAAATTGGGGAGGTATTTGTGAACCATGTTTTTTTAATAAATGACTCAATCATATCTTTTGGATATAAATATATTTTTAAAATAGATTTAGATAATGTTTTATTTTTTTGGAATGTGTTTTATAAAAGGGGAATGTATATTTGAGATTTTTTGTATTTTTTTTTATTATATGAATTTTTTTTATGATTTTGAATTCATGTGGTAGAACTTGGGTCAACCAACTTGTGGGTGAGTGGTTTTTTTAGGGAAAATAATTTTCTTATTGGAGGAAATCAATGAGTGGATTCATTTTAGTTTCCAAGGAACTATGAGAGAATTTATATGGGAATATCATGGGGTATTCCGCCTGTTTATCGAGTGACCATGATAGATCTTTGAGGTAGGCCCATGGAATACTTCTAGAGATTCTATTTTTCTTAGAAGACGAGGAAAATCTATTTATTATCACTCACATTAGTCCCTTATGGTTATATCACTTGGGAAAATTAGTTTAGTTGGGTTGGTTTATACACCTATTTAAATTTATAAATTCATTGTGTTTATTTGATGTTATATGTTATTCTCACATCAATTTATTTTTTATATGATGATGAAATTTTTCTCAGTCGTTCATTTTCTGGTATATTGACCCCATTGTGCTTTGTTTTGTCATTTATTTATTGTATCCATGTTGGGAAGTGATTTTGTAAAAAATGTTTTATTTGAAATGGAAATCCAAAGTGATTCAAAAATTATTTTTGAAATTGGAATTTTGTTAAAAATATGTTTTGAAATTTAATTTCGTGTAGTTTACTGGTTTTCATGGGTAAAATCCATAAATACATTCATTGTGGTTTAATACTGTTTGTTTTTACTCAAGCCCTACTTATTATTTTAGGCATATGTATATTTCATTTTTCAGGATGTAAGTAAATGAATGTAAACCATGTACCGTGGTGGGTATTCTTCATTACTGATATATGATGTTTTATAGAGGGGAAAAGGTCTTACTATATTGGCACATTAATAGTCATTTTTGGGATTTTGGTATACATTGGGATTTATATATTGTTAGTTTTTTCATTGAGAGCTTATTTTGATTTTGTTTCATTTATATTAGACACCATGTATAAATATTATGTTATAGAATTTTTTTCAAATGTATCATAGGGTTTATTTTATATTCTAATCATTAATACAAAGTATGGATATTGTATTTTATTACATTAAATCAGATGATATTAGTGTTTCTATATCATTTAGTGGATAGATCATGTCAATATACCATGGGAGAAAAACATTCCAATATATTATTGGTCATTCCCAATGTTTATAGCTAACTAGCAGAAATCTGGAATGTGCTTTAGGCTGTGCGACAGGTTAAAATGGGTGAAAATTCGGGTCGACGCATGTCATATTGTTAAAAGGAGAAAATTCCACAACCTCCTCTAGAAAAACATCAAAAAAATCCATAATAATATCTGGGACCTCCACAATCCCATCATAATTTGATTCAATATACTACCTATTCATTAATGAAATAAGTGGCTTCAGAAGTCTATAACCCAACATATGACTATTCTAACCAATGAAAATTGTGCGCTGGATATCCATATTAAAGAACATTACATTACCAAAAAAGTATCTGATAATATAAGGAAAAAATTAATCTAATAAAGGATGAGAATGAAAATTTATGTCTATATTTGTAGTAATAAATGAACCCCACATGATAGATGTTACCCTTTCACCAGTATACACCACTAATACACATCATACAAATTGGTTTTGCCTCTAAATGGTGGTGGAAACACCCAGATAATAAGAAGAAGCAACATATTTGCCAACATAATGTAATAGAGCATGTATACTAAATGATTTCTAATATATATGATAAAAAAGTCAAAAATACGGTGGAAGATAAGATGATTTTACCTCTAATGATATTTAAAACCTCTACTATTGTTACTTCCATTACATTGAACTATCCATTATCATCCCTTCTGACACTCTACTAATAGAAACATCAATGGACATTCACTTGTTGAAGTCCCTAAACAAGAGGATCATTCTAATGTTATAAATTGACTGATTTGACTCATCTGGATCAATTACAATCTTTCCAATTCAATTGATGAAATTTTACTACTAGAAACCTATCTTGATTATGATGCGGAACCTGTGCACATTGTCATGACCCGTCCTCGGGGCCTGTTCCATGACTACCCCAAGCCCGCCTTCCATAGGCCAGGGGCTGGCTACTAGCATCAAAGGCGTAAATCCCGATAACTGGGAAGGCATTGCCTTTATAAAAGTAACAAAACACCACAGAGTATAAGCGGAAGTAAAACACTAAGTACAAAGAAAGTGCTGAAAAGTAATTGGGCCAGAATAAAAACCCAACTGGAAATATAGCTACAAATGAACAAAGACAATAGTTGGAAGAAAGGAAGCATCTCCTGGGTCATCCTCCTCGGATCCTACCTGAAGGGTAGGTACAGATTACGCAGCTCCTCAATGCTCTCGCCCGTCAACCTCCTTTGTGTGTCGTCTCGTCGTGAAGTCCACCTCCGGATACTGACTCATCGTGTGGTCCACCTCCAGGTACTGACTCATCGTGTGGTCCACCTCCAGGTAGTGACTTGTCGTGTGGTCCACCTCCGGGTACTGTCTCGTTGTGTGGTCCACCTCTGGGTACCGTCCAGTCCTCAAACACTCGGCCTCCGTCAGCATTGACCGTCTTCTACAACCAACACAACGAGGTGCAGGCATAGCCTGTGCAGGGGTGAGTATAAGGATACTCAGTAGGGACCCCTAGACCCTCAAGGTCTCACTAAAACCAACAAGGATAACAACAAAGAATATCTCAACAGATAACCTCTACTTACGTATATGACCGTACATATACACAAGTTATCAAGTAACCCATCTCAATCTTGAGGTAAACACAAAGGTCATAGACTCAGCTCAAACTACGATTTTCATTATCGAAACTGTAACTGCTGAAGAGCTCTATCTCTGGGAGTGCAGTGATCTTGTCATGTCTCCGAGGTACTACTCACCAACCTATGACTACTGAGGTACTCCTCATGTCGAGTACCACAGGTTTGCCACCTCACACAGTAGTGCTCCTCCGCCATGGGTCTGCCACCTGACACAATAGTGCTCCCCCTCATAGCCTACAGAGGTACTCCTCCTGTCGAGTACCGCGGGTCTGCCACCTCACACAGTAGTGCTCCTCTACCATGGGTCTTCCACCTCACAAAGTAGTGCTCCCCACTGGGCTCTTCTAGTCACTCCGAATCGAATCGGACAAGCAGTCATCGGGTCACAACCAGCTACATGGTCTACGTACTCCGTACGCTCATCTCCAGGAGGGTCCGCTGCACGAGCTACTAGTAGATCCTCAAAGTATCTCAAAGTCCCACTAATAAGTATCTCAAAGAACCGCCTCGTCATAGGGGTCTCAACGCGACAGACGGCGTGTCAATCGGACTCCCGGTCAGTGAGTTACTAGCTTTTTCGTCCCCGGGGCCCGGTTGGTTTCGTGTGCAAACCAACACGGCCATATCTCAACTGTACCCTAAACTCTCATAGGGTATACTCAAAGGGACTGCTTCTCCATGTGATCATCAACGCCGTTGACAGTTCGTCAAACGGACGTCCGGTCTGAAATATATCAGCTTTTCCGTTCCAGGGGCCCGGTTGGATTTCGGGTTCAATCCAACCCGACCACTATCCAACTGCATCAAAAACTCAAGCGATGTATGAAAAAAGTTCTGTCTCATCAAGAGGATATCAACGAGATAGACGGGGCGTCAATCGGACGCCCGGTCTGAAAGATATCAATTATTCTGTTCCAGGGGCCCGGTTGGATTTCGGGTGAAAACCATCCCAACCGCACTCCTACGACATACAAACCTCGAGCGGAGTAATCCAAAAGTTCCATCTCATCAAGAGGAATCCAAAAAAGTCGACATCACATCTATCGGACGTCCGGAGCTCAAGTTACGAGTGTTTCCGCTCCGAGGGCCCGGTTGGTTTCGTGTACGAACCAACACGTCCGAACCCAAAGTATTCCAAAACCTTGAGTGCGATATGTCAAAACGACCGTCTCGGTACGAGGATCGCATCTCCACTGACGGTGCGTCGATCGGAGGTCTGTAGCCCAAGATATTGGAAAAATACCAAAAAGGTCCGAAAACGGGGGGTTTGGGCCCGTACCGACCCGACCCAACCCCCCTCGGGTCGGCCCGAACCGGGTCGACCCGAATGGGCACGACCCAGCCCGACTCGGCCAGGGGGCTCGCTGGCTTGGCCAGCGAGCCGGTGCTCCGCAGACGCGGCGCAAGCCGCATCCCCCCTGGATCCCGCTAGGCCGCGGGATCCGCCAGCTCGCCGCCGCGGCTTCAGCCGCGACGGTTTCTCTAGGCGGTGCGCAGGGGCACCGCCGGTGGTGTCCGCGGGCCACCGGAGTCGCTCTGGTGATCCGTTTTCAATTCCGCCTATGCCGATGCTCATCCTGGGTCCCGTTCTTCACTGCGGAAACATCAAATCATCTCTGCGGAGTCTTCTGTTCGCCTTTGCAGCCCCGACTACGACCACACTTTTGTTCGGCCTTGACGGCACGGCGCAACGGCGCCACACATCCTTACTGCATCTCTCCAGGTTCCCGCGCAGTGCCGTCGCACCGTGCCGCCATCTTCTGAACCGCAACATAATCAACAACAAGGGGGAGGAGGGTCTGCCATGTTTGTGCGGTCCGACCTCCTCCCATTATAATGATAACAAGCATCCATCAAATAGAAGTCGATGTACGTCAATGAAATATTTCACGGAAAAATCAATAAACCTCAACATCAACCTGCATGAACGAACGATCCGCGGATCAACATGGAAATGGTTGGTCCGCACTCATCATTCTTTTCTCAAAAGATAAGATAACACCAAATAAATTTCCCTACCTCGAAATTGACGTCGCACGTCGTCGAGTCGCAGAAGTCGAACGTCGCGGTAGTCGAACGTCGGGTTAGTCGGGTGTCGCGGAAGAAATGTATCGCTTCCGTCAACGTCAGAAGAAGAAGTAGAACGTTGTTATTGGCTTCGGTCTCCACGGTCGGCGTCTCCTTCCATGTCGTGGAAGAGGAAGAAAAAGGATTGGGGAAAACATAGTGCGTTCTTCGCCAAGTCGGAAGGTCGTTCTTCGTTTGGAGATGATATTCTTCAGAAGAGGGAAGAGCTCTCTCCCAAATTCTCTCACACAACAAAACTCACAAAAATAAAATAAGCCCTCTCCTTATTTTATTATTTTTCCATGCATTCAAACTTTTTTAAAAAATCAAACACTTAGTTAAATTAATTGAAGAGGTTTAATATATTAATTTAAGATGTGTTTTGGAAAAATCAAAGAGGAGGGAGGGGAGAGTTACACAAGTTAAAGTGGAGTTACAAAATTTAAGAGGGAAGTGAGTTATGGGAGGTCAAGGGGTTTATGGGAAGATCAAGGGGGTTAGGGACTCGTGTGGGCCCCACCTCCCACATATCCACACATGGGAAGTTGGGTGGTTGTGGGTCCCACCAACAACTTCCCATGGTAGAATTTAACACCCTTAGTCTAAAAAAAATAAAATTGTTCACAATTTTATTTATTTCTTCCTCAAACCCCAAAATTTAACTTCCCTCCCAAGCAAACACACCTACAGTAAATGTCCTCTTAAGAAAATACCGGCGTTGTGAGTTCATCGGTGTCCTCAGATTTCAATTCCGAGTACCGGTTCAAAAGATAGAACAAACCACTCGTTCGTTCACTGAATGTACCCAAGCTAAACTTCGGAAATTGATTCCGGGCACACCGGGCCTCGGAATCAAGCGCGGTCAGAAACTGCGTTCTTGTAAAATTACAATGAAAATTAAGAAAAAAATTTCCCTTGAATTTTACGGGTCTTTACATTACTCCCACCTTTGGGCTTTACGTCCTTGTAAAGCTTTAACACAAACTAGGGATAAAAAAGCGGTACTGAGCACGCATCTGAGCCACCCGCTCTCATGTGCTCACCTGGAGGTTCTTGTACTGCCAGAGAAAGCGCACCCGAGGAATCGTCCGTCCTTGTAGGATCTGCTTTTATCGATCCTCGATCCCCACTGGAACCTCCACGTATGTCGCCCTGTCATCGACATCCAACTCCCTGAGGTCGATGATATGTGAAGGATCAGGAATGTATCTCCTTAGTTGAGATATGTGGAAGTTGTCGTGCACCAGGTGCAACTGAGGTGGATGCGTCAAGCGGTAAACAACTTCTCCTACCAAGCTGAGGACCTAAGAAGGTCCACTGAACCTCGAAGATAATTTTCCGCCTTGGCCACATCTCCTTAAACCTCGTTGAGGTGAAACCCGTATAAGGACATGATCATCATCCTAGAACTCTAGAGGTCTCCAATTCCTGTCATCATAAGGCTTCTGTCGGCCCTGTGCTGTCCTCGTCTTCTCTTGGATGACCTGGACCTTCTCTAGTCTCATAAGAGCTGCTATGATTTCTTCTTTGCCGATAAGAGAAATCTGGTCTCATCACCTGGATGAACCACATTCGTTGCCTAATATAGTCAATCTGGACATGAATGATGTATTCATGCTATGGATGACGTCATAAGGCCTCGACGTTACTACCAAGAGATCCAACTGTCACTCTCACCTCCAAGGGTCGAGTCACACTGTCGGCATCAGTGTGAGTTCACTGGGTCTCTTCCAGTAGAAATCTCGAAAGTGAGGGTCAAGTCAACAGTCTTAACCGGGACCACTCAGTACCAACCAAACAAAAGGACATGAAAGAAAACATTAAAAAAATTTAAGTGTCTTTATATTATTGCAGCTCATGGTACAAAGACACAAATGTAACAACAACATCATGGAATTAGATATACACCACTAGTTCCGCTCCTGTCCACTCGCTTCCGGAGCTCCATAGTCATAACCTTCTGCTGCCTGAAGCTGAGCTCTCCCATGTCCACATGTTCCCTGCGGTCGGGGTGGACCTCCTAGTGGTGGTGGTGGCAACACCTTGAAGAGTTTTCCACCTCTAGCTGCACGTCCAGCTCCCCTCCCTCGGCCTTCAACTCCTAACGGTATGCCTTGATCGAACCTCTACCTCTGCCTGGGAGGTTCTTCATTTAACGGTTGGTCATCTTCATGGCGGGTTGGACAGTCACGTTCCATGTGACCAATCCCGCCGCAGGAGTAACACTGCATGGAAGGTCTGGCTATGTCATTCCCCTTGGTGCCTCGCACTACCGACCTTGAGTCATGCGGTCGACCACCTATAGGTCTGGTCCTCTTGGACCTCTGCGTCATCTGTCTACTGCCTGCTACAGAAGACTCTGCCGCATGCCGGCTAGTGGTTGGTCATGCTGCTGGAGACTGCTCAGCAAGGAAACTCTCCACTAAGAGGGCTCTCTCCAACACCCCTCTCTGCGTCGGAATGCTGTGAGAAAAAACAGAAGCTCTAATCTCCCGCGTGAGCCCCTGCTCGATGGTTCGGGCCCTGAAGAATGGGTCCCGTACCATATATGTGGAGTAGCGCGAGAGGTCTGTGAACCTCGCTGAATAATGCGCCACTGTCATGCTAACCTGCCGCAGCTGAAGTAGCTCATGTATACACACCGCTCGTAGGGTGTCTAGTACAAACTCTACCCGGAACAGGCTCTCGAAGTCTTCCCATAGAGGTGTCACCTCGTCATGCATCTAGAGCATCAGGCTCCACCATCTTCCTACTACTGCCTGAAGTAGGCTAGCAGCAAGGATCACCACGAAATCTTCTGGCGTCCCCAATAGCCTGAAGACTCTCACCACAGCCTCTAGCCAATCCTCAGCTTCCTGCGGGTCCGTCTCTCCCCTAAACCTAGGTGGCCTCTGGCGCTGAAACTCGTGCAGTGCGCTCAAACGACTTGCACCCTCTGCTGTTGGGGCTGGTGGCATCAGTGGCCCAATGGGTAGTAGTACCGCTGGTGCCTCAACTGGGATAGGGCCCTGTACTGAGGCCACGTCGCTCGGCGGGCTGTCAGTACGAACAACTCTTGGGGCTCTAGCTGGTCGTCCGCGGGGAGGCATCCTGAAAGAAAAAAAACATGACACGGTCAAACAATTTATACCTGGTGAGATGACATGGTTTGAGATGACTTTTAAAAACTTCTGGAAACACACACGCAATCAGTGTTTTTGTGCACAAAGTCGGAAATCAGTTGTCAGGGTCCTAGTGTATGGATACGTCGGCCGCACTCACCAACACTGGACTCCCTGAACATAAGACCACACTCAGTACCCTTAACACTATTGATTTACAGAAAGAAAATATCAGAGTTATAAGTTCTGCGGTAGAACCGACCCCTCTGATACCAATTTGTCACGACCCCTCCTCGGGGCCCGTGTCGTGACTACCCCAAGCCCGCCTTCCAAAGGTCAGGGGCTGGTGACTAGCAGCAAAGGCGTAAATCCCAATAACTGGGAAGGAATTGCCTTTATAAAAGAAACAAAACACCACAGAGTACAAGCGTAAGTAAAACACTAAGTACAAAGAATGTGCTGAAAATTAAATGGGCCAGAATACAAACCCAACTAGAAATATAGCTACAACTGAACAAAGACAAAAGCTGGAAGAAATGAAGAAGCTCCTAGGTCGTCCTCCTCGGATCCTACCTGAAGGGTAGGTACATATAGCGCGGCTCCTCAATGCTCTCGCCCGTCATCCTCCTCCGTGAGTCGTCTCATTGTGAAGTCCACCTCCTGATACTAACTCGTCGTGTGGTCCACCTCCGGGTACTGACTCGTCGTGTGGTCCACCTCCCGGTACTGACTCATCGTGTGGTCCACCTCCGGGTACTATCTCGTCGTGTGGTCCACCTCTGGGTACCGTCCAGTCCTCGGAAACTCAGCCTTTGTCAGCACTGCCCGTCGTCTTTAACCAACACAACGAGGTGCGAGCATAGCCCATGCCGGGGTGAGTATAAAGATACTCAGTAGGGACCCCGAGACCCTCAAGGTCTCACTAAAACCAACAAGGATAACCGCAAAGAATATTTCAACAGATAACCTATACTTAGTTATATGCCCATACATATACCCAAGTTATCATGTAACCCATCTCAATCGTGAGGTAAACACAAAGGTCATAGACTCAGCTCAAACTAGGATTTTCATTATCGAAACCGTAACTACTGAAGAGCTCCGTCTCTGGGAGTACAGTGATCCTGTCACGTCTCTGAGGTACTGCTCACCAACCTATGACTGCTGAGGTACTCCTCCTGTCAAGTACTACAGGTCTGCCACCTCACACAGTAGTGCTCCTCCGCCATGGGTCTTCCACCTCACAAAGTAGTGCTCCCCCTAAAAGCCTACAAAGTACTCCTCCTATCGAGTACTATGGGTCTACCACCTCACACAGTAGTGCTCCTCCTCCAAGGGTCTACCACCTCACAAATTAGTGCTCCCCACTGGGTTATGCTAGTCACTCTGAATCGAATCGGACAAGCAGTCATCAGGTCACAGCCAGCTACACAGTCTTCGTACTCCGTATGCTCGTCTCTAGGAGGGTCCACTCCACGAGCTACTAGTAGATACTATAAGTATCTCAAAGTCCCATGAAGAAGTATCTCAAAGAACAGCCTCGTCATAGGGGTCTCAACGCGACAGACAACGTGTCAATCGGACGCCCAGACTGTGAGTTACTAGATTTTTCGTCCCCGGGGCTCGGTTGGATTCGTGTGCGAACCAACACGGCCGTATCTCAATTGTACCCTGAACTCTCATAGGGTATACTCAAAGAGACCGTTTCTCCTCGTGATCACCAACACCGCTGACAGTTCGTCAAACGGACGTCCGGTCTGAAAGATATCAGCTTTTCCGTTCCAGGGGCCTGGTTGGATTTCGGGTGCAATCCAACCCGACCACTATCCAACTACATCCAAAACTCAAGCGAAGTATGGAAAAAGTTCTGTCTCATCAAGATGATATCAACGAGATAGACGGTGCGTCAATCGGATGCCCGGTCTGAAAGATATCAGCTTTTCCGTTCCAGGGGCCCGGTTGGATTTCGGGTGCAAACCAACCCGACCGCACTCCGACGGCATCCAAACTTCGAGCGGAGTAAGACAAAAGTTCCGTCTCATCAAGAGGAATCCAACAAAGTCGACGACACATCTATCGGACGTCCAGAGCTCAAGTTACGAGTGTTTCCGCTCCGAGGGCCCGGTTGGTTTCGTGTACGAACCAACATGGCCGAACCCAAAGTATTCTGAAACCTTGAGTGCGATATGTCAAAACAAATGTCTCGGTCCAAGGATCGTATCACCGCTGACGGTGCGTCGATCGGAGGTCCGTAGCCCAGGATATGGGCACAATACCGAAAAGGTCCGAAAAAGGGGGGGTTTGGGCCCGTACCGACCCGGCCCAACCCCCCTGGGTCGGCCCGAACCGGGCAGACCCGACTGGGCGCGACCCGGTCCACCCAAGCCTGCCCGGCTCAGCCGGGGGGCTCTCTGGCTCGGCCAGCGAGCCAGTGCTCCGCGGACGCGGTGCGCGCCGCGTCCCCCCTGGATCCCGCGCGGTCACGGGATCCGCCAGCTCGCCGCTGCGGTTGAAGCCGCGACGGTTTCTCTAGGCGGCGCGCCGGGGCGCCACCGCCGGGGGTGTCTGCGGGCCACCGGAGTTGCTCCAGTGGTCCGTTTTCAATTCCGCCTGCGCCGATGCTCATCCCGGGTCCCGTTCTTCACTGCGGAAACATCAAATCATCTCTGTAGCCCGTTCTGTCAATGCCCGACGATCCTCACGTCAAAAGAAACAACTGCGGAGTCTTCCGTTCGCCTTTGCGGCCCCGACTACGACCACACTTTTGTTTGGCCTTGACGGCACTGCGCGACGGTGCTATACATCCTTGCCGCATCACTCCAGGTTCCCGCGCGGTGCCATCACACCGTGCTGCCATCTTCCGAACCGCAACATAATCAACAGCAAGGGTGAGGAGGGTCGGCCGTGTTTGTGCGGTCCGACCTCCTCCGATTATAATGATAGCAAGTGGCCGTCAAATAGAAGTCGACGTACGACAAAGAAATATTTCACGGCAAAATCAATAAACCTCAACATCAACCTGCATGAACGAACGATCTGCAGATCAACCTGGAAATGGTTGGTCCGCGCTCATCGTTCTTTTCTCAAAAGATAAGAGAACACCAAATAAATTTCCCTTCCTCGAAATTGACGTCGCACGTCATCGAGTTGTGGAAGTCGAACTTCGCGGTAGTCGAATGTTGTGGTAGTTAGGTGTCACAGAAGAAAGGTATCACTTCCGTCAACGTCGGAAGAAGAAGGAGAATGTTGTTGTTGGCGTCAGTCTCCACGGTCGGCGTCTCCTTCCTTGTCGCAGAAGAGGAAGAAAAAGGATTGGAGAAAACGTAGAGCGTTCTTCGCCGAGTCGGAAGGTCGTTCTTTGTTTGGAGATGATGTTCTTCAGAAGAGGGAAGAGCTCTCTCCCAAATTCTCTCACACAACAAAAATCACAAAAATAAAAGAAGGCCTCTCCTTATTTTATTATTTTCCCATGCATTAAAACTTTTTTAAAAATTAAAAAACTTAGTTAAATTAATTGAATAGGTTTAATCAATTAATTTAAGGTGTGTTTTTGCAAAATTAAAGAGCAGAGAGGGGAGAGTTACACAAGTTAAAGTGGAGTTACAAAATTTAAGAGGGAAGTGAGTTATGGGAGGTCAAGGGGGTTATGGGAAGATCAAGGGGGGTTAGGGTCTCATGTGGGCCCCACCTCCCACATATCCACACATGGGAAGTCGGGTGGTTTTGGGTCCCACCAACAACTTCCCATGGTAGAATTTAACTCCCTTGGTTAACAAAAATAAAATTGTTCACAATTTTATTTATTTCTTCCTTAAACCCCAAAATTTAACTTCCCTCCCAAGAAAACGCACCTACAGTAAAAGTCCTCTTTAGAAAATACCAGCGCTGCGAGTTTATCAGTGTCCTCGGATTTCAATTCCGAGTACCGGTTCAAAATATAGAAAAAACCGCTCGTTCGTTCACTAAATGTACCCGAGCTAAACTTCGGAAATTGATTCTGGGCACACCAGGCCTCGGAATCAGGCGCCGTCAGAAACTGTGTTCTTGTAAAATTACAATGAAAATTAAGAAAAACATTCCCTTGAATTTTACGAGTCTTTACACACATCCACCATACTAATTTCAAATAAAATTATGGATTTGATCTTAATTATGGAAATTAACCACATTAAAGACACTTCCCTAACACCTCTTAGTTATGTATACATACTGTTATCATAAAAATATAGAAATAAAATTATTTTGGTGAACTCATCATTGGTCAAATTCTTGAAGGATCTAATCCCTCTGACCTTCCACTTAAAAATTTTCTCCTTAAAGAACCCTACAGTCTCATATATCCTGGTAGCATTCTTCATGAGTGAAAAATCCTCATCAACTCTTCCATCTTATTATCCTATAGATACATTTGAAATATAAAAGGTGAAAATACTTACTAGATATAGTGATAGAGGGCCTCCTCAAGATTTCGTTCATGGGAATCCTCATCTGAAAGTTGTTTCGGAGAAAAATTATATATTACCTGGAACTTGATCCCACAATCCCACATAAGAAAACTCCCCTCATTAAGTATGAGATGTCTTTTCCTATTAAATTCCATCATGGTTAATGATCAGAAATCTGATTAGAAATCTTACTAAAATTCAACAGACAAAACATTTACCTATTTCCCCTCACTGTGATATAGTTTCCATCACTAACGTGAAGCTCCAAACAATTGAACAACATTCATTGGGAATGACTACTCAGTGAGAGACAATGTCATGTTAAAAGAGATATCAAGACCCTCAAAGTGTCTCATTATCACTAGATCAGTGATTATATCCTCATAATTCCCACTGCTTTCCATTGAATGGATTACAATATATTCTACCACATATCACCCTCCTCAACCAGATCAAACCAATAATGATCAATTAGATCAACATGGTAAACAAAAAATTTTTAAACCACACTCTAATGATGATTCGGATTCATAAATGAAATGGGAAATTTCTATTTCATATGTCTGGTATAATGGAATGTTATTAAGACTCATTTAATTATTTTTAACTAATTTTAAATTTCACAAAACCACCCAATTAAAATAATAACATTAGTCAAATTGGATGCATGTACCTCTCCATGACATTGACCCCATATATAGTGTAACCTCATATGGTCATTTGGTAGGCTCAGATTACTCTTATTAGATCATGGGGATCTATAAAATCTTGGGTCCCAGTTGTTCTTCCCAATACCAGGTCATGCACAAAGATCAACAGACATCATTATATAACCAAACCACTCAATACCCACTATTAATAACTCTATAATCCATAATATACTTCACAAATTACCTTTAGTACAACTATTTCATGACCCCTCACTCCAAATTTACCTCTCATGAGTTAGTAATGAGGTATGATAGATAATGACCCCCATGTCACACATTCAACAGGTCCTGGTTTGGTGACAATAATATGGCATATAAAGAGCTCAAAATTTAGAGCAATTAGAATAAATAATAATTGGATCAAAGATAGGATAAATCAACCACAATTGAATCCAAAAAAAATATAAAATTACAACCAAAACCACTTCATTAATCATATATATATAATATATATATATATATAGATAAATGTAATCAAATAAATAACTAAAAGAAATATCATAGTCAGTGACACAACCCTATCTACAAAGCCAGATCTAGTAATTTCAATCATATTCTAATGAGTCCCCCAAGAAACATGAACATTGTTTTGTATATTTATGGTGATTAGATAAGGATACTCCGTAAGAATATATCAAAGTCATCCAAGCAATTTGAAAAGATTATACTAATGAACCCATCAACAATGAAAAAAACTATAACATCTAAATAGTTAAATTATATAATAAGATACACACCAATTAATGTTTATAATATATGGTATCCAATTATAATAACATAATAATAAGTATATAAATAATGTTAACCAAAAAAAATTTCACCTAGTTTGCTATCTCACACTCCAACATCAAAAATCTGGGCACTCCCACCAGTTCTTTAAATCACATCACATCACATCTCACCTAAACAAAAATGGGCTATGACACTTTATGAAATCATTTCAAAAGAAATATGGCTTCAAAAACAAGTCACATTAATAAATATAAATGTAGTTTATCATGAACATGATATAAATCAACCATGCTAACTCTACCTACCATGCACAACCCCTATTATAATATATCCCTTGGTAACTCATTTCATCACATATCACTTGATGAAACCTAGGAAATGACACAAAATATCTCATAAATAGACATGGGAAATCACATCATAAATTTCCTAAAGACAATTGCGCCACATATCACACATCTTATCAATAATTAATTTTTCACTTTTGGCCATCATAGACTATACTTTTCAACGTCTTCTAGAAAAGACATTAGGGAAGAGTGGGAAATCATTCACCACTGTGATTATGGAAAAAACCCCCAAAATATTTAGTTTTTAATATGAGTTATGAAAATCAGTGGGGCAAACATAGAAATAAAAATTATCATTAAATATATATATCTACACTGAAGGCCAACATATGGGTTCAAAAAATGAGCACCAACCATCTCAAAAAACACCCCTTCAGTCTCACAATCCTTCTGCACTTCTTGTTGATAGCTATAAATACACAACACAACAGAAAAAGTAACAAGAAAAATTACTTTACTCATTAACATTCTATATGATTTCCATATTTCCCATTACCAACCCATTTCATTAATTAATACAATTTATTTTTTAGTGCACTCAATTCAAAATAAAAACATATTTAACAACTCATAAAATTATTATTTAATGTTCATTAGTTATTTCACATCAATCCATTTAATTGATAATGACACTAAATTTAATTACTACCATGAAAACTACCCTAATAAAAAATACCATAATTCTCTGTGCCACTAAGCCCAAATCACTTCTTTTTCCTAGCTATATCAACTTTCCATGTCACAATTTCTATGTTCCACATACACCTCTAAAAAAATCACAACCTCAAAACATAACCACATCAAAACACATAACTATTCACATCTGACATATAAATTTTCATATTAAGACATGGTATTTTAATTACTTTAACTTAGTTTAATTAGGTTAATTCACATGCATTCTATAATTATATGGGAAATAATTTCTCTAACTTGCTATATGTGGTTTAAAAATTTCCATTTTAGGTGAAAAAATAACTGACAACAAGGTTTCCATAATAAAAAAATCATATAATAAGAAAATCCTCTAAAAACCATGATTTTTAACAAGGCATTAATCCAGTTTAATAACAACTTCAATAATATCAATGTTTTAATAACAATATAATTCATTCCCCTTCAAACTAAATTTGAACTAAACTAGTTTTTTATAATTATTTATATGGATATAGTCCTTCACAATGATAGAAAAAGTACATCCCTTCTTCTATAACACACTTTGTAAGAAAAGAATGATTCCCACCACCAATGGAAATTTTAAATTCACTACACAAGGTTAAGATAAGATGGAACAACTGACGTGAAACACAATGATAAAAATCACCATGATAAACCAAAAAAATTTATCAAACCATTACACTTATAAAAACAAAATCAAAGACATGGTTTTTTTCTAATTAAAAACCACCTTAAATAATAAAACTAGGTAAAAGTAGAAAAATTGTAGATATAAACTCACTTAAGCCACACAAATTGATCCTCTAAGACTAATAATGAAAGAGAAAAAATGGAGCTAATGTAGATTCTTTGGAGACACATGTGTCAACAATTTAATGAGAGAAATTTATGAAATTTTATTAGGCCTACGGTTTTTTTGGAATTCATATTCAATATAAAAAATATTAGATCCCAATATAGCCTCCAGGGCCATGGTATAGATCTACTGGAAACTGAATGGAAAATAACATTGTGTGGACTACTTCACAGATAGGATATTCCAATAATTTTCTATGATATATGCCTATTTATACTTGTTATATATGAAAAATAATGGTTAAAACCACAATTTAGCCCATACCACTATGAAATAAACCCCCCCATCAACATGGAATGAAGCTTCACCCTAGCCCTGTCTCCACAACATTGTGAAACAAAAAAACCATGAATATTTTTAATCATTTATTAGTGGTACTTAAATTAATCTCAATGTATATTCCCATGAATTATAATGTTTTTATGGAATGACGATAAATATACATGTGAAATTAAAATTAATGAAAATAAGTAATTATTTTTAGTGATTTATTTTTGGTAATTAACTAATCATTAATTTAAGATTTATTGGTTTATTGAACAATTTTCACCTATTTTTTAAAAAATAATTTATAACTAGCTCAAACCTAAAGGTCCCAAATACAAATTGGAATCCTCGCAAGGAACCCTCGGCCATACTGGCCCATGATAAAGGCATCCTATTGGGAAGTTATACATGGGTGGTTACACCCTTGCGGGACCCACGATGGTGAATTTATAGACTTTTATAGCTGATTTGAATCCCATGAGGGTGGGATCACTATGGTTAAACCCATAGAGTGATAGGAGGATATCCTCACCAACACGGGGTGGTTGACTTTCGCATTAATGGTCCTTGAACCCCTAGTCTTATCACAGTAATTACTTCTCTCATCCTCTTTCTTATAAACGAGAGTTCCTCCACTCTTAAAATCGAATGTGGGGTGGTTTTTTGTAACTATTATAATATTAAATGAGAAGATTACATCCCTATATATCTTTTTTCCCTTCGACTAATGGATCTATACACCTATCTCTGCTAGGTCACCACCCTCGACATTTCTGGATGCCCATTGATTCAACGCCATACCACAATAAATGAACACCTAAAGGATAATCTTGAGTCCATACACACTTTCACCACCTAATATCACCTTGAGAACATCAAAAACCAACCACAATCCATTGCATGGATAATCTATCCACTGTTATGGTCGAATGAAAATGAGGAGTCTTTACTCCCACACTTAAACTGTTACACCAACAAGTAGTATGCCACAACTCGACTCCACCGATTGCACAAAAACCAGACATCCCACCCAAGACAATGGTGCGTGGTGAGCCACCATTGAGATAATAATGATTCAAGATCCACCCTTGAATCTGATGGTGCATCATCATCCACTATTAAGAAAACAATGTCTCATGATCCACCATTGATATAACGATGACTCATGAGCCACTATTGAAGTAAAAATTGACTTTTGATCCACTATTAAGACAATTTTTACTAACGAATAACAATTGATCAATTTATACTATTGGATTCCACCTTAGTATCCAATATATACCCACTTCTACGATTAATTGTTAACCCCCATTGCGATTCAAGAGAAGCACAAGCTCAAGAACAACCTACTTCCATCACCTAGGAACACCTGTAATCAACTCTTGGTTTACAAAAACTACTTTAAAGCCATTGTGACACGTCATATGGTGACTCTGAAGGCCCAATGAAGGAAGATGTTTTATTTCAGGTTTCTACCACCACACTAACTATGAAGGACCTTCCACTTCTCCCAATCCCTCTATGCATTCCATATATGTGATGAGGGTGGTTTACTAAATCCCTCGGTCTATGATGGGAGAATTTAAGATACCCTTGAAAATTTGTGTGTTTCCAAGTTGACAACATAAGTTTCTCAAATCCAAATATTCAAATTTAAAGAAGATATTCCAATAGGGATGAAGACACTGATAGATTTGATAAATAAATAATGATTTATAACATTTTTATTAAAACAATTTAGGGCATCTAATCCAAGAGAGAGATCAAAAATATTAACCAAGGATCAGGGGCACTACTCGTCCTGCTATAACATTATTCTATTCTGGTATTTTAGTTTTTTTCACTATTTTAATTTTTATTCACGTAATTTTTAATTTTTATTTTTTTATATTACAATTAATTCATTCATATTTTTTATCAAATAATTCTCTACCACATTGTTCTTATCCTTCACCTCGACTTCCCCTGATTTAGTTTTTTCTAATATTTTCTATTTTTATTTTATTCTATTATTTTTATTTTATTTTGTTTTCATATTTTTTTATTTATCTTTATATTTTTACATTATTTTATTCTATTATTATATCACTATACTATTATTTTATTATTATTATTATCATTATTCTATTTCTCTTCGTTCAATCCACAGTAAACTCTTACCCTAAAAATTAAGGGTCTATCTCAAAGATTATCTCAGGGAAGTAAGTGGTGATTTAATTTTATTATTGATGTAAATTATCATTTTTTATAATGTTTTTGGGTATCAATAATAAAGTCCATGACTATGGATATTTTTCACTATGGTAGTGAAATCAAGATCATTTTTGTTCTGTGTTTAAATATTTTCCCTTCCTTAATCAAAACATAATCTCTTCATGTGATAAATTTGATCCATTTATTGGATGAATCTACATATTGTGGAGTTAATTATTAGAAGATGTAACACTCTTGATTGATCTATTACATAATAATTTATTACAAGAAGAGGTTAAATTGAGATTACTAATGTTATTCAATGATTTCAAAATACTAAATAAATTAATAAAAATTTAAGAGTGAGATTTCATGATTAGGATATAAAACTAAATATATAAACCACCAAGGAGTGTAATGTAACCCATAATCCAAACCAAGAAGGCCACATTCTTCCATTAAAAATAAAATTCTGTCAATGCATGTTAGTTTACATTTCATCATTTCATTTAAATTCTCAAAATTTTATTTTTATTATAGAAAAAATAAAAAAAATAAATAGTTAGACTAGGTGAATTATATTAATTATGTGAACACTTGAGAAAGATATTCAACTAACATAGCCATAGTAAACAACTATTTTGAACTAGTAAAACATATATAAATTATATTTTCCACACCCCACGATAGGTGTCCCTATAAAAATCGTCTAGTTTTTTTGGTTTTAATTATCATTTTATTTGATTTATATAATATCAAAATAGGTATTTTTTTAATTTTATAATAAAGAAAAAAATTCATGATGTTTTCAAAAGACTCTTTCTTCAATACAAGAAACAGTTACTCATGGGTGCAAGATCAAAAGAAGGTGATACAAAATACTGAGATAGATCAGCAATAAAACATTGATGAACTCACTAATGTGGACAAGTATATAATGGATAGGAATGAAACTGTAATAAAATTTAAATAATTAAAATATATGATTTATGAAGACATTGTTTACTATCCATGAATGAATTCCAAGGATGAAGTTCCACTTAAGCTTCCCAATTTCATTGAAGACATCCAGGTAGTTAAGAAATAAATTGAATACCATCAATAGCCCAACCATTTAGGGATTTAAAACCAATATGACCATGATGATCTATTGTGGATTAATTTAAAGGATCACATACTAGCTATATTATATGTGGGAGATCAACAAATCTTGGACAAATTATGGAATGATTATTAGGGACAACATGATATCCCCATTTCAAACAATGAAGAAGATCCAACACCACTCTACATATCCCTAGCCATGGAAGAGGAGGAATGTATCACACTAAGATTTTATGCGATATATATTTTTTAATTTCATTGATGTATTCTATTATACACTACTCCAGGATTATCTTGTACTATACGCAACACCGTATTATCTTGCATTATATGCAACACTATTCTTGTCTTGTAATTTCATATAGATTTTGTTTAATATATAAATGAAATAAGTTTTGATTACGTTATACGCAACACCATAGGGAGCTTTCACTACACGCAACACTAACCTGGCTGGCATTACACACAATTGCGACCTTCCTCGATTGCGTGTGTATTACGCAATACTGGGTTTCCCTAAACAATGATATGTTATTAAAATAATATATAAACTAGCCACTATGAATAGTAATACACACTTTTTGATATTTTATAAATTTTATCTTTCAAAATGGACTTCATTTTTGTATTCTTAATATCAAAATTTGCCTAGGGTGATTTTTTTGTATTTTTCTAAAAACATTCATTTTTTTATGAATAGTGAAAACACTGAGTTATTGGTTAAACAGACTTTTTATTTAAATAATAATTTATTTTATTTAAATTTATTTTAGGTCAAAATATATACATAATACCTATATAAATTCAATGTAATTCATTGGATTCATTTTATAATAATTTTAGATATATAAAAATTTTATTGAACTTTTTACAGCCTTTTACCCCCCACCTAGGAGCATTTTCAAATTTACATAAAACATAATTTTACCACTTCTGTGAGTTGAATTTCAAAAATCCAAGAGACATGGTTGATATCAGTAAGTAAAATGTGGTTCAATGAGATGAACATAATTTTTGGGGAATCGTAACTTTTAACTTTTATTTACCACGATTAAAAGTAAATAGGGTAATTAGGGGTGAAGATGATATAATTATTACCCTAAAACATGTCCAAATTCTACTGGATAAGTGTAATTCGACAAAAAACAAACTTATAAATACAATATGACCCTTTAGGTATACTTGTATTAGATTAGTACATTTATTATTATTTTATTCCAAGAAGAGTTAAAAGAGTTAAAATCAATGTTTAATAAGTAACTCATTTTTAATGTAGGGTTATACTTAAGATAAATTCAACTATAAATATTAATTATAAAGATAAATATATTTCATACATAATGGTATTTTATTTATAATTTTTATACATTATGTAATTTAATTTATTTATGACACAATGATGATGCAGTAATTACCTTATTAATGAAATATTAACATAATTGATATTAAAATACCCAAATAAATTTAATTTGAGAATTTTAATGAATAAAACTACTTTTCGTGGTTAATATAACATATTATGGTTGGTTAGATATAATTTTTTCGAAGTAAAAATGCTTTTATAAATTTATAAAAAACAAAATACAAAATAGTGTCAAAATTGACATAAAAGAGTTTTTAAAACAAATATTATATTATTAATTGATATAATGGTCATAAAAATATAAGGTTATTTCAAAAGACTTATATTATAATATATATGACATTAATTAACCAATCGTGTTTCTATTGGAAGTTTATAGTATGTTTATTAACCATATAGTGTAAAAATACAAGAAGATGCGGTAAAAGTTAAATTATTTAACTTAGAGTTAAATCTAAATGATAAGGTTAAAATGGTTACATAAACTTGTCCAAAACCTATTTGTTGAGAGGGATTCGACCCATCCCCACCCTAAACTCTAAATAAGTCACTTTTGAGCCATTATAAACCGAATATGAATTTATTATAAAATAATATTGTAAGTTTTTCCTAAGGTGCCCTCACCCCTCTTATAAAAGGGCACTCCCCCTTCTCTCTATTTCACAAATCCCAATCCATTTGGCTCGGTAAAAACCATCCCAAATACCCTCAAAACTATACTAAATTTATCCTAGAGGCATTTAGTTAGTCATAAATCCTACCTAAGGGGCCCTTTTGATCAAATCAAAAGGAAGAACTCGAAAAAGATGTAAATATCTCACCACTTATTTCAAGTACCTTTCTTATTTCACTTCCTTCATCCTTGTTGTTTCCATTATAAAATAATAAATAAAATATCTTCTATATAATGTGATGTTATTATAAAAATTGTACAACCATATTAGTAATTTTATCCATTCTATAAATGAAAAAGTCACCACACGTGCGTACATACGGCTTACCGTCTCCACGTGGTGGTGTAGTTTTTTATTCATAAATTTCATCATTTGGATGGGTATAATAATGAGTATAAATGATATAAATAAAAAATATAACATTATTAATATTCTCTATATATAATATACCATCCAATTATATACAATTTTAATATCAAAAGAATGATATTGTCGCATGTGCATATGTACGGACTACCATCTCAACGAACGCGATGAGATTCATTTTCCATAATTAACCATTCAAGTATGATTATAAAGTATATATAATATATAATAATGAAATATATTACATAATAATAATACTGGATATATGTACATATATGTTTCATTTATTAATTCCATTCAATTCAATAAGCAAATGAAAACAACATTCATGTGTACGTACGACCTACCATCTCCAAGAACGGTGTATTTCATTCCATTTATCGATCTATCATAAATTTTTATATGGGTAATATATATTATATATAAATCATGTTTTACATTCTGGAATTAAGTAAATCAGGATATATGTAATAGTATCATGTAAAAAAAGTCGAAACACGTAAGATAAATGAAACGATTTTACCAAAAATGTTGCTTTAACAAAGAACGGGTAATATAAAGTCCTTATTGAATCATATAAGATATCATAAATTTTATTATGGTTCTGTTACCAGTTAATAATATGTTTAAACCGACTATACAAGATTTTAGGACAAATAAATAAGAAATTGGACATAAGGTAAGGAATAATTTTTCAAATCTCATTTTATCCAAGATTGATTACATATAAGTATTTACTGGGGTTATATTTTTTATCCATGACCATAAAAATGTTTTTCATAAATTTTTTAATATTAATCCATGTATGTTTAAAGTCAAGTTCACCCCCACTTTGACTTTTACATTGTGTTATGGAAGGAAGCTTTCTTTTTTTTACCATACGAGGAACTTTTTGACTTTTCTGGAAAAAGTACGAGCAGAATGTTTTTTTAACTTATACAGCAAGAATGAATTTTTACAGTTTCATAATGCCTAATTTTCATGAAGATTTATCTACAATATTTCATGACTATTTCCAATAAAAATCCTTTTTCTTTTGAAATTGAATATCATTTTGCGAAAAGAAAATGATTTTGAAGAGGAAAGGATATTTTCATCAAGAATTCATTTCAAGTGTTTTGTTAAAACTATTTTCCATCTAAGATGACATTATTTAGTATGATTATATTTCATGTATAATGTACCTATTATTTCCATGGTTTGATTCTTCTTATAATTAAATGATATATATTTGTTTTATAGGGATTATGTTATGATGGGATGATGTTTATGAAACCCATTTTATTCTTTGGGTTATGATGAATGATTTAGGTTTATTTTGTGGCACAAGTAAGAATGATTTCATTATGAGATGGGTGGGACCTATATCCCCCTCAAATTAATTGGGTCAAGATTTATATCTCATGAGATAGACATGGATGGAATGGAAAGTTAATCCGGTTCAGTGATACAGGACTGGAATGAGGAGTGAACTCGATTCGGTAAGGGACATTGTCCACTAGGATAGTCTTGGTAGCAATGCCTTTACTACTATGTAAATCATATCATGTGCTTAATGGTTTCTAACAATTACATGTTTTATTACCACATTATTTTATCATGATTATTATTCCTTTATGATCTATTCCATATGTCATGTAAATATTTATGTCATTACCCATGATTTTAATGTTTTATGTTCATTTTCATACGTTCAAATGTTTAGGGATTGTTTTATGTTCCCCGTGTTACTCCTTACTGAGCATTTGAGCTCACCCTTTATAAGTTTTCTTTTCCCTAGGATTTAAGGAAAGGTTTTATATAAGAAAAAAATAGGGAAGATCATTATGGAAGATTTTGATGATCTTTCAGCATGACTAGAAGATGTTGTTCCGAGTTTCTAAATACACTATACTATTACGGTCCTTGAGTGTCTATTTTTGTTGGGTATTAAGTATTCCGAAAAAGAAATGTAATGTCTATGTTCTTAAAGCTTGGGTCTCTATAGTTGGTATCAGAGAAAAGGTTTATTTAACCTTTGGAAACTAGGATACGAAAACTTTAGATCCCTAGAGATATTTCTAAGGTATGTCTAAGGATGTCCCTAAGGTTAAGTATAAGTATAGGTTATAGACCTAGAATTACGGTAACAATAATATAATTAAACCAAAGATGTTAGAGATAGAAAGTACTCACCTTTATTATGTTGTTGTCCTAGAATGATTTTTTCCTCTCAGACTATTCTTTTTGGTTTTTAGAAAATGGCTAGAAAGAGGAATATTCATGTTAATGGATAATATGATGGACAATGGAATGATATTCTTCATGAGAATCCAAATGAAATGGTATTTGGAAGGCGAAACATCCTTACTATGCCTAATCAGCAATCTCATAATATGATCATTAATATAAACTTTGGTAAGTTTTCTGACTCAGCTAATAAGAGAAAGATGGAGTTTC
Source organism: Viscum album (assembly GCA_963277665.1). NCBI lineage: Eukaryota > Viridiplantae > Streptophyta > Magnoliopsida > Santalales > Viscaceae > Viscum > Viscum album. The sequence continues at coordinate 1,343,531,813 of OY728123.1, forward strand.
ATGATGATCACAGTGGAAAGAAAGTTCAATTTCCCTCATGTAAATCATGTGGGAAGAGGCATCAAGGAGAATGTTTCAAAGGAACTGGAAGATGCTTTGGGTGTGGAAAATAATGACACAAGTCCAAAAATTTTAAAGGAAAAGGTTCAGTTAACACAATGGACAATGATAATGGTATTGCTAAAACATCAACCCAGGTTAAATGTTTTAAATGTGGAATGTCTGGGCATTATGCAAACCACTTCCCTAAGGGAAAATCTCATGAAGAGAATCAACATGGTCGTATGGGTAGTATATATATTGATGATGTTGATGGAGAGGCATCAAATGATATATGAGATGAAATAAGTGTTGAGTAATAAAATGAAGAAGCTTAGTAAATGGGTTAAGAATCAAGTGGAATGATTACATTTTTATCAAGAATTATGTATTGTTCTATGGAATAAATAAAAATCTAAGGATTGTTACACTATTGTTTTTCCCTTATTATTTGAAAGTATATGTTAAATGGTACCGGTAAACATGAAAAGTGATTGAAATATTTTTGGAAAGAACCTAATATGTGCATAAAGGTGGGATAAAGAGATAATGAAATTTGTGATAATATTAATGAGTTCATGACTGATATAAGGACAAAGTGATATCATGGTTTGAGTATATAGATGTTTTGGGATTTTAGTATGTGGAATGAGTTACCTTTTTACAGTATTCGTGTTTTCACTACGGTTCTTTGGTAATTTATGTTTCAAGAGAATACAAAATTAATGTATTCACATGTTTGGAATGCAATCAACATGATATATCTTATGATATATGGGGAATAAATGATGGTATTCACGTGCTTGTTATGTAAACATTCCAGTAATAGTTTTCTTTATAATATGAGATTGGATAGATGTATTTTGGATAAGTCTAAATATTGGAATCAATTATGTCGTACATTAGATAGTATGATTTAAGGCTAGAACATTATTCGATATTATTTCTGTAATGTTATAACAATGTAGTTTTAGAGAAAGAAAAACCTGTAGGACGGGCGACAACCTGTCGTGTCGAACAAGGTTGTGGGAATCGAACCCACAACCAAAGTGCGACATGCCTTTATCGCCTACCACTGGCCTACAAGAAGTCCCTGTTGGTTTAAATTAGTTTTAATTTATTGAGAGGAATGATATATGATGTATAAGTCCATTTTAGGAACCATATACGATTAATCTCACCATAGATGGACTTATGTATATTTAATAACTTTTTCTAACCTTCTTTTTGAGACAATGGGAATGACCTATCATTATATTTCATGATCTACTAACACTTCACAAATGACAAGTTCAACTCCATTTCTTTAAGAGATAAAGTGGAAATTGTTCAAGGAATGACCAACGATGAGATTGTACCAAAATCAATTAAGTATTTATACTAATTCCAATTTTTTTAAACTTTAGGGAAATGATCTTGAAAACCAAAAACGTTGTCCTATATGGTAACTTAGATCATCACAAATTTATGGCTTTGTGATTGTTGGATTTTTCAAAGCCATGTTCTCTACCACACTTCACCAGAACCTGATGGTTTTATTTCTCTTCCATATCCATATTTTCATCTTTTTTTCCTATGTGGAAACCCAGTGATGAGTTAATTTGGGTAACCGTTATGTTTCATACTTTAGTTTTTAAAATTAAGTTTTTGTATTCCTTTTTACGATGTGGGTTTCTATGAATGAAACTTTCATGTAGTAAACAATTTATAACCCCGACGAATTTCAAAGGAGAAATTCATTTTAAGGGGGGTAGAATGTAACACATTGAGATTTTATGAGATATATTCGTTTTAATTTCTTTGATGTCTTCTATTGTAAACTACACCAAGATTAGTTTGTACTATACGCAACACCGTATTAGCTTGCAGTATACACAACACTATTCTTGGCTCGTAAGTTTATATAGATTTTGCTAAATATATAAAAGAAATATGTTTTGATTATGTTATAAACAACACCAAAGAGGGATTTCACTACACAAAGCCCTGACTTGGATTGCATTACGCGCAATCGTGACCATCCTCGATAGCATGTGTAGTACGCAATACCGGGTTTCACTAAAAATGATATGTTATTAAAATTTTATATAAACTAGCCGTTATGAATATTAATACCCACTTTCTGAAATTTTATAAATTTTATATTTCAAAATGGACTTCATTTTTGGATTCAGAATATCGAAATTATCCTAGGGTGAATTTTTGGTATTTTCTGTAAATTTTCAATTTTTGATGAATAGTGAAAAAACTGAGTTATTGGTTAAACCGAATTTTTATTTAAATAATAATTTATTTTATTTAAATTTATTTTAGGTAAAAATAGATACATAATACCTATATAAGTTCAATGTAATCCATTGGAGTCATTTTATAATAATTGTTTATAAATAAAAAGTTTATTGAACATTTTATCGTCTTTTACCCACCTCCTAGGAGCATTTGAAAAATTACATAAATCATAATTTTAACTCTTATATGAGTTTAATTTAAAAAAATCTGAGAGACACCGTTGATATCAGTAAGTAAAATCAGGTTCAATGAGATGAAAACAATTTTTGGTGAATAGTAACTTTTTAGATTTATTTTCCACGATTAAAAGTAAATAGGGTAATTAAGGGTAAAAATGATATTATTATTAACCTAACACATTTCCTAATTCTATTGGATAAGTTTAATAAGACCCGAAAACAACCTTATAAATAAAATATGACCCTTTAGGTCCACTTGGATTAGATTAGGACATTTATTTTTATTTAAATCAAAAAGAAGGTAAAAGAGATAAAATCAAAGTTTAACAAGTAAAACATTTTTAATATAGGGTTATACAAAAGATAAATTCGACTATAAATATTCATTAGAATTATAAAAATATTTCATACATAATATTATTTTATTTATAATTATTAGACATTAAAAAATGTAATTTATTTATGACACAATGATGATGTAGTAATTACCTTATTAATGAAATATTAACATAATTGATATTATAAATACCCAAATAAATGTAATTTCAGACTTTTTATAAATTAGAATAATTTTATAGGTTACTATAGAATATTAGGGTCTGTTAGATGAATTTGTTTCGAATTACTAATGCTTTTATGAATTTAGAAAAAACAAAATACCAAATAGTGTCAAAATTGACATAAAAGAGTTTATAAAACAAATATTATATTATTAATTGATATAATGGTCCTAATAAAATAAGGTTCTACTAAAAGACATATATAATAATATATATTACATTAATGAACAAATTTTGTTTCTAATTTATGTTTATAGTATGTTTATTAACCATATAGTGTAAGAATACAAGAAGACACAGTAAAAGTTAAATTATTTAACTTAGAGTTAAATCTAAATCATAAGTTTAAAATGGTAAAATAAACATGTCTAAAACCTATTGGTTGAGAGGATTTTGACCCATCCCCACCTTAGACTCTAAATAAGTCAGTTTGGACCCATTGTTAACCAAATTTGAATTTATTATAAAATAATATTTCATGTTTTTTCCAAGGTGCCCCTCACCCCTCTTATAAAACGACACTCCGCCTTCTCTCTAATTCACACATCAAGAGCCATTTTGATCGGCCAACCCCTTCCAACATACACTATAAAATATCATTACTTCATCATATATTCCTTCATTTAGTCATAAATCCAACCTAAGGAGCCTTTTTGATCTAATCAAAAGGAAGAACTTGAAGAAGAGGTTAATATCTCACCACCTATTTCAAGTTCCTTTCTTCTTAGAATTCCTCCTTCTTTGTTGTTTCCATTATAAAATAATAACTCCAGTATCTTTTATGTATTTTTATGTTATTATACAATTTTTACAACCATATTAGTTATTTTATCCATCCTAAGAATGAAAAAGTCACCACATGTGCGTACGTACGGCTTACCGTCTCCAAGTCGTGGTGTAGTTTGTTATTCAAACATTTCATCATTTGGATGGGAATAATAATGAGTATAAATATTTAAATAATAAATATAACATTATTAGGATTCTCTATATATGATATAACATCGAATTATATACAAGTTTAATATCAAAATAATGATATTGTTGCTCGTGCATACGTACAGACTTCCATCTCCACGAACGCGATAAGAATCATTTTACATAATTATCCATTCAAGTATTATTATAAAGTATATATAATAAATAATAATGAAATTAATTACATAATAATTATACTGAATTTATGTACATATATGTTTCATTTACTTAATTCCATTCAATTCAATAAGGAAACGAAAACAGCGTTCATGCGTACATACGACCTACCGTCTCCATGATCGTTGTATTTCTTTCCATTTATCGATCTATAATATATATTTATATGCTAAATATATATTATATATAAATCATGTTTTAAATTCTGTAATTAATTAAATCAGGATACAAGTAATAATATCAAGAATAACATGTTGAAACATGTATGATAAATGAAACGATTTTACCCAAAACGCTACTTTAACAAAGAATGGGTAATATAAAGTCCTAAGTGAATCATATATGATATGATAAATATTATTATGGTTATGTTAAAAGTTATTAATATTTTTAAACCCAATATATAGTAGTCCTTGACACATACCTAAAAAATTGGACATAAGGTAAGGGTTAATTTTTTAAATGTCATTTTATCCGAGATTTCTTATATGTAAGTATTTACTGGGGTTATATTTTTCATCCATGTCCATAGAAATGTTTTTCATAAATTGTTTAATATTATTCCATTTATGTTTAATTTCACATTTACCCCTCATTGACTTTTACATTGTGTTATATAAGGAATATTTCTTTTGTTTACAATACGAGGAACCTTTTGACTTTTCTGGAAAAACTATGAGGAAAATGTTTTTTTTAACTTATACGGAATGAACGAGTTTTTACAGTTTCATAATGTCTAATTTTTATGAAGCATTCTCTACCCGATTTCTTGACTATTTTCAACAAAAATCCTTTTCTTTTAAAATTTAATGGCATTTTGTGAAAAAATGATTTCGAAGAAGAAAAGATATTTTCCTCAAGAATTCATTTCATGTCTTTTGTTAAAACTATTTTCCATATATGATGAAATTATTTAGTATGATTATGTTTCATGTATAATGTCTCTATTATTTCCATAATTCGATTCTTCTTATGATGAAATGATATATTTTTGTTTTATATGGATTATGTTATAATGGGATGATATTTATGAAACCCATTTTATTCTTTGGGTTATGATGAATGATTTAGGTTTATTTTGTGGCACAAGTAATAATGATTTCATTATGAGATGGGTGGGACCTATATGTCCCTCCAATTCATTAGGTAAAGATTTATATCTCATGAGATAGACATGGCTGGAATGGAAAGTAAATCTGGTTCAGTGATACAGGACTAGAATGAGGAGTGAACTTGATTCAGTAAGGGACTTTGTCCACAAGGATGATCTTGGTAGTAATGCCTTTCCTACTATGTAAATCATATAATGTGTTTAATGGTTTCCCACAATTACATGATTTATTCCCATGATATTTTATCATGATTATTTTTCCTTTATGATCTATGCCTTATGTAATGTCAATATTTATGTCATTACCCATGATTTTGATATATTATGTTCATTTTCTTATGTTCAAATGTTTAGGGATTGTTTTATGTTCCCCATGTTTATCCTTACTGAGAATTTGAGCTCACCCTTTATATGTTTTCTTTTCCCTAATATTTAAAAAAAGGTTTTAGGTATGAAAACAAATAGGTAAGCCCTTTATGGGAGATTTTGAAGATCATTCACCCTGACTAGAAGATGATGTTTCGAGTTTCCAAAGACACTAAACTGTTATGGTCCTTGGGTGTATTTTTTTGTTGTTTATTAAGTATTCTGCAAATGAAATGTAATTTCTATGTTCATTAAGCTTGGGTATCTACAAGGAAGATACAAAAGTGGTGGTACTTGAGGGAAAAAAGTAGGATCCAAAATATATTCCTCCATCCACTAAAATCAATCATTAAGAGGTACCCACCACCAAGGATGTGACTAAACCAAAAATCACTCAGTCTTATGATCTTATTTTAAATTCATTTATTTTTTATTTTATTCAATTTAATTTAATTATCAATCTTTATTGTTTTGAATTTTCAAATTTGGTCAATTATTTTCTTTCCTTGGAGAAAGATTAAATAAAATAATATGAATCTTTTGAGGAACACATAGAGCTCCTTGACATTTATGGACTTTTATTTGAGGAGCTATATGAAGTAGTACAAGTATCTAAGCATGAGGAAATCAAGATGGAGGTTTCTCACACTTAAATAGGGAATTCTGATTTAAATCATTATATTAATATTATATCAAATTAAGAATAAATTCTAGCCCTAATTTTGAAATTACAATTTATGAAGCCCATATTAACCCACCAATTCAAAATTAAGAGTATTTGGCATAAGTACCATCTAAGGAAGTGAATGATCCACAATTCTTCCAACCCCACCCCTATGGAACATCAGAATAAATCTTTTTGGATATCCATTAACATGAATTTATAATCATTCCCTATTAAGGAATATTTTTAATAGTTTAATTAAAGGTAAGTGAAAACCACATTTCATTATAATATTAAAGAAAAAATTTCACTTGATTGTGTAAAAGTGATTTGGGATATTCACATTAAGATTAGAGTTTTCATACATCACATTTTTATAGAGAATGATTATTCATTCCTAGGTGTGGAAAAAAAATTCAATACATCATCATTTTATAAAACAAAATTTGTTTTTAGTAATAATTATATGAATTATTTTCACAAGTTAACATAGTAAATTTATTTTGATTAATATAATAAGAGTCTTTCCACATGTCACTGGTAAAAAATCCCATATATCATCATCATTATTATTCATTAAAAATATAAAACCAAAGAATGAATTTACACCAGATGACATGTAATTAATGTGGAATAACTAATTGACAAAATTAATTAATTCTATAAAAAATGTCACTATAAAACATATAAAATTTATTTACAACCCAATTACAACCAAAAAAAATTTATACATTCAATGAATATATGGAATTTTTGGACATCATATTTGGAATGAGAGATAATGAGAAAATGAATTTTATTTTCATCAAAAAATATATGATAATTATTAAGTATATGAGATATATAACACTAACCATCATCAGAGTAGAGATATTTAAAATATTAAATAGTAGCCTTGGAAATATCATCCCCATTGGTAAAATGAAAATAATTACCCTAGAAATAATTAATCCATTTCTTTAAATTATTTTCCTACGAAATAAAATAAAATATGATAGTATAAATATCTCCACATTACGGCCATTTTTCATTAATTTTTTTTTCCATGAGATTCTCATCAAGGGATAATAAGTCTTCCAATTTGGTGGGAAGCATTACTTCTTCCTGAATGAGGCCATTTTAGTTTCGATTTCATACCTATAAAAAATTCATATATTCCACTATGGACATGATATCATTATATACCCAATATAATCATGCCATTCTCTATTTTATAAATTTTTCTTTAACTTCATTATACTATTCAAACAAAATATGCATCAAGTTTCTACTAGAGATTGTTTTTTACCAACAACTAAATATCTATACCTAAGGATGGTGAGCCAATTATTTTTTAATATAAAGGCAGTATTAGAGGAAACTTATGCATCTAAAATAATTACCACTAATAATTTATTGTGATAAGATTTATATATAATGATGAAAAAACCCAAATATATCAATATTTGACTAACCACCCTTCAAATAGGAAAAACTTTATCTATATTTCTATCATATTTACCATTAATAGTTTATATTTACCATGTAAAATTATCTATAAATAAAAAAACTTCACTAATATTATATAATTGAACATTGGATCGAAACTCTTTCAAAAATTATTCTATTAATGAAGGGTCTGGATTTCTCATTAGGATTATAGGTAGTGTTAAAATCTTTAATGATAACCCACACATTATTAATTTTTTCTCAAAATTTAGCCTGTTACATCAAAATACACATATTATTTACATAAGAGTATGAGGCATAATAAAATTTGAAAATAATTTTGTAACATTGAAAATATAGGGCATAAAAAATATTCTAGAAGCACATTTGAAAAGAAATAACCTGGAAACATAAATGAATTATAACCTAATGTGTTTACACAGATATATCATGGAAATTTAATGAAATAAATGAGTATCCAAGTGATTAATGTTTAAGATTAATTCTATTTTTTTAATATTTGTTTCATTACAACAATCCCATCAAAAAATGGATCAATTGTGTTTTGAAATTCTTTAAAGGAAATTATAGTTGGAAAATTTTCAAGAACCTGATATTTCTAAAACATAACTTCCACTTAAATCATGAAGGTTTTCTATGGGGCTTCATTTTAGTTGAAGAAATACCAATCCGAAAAAGATTTATCTCCTTATCATCATTGACTTCATCATCAAAATAAGGGATCAACCCAAATATTTTTTTAGTGGGAAAGATTCTTTTTTAGCAGAGCCATCTGTTTGGCCATTATCTGAACAACCATTTGGAGTAATTATTTTTGTTCATATATATTTAAATGGTCAACGTATCTATTGTTACAAGGTAACTCTCATTAGTAAATTAATCTAGAGATTGATTGATAACCCTTTAACATTATAGATATTTGAAACATTCTCATATATTTGATCCTAAATAATGATTGAGGGAAATTACTTTGTAGGATCATTATTATCATTAGGAAAAAGAGGATGATTAGTACCCCTCTCACAATTCAATATGTATGTACCATACCCAACTGTTATAACCCCAATAAAATATCTATCAATTCATGGGGGAGGTATTCCATGATGGTAATTAAGTTATTGTTCAAGAAAAGTGTCGTCATAAGATTTTACTACCTTATTAAAGGTCATAGCCATTCATGTATAATTTTCCATTGTATTATCAAAAATTCCATTCTTCATACAATTATTTATTTCATAAACATTAATACAATATCAATATCATGTTTCTATTAATTTTCTATAATTGATATACTCGTGTAAATTCAAGAAAATCATAAAAAATATAGGTAAATAATCATACTAATTTCTGATGTTAAAAATTTAATAATTAGTATATTGAAATATAATATCAATAAAATATTTAATAAAGCTAAATTCAACATGAATAATTGAATAGTGATAAAACCATGAAATCTCACTTAATTTTTCCATTAATATGTTACTCCCTATGGTACTGGAAATGTCCATCATGATTTTTATGTGGAAAAATAATCACCCGAATCTAATTATTTTGACCCATTTATGGGGAAAAGGTGTTCATGAATATAAATGTGTTGATATAATGATACCATTATTATATATATAATACACAGTTTGAGTGACACAGAACCAAAAACCACAATATTTTATTTTAATAGAATTAAATTGAATGATGATATAGAAGAAGCTCTTCCCCATTGATTACAACCTCTAATATGATATGCCCAAAATACACATGGTCCTATAAAAAATGTATACAATTGTTAATTTTGTTTTACCCTAAGGAATATAAACCCTAGTAGCAATGAAATTCATAATAATGAAACAACATTCCTAACTAGTGTTCAGTTCTACTAATACATATGCACTATTTCCCTTCTACACAATCTTCCAATTCGAAACCTCAACAAATGTTCTTAAAGAAAAATCATGTTTCATCATAAAAAAACCCTCATTATTATTTTTTTTTTTATTTTCATAATAAATAGAAAATAGATCATTTATTCCAATTGTTCCATCATGTTTCATTGGATTTCATTGATGATTTAGTTTAAGAGGGATTTAATCCTCTAACGATTTGGACTCACACAACATCATCAAAAACAATATGCCTTTGTATTAAATAAACAACACACACACACACACACAAATATATATATATATATATATAAATTATCATATTTTATATTTTGGTGACATCAATTCATAAGAACTAATACAATGACTATTTTTGTATCCATATTAAATATTTATAGAATATATATATATATATATATATATCTATTGTGTTTAAGCTTATTTTTTTCAATTTATGATGCTATATGACATAATAGAATTAATTAAAGTTAAAAAGATATTAATATAATGGGTCAATACACTTATGTTTGATAAAGGCTTAGTGATTGGAGGTCTAACCATCAAAAATGATTCCACAAAAAAACCCTCATTTAACAATAATACTCAATTATAAAATTGTGAGCGCCAACAATATTAAAATATTTTGTATAAGGATCACCAAAAAGATAACTTCTAATCAATCTCATCAAAAAATTTATATTAATAATTCCTTCATATTATTCCTCACATAACATATTAGCTAGAACAATCCATATATTGTACATATTTTACACTAATTTTATAAAAATATATATCAATATAAATTAATTTAAATAATAATAAAACTCATAAGAAATTAATATAAGGTTTTGAATTCGATATATTTTTAAAATTGAAAATTAATAATTAATATAATCAAAATCATGATAAATGTTCGATCTTACAAGATATAAGAAAAAATAAGTGTAAACTACCTTTAAAAATCAATCAAAAAAACATTTATAATAATTCTATAAATTTTCAAAAAAAATATCCATTATTGTTAACATAAAAAATATTTATCTTCCTTGAATAGAAAAATAAAAAAATATTAATGAAAAATAATTTACAAGAAATTATTAAATAGATAATTTATTTTTTTATCCTTAATTATTTTTCTATTTTCATTTAAATAATAATAATTATATATATCGTGAATTCATTTATAAATAGTCTATTTATCAAAATTAGTATGTTTAATTACATAAAATAATTTATTTTGAAAACATACACATGTATAAGAAATTTTTTTCTAATTTATCTACAATATTTTAAATATGTAAAAAAGAACTACATTTCCATGAATATTTAAATAACTTATCGTTCTAAAATTTTCATCAAATATACATAAACACAAATAATATATATCACTAAAATAAAAAAAAATTACATATTGGAATAATATATTGAAATTAATTGAGAATTAAGATAGAATGGTGTGAGAGACAAAACAATATTTATCTAATCAAGGTTGTGGTTATTGAAATATTGGTTCCATAATGTGAATATTATATTGGAAGTTTAATTAAATATTACTAAAATACATAATTACTGATTGTGTGTATATTTATTGAAGGAAATAATTATATAAAGAGGTTATGGGGTTTGGGGGATAATTCAATGGAAAGAGTTCTACGTCATCCAAAAGGGAGTAAAATAATCAAAGAATGATAAATTGGGAATCCTGGTAGAAGATTCCAATGTATGTAGGTGGATGATGGGGAGTATGAAATGAATTGGTGGATACAATGGGGTGATTTTTAACGGAGTTTCATGATAATGTGTATTAACTTGAAATGTTTTACAAATAGATCTAGAAAAGAGAGCGACTCTTAGAATGGTGATGGAAATGGGTAGGAGTAAATTGGGGTGGTGAGAGATGAGATTGGGGAATATAAAATAAAATTAGTGCTTTTTTATTTTAATGATATTTATAGAACACAAATGAATTTTATCTAGAAAAACTAATTTAAACATCCATTTCCTATTTATTATATAATTATATCTTACAAAATATATTATTTTTTTGCTTCCATTTTTTAAATATAAAATCTAATTTAATGATAATTTTTTATGGAAAATGAAATCCTTATGTACAATAGATTATAATATATTTATCTTTGATTTTAATTTTCCAAAAAAGGATGAACCTCACTATGAATACAATGGTTTTATTTTATACCATATATACCCTCTTTGATTACTAAAAATGTACCCAAATTCATAACAATCATCCTCTCTATCAATTTAAAATTTATCTCAGGTCCAAAAAAATTATAAAAACAATTTACTCTTATACATTTCTGAACAACATTACTAATATATAGAGATAAACATATTCTCACTTACCCCCATATTTTATGTATTACAATCAGCTTTCTTAAATATAAATGGTTCATAAAAATTTCAACCCTCCCACTTCTTGGAAATTAAAAAATATCTGACTCTTAACATTAGATTCTCTATTATACCAAAATACATAACTGTGTATCTATAATACTTGTGATGCAAAATTTTTAATTTGTTATTATATTTTATATATTGATAAATATAGTGTTGTGGGAGATACAATAATGTGTGATGAGATGTGAAGGTATGAAATGAATGAGAAATTTTCTAAGATAGATCATCTTATTTAAAATATATCATGGCATAAATTACTAGACTATCTAATTTTTATCCTTCTAGAGAAAACATATAATTAAAATAAATTAGTAAATCCCTAGTCCTGATGTACCATAAATGGTATTAGGAAAAATGTATGTACATGGGCACAATGTAGATAATAACATAGTAGAAATATGTCTATATATCAAACCTCGAGAACAATATTATTTTATTTTATTTATTTTAATTTATATTGGTGTTAGATCTATTGGTTTAGTTTTAGGTTGAGTTCCTGGGGGAAATTTTGAGTTTTTTTAGGTTTTGGATTGATTTGGCCCTATAGGTAGTTAGTGTTCACAATTTAGGTAGAAAAAATGTGAATAGAAATGGAAATTTGTGTTTAAAGTTCATTTTTTATTTAATGGTTTTTGTGGAAAGGATTGCGCATGGTTTGTCCCTAACCAGGTTAGAAAATTATTAACTAGGAAACTCTAGGTTTGTGTCTGGTACAAGGTTCATGACTTTTTCATGGTTAAGAGAAACTGTGGGACAATATTGTGGGAACCTCTTCAATATTAACCAATATGTTTTTCATAGTTGGTACTTGGTTTCCCAAACTATGTACCCATCCTATGTTGGGGTCTCTTTCTTCATGTAAGGTGTTCATGGTTGGTTCACAATTATAAAAACCATGCATCCAAACCATGATATTTTCCCATATTCTTAAAATTTTGGAATTCTAATTCTACCCTCTTATGTCTTAACTCTATTTCAACTACCGACTCTATTTCTCTATTTGGGAACACCGAGGGGCTCTCAAACCCCTCTTTCCTTGACTCACTTTGTAACCATAATGCTAATCCATGGTTTTTAGGTGATTTATTATTGATTTTTGTTTTTTTTCTTCATTTCTCATTTTCTCTCTTGGTTCCTTGGTTTTTAATAGTACAGTTTTCTTTTGGATGATCCGTTGGGGTAGAGTGGTGATGTTGATTTTTTTTTTTGATTGTAGGGTGTGTGGTTAGTTCCATGGTCCTCGATATTTAATCATTGATAGTTTCATGGGGCTCACACACCATTGTGGTGGCTGTATCCATATATTTCGTTTTATTAACATTCCAATTGATGATTAAGTATTTCTAATTAATTTAAAATTATGCTATTCATGATTATGATGTGTTCATTTGGACTTTTATTGAGTTTTAATGTTATAAAATTTATTAAAATGGATTTTCAAGAGATTTATATAATTATTTCTATATATATATTCAATTAAGGTATTTTATATAATGGTTTAGAGGTATTGAAAAATGAAAATTTTGTATTTTGATATTTTTTTCCTTTTTTGATAATTGGTATTTGAGTGACTTTTGAGTCGGTCCATTTGTGTGTTTTTCGAACCCTTTTATTTTTTTTCTTCTTTTGTGTGTATCCTTGTAATTGTATGTAATGATCTTATGATTCTTTAATGGTAGCATTTAGAATTTATATGGATTTTAATTTTTGTGTCATTGAATGTGGGAATATCTATATATAAAAAATATACACATATGGATTAGAACAACCATGATAATGGAATATTATAAAACAAAATTTCTATCTTGAACCTAATATTCAAAATTCTCATATTATATTTCTTCTAATCCTCCACTTAATATTCTAAATAGTTTTATTAAAACTCTCAACATATTCTAAATGATTCTTGGTTTTTAAATAACCTCAAATGTGTTTCGTAAATATGTTTTCCAAATCAGGGACTATATGTAACCTTGATATATAGTTTCGTAGTTAAATGGTGAAACATGATTTTTTTGCATATTCCAAGAATAAATGACATTTTACATTGGATTTAGAAATGGTTTTAAGAAGAAAAAAATTCTTATTGCAAATGGTTCTTTATTTATAATTATTAAGGTCTCGTTAGTAATTTTTTTTAGAAATTGGAATTAAACTCATTTTATGTGTAGGTATGGTTGGCCTCTCTTAAAGGGTTTTTGTATGGTGGGTGATGATATGGGTTTCCTTATTTCAAGTGGGTCTTCCCATATTTGTTGTTGGGTATGGTTAAGGTATGAATAATGTAAACATCAGGTTTCTTTATGTGTGTGATATACTTCTCTTTCATTGTTTTATTATTACCATTGGATTCCTATACATCATCTCGAGGGTGAAGTAACGATTAAATTTATCCCCAATTATAAATATTAGAAAATCCAAGTAATAGGATTCTCTAGATGTTATTTTCTACTAGACAGGATATTTTAGAGAAACCATGTTGGTTATTGACTATGGAGTTTCACCATATGCCAACATATGGTTCTGAACCAAGTGCGTACAAGTATTACTTCTCGGGATGTTTAGAAAATACCCATGATCACATACCTATATGTCCCTGATCTTTTCAAATAACATGGTGGGTATATATTTATTTAGTATTTTTTTGTTTTCACCCACACACTTTATTTATTTCTTGATTTTTTGGATATTCCCTAATGCTTACTCTTTGATTAGACTTCTATATTTTTATTCATTATTTAGGTTTTTTTATTCTTGGAATTTTAATTTCAAATGGGTTTGTATCAAATGGGAAATATGTGTTTGAATCTTAATGTTTTGAATTCATTTTTTATAAAATGTATTTAAACAATATTTTATAGACTATTTTTGGAAATGGTATGTATGGATTTTGTGGTGCTCACATCTTGAGTTATTTTATGCCCACACACTACGTGTACAACTTGACATTGGTATACTAGAGCTATTTTTCATCTCCATCCTTGTATAATTTTTCTTATGGAGGGGGCTTGTTTGATGGATGGTAGTGACTAAGAGGTCATATGGAGATCATGTTGGTTTAGGTTTGGTTTAGTTTTTGTTTTGTTTTAATTTTATGTATTTTTCCATTATTGTTATATCCAGATTTATTTTTTTATTTATATATAGTGGATATATTCTATTTTCTCTATTTTTCTTCCATTGTACCATTTTATATTGGGATAGCAATTCCCATTAGATTGTCTTCGATGGCTGATAGTTGTTTCCTAGAAGAGAGGTTCGGGAATGCCCCTCGGTTTTTGATGTGAACTAGCTCTTATGACCGGTTCGTGGTTAACCAAGGTTTCTTTATGAAAAAATGGTATTATTGGATCCTTTCAATGTTTTGGGGAATCGTGTATATTAAATATAGGAATGTAGAAAATCAAGTGTTATGTATGGGAAGAGCATCATCAACACTTTCTCATCCTGAGCATCTAGTTACTAGGGGTAGTCCAAGACTTTATCATTTTATTTTTAATTATGGTATTATATTTTTGTGTTTTTTATTTATGTTTTTTGGGAGATGATAGTATAAGTAAACTAGTGGTACAAAAAATGCTTTCTTGGAGTAGTGACCCATTTGAAGCATCAGTACATAGTTCATGTGTAAGAACTCGAATCTTCATTTCAGGTATGTTTTTACTTTTCTGGTCATTTTTGAGAAAAAGAGGAAAATATGGAAATTTCCAAAGTACATGCCATGTAATTTGATGCTGCATAAGGCCGTGTGCTAGCCATGTCAGGGCCACACACATGGTGTGTAGGGGTTATGTGGAGGCTGCTTAAAGTGGAGTATGGAAAAGCAAAGTACACGCTGTGCACCCCATAAGTACACGTCGTGTACTTGATTTTTTTCATTAAACGGACCACAGTCACTCCCAATCGAAAAGAACACCTTCTTCTCTAGGTTCTTTGACCGGGAGCATCCGTACGGCTTCAAACATCCTATGAGCCCCCGAACCTCCATATATTTTCTAAATCGACTGTCATCGATTGCATTGGAACCACAGCGGTGAGCTCTTCCATCTTCTTGAGTTTCATTCCATGATTTTCCCTCTTTCTCGAGATATCGTGGGTTGATCTTTTTGTGTGTTTTCATTGAATCTATGTCCTTCTAAGGAGAATCAATGCTTGTGGTTGAAGTATATTGATCTAGTAGCATCCAGGTTGGTGGTTTGTGCCTTACCTTTCTATGTCTTTGATTTTTATGTGAAAATTTTCAACAATACTCATGAACATGGTATTGCGTATTTACCGTTTTTCCCATGTTTTATTCCTACCTTTCTTGTATACTTGTGTAGAGGTAATTTGATCATGTTTGAGGATAATTTCTATGCTTGGATGTTTTTTACATGCCTTGTTCTTGTTATGACCTTTGGGTTTTGTCAGCCTTTGGCCATTATACCTGTTTTCCATGCCTTCGGACCATAGGATGGAATGATATTCATGAAATGCTTGTTGTTCTGTAGAATGGTTATCCAATGAGCTCTATAGGTGTACTTTGGCCTTCAAGCATTACTATGCACTGACTAGCACGAGACTATGAGAACCTGGTGCTATAGACTATAATGGATAGACAAAGTGAGCTTCCCAGAGAGTCTTGAATATTACAGACTATAGGAGGGTAGACCGAGTGAGCTTCCTCAGAGAGTCATGGACATTATAGACTACAGGGGATAGACTGAGTGAGCTTCCCAGAGAGTCTTCGATATTATAGACTATAGGGGATAGGCTGAGGGAGATTCCTAGAGAGTCTTTATTTTGTTTTAATTTCTTTAAAACCATTTCAGGCTAGAGATGGAATTAACTGACTGAGATTCCTTAGAGAGTCTGTGATAGACCTAAGACTATAGGAGGAATTTACTGAGTGAGATTCCTCAGAGTGTTTCTAGACCTTACGACTATGAGAGGGTTAGACCGCGTGATCTTTCTAAGAGAGTCCCTGAATACCCCAGACTATAAGGGGAATTGACCAAGCGAGCTTCCCAGAGAGTCTTATAATTTCATATGACCAAGACAGAGGGGTTAGGCTGAGTGTACTTCCCAGAGGGTTGTTGGTATTTCTTGGATAAGACCAAAGGGGTTGGTTGTGACTACTTCTCAGAGGGGTTCCTATTGTGGTTAGCTATTTTCTTCACTACGGCTTGTTGTTCTATGGATTGATTACTGTTATATATCATCCTGTTACTACTTGATGATTACTGCCCGTTGTTTACTATTACTATTTACTACTAACTATTCTATTACCTGTCATATGCTCACTGACTATTAGGCACAGATCTTCGGGTGGTTGCCTTTTGGGATTTAGTCTCACAACCTGTTTGGGTCATGCTTTTGGGCCCAAATAGACTATGTTGTTGCTGGTATAGACAAAGGCAATCTCCCTTCGACTTCTGGTACTTGATTTATTTGGAGCAGGAGAGCATGGGACCAAGATTAGTTTTTCGATGCTGAGAAGCTGTTTATCTTTTCTTTTGTACTTGTTTTGGTACTGTTTGTACTTCCAGCATTGTGACCTGTTTGGATGTTCTCTTAGATATGTATCATGCATCATCTCATATATACATATTTGCTCCAGTGGTTTATCGTTTTTGTCTTCTACTATTTACTTGTGCATTGTTGTTGGATATTTACTACTTCTTCTTTTTCATGTTTTGTTTTCTTCCACTGTCTACTCTACCAATGAGGGCATATTTTCTCCACTATCACACCTAAGGCCCTCACTACTAGTCAGCAGCCTCTGGAATTTGAGGAAATTCACTTGAGGCCATGTGACCAACCAGGTACGGGGCGCCTCTGGGTGGCTTCAGAAATTGGGACTTTACAATGTGGTATCCGAGGAATTCTTTTCTCTTTATTTACTTTTTGGATCATTTAGCCAGGGATATGATAGATTCGGTACTTGGTAATAAGATGATTCCAATATTAGTTAACCAATGCACAAGGAAAATCCAATCTACCTCATTATTGAAGTTTTATGGTTTGAGATTTTACGGATGATATGATTTCACAAAGAGTGATTCACATGCCTTGTGTTGTTATTGTTTTGCTTGTGCGGTTCTATTAATGTCGCAACCCAATGAGATGAGGGTATTCCATCCCATGCATCATATAGACACTTGTTAGAAATCACATGCCAGGAATTCTTACCTTTCCATCTAGGGTGCATTATTTATTGCATGTTGTTGTGATAGACATTGTGTAGATTATGCATGATGTTATGATATATTCTTTGATAGAATCCCTGTTGTTTGATAATGGAATTATTTGTATTGTGCCTTGATTAAATGAACACCAAATTTTGGTTCTTGAGGCGTTATGGGCCCTCATGAATCAGAACATGGTGGATCATTGACTTGTTTCCGTTGTATATGATATGTAGGAGATGCCAAGTTTTGGTTCGCGGGGAGTATGGGCCCTCATAGATCGGAATTTGGCACCTTCAGGTCTGTTTTTCAGTGTTTTCTAGGCTTCGGTGAAGTTTCTAAGCTACTTCCCAGAAAACCCCAAATACACGGCATGTACATGACTACACACCATGTAGTTTTAAGCCATCTCTCTGACTGCGTGAGTAGAAACATGAAGTGGTGAAAAAGTTTTTAGAAACATGTTGTGTACAATCATTACACGCCGTGTAGTAGTGATCTGTGTACCCTGTCGTGTCACTAACAACACGGGTCAGGAAATCTCGTGTACTACACGTTGTGTTGGGTATGAACACGTCATGTAGTCTTGTTCTAGGTACACGGTCGTGTCATGAACAACATGGGATGGTGTTATCTCTCCTATATACGCCGTGTTTGTTCGGAACATGTGGTGTAAGGTTCATCTGTGTATCGGGCCGTATAACTAACAACACGGGTTGCCAAAACCTTGTCTAGTACACACCGAGTACTTAGTGAACACACCATGTAGTCTAGGGTTAAGAGGACCGTGTGAGTTGGCAGTGTAAAGAGACTCGGGCAGGGGTTGGAGATGAAGTAAACGCCATGTGTGCGGACAACATGCCGGGTAGCCTTGGGTGTTACACGACCAAAGGTGGTAGAAGTACATGCCCATGTGAATGGCCTTAAGGAGCACGCCCTGTAGTTTTATACATTCTATGTAGTCATTTTTATTAATCTTGAGTGTTTCTTTCTCTTATTCCCATTTTGTAAACTTGTGTTCTCTGTCCTTGATAATCCTGATCTAAGGTGTGCTTTTGATATTTCAGAGTTAGGCCTCTGAAACATCCTCCGGTCATACGTCAGCTGTCAGACGGTGATCAGACACCTGATATGGCTGATCAGGGACCTCTTGCAGATCCTCCTACTATTCCATCTTTGGCACCGGTAGTTATACCCGTTACAGGCGCCGATGCATAGTTCAGGGAGGAATTACTGAGGATGATGCATACCTTTAAGGGAGTGCCGCCTCATGCCCTGTCTATGGCTGTGGTGATGCGTGTTTTCCTGCAGCAACATTCTCCTACTCTCTTAGGGGATGGAGGACCCCAGGCTACAGAGTCGTGGCTAGAGGCCACGCTAATGATCTTCGAGCATCTGTAGATACCTACAGAGAAAAGTGTAAAGTTGGCTACATATATGCTCTGACACACCTCCAAGAGGTCGTGGGTGGTGATATCATAGTGAAAACTCCATCAAGGTATGACTAGGGATGAGTTTCGGCGCATCTTTGTTGATTACTTCTATCCAGAGACCTTGAGGGCCGACCGATCCCAGGAGTTTATGAGTCTCGTGCAGGGTACTCTTTCTGTTATGGAGTACTCGTCTCGCTTTTCTGAGCTGCAGCATTTCATGCCTATTCTAGGAGGCTATGAGTTGTTATTTTCATGGAATATATAGGATTGTCTGAGGCACAACATCCACTTGTAGGTGAACATATTCAGGATGACTTCGATATCCTTGATCGTCAACCTGGAGCTAATCATTGAGTGCAATCTGAGGGATTCCGGGGCAGTGAGCTAGGGCGGCTCAACCTCCAGAGCTAGTGTTCCTCCTTCTGATAGAAGGAAGCACGGCAGGGAGTCTTCTTGAGGAGATCAAGGTAGTCAGAATGTATCTTCGGGAATCTAGGTTGTATTCTACCAGTTTCATAGGAGTGAGCATACTAGGCCTCAGTGTTAGAGAGACCCGATGGCGTGCCGATCATATGGAAAGATGGTCCATCTTCAGCATTTTTGTCAGATCTTCTCACCTACAGCTGGGGGTCGGGGTTCTTCTATGACCCCGTGTATAGGAGATGTATCACCAGTTTATCACCAGTCTGGGAACTGGATTTCTTCTAGCCGTTCATGCAGAGGTGGAGGTCGCGGCCGTGGTGGTTAGTCACCAGGTTACCAGCGACAGCAGAGTGGATCACCTTAGAGTCGTCAGCCAGGGGTGCATGGTCGTGGTATAGGATAGACTTTCGCCATGGAGAAGACCCATCAGAAGCAGTATCCCGACCCTTCTACAGTTCGAGGTACGATTTTAGTAGCCTAAGTTTTATCTTCATCTCTTTTCGATACTGGTGCTTCGCATAGCTTTATCTCTGTTACTGTTGTGGAGAGCCTTGGGCTCTGTATCTTTTTTTCTTATTGACATGTTGAATCATAACACATCATTGGTAATGAGGAATTATATCATGCGTCAGTGTAGAGTGTTCCCTCTCGAGGTGGCAGGATTTCACTTCTTATGGGACCTATATGTCGTAGAGATGACAGGCTATGATTTCATTCCCGGTATGGACTGGTTAATTCCTTTTCAAGAATTCGTCGATTTCTATCATAGCAGGGTGAGTTTTGTTTCACTAGAGGGAGGATATTTTCTACATAGAGGTGAGTAGGATGTCTGGGTGGGTAGAGCTGGACCAGAGCATCATGGGCTAGGAGGAGTTACAGCCCAGATTTCTAGTCTTTATCTGGATGACTAGGGGAATTCGCAGTTAGACTTTCCCCCAGTGGTGGACCGTTTTAGAGACATCTTTCTAGAGGTCTTTTTAGGTTTTCCTCCAAATCATGAGGTAGAATTTTCAATTTAGTTGGTTCTAGGAGCGGCACTGGGGTCCATTTCTCCTTATAGGATGGCTACACCTGAGTTGCAGGAGCTCAAGAAGGTGTCAGAGGAGTTGCAGGAAAAGGGTTTTGTTTGACCCATTACTTCTCCTTGGGGTTTTCCTGTCCTTTTTGCGTAGAAGTAAGAGGGTACCCTTTAGATTTGTGCGGATTATCCGACGTTGAACCAGTTGACGGTCAAGAACCGATATCCCTTTCCAAGGATCGATGACTTCTTTGATCAAATTCGAGGAGCTTGGGTGTTCTCGAAGATCGATTTGAGATCTGGTTATCATCAGTTGCATGTTACAGTATTGGATATACCTATTACAGCCTTCAAGAGCAGTTATGGTCTATATGAGTATACGTTCATGCCATTAGGTCTCACGAATGCACCAATAGTTTTTATGAAACTGACGAACCGAGTGTTCCATCCATACATGGATTATTTCTTAGTGGTTTTCGTGGATGAAATCTTGGTGTACTCTCACACTCAACAAGACCATGCTACCCATCTTGAGATCATTTTGAGTACATAGAGGGAGCATCAGCTTTATGCTAAACTCTTGAAGTTCCACTTTCAGATGGATCAAATTCATTTCTTGGGTCACGTCATCTCGGAGGCAGAAGTATCAGTCAACCCAGAGAAAGTGAGAGCGGTAGTTTCTTAGGAGCAGCCGAAGAACGTCTTTGAGGTGCAGAGTTTTATAGGGCTGGCTGGATACTACATGAACTTTATTTAGGACTTATCATGCCTTACAGCACCATGGACAGGTTTGACCAAGAAAGGGGTGAAGTTCTTATGGTCAGATTCATGTCAGTCAGCCTTTCAGGAGATGAAAGGGAGGTTGACGTCAGCACTGATACTAGTCTTGCTAGATCCGGGAAAGAGCTAAACTGTTTACTGTGATACTTCTAGTATCAGACTGGGAGCTGTTCTTATGCAGGGAGACAGAGTTTTTGCATACGTGTCTCAGCAGTTGATTCCGCATGAGAGGAAATACTCGATGCATGATCTGGACTTACAAGCTATTGTTCATGCCTTACGCTGTTGGAGACACTATCTTCTGGGAGTGTACTTTGTGGTTTTCACTGAACACAAGAGTCTCAAATACATATTCACTCAGCATGAACTGAATCTGAGACAGCGCCGGTGGGTCGAGTGTCTTCAGTCCTTCAACATTGAGCTCGCCTATAGGCCTGGGAAGGGTAATGCAGTTGATGATGCGCTGAGTAAGAGAACTCAAATACATGCAGTTCAGGAGGCCAGAAGTGAGTGGTAACTTATGGATCTATTCTTTGAGATTCATTTCGAGGTGCACGATAGATAGGGGAAGACTTTCATATCTTCTTTAGCTATTACCTCTACACTTATTGATCGGGTACAGATGAGGCAGCTATCAGACTCAGAAGGCCTAGTCCAGTGAGAGAGTGTTTCAGGAAAGGACCCTCCTCCTGGATGGATAGTGGGTGAGGATGGGATCTTTCATTTCCAGGGACGCGTATGGGTTCCATTAGAAATATGTGAGGAGATGATGCGGGATTTCCATTCCTCAGTTTGGGAAGTTCATCCTGGTGTCACCAAGATGTATCGGGATCTTCATCGCCAGTATTGGTGGTTAGGTATGAAGAGAGATGTTGCTGGTTTTGTTATGAGATGTTCTACTTGTCAACAGGTGAAAGCGGAGCATCAGCGACTAACAGGTCTTTTACAGTAGTTACCCATTCCCAAGTAGAAGTGGAACGATGTCGCGATCCACTTCGTGACCGGGTTACCGAGGTCACCCCGAGGGAGTGATGTTGTTTGGGTAGTTGTCGACGGGCTTATGAAGGTTTCTCACTTCTTACCATTGAAGGAGGCATTCAATGTTGATGAGATTGGGAAGTTATACATCTGAGAGATTATACGATTGCATGGAGTTCCACAATCTATTGTTTCAAACAGGGATGCACGTTTTACTTGTCGGTTCTGGAAGGGTCTTCTGAAGGCTATAGGCACATAGGTACTTTTGAGTATAGCATACCATCCCCATACAGATGGACAGTCCAATCGTACGATTCAGGTGCTTGAGGATGTGCTCCGAGGTTGCATTCTAGACTTTGGAGGTTCTTAGGAGAAGCATATTCCTCTTGTGGATTTTTCCTATAACAACAGTTTTCAGGTGACTATTCAGATGGAACCTTATGAGGCTTTGTACGGTTGGCCATGCCGATCACCTTTGTGCTAGCTGGAGGCAGGAGAGGCAGATTTGTTGGGACCTCGTCTTGTACAGGAGACCTCAGAGCAGATAGAGTTGATTCGGAAGAGGATGGCTACAGCATAGTCTCGACATAAATCTAATGCTGACCAGCGGAGACGACCTCTGGAGTTTGAGGTCGGGGATCAGTTTTTCCTAACTATCACACCGTGGTTGGGACACAAGAGGATTCTGAGATAGGGTAAGCTTTCAATGTGGTACTTTGGGCCGATTGAGGTTTTGGTGAGATTTTCTCCCGTTGCCAATCAGTTGAAGTTACTTCAGAGGTACCGGGCTATGCACGACGTCTTCCACGTCTCTCAGCTCCGACGTTACTTTTCAGACCCGTCTCATGTCTTTCAACCTAAGGAGATTGAGCTCGAAGAAGATGTGTTTTTTTAGGATCACCCTATCCAGATTGTAGATCAAAGTATGAAGGTTCTCCATGGGAGGTCTGTTCCTCTCGTACGGGTGATATGGCAGCACGGGCAAGTACAGGACGAGACCTGGGAGAAGGAGGCCGATGTACGATAGTAGTGGTCAGAGTTATTTGGGGTATCTTCTTCTATGCCTCGCTAGGGAAATTAGGGGATGAATTTATTTAAGTGGGGAAGTTTTTAAGAACCCAGATCTTCATTTCAGGTATGTTTTTCCTTTTCTTTTCGTTTTTGAGAAAATTTGGAAAATATGGAAATTTCCAAAGTACACGTCGTTTACATTGATGCCGCATATGGTTGTGTGCTGGTCATGTCCAGACCACACACACGGTGTGTAGGGGTGATGTGGAGGCCACTTAAAGTGGATTATGGAAAGGAAAAGTATACGCCGTGTACCCCAAAAGTACACATCGTGTACTTGATGTTTTCATTAAACGGACCGGGGTCGCGCCTAATCAACAGAAACACCTTCTTCTCTAGTTTCTTCAACTGGGAGAATCCGTACGGCCACGAACATCCTCCAAGCCCCCGAGCCTCCGTCTGTTTCCCGAATCTACTGTTGTCGATTGCGTTGGAACCACATCAGTGTGCTCTTCCTTCTTCATCAGTTTCATTCCATGATTTTCCCTCTTTCTTGAGATATCGTGGGTTGAAAGTTTTGTGTGTTTTCGTAGATATACAACGTTCTAAGGATAATCAAGCCTCGTGGTTCAATTATATTGATCTCCTAGCATCCGGGTTGGTGGTTTGTGCCTTACATTTCGATGTCTTTGAGTGTTATGTGCTAATTTCCACCAATACCCGTGAACGGGGTATTGTGTGTTTACTGTTTTCCCCTGTTATTTTCCTTCCTTGCTTTTATTCTTGTGTAGAGGTAATTTGATCATGCTTGAGGATGATTTCTATGCTTGGATGTTTTTCCCATGACTTGTTCTTGTTATGAAATTTGGGTTTTTTAGCCTTTGGCCATTATACCTATTTTCCATGCCTTGTGATAGTAAGATTGAATGATATTCATGACATTCTTGTTGTTATGTATAATGGTTAGCCAAGTAGCTCTACAGGTGTACATTTCCATTATATAATTATTATGCACTAACTGGCATGAGACTATGAGAACCTGGTGCTATAGACTATAAGGGATAGACCGAGTGACCTTCCCAGAGAGTCTTGAATATTATAGACTACTAGAGGGCAGACCGAGTGAGCTTCTTCAGAGAGTCGTGGAAATTATAAACTATAGGGGATAGACCAAGTGAGCTTCCAATAGAGTCTTGGATATTATAGACTACATGAGATAGACTGAGGGAGCTTCGCAAAGTGTCTTTATTTTGTTTTAATTTCATTAAAATCTTTCTAGGATATATAAGGAATCGACTGAGTGAGATTCCTTAGAGAGTCTATGATAGACCTAAGAATATAGAGGAATTGACCAAGTGAGCTTCCTCAGAGAGTTTTTAGACATTGGGGCTATGAGAGCGTTAGACCACGTGATCTACCTCAGAGATTCCCTGACTACCATAGACTATAATGGGAATTGACCGAGTGAGATTCCCCAAAGAGTCTTATAATTTCGTATGACCAAACCGTAGGGGTTAGGATGAGTTCACTACCCAGAGGGTTGTTGGTATTTCTTGGATAGGACAAGAGGGTTTGGATGCGAGTAATTCTCAGAGGGGTTCCTGTCATGGTAAGCTATTTGCTTCAGGGCTGCTTATTGTTCTGTGGATTTATTACGGTTCTCAAACATCATTTTACTGCTTGCTGATTACTTCATGCTATTTACTGTTACTGTTTACTGCTTGTTGTACTATTACCTTCCATATTCTCACTGACTGTTAGGCATATATCTTTGGGTGGTTTCCTACTGGGATTTAGTCCCACACCCTATTTGGGTCATGCTTTTGGGCCCAAACAGACTGTTTTTGCAGGTATAGACAAGGGCAAGCACCCTTTGAATTCTAGTACTTGATTTCTTTGGAGCAGGAGAGCATGGGACCAAGCTTAGGCTTGAGATGCTGAAAAGCTGTTTATCTTTTATTTTGTACTTGTTTTGGTACTGTTTGTACTTCCAGCATTATGAACTGTTTGGCTATTTTCCTAGATATGTATCATGCATCATCTCATATATACATATGTAATCCAGTTGTTTATCGTTTTAGTCTTCCACTATTTACATGTTCATTGTTGTTGGATTTTTACTACTTCCACTATTTCATGTTTTTTTTACTTCTATTGTGTACTCTACCAATGAGGGCATAGTTTCCCCACTATCAAACCCAAGGTCCTCACTGCTAGTCGGCAGCCTCTGGCATTTGGGGAAATACGCTTGAGACCATGTGACCAACCGAGTACGGGGCGCCTTTGGGTGTCTTTTGGAACCGGGAAGTTACATCATGATACTTCTTGGGATTGGTTCTTTCTCAGGGCATGATCTGTTAAACTATTGGTTTGGATTTTGCATGTCCACAAGTTCCCTATTTATGTAGTTTTCAGTCAGTTATGATTTTCCTTATTTTTTCTCAGTATTTTGGTATTCTAAAATAAAAAATGTTTTTTGGAAAAAAAATTAAAAAAAATTGGGACATGATTTTATTTTAAAATCTAGATTTGGGTTTAAAATTGCGTTTGGAAGTTGGTTTTGATAATTTCCAAACATACATGGAATGAAATGGATTTTAAATTGGAACTGAAATGGTGATTTTTAAATGAGGATTTTAGTATTTATTTTTATGATTGGATTATGAGATTGATGTTTTGGATTGAAATTTCCATTTTGAATTGATTTTGATTTAGTTTATTGTTTTTATTTAGTATGGAGTATATTATCCAGAGGGATCTGAAAGGTTTCTAGAGAGTCTCCTCTAGTTGTTGAACCTACCCAAACTCCCAGTGCAATACATGAGTAAATTTATCACACTTTGAAGCTATTTATATTTGAACTTTATAGTCTATTATACGAATGGAAAGGACTGAGAGACTATGTTGTTTTGTTTCAATTATTTGGGAACTCTAAAAGCCACAAGGGTATGAGATGTTACAGTTTTATTTGATGGACTGACATTGGATCAGCGTAAAGTGATCGTCCCATCATCATTGGATGTTTGGAGTTTTGGGAAGTGATTAAGAAGAAAATTATCTAATGGATAATATATGTGGGGTTGAAGTTGAAGAAAGGTGAAGAGCACTGGGGTATTCATAAAGGTCATCAGACTATAAAGTCATATGTTGAACACGTGAAATAGATAGTTTATTTGTCTATAGAGGTAGGATCAAAGGATTAAGTGAAAGATCTTATATTCTTATGGGGTCATTAGTCGAAGAGAAAAGGGAAATTTCTCTCATCTAGGGATGTCCTATTTGAGAATCTAATGGATGAGGCATTTTTATCTGAGTTTCATCCTAGTGTGTAGTCTATAGAAGTTAGAAATCCAGCATCCCTTGGAACTCATGATGGTTCCCCTTCTAATTAGAAGAGTGTTCTAAAAGAAACTATTTCTATAAATTATACTTTATTTTTTCTGATTCATCAGACCAGTCACTAATTTTATTCTTGTTTTGGCATTTCAGGACATAAAATATCTTGTTCCATCATCATCTAAAGGATTTTGATCTATATGGTTGTTTAGTTTACTTTGAGTGTGTTTTCAAGTAGTGTTTCTTAAATATTTAGTACTGATGGAAGGATACCATCACCTAGATGTTGTCGGAGGGGGTTTTTCCCCTCATTTTGTCCCTATAATCCTATTATGGATGGTTTAAGATCTTATTCATGTAGTTTTCTTTATTTCATAACATCCTTATTATTCAATGGATCTTGGTAAATTTGTATTCATGGAATTTTTATAGTGGTTCATTTTGGATGTTAATAATTAAATGGTTATCATTTATGGGGATCAGTTTTGATTTGGTTTTGTATTTATTCTTGTATTCTTGTTTCATATGGAAAAGAATAATCATGTATTATCCGGATTTTTGGTTTGAAATTTTCTATTTGGTCCTTATATGTTGGGTGTTTATTCGTGAAAGTGTAATTTTAAATGTTGGGGAGTCCTGAGAAATTGTTATTTGGTATCATCTAGTGTTGGTTCAATGTTATTTAATTTGTTGAAAGGTCAATAATAGGATCATGGTTTTTTTCCTCATTTGGTTTTGGAGTTCAGTCTTGTTCCTCATTTGGCTAGTTGACATTCTAGGGGTAGAGAGTTAGCTTTTGGGGATAAAATTCACAACTCGGTCTCAGATTCCATTTATTTCATATATATTTATATTTTTATTATTTTTTTACCACTTTTATGGTTTGGGTTGAGTTCCTAGTGATATTTTTTATTTTTTACAGTATTCGTGGTCTTTTTCCTTTTGTATAGTTAGTGTGCACAACTTGGTGAGAAAATATGTGTCTGGTAAAGGTAGATGTTGTTTCTAATTCATTTTGTTTTTACACAGTTTTTTTAGAATAACCATGATATAGTCTATCCCAAACTGTGTGAGGAATTAAAGTAGTCATGCTTCTCTTTAGTGGTGTTTGGGATAAGGTTCCTGACTTGTACGTCATTAGGAGAAACTGTTTGGAAATAATTTGAGTTCCTTTATAATTTTGAAAAATAAAATTTTCACATTTATAACATGGTTTCTCAAAAAATACAACTAGACCATGTGTGTTTCCACTTATTCTAGTAGGTTGTTCATGGTTGGTGCATAGTTTCAATAACCTTGCAGTCAAACCGTGTGACAGGACAATGTTCTTAAAAGAATAAAATTACATCTATAATCACTTATATATTAATCCTATTTCAGGATCCCCATCCCTTTCTCATTTGTATCATACCTAAGGACTTCCAAAACCATCCTTCCATGCCTCTATTTGATTCATTCATTCTCCTCCAAGACTTTTAGTGGTGTTCCTTTGGGTTTTTTGGTGTTTTCCTCCTATCTTCTTCTCTACCTCTCTTGGTTCCTTTGTTTTTCATTTTGGGGTTCTCTTTTGGATGAACACTAGGGTTGGAGAGGTGATGTTTGTTTGTCTTTTCTAAGATTCTTGGTTGATTGGGTTTCCTTGGATCTTTATCTTCCTTATCTGAGTGTTTCATTGTGTTCACACAATGTTGAGTTATGTGTCTCCATCCATTTCATTTCCCAAACATTCCAATCGATTCTTGAGTATTTATAATTCATTTTGAAATGTTTGATTCATTATTTTGATGTCTTCATATAGATTATTTTTGGGTTTTCACACAAGTAAGTTGATGAAAAAGTGCTTTCAATTTTTTTTTAATATTATGTATATAAATATAGTAATTTATGGTGTCTGATAAAATGTCATTTTGTTTTAGAAAATGAAATTGATTATTTTGAGATGGTTTTTCTTTTTTATCATTTGTAGTTTGGTGAATCATGAGTTGAGCTTTCTATATAGGTTTTAGTTCCTTTTTATGGTTTGGATCTTGTGTGTGTATCCTTGTAATTGGTTTTAATTATGTTTTTATTATTTAATTGGAACTTTTGGTATTTGAATGGATGTTATTATATTTTTCATTGCATATTATCATATACATATGTGAATGGGGTGCACATATGGATAGAAACACACATGATAGTGACAAACTATAAAATAAAATGAATATCACGAACAAAATTTTCAAAATAAGGTATTGAGATATAATACCAGTAAGAAGCCACCCAATTTCAGGTGTCAATCAGTCACTAAATATATA
This sequence comes from Viscum album, assembly GCA_963277665.1. Classification (NCBI taxonomy): domain Eukaryota; kingdom Viridiplantae; phylum Streptophyta; class Magnoliopsida; order Santalales; family Viscaceae; genus Viscum; species Viscum album. The sequence continues at coordinate 1,343,561,366 of OY728123.1, forward strand.
TAACAGTGTGCAGGAAAAATATAATAATTAAATAATGTACTAAAATGTAAACATCTTATATGGTCTAGGTTCTCATTTTTAGTCAATTTTAATTAATCAAATTCATTTAAAAGATATGTTTCTTATTTAATAATCAAGACTATTTCTATAAGGCCCCAGCCTTAAACCTTACTTAATCTTGAGTTATTACAAGATTACACATTGAGGATCTTTTCAGGTTTAGAGTTTTAGAGAATTAGATCATGAAACTTGCATTACATTCCACATTTAAACAAAGTGGTTACATAACAGACTGTATTCATTCTTCCCATCAACGGGAACATATTGAAAATAAAACATGGATTCTATCTTAATACATCCTTGACTCTATAATCTTATCATGTACCTTTCCCTTGACCTGAAAAAACATTTCAAAAACTTGGGATGAGCATAAAAAGCTCAGTAAGGGATATAAAAGTATGGAAAGGAAACATGAGTTCATATATACATAAGAATGAAATCATAATTTACCCATAAAACATAGGCACTTTAACCTACCTCATCAAATCATGAATAAATCATAGAAATCATAAGACATAAAGGTAACTTGAGGCATTCATAACATTCTTACGTAGGTAGTAACCCTCTTGGTTACGTTTGGAATACCCATCACAGTATATTCCCTAAAATCTCTTCGGAGAAACCTTAACGATTCACTCCTTCACGTTACCCAATGCATTGGAGAGCTATATCGGGCTCACCCGCCCTTAGTTTATCACGGAACCACCCGTTCTTCATAACTATGCCCAATAACCATAAAATAATCGTATCACATAAAGATGAGTAAAGGAAACATAACATTTCCACATTTCAATCACAATATAACATTTTAGGATATTGAAATAATGAATCCATTCAAAAAGAAACCATTTCCAAAACCATTTAAAACATTTAATAAAGAGATTTTTGAATCAAAGTGTACCATACCACCTTGAAGCTTTTAACATCTTAAACCATTAATAACCATATAAATAAATCCTTAAAACCATTTTGAAAACATGGATATTAATAAGAACAAATAATTAAAACATTTAAAATGACATTTTGGTTAAAGGGGTTTTACCAAAATTAGAGACACTTGAATACAATAATTGAGGAATAACATTTAGTCATAACTTTATAATATCATGAGAATAAATGGATTCATGATATAATACTCCAAAGGACAGTATATACACCATATAAGAGTGAATTGGTTCATAACAACAATGAACTCTCAATAGAAATGTCAAATGTGATGAAATCCATTGTAAAGAAGGTATCCTTAAATTAAGGATAAATCAATCTCATAAATATGTGTGAAAAATATAAATACACCCAATATAAGTGGATATTAAGTGCAAAACAATCAAAGGTTATTCACACATATTCAAAGGATGACATATTCAATAACTACATGTTGAACCCAAAGAAGTAGAAATTGGGTTAAAAAGTTCCCTTGACAGCCTAACGGCATCACATAAAAATGAGTTGATGAGAGATAAAAAGTGTATCTCATCACATGGACATAAAATTTACATCAATAAGGATATATGATAACATATCCCAATATAACAATGTGTAAATTAAAAGACCCAACAAAAGAAGTCTTTTAAAAAGGAGGAGGGTGAAATGTTCCCTTACCGACTTGGGTATCTTTCAAAACATACACCCCATGAAAGAAGGACAATAGATCATTGATGTAAATACTCATAAACGAAAGTATATTACACAAAGAGTAGAATAATGGGCAGTACATACACCACTCAATGGAATTTGTGGCAAATGTAGCATAAATCTCACGGGAATAAAAGTGAGATGAAAAATCCCTTACAAAAACTCGGCAGCCTAACGGCGCCACATAAAACTTCCAAATATGGATTGATGAGATCAAATAGGGTATCTAATCACATTAAAATAAAATTTACAACAAGAGGAATATAAAATAACATCCCCCAAGATTACAAAGAGGAGCTTAAAAGAAGTGACATAAAGGAGAGTACTTAAAAAGAAAGAGAGAGGTTAGATCTCTTACGAAAGTTCGGCAGCCTAACGGCGCCACTCAAAACTTCCAAAATGGATTGATGAGAGAGAATAGGGTCTCTCATCACCTGAACATAAAAATTACAGTAAGTTTAATATAAAATAACATCCCAAAAACAAGAAAGTTTAGCTTTAGAGGGAATGACATAAAAGAGTGTACTTAAAAAGAAAGAGAGGAGTAAGATCCCTTACCTCGGGTCCGACTTGACTTGATCGTTCTTTAATCTCCTGAATAATAAACTTGAGTTAATTTCTACTTCCTTAAGAACAATTTTCAAGTTCATTATTACTTTTATATCACTTATTACCATCTCATAAACATTATGTAATCATTTAAGTTAATAATATTTGTTTTGCCGATATTTGGTTCTTAAGTCGAAAGTGGACTTCTTACAATTACATGTTGTTCATGTGGTCAAATGTTTATTATATCCAGAATTGTATTCATGATTTAGATATAATATATGTCATATATATCCAGTACATGCATGAATTTATAACATTACATAATCATTTAGAGGTAAGAAATGAAATGCACCGTTCATGGAGACGGTAAGCCGTACGTACGCATGAGCGCTACTTTCATTTCTATTTCGTATTTTATAGAATTGAATAATAATGATATAAAGGTATATTATAATTCCAGTATAATATCATATATAATATCATAGTTCCATCCTTTATACGTCCCACATATGGTATTTAACGAATCAAATCGCTTTGAGGGGGCGGTAGTCCGCACTTCCTTAAATGAAGATATCGCGTTTACCCATAATGGAAACCATAAAGGTATGACCAAAATGAAAAAAACAGAAGCTTAAGGAAAACATAAGCATATTATATATCATATATAAAAATAGTGACATCATAATGGCCACCTTTGAAGGTGTTAAATGAGTATTGAACAATCATCGTTTCGGGAGGCAGAATTTCTCCATCCACAGAAACCGTATGTTCTTTAACAATTTTATGTAGTTGTGTGGGAGTGTAGCTCGAATAAATATTATAACAACATCCTAGTATATTGAAGATACTGGTGTTGTTACAAAAGAAATAAATAAAAAGAGTTTAGGGGGTTGGAGAAGCAAAATAAAACAAATGAACATGAGAGAATGAATTACCTTTAAAAGTGTATCTCCTTTTGTTTTGAGCCTAAAGGCTTCCTTTGAAAGGATTCAGACCAAAGGGAAAACTCTAGGATGAGGAGAGGGGTTCGGAGAGAGTAAATGGGCAGGGGTTGGCCGAGCCAAAGGCTTGAGGAGTGTGTGAAATGAGGTAGAGGTGGGGGCCTTTTATAAGAGGAGAGGAGGGGCACTTTTGGAAAGTAAAGAAATATTACTTTATTTGAAAATGTGTTTCGGTTTTAAAAGGTCCCACATTGATATAATTCGTGGATAAGGTGATAAGGCTTCTAAATCCACTCATCCAATTGGTTTTGGACATGTGTAGGTTGTAGATTTTACATTATCTTTCCATTTTATTTAAATCGTTAAATAATGATGTCATCGCTGCATCATTATTATGTCATAAATAATTTAATTTATTTAATGTCTAAAAATTATATAAAAAAATACTATGATGTAGGAAATCTTTTTATCTTTCCAATGAATATTTATAATCAAAACGATGACTTGTATAACCCCACTTAAAAATTGTTTTAGTAAAACATTTCATGTCTCTTTCAATTTTACTTTTACATTAAATAAAATGTTATTTATGTCATTTCCCAACCAAAGTGTCTCCATGGGGTCCCCAAGTTGGCCCATGGCTTGTCTTGGTCGGCCATGACTCACCCAATAGGTGTAGGACAAGTGTCATGGTGTTTTCACATTCTTATAATATCATTTTTACCTTAAATTACACTAATTACCTCTAATCGCGATTAAAAACTTAATAAGTTACTATTCACCAAAAAATTATTTTTATCCCATTGAACCACATTTTACTTCTTAATGACAACCATGTATGTCGGATTTTTGAAAATCAAAACACAATGATGGAAAAATTTCATTTAAACAGAAAAATCAGTTTTTATAAGCACCACTTAGTGGTTTCACTATTCATAAAAAATTGAAGTTTTTCAGAAAAATCCCAAAAATTCACCCTAATATATATTTGATATTCCGAAATCAAAAATGAAGTCTATTTTAAAAAATTAAAAACATATTAGTCACATTAATTAATTTAATAATTAAATCTTGTTGTCAGAGCAAATAGTGTGTTTTTATAAAACAATAAGTATCAAAATATTGACACTAGTTTAAGTCTGATTTCAAAGTGAAATTAATTCCAATGACCACTATTGGATTTAATGGTAAAAATATTTTCTAATTTCACTTTAAAACCAATTCAAAATATTATCTAGTAATATAAATAAATTAGATTAAAAAGAGGTTTTGAATTAAAACACAACATTCTACACTATTCATTAAAAAATTAACTTTATCAGAAAAATACCAAAAAATTACACAAAGTAAAATTTGATGTCCCGATTCTTAATAAGATTTTTATTTGGTCCAAAAGAATGTGTAAGAGTGATCAAAACTATATTTAATGACAGTTCTCCATTAAAAGGCGATAAGTGAACCTTTAGTGAAAACTAGGGCATATACACCTAAAATTTAATTCTTTCCGTATTTTAAGCCTTTAGCTTTTATTGGATAAATGTAAAAACATTAAAAAACATATATAATCATATTTTAGTTATTTATATCCATTCCCTCCATTATAACAGCTACATGTTAACTACCATTTAAAATAATATTATTTTATTATTAGAGTGCAACGTAAGATTTCCAAGAAACTCGTTGTTGCGTGTTGGGTACGCCATCGAGCATAGCGTCCCCTTTAAAGTCATATTAATATTTTCTTCACAAATATGGATAAATAAGAAAATGTCATATTCTTTATTTACCTAGGGTGTTACATCCTTCCCCCCTTTTGGGAATTGCGTCCTCGTAATTTTTAAAATTGCGCTTGGAAACATCCTTGAAAGTCCCACATCGGAACAAGAGTTGGTAAAACAAACACTTTAAAATAAAGAAAGATAAGTACAAAGGTCACCCGAGTTAACCCATACTAGGATTCCAAGTATGAAAATATGGACATGGAGGAGAAAACATAGGTTCATGTTCTCGTGGAGAGTGATAGAAAACATGTTTAGGAGAAAGTTAACCATGAGAAAATCACAAACTTGTGATGGGTTAAACGGTATTCGATTCCCCAGTAGGAAAATTTAATAGACAACATTTTTGTTTTAAGTTACTTTTTATTGAGGAATTTATTCATAAGGAAGCATAATCACTTATCATGTTGACTTTCAACTTTTACTAGATTCCTTAGTCAAACTCATATTTTTTCTAAAATATGAGTATTTAGGGAGACTTGTTCGCATTAAGAGTACTTTAATCGACTTCTAGAGAATCACCTAATCCCCAAAAGAGAACTATATAAATCCCATATATTTTGGCTTTAACCAAAACCAAAACCAAAACCAAAAAGGTTAGTACAAGATCAGATAATCCAGAAAAGGATAACCCTTTATAAAAAGAAAATCTATTCTTAATCTCAAAATTTGTCCAAAAAAACACAAAGTTCAACGAGGACCATCCGATAAACAATTTGTCCATAAAATTCTTCAAAGTAAACCAATATAATATTGAAACCCAAATATTTGAAGGATTTAGTCACATAGTCTTCCAAGTTAAATCGTAACATTTATCTCCAAACCATATCAGTTGCTCCTAAAGTCTCATTTTGAAAAGTAATTAACCTAATAACATATCCTCCATGATATGTTAATCATTTTCATAAATAACCCAAAATCAACTTACTCTTAATTCATAAAATCATATAACTAGAATGAATCAGTCAAACTAACCAGGTAATTCACGTAGTCCAGTGGTAGGCGATAAATACCAGTCGCACTTTGGTTGTGGGTTCGATTCCCGCAGCTTTGTCCGACGCGACGGGTTGTCACACGGTCTGCGTGTTGTCCTTTTTCCAAAACTATATAATTCTCAAAACATTCCCCAAAACGCGATAAAATCTTCAAAAATATTAATAACATATTTTAACCTCAATTCTATCTCATGCCTTTCACTTCAATCATAACATTTAGTAACCCATAATTTCCTCAAAAGTAAGGATCATATAAACCCAAATGATTCTTTATAACTATGTCCACAAAAGAAATGATAACTATTCCTTGGATAAAATTTGCCTATATTAAACATCAGGGTTACACATAATATAAAAAGTCTTCTAATGTAACCCCATCATCAAAAGAGACTTGATACTCTTAAGAATTTCACCATAACTCTTGAAGCCCTTATATGTTGACATCTTACTCATTCAACATTCTTCATGATCCATTATCCATTCCTTTCCAACCTATTCTGAAATACCTCTTTCCTACAAAAAAATCATGAATCATATCCTAAGATTCCAAAATAAGAAAACAATAGTCATGAAATAGTACATACCTTTGATTGGTCATTGTCAGTTTCTTCATCCTCAATCGGAATGACATTTGGTATTGGTAAACGAATATTGGTACGCTCTTGGTGACCCCATTCACGAAACTTCTTCATAGGACATGTGTTTGTATAATGACCATGAACACCACATTTAAAACATTCAATTGATCCCTCAGAAAGAACTTCTTTCCCTTTCCTCGAGTCAACTGGATGCTTCCTTTTTCCATGGAAGGTTCTTGCTTTATGACCTTCATTTCCACATCTATAGCATATTTCTGTCCCTTTGAAACATTTTCCTAGGTGTTTCTTTCCACATCTTTGACACATAGGATTTTGAACACACTTACCTTTATGATTATTACCTATACTTCCATAGGGATTTGTTTCTTGCATATATGATGCCTTAGAGAAATCTCCAAGGTTTAGGTGGTCAATCATGACTCCAGATAGTTGGTTGAGGATAATCAAAAGAGTTCTCATTGCAGCTCCCATATCATTCAGTTGCTTGCTCAAAAAACTGTCACAGTTTCCTTCACATCCACTATTACTTTGGTGCCTGCTAGATCGAGCCATTTACTAAAACCAAAAAGGTCAGTGTGAGTATATCAACAAAACCATCATGTACTAATGAGTAATATAAACAATAAGATATACTTACTCATTCAATTTATCTAAAACTAAGACTCTTTCTGAAATCCTAACCATTATGGTAATTTCACTTATTCTTAAAGAATACCCTAACCTCTAAAGTTATCTAAACCGACCTTTGATACCAACTATAAGGCCCCAGCCTTAAACCTTACTTAATATTGAGTTATTACAAGATTACACATTGAGGATCTTTTCAGGTTTAGAGTTTTAGAGAATTAGATCATGAAACTTGCATTACATTCCACATTTAAACAAAGTGGTTACATAACAGACCGTATTCATTCTTCCCATCAACGGAAACATATTGAAAATAAAACATGGATTCTATCTTAACACATCCTTGACTCTATGATCTTATCATGTACCTTTCCCTTGACCTGAAAAAACATTTCAAAAACTTGGGATGAGCATAAAAAGCTCAGTAAGGGATATAAAAATATGGAAAGGAAACATGAGTTCATATATACATAAGAATGAAATCATAATTTACCCATAAAACATAGGCACTTTAACCTACCTCATCAAATCATGAATAAATCATAGAAATCATAAGACATAAAGGAAACTTTAGGCATTCATAACATTCTTACGTAGGGAGTAACCCTCTTGGTTACTTTTGGAATACCCATCACAGTATATTCCCTAAAATCTCTTCGGAGAAACCTTAACGTTTCACTCCTTCGCGTTACCCAATGCATTGGAGAGCTATATCGTGCTCACCCGCCCTTAGTTTATCACGGAACCACCCGTTCTTCATAAGAATGCCCAAGAACCATAACATAATCGTATCACATAAAGATGAGTAAAGGAAACATAACATTTCCACATTTCAATCACAATATAACATTTTAGGATATTGAAATAATGAATCCATTCAAAAAGAAACCATTTCCAAAACCATATAAAACATTTAATAAAGAGATTTTTGAATCAAAGTGTCCCATACCACCTTGAAGCTTTTAACATCTTAAACCATTAATATCCATATAAATAAATCCTTAAAACCATTTTGAAAACATGGATATTAATAAGAACAAATAATTAAAACATTTAAAATGACATTTTGGTTAAAGGGGTTTTACCAAAATTAGAGACACATGAATACAATAATTGAGGAATAACATTTAGTCATAACTTTATAATATCATGAGAATAAATGGATTCATGATATAATACTCCAAAGGACAGTATATACACCATATAAGAGTGAATTGGTTCATAACAACAATGAACTCTCAATAGAAATGTCAAATGTGATGAAATCCATTGTAAAGAAGGTATCCTTAAATTAAGGATAAATCAATCTCATAATTATGTGTGAAAAATATAAATACACCCAATATAAGTTGATATTAAGTGAAAAACAATCAATGGTTATTCACACATATTCAAAGGATTACATATTCAATAACTACATGTTGAACCCAAAGAAGTCGAAATTGGGTTAAAAAGTTCCCTTGACAGCCTAACGGCATCACATCAAAATGAGTTGATGAGAGATAAAAAGTGTATCTCATCACTTGGACATAAAATTTACATCAATAAGGATATATGATAACATATCCAAATATAACAATGTGTAAATTAAAAGACCCAACAAAATAAGTCTTTTAAAAAGGAGGAGGGTGAAATGTTCCCTTACCGACTTGGGTATCTTTCAAAACATACACCCCATGAAAGAAGGACAATAGATCATTGATGTAAATACTCATAAACGAAAGTATATTACAAAAAAAGTATAATAATGGGCAGTACATACACCACTCAATGGAATTTGTGGAAAATGTAGCATAAATCTCACGGGAATAAAAGTGAGATGAAAAATCCCTTACAAAAACTCGGCAGCCTAACGACGCCACATAAAACTTCCGAATATGGATTGATGAGATCAAATAGGGTATCTCATCACATTAAAATAAAATTTACAGCAAGAGTAATATAAAATAACATCCCCCAACATTACAAAGAGGATCTTAAAAGAAGTGACATAGGGGAGAGTACTTAAAAAGAAAGAGAGAGGTTAGATCTCTTACGAAAGTTCGGCAGCCTAACGGCGCCACTCAAAACTTCCAAAATGGATTGACGAGAGAGAATAGGGTCTCTCATCACATGAAGATAAAAATTACAGTAATTTTAATATAAAATAACATCCAAAAAACAAGAAAGTTTAGCTTTAGAGGGAATTACATAAAAGAGTGTACTTAAAAAGAAAGAGAGGAGTAAGATCCCTTACCTCGGGTCCGACTTGACTCGATCGTTCTTTAATCTCCTGAATAATAAACTTGAGTTAATTTCTACTTCCTTAAGAACATTTTTCTAGTTAATTATTACTTTTATATCACTTATTACCATGTCATAAACCTCATGTAATCATTTAAGTTAATAATATTTGTTTTGCCGATATTTGGTTCTTAAGTCGAAAATGGACTTCTTACAATTACATGTTGTTCATGTGGTCAAATGTTTATTATATCCAGAATTGTATTCATGATTTAGATATAATATATTTCATATATATCCAGTAAATTCATGCATTTATAACATTACATAATCATTTAGAGGTAAGAAATGAAATGCACCGTTCATGGAGACGGTAAGCCGTACGTACGCATGAGCGCTACTTTCATTTCTATTTCGTATTTTATAGGATTTAATAATAATGATATAAAAGTATATTATAATTCCAGTATAATATCATATATAATATCATAGTTCCATCCTTTATACGTCCCACATATGGTATTTAACGAATCAAATCACTTTGAGGGGGCGGTAGTCCGCACTTCCTTAAATGAACATATCGCGTTTACCCATAATGGAAACCATAAAGGTATGACCAAAATGAAAAAAAACAGATGCTTAAGGAAAACATAAACATATTATATATCATATATAAAAATATTGACATCATAATGGACACCTTTTAAGGTGTTAAATGAGTATTGAACAATCATCGTTTCGGGAGGCAGAATTTCGCCATCCACAAAAACCGTATGTTCTTTAACCATTTGATGTAGTTGTGTGGGAGTGTAGCTCGAATAAATATTATATCAACATCCTAGTATATTTAAGATACTGGTGTTGTTACAAAAGAAATAAATAAAAAGAGTTTAGGGGGTTGGAGAAGAAAAATAAAACAAATGAACATGAGAGAATGAATTACCTTTAAAAGTGTAACTCCTTTTGTTTTGAGCCTAAAGTCTTACTTTGAAAGGCTTCTTACCAAAGGGAAAACTATAGGATGAGGAGAGGGGTTTGGAGAGAGTAAATGGGCAGGGGTTGGCCGAGCCAAAGGCTTGAGGAGTGTGTGAAATGAGGTAGAGGTGGGGGCCTTTTATAAGAGGAGAGGAGGGGCACTTTTGGAAAGTAAAGAAATATTACTTTATTTGAAAATGTGTTTCGGTTTTAAAAGGTCAAACATTGATATAATTCGTGGATAAGGTGATAAGGATTCTAAATCCACTCATCCAATTGGTTTTTCCCATGTGTAGGTTTTAGATTTTACATTATCTTTCCATTTTATTTAAATCGTTAAATAATGATGTCATCACTGCATCATTATTATGTCATAAATAATTTAATTTATTTAATGTCTAAAAATTATAAAACAAATACTATGATGTAGGAAATCTTTTTATCTTTCCAATGAATATTTATAATAAAAAAGATGACTTGTATAACCCCACTTAAAAATTCTTTTAGTAAAACATATCATGTTTGTGTCAATTTTACTTTTACATTAAATAAAATGTTATTTATGTCATTTCCCAACCAAAGTGTCTCCATGGGGTCCCCAAGTTGGCTCATGGATTGTCTTGGTCGGCCATGACTCACCCAATAGGTGTAGGACAAGTGTCATGGTGTTTTCACATTCTTATAATATCTTTTTTACCTTAAATTACACTAATTACCTCTAATCGCGATTAAAAACTTAATAAGTTACTATTCACCAAAAAATTATTTTTATCCCATTGAACCACATTTTACTTCTTAATGACAACCATGTATGTCGGATTTTTTAAAATCAAAACACAATGATGGCAAAATTTCATTTAAACGGAAAAATCAGTTTTTATAAGTACCACTTAGTGGTTTCACTATTCATCAAAAATTGAAGTTTTTCAGAAAAATCCCAAAAATTCACCCTAAGCTATATTTGATATTCCGAAATAAAAAATGAAGTCTATTTTAAAAAATTCAAAACATATTAGTCACATTAATTAATTTAATAATTAATTCCTGCTGTCAGAGCAAATAGCGTGTTTTTATAAAACAATAAGTATCAAAAGATTGACACTAGTTTAAGTCTGATTTCAAAGTGAAATTAATTCCAATCACCACTATTGGATTTAATGGTAAAAATATTTTCTAATTTCACTTTAAAACCAATTCAAAATATTATCTAATCATATAAATAAATTAGATTAAAAAGAGGTTTTGAATTAAAACACAACATTCTACACTATTCATTAAAAAATTAACTTTATCGGAAAAATACCAAAAAATTACACAAAGTAAAATTTGATGTCCCGATTCTTAATAAGAGTTTTATTTGTTCCAAAAGAATGTATAAGGGTGATCAAAACAATATTTAAGGACAGTTCTCCATTAAAAGGCGATAAGTGAACCTTTAGTGAAAACTAGGGCATATACACCTAAAATTTAATTCTTTCCGTATTTTAAGCCTTTAGCTTTTATTGGATAAATGTAAAAACATTAAAAAACATATATAATCATATTTTAGTTATTTATATCCATTCCCGCCATTATAACGGCTACATGTTAACTACCATTTAAAATAATATTATTTTATTATTAGAGTGCAACGTAAGATTCCCAAGAAACTCGTTGTTGCGTGTTGGGTATGCCATCGAGCATAGCGTCCTCTTTAAAGTCATATTAATATTTTCTTCACAAATATGCATAAATAAGAAAATGTCATATTCTTTATTTACCTGGGGTGTTACAATTTCATTCTAATAAACTTAACACAATCATTCCATATCATCTAATTATGATGTATAGAGACTTTTCATAAAGCCCAGCATCCCCCAGAATTACATGTACCCAATGATGAAAAAATAGGCCATACTAAAAGTATATGTCAAGACCGAATCAAAGATTTTTCGTTGGATTAGAAGATGCATCATATATAAAACATCATTCATTATTCATTTAAAAACATTCTAATCCATGTAATTCTTAATTTTGGAATCCTTTTATCACTCTAGGTGTAATATAAATCAACACCCTATAGGCCCATCTATGGCAATTCTAAAGAACCCAAGCATCCCTCTATGTGTGGTGTGACATCTCTTCCATTGATTTATGTCTTTATAGGTCCACTAAGGGATCCCAATTATCACCAATGAAAAAATATCAATGTCTTTTGAGTCCATCCTTGGCATTATCATATGAATCCATTCAGCACATTTCATATAATTCAAGCCTTAGAGTCTGTCCTTGGTCATCCACTATAGAGTCCATATATCACTCATGCATAATAAATTTTCAAGTCAATTCAATATATCCATGTAATTATCATTTGGATCCATGCTTCAACCATGTAAAAAAATAATTAAATATCATATTTAATTAATCAATTAAATTTATTCATGTTATGGTCATTACCAATAACATTCAATTCAAACATCACCCAAAAGGTGGCTAAAGACATGGGCCAAACATCGAAGGATTTCCTCTCAAATAATCACATGTTAAGATCTTTAGAAAGAGTAATTAATGCTTTGAAAAGTAATTATTTTTGAATATTCTCTATATAACTCACTTGGTGACATCAATAAAAAGAGGCAATTCAAGCTTAAAAAATCTTTTATAAGGCAAGATAAAGGGTTATCTTCAAATCACATCCTCATTTTTTAATAAATTCAAATTCAATTGATATTCATATAAAATTCACATATAAAATCATAGTTCAAATCATCTATTTGGTTTATAATTAGATTCATAATTTACATCCCATGACAAGGGATAAAATGGGACACACAAGGTATTAATTTCTAAGATCCATCCATGGTGGTCATGTTCAAATAACCATCACACCCAAAGGGGTTTTTCTTTTTCCAAGGTATAAAACCTATAACAAAAAAATTACTTCCCCTTTAATTACATAGGATATCGTAATCAATTCAAGGACATAATTTCATTTCAAAGCAATTCCTAGAAATTGGGTGTATGAAACTACGATATATATATATAACTTGACTTTTAGTTAAATGAACAACAACACCTTCCTTATGTTTGTAGTTGATAGATCTTCTAGTATCTGCTCATTATTTGACAAGGATTAGGAGAAAATCAAAGAACCGGTAAAGAACGTAATAATGGGGAATATTATCATGCACCTAAACAGAACATCAAATATACATTTTAATGAAGAATGGTCAAAATTAATTGATTATTCACCTATGTGAATCCAATGAGATGAAAAATGCATGAATAAGAATTTGGATATAGGAGATACAAAAATCTGATAATTGTCTTCAAGGGAGCTATCAAGGGATCCCAACTACTATGTTGGAGAAAAAAATATTTAAAATATAATTACATTTTATGAATTAAATATGGTAAAAATGGAATTTAAAAAAAATTTGGGTAGCATGGTTTTTGTGGGTGGTTTGATATATGGAAGGGTAACCACCTGATTTACCAGTATAGTTTGACTAAATATGTTCTAACCATGACAAACCCACATTAAATGTTTTTAAGGAAACCACATGGTAATGTGAACCAAATTGAAAGGTTTTGTCTAACCATGTGGCCTCACCATGATCTCTTCCCATGCCTCACACAGTATATCAAACTCTACAGCCTACCCTGTAGGGTTTGAACAAACCACGTTCCAAGAATGTATCTTCCAAAAAAATAGGTTTTGGGCTCTATACAATCAGTTGACACCACTATTACAATAATGACCTCAAAGGTAACTCGTATTAGTCTATATTTAAATATTTTTATTGATTATTGTCGGAAAATAAAGGATATTACCCTTAAAGAATAATCGATTTCTTAAAAACTTCCCGCCATAAATAAACATGTCCATGAATTTAAATTCCAGGGGTGGTGAACCATGATATGAGAATAAATCTAGAATCTTTGATTATACATCATCCACTTTCTCTAAGGTCTCATTCTATACTTGTTCATGATACCATTGCACCCATACTAAAGGAATTAACTAGCCTTAGAGAACCATTGTTCTATAATACACAATACCTATGATATGCTCCTCAAAGGATTCATCCACCTATGAATGAAACTCATTAAGAAGAAAGGAATGGTATGGGTATGAATAGTAACATCTTAACTGAGAAACATGAAAGACATTGTGCATGGATCGGTACCTCTGAGGCAACTCCAACTGATAAGATAACGACATGCCTCTCTACATAATCTCATATAGCCCAATGAATATCGGTGAATTATAAACCTTTAATTTTATTATGCTATATACCAACCATTGTGAAAAACTTTTGAAAATCCAATCCACAACCTCAAACTCATTAGGTTGTATGTGGTGACTAGTGTATGATTTTTGAAATGATTGTGCAGTATCCATCTACTACTGAATTAGCTTCACCTGCTCTATAGTCTAAAAAACATGATGTGGTCTTAGCATAGCTGCCTCTCTTGCCTCTAAACAACTCAAGGGTGATCTCAATGGCCTTCAATAAAAAGCCTCAAAAGGAACCATTTTAATAGTCTTATAAAATATATTGTTGTATGAGAATTCAACCAGGGGTATATGCCTCTCCCATGAGCCCCTAAAATCAAGGATGCATGTTCATAGCATGTCCTCAGGCCCTTGAATGGTGTGATCTTACAGTCCATCTCTCTGGTGGTGGTATACTTAAATCAGAAGGTACTATATACCTAATGCAATCTATAGACCTTTCTAGATCTGTGAGGTCAATAAAGAATCCCAATATAAAATGATAGTGTGAGTGACCCTTCGAAGACATACTATCTCACTAATGTACTACGCCAACAATAATCAACACTAAATGTTTCCTTGATCAGAAATAAATTTGAAACATTCAGGATCCTATCAACAATAACCCATAAAGAATAATTACCTCTAGTTATCCTCAATATACCTATCCCTAAATCCATAGAAAAATCATTCTATTTCCTCTCGGTAATTGGAAACTGCTATATATACCTGATTGTTCATTTCTGTTCTTCCTTCACTTACTAACAGATGTAAGATCACATGAAAAAACCATTTACACCTATCTTCATACGTGAACACCATTTCTAGTAATCATGTTTATCTAGTGACACAATCATTCCATACTCTTTTTAAAAATATAGTAGATGGTTCTCCCCACCATATATTTTATTACACAAATGGGCCAATTCTGAACCACAATACATCCACCATCATAATTTCCATTCAAATCCAGGCACTAAGTGTTCGAGATATGGTCCTAGAGTGACATATTTATTGGGTGAACCTGAATACATTCGATGACATATCAGGGACCTTACTGTAAGGGAATAGTTGAATCTTGATAGAACAAAATAAAATTGGTTGTGCAATATTTATAGAAATACACCCCTGACTTTTTTACCACTCCTACATTAACCAAGAGAAGTTTTTAAATCAGTTCCATATGAATGAAAACATAAATAAATAAGGATAAAAAGTCAAGCCACCCCATCTAATTATTCTTAAAACGAATGATTTAGGCAGTCGTCATATTACAAAATGAAACACAACACCTTCATTCAAGGCATATTCCATTTACGACATACTCATCCACCAATGTCCAAAACCGACTAGCGATGACGTTCCTTGGTCAAACCATCACCTGACCATTTAAAACAATCATGCCTCAACAAGAAAAAGGGGTAACCCAGATCCATCCCACTGGAATTATCACCCTTTAAAACATCACCTCCATGCCCAACATAAGTCTAGGGTAACTTTATATTCATTATACTAGATTCAAGGGAACTAAACCTAGTTAGTCTATACACAGGGTTTACAAGTGAGATTTCGGTACTAGGCCAATAAATACACTTCAAAACACTGAAAGGTCCCAGAGTGGAATCCGCCTGAATGTCAAGTCTGAAAAAATCGCTAGTGTCCCAAAGTCCATACAAGGCATTCCTACATGGAAATCCATGTATCCTTCAGAAATAAAAATGCCTCAATAAGAACCACTCATCATAATGAAGCACTAAGAATCCCTCCTAGGAAATCCCACAATATTTTAAACTGGTAGTGTGGAATAATACCTAAAATATCTTAGTTAATCATGAATGAAATAAATATAGGGAACATTCTCATCTCTAAACAAGAGTGGAATAATAGGATACTAAGGATTGCCAAAAAGATTAGTTGAACCATTACAGCTCGACATTATTTGAAATAAGTTCATCTTCACCTAGTGATGCACATTCATTAGCATATCACATGACCTTACAATCAAAGGCATCACGTGATCATTAAATCCTTACAAAATAATTCCATCCATGGATAATAGTGTTCCTCAAGGGTTTTATACACATAGAACCACATTAATTTCATTCTTCCATGAAATAACTAACACAGACACTAGAATTGAATAAATTATCCCCACTTTAAGAGTTTACTTGTAATAGAAATAAATATAGGACAATCACTTATAAGTTTTCTATATCATATTCAACATAAACACATGTGTGAAACTCATCTGAGTCACAGTCAAAACGTCAAGTAAATTTTCATGAAAACAAAAACCAACATGACTATTGTGTCAAAACACAAGATTCTCTTAAAAGTTATATCAAGCCTTAGGATGATCTTGATTTATTTAATGATCATATCACTCTACTCCATAGATGTCCAGAGTACGTACATAATAGATCAATACCCAAGATTTAATCAAACTCAATATGCTCGTTATATCATTTAGAAACATTATAGGTGCTGCATATATGAATGCATGGTACCCAATGATTCATAAACAAGATGACAATCCCTGATACTATACATAGACAATACGACCTACTCATCAAAGTATCATGTAGTATGTACAAGATATTTAACATTGATTATTATGATCCCATGTGACCATTAACATTTATGATGGAATAACAAGTCATATATAACTAAAGAAAACTAGAGGGTCATGACATCTACCAAGAATCAGACCATGCCTTAGGAATGTATAACCAACTAAAACCAATAATTACATGATGCACATGCCACCCATCCAAAGAATGTTTTCATTGAAATGAAAATAGTCCTAATAGGGACAATGACCCCAGAACAACACCAAATTCTAGAAATTCAAAAAATTTAGAAAGAAACATAATATCTAAGGGTGAAACAAACCTTAGTCCAACCAGCTTACAAAAACTAAATCATCTATCCATAATGAGGTCACTCCTAATAAATTGACAAGGCTTATGAGCCTATCATTTAAGCCACTAATAAAATGGAATCATTCATGGAAAACACTCACATTTACATTAAAAGGAAACTCAAGGGATCATTTAATCTACCCTGAAATGAGGGTATAAATGAAGGACACCACTTAAGGTTCCATTTCTAAAGTCATTAATTTGATTCATGTTTAGCATTTAAAAATTAAAATGATTTTAAACAGAACAAATAGAACCAACTATAAAACAAAAGCACTAGGTACCAAATATAAAAAGCATAACAAGGAAGAACAAGAATGTCTTTTCAATTTTTTTTAAATAATTATCCATTTATTGATATTCATTAATAATTAGATAATTTATCAAAATAAAATTTATTCGAATTATTTAACATATGTTGATATACGGGGGTCCTATTAAACCGACACGGGTACTTAAAAAATCCCAATATAATTTTTTTAATTATCATGGTTACAAACACCCATAATTGGTCTTCTAAATAGAAAATTCCCTCACTGACCTACATGGGCCATTTGTGAATTTTTTAATCCAATAACATGATCGATTTCCCCATGTGAGAGAGGTATAAACATCAATAAGGTGTCTAACCCAACTCAGGAAAAAATAAACATGTTTTAAATTTATAACTGTTTCAAGATATATCATAATCTTAAATTATAGTTGGATTATATGTGTTCCTTATATAATTTATAATGAACCCATACACATTATAGACTGAAGAATAAATCACATTTAATCAAATCAAATTCACTTTAATATTTAAACTTGAGAATATTTTACATTTTAACAGAATTATCTAGACATGTGAAAAGCTAAAGAGATGGTTTGAGTACATGGGTTACCTTTAACCAATTATAAGGTTCCCATTCACTTTACAACTAATGTATTTATCTCATTTAATTGAAAAAAATTATATAATTAAATTATAAATAATTATTCTATTATAAGCAGTGAACACTAAAATCATGATAATAATAGATGAAGTATGACACACATGAGAGTTATTTTAAATAAAACAAAATCATGTCCTAGAACTAATGGACTGAAATACTAACAAACTGGAAGCCAATAATTATAACTACATGTAATTGAATATTCATGACATGTGAATCCAAACATGCCTATAATAATGCGTAAGATTAAATAACCTCATCTCATCAAGATCCAATAGAAATAGAACACATGGTCCTATCAATAATAACATCAAAATTCTAGTGCATCAACCAATGGTTGAATCAAAATAACTTTAAAAGTCAATTTCCCAAAAGATGAAATTTCAATTGAGGAAATTATGTTTTTTCTTGTATGTGAGGTAGATACTCATTGGTAAAAATAATTACCAAAATCCATTTAATTTCTATCCATTTATATTGATGCTAAACAATAAATAAATCCATTAATGAATCAATTTGATAACACTTTGTAATGACTCAGGTCGTGATTCAACTGAATAGTGCCCTGAGCCCAATTGGTCACATTGCCTCAGAAAGATCTCCTCAAACGTCAAAGGCTGATGACCAGAAGGAATGTAATAGGTGTTTCTATAAGGGTATTATACCCTCATCACTAGATTGTAGCATAGTGGAATCAAAATAATTATAAGATAAAAAAAGAAATAAATCATGCAGACAATAGATAACCAGTAAGAATATATAAACAATCCAAATGTCACATCATATAAAAATGATGATACATGTCATATGTTTCTAAGAAATCATCCAAAATACATATACAATGTAGATGTAAAAACATGGAAAAATCTAAGAAAATGGGAAAAAGAATCCTATATAGAATTGTGGGACTCGTCTCGGTCACATACTCTCCTGCTCCCACTGTAACACCCTGACCCCTCTAGAATGGAGCTGGTGCATTTCAAATTACATTGGAGTGCTTAGAAGGAATGAAATCCCAAAGGAAATAACAGTTTAGTAATTTTGAAGAAAATATATAAATAGATGAAACTCAAATTACATTGGGAATGGTAAAAAAATACAATACATAACAAAAACTAAAAATGGCATCCAAAAAAACTCAATAAATGATATCCTCTTCATAAACTGTTGAAGGTAAAAAAATGAAAGGGGTGGTCTCAAATGGTCAGTAAGGGTTTAAAATAGCAGAATTATGAATTTTAAAAAAATTAACAATTTAACGTAATCAATATGGCATAGTGAATAAATGTAAAACTCACACCATTTACAAACATAGAATGGAACTGCATCCATAAATTTTTTTCATAGTGAAAACCTCATGGATAATAATAAATGATAATGAATAAAGAGATTTATAATTAATTGGATGTCATTTATCTCTCACAGGATACCATATTACCATTAAAATAGATTATTTATGTGGGTAGAAACCCATCATATTTTTTGAAACAAATTCGAAAGGTTTGTCGCCAACTGATTTGTGTCATGAATAGAGGGCCCCATCCACCACTACAAGTCGAAAGAATTCATTATAAATATATTTAAAGCAAGTACATATTCCTTCTGAATATCCATATAGATTATAGAATACAAATTCATCAATATTTCCA
Source organism: Viscum album (assembly GCA_963277665.1). Lineage (NCBI taxonomy): Eukaryota > Viridiplantae > Streptophyta > Magnoliopsida > Santalales > Viscaceae > Viscum > Viscum album. The sequence goes on from OY728123.1 coordinate 1,343,581,514, forward strand.
TAGCTAAAATAACATTCCAAATAAACATCACATGTAAAATGGTATGCAGTTTAGAAAATAAACATATCCATTTTATAAGATTATGGATATTTAATAAAAATTTAATTTCAAATGAAATGTGATATCAAATGGTCAGTAGGTACACCACATAAGGATTATTAGGTGCATAATATAAAGTTATTCACAACAAAATGTTAGTGGAGACAAAGTCCCTTACCACAATTTAATAAGTTGAATCATATTATCATAACATAATAACCATAAGAATAGTAATTGAAAACAATTAATATAAATATAATCCTTTTATTTAATATAAAATGTCTGTACACATATACCACATACATGAAATAATTGGCAAACAATGGAAATATCAGGGAAATGAAAGTGAGATGAGAAACCCCATACCATATGCTCCTATGTGTTCTTTATTTGTTTTAATGACATGAATAAAAAAAATTAGCTTCATTAATTTATAATTCCAAAAACTCTTACAAATTTAATTGATTTATTATTACCTCATTAGATTTATCCTGGCTCTCTAATGGGTTTAAAAGGTTCAATTTTATGTTTTTGGAAGCATTTTCTTCATTGGTTTTGTTGATCCGTTTATTTGTATTAATGAATGGAAGTTTGTTTAAATTGTGGATAAAAATATTGAATTGTTAATTTATCTTATTAAAAACATTAAAAATATATAAATGATCTTATAATTATTTTTCTAATTTAACATGATGATGATTCATTGGATAAAATTTAATTATAAATGTTTGGATTAACATGGTTGTTTTGTTCCTAATGAACTTGTTTTGTATTATTATTTAATATTATGAATGTGTAAGACATTAATTAGATGAAATAAATATATTATGATCTGGTTCAACCATAAAAATTGTTTCATGAATAGAATTGAACATGGTAATGTAAATAAAGAACATGTCGTCCTTGAATGTGATAAACTAACACATCTCGGACGATGTTTTCATTTTTAGTATAAGAGGATGGGGAAAGAGAGATGATGATAAAATATTCCACTAGAATAATATAATTCCAGATCATTTAAGGTGATATAATTATTATATCAATTTTATGATGGGATATGAGGAATGAACTATAAAAGGAAGGAACTCAAAATAGAAGAAAAATGAGAAATCTCTCACGAAAATTCAGCAGCATAACAACCTCACACAAAATTTCATAAAATAGATTGATGAGAGAAAGGGGTTATCCCATCACAATTACATAATATGGACATAAAGAAGAATATGGAATGACATATCCCAACATAACCCAATTGAAAATAAAAGATGAGACATAAAATGAAATCTTTAAGAAATGAGAAGTGTGGTTGATTCTCATTCCTTGTAGAGTAACTCCCAAAAAAATTAAGGTTGGGACATTGGGGGTTTGAGGACACCTTGGGAGGGATCATAGGGAGGTAATACAACCATATATTTCAGTATAATGAGTTTGGAATGAAAGAAAACAAATGTGTTGAGTGGGTTTTTATTGTAAATGAGATGGAGTTTTTTATTAATTAAAAGGGACACCTCATTAGTGGTTTTTGAAAAACAATGGGATTGACCATGGTTTTAGCCACATGGGACACCTCATGTCATATGTTTCTTTACACAAGTTGAAAAACCTTTTATATTAAATATTATATCATTATGATGTCATTAATCCACAAAAAACTCAAAACTGTATTTTTACTATTCATAGAAAATACAAGTATTTTAGAAAAATCCCAAAAAATCACCCTAACCATTTTTTTGATGTGTAAAATTCAAAAATGAACTCCATTTTCTGAAAATAAGTTTCTATGTATTTTTAATTTAATTTTTAAATATATTCATAATTAATTCAAAAAATAACAATTTTATATGTATAAATACTTTTATATCAAATTTAAAAATTAATTAAGATCTTATTATCCTATTACCTTGTGAAAATAAAATATTATCATTAGTTACTATTCATAAGGGTCATATTACTATTCATATTACTATTCATAAGTGTATGTTACTATTCATTAAAAATTTTTGTTTTATCAGACTCCAAATGACTTACTAGTAACAACTCTATATGACCGTTTTTCAAAATTCAAAACGTAGAAGTGTAAAATTTATGTTTAATGGCTAAGTTATGACTATCATATAAATAAATAAGTATTGTTTTAAAGGGACACAATGCTTTATAAAATATAGGCTATGAATAGAATATATGTAAAAGAAGCATACCATAAAATGTTTGGGGTGTTATATTATTCCCTCCTTTGCAAATTTCTTCTCCGAAATTTTATGTATAAATCCCACAAAAAATATGTGGGTGGTTCTTCTTAATAACATCTTCTGGTTCCCATGTTGCTTCTTCTATATTCAGTTTTCTCTAAAGAAACATTACTATATGTGTTTTTTAATTTCTCAATACCTTCTCCCTTGTGTCAATAATTCTTATAGGCTCTTCAAAGTATGAAAAATCAGGTTCCAGTTATATTTCTTTATATGTGAGTACATGCATTGGGTCTGGAACGTATTTATTCAAAACTGACACATGGAACCCATCATGAACTTTGGAGAGACTTGGTGACATTACTAAACGATAAGCTATAGATCTAATTCATTCCATAATTTCAAATAGTCTGATGTAAATGGAGATCAGTTTCCCTTTCTTACAAAACCTTAAGACATACTTCTATGGAGATACTTTTATAAATACACGATCTCCCACATGGAAATCCAAATCCATTCTCTAGTTCTCAGTATAACTCTTCTTCCTACATTGGGATGATTTAATATGGGAATCTATTGTCTTAACCATTGTCGTGGTCACTTTAATAAGTTCTTTTCCTATAATTTTCCACTCACTAACTTCATCCCAACAGGTTGGATTTTGATTTCACTTTTCATAAAATGCTTTATATGGATCCATTTGAATACTCGAATGGAAACTATTTTTGTATGAAAATTCCACCAAGTTAAGTATTGTTCCCACATACCTTGAAATTCAAGATAGAATGATCTCATCATGTCTTCTAGAGTATGAATAGTCCTTTCAAACTTTTCGTCTATTTGGGGGGTGATAAGGAGTACTCATATGAAGCTCAGTATTCAAATCCTTCTAGGGACTTTTCTAAAATTTTGGTGTAAAACAGGGATGTCGATTAGAAATAAATGTTAATGGTACACCATGAAATCATAAAACATCATTAATATATATTATGTCTACACATTCAAGTGGTAAATATTCTCTTATAGCATTAAAATGTTCTGATTCTATAGGACAATCACTAATGACCCATATCACATCATTTCTTCTTGTATTCATTGGTAAACCCATGAAAAAATCCATCATAATATCATCCCATTTACATATAGGTAGAGGAAGGGGATGCGTGACTCCTCCAGGTTGTTGTCTTACAGTCTTCACTTGTTGGCAAACCAAACATCTCAATACATAATCAGAAATATCCCCCTTTATATTGTACCACCAAAAATGTTCCTTTAGATCTCCATATATATTTTTGATACCAGGGTGTATAGAGAAATTTGAGCAATGAGAATAATCCAATGGTTCCCTCTTTATCTCAAGAATAGCGGGAACACAAAGTCTCCTTCCAAATTTCAAAAATTCAACCTTTATATACAAAGTCAATCAACATTCCATCATTTACATCTTTAATTTTCTTTTGAAACTCCTCATTATCAATCTGAGAAATTTTCATCATTTTAAGTAAAGATGGTTTGGAAACCATTTGAAATAGTTGTGATCTATTACCTTCCATGATAATTCCCATACCCATCTTTACTAGATCCATGAACATAGGATCCCTTTCAACTCTCATATTGTTCATAATTCTGCGGTATTTTCTTCTCAATGCATCTTCCACTATTTATGCCTTTCTAAGGTGGTAGTGTATTGAAGAATCGTAATATTTGAGTCACTAGTGTCGTCTCCTTTGCCTCATGTTGAGTTCTTTTTGTGTGAACATGTATTAAAAACTCTTATGATTTGTGTATATCTCATATTTTTTACCGTAATGATAATGTCTCCATATTATCATAGAAAACAGCATAGCTACTAACTTCAGATCATGAGTTGGATGATTTTTCTCATGATGTTTCAATTGCTTTGATTTATAAACAATAAATTTACTATTTTTCCTAAGAACACGATCTTTCCCATTAATTGATGCATCACTATATATTTTGAATCCATCACTTCCAGATAGATGAGTCAAAATTAGATAATTGACCAATCTTATTTTCAATTATTCAAAACATTCTGTACATTTTTTTCACACAAACTTAACTCATTTTCATTCAATATTGGTCACCGGGTTAGCCAGTCGGGCGAAATTCTAGACAAAATGCATATAGTAACCTGGTAAGCCAATAAAACTATGTACATCGGTTATGTTTGTTGGTGTGTTCCAATCTTGGATTTCCATTTTCTTCATCGGATCAACTAGGATTCCATCCTTGGAGACAATATTACCAAGAAAAAAACTGATTGTAGCCAGAATTTGAACTTGAAAAACATACAATATAATTCAATTCTTCAATATGATTTCAGAATAATACTCAAGTGATTCTCATGGTATTCATATCATTTGGAGTATACTAGGATATCATCGATGATTAACACAAAAAATTTCTCAAGATATTCCTTTAAAAATATATTCCATAAATCCATGAAAATAGATGGTGCATTAATCAGTATAAAAGGAATCATTGTAACTTTTAATGCCCATACCTAGTTTGAAATGTTGTCTTTGGAATATCTTTCTTTCTCACACATAGCTGATGATATCTATATCAAAGTTCAGTCTATGAAATGTATTGTTATCCATGAAGTTGATCAAATAAATCACCAATTTGTGGAAGAGGATACTTATTTTTTATTATAATAACATTGATTTACTAGTAATAAATTCAAATCCTCATGCATCTATCTTTTTTTTCTTGACAAAGAGGATAGGGGATCCCTATGGGGAAACACAAGGATGGATAAATCAATTTTCACTCAATTTTTCTAGTAGTTTCTTTAGCTCCACTAACTCCACTATGACCATTCTATAGGGATTCATTGATATAGGTATTACACCAAGAATTAAATCAATAGAGAACTAAAATTCTCTCATTGGAGTATGCCCAGGTAAATCCTCTTGGAATTATCAATGTATTCTTGCACTATTTGTACATCTTCAATTTGAAGATTTCTTTCCTCACCCATAGACATTGGGTTCTCTACCTCTCCAAGAATTGAATTCAATAGAGCTATTGGGGATGGATCTAGATAATAATCAGATGTAGAGGTTTCTATTATAAAGATAAAGAATTATACACCATTTTTTAAAAATTATAATTTCCTTTTTCTTACAATAAATCTTCGCATCATAGTTTGACATCAAATTCATACAGAAAATTATATGAAAGCCAGTCATTAGTTTCATGATATGGTTAGAAACTAAACAACCTTTATGTGTCATGAGGGGGAATAAGCGACATGCCTTTGTTGCAATGATACATCCCTTATGAGTTTTGATTGAAAATTCCTTTTTTAAATAAAATTGGACATGACTAATTTTCTTGGAAAACTGGGAAGATATAAATCAATGTGATGATCTTGAATCAAATAAGTCAGTGGATAATTTTTAGGAAACAAATAAATTACCTGTCACCACATCATTAGTAACTTCAACCATCACGGTTGTAATCTCATATGCTCTACCTTGCTCTCTTGTCCTTTTCTAAGGATTGTTTCTTTGGCACATTGGACACTCATTTTCATATTATCCAATATCTCTAAAATTGTATCATTGAACATCGTCAAATTGTTTCTTCCCCTTGCATTCATTAAATTGGGGAACCTTTTCTCCACACATATAGTAGAATCCCAGGCCATTCAAGGATTTCTCGAGATGATTCCATCCACAGTTCTCACATAATTGGAGTTTATTAATTTCATTGTTCTTATTTGATGCTTCAATTTTTCCATAGTTGTTAGAGTGTTTCTTCTTATGTTGGATTCCCTTGAACAAACATGTTCTAGAAAATTCGTTCTCTGTTTCTCTAGCACTTGATACAATTTCATCATATAATGAAAATGTTTGAGAAGCCAGTTCCCTTTGAAGACATGTATTATGACCTTCAAAGAAATTATCAATCTTGTATTCTGAGTCTTATATGTGATATATAGAAAACCTAGCTAGTCTTGTAAAGGAAGACTCATACTCTGCAACACTTTATTCTCCTGTTTGCTTTAAGATGAGAAATTTCATATTTATGTAGGTTTTTTTCTCATGAGGGAAATATTTTTCCCAGAATATTTACTTCTTCCATATCATATATTTCTTCTTCCTAAGTAGTATTCCAGATCAAGGACCACCATTGAACAACATCACCCTTGAGACAATATACCTCCTTCACTACCTTTTCATTTTCATTGCATCTAAATTCCATGAATATATTTTCAAGAACTTGATCAATGCTCTCCAACCACTGTATTAGTAGTGCCATTAAAATATGGGTTCTTCTACCACATGAAATGATCCAACATAGCTGTGGAATTGTTATTTGTCACAAATTGAGTATGTTTTCCCAATACGGTCATGATCTAATGTAGTCCAACATTTATTGTGTTGACATTCCCAGTGAGGAAATCCCAACATTTCCCACAAGTATTGATTCCCCTTCATCCTTTAGGCACCATTTCTAAATAATGGAATACACTATATTAGGTTATAAATGTCGAATAGAAATGTAGTTAACATATATTCAATTTCTATGCATAACTAATCTCATAAACATGGTTTCTTTTAGGAAAATTTTACATTAAAATCCTTTATAAAGGCTTGTAAAGAAAAATGTGAATTATCCTAAGAATATCCCTCATGATTGTCAATACTTAGAGTGAAGCAAGGCCCGTTTTCGTTTTCCAAGATACCCCAGCTCATGCCTAAAACTCTTTGTCATAGTTTTCACTCCTACATACATCTGTTCCAGGGCCACGTCTACCAGTTTGTATCTAGAAAAGGGATTTATTTTCTTGAATGATACACATAATATACTCTCTAAAAAATTACCATGTTTCAATTGTATGTTTATCCTCAATTACTACCATAGGGATTAGTTCCATAATCTATAATTTCTAATCTAGTTTCTAGGTTTTCAACTAAACTTCTTCTGATACTAACTGTAACACCCCGACCCCTATAGATAGGAGTCAGTGCATTACTAATTACATTGGCATGGTTAGAAGGAATGAAATACTCAAGGAACTATCAGTTTAGTAGTCTTGAATAAACTAGATATATATATATGTAACTCAAATTACATTGGGAATGGAAACAAAATACAATAAATAACAAAAACTAAAAAAAAATCATCCACAGAAACACAATAAATGATCTCCTCTTCATAACATGTTGAATCTTAAAAAATGAAAGGGGTGAGCTAAAATTCTCAGTATGGCTTACAAATAGCAGAATCATGAATTAAATAATTAGTAAACAACTTGAGGTAATCAATATGGAATAGTGAATAAATGAAAAACTCACACCATTTACAAAATGAGAATGAAACTGCATCAATAGATTTTGTCATAGTGAAAACATCATGGATAGTAATAAATGATAATAAATAAAGAGAATTATTATTAATTGGTTTTCACGTATCTAGAAAATGATACCATAATACTGTTAAAACAGTTTAGTTCTATGGGTAGAAAACCTTCTAATTTTTTGAAACATACTCGAAGGGGTTTTTCTCAACTGATTTGTCTCATGAGACCAGTCGATACATCGAGGGGGCTATAGCGTGACCCACCCACCACTAAAAGTCAAAATAATTCTTTATACGTAGATTTAATACAAGTAAAATTTTCCTTCTCAATATCTATATAGAGTATAGAATATAGATTCATCAATATTTCTATAGTCAAAATAACATTCCAAATAAACACAGTATGTAAAATAGTATATGGTTTAGACAATAAAAATATCAATGATATGAGATTATGGATATTAAATAGAAATATAATTTAAAATTAAAATTGATCTCAAATGGTCAGTAGGTACACCACATAATGATTATTTGGTGCATAAGACAATGTTAGTCACAACGAAATGGTAGTTGAGACAAAGTCCCTTACCACAATATAATCAGTCGAATCGTATGACCAGAACTTAATAACCATAAAATGAATTGTTGAATACCATTAATATAAATTGAACCATGTTATTATATATAAAATTTAATTACACATATACCACAAACAAGAAATAAGTGGAAAACAATGTAAATCTCACGTAAATGATAGTAAGATGAGAAACCCCTTACTTTATGCTCGAGTGTGTTCTTCATTTATTATAATGACCTGAATAACAAAATTTATCTTCATTAATTAATAAGTATATATTATCCTATACAGTTAATTTATTTATTATAAACTTATTAGGTTCATTCATATCCCTTTTTATGGGTTTAAGAGGTTCAATTTTATTGTTTTGGAAGAATTTTCTTCCTTGGTTTTCATGATCCGTTTACTTGTATTCATGAAAGGAAGTATGTTTGAAATGCTGTTAAACAACTAGAATTGTTAATATATATTATTAATGAATTTATTGAGATATAAAGGATATTATAATGAGTTTAGTATATATTACATGATGATGATTCATTAGTTAAATGATAATTACAAATATTTTGATTAACTTGGTGGTTTTGTTCATAATGAACTTGTTTTATATTATAATTTTATGTTATGAGTGTGTAAGTATTCAGAACATTAATGAGATGAAATAAATATATTCCGATGTGGTTCAACCATAAAATGGTTTCATTACTAGAATTGATCATGGTAATGATCTTCGAGAAAATTTCGTCCTTAGGTGTGATAAATTATCACATATCGGACGGTGTTCTCATTTTTAGTATAAGAGGAGGGGGAAAGATAGATGATGATGAAATATTTTTTAACAAAATAAAATTCTAGTTCATTTAGGGTACTGTAATTAACATTTAATTTTGATGAGCGGAGATTATGAAATAAGTATAAAGAAAGTATCTCAAAATAGAAGAAAATTGAGAAATCTCTCACGAAAGTTCGGCAGCCTAACAACGTCACAAAAAATTTCATAAAATAGTTTGATGAGAAAAGGGGGTACTCTGAACACTCTAAAATAATATGGGATGTAAGAGGAATATGGAATGAAATATCCCAACATAATCCAATAGAAAATAAATGTGAAAATATAAAATGAATGCTTTATGAAAGGAAAAGGATTGTTGGTTCTCTTAGCTTGTAGAGTAACTCCCAAAACATGAAGGTGGGGCCATGGGGGATTGAGGAAACCTTGAGAGGACTCATAGGGAGGTAATAATACCATAGATTCATGGATAATGAGGTTGTAATGAATTAAAACAAAGGGGGTGAGTGGGTATTTATTGTAAATGAGAGGGAGTTTTTTATTAATAAAAAGGGACACCTCCTTAGTGGTTTTTGAAAAACCATGGGCTTGCCTCTGGTATTTTCCCATGGTTTTAGACACATGAGACACCTAATGTCATATGTTATTGTACACAAGTCTACCATCATTTTATATTAATTATTACATCACTATGATTTCATTAAACTACAGAAAGCTCAAAACCGTATTTTTACTATTCAAAAAAAATCAAGTATTTTAGAAAAATCACAAAAAATCACCCTAACCATTTTTAGACGTATAGAATTCAAAACTGAACAGATTTTTTTGTAAAGAATTTTATATTTATTTTAAATTTAATTTTTAAATGGAATCTAGATAATTCAAAAAATAAAAATTTTAAAGGTATAATTAGATTTATATCACATTGAAAAATTAATTAAGATCATTTTAACTTATTACATTAAGAAAATAAAATATTATCATTATTTATTATTCTTAAGGGTCATATTATTATTCATTTTACTATTCATTAGGGTATGTTACTATTAATCAAAAATCATGTTGGTTCTATCAAACTCTAAATGACATACTGGTAATAACTATAGATGACTTTTTTTCAAAATTAAAAACATAAAAGTGGAAAATTTATTTTTATGGCTAAGTAATGACTATATACTAAATAACACAGTGTTGTTCTAAAGGAACACAGTTCTTTATTAAATATAGTATATGAATATAATATATTCAAGAGAATCATGAAATAAAAGGTTTGGGGTGTTATACCTATGCACCAATCAAGAACCTGTATAGGGGCACATTCCCTTAACCTTACCTAAATTCATATAGTATATTTTGGTACCCAAAGGGGGCCCAAACAGGGTGTGGACGTAATCCTAGAAGGCAATCACCTAGAGTCTTATTCCAATCAGTAAATTAATTTATATGAAAATAGTGTGTAAGAAAAACATAATAAGTAAAAGTAGTTCTCAAAAGTAAATATCATATAAGGTTTATGATCTCATTTATAATCATGTTGAGTTAATTAAATTAATTTAAAATATTATTATTTTCTTTAATAGTTTGATATGTATCATTGTAATCAACTTAATTTAAACCTTATATCAAATTAAATGAATATGTCTTGAGACCTGGCATAAAGACCAGCATCACTTGGAAGTACCCATATCCAAGGATACCTAAATAGGACATTCCTAACATATAAGTCAATACAAAATCCAAGCTTATTCTTTGGCTTGGAAGACGATCCATATGAGGCCCCAATTTAATTATTTTATTTATTAAATTGATCTCAACCATGGAATTCTAAATTTGGATTCCATGAATAAATCTTGGGGGTAATATAAACCAACACCCTATGGGCCCATCTATGGTGATCCTCAAGAACCCAGGTATCTCTCTATGTGTGGTGTAAGTATCGTCCATTCAATTCCATTTTTAGTTGTTCTATAAGGGATCCCAAGTATCACCCATTGAAAAATATAAATTCCCATTTATTTCTTCTATGTAATGATCATACGAATCTATTTATAACACAATCTATAAGTCATTCCACAGAGTTTGTCCTTGGCAGTCTACTAGGGATTCCAAGTGTCACTCAAGCATAAGAATGGTCCAATATAATTGATTATGTCCACTAAATATTCATTTGGATCCATGTGACACCTAAGAAAAATAATAATTTAATATAAAATTCAATTAATCAATTCAATTTATTAATTTTGAGGTCAATACCAAGAACATTCATTACAAACCTCTCCTAAAAAATTGTCTAAAGGCACGGGCTAAGCTTAGAAGGATTTAATCTCAAATACTAACATGGGAAAAAATTATAAAGAGTAATTTAATATTTAATAATAAATTTCATGTAATATAATCACTTTAACTCACATGTTCAAATAAATATAAAGTGGAAATTCAAGTTTAAAAAAAATATTACAAGGTAAGGACTAAAGGTCATAGTCAAATCAAACCATCCCTTTCTAATCAATTCAAATTTCATTGATATTACTATTCAATTCAAATATCAATTCATATTTCAAGTCATCCATTTTATTTAAAATCTCATTCATAATTTACAATCCAAATAATAGAGAAAATGGGCAAAACCAAGGTATCCATTTCCAAGATCCACCCCTGATGGTCTTCTTGAACTAATTAACACACCCAAGCTGTTGTTTTAATTTTCAAGGTATAAAACCTATAATAAAACAAATTCGTAAAATTTAATTACAATGAAATGATAAAAAATTCAATGAATTAATTTCATTTGAAATCAATTTATGAAAATTGGAAGCATGGAACAAGGGTATATATATACACCTCAACATTTAGGGAATGACTTGACACCACCTACCATATGTCTATAAATGATATCTCATCCAGTATAAACTCATGATTCGAGTCAGGTATGGTGAAAATAAAACAAAGGAAGAAGAACCTAATAAAATATTATATTATCTTGCACCTAAATAGTGCATCTGATATTCAGAAAAATGAATAATGGATGAAAATCATTGAGAAATGCCTAATATTGATTCAATGAGATGAGAAACACTTGAATCAGAGTCCAGATAGAGTAGATACATTAAATACAAGAATAGTCTTCGAGGGTCATCTAATGGGATCATGGATGTTGTGAAAGAGAAGATAGTTTGAAAATAGAAATATGTTTTTTAATTAATTATGGTAAAATTGTTATTTTAACCCAAAATATTTGTGTCTCATGGTTTAGCCACACAGTTAGCTTTCATGAAGAGGAATATGCATGGTTTACCTATACAGTATGTCTAACCATGCCAAAAACCATTGTCAGAATTGTAGATGTCGTCTCATAGACATGTGTACCAAATAACATGCTTTTTTTAATCCTTTGGCCTCAACCATCTCATTACCCATGCATCACATAATTTATCAAATTGGGTGGCCTTCCATGACTAGTTTGAACTAACCATGCACTGAAAACTTTTCATCCCAAAACAGAGGTTCTAGGATCCATATCAACCTAGACACCCTCTATACCTTTTTGACCTTATAAGGAACATATATTAGGACATATTTAATCATTTAAACTGAGAATTAATGGAAAATAAATCATCTTTTATGACAAATTTATTGTTTATTATACAACTTTACATGACATCTTACAAATAGATGAACTTTTAAATTTTTGTTTCTTTATAATAGGGTACGTAATACATGAAAATAGAAAAAAATTATTATATTACAAATGAAATGATTATTCAAGTTTCTTTCAAAGTATATTTATTTCATCCCATAACCTTGGGACATATATCAATAGAAAGGGTGAGCAGAATGCCTAGTAAGGGAAAACAAGTGAAACATTATACATGTGAACTTGAGAGATACCAATAAGAACATTAGGAATATCATAAAGGAATGATAAATAGGAATATAATAATAATAATAACATGAAAAATAACATGAAAATTTGGAAAAACATTTAATTTATACACTATAAGTATATCACAATGGTCCATCTCCACGATGTCATAAACATTACCATGGTTATTCATCAAGGTATCTTAAAACTTGTCATCCAGAGAGATAAATTTCTTTACCCAATGAATAGGAGTGATATCAGGTCAAAACCTTAATATTAATTAATTCTCATATGATCCACATAGAAAAAAATCAAAAATTTCTTAAATAACTCATAGATAATAAAAGAAATTTGTTTTTTTTATCAAAATCATGGTTTTTTAAAAAGTGATTAAAAACATGATCATTATGACATTTAAAACCCATGGAAAGGGAATTGAAGGATTTATATACTCTAATTTCATAATAAAAATAATAATTTACATGTATTGATGAATAACCTGAGTAATTAATTATGTTTAAGTACCCACGTGAAGAAAATAAGATATTTTCATGAGAAAATGATACATATTTCATGACGGAAATTCTGCAATAAAACATGTGTGAAACATAGTTTTATAAAAAATTAAAAAATAAATAGTACACTTCATTAATGGATTATGAAATTTTTATGAAGATAAAATAAGGAATGGGTAGATATTTATTGCAAACGAGAGGGGTTTGTTTATTAATTCATAAGGACGCCTCATTAGTGGTATTTGAAAAACCATGGGCATTCCAATTGTATTTTCCCTGGGTATTGGCCATTTGGGACACCTCATGTAATATTTAATTCCTCCAGAGTATACCATAATTATTAAGACATTATTACATCACTAAGGATGTCCTTAAAGCCAACAAAAACTAAAAAATTGTACTTTTTGCGATTTAGTGAAAAATAAATATTTTTTTTCAATTTCTCATAAATTCAAAATAACATTATATAAAAATTATGAATTCAAAAATATAATTTATTTTATATTAAAATATCTATTATTATAATAAATTAAACTTTTAACTATAAAAATACTTAATGATTAAAAATAATACCAGATAGAAAATGCATAGTAAGATTTTCGACACATGAAAAAAATAAAATTAATTCGTAATTTTTTATTTAAAATTATTTTTTTCATAACACAATTTTATTATATAAAAAATATAAACATTTATTTTACATTGACCAAGTGGATATCACTACTAACATAAAAATCATCCATAATAAATTTAATTCAATCTTAACATGTTGAGGCATATCTTTGGATTAGTCCAGAGAAAATCATAGTGACTCTACTTCCTTACCAAGCTCTAAAAAATGAGCTTCATACCCTCTATTCTTCTGGTTGAGGTCATCAAATCTTAATTCTGCATTAATTAACCATATTAATTTCTATTTATAAATGACAATCATAACATTATGAGTTTATTTCCCAATGGTCATATTGACCAATAATCATAATTAATCAATGTTCATATAATGGTCAAAACACGATGGTTATATTAAAATATACTTACATCATTATTAATGAGATTTTGTTTTTTTCGTAATAATATAACACATGTTTTCAGGAAAAAATTAGTATACAAAAAAATTCAAGGTCATTGCATTCTTCCCCCCTTAAAAAATTTCATCCCCAAAATTTCAACATGTTCTCTTAGTTGATAAATGGTGAGGGTACTTCTGCCTTGTTGTTTCCTCTGGTTCCCGCATTACTTCTTCACACATGTGGATCCTCTACAACCCTTTAACAATTTGGGTAGTCTTATTGAAAACAAACATGTCTCTACAGTCCAATATTTCCACCGGATGCTCCCCATAAGAGAGATCATGTTGCAGTTGTACCACCACCAGCTTCAGTACATGTGAAGGGTTAGGTATGTACTTACTTAATAGATATACATGGAAAACATGATGTACTTGAGATATATTAGATGTATGTACCAACTAATAGTCCAATCTAGCTATACGATCAAATAATTCATAGGGGCCAATGTACCTGAGGCTAGGGTTCGATTTCTTCCCAAATCTAAAGAAACTCTTTCATGGTGATATTTGAAAGAGTATTTTTTCAACAACATCAAACTCTAATCCCCTTCAATAGTTGTCAGCAAAGATCTTTTTCCCACTCTAAGAATACTTCATGTGTTGTTGGATAGAATAAACTGTTTCTGTCATCTCCTACACAAAATCAGGCCAAATAATCTTTGTTTCCCTAGCTTCATCCAACTAAGTAGGAGTTCTATATCACTTCCCATATAGGGCTTCATAGGGTGCCATTTGAATGAAAGAATGGAATCTATTTTTTTAAGAGAAATAAAAAAATGGTAGATTTCAATACCATCCACCTTTAAAGTCCATTGAGCATGTTATTAATCATGTACTCGAGTGTCTTAATAATCTTATCATATTGGACATCAGTTAAGGATGATATAACATACTGAAATGAAATTTAGTACTCATAACATGTTGAAGAATTATCCAGAATTTTTATGTGAAACTTAGATCATGCCCGAATATGATAGAAAGTGGAACTTCATGCAGCCTTACCACTTCCTTCACTTATATTTTGGCCAATTGATCAATAGATTAATCTTCTCAAATATTGATAAAATTGGAAGTCTTGGTGAGAATATCCATTATAACCCATATCACATTACATCCATTATAAGTTCTGAGGAGACTAGTGACAAATCCCATAGTGATATTATCCCACTTCCATGATCATATGTGTAGTGATTGTAATACCCCTTTAATAAGTTTTCTCTCTTCCTTCACATGTTGACACACCATGCAACATTTATTGTATTCATAAATCTCCCTTTTCATGTTATCCCACCAATAATGATCATGAAGGTCCTTATAAATTTTGGTTCTTCTAGGATGTATAGAAAATGTAGATCCATGAGCATTATCCACAAGCTCCTTCATTATTTCTGGAATAGATAGAGCACATAGTCTTGTACAAAATTTTCATTCACCATCTTGATCAAAATTGAACTCAATAAACATTCCATCCTTCATAGACTAAAACATTTTATATAACAAAGGATCTTATTTTTGGGATTTATTAATATTATCTAGTAATGATGGATGCGAAATCTTTTGGGATAGGGTTGATGATGTCCCTTATCTTACAATTCCCATGTTCAGTTTCACTAAGTATTTGATCAAGGTACCTCCTTGAATCATCATCACTACCAGAAAAACCATGTCTTTCCTACTTCATGAATCAATGGAATTCTTTTCTCTTTCGGGATGTCATTGAATTGAACAATCTTTGTCTTTAAATTGTACCATCCATCTCCTCTCTCTCATGTTAAATTTATTTGGCATTAAAATGTACTTCAAACTTTTATGGTTAGTGTATATATGACACTACTTCCGATAAAAATAATGACTCTCTATCTTCAGAAAAAAAACAACCGTAGCCATGTCAAGATCATGAATATGATAATTCTTATCATGAGGATTTAGTTGTTGATATGAATAGGAAATTACCTTTTTATTTTTCATGAGGATTCACCCAAAC
Organism: Viscum album; assembly: GCA_963277665.1. Lineage (NCBI taxonomy): Eukaryota > Viridiplantae > Streptophyta > Magnoliopsida > Santalales > Viscaceae > Viscum > Viscum album. The sequence goes on from OY728123.1 coordinate 1,343,597,873, forward strand.
CCTTTTAGAGATACATCACTAAAAATAAAAAATCCTTCTCTGATTGAGGATAGTGTTAACACGAGTGTTGTAACCAATATCTTCTTCAGATCATGGAAACATTCTTCAAACTCCTCTGTCCAGATGATCCAGAACCCTTTTCAGGTTAACCTATTTAATGGATTAGATATTTGGGAAATGTTTTTCACAAACCTCTTATAATATCTCTCTAATCCAAGGAAACTATGAATCAATATTAATATTATAGGATGAGGTTCCTACTCTATATATTTTATCTTTGCAGGGTCAACTGAGATTCCTTCTCTAGTTACAATGCCCCCCAAAGAGGTAACATGATGTAACCAAAAATCACACTTTTTGAACATTAAAAATTACCTCTCCTTATTTATAGTATTAAATATAAATTTTAGATGATCTTCATACTCCTACCTAATTTTAAAATGTATAAAAATATCAATAATAAAAACTACAAAAATGTATTCAAAGAAGCCTTTAAAGACTCTATGTATCAAATCCTTAGAAATAGAGGGTGAATCAGTCAATCTGAAGGGCATAACAACAAACTCATAATTTCCATATCTTGATCGGAAGGTGGTTTTTTGAATATCTTCTATCTTCATGATCAATTGATTATAACCATATTAATGATCAATATAAGAGAAGAATTGAGCCCCATGAAGATAGTCAAAAAATTAATCAATTCTTGGAAGAGGGTATATGTTCTTCCCTGTGATCCCATTCAGTTCTTTATAATGAATTCATAACTGAATTGATCCATCTTTATTCTTCAGAAAGAGAATAAGTGCTCCCTAAGGAGACAGACTTGGCCGGATAACCCCCTTCTCCAAAATTTCTTTGAGTTTCTTATTTAATTACTCCATCTCTACATTCTCTAGTCTATATAGGTTTTTTAAAATAGGCATGGAACCAGGCATGAGTTCAATGGGGAACTCTACCTCTATTTCTGAAGGAGGTAGAAGAAAATCCTAAGGAAATACATCAATATATTTCTGAATAATGGGGGAATTCACTATCTTTATAGTCTCCATTACTTCTTCTTCATCACCAATCATCTCCATAAAGAAGTCTATAAGAGGTTCTTTTATAAAAATGTCAAGTTGAGATATCTATCCTTCGAAGATAATTGTAGGTTGTCTATTCAAGAGTACTAATATTTCCATGAATCTACATTTGATCTTAGAATTATAATTTGAGAGCCAGTTTACGACTTGTATACTGTCAAATTCCAACATGGGAATGACTACTATATTTTCAATAACATTGTGCTCTCAAAAGTAAATACTAGAGTTTCAAAACACTATTCATTCTTAGATAATCCCTCTAGGAGTATTGACTGATATCTCTAATTTTAGCACTTTAGGTATTATTTCTATATTCTATTCAAACATCGGTGAAATAGAGGAATTCATAGAACTAGAATCAAACAATTTACTTGATACATTTGAGAAAGAAATGATAGTACCTACGACCACATCCTTCGGAGATTCAAATTTAGCTATCATGATAGAAAAATAACAACCATTCCCCCTTATCCAAAGCTGAGGCTAATGGTGATTCCCTTCAACTGAACTCATGTTTGGATAGCGAATGGAAAATTTCCCATGTTATCCACACTTGAAATATTAGAATTTATGTAGGTCATGCACCATATTCCCTTTTTTGTTAGTGTTAGTAAGTTGATGCTTCATCTAAATATGAAATTTTCAAGTGATATGAACATATCTTCCACACTTATAACATTACCAGCTCTTAAAAAGGTAGTTACTCGAATGCTTCTTCCCACATTTTTTTCATGTGGAATGTTTAACTTTATTTCCTCCTTTGTCTTGGTCAATGATCATCCTTATGTTTGGATTCAATGATCTCTTATTTTCATTTGACTTGTGAGGAAAATCTGTCTCACTGATCTCTAGCTTAACTTTCATAGAAATCCTTATGATATCCTTAATGTTTTTGTATTCTTGATTGGTAAGATTCTTAAATAGATGACGTCTTAGTCTACTGAGGAATCTATCAATCTTTCTTTAAGTATCCATGACAAAACTAGAGGTATAATGATAATGTCATGTGTATTTCATCTCCAAGCTACAAATTGATACATTATCCATCTTCTTACGCTCTATAAATTCCTTCTCCATTTTCTTTTTCTTAGAATGAGGGAAAATACTTATTAAATATGATTTCCCTAAACTCTTCCCACTCCATATATCCAATATCCCCTCTTGGCCTCATGTTTTTTATCGTTTCCCACCACTGATCATCCTATTCCTCTAAAGAATACACATCTAGAGTGAATTTATCTTTTTATGAACAACAAAGTTCAGAAAAGATATCTTCCACAGATTTTATCAAATGTTTAGCAATCAATGGGAGAGTAGAACCACTGAATGTTGGTGGTTATTGATATATAAATGATTGAACAGAATGTCATTCCCTTCGTTGTGAAACTAGTCTCTCATCTTGATTCATGTTATTTCTCATAAATTTAGTTAGTTGACTCATCATTCTCATAATGATTTTCATTTCATGTTCTATAGAAGGTCTATTAGTGCATGTTCCATTACACTCACCAATTACACAGTTCTTACTATTTCCTTCAATTTTCTGAAAGAAGAAAATATTACTTAGAAACATGTTTCATAATCTTATAATTCCAAAGGAACATTTATGTCATATTAAATCATGATTGAACATGTTATACAAAATAAAAGAAAGTTTTCTATAAATCCTTCATAATGATTCATAAAAAGCATATGATTAACCAACAATATACCCTAGATTTTCAAACTTGGAGTGAAAAAAGTCCCATTTTCGTGCACCAGTTCCCATTTGAGATTGTCTCAATGGTTTGTTTTTTAGTTTTACTCTTATATAAATCTTTTCCAGAGCACCATCCACTTGTTCATATCCATACGTAGATATATTTGTTCAGAAACCACTTACTTAATACTCTACCAAAATACAAGGATAGTTTCCTATATTTAAACTTTTCATTAGGGTTCTTCCTAAATTTTTCAAATCATAATTTATATAAATAAGAAAACTATACTTCGACACCAACTCTGGAATCCCTCTTATTATTACATAATGATACGTGACATTTTACAAACATAGGATCTTTTAATGTAAAGTGTCTTGGAAATAACATATATAATTCACGAAAATAGAACACAAAATTCTATTCAATATGAAAAGATTCTTCATGGTTTACCCGATTTAAATTTATTTCAAATATTAGACTAGGGACATACATCAATGGAAAGGATGAGTATAAGGCCTAGTAAATTAAAAAAATTGAAACAATTTACTTGTAATCTTGAGAGATATCAATAAAAATTGGAGGAATATTGAAAATCTATGATAAAGAAGCATATAATAATAATAATAAATTGAATCATAACATGGTAGTTTTTCTAAAAAAATTAATGTTTACATTCATAAGCATATTACCAAGTTAAATCCCTAATATTTCCTAAAAATTACCAATGTTATTCACCAAGGTATCGTAAAACTAGTCATATCTAGAGATTAAATTCTTTACATAATGAATTGGACCACTATCAGGGTGTAATATTAATATGTATTTATTTATATCTGAACCAAATATATTATAATGAAACAATTCCAAACTAACCAATTGATAATTAATGAAATTGGTATCATATCAAATTCATAGTGTTATAAAAAGTTCTTAAAAACATGATCATTATGTCATTTATAACCCATTGAAATGGGTGAGGGTTTTATGTATGTCAATTATAGAATAAAATAAATAATTTTTATGTCTTTATGAATATACCTTGAAATTTTAGATTTTAGGAACTCGCATAAATAAAAAAAGAAAATTTCATGAGAAAAAGAGAGAGATTTTGAGACGAAATTATGCAGCATAATGAGTATGAAACATAGTTTTACAAATAATAAAAAGAGAGGGTAATTATTCCACCCATTCATAAAAGAAAAATAATATAATATTGGGACATAATATAATTTAAATAAGAACATGGTATGGAAATGTTTTAGATATACCACATAAAAGAGGATATAAAAGGAAAAGAGAAGTAGAGAATTCTCTTACCTTAAGGAATAACTTCTAAAACTATATGATCAAAACCTTGGGGGCTTGAGGAAACCTTTGGAGAACAAAATGAGAGTTATAAATATCATACATTCACAAATTATGAATTTTAAATTAAGATAAATGAAATAATTGGTAGATTTTTATAACAAAAAGGAGGGGTTTTTTTATTAATTTCTGAGGACAGCTCATTTGTGGTTTTTGCAAAACATGGTTTTTCCCATGGTATTGGAAAATAATGACACATAATATCATATTATATTTCCCAATAGTAAACCAACATTATTAAATATTTATTACATATCTAATGATGTCCTTAAAGCCACTGAAAACTCAAAATAATATTTTTACTATTCAACGAAAAATAGTTTTTTATAAAATTATCATATATTCACTATACCCTAATATAAACAATATAAATTAAAAAATGACATTTATTTTATCAAAATATATCTATAAATAAGAGTAATTGAACTTTTAACTATAAAAATACTTAATTATTAAAAATAATAATGGACAAAAAATGCATAGTAAAATTTTGGTCACATGAAAAAAAATAAAATTATTTTATCATTTGTAATTAAAAAGTATAATTTTAACTCTATTTAATTATAATAAGAATTATCAATAAATCATTATTTCACTATGAAATTTTTTAACTTTTATAAATTAAAATATTTACTTGAAAAATCAATTAATCATATTCTATCTCAATTTTAAGAAAAACTATTAATAAAAAGGAAAAGATGGAATTAAAATTTTATTTAAAAAGTGGCACTAAATTTTATGTAACTAGGGAAATGAAACATAATCCCTTAAAACATTCACATATGACCAAATGGTAAGGAGTTTGAATATCATGGACTCTTGCAGTGTAATGTTTTGGACCCGTATTCCACTCTAGAGTACCCAGAGCCCGGTTATTTACATTGACTCAATAGCATATCCCAAAATTATAGAGGTTGTTGACTAGTAGTGAGGGCATAGTTAAGTTAGTGGAGAGACTATTCCCTCATTACTAGAGTATCAAAATGGAATTCAAACCTACAATAAATAGAGGAAGGAAAATAAATGGGAGTAAACTGAAAGAAAGGCAAGAAAGAAATATAAATCAATAACCAGAAGTGTCTCATATACAAAATTATGCAGATAGTATACGTATCTAGAAATAATCTAAATTATGTACATGGAAATGTAATAAAATAAATGTTCCAAAAAAATACAAAAAATGTATCCAAACATCGTAAGCCCTCACTTGGTCCTCTGCTCTAAAGTCGTAGTCATCAACATGAACTAGGGACACTATCCTTATTATAACCTACAACCATATAATCTGTGTTGGTACCTGAGGAGTCCCAATTAGGGTGTGAGATAAACATCTCAGTAGGTAACCACCAAATGTCTATATAGTTTAACAATAGTATACCGAGTATTAGAATTTGAAAACAAATAGTAAAGTATGTGCGTATGCCCATGGAATATATCTACAACAATAAGTAAAACTGAATAGCCTTCGAGTATTCTTGCAAAAGAGTCTACTCTTATCAAGAAGATATAAGAAGAAGTAAACAAGTCACATGGACATGTCTTAAATCCATAAATACCAAGAAATACAGAACCAATATTTATAAATAAGTCAAGAGTCTCACAACCACACTGTATAGTGAAAGGTAAACCTCAAGGGCCGGATCCAAGGAGTAACAAACTAGGGAATCCACATATTATATCTACACCACGAATGGATGGGTCCAAAGAGCTCAACCAAGGAATCCACATTAGGTCCCATGGGCATCCCAGTGGAAACTCGGTCTAGGCAATGGTAGGGTTCCTAGGAGCATGGAAATGGTATGTCCTAAATGAGCCCAAGAATGCTAGATCCGCTGGGAAGAAAGGCCCAAGGCATAATATAGAATCAATTACCAATGGGAAGAGTCAACCCAAGGCATCCACTATCTTGTTCTAGATCCATGGATATTAGTACATGGCATATATCAAACCATTTAATCAATAAATTCATTTTTTAACATTTGAAACCATTTGAGTATATAGACTCACATAAAAATGCACAATCTATGAGTATACCCACTCCGGAAAACCATTTAACATTTACAAAGAATATTAGACTACCGTACCATATAAAACATTTAACAAGCCACTAATCATTTATATAGGTATACCCACCCATATTATCCATTTAACAATCCCTATTAAATGAAATAATCATGCCATACCTAGATATCACTAAGAAAGGAGACAGTACATATCCTAAGTAGATAAATCAATCCATTCAGTTAACAAAAGGCCTAACAATAACTAGGAAATAACAAGCACGCACTACTTGGGTGGTTTTAATAGGCATAACCAATGATTTTCTTTGATTCACACCCCTTGAGTGACCTTGAAATGAGATATGGGATCCAACACAGTTAAACAGAACCTACATGAATCCTCACAAGGTCTGACTATAGATACTTAAAGAAACATTCTCTAAAATGATGCCTCGCTGGAATGTCCAACGAGCAGGAAAAAGGCCGAACTCCCCAAAAGATCTCAAAATTCCGAAAATAAGTATAGACCACCTACCTCTTCTTGGTAGTAGAGAGCTCGTCCAATATTAAGTTTGGATTCATCCATGTTTAGGATAAATCTAAAGAGCATAAGAGGAATGAAATATTAGGTCATATGATCCAAAACTAAAATAGAAAAATGTATTTCCATATGAATCAAATATATCTAAAAAGAATTTAGGCCTTACCAACACAAATCTAATGAGACAAATGATGATAAAAATTGATATTAGATGAATAATCTGGTCAAATACTAGGTTAGGCACCTCATGGGAGAGTTACACCAAAGGGCTACTGTGCATATTAGAAGAAACCCCAAATGGTTTCAAAAAAAAGAACTCCAAGTTTTAATTAATTTTTTTTAAAAAAAATCATCTAGTATTCCCTCCAGGATTACCCAAATGGTTTCCCAAATCATGTGACATCAATGTGAGGCACACTACCTCTAAAAGGTCACATTTCTTGGTTACCCTGAATGGTTTGAATAATCGTGTGATTTGACTAACCATGTGGTAACCATGTGGGAAAAATCACCAAAAACCAAAAACTATTAAGAGATCTATCAGGGTCGTACGACCTCAACGACATGGTTTCAAAAACTATGTGGAATCCACTACCTCCCCTCACATGGTTAGACTAACCATGTGTAAGTCATGCCCAAACTGTTATCCAAACCATTTTCATACCAAAACTTGGTTTTGGGATCTGAACAATCCCCAAAAACCTCTAAAACATCTGTGATCAAGAGGGGTACATGTGTATGGACATAACAAATAATTTATCAGAGAAGGAAAATATCTATACCTCATATGAAAAACCAAGTTCCTTCAATATTCCCCCCTTATAAAAATTCATCCCTGAATTGATCTCTGAAGGGTGGTCATGATTTGTCTAGGAACAACTCCATCCCCTGATCAGGTACATATAACTCACTCTCCAATGTCTATTCCTGTAAACTGTCGTGCTTCCATAACACCCATACTAGATGAACGGATAGGCCTCAAAGAAACCTCTTGATCCTGTCAACGATATGAATCAAATGCTTCTAAAAGGATGAATCAACTTGAATCTCAACCTCCTTGGGCTGAAAATTGTTAGATGGTTCAAAGTGATAGTGGCGTAGCTAAGATAAATGGAATACATAATTCATGGATCGGTACATATAAGGTAACTGAAACCGATATGCAACTAACCTGAATCTCTCTAGAATCTTTAATTACCTGAAATATCATAGTGAAGTCTTACCCCATCTTCTAATATTCCTATGACACACCGTCTTTGAATCATGAAATAAAACCAAATCCCTAACCTAACACTCTATAGGTAGACTGCGGCAACCAGAGTATGATTTTTGGAGATATTTTGTTGTAGCCATCCACTTCTAAATATACATGACCTGCTCAGAAGTCTCTTGTATGAGATGAGATCCCAGAAAATCTATCTAACCTAGATCTAAACAGATTCTAAGATAATTACATGTCCTGTGTATAATACATCATAAGGGTCCATCTGAATCTTATCCTGAAAATTTTAGTGTAAGGAAATTAATCTAGGGGAATACTCCTCTTCCAAGAGCCCCCAAATATTAGGATGCATTATCACATCTTGTCCTCTAACACATGTGTTGTACACTATGATTGGACATCAGTCTGAGGGAGGTATGTTGTACATAGAATCACTTGTGCACCCAGCACCCTTTGAAAACTATTCTAGAAATGAGACTTAAAGTTGTTGTCCATATCATTATGATTGAATGAGGGACCCCATGTAGTCGTACAAACTCTCAGATATACAACCATATGATCTCATCAACATTGAAAGTCTCCTTGATCTAAAAGAGATGAGTGACCTTCATAATCCTTTCAACAATAACCCCTACAACATCAGTACCTCGAGGTGATCACGGTAAATTAGTCAAGAAATCCATCGTGACAACATCCCATTTACTCTCTACAATAGGAAACCTTTGTACAAGACTAGTGGGGAACTAATGTTCCACCTTCACCTAATTATAGGTGGAACACCTCTTAACAAAAGTAGCTAAATCTCACTTCATACCAGGACACCAATACTTGAGATTTATGTCATGATAAATCTTAGTTACTCCGGGATGCACTTCCAAAACTGAAGCAAGAAACTCCTACGTCAACTCCTCGCATATATTCACTGGAACAAAAAAATTCCCATTGATATGGAAGATATCATCATCACCTACCATCCATCTTTGAGGAGGGTATTTACTTTCCACAGAATCTCATAGAACTAGTCCTAATAAATTTGATAGTTCCCCCACCCTAACATTGTCTAGTAAGGCAGCGGTCACAACTAGGATGATAAACAAGGCTACCCTTGACTATCTTGCACCTCAAGATGCATCTTAATGAAAGAATACATAAACTACAACTCACTACCGACCTGTTTCAACACCAATTTCATTGTCCTCCTACTCAGCGCATCGGCCACTGTATTTCCCTTACCAGGCGTGTAGGAAATTTTGAAATCAAAGGCATGTAGGTACTCTACCCACCATTTCTACATCAGGTTCAAATAAATATTTGTAAAGATATACTTGAGGATATTGTGGTCCATGTTTCCCACAAAAATCTCTCCCAATAAATAGTTCCTCATACAGTGCAAAGTATGAAAAACTTCTACTAACTCCAGATTTTTTATAGGGTAACTCCTCTCAGGAGGCCTCAACTGTCGAGACCAGTACGCCATGACTCGACATCCCTACATTAACACTTCCCCTATCCCAATACCTAAATAATCACAGTACATCGTGTAACTGATTCCCTTTTTTGGCAGTATTAGGACTGGTGTGGATGTCAACCTTCCTTTAAACTCCTGAAATGTTGTCTCAGAATACATTGACTACATGAACTTCACTCCATTTTTATTAAATATCATAAATAGAGCTACTAAGCATGAGAAGTACTGTATAAAAAATTTGTAGTAACTAGCTAGCCATATGAAACTTCTTATGTAAAAACATTCATGGGATATTCCCGAGAAAATACTTCTCTCAAATTCTCTAGGTCGACTGACACTATGTTCTATGAGATGATGAGACATAGGAAGTGAATCTGATCCATTCAAAAGTGGATGTTTATGAGTTTAGAATTTAAATAATTGTCTCTCAGTGTATTCAAAATGATTTAAAGATGATTGTAATGGTTGTATAAAATATGAAAATACACCATGATATCATCTATGAAAACCACAAAAAAATAATCCGAATAAGGATGGAAGACCCTACTCATCAACACAATGAAAACATATCACACATTCATGAGACCAAACAAAATAAAAAGATACTCATATAACCCATACCTACTACAAATTTCTATATGAGGTATGACTATATGTCTAACATGCACCTTGTGATATCCAGACCTCAATTCAATCTTCAAGAAAACTTGAGCTCCTTGAAAATGATCTAACAGATCATCTATTAGTGGAAAGGGATATCGGTTTTTAACCATGAGCTAGTTAATTTTCCAATAATCCACACATAGGATAGGAGTTCCATCTACCATTTTCACAAAAAGGACCAACGAACCCCACATATAAGTACTAGGTCTGATAAAACTTTTTTCCTCAAAATCCTACAGCTTCCTCTTGAGCTCCAGCAACTCCATCATAGTCATCCGGTAAATAATAATGGATACTGTCATAGCTCCTGGCACTAGACCTATGGAGAACTGCACCTATTTATTAAGAGGTAAACCAAAAAACGCACCGTGAAATATGTCCCTGAAGCACTCAACCAATAGAGGGATTTCTGCCTGACTCACTCCCAAATCATTTAGAAATAAACAAGGAATATAAGCTATCATCCAATCGGTCCCATGATTCGTGGGTCCAGCTAGGCTCGCCTGAACATTCCATTCACTCGCGTGAATAAACACTGCACCCTCTAGTGATGTGAAAGTTACTCTACAACTATATCATTCCATGTACGCTTGATAAGATATCAACTAGTAAATTCCAATAATGGCATCAAATCCTATCATCTCGAGGATATACAGATCCCAAATGAAGTGACACACTATGACCTCAAGGGGGAACTCCATACACTGGCGCACATCACCCATTTTAACTCCCAATGGTGTGTATTGCATGAAAAATCCCTCAGAAAAAAAACCTAAGAATTTTAACCACTTGAATAGAAATAATACTATGAGGGGAACCTATATCAAAAAGAGAAGATGCAATACTTGAATCTATTGTTATCATACCTCTCAATGTAGATGGTCTGAGATCCTGATCCTATTGGGTCTATTATAAAGCATATGTCCGGCTTGTATTTTGACCCTTTGACAATACCTAGATACCATGAGCTAATCTACCATGTTTTCTCTAATAACATAGTTTTTGGATTCCTTGACCATGACCACCATATCTAAACCCCTAACTAGCCTACAATTCTCCAACTCCCAGCCAGACATGAAGCTAAAGAACCTACTATTGATCCTAACATAGTAGTTGACCCCTACCACTCATAGACGGAGGGAAGGTCATACAAAAATGTCTTATGTTCCCAATAATTCCACAATATCAACACTCAATTCTGTTACAGTCTCACTGATTCTTCATGTATCCTCACCTACCACACTAATTTCAATACATTAATTTGTATGCACCCACAACCTGACTAGAACTAACCTCATGGGAATCCTCAAAATGGTGTTTCATTCCAATATATATTGATCCACTGGGGCAGAAACCACACACCCCTATTTTGTTCCCCAATATTCCCCTAGGTTATACTCTATGATCTGCACAAGAACCAAAATATCAATGATAGAATCAAACCTCAATAGATTCACCTGGTATTTGACAGCATGTCTGAGACCTTCATCGAAGCATCTCACTCTTGATATCTTTTCAATAAGATACATCGGAACAAAACACTAAAACTCTATAAATCCTGATGAGTATTCCATAACCTCTATCACACCCTACTCCAGACACATGAATTCACTATCCTAGTTTAATAGTAGTGTTGCAGGGTAAAAGTAATCATAGAAGTAGGTTTGGAAATCAGTCCAACCGATTTTTCATAGCCCGACAGCCAGGTTCATAATTTTGCACCAACTCTTTGCTACTCCACATAGGATATAATTCTTGACCTTGACCCTCCACTAAACTGGTGTCTCCAAAAGCTCAAAAATCACTAACGCGATCTCTAGCCATAGCTTTATAGCCTGCAGTCTGTCATCCCCTAAAAGTTTAGGATTATGCGACTGCTAGAAAAACCCCATTAGCTCAGGAATAGACATGGTAGGATGTGGTGCTCCCTGAAAGGTCTTCATACATCAAAATAATCCTTCACAAAACTATGCCTCAAAACCTTTGTCTGAATCACCACTTGGTGCCTCAAGTGGAACTAATATAGGATCAACTGGTGGTTTGTGGGCCAGCATCTTCTATGTATGGTCATCGCCTCCCTCACGATGTAATTTTGGAGGTCTTCATGGTGGTATATATCTACAATGTCAAATACGCACCTCAAAAAAGAAAAAACATCATTTTACACAGATCAAAACACTGGATAGGTCAAAACCCTCCTAGAAACCAAGTCAATCAACAACCTACTCATAAATCTAGCGATGGATAAGGACCAGTGATTAAAGCAGTAGAAAATATTCCTCTAACACACTCAAAAGACATGTCTAGGTCAAGTATCTATATATCAGTTCTATATTCCATTCCCATTTCACGTTTATTCATCCCATAAATTCCACCAAGGATTACCAATTCTGATTCCATTAGGGGACATAACACCTCAAGAACCCAAACTGGGTTCCCATTTAACCTTACATATATCATGTTCATTTAGCATTTTCAATCCATTATTTTTTTCATCTCCTAATTCATAAGGGCCCATACTCCTTATGGATTGAAATATAACATCACCCTTTACATATACTGCACCAAAACTAGCACAACTATTGGATCAACTATCAAACCAACTATCACAATAGTATGCAATAATGAATGAATCCAAAATAGCCTGGCATAGTGCATGGAATGTGATTTTAACAAGTTTTTATATGATGCATGAGATGGAATTCCCACATATCATCAGGTTTTAACTGAAATTGAACCCAAAATTGCATTAATAGTAATAATAAAAATCAAGTGGGTTACCCAAAGGTGAAATAAAAAAAATGTAATAGTCAAAATCCATAAAATTAGAAATCCATTAAAGGAAATTTGGATCCTTCCAGAACATGGGGTAGATATTCATAATCATAGTTTATTACCAAATCCTACTTCCTTATTAACCCTGTTTATTTTATCCAAACATTAAGTCAAAACAAAAAAATAAAATACCTCTAATACAACTTTTTAACGTCCCAGAATTAGATTCCACTGAACTGTGCCCCAAGCCTGATTGGTTACATTGCCTAGAATGCATCTCCCTAAAGGCCAGAGGTTTTCGACTAGCAGTGAGGACCTAGGTGAGTTTGTAGGAATACTATTACGTCATTACTATACTATCACAATGAAATTTAAACATACAATAAAGATAAGATGTGAAATAAATGATAGTTAATTGAAAGTAAGCCAAGGCAGCAATACATATCAACAACCAGAAGTGTATCATATACAAAACTTTGTACATAGTATATGTATTTTGAAAGAATCCAGAGTATGTATATGGAACTGTAATACAATAAAAGTCTCAAAATGAAAAAAAAAATACAAAAATGGTATCCTAGCATCACAGCCCCAACTTGTTCCTTTGCTCCCCTACTTCAAAGCCACAGTCATCAACCTGAACTGGGGTACCTGCACCTATTATCACATGCAACCATATAATATATTTTGGTCCTCAAGGAGGCCCAAATAGGGTGTGAGATAAACATCCCATTATGTAACCACCAAAGATCTATATAATTCTAACAATGGTATACCTATTTCTAGAAAGTTTAAACAAACCATTAAGTAACTGTGTGTACCCATGGTATAAATCTAATACAATATGTAGAACAAAATAGCCTTCAAGTATTCATGAAAAAGAGTCATATCCTAACAAGAATTTATAAGAAAAAGTAAAAAAATTAAAAGTCTACACTGTATATCCATCAATACGAAGTAATCCATTACCACACTATCTAAAGAAGTCAATAATCTCATGAACACACCTTATAATGAAATGTAGACCCAAAGGGATGGATCCAAGGTTTCACATACTAGGGAATACATATAGTATATCTTGACCTTTAAGGACTGCATATAAGGAGCTCCTCCAAGTCATCCACATCGAGTCTCATGGGCGTCCCTGTGGAAACTCAGCCAATGAACAATTTTCCGTCCTAGGATCATAGCAATAGAATGGCCTACATAAGCCCAAGAAATCTGGATCCATGGGGTAGTAAGGCCCAAGGCATCCCTCAAAATCAAGACCCAAGAGGAAGTGTCAACACAAGGTGTCCACTACTGTATTCAAGATCCATGAAGAGCAGTCCATGGAATCTATCAACCCATTCAATCCAAGAATTCAAATTAAACTTTTCAAACCATGTGAGTATACCCACTCACATAATCATGACCATATCATGAATATACCCACTCATTCTAACCATTTACCATTTAAAAAGTATATGGTCTTACCCTACAATATAATCTATTTAACATGCCATTAATAATTTATATAGTTATACCCCCAAATATTATCCATTTAAAAATCCAACATAGATGAAACAAGCATGGAATAACTAGATATAACTAAACAAGTAGGTCGTACATCACCTAAGAATATAAATCAAACAATTTATGTATCAAAAGGGATTACACTTACTAGGAAAGAACATGCACACACCCCATAGCCGGTTCTGAAAGAATAAATAGGTTATATCCTTAAGTATCACCCCTTGGGAGACCATGAAATGAAAAATGGGTGAAAACCCACCTAAACAGAGCCTATGGGAATCCTCAGTAGGTCTGATTATAGCTACAAAAATGAAAATTGCTAAAAAAACGAGTCGATGTTAGAATGTATGACAAGTGGAGAAAATGTAGAACACCCAAAAGACATGTAAAAAGATGAAACAATTTATAAACCATTTACCTCAGCTGAGTTGTAGAGAGATCATCTAGTATAAAGTCTTGATTCATCCTGGTTTAAGTGAAATATGAAGAATGGATGAAGAAAGGAATATTAGGGAATATAAGCCTAAAATAAAATAGCCCAATTGATTTACAGAAGAATATAATATTGCTAAAAATGGATGTAACCCTTATTTATATAGATATGATGAGATAAACCATGATGAAAACACTGATCAGATGGATAATCTAGCTCAAAGACGAGGTTAGTTGCCTTCAGGGAGATCTCTACGGGAGGGCTGATGTGTATAGTAGAAGAAAACCCAAATTGTCATAAAAAAGAAAAAATGGTTTTTAATAAAAAAAATTAAAAAAAAACTCATCAAGAAGGCTCACATGGTTTACCCACACGGTTTTCCAAACCATGCAGCAAACGTGCAAGTCTCTCTACCTTATAACGGTTACATGGCACGGTTACCCCACACAGTTTAACAAAACATATTGTAACCATGGAAAAAATCTCTTCTAAAAACATGCCAATTTTTACCCATCTCACATGGCCATGAGGCCTCTACCACATTGTTTCTCAAACACTGCAAAAGCTTCTACCTCTCCTCACAGGGTTAAGCTAACCAGGCTCTTGTTGTACGCAAACCGTGATCCCATCCATTTTCATCCCAAAACATGATTTAGGGCTCCAAACAAGCCTCAGACACCTCCAAAACACTTGTGATCAAGTGGGGTACATTTTTATGGCCTAAACAACGTATTTGACTAAGAAGAAAAGTATCTTTACCTTATACAAAAACTTGGTTTCTTAAATTGTGTGGCCTGAATAACATAACCCATGTGGAAATATGCACTATCTTGAACTTCTTTGATAGAAGACTTCATTAAAGCATAACATGTTAAATCATGGATTGGGATTGGTCTAGAGAAAAGCCCAGTGATGCTACTTTCATCCCAAGCCCTAAAAAATGGGCTTCGTATAACCTGATTCTACTGGTTTAGGCCATCAAGTCTTCATTTGGCATTAATTTACTATTATCTTTACTATTTATAAATGATAACCATAATGTTATGAGTATAGTTTCAAATTTTTGTATTAAAAAATGCTCATAATTGACCAATGGTCATATAACGGTCAAAACCCAATTATTACATTACAATATACTTCATTTATTATCAATGGAACATATTTTTGTTATGTAATAATATAAAACACATTTTCCTGAAATAATTATCATTCAAAAAAAATTGGTCGTAACATCAATAGCTAAAATAAAAACCAGATTCTAAAATTTATGAAATCCCCATATTCACATATATGTATATTCATTATCTTTTATTATTCCATTTTCATTATCTATTTATTTATTATTTTTCCATTGATAACTATACTATATATCCTTTTTATAATTTTTGTATATTCCAGGATTCTTGTTCATAGATTATACTTCCACTTTAATTATGCTATATTGGGGTTGTGTTTTCTTCTCAGAATTTGGTTTTCAAACTAGTTTTTCAAAAAATAAAAAAAAAATTGTTTTACACCTTAAGTTTTGAAAACTTATTTTTATCAAATATATTTCCAACAAGGGATTATAGAATGATTTTGGAAAGGAAACTGATGGATTCTATGGTACTAAACTTCTGAACTATTTTATGATGATACAATAATTGTACCGCTCAGGTTCAATAGACCCGAGCTTTGTTTTTGGTTCAACATTTTGAAAGATTTCTTATAAATTTGGGTTTTTTTATTAGTGGTGGTAACCGACATGTCACATGGAGATAATTTTATTTCTTTCTTGAGGTCATCCTTGGTATTATTTTAGTTTTTTATTTTGGTTCCACTACAGTGTTATCTGAATTTTTTATTTATTTTTATTCAATTGATTAATGTGGAATGATCTATTTTACATCCAATATATCAGTTCATATTGGGAAAATCATTCCTATTGGATAATCCTTTATGTGTAGAACCAGTTTCAATACTAGGTGGATCAGGAACACCCCTTTGAACCTTTTCGTGAGCTTGATCAGGTGACTAATTCTGGGTCAACCCAGGTTGGTTTGTGACACTAACTACAGATATGATATTATTGTAGATAAAAGTAATGAACCAATATAATATTTTTTTAGTGATTGATAAATATCATATGTACGATGATGCTCCAACTTATGACATTCAAACCCAATTTATATATGAATTTATTTGAGGATATATATTTGGAGAATGAATTTTCAAATTTCTATAAACAAGTAGTGTTTCTTATTACACATAGAATTAATATATTTAATATGTATTTCATGACTATATCCACGATTTAAATTAGAATGATAATTTTGAATAATAGAGGAGTATGATAAAATAATAATTTGTGTAATAATTCGGATTTGTAGTGAAAAAATATCAAAATTATTTCATTTAATAAAAATAATTTTATAACGATGATATTTTATATTTATTAAAAATGAATAAATAATTAAATATTTTTAAAATACAAGATTAAATCCTCATTAACAACATATGAAAATAACTATGTAATTAGAATCAATTCATTCTCTTATAATTTTATGTCTTTATATTTAGTACTACTAATTATAGAATTTATTAAAATTAGAAATTAATATTAAATAATAATTATGATACTATTTATGAAATCCTAGGATCTTTTGTTTACACATAGACATCCTAAAATTCACATATATCGATTGTATAATTTAAAGAATTTTGAATATTTTTTTTGAAACTCCATTAATTAATAATTATTGGCGTTGTCAGTAAAGAAATGTCAGATCCACATTAAATTTCAAAAATATATATTCATAATATTGATATTGATGAAAATTCTAATGATTTGGCATAGTGTATCAACATTTTATAATTTTAATAATGGAAACAAAATTATTCTAATTTTATAATTTTCTACTACTCAAAATAGAGTATAAAACTACAAGTACTAAAAAACACAATTTAAATGAAAAAAATAGTAGATCCATAATATTTAAAACCATTTATTATATTTTTATATTTTTAATAATATAATTTAATTGTTCTAAAAATTTACCAACTACATTGACTAGAAATATTATATTATTAAAACAAAACACATAAGTAGATAAAACTGAATTTTAATTTTCATTGAAAAATATTCACAACATATATGCATGAAATAAATTAATCATCTATTTACTATTATTTATTTTATCCTTTTAAATATATAATTACATCATTCACTTGTATGGACATAATTAAATACATATCTATATATATATTTATGAAAACAGACACCATAAATACATAAATAAAATTGTATGAAATATTTTTTTAATATTCTATTTGTTTACTAATTATAAAATAGAAACTTAAACAATTATGATTTATATTTATGAAATGTTATGTTGAGTATAGCTTAATTCCCCATTACACCATAAAAGGTATGGTTACTTCATTTAATAAAATAAATAAATAATATTATATTACATAAAACGAAAATATTGAAAATGAATTATATTAATTCTGTATATGTGTTCCATTAATAATATTTTATAGAAAAAATTAAAAAATAAATGTGAAGGAATTGAAAATATCTTAGATAGTAGTTCTTGATAATTAATATTTCAATAAGAAAAATTATTTTAATAAAACAAATAATAAAATGGTCATGAATTTTATAAAATGAAATAACCAAATTTTTATTATAATCTATAAGGAACAACATGTATTTGATTTTAGGTTTTAAATTGAGAATTTTTTGACACTAATTTTGTTAAGGTAGTTATTAGTTGAATGAAAGAGAGAGAATAAATTATTCATTATATGATCAATGGCGTTGATAAATTTATCAGCGTTAAATTAGTAACCATTCATTTCATTATTTTTAAAATATCATTGATAATAAATATTCAATATTTATTGTATTTGTAATTTTAAATTTATAAATTAGTTTATTATTATTATTATTATACTTTTATTTAAAAATAAAAATAAAAACTTTTTATTTATGAATTTAATATTATGTGGGTTGTTTTTGAAATTTTGGTGAATGATAAAATAAGCGTTTTTATTAAAATATGATAAAACTCATTATGTGTCATAATAGTATAAATGTATGAAGAGAAAAATTCATGAATGACATAATCACTTCTCAAAAAATAATTTTATTATTCATAGCCACATAATTAATTATTATTTTGATTTTCACGTATACTATTATATATTACTAAATGTTTTGATTATAAATATCACACCCTTTCTCTAATAAAATATCATTTCTATTAAATGGGATAAAATATTTTTGACTCACAAATTTATGTGTTTTGAAAAACTGAAGAATGAATCAGTGGCCAAGTATGTAATTTTTTTGAAAAAATGAAAACAAATATTGGATTTTTATGAAATCAACCAAATATTTCATTATTGATTGTCTACATTTGTTCACAGGTTAATAATTTTGGTTATGTATTGAACAAAATAATGGGGATTCATTGTTTTGCCTTACATCCTATGTTTTGTATTGTGGTTTCCATCAATTCAAGGTGGGTCAATGGGATATAATTTTATTCCACATTGTTTGGTGTTATGAATTATTCAAGGATATTAATCATTACTCTTGATTTATTTTTAAAGAGTGTGATCTCAAATAGAGAGGTCATATAGATTTTTTATCAACACAGGTTTCACCCTGTAATTATGAGTCATGAAGAATTGATTTTTTGAAATAATCATTATAACATAATGTTTATTGATTTAATTGAATTTTAATGCTTGTTAGCTTCAATAATTCAAGGTAAGTTAGTAATATTTAAATTCAATTTGAAAATATCTGGTAAAACAGAATATATTTTTCTATAGTGCAATGTTTTATTCTATGATTTTAGAAAACTCATTTTATATATAAAATCAAGTATTTTTATGATTTTAAAACATTTCATATTTTTTATGGATTTGATAAACCTTCATATTTTCTCTGAATCCGTTGAGTGCTCATCTATATATCATTCATTTCATTATGGAAATATAATAAATTTCAATTAATCGAGATAATTACATATTTATTCTTTATTTCCTTATAATTCTTCTACCTCCTAAAGAAGCCATTGTCTTACTTTAGGTGTTTATATAATAGAGGTACTACATGAGATTAATGATTAGGGGATCATTAAATACCCGTATGTTATAATATTATTGAGTATCAATAATTTTATATATAGATACATTATAATTGATTGAGATATATTATTAATGAACTCTTCACCTATTATTAAATTTTTTAGGATTAATATGAATTAGTTTTCTTTGATATGATTAAACAGATTTGCAAATTTTTATAGAAATGAATTGATGTTTTAGAGGGGTGTAAACTATTGATGTATATTCATGGTGTTACACATTTAATTATTTGATTTCATATATTTTTATATAGTAGATAAATGTAGTTTTAGACATATGGTAATACAATTAAAAAAATTGTATATCAAGGATTGTGTTGTTTGTTTGATGTGATGGTATAGTGATGTTTGTATGTATGTGATATCATATATTTTCCTGGGTCATCGATGTTGAATGAATTCATTAGTAATATAATAAGAGGAATAAGATAGGTTATGTGTCAATTATTACATTGAATTGGTGAATTTTTTAATGTAATTGATAAATGTGGTGGTTAATCAATGAAGTAGCTAAAAAATTGAAAATTAACTAAGAGCTATAATTAAATTCATAAATAATATAATAAATAGTAATAAGAATATGTTTAAAAGGAAATTATAGAATAAACAAATAAATAAAACATAAAACATACTATAAATTCAATTGATAAGTTGATAAAGTGAATTAATATAAATAATTAATGATATGATAATTATTAATTAACTATGATCATTAGGTTGATATAATTGATTCACCAAATTTATTTTTATGGTGATACATTAAACTTTCTTTGAAATTATAGTATGTCGTGGCAGTTGGTTGGCTATTTTGGTCTATGTAATACTCATGATTTAGTAAGGAGATTGTTAAAGATATTTTTTGATATGATATAGAATCCATGATTATAATATGTGTTATTATGTACACCAATTTTTATTTTTAAATTTCTTATGCACCACCACCAAATTTTGATCACTATAATAATGATTGTAATGATCAGAAATAATATTATTATAAAATAACATGGTGATTGGTAAACATTTGCAGAGTTTCCAAATCTATAGAAACTATTTAATTCATTATTAACTCGTGAATTTTCTTTGGATGTATATGATTTTATTAATTATTATATTATTATTTAGATATTGGGTTACTTTAATTGTGTTTATTGGTGTTGATTGGTGGTTTTATTATTTATTGGTATTTCATGTGGGTAATACATCCCATATTACATATTTAATACAATTAACCCATGTCCTATTGGATGAATTTTTTTAGGTAAAAATAGATTTACTATTATCATAATATGGGATTAGGTGGATTTAGGTCATCATAGAGGGGTATCAGTGCAAGTGTTTACTCTATATACTGATTTTTCAGTAGTAACTAGTAATGATTACATTTGATTTATTGGAATATTGAATTATTCAAGCATAACATGTGACGTAAGAAAAGGATATCAATGTGGATATCGAAGATACCAACAATCCATCAAAATGAACCTAATAGTTTAACACAAAAAAATTTATTTCTGATTATGGGGTAGAAGTATTGTCCTAAAATATTGGAATATATATTTTTTGTGTTATATTAATAATATGATAGATAGATTGAACCACATGCAACACCAAACCAAAACAAGCCACAAAGTATTTATTATTAAGTAAATTTATGAATAATAAAACATATTTAAGGTAAAAAAAAATATTCTAATCTATCAAAAAATACATACAGAATATGATTAAGAACAATTAATCTTAAAAACGTTATTTTTTTAAAAAAGTTATTATATATATATATATATATATATTTAATTTTCCTATAAAATATAAATTTATTAATTTTATAATTCCAAAACTAAAAAATAAATTTCATTTTTTAATTTCATGTGAAAAAAAATTCTATGGTGAAATTTTTAATTTTTTTTGAAAACAATTAATATTTACAAGAATTGTGAAAACAAAATTTACACAGAATTTTTTTTATAGTTTATCAATATATAACAAAATTAATGATTTTTATAAAAAAATTAAATCATTAAATATTTATTAATTAATTAAAATTATGTATTTTTAAATATTAACATGAACTTAATAAAATATTTTTAATTTATAAAACTTTTGAAACATTTTATTTTATTTAGAAAATAATTTTTCAGATTTTTTTAATTAATTTTGTTTATAAAATTAATATTTAGATTAATTTAAAGGACAAATTAAGTTTTTTATTATTATTAAAAAATTTATACAATGATAATAAAATACATTTATAATTTTTTCCTATACA
Organism: Viscum album; assembly: GCA_963277665.1. Lineage (NCBI taxonomy): Eukaryota > Viridiplantae > Streptophyta > Magnoliopsida > Santalales > Viscaceae > Viscum > Viscum album. The sequence continues at coordinate 1,343,620,044 of OY728123.1, forward strand.
TAATTTTTAAGAATAACGTTTCACTTTTTTTCAAATAATGGTGTGTTTCGCTTTAAATGTGCTAGTGTTAAAAAAAATTAATTTATAGAATAAATTATATATGATAAATTGGATTTAATATTTTAAATCATTAGATGAAATTGATATTATATTATTCATTTTTTAGGAATTGAAAATAAATTACTAGGGAAAAAATTAGTTACCAAAGTAAAACTAAAAATAATAAAAGTCAAAATTATAAGAGTAATGGGCTTAAAAATAATATGTGAAAATGAATATTCAATCTAATTTCAACCTTATTTCATCTCCCACTTCATTACTGTCCTTTTTATGTATTATTAACATGGGGAACATGTGGTCACTATATGTTATGTATAAAAATTTACAATAATGATGTTCTTACCACTTATAATAGGCTCATGTCCCCACCCCCTTGAAACAACTTCCAGATTTCTACATCCTCATGAAAATATAAAATTTTCCACTGGAATCCTATTTCAGTTACTATTATATTTTTTCACAATATTTCATTCTAATCTCTCTATTTTCAAGGATTTTAAAAGGGAAATTCCATGTCATAAATATGCGTATTATTTTACCTTAACTTCTTTTCCTACCTATCACACATTACAAAATATAATTTTTTCATTCCTATAAATAAAATTAATATTTTTTTATTGAATTATATTATTCTAGTGGAATTATTATTTACAGAATTTCAACTTTTACATTAAAAATGAAATTGTTATATGTGTTTGTGGCGATGACTTCCACCACAAATTTATATAGTACATTTATAATATATATGATTTATAATTAAATTTATTTCAATAAAATATGATTCAAAATATTAAAAATTTATAAATAATAGTTTTATTCATCAATAAAAATGATATTATTCTAAAATAAACCATTTTCATAATTATACACATCCATTAATTATAGCGTGTTCATGTTTGGATCATTCTAACCACCAACCTGAAGAATAATGTAAAATAAAATCATATGGGGTTATGAGATTAATATTTCTAATAATATAGGATATAATTTATTAATTAATTTTTTAAATTTTTGTATGTAATTTATGAATTATTATTAAACTCTTTAATTAAGATATCACCATTCATTTCTTAAAAAACATTGAAACATGCTTGTTTCCCATTTCACCTATAATAAAAATAAATAAAATCATATGGAATGAATTTATAAATTTATTAACTATAAATTAATATATACAACAGTACATATAATTTACCTGTATGTATTCACTTTTGGAGTAAAATGAAGAACAAATCCACTGTTATTGAATTAGTTCAAAATGATCAAGATTACTCAAACCAGGTAATGAAAGAGTTTCCAACTAACTAATATACATGTAAATAATAATTATAAATTAATTTTATAAAATGTTACATATATAAATTAGGATCTAAAATATATTATTTAAAAATCAATTTATGTTACGCAATATATTCAATGTATTTTCTGGAATCCAGTGATTATGGTAAGGGTTTTGTCATATCGTTTCCAAATACATTAGATATATTTTATATTTCATAGATTAATTTATATTATATGGTGTATTTACATAGTCTCTGCCATTATTTGTGATAAATATAATTAATTTCAGGATTTTTAAATTTTCATATCATGGTAACCCCTGTATTCTTTCATTACACTATCCATAAGTGTTTATGGATTCTCAATTATCGTTCATTATATTAGCCTTGTTACTATTGAACATATATCATATAAGTTTAGAACATTATTTAAATTTATATTATTATATGTTATTTTTTATTTTTTGGGGGGAATTACATTTCTACCAAATTAAACCCTTTCTAAAGGTCTCTTTATTAAATAATTCTGATTTTAATAATTATGATATCTATAAGGGATTTGGTTAACTCAAATTTCTTCCCTTTGAGTTTAAACGTTTTTCCATGAATTTTTTTTTTCTATGTTGGATAAACTGTTCTATTTTTTATTTCATATGGTATTTCTGCTTTTTTATAATAGGGGAAATTATTTTTTGATCTCAAATTTTCATTCATAATATTTTTTATTATCATAAAAGTGAATCATTTTTATAAAAAATATCCTCTTATTTAAAGAAGGCATTTCCTCCATTTCCATGTTAATTATTAAAAAAATGATTTAATTTATAACTTTTAAATCCACATATGTGAATAAAATTTTCACTTTACTATTTTACATTACCACCTTTCAGAGGGAAATTTTACTTCCTCTTTTACTATGTGGGATTTCAGTAAAGGTAATTCATAATATTTAAAAGAATTTTCATCCTTTCAAATTTCAAATATTCTCCATACAATCCACAATTATTTTTAATAAAAATTATTCCTTCTAATATATGTATTATAAAATATAATTGTAAAATTTAAAATTTTACAAAATATATTCTGGTCACCTTTTTTAAATTATTTTTTTTGATTTCAAGATTTAATTATTGATGATTCATTTTAAAAGTACAAATTATCAACATGTTTTCACATCACTTTTTAGAAACATTATATTTTGTCAATTCTAAAATATTATAAGTATATTTTAAAGGATTTGTTTTTCAAATTATTTCACATAACCTTTTAAAAATGTATTTTCAATGTGATTGTAACTTCTCCTTTTACACCATTGATAAAGAGTTTTCCAAAAACTATTAAATGATTTCACTACCATAATCCCAAATCTATTAATTACATAATTCCATTGATTTTATTTTTGATGAAATTATATATGATTATTATTATGAAATACAGTTTTTGGTTGATTGAATTTTCAGAATCAACCTTTCACATTATTGGGGTGAATTTCGATGATACCATTTTGAAATTTTGTGAAACTAGTTTTTTATTCAATGCCTTCAATATTATGTGATTAATTATTGAATAAAAATGACCTACATATGTATTTAGGATTTATTAGGATGGTATTATGACTCTCTCTAATTAATTTTTTAAGGATCTATATCAAATTATATAAATATGGGTGATATATTATTGATTATCTCATTACTCTTGGAATTATGAAGTATTTCCTACTATACTTAGCTTATGTGAATTGGGTAATGATGGAAGATCAATTATAAAAATTAGGAGGGAATTATGACTCTACTATTTTTATGGGAATTATTTATTATTTATTAATTTACTATGTTTTTTGGTATTATGAAGTGTTTCCTACTTCAATGTTTTTATAGTAATCAAGTAGTGTTTCATTATCCACTATGTTTACAGGAATATGGTAGTGCTGTACATTCCACTATGTTTATGGGAATAAATTTGTGATATCAATTCCATTATGAGAATTGAGTAGTGATTCTTGATCCTCAATGTTATAAGAAATCATTTCTGATTTCCACACCCATATTTTTTTTATTCCTTTTTTTCATGAAATTATTGATTAGTTTTCTTCATTTACATAACATTACATATCATTATGCATATGATTATTCATCATGAATCGTATTTGTTATCTCATTTTTTCAAATTATTATTAAAGATTTTATATTTTCTCATAATATATTTCATGTATTTCAATCATGAATTATAAAAAACTATTGATTTTCCATGTTCTTTTAATAATATTTTTCTCCCCTACTCGTGTCTTCCCATATACATATGATCAAACCCGTGATCACATGTTAATGAGTTTTCCCCTAGATGAGAATTAAATATCATACCTTTTTATGTTTCCACTTTCATGTATATTATTATGAATATAATCTATGCTAATTCTGGAAGCTAGTCTATAAATAATATATTATAGAGAAATATTCCTAACTTTTACAAAATCTGTTACTTATATAATTGCATATCAAAGGCACCAATCCTTCCGTTATTGGGATTTGAAGTTTATTTATGAGTTCTTATGTTTATCATATTTTAATTTTGTAAAAATTATTAAAGGTTAACCTACATTTTTCTGAAATATAGTGTTTAATGAATGTTTTCTTCAAAAAAATTAAGAGTGTGGGTTTGGGGTGATTCGGTTTGTATAAATGTGTTATTCAGTTATTTTTGTGGATTTTCTTAGTTAATATTCTGCGATTTGGATATGATAATGTTAATGAAATAACTATGGATATGTAAATGGGTAATTATAAATATGTGATTCTATCATGGTGTTTTTTTAAATTATATATTATGTGGTTCTCATAAAAATTAAATCATTTAATGGATAATGGAGAGTTAATATTATCGTGGGACGAATGCACCTATCATTATATACCATGAAACGGAAAAATATGTATTAAAAAAATCATCATTACATTGTATGATTAACGGGCCTAATACAACACACCTATATATACTATTAGTGAATATTATTTGGTTAAAAACATTATTTTAAAAAGATATTATTAGGATTTATTTTTTTAGGAATTAGGTTATCTAATATGAGAGAATAATACCTAATGGACCCATGATAGAACTAAGTATTTTTTTTGTTGCCTTAAAATTTATTAGGATGGTTTTGAAGATTATAAAATTTCAGGGAATTGTATTTTATAATTTCCTTATGATATTAACATTGATCACTTGATACTTCATCATTTGGGTTTCAAACTTTTTGGAATTTGGTGGGAGAAATTCAATTATGGTTGTTATAGAAAATCCTATAATTTACCCCAATGAGAAAAAAATGGGATAGAATATGGTGAAAAAATTATAGTGGTTATTCTAAGCCAACTATATCGATTTATAATTAAAAAATAGAGACATTCCTAAAATCCCAAAAAAACAAATAAATAAAATGAAGTTGTTTCACAGAAGATCAAGAGATGCAGATGATGAATTAAAGAATATTCAACATCTTAAATGTTAAAAGAGTTTGAATAAGTGCATGAGAGAATGTCTGAAATAAAAAACAATGTGTTACAAGTATATATGGATTAGGCATATAGATTATTACTACTGATATGAGGTTAAGTTGATATTCAATGACTTTTGGGTGAATAATTTATAATTCCTTATGTTGTAAGAGTTTGGTATTAAAAATGATTCCTTAGAAAGTTGGATAATGAGGATATTAAACATTAATTTCATCTTAAAACAAGTGAATAAGGTAAAAATGTTATATTTACTACTAAAAATGTCATGAAAAATTATGGTAAAAGGTACACTCACCCTCCACTCTAGATTTGTGGATATCAAATTAGAATCGTATTCTAGAAACCATATAATTTCTAGAAATCTTTCTTTGTGCATAAAATTAGTACAAGAATGATTTAATATTTTAAATGAGAAAACTATATTATTATTGTATCCAAATTTAAATATTATGGAATACACTTCATCAAATACAAATTATCCCTCCTTTATATGAATTTTATATGATTTTATAAATATATTGGGTATCTCAAAAGAAATTTTATATTGATCAATGAAATAAGAAAATAACATTTTACATTTAAAACCAACCCATTATCATATATCGATGAAAATATTATTGTGATATCTATAAGAAATATAATTTTATAATAGGAGTTATGATACCTTATCCCGAGTAACGTTTGTCTCAAATGATTGAAAAAAACTCACCATTTAGAATGACCAATTGTAAAGAAAAATAGAATTATTTACTATGTTTTAATAGTTGATATATCACATGAAATTATTTTTTAGACATTTATTCATTTTAAATACAGTTATATATTTTCTTTAACAATTGTTAATTAATATTCTTAACATTCAATTAATTTATTGGAAGATAATATAACATACCCATATTATGGAATATATTTTTTCTAAATTAATACCATGTTCAATTGATTCCACAACATGAAACCAATAACTAAAACAATTAATGAAATATATATTATAATGAAAATGCAAGAATAAGAAAACCTCTAGTAAATTGAAAAATGGATTATTATTTTTATTAGGCACACCTAATGTTTTCATATGGTATTTTTCAATAAAAATAATTGTTATTTATATATATTGAATTTTCATTTAAATGATAAATTATAACTTTGTAATTTTATTATTACAAAATCAATAATATTTTTAATTTAAATTATAAAAAAATTTCGAAGTTGATTTTTTGTCAATTATCTATAATAATTACTTTTCAAGTAAAAAGTGAAAAATTTAGTTTTCTTCCAAAATTATAGATTTAATGAATTTATCAATATAAGAGTAAGAACTAAAACTCAATAAAACATTTTAATTGACTAAATATATATTTATTAATAAAAAATTTATTTGAAAAATTTATTTTGAATTTTTAAAATTGATGTTTAATTTTCAGAACATATGTAATATTTTATAATTATTTAAAAATAATTTTGGGCATTTTATTTAAAAAAATCATTTTTCGGATAAAATTAAATTTATTCATACATTTAATGGCCCATAAGTTTTATTTTATATAAAAGGCTAATTTTTATGGAAATAAATGACAACGATAATTTTTTCCTACCCATAAATATTTAGCCTAAAGATAATTTTTTTTAATGAGTTTTAACTTGATAAATGTGAGATTGTTAAAATTGGACTTTCTTAGAAATAAAGACATTGTTTCATAAAAATTATTTAATATTGGGAATAATCAATTAAAATTTACATAATAAGAACAAATTTTTTTATTCCACTAATTTAAATTACATTGGTAAAAATTAGTTACGAGGATAAAACCAAAAATGGTAAAAGTTAAAATTATAAGAGTAATGGACCAAAAAAACATGTTTCAATCATCTATGATAATGAATGGTTGTGGTAATATTGACCTTATATTATATCCCACTACATCATTTCCAATTTTTTAGTCTTTTATACATGTTGAATATGTACTCTCTTTATATTAAATAGAAATATTCATTAAAGTACCATTCTCAACAATAAAAAAAGTGGGCATTATCAGTACCCCTTTTGGACCATTCTAAAAATTTTATCACCTCATTATAATTATGCATTACTAATATTAGTGGAATAATTTTTAAATTCATTGATCTATTATTCAAAATAATTTTTTATAATCCCCCAATTTCCATTGAGTCCATTAAGGGAAATCACATGTCCTAAATGTGAGTACTAATTTTCGCTAAGATATTTTATATTTCATCTTTCTTTAACCAATATAATTTTATCATTCCAATATAATGACATCAATATTTTTTACATATTTAATATTATTATACTATGTGAATAAATATTAACTACCATTCCGATTTTCCAATAATGAAAACAAAAATATCATTTGTGCATGTACGGACTACCACCTACACAAAATAACATATCACATCATTCATCAAGTTTCATTATTAATTTATAAATTATATTAAAAGAGGATTCAAAAAATAAAATGTCTAAAAAATTTACTTATTAATCTATAATAACTATATTATTACAAGACAATAAACATTTCTAATAGTAATCATTAATTAATAATGGTAGGTTCTTGTTTGGGTTGCTCTAAAAACCTAAATTATTAATACAACAAAATAATATTACCAATTACAATGAGATAATAATTAAGGATAATATATGATATAAATACCTAAATATATATTTTATATTATTATGAAATGGTATAATTAATATTAATAATGCATAATATACATAGTATGATTTTTTATAAACCAATATTTCTTATATATTGATATATATAGGGGAATTAAATTTAATTCTTAGATTATGGTAGTTTATAGTGTTTGACAATAGGATTGAAGACCCTTTACAATATCTACTCCAATTCATGGCCATTATATAATGGAAAAGTTTTGTTTTTGTGTGCACAAATGGTAAGGTACTATTGAATATATGTGTTCATTTACAATAGATTCCACCATATTATTTTTCAATATCATTTATTTGTTTTACTAAGAAAGTAATTACATATTACTATCTAACATGGGTAAATTACTCTTATATGGAAGATAAAAAATTATTTTTTCTATTAACGGATATCATTAGATAGATACTATATATATATATATATATATCATATTTCATCAAATTTGAAATTATTTATGTTGTGTTTCATAGAGGCTTAGGAATAAGAGTTACTGTAAGTTTTGATGGAGTTCAATGTTGTGTTCTCTAAAGAGTTTCTGAACCTAACCTCATGATATGAAAAAATATAAATATAGAGTTTCAACATGGGTTTCTAAATTTTATTTTTTACCCATATATTGTTTCCTTAAGTATTGTGGGGGTTTTAGATACATTTTAATGATATGTTATATAATTTTTCATATGATCTATTATTCACCATAGTTTGTTGTAGTTCATTTCTCAATTAAGGATGATATTGTTAATGTTTAGAATATAAAAAATTAATCTATTTGATAGTATCGAAATATTATCCACCATAGAGAATTTATTTCTTGTTCAATCAATTATTAAGAGTTAGTTGATTCACTAATACTTATTTATAGCCTATATATCAATATATGTTTTTGAAAGAAGAATAAATTCATAAGAAACACTGTAACCATCAATTTTGGAATTTTGAGTTCCAGGATAGGATTCATAGAGCCATGAATTTACATATAGTTTTCATGAAGTTAATAAATTTGTTTTTTCGTGACCTTATATATTTTTGGGCAATTTTTATTGATCATATATACATGTATTCAAGGATAAATAAGATGTGTATTTAGAATTTTTGTTTTGTTTCATTGACATTTTGATTTAAATAATTCTATAAAATATTTATTATGAATAAATTTAATATGTGTTGGATGAATTTTCAAATGAATTTCATTTCAAAATGGGTAATAGTATTTGATTATTCAATGATTAAGTAATTAATTTCATTAGAATACCCAATGAACATTTAATAGGTATGAATATTCCTTTCCCTAGAGGGACATTGTATGTGGTTTATGTTTGACTTCCCATTGATTATGGTACCTTTTTCTTTTTTGATAAAGGATGAAAATGAATTAATATTTATTGCTATGTTTGAGGTTAAATATTTTTATCTAAAATTGAATATGATCAGTTCCAATATCATTAACTTCCTCTATTATAGAGTCACATTTGAGGTAAATTTATATTCTTTCCCCTTTGTGTAGGTAGAGTATTGATGCAATAAGAGATATTGATCTCTTAATAGTCTTTAATTTTATGTCCTCGTTGATATAATCCTTTCACACACAAACATGATCTTATAGACATAATGTTTTATTTTAGAATATAACAAAATTAGAATATTTAAGATATATTTTTATTAACATTTATCAAAAAAATATATGGTATATCTTCTCTTATAAGAATATAAATTTTTCTCCGTTGATATGGGTGATGTTTTTTAGGATTGTTACTTTTATATTTATTATCCATTAGGAATAATTAATTCAGAGTCAGATTCACTGTGTTGGAGATAATATGGGTATATTTATCACGAGGATATAAATAATTAATGAAATTTACATTATAGTATATACCATAACTGTCCCTATGATTGGTCTTTAAAACATATGAGGACCAATTTTTAATCTCCATTAATTTTAGTTAATTTTTAGGGTTGAATTAGATCGTATATCAGATTCATTTTTCTCTATTTTAAAAAATCTAAAACATTGATGGAACTTTTTATAAAACAGACAAGGTATTTGTCAATGTAGAACAAATAAAAATATACAATCCTATCCATCATGGGAGGTATCATGTATGGTGTCGATACATAATATACATTGAACATAGTTTTTTCATGATTTTTTTGTAATGAAACCCGAAAAAATATAGGAAAAAATCCTAATACTAACAAAAAAAGAATATAAGATAAAATTTCTTATTCATAAAGAAACCAAGATAATCAGATGGAAAATAAAATAAAATTAATTCTTATGAGTAGAAAAATCAATATTGAATAACCAAATTCTATTATTACAAGATATAGAATCCATCAAAATATCCTGAAATATCACACTCAACCCCAAGCTTCATTATCTATGAAATCCAAACACAACATTCTTTCCATTTTTGTAGAATATACAATACATGATCTACACACATCCAAATATGATATTGGTTGGATGTTGGTATATCAAACACTATTTGTTGTTACCATCTTACCCAAACCAATTTATCATAAAACATAGTGAATGAAAAAATATTATTAGGTAAATAATGTCCATACTCGAAAAAGAAGGAAAATAATATATGGTTCAATTTAAACAATATATATGTTATGAGTTTTTAATAAAATAAAATGCTGGTTCTATATAAACTAGATAACAATACAGTTAGTTTCTAAATGATAAAAAATCCACCAAGGAAAATCAAATTATACTCTCTTCGATCAATTCTCAGAATCCATACAAGTAAACTTGTACCTTTTTGGGATAAAACAAACAATAAATCAACTTCTAAAGGAATATCTTAATAAGTGATAATATAACTCAATGTTCCTATATTTTTTATATCACATATATACTATATAATTTGAGAAAAGTACTATTATACAAATTATATATATGTGTGTCTTTGTAACTGAATTAAACATGTCTATGGATCACTATAACACCAATTAATATCTATTTTCTACTCGTTATGGTCTTATACCAATGTTTAGAATGATTTCCACTTGTATACGTCGTAGGTATAATGAAAATTTCAATAAAAATCAGCATAAGAGTTCTGTTTCACCTCTACAATATTACTATTCTATATTTGAAAATAGGATATTATCTACTAATCACATTAATACAAGGTATATCTATACATTAATATGCATATAAATAACAAATCATATCAATATATAAATTAAATGACTGAATTTAATTCAATCCAACATAACAAATTTAATGGAATATGAAATCATAAGGTATAATCAGATAATAGGGAACACATATTTTCATTAAAATAGAAAAAATTACAATAATAAAATTTTAAAAGTAGTTATTTAAAAAAATATCATTTTTGTTTTGGTTCCCTCTCACATATACCTCTATTATCATTCCAATGGAAATTGTAGGAATATAGGGGTGGGTTCAATAACCCAAATCTATGTTGATCAAACTATAAAATTACAACATGGGTAAGGATTATATGTCCTCAATAACAAAAATAAAATGATTTCTCTAGTCTATATAGAAATAAATATCAATGATTAAGTAAAATAAAAAAACCTTGTGTATACCATAATAGTGACCTTAAACAATATTAGTGAAGGATTGGGTCTAATGAGGTTAACAATTCTTTTTGCAAAATGAGCTCAGTAAGGGGAGAACAAAAGGGAAAATTTTTTATAGAAAAATCAATCACGAGGTACTCAGTTAATATAGGTATAATATTTAAAGAAACAAAAACTATTCATTTACATAAATGAAATCCTAGAAACCCGCTAAAACTTTATCGGTTTAATTTTTAAATTTTGATGACCATTAATTATTCATATGAATCTATGTTGTAACAACAATGTGATCTATTATTTATGATGCATTTTTCCCATTCTTCTAAACCTTCCTCCAATAACTCTCTTCCGCGTCAGTTATAACATCATTTAAACCTATAAATCAGTCATATAAAATTTCAAATTTAAATAATTAAAATATAATATTAATTCAATACATTACGTTCTATATAAACATAAATTGATCTTCATTGTCATCCATGAAATGCTTTATTGAGATTCTTCAGTGAAGAAACTCAACCAGTGACCTCTAATTTTATCCTTAAATTCCTATGTCTTATCATGAATCCTTCCAGAATTTTAATTATGAATATAAAAAATGTATAAAATTTCATCATAATTCCATCTCTCTCTAATCAATAATATAGATTTTTCCCCACATATTAACTATCCATTTCTATATTAACATCACTAAACAAAATTATAAATATAGTATTATGTATATTTTTATCTAATTGAATGACATTGAAAACATTACACATAACAAATAATTTAAAAATAACATAAATATTATAATTCATTTATATAATATTTATCTATGATCGATAATGTTACAATAGTACTCATGGAAAATTTACATTTTCCCTACACATTAATGACCAAACAGATAAAAAACTCCATCGTAAACATGATCCCAAATATAAAAATTCTAAAGGTATTATCAAACAATAATCATATGACTTATGGTGACTTTAGGAAGTAATTAATCATTTCATTATCATATTTATATGAAAAAATTTTAACTAAATGATGCTACAACAATTAATATTTAATCAAAAAATTTAGCCTCATACAATGTAGATCCATTTTTATTTATCATTAATCCCATAAAAATGGGTTACCAAAATAGATTTTGGGCCCCTATTAATATAAAAAATTATATGTGTCGTCATTGATGTTCCCATGAACCACCACAATAAAAAATACAAGCCTTGAGAACATATATGAGAATGTGAATAGTCCTCTTAGACTAGCCATCAATATATGGGTGCAGTGATAAAATTAGATTCACCTGGGTAACAAGGTATCATTTTACTTCTCACAATAACCATGAGGAAATTATTGGTCCACTATAAAAAATAGTTATACTCACGACACCCTATGATGTTGTATAATATCTTAACATGTATATTTTTTAGTTTAACCCAATAATAAGACTCAAATATATATAAAATTAACTATTTTAGTTAGGTAATCTATGATAAATCACATTATTTTTCATCCTCTAGAAGATCATGGAAATATAGTCACGTATATCATTATAATTTTACCCTATTTTAAAAAAGGTTGAGGAAGTGGATGTAAACTTCTATTGGACTATTTTGTTTCTTTTTCATTATAAAATGTGATACAACAAAATATAATCCCATGGATCTATCTCTACTTACAAGGACACCAAAATTGGTTTTTAATATCATGATGAACTTTCATTACAGTATGATTTACGACCAACCTAGTCAAGGGATGTAATTTTATTACTTCCTTCATGATATTATTAGAAACTACAACTAAACCCTGAAAATCTGGAAAAAATGATAATCATAATAGAATATATTATATATCTCCCTATAATATAGTGTTTCTTGAATAAATAAAAATTATTAATTATAAATATAAGATTCATTGACCAATTCCACAATATAATAGGTCTAATAAACTAAAACAAATGTGTTAAATCATCATCCTCTACCTCATTTACACAAATCTCCAAAATTATATATATATATTTCCATTCTTGTTTCACATGTTGTTCCCATCATGGTTATGTATTCCCAATAATGGTATACGAAACATCATTTAACTTTCTAGGTGTATAGAGAATATTAGAATCAAATGATTAGAGGTATTCAACTTATATACTCTTCCTGAAAATAAAATCAACTTATCAATTGGTATACATGATATTTTTGTACAGTGAAAAGGTTAGATCTCTCAATAAAAAGGTAATTCCTCCAACCCATTAATTTATACCCCACCACCATTGATTCAAGATCATATATTGTATAGTTATTTTCATAATGCCAAAGTTATAATTAACCATAGACAACCATCCAGATCACCTAGAGAAGTCCTATTGAAGAGGTATAATAAAACCTCAAACCAGTTCCTTATTTGCGGTTATATATAGACATTATCTGAACATAATCATTTCGTTATTTCCTAAAAACTTATTTCAAATTAAAAAAAATTGACAAATTACTCAATGTTTTTTAAATTCATACATATAAGTACTACTCCATGAAAACATATAGATAATTAGATATTAATATTCTACACACATAATAAAACATTGAATTTAAAATATATTTTTTGGAACCTTCTTATAAATAATCACCTCTACTTTCTTAGGATTGACTATGATCCATGCATTTAATGGCACATACATAAGAAATCTTACTTCTTAATTCAGTAATAAATATTAAAATATTCAACAATGTTCTTAATATATCACATATATTTTGAGATAATCTATAGATTCCAGTGATTCTAATACATAGATCAAGAAAAAATAAGAGTGTAGTCTATACAGAAATATAAAATTTCATCTAAGATGGGATGAACCATCTGATCAATCATTTCGATAAACACCAAAGGTAATTTATCTACCTAAATTTCTTGATCATGTACTAATAATGGCTTTATTAAATTTTAAACATTATTTTAGGAATAGTCTTTGTCATTACACAATGTTGATGATGTCCAAAGCACAAACGTATATCTAAAAACACCTCACACACATCAATTGGTAATATAAATCATCAATTAATAGTAAATAGTTGTAGATAAAAATATATAGTTGGATCAAAATATTTCAGTCTACACATAAAAAATTTCTTTTGTAACACAACTTAGATAATTGTACAGGAGTTCCCCTAGGTAATACATTAAGTTTAATAAATCCTTTTATCATGAGATCATAGGGTGATTTTTTTTAATATTTTAATTAGAAATTAGATATATGGTATTGTGGAATTGTGATTAGAAATGTTCTTGTTAATAGTGTAACACCGCGAGATATTATGAGAAATATTATTTTTAATTTTATTGATGTCTTGTGTTGTACGTTACAAGAAAGGAGTCTTTCACAACACGCAACCCTAACTTGGCTGCATTACACGCAATCACAACCTTCCTCGATAGTGTGTGTAGTACACAATACCGAATTTCACTAAACAAGATATTATTATAATATTATTATGAACTAGCCGTTATGAATAGTAATACCCACTTTTTAAAATTTTATAATTTTTATCTTTCAAAATAGACTTCATTTTTGGATTCGGAACATCAAAATTAGCTTAGGGTGATATTTTGGTACTTTTCGGATAACTTTCATTTTTCGATGAATAGTGAAAATTACTAAATTTTAATTAAAAACAACCTTTTTAATTGAAATAATTAATATTGATAAATTATTAATTTGAGTGGTTTTATAGTATATTTAGAATATATTTTTACAATTTAATACAATTTTGGTCATTGGATGTAATTTCACATTTAAACCAGACAAAAACAAGTGTCAATCTTTTGACAATTATTATCTCTTAAGAACACGCTATTTGTTTTGATGACGGGAATTAATTTTTAAATTAATTAATGAAACTGATATGTTTTGAATTTGGTAAAATAGACATTATTTTTGAGTTCATAATATCAAATATAGCTTAGGCCTAATTTTTGGTATTTTTCTGGAAACTTTCATTTTTTGATGAATAGTGAAACCACTAAGTGGTAGTTAAAAAAATGAATTTTTCATAAAACTTAATTTTACCGCTTCTATGAGTGGAATTTCAAAAATCCGAGAGACACGGTTGATGTCAGTACGTAAAATGTGGTTCAATGAGATAAAAATAATTTTTGGTGAATAGTAACTTTTTACTTTTTATTACCATGGCTAAAAGAAAATAGGGTAATTATGGGTGAAAATGATATTATTATTACCCTAACACATGTCTTAATTCTATTGTATAAGTGTAATTCAACCAAAAAAACCTTAGTAATAAAATATGACCATTTAGGCCCACATGGATTAGATTAGGACATTTATTATTAATTTATTTAAAGAAGGGTTAAAATAGTTAAAATCAAAGTTTAATAAGTAAATAATTTTTAATATAGGGTTATACATAAGATAAATTAAACAATAAATATTCATTAAAAAGATAAAACAATTTCCTACATAATGATATTTAATTTGTAATTTTTAGACATTAAATAATTTAATTTATTTATGACACAATGATGATGCAGTAATTATTTTATTAAAAAAATATTGACATAATTAATTTTATAAATACCCAAATAAATGTAATTTTAGACTTTTTATTAATTCCAATAATTTTATAGGTTAATATGACATGTTAGTATTGATTTAATTAACTTTTTTTGAACTAATCATTCTGTAAATATTTTCACAAAAATCAATTACTAAATAGTGTCAAAATTGACATAAAATAGTTTTTAAAAGGAATATTATATTATTAATTGTTATTTTATTCCTAAAAATATACGGTTCTGCCAAATGACTTAGATAAGGTTATATATATTAATAATAAACAAATTGGGGTTCGTTTGGCTTGTTATAGTAAGTTTATTAAGCTTGTAGTGTAAGAACACAAAAAGACACGATAAACGTAAAATTATCTAAATTAAAGTTAAATATAAATGATAAGGTTAAAATAGGAACCTAAACTTGTCTAAATTATATTGGATTAGATTATTTCGACCCATCCCCACCTTATCTTCGAAATAAATCAATTTTGAGCTATTTAAAACCGAATATGACTTTATAATAAAATAATATTTTTAGTTTTCCAAAGGTGCCCCTCTCCTCCCTTATAAAAGGAAACCTCCTCCATCTCTTCCTCACACCACTTTGAGCCTTCACGCTCGGCCCAACCCTGAAAACTTATCTTCTACACTTCCCTATAAACATCCTAGAGGTCCTGGTCTTCTTCAAAAACCAATTTTAGTGCCCTAAGAGGATGTCTCAAAGAGGCGCTTCAAATAAGAGGTAATGTCCGTTACCGATTATTTCACCTTTATTTCTTCTTCCACTTCTTCTTCTTAGGTTGATTCATTATGAAGTATGTTGGGCAAAAATCCCTCAAGGTAACATTGCAGCATTTTTGGGTTGATTGTGTTTGTTGACAAAGCAGGTTTCCATGGAGAATTGTCGAGTTCCTGAGAAGTTGTTGACATTCCATGTTGACAAAGAACTTTGACAAAGGAAAGGACGATCTGGAGGAGGTACAAAAGAGCAGTCCAAGGTGGCGTCGTTTTCCAGTGTTTGCCAAATTTTTGGGCCGGAAAATCGCCAATGGAAAATGGAGTGATATGTTGTTGGCGAAGGTTGAGGAGAGAGAAATGAAGGAGGTGTGTGGAAAAATCAAGCGTGGCGCGCAAAACTAGCAGGTTGCGCGAAATCTTGAAGTGTGGCGCGCAAAACAGCGGGTTGCGCGAAATTGTATTTCGCGCAAAAGATGTTTCAAGGCCGAAAGCTTGAAAATCGTTAAAGGCATGAGGCGCGCGAAATTTTGGAGGCGTGCGCGGAAAATTGAAGTGGCGCGCGAAATAGCGGATGAAGTATTTCGCGCAAGAGGTGTTACGAGGTCCGAAGCTCGTAAAATGGCAAAGGCATGAGGTGCGTGAAATTATGGAGCAGTGCGCGGAAAATGTTTGTGCGCGGAAGATCAAAGCGGATTACGCGCTCAAGGAGGGTTTTTCGCGCGGGGTCTATTTTGCCTATAAATATAAAGTGACCCTCCTCCATTCTGTATAGTTCAAGACATAGAAAATACCCGAGCTCTGGTTCGCGAAATTGAAGTTAGAAAGTGTGTTGCGCGTAAAGTTAAAGTTTGCGCGTAAAGTCAGATTGCGCGAAAAGCAAAGGCTGCGCAGAAAGTTGGTGTTGGCGCGTAAAAGGAAGATTGCGCGAAAAGTGGATTTCGCGCAAAATCAGTGAATTGCACGCAAGGCAGTTTCGAGGTTGCGCGTAATATTTGGAGGTTGCGCGAAAAAAGAATTTCGCGCAAATCATAGAAATTGCGCGCAAGACACCGTAAGGGTTGCGCGTAAAAATTGAGGTTGCCCGGTACATCCGGTGCAAAGTGAGATTCATCTGCGTGTGAAAGTTGGACTTCAACAGAGCATCTACATACAGAGGAAGATGCATTCCTTCATGGAAATGAAGAGACCTACAGGTCTATAAACTGTGAGTGAATCCCTTCCAAGAGCAGTGAGCTTAGGAAGAGGAAGAAGGTGATCCTCTCCACCGGCAGTGAGCCAGAGAGAGAGAAATAGGGAGTGACCCTTGGGAAAGCAGTGAGCTGACCCTAAACTTTGTATAGGCAGTGAGCCTGGGCATAGAAGTGATCTAGCCCGAACATTGTAAACCACAGCTAGTGAAGTTAGTGGATCTTGGTACGAACCGGCAACTTGTCGGCGTATTCTCCTTGGACGTAGCCCTTAGTGGTGAACCAAGTTAAAATCGCTGTGTCTGCCTGGTCGCTTCTCTGCATTGCACTCAAAGCATTATCATCAGATAAACTTGAAAAGAACTTAGCATAGTATACACCCAAGATCAAACAAAGTGACCCTTGTAACAAAGAGGTCAAGATCCAGTGGGGCAGGAAGTATTTTGAAAAAGAATATCCATACCCTGATTCACCCCCCCTCTCAGGGTACATAGGCCCCTATTGGCCCTAACAAAGTAATAACATCAGTATCACTCATATAATTATATGTTATTATATGTAATAAACTACCCTATTTAACCATCTATCCATCCTACGGAAAAGGAAATTACCGCGCGTGCGTACGTACGGAATACCATCTCCACGCCGTGGTGTAATCTATTTTCCACCACCACCTTACTTGGATGGGTATAATGGTGTAAATAATAAATATATATGATTATTGTAAAGTTATATTGATTCTGTAATAGTATACATACACTCCAATAAAATTCCACGATCATGGGAACGATATCATCGCTCGTGTGTACGTACGGAATACCGTCTCCACGACGCGATGAGATTCATTTTCAATGATTAACCATTCAAAAATGATTATAAAGTATATATAATAAGTAATCGTGAAATATATGAAATAATAATGATGCTGGATTTATGTATATATATATGTATGTCATCCAATTAATTCCATTCAATTCAATGAGGAAACGAAAACAACGTTCATGCGTAGGTACGACCTACCATCTCCATGAACGGTGTATTTCTTTCCATATATCGATCTATTATATATATGTATATTCTGAATATATATTATATATAAATCATGTTTTATATTCTGTAATTATGTAATCATTATCTAAGTAATCATATGAATAATTACAAGTCAAAACACGGACGAAAAATGAAACGATTTTACCTAAAACGCTCTTTAACATGGAGTTTACAAAAGAATGGGAAATATAAAGTCATAAGTGAACCATATATGATATCATAACAATGGATATGATTCTGTAATAAGTCAATGACATTATTCAAATCATTATAGAGGAGGTTCTGATACGTACGAAGCATATCGTACCTAAGGTAAGGGATAACTTTTCCAATCACGTTCTTATCTGAGATTGTTTGTTAGTAAGTATTAACTGGGGTTATTGTTCTCATCCATGTCCATGATTCCTAAAAATTGTTTCATATATTTTTAATGTCCTTTTTACCCATTTTTTACTTTTACTACATGGTAAGTATGGAATCTTTCTTTTACGAGGTACTTTTTGACTTTTCCGGCAAATGTACGAGAAGAATTTTTTTTAACTTATACGGCATGAATGGATTTTTACGGTTTCATAACGCCTCATTTTCATGAAGCTTACTCTACAAGATTTTATGAATATTTTCATCAAAATAATTTTATTTTAAAAAGTGAATGACATTTTGTGAAAAGAAAATGATTTTTAAGAAGAAAGGATATTTTCCTCAAGAATTAATTTCAAGTAATTTATCAAAACCATTTTCCATCTAAGATGACATTATTTCATATGTGTATGTTTCAAGTATAATGTATCTATGATTTACATGGTTTCACTTTTCTTATTATGAAATGATATCCATTTATTTTATATGGATTATGTGATGATGAGATGATGTTTTTGAAACCCATTTCATTTGTTGGGTTATTATGAATGATGTATGGTTATTTTGTGGCACAAGTAAGAATGATTTAATTATGAGATGGGTGGGACCTATATCACCCTCCAATGCATTGGGTAAATATTTATATCTCATGATATAGACATGGCTGGAATGGTAAGTTAATCCGGTTCAGTGTTATAGGACTTAAACGAGGAGTGAACTCGATTCAGAAAGGGACTTTGTCCACTAAGATGGTTTTGGCAGCAATGCCATGGCTTCTATGGAAATAATTACATGTGCTTAATGGATGCCACAATTACATGTTTTATTCCCATGCTATGTTATCGTTATTTATGTTCCATTATGATCTATGCTTTATGTAATTCCATGTTTTAAGTCGTTGCTCAAGATTTTGATGTTTAAACATTATGTTCATGTTTTTAGGTTCAAATGTGTATGGTATTTTTTATTTTATCCATGCTTACCCTTAATGAGCATTTGAGCTCACCATTTTTATGTTTTATTTTCCCCCAGGATTAAAATAAAGGTTTTAGGTAAGGAAACAAAAAGTGGAAGATCTTTATGGGAGATATTGAAGATCTTTCACCACGATTAGAAGATTACGTTCCAAGTTTCCAAAGACACTAAACTATTACGGTCCTTGTGTGTCTGTTTTTGTTATGTATTATGTATTCCGCAAAAGTAATGTAATATCTATGTATGTCAAGCTTCGGGTCTCTGCAGTTGGTATCAGAGTAATGGTTTAGTCAACCTTTGGAAACAAGGATGCGAGAACTTTACTGAGATCCCTAGAGATATTTCTAAGGTATGTCTAGGGATGTCCCTAAGGTTAGGTATACGTTATAGTCTTAGAATTGCGCTAACCATATTAGAATTAAGCCTAAGATGTTAGATATTAAAGATACTCCCCCTTTACTATGTTGTTTTCCATATCCTGATTTTTGCCTCTCACACTATTCTTTTTGGGTTTTAGAAAATGGCTGGAAACGGGAAGATTCACGATAATGGAAGATATGACAGACAATGGAATGATATTCTTCATGAGAAAACAAATGAAACGGGATCTGGAAGTCCAAACATCGTTATTATGCCTAATCATAAATCTCACAATATGATAAATAATCTCAACTTCGGTAAGTTTCCCGACTCATATAATAAGAGAAAGATGGAGTTTCATGATGATCATAGAGGAAAGAAAGTTCAATTTCCCTTATGTAAATCATGTGGGAAGAGGCATCAGGGAAATTGTTTCAAAGGAACTGGAAGATGATTTGGGTATGGAAAAGAAGGACACAAATCCAGTAAGTGAAAAGTAAAAGGTTCAGTTAAGACCATGGACAAGGATAATGGTATTGCTACGACATAAACAATGATTAGATGTTTTAAATGTGGAATGTATGGGCATTATGCAAACCAATTCCCTAATGGAAAATCTCATGAAGAGAATAAGCATGGTCATATGGGTAGTATTTATGTAGATGATGATGAGAAGACTACAAATGATATATGATCTGAAAGAACTATTGAAGCTCAGTCAGTTGTTTTAGAAGATAGTGGAATGATTGTATGTTTATTGAGAGTTATGTTATATAGTTAATGGTACTATGGAATAAAGAATCATCTAAGGATTGTTACACTATTGTTTCTCTTAAAAGTATTTGAAAGTTTATGTTGAATGGTACCAGTAACCATGGAAGGTTATTCAGATATTTTTTTAAAGTAGATGATATGCGCATAATGAAGGAATAAGAAGATAATGATATGTTTGATTGTATTCATGAGCTCATGATTGATATAAGGACTAAGTGATATCATGGTTTGAGTATATAGAATTTTGAGGATTTTGGTATGTGGAAAGTGTTAACTTTTCAATGCATTCATGTTTTCACTAAGGTTCAATGGGTATTTATTTTTTCAAGAGAATACATGATTCAGGCCTTCAAATGTTTGTAATGTGACCAACAAGACATATCTTATGATATATGGGGATCAACGATGGTATTAAATCTCTGGTAATCGTTTTCACTATATTATGAGAGTGGACTACAGTATTATGGATAAGACTAAAGATTGGAATGGATTATGTTTGACATAAGTTAGTATTGTTTATGGATAGAAGTTTTTTCGATATTATTGATGGGATGTTATAGTAACATAGTTTTAGAAAAAGGACAACCTACAGGATGGGCGATAGCCCATCGCGTCGGACAAGGCTGTGGGAATCGAACCAACAACCAAAGTGCGACTGGCCTTTATCGCCTACCACTAGCCTACAGGAAGTCCCTGGTTAGTAGAAACTAGTTTTATTTTATTAAGCGGTATGATATATGAAGTATAAGTTCATTTTTGGAACCATATACGATTAATCTAACCATAAGATGGACTTATAACTTTTGTTAACCTTTTGTTTGAAATAGAAGGAATGACCCATCATTCAATCACATGATCTTCTAACACATCACGAATAACAAATTCAACTTCATTTATTTAAGGGATGAAGTGGAAATTGTTCAATTCACCAACAATAGTGAGATTGTACCAAAATCATGTAAGTATTTCTTTTAATTCATCAACTTTAGGGAAATGATCTTAAAAACCAAAAATGTTGTCCTAGTTCCCTTATATCAGATGAATCATATGGTACCTTAGATCATCACAAATCTATAGCCTTGTGATTGTTTTCTTTTTCATAGCCATGTTCTCTACCACTCTCCATCAGAACATGATGGTTAGGTTTCTCTTCCATATCCATATTTTCACCGATGTTCTCCTTTGTGGAAACCCAGTGATTAGTTAATTTGGGTAACCGTTATGTTTCATACTTTAGTTTTTAAATATTGGTTTTGGTATTCATTTTTATGATGTGGGTTTCTATTAAAGAAACTTTCGAGTAGTAAACCATTTATAACCCCGACGAATTTGGAGGGCAAAATTCATTTTAACGGAGGTAGAATGTAATACCCCGAGATATTATGAGAAATATTCTTTTTAATTTTATTGATGTCTTGTGTTGTACGTTACAACAAAGGAGTCTTGCACAACACGCAACCCCAACTTGGCTGCATTACACGCAATCACAACCTTCCTCGATAGCGTGTGTAGTACGCAATACCAAATTTCACTAAACGAGATATTATTATAATATTATTATGAACTAGCCGTTAGGAATAGTAATACCCACTTTTTAAAATTTTATAAATTTTATCTTTCAAAATAGACTTCATTTTTGGATTCAGAATATCAAAATTAGCTTAGGGTGAAATTTTGGTACTTTACGGATAACTTTCATTTTCTGATGAATAGTGAAAATTACTAAATTTTAATTAAAAACAACCTTTTTAATAGAAATAATTAATAGTGATAAATTATAATTTGAGTGGTTTTAAAGTATATTTAGAATATATTTTTACAATTTAATATAATTTTGGTCATTGGATGTAATTTTACATTTAAACCAAACATAAACAAGTGTCAATCCTTTGATAGTTATTATCTCTTAAAACCACACTATTAGTTTTGACGACGTGAATTAATTTTTAAATTAATTAATGAAAATGACATGTTTTGAATTTGGTAAAATAGAAT
The DNA here is from genome assembly GCA_963277665.1 of Viscum album. Lineage (NCBI taxonomy): Eukaryota > Viridiplantae > Streptophyta > Magnoliopsida > Santalales > Viscaceae > Viscum > Viscum album. The sequence continues at coordinate 1,343,643,137 of OY728123.1, forward strand.
TCATTTTTGAGTTCATAATATCAAATATAGCTTAGGCCTAATTTTTGGTATTTTTCTGGAAACATTCATTTTTTGATGAATAGTGAAACCACTAAGTGGTAGTTAAAAAAAATGAATTTTTCATAAAATTTAATTTTACCGCTTCTGTGAGTGGAATTTCAAAAATCTGAGAGACACGGTTGATTTCATTAAGTAAAATGTGGTTCAATGAGATGAAAATAATTTTTGGTGAATAGTAACGTTTTACTTTTTTTTCCACGGTTAAAAGTAAATAGGGTAATTAATGGTAAAAATGATATTATTATTACCCTAACACATGTCCTAATTCTATTGGATAAGTGTAATTCGACCAAAAACAACCTTATGAATAAAATATGACCATTTAGGCCCACTTGGATTAGATTAGGACATTTATTATTAATTTATTTAAAGAAGGGTTAAAATAGTTAAAATCAAAGTTTAATAAGTAAATCCTTTTTAATATAGGGTTATACATAAGATAAATTCGACTATAAATATTCATTAGAAAGATAAACATATTTCCTACATAATTATATTTAATTTGTAATTTTTAGACATTAAATAATTTAATTTATTTATGACACAATGATGATGCAGTAATTATTTTATTAATGAAATGTTGACATAATTAATGATATAAATACCGAAATAAATGAAATTTGAGACTTTTTATGAATTACACTAATTTTATAGGTTAATATTACATGTTATTATTGATTTAAGTATCTTTTTTCGAACTAATCATTCTGTTATGATTTTCACAAAAATCAATTACTAAATAGTGTTAAAATTGACATAAAATAGTTTTTAAAACAAATATTATATTATTAACTGTTATTTTATTCCTAAAAATATAAGGTTCGGCCAAATGACTTAGATAAGGTTATATATATTAATAATAAACAACTTGGGTTTCGTTTGTCTTGTTATAGTAAGTTTATTAACCTTATAGTGTAAGAACACAAAAAGACATGGTAAAAGTAAAAATATCTAACTTAAAGTTAAATATAAATAATAAGGTTAAAATTGGAACCTAAACTTGTCTAAATTCTATTGGATGAGAGGATTTAGACCCATACCCACCTTATCTTCTAAATAAATCAATTTTGAGCTATTTAAAACCGAATATGACTTTATAATAAAATAATATTTTTTGTTTTCCAAAGGTTCCCCTCTCCTCCCTTATAAAAGGGAACCTCCTCCCTCTCTTCCTCACACCACTTTGAGCCTTGAATCTCGGCCAACCCCAAACAAATTATCTTCTAAACTTCCCTAGAAACATCCTAGAGGTCCTGGTATTCTTCAAAAACCAATTTTAGTGCCCAAAGAGGAGGTCTCAAAGCGGCGCTTCAAAGAAGAGGTAATGTCTGTTACCGATTCTTTCACCATTATTTCTTCTTCCACTTCTTCTTCTTAGGTTGTTTTATTATGAAGTAATAACATTAGTATCACTCATATAATGATATTTTATTATAAGTATGAAACAACCCTATTTCAAAATCTATCCATCCTATGGAAAACGAAATCACCGCGCGTGCGTACGTACGAAATACCGTCTCCACGCCGTGGTGTAATCTATTTTCCACCACCACCTTACTTGGATGGGTATAATGGAGTAAATAATAACTATATATTATTATTTTAAAGTGATATTGATTCTGTAATATTATACATACACTCCAATAAAATTCCACGATCATGGGAATGATATCATCGCTCGTGCGTACGTACGGAATACCGTCTCCACGACGTGATGAGATTCATTTTCAATGATTAACCATTAATAAATGATTATAAAGTATATATAATAAGAAATCAGGAAATATATGAAATAATAATGATACTATATTTATGTATATATATATGTATTCCATCCAATTAATTCCATTCAATTTAATGAGGAAACGAAAACAACGTTCATGCGTACGTACGACCTACCGTCTCCATGAACGGTGTATTTCTTTCCATTTATCGATCTATTATATATATGTATATTCTGAATATATATTATATATAAATCATTTTTTATATTCTGGAATTATGTAATCATGATCTAAGTAATCATATGAATAATTACAAGTCAAAACACGGACGGCAAATGAAACGATTTTACCCAAAACGCTATTTAACATGGAGTTTACAAAAGAATGGGTAATATAAAGTCATCAGTGAACCATATATGATATAATAACAATGAATATGATTCTGTAATAAGTCAATGAAATTATTTAAATCATTATACAGGAGGTTCGGATACGTACGAAGCATATCAGACCTAAGGTAAGGGATAACTTTTCCAATCTCGTTCTTATCCGAGATTGTTTATTCATTAGTATTTATTGGGGTTATTGTTCTCATCCATGTCCATGCTTCCTAAAAATGGTTTCATGTATGTTTAATGTCCTTTTTACCCATTTTTTACTTTTACTACATTGTATGTAGAGAATCTTTCTTTTACGAGGTACTTTTTGACTTTTCTGGCAAAAGTACGAGAACAAAGTTTTTTTTAAACTTATACGGCACGAATGGATTTTTACAGTTTCATAACGCCTCATTTTCATGAAGCTATCTCTACAAGATTTTATGAATATTTTAATAAAAATACTTTTATTTTAAAAATTGAATGGCATTTTGTGATAAGAAAATGATTTTTAAGAAGAAAGGATATTTTCCTCAAGAATTCATTTCAAGTGCTTTATCAAAACCATTTTCTATCTAAGATGACATTATTTCATATGTGTATGTTTCAAGTATAAGGTCTCTATTATTTACATGGTTTCAATTTTCTTATTATGAAATGATATCCATTTATTTTATATGGATTATGTGATGATGAGATGATGTTTTTGAAACCCATTTCATTTTTTTGGGTTATTATGAATGATGTATGGTTATTTTGTGGCACAAGTAAGAATGATTTCATTATGAGATGGGTGGGACCTATATCTCCCTCAAATGCATTGGTTAAAGATTTATATCTCATCAGATAGACATGTGTGGAATGGTACGTTAATCCAGTTCAGTGTTACAAGACTGAAACGAGGAGTGAACTCGATTCAGAAAGGGACTTTGTCCACTAAGATGGTCTTGGCAGCAATGCCTTGGCTACTATGGAAATAATTACATGTGGTTAATGGATTCCACAGTTACATGTTTTATTCCCATGCTATGTTATCATTATTTATGTTCCATTATGATCTACGCCTTCTTTACTTCCATGTTTTAAGTCATTGCTCAAGATTTTGATGTTTAAACATTATGTTAATGTTTTTACGTTCAAATGTGTATGGTATGTTTTATTTTATCCATGATTACCCTTACTGAGCATTTGAGCTCACCCTTTTTATGTTTTATTTTCCCCCAGGATTAAAAGAAAGGTTTTAGGTAAGGAATAAAAGTGGAAGCTCTTTATGGGAGATGTTGAAGATCTTTCACCACGATTAGAAGATTACGTTCCATGTTTCCAAAGAGACTAAGCTATTACGTCCTTGTGTGTCTATTTTTTTTATGTATTATGTATTCCGAAAAAGTAATCTAATATCTATCTACGTCATGATTTGGGTCTCTACAGTTGGTATCAGAGGAAAGGTTTAGTCAACCTTTGGAAACTAGGATGCGAGAACTTTAGTGAGATCCCTAGAGATATTTCTAAGGTATGTCTAGGGATGTCCCTAAGGTTAAGTATACGCTATATTCCTAGAATTGCGCTAACCATCTTAGAATTAAACCTTAGATGTTAGATATTGAAGGTACTCTCCCTTTAATATGTTGTTTTCCCTAGCATGATTTTTTCCTCTCACACAATTATTTTTGGGTTTTAGAAAATGGCTGGAAACAGGAAGATTCACGATAATGGAGGATATGACAGACAATGGAATGATATTCTTCATGAGAAACCAAATGAAACGGGATCTGGAAGTCCAAACATCGTTATTATGCCTAATAATAAATTTCATAATATGATCAATAATCTCAACTTTGGTAAGTTTCCCGACTCAGATAATAAGAGAAAGATGGAGTATTATGATGATCATAGAGGAAAGAAAGTTCAATTTCCCTCATGTAAATCATGTGGGAAGAGGCATCAGGGAGATTTTTTCAATGGAACTGGAAGATGATTTGTGTGTGGAAAAGAAGGACACAAATCCATTAAGTGCAAAGTAAAAGGTTTAGTTAACACCATGGACAAGGATAATGGTATTTCTACGACACAAATAATGATTAGATGTTTTAAATGTGGAATGTATGGGCATTATGAAAACCAATGCCCTAATGGAAAATATAATGAAGGGAATGAGCATGGTCATATGGGTAGTATTTATGTGGATGATGATGAGGAGACTACGAATGATATATGAGCTGAAAGAAGGGTTGAAGCTCAGTCAGTTGTTTTAGAAGATAGTGGAATGATTGTATGTTTATCAAGAGTTATGTTGTACAGTTAATGGTACTATGGAATAAAGAATCATCTAAGGATTGTTACAAAATTGTTTCTCCTAAAAGTATTTGAAAGTATATGTTGAATGGTACCAGTAACCAGGGAAGATTATTCAGATATTTTTTTAAAGTTGATGATATGCACATAAAGAAGGAATAAGAAGATAATGAGATGTTTGATTGTATTCATGAGCTCATGATTGATATAAGGACTAAGTGATATTATGGTTTGGGTATATAAAATTTTGAGGATTTTGGTATGTGGAAAGTGTTAACTTTTAACTGCATTCATGTTTTCAATAAGGTTCAATGGGTATTCATTTTTTCAAGAGAATACATGATTAAGGCCTTCGAATTTTTGGAATGTGACCAACAAGACATATCTTATGATATATGGGGATCAACGATGGTATTAAATCTCTGGTAATCATTTTCACTATATTATGAGAGTGGAATACAGTATTAAGGATAAGCCTAAAGATTGGTATGGATTATGTTGGACATAAGTTAATATTGTTTATGGATAGAAGTTTATTCGATATTATTGATGGGATGTTATAGTAATATAGTTTTAGAAAAAGGACAACCTGCAGGACGGGCGACAACCCATCGCGTCGGAGAAGGCTGTGGGAATCGAACCCACAACCAAAGTGCGACTCGCCTTTATGGCCTACCACCGGCCTATAGGAAGTCCCTGGTTAGTAGATACAAGTTTTATTTTATTAAGAGGTATGATATATGAAGTATAAGTTCATTTTTGGAACCATATACGATTAATCTAACCATAAGATGGACTTATAACTTTTCCTAACCTTTTGTTTGAAACTGATGGAATGACCCATCATTCTATCACATGATCTGCTAACACATCATGAATAACAAATTCAACTTCATTTCTTTAAGGGATGAAGTCGAAATTGTTCAATTCACGAACAATAGTGAGATTGTACCAAAATCATGTAAGTATTTCTTTTAATTTGTCAACTTTAGGGAAATGATCTTGAAAACCAAAAATGTTGTCCTAGTTCCCTTATATCTGATGAAGCATACGGTACCTTAGATCATCACAAATATGTAGCCTTGTGATTGTTTGATTTTTCATAGCCATGTTCTCTACCACTCTCCATCAGAACATGATGGTTAGGTTTCTCTTCTATATCCATATTTTCACCGATGTTCTCCTATGTGGAAACCCAGTGATTAGTTAATTTGGGTAACCGTTATGTTTCATACTTTAGTTTTTAAAGATTGGTTTTGGTATTCCTTTTTATGATGTGGGTTTATATTAAAGAAACTTTCGAGTAGTAAACCATTTATAACCCCGACGAATTTCGAGGGCGAAATTCATTTTAAGGGGGGTAGAATGTTACACCCCGAGATATTATGAGAAATATTCTTTTTAATTTTATTTATGTCTTGTGTTGTACGTTACAACAAAGGAGTCTTGCACAACATGCAACCCTAACTTGGCTGCATTACACGCAATCACAACCTTCCTCGATAGCATGTGTAGTACGCAATACCGAATTTCACTAAATGAGATATTATTATAATATTATTATGAACTAGCCGTTATGAATAGTAATACCCACTTTTTTAAATTTAATAAATTTTATCTTTAAAAATAGACTTCATTTTTTGATTCGGAATATCAAAATTATCTTGGGGTGAAATTTTGGTACTTTTTGGATAACTTTCATTTTCTGATGAATAGTGAAAATTACTAAATTTTAATTAAAAGCAACCTTTTTAATCGAAATAATTAACAGTGATAAATTATTAATTTGAGTGGTTTTAAAGTATATTTTGAATATATTTTTAGAATTTAATACAATTTTGGTCATTGGATGTAATTTCACATTTAAACCAGACACAAACAAGCGTCAATCTTTTGATAGTTATTATCTCTTAAGAACACGCTATTTGTTTTGACGACGTGAATTAATTTTTAAATTAATTATTTCAACTGATATGTTTTGAATTTGGTAAAATAGACATCATTTTTGAGTTCATAATATCAAATATATCTTAGGCCTAATTTTTGGTATTTTTTCTGGAAACTTTCATTTTTTGATGAATAGTGAAACCACAAAGTGGTAGTTATAAAAAATGAATTTTTCATAAAACATAATTTTACCGCTTTTGTGAGTGGAATTTCAAAAATACGAAAGACACGGTTGATTTCAGTAAGTAAAATGTGGTTCAATGAGATGAAAATAATTTTTGGTGAATAGTAACTTTTTACTTTTTTTTTACCACGGTTAAAAGTAAATAGGGTAATTAAGGGTAAAAATGATATTATTATTAGCCTAAAACATGTCCTAATTCTATTGGATAAGTTTAATTCGACCAAAAACAACCTTAGTAATAATATATGACCAATTAGGCCCACTTGGATTAGATTAGGATATTTATTATTAATTTATTTAAAGGGTCAAAATAGTTAAAATCAAAGTTTAATATGTAAATCATTTTTAATATAGGGTTATACATAAGATAAATTCGACTATAAATATTCATTAGAATAATAAAAAGATTTCATACATAATAATATTTAATTTTTAATTTTTAAACATTACATAATTTAATTTATTTATGACACAATGATGATGCAGTAATTATTTTATTAATGAAATATTGACATAATTAATGTTATAAATACCCAAATAAATGTAATTTGAGACTTTTTATGAATTCCAATAATTTTATAGGTTAGTATGACATGTTATTATTGATTTAAGTAACTTTTTTCGAACTAATCATTCTGTTATGAATTTCCCAAAAATAAATTACTAAATAGTGTCAAAATTGACATAAAATAGTTTTTAAAACAACAATTATATTATTAATTGTTATTTTATTCCTAAAAATCTAAGGTTCGGCCAAATGACTTAGATAAGGTTATATATATTAATAATAAACAAATTGGGGTTCTTTTGGCTTGTTATAGTAAGTTTATTAACCATATAGTGTAAGAACACAAAAAGACACGGTAAAAGTAAAATTATCTAACTTAAAGTTAAATATAAATTATAAGTTTAAAATAGGAACCTAAACTTGACTAAATTCTATTTGATGAGATTATTTCGACCCATCCCCACCTTATCTTAGAAATATATCAATTTGGAGCTATTTAAAACCGAATATGACTTTATAATAAAATGATATTTTTTGTTTTCCAAAGGTGCCCCTCTCCTCCCTTATAAAAGGGCACCTCCTCCCTCTCTTCCTCACACCACTTTGAGCCTTCAATATCGGCCAAAACCTGAAAAATTCTCTTCTACACTTCCCTAGAAACATCCTATAGGTCCTGGTATTCTTCAAAAACCAATTTTATTGCCCTAAGAGGAGGTCTCAAAGAGGCGCTTCAAAGAAGAGGTAATGTCTGTTACCGATTCTTTCACCTTTATTTCTTCTTCCACTTCTTCTTCTTAGGTTGTTTCATTATGAAGTAATAACATCAGTATCACTAATACAATGATATGTTATTATAAGTATGAAACAACCCTATTTCACCATCTATCCATCCTACGGAAAACGAAATCACCGCGTGTGCGTACGTACGGAATACCGTCTCCATGTCGTGGTGTAATATATTTTCCACCACCACCTTACTTGGATGGTTATAATGGTGTAAATAATAACTATATATGATTATTGTAAAGTGATATTGATTCTGTAATAGTATACATACACTCGAATAAAATTCCACGATCATGGGAAAGATATCATCGCTCGTGCGTACGTACGGAATACCGTCTCCACGACGCGATGATATTCATTTTCATTGGTTAACCATTCATAAATGATTATAAAGTATATATAATAAGTAATCATGAAATATATGAAATAATAATGATACTGGATTTATGTATATATATATGTATTTCATCCAATTAATTCCATTCAATTCAATGAGGAAACAAAAACAACGTTCATGCGTACGTACGGCCTACCGTCTCCATAAACGGTGTATTTCTTTCCATATATCGATCTATTATATATATGTATATTCTGAATATATATTATATATAAATAATGTTTTATATTCTGGAATTATGTAATCATGATCTAAGTAATCATATGAATAATTACATGTCAAAACACGGACGACAAATTAAACGATTTTACCCAAAACACTCTTTAGCATGGAGTTTGCAAAAGAACGGGCAATATAAAGTCATAAGTGAACCATATATGATATCATAACAATGAATATGATTCTATAATAAGTAAATTACATTATTTAAATCATTATATAGGAGGTTCAGATACGTACAAAGCATATCAGACCTAAGGTAAGGGACAACTTTTCCAATGTCATTCTTATCTGAGATTGTTTATTCGTAAGTATTTACTGCGGTTATTGTTCTCATCCAAGTCCATGCTTCCTAAAAAAAATTGCATGTATGTTTAATGTCCTTTTTACCCATTTTTGACTTTTACTACATGGTATGTATGAAATCTTTCTTTTACGAGGTACTTTTGGACTTTTCCGGCAAAAGTACGAGAAGAATGTTTTTTTTAAACTTATATGGAACGAATGGATTTTTACGGTTTCATAAGGCCTCATTTTCATGAAGATTACTCTACTATATTTAATGAATATTTTCATCAAAATACTTTAATTTTAAAAACGGAATGGCATTTTGTGAAAAGAAAATGATTTTTAAGAAGAAAGGATATTTTCCTCAAGAATTCATTTCAAGTGATTTATCAAAACCATTTTCCATCTACGATGACATTATTTCCTAAGTGTATGTTTCAATTATAATGTCTTTATGATTTACATGGTTTCATGTTTCTTATTAAGAAATGATATCCATTTATTTTATAAGTATTATGTGATGATGAGATGATGTTTTTGAAACCCATTTCATTTGTTGGGTTATTATGAATGATGTATGGTTATTTTGTGGCACAAGTAAGAACGATTTCATTGTGAGATGGGTGGGAACTATATCTCCCTCAAATGCATTGGGTAAAGATTTATATCTCATCAGATAGACATGGCTGGAATGGTAAGTTAATCTGGTTAAGTGTTACAGGACTGAAACGAGGAGTGAACTCGATTCAGAAAGGGACTTTGTCCACTAAGATGGTCTTGGCAGCAATGCCTTGGATACTATGGAAATCATTACATGTGCTCAATGTATTCCACAATTACATGTTTTATTCCCATGCTATGTTATCATTATTTATGTTCCATTATGATATATTCCTTATGTACTTCCATGTTTTAAGTCGTTGCTCAAGATTTTGATGTTTAAACATTATGTTCATGTTTTTAGGTTCAAATGTGTATAGTATGTTTTATTTCATCCATGCTTACCCTTACTGAGAATTTGAGCTCACCCTTTTTATGTTTTATTTTCCCCCAGGATTAAAATAAAGGTTTTAGGTAAGGAAAAAAAAGTGGAAGATCTTTATGGTAGATTTTGAAGATCTTTCACCACGATTAGAAGATTGCATTCCAAGTTTCCAAAGACACTAAACTATTACGGTCCTTGTGTGTCTGTTTTTGTTATGTATTATGTATTCCGCAAAAGTAATGTAATATCTATGTACGTCAAGCTTCAGGTCTCTACAGTTGGTATCAGAGGAAAGGTTTATTCATCCTTTGGAAACTAGGATGCGAGAACTTTAGTGAGATCTCTAGAGATATTTCTAAGGTATGTCTAGGGATGTCCCTAAGGTTAAGTATACGTTATAGTCCTAGAATTGCGCTAACCATCATAGAATTAAACCTAAGATGTTAGATATTGAAGGTACTCCCCCTTTACTATGTTGTTTTCTCTAGCATGATTTTTGCTTCTCACACTATTCTTTTTGGGTTTTAGAAAATGGCTGGAAACAGGAAGATTCACGATAATGGAGGATATGACAGACAATGGAATGATATTCTTCATGAGAAACCAAATGAAACGGGATCTGGAAGTCCAAACATCGTTATTATGCCTAATCAGAAATCTCATAATATGATCAATAATCTCAACTTTGGTAAGTTTCCCGACTCAGATAATAAGAGAAAGATGGAGTTTCATGATGATCATAGAGGAAAGAAAGTTCAATTTCCCTCATGTAAATCATGTGGGAAGAGGCATCAGGGAGATTGTTTCAAAGGAACTGGATGATGCTTTGGGTGTGGAAAAGAAGGACACAAATCCAGTAAATGAAAAGTAAAAGGTTCAGTTAACACCATGGACAAGGATAATGGTATTTCTACGACATAAACAATGATTAGATTTTTTAAATGTGGAATGTACGGGAATTATGCAAACCAATGCCCTAATGGAAAATATCATGAAGAGAATCAGCATGGTCATATGGGTAGTATTTATGTGGATGATGATGAGGAGACTACAAATGATATATGAGCTGAAAGAAGTGTTGAAGCTCAGTCAGTTGTTTTAGAAGATAGTGGAATGATTGTATATTTATCAAGAGTTTTGTTGTATAGTTAATGGTACTATGGAATAAAGAACCATATAAGGATTGTTACACTATTGTTTCTCCTAAAAGTATTTGAAAGTATATGTTGAATGGTACCAGTAACCATGGAAGGTTATTCATATATTTTTGTAAAGTAGATGATATGCGCATAATGAAGGAATAAGAAGATAATGAGATGTTTGATTGTATTCATGAGCTCATGATTGATATAAGGACTAAGTGATATCATGGTTTGAGTATATAGAATTTTTAGGATTTTGGTATGTGGAAAGTGATAACTTTTAACTGAATTCATGTTTTCACTAAGGTTCAATGGGTATTCATTTTTTCAATAGAATACATGATTAAGGCCTTTGAATGTTTGAAATGTGACCAACAAGACATATCTTAGGATATATGGGGATCAACGATGGTATTAAATCTCTGGTAATCATTTTCACTATATTATGAGAGTGGAATACAGTATTAAGGATAAGCTTAAAGATTGGAATGGATTATGTTGGACATAAGTTAGTATTGTTTATGGATAGAAGTTTTTTCGTTATTATTGATGGGATGTTATAGTAATATAGTTTTAGAAAAAGGATAACCTGCAGGACAGGCGACAGCCCATCGCGTCAGACAAGGATGTAGGAATCGAACCCACAACCGAAGTGCGACGGGCCTTTATCGCCTACCACTGGCCTACAAGAAGTCCTTGGTTAGTCGAAACTAGTTTTATTTTATTAAGCGGTATGATATATGAAGTATAAGTTCATTTTTGGAACCATATACGAATAATCTAACCATAAGATGGACTTATAACTTTTGCTGACCTTTTGTCTGAAACAGATGGAATGACCCATCATTCTATCACATCATCTGCTAACACATCACGAATAACAAATTCAAGTTCATTTATTTAAGGGATGAAGTGGAAATACTTCAATTCACGAACAACAGTGTGATTGTACCAAAATCTTGTAAGTATTTCTTTTAATTCATCAACTTTAGGGAAATGATCTTGAAAACCAAAAATGTTGTCCTAGTTCCCTTATATCTGATGAATCATATGGTACCATAGATCATCACAAATCTATATCCTTGTGATTTTTTGATTTTTCATAGCCATGTTCTCTACCACTCTCCATCAGAACATGATGGTTAGGCTTCTCTTCTATATCCATATTTTCACCTATGTTCTTCTATGTGGAAACCCAGTGATTAGTTAATTTGGGTAACTGTTACGTTTCATACTTTAGTTTTTAAAGATTGGTTTTGGTATTACTTTTTACATTGTGGGTTTCTATTAAAGAAACTTTCGAGTAGTAAACCATTTATAACCCCGACGAATTTCGAGGGCGAAATTCATTTTAAGGGGGGTGGAATGTAACACCCCGAGATATTATGAGAAATATTCTTTTTAATTTTATTGATGTCTTGTGTTTTACGTTACAACAAAGGAGTCTTGAACAACAGGCAACCCAAACTTGGCTGCATTACACGCAATCGCAACCTTCCTCGATAGCGTGTGTAGTACGCAATACCGAATTTCACTAAACGAGATATTATTATAATATTATTATGAACTAGTCGTTATGAATAGTAATACCCACTTTTTTAAATTTTATAAATTTTATCATTCAAAATAGTCTTCATTTTCGGATTCAGAATATCAAAATTAGATTAGGGTGAAATTATGGAACTTTTCAGATAACTTTCATTTTCTGATGAATAGTGAAAATTACTAAATTTTAATTAAAAACAACCATTTTAATCGAAATAGTTAATAGTGATAAATTATTATTTTGAGTGGTTTTAAAGTATATTTAGAATATATTTTTACAAATTAATACAATGTTGGTCATTGGATGTAATTTCTCATTTAAACCAGACATAAACAAGTGTCAATCTTTTGATAGTTATTATCTCTTAAGAACACGCTATTTGTTTTGACGACAGGAATTAATTTTTAAATTAATTAATGCAACTGATACGTATTGAATTTGGTAAAATAGACATCATTTTTGATTTCATAATATCAAATATAGCTTAGGCCTAATTTTTGTTATTTTTCTGGAAACTTTCATTTTTTGATGAATAGTGAAACCACTAAGTGGTAGTTAAAAAATGAATTTTTCATAAAACTTAATATTACCGCTTCTGTGAGTGGAATTTCAAAAATCTGAGAGACACGGTTGATGTCAGTATGTAAAATGTGGTTCAATGAGATGAAAATAATTTTTGGTCAATAATAACTTTTTACATTTTTTTACCACGGTTAAAAGTAAATAGGGTAATTAAGGGTAAAAATGATATTATTATTACCCTAACACATGTACTAATTCTATTGGATAAGTGTAATTCGAACAAAAACAACCTTAGGAATAAAATATGACCATTTAGGACCACTTGGATTAGATTAGGACATTTATTATTAATTTATTAAAGAAGGGTTAAAATAGTTAAAATCGAAGTTTAATAAGTAAATCATTTTTAATATAGGGTTATACATAAGATAAATTCCACTATAAAAAGTAATTAGAAAGATAAAATGTTTTCCTACATAATTATGTTTAATTTTTAATTTTTAGACAATAAATAATTTAATTTATTTATGACACAATGATGATGCAGTAATTATTTTATTAATGAAATATTGACATAATTAATGTTATAAATACCCAAATAAATGTAATTTGAGACTTTTTATGAATTAAACTAATTTTCTAGGTTAATATGACATGGTATTATTTATTTAAGTAACCTTTTTTGAACTAATCATTCTGTTATGATTTTCACAAAAATCAATTACTAAATAGTGTCAAAATTGACATAAAATAGTTTTTAAAACTAATATTATATTATTAATTGTTATTTTATTTCTAAAAATCTAAAGATCGGAAAAATGACTTAGATAAGGTTATATATATTAATAATAAAAAACTTGGGGTTCGTTTGGCTTGTTATAGTAAGTTTATTAACCTTATAGTGTAAGAACACAAAAAGACATGGTAAAAGTAAAATTATCTAACTTAATGTTAAATATAAATGATAAGGTTAAAATAGGAACCTAAACTTGTCTAAATTCTATTGGATGAGATGATTTCGACCTATCCCCACCTTATCTTCGAAATATATCAAATTGGAGCTATTTAAAATCGAATATGACTTTATAATAAAATAATATTTTTAGTTTTCCAAAGGTGCCCCTCTCCTCCCTTATAAAAGGGCACCTCATCCCTCTCTTCCTCACACCACTTTGAGCCTTCACACTCGTCCAACCCCTGAAAAATTCTCTTCTACACTTCCCTAGAAACATCCTAGAGGTCCGGGTATTCTTCAAAAACCAATTTTAGTGCCCTAAGAGGAGGTCTCAAAGAGGCGCTTCAAAGAAGAGGTAATGTCCGTTACCGATTTTTTCAGCTTTATTTCTTCTTCCACTTATTCTTATTAGGTTGTTTCATTATGAAGTAATAACATCAGTATCATTCATATAATGATATGTTATTATAATTATGAAACAACCCTATTTCACCATCTATCCATCCTACGGAAAACGAAATCAACGCGCGTGCGTACGTACGGAATACCATCTCCACGCCGTGGTGTAATCTATTTTCCACCACCACCTTACTTGGATGGGTATAATGGTTTAAATAATAAATATATATGATTATTGTAAAGTGATATTGATTCTTTGATATTATAAATACACTCCAATAAAATTCCACGATCATGGGAATGATATCATCGCTCGTGCGTACGTATGGAATACCGTCTCCACGATGTGATGAGATTCATTTTCAATGATTAACCATTCATACATGATTATAAAGTATATATAATAAGTAATCATGAAATATATGAAATAATAATGATACTGGATTTATTTATATATATATATGTATGTCATCCAATTAATTCCATTCAATTCAATGAGGAAACGAAAACAACGTTCATGCGTACGTACGGCCTACCGTCTTCATGAACGGTGTATTTCCTTCCATTTATCGATCTATTATATATATGTATATTCTGAATATGTATTATATATAAATAAATTTTTATATTCTGGAATTATGTAATCATGATCTCAGTAATCATATGAATAATTACAAGTCAAAACACGGACGACAAATGAAACGATTTTACCCAAAACGCTCTTTAACGTGGAGTTTACAAAAGAACGCGTAATATAAAGTCATAAGTGAACCATATATGATATCATACCAATGAATATGATTCTTTAATAAGTCAATGAAATTATTAAAATCATTATACAGGAGGTTCGGATACGTACGAAGAATATCAGACCTAAGGTAAGGGATAACTTTTCCAATCTCGTTCTTATATGAGATTGTTTATTCGTAAGTATTTACTGGGGTTATTGTTCTCATCCATGTCCGTGCTTCCTAAAATGGTTTCATGTATGTTTAATGTCCTTTTTACCCATATTTGACTTTTACTACATGGTATTTATGGAATATTTCTTTTACGAGGTACTTTTTGATTTTTCCGGCAAAAGTACGAGAAGAATGTTTTTTTAAACTTATACGGCACGAATGGATTTTTACGGTTTCATAACGCCTCATTTTCATGAAGCTTACTCTTAAATATTTTATGAATATTTTCATCAAAATACATTTATTTTAAAAAGTGAATGGAATTTTGTGAAAAGAAAATGATTTTTAAGAAGAAAGGATATTTTCCTCAAGAATTCATTTCCAGTGCTTTATCAAAACCATTATCCACCTAAGATGACATTATTTCATATCTATATGTTTCAAGTATAATGTCTCTATGATTTACATGGTTTCACTCTTCTTATTATGAAATTATATCCATTTATTTTATATGGATTATGTGATGATGAGATGATGTTTTTGAAACCCATTTCATTTGTTGGGTTATTATGAATGATGTATGGTTATTTTGTGGCACAAGTAATAATGATTTCATTATGACATGGGTGGGACCTATATATCCCTCCAATGCATTGGGTAAAGATTTATATCTCATCAGATAGACATGGATGGAATGGTAAGTTAATACGGTTCAGTGTTACAGGACTAAAACGAGGAGTGAACTCGATTCAGAAAGGGACTTTGTCCACTAAGATGGTCTTGGCAGCAATGCCTTGGCTACTATTGAAATCATTACATGTGCTTAATGGATTCCACAATTACATGTTTTATTCCCATGCTATGTTATCATTATTAATGTTACATTATGATCTTTTCCTTATGTACTTCCATGTTTTAAGTCATTGCTCAAGATTTTGATGTTTAAACATTATGTTCATGTTTTTAGGTTCAAATGTGCATGGTATGTTTTATTTTATCCATGCTTACCATTAATGAGCATTTTAGCTCACCCTTTTTATGTTTTATTTTCCCCCCGGATTAAAAGAAAGGTTTTAGGTAAGGAAACAAAAAGTGGAAGATCTTTATGGGAGATTTTGAAGATATTTCACCACGATTAGAAGATTACGTTCCATGTTTCGAAAGACACTAAACTATTACGGTCCATGTGTGTCTGTTTTTGTTATGTATTATGTATTCCGAAAAAGTAATGTAATATCTATGTACGTCAAGCTTCGGGTCTCTACAGTAGGTATCAGAGGAAAGGTTTAGTCAACCTTTGGGAACTAGGATGTGAGAACTTTAGTGAGATCCCTAGATATATTTCTAAGGTATTCCTAGGGATGTCCCTAAGGTTAAGTATACGTTATAGTCCTAGAATTTAGCTAACCATCTTAGAATTAAACCTAAGATGTTAGATATTGAAGGCACTCCCCCTTTACTATGTTGTTTTCCTTAGCATGATTTTTGCCTCTCACACTATTATTTTTGGGTTTTAGAAAATGGCTAGAAACAGGAAGATTCATGATAATGGAGGATATGACAGACAATGGAATGATATTCTTCATGAGAAACCAAATGAAACGGGATCCGGAAGTCCAAACATCGTTATTATTCCTAATCAGAAATCTCATAATATGATCAATAATCTCAACTTTGGTAAGTTTTCCGACTCAGATAATAAGGGAAAGATGGAGTTTCATGATGATCATAGGGAAAGAAAGTTCAATTTCCCTCATGTAAATCATGTGGGAAGAGGCATCAGGGAGATTTTTTCAAAGGAACTGGAAGATGCTTTGGGTGTGGAAAAGAAGGACACAAATCCCGTAAGTGCAATGTAAAAGGTTCAGTTAACACCATGGACAATGATAATGGTATTTCTATGACATAAACAGTGATTAGATGTTTTAACTGTGGAATGTACGAGCATTATGCAAACCAATTCCCTAATGGAAAATCTCATGATGAGAATCAGCATGGTCATATGGGTAGTATTTATGTGGATGATGATGAGGAGACTACAAATGATATATGAGATGAAAGAAGTGTTGAAGCTCAGTCAGTTGTTTTAGAAGATAGTGGAATGATTGTATGTTTATCAAGAGTTATGTTGTATAGTTAATGGTACTATGGAATAAAGAATCATCTAAGGATTGTTACACTATTTTTTCCCCTAAAATTATTTGAAAGTATATGTTGAATGGTACCAGAACCATGGAAGGTTATTCGGATATTTTTCTAAAGTAGATGATATGCGCATAATGAAGTAATAAGAAGATAATGAGATGTTTGATCGTATTCATGAGCTCATGATTGATATAAGGACTAAGTGATATCATGGTTTGAGTATATATAATTTTGAGGATTTTGGTATATGGAAAGTGTTAGCTTTTAACTGCATTCATGTTTTCACTAAGGTTCAATGGGTATTCATTTTTTCAAGAGAATACATGATTAAGGCCTTAGAATGTTTGGAATGGGACCAACAAGACATATCTTATGATATATGGGGATCAACGATGGTATTAAATCTCTGGTAATTGTTTTCACTATATTATGAGAGTGGACTACAGTATTATGGATAAGCCTAAATATTGGAATGGATTATGTTGGACATAAGTTAGAATTGTTTATGGATAAAAGTTTTTTCGATATTATTGATGGGATGTTATAGTAATATAGTTTTAGAAAAAGGACAACCTGCAGGATGGGCGACAACCCATCGCGTCGGACAAGGCTGTGGGAATCGAACCCACAACCGAAGTGCAACTGGCCTTTATCGCCTACCACTGGCCTACAGGAAGTCCTTAGTTAGTAGAAACTAGTTTTATTTTATTAAGCGGTATGATATATGAAGTACAAGTTCATTTTTGGAACCATATACGATTAATCTAACCATAAGATGGACTTATAACTTTTGTTAACCTTTCGTTTGAAACAGATGGAATGATCCATCATTCTATCACATGATCTGCTAACACATCACGAATAAAAAATTCAACTTCATTTCTTTAAGGGATGATGTGGAAATTGTTCAATTCACGAACAATAGTGAGATTGTACCAAAATCATGTAAGTATTTCTTTTAATTCATCAACTTTAGGGAAATGATCTTGAAAACCAAAAATGTTGTCCTAGTTCCCTTATATACAATGAATCATATGGTACCTTAGATCATCACAAATATATAGCCTTGTGATTGTTTGATTTTTCATAGCCATGTTCTCTACCACTCTCCATCAGAACATGATGGTTAGGTTTCTCTTCTATATCCATATTTTCACCTATGTTCTCCTATGTGGAAACCCAGTGATTAGTTAATTTGGGTAACCATTATGTTTCATAATTTAGTTTTTAAATATTGGTTTTGGTATTCCTTTTTACGATGCGGGTTTCTATTAAAGAAACATTTGAGTAGTAAACCATTTATAACCCCGACGAATTTCGAGTACGAAATTCATTTTAAGGGGGGTAGAATGTAACACCCTGAGATATTATGAGAAATATATTTTTTAATTTTATTGATGTCTTTTGTTGTACGTTACAACAAAAGAGTCTTGCAAAACACACAACCCTAACTTGGCTGCATTACACGCAATCGCAACCTTCATCGATAGCATGTGTAGTACGCAATACCGAATTTCACTAAACGAGATATTATTATAATATTATTATGAACTAGCCGTTATGAATAGTAATACCCACTTTTTTAAATTTTATAAATTTTATCTTTCAAAATAGACTTCATTTTTGGATTCAGAATATAAAAATTAGCTTAGGGTGAAATTTTGGTACTTTTCAGATAACTTTCATTTTCTGATGAATAGTGAAAATTACTAAATATTAATTAAAAACAACCTTTTTAATCGAAATAATTAATAGTGATAAATTATTAATTTGTGTGGTTTTAAATTATATTTAGAATATATTTTTATAATTTAATACAATTTTGGTCATTGGATGTAATTTCACATTTAAACCATACATAAACAAGTGTCAATCTTTTGATAGTTATTATCTCTTAAGAACGCGCTCTTTGTTTTGACGACGTGAATTAATTTTTAAATTAATTAATGCAACTGATATGTTTTGAATTTGGTAAAATAGACATCATTTTTGAGTTCAAAATATCAAATATATCTTAGGCCTAATTTTTGGTATTTTTCTGGAAACTTTCATTTTTTGATGAATAGTGAAACCACTAAGTGGTAGTTAAAAAAATGAATTTTTCATAAAACTTAATTTTACCGCTTCTGTGAGTGTAATTTCAAAAATCTGAGAGACACGGTTGATGTCAGTAAGTAAAATGTGGTTTAATGAGATGAAAATATTTTTTGGTGAATAGTAACTTTTTACTTTTTTACCACAGTTAAAAGTAAATAGGGTAATTAAGGGTAAAAATGATATTATTATTACCCTAACACATGTACTAATTCTATTGTATAAGTGTAATTCGACCAAAAACAACCTTAGATATAAATTATGACCATTTAGGCCCACTTGGATTAGATTAGGACATTTATTATTAATTTATTTAAAGAAGGGTTAAAATAGTTAAAATCAATGTTTAATAAGTAAATAATTTTTAATATAGGGTTATACATAAGATAAATTCGAATATAAATATTCATTAGAAAGATAAAAAGATTTCATACATAATGATATTTAATTTGTAATTTTTAGACATTAAATAATTTAATTTATTTATGACACAATGATGATGCAATAATTATTTTATTAATGAAATATTGACATAATTAATGTTATAAATACCCAAATAAAGGTAATTTGAGACTCTTTATGAATTAAACTAATTTTATAGGTTAATATGACATGTTAGTATTGATTTAATTAACTTTTTTTGAACTAATCATTCTATTATGATTTTTACAAAAATCAATTACTAAATAGTGTCAAAATTGACATAAAATAGTTTTTTAAAACAAATATCATATTATTAATGGATATTTAATTCCTAAAAATATATGGTTCGTCCAAATGATATAGATAAGGTTATATATATTAATAATAAACAACTTGGGGTTCGTTTGGCTTGTTATAGTATGATTATTAACCTTATAGTGTAAGAACACAAAAAGACACGGTAAAAGTAAAATTATCTATCTTAAAGTTAAATATAAATGATAAGGTTAAAATAGGAACCTAACCTTGTCTAAATTCTATTGGATGAGAGTATTTCGACCCATCCCCACCTTAACTTCGAAATAAATCAATTTGGAGCTATTTAAAACCGAATATGACTTTATAATAAAATAATATTTTTAGTTTTCCAAAGGTGCCCCTCTCCTCCCTTATAAAAGGGAACCTCCTCTCTCTCTTACTCACACCACTTTGAGATTTCAGGTTCGGCCAAACCCTAAAAAATTCTCTTCTACACTTCCCTAGAAACATCCTAGAGTTCCTGGTATTCTTTAAAAAAACAATTTTAGTGCCCTAAGAGGAGGTCTCAAAGAGGCGCTTCAAAGAAGAGGTAATGTCCGTTACCGATTCTTTCACCTTAATTTCTTCTTCCACTTCTTTTTATTAGGTTGTTTCATTATGAAGTAATAATATCAGTATCACTCATATAATGATATGTTATTATAAGTATTAAACAAACCTATTTCACTATCTATCCATCCTACAGAAAACGAAATCACCGCGCGTGCGTACGTACAGAATACCGTCTCCACGCCGTGGTGTAATCTATTTTCCACCACCACCTTACTTGGATGGGTATAATGGTGTAAATAATAACTATATATGATTATTTTAAAGTGATATTGATTCTGTAATAGTATACATACAATCCAATAAAATTCATCGTTCATGGGAACGATATCATCGCTCGTGCGTACGCACGGAATACCATCTCCACGACGCGATGAGATTCATTTTCAATGATTAACCATTCATAAATGATTAAAAGGTATATATAATAAGTAATCATGGAATATATGAAATAATAATGATACTGGATTTATGTATATATATATGTATGTCATCCAATTAATTCCATTCAATTCAATGAAGAAACGAAAACAACGTTCATGCGTACGTACGACATACCGTCTCCATGAACGGTGTATTTATTTCCATTTATCGATCTATTATATATATGTATATTCTGAATATATATTATATATAAATCATGTTTTATATTCTGTAATTATTTAATCATGATATAACTAATCATATGAATAATTACAAGTCAAAACACGGACGACAAATGAAACAATTTTACCCAAAACGCTCTTTAACATGGAGTTTACAAAAGAACGGGTAATATAAAGTCATAGGTGAACCATATATGATATAATGACAATGAATATGATTCTGTAATAAGTCAATGAAATTATTTAAATCATTATAAAGGAGGTTTGGATACGTACGAAGCATATCAGACCTAAGGTAAGGGATAACTTTTCCAATCTCGTTCTTATCCGAGATTGTTTATTCGTAAGTATTTACTGGGGTTATTGTTCCCATCCATGTCCATGCTT
Source organism: Viscum album (assembly GCA_963277665.1). Lineage (NCBI taxonomy): Eukaryota > Viridiplantae > Streptophyta > Magnoliopsida > Santalales > Viscaceae > Viscum > Viscum album. Next base: position 1,343,664,894 of record OY728123.1, read on the forward strand.
CCTAAAAATGGTTTCATGTATGTTTAATGTCCCTTTTACCCATTTTTTACTTTTACTACATGGTATGTATGGAATCATTCTTTTACGAGGTACTTTTTGACTTTTCCGGCAAAAGTACGAGAAGAATGTTTTTTTTAAACTTATACGGCATGAATGGATTTTTTCGATTTCATAAAACCTCATTTTCATGAAGCTTACTCTACAATATGTTATGAATATTTTCATCAAAATAAATTTATTTTAAAAATTTAATGGAATTTTGCGAAAAGAAAATTATTTTTACGAAGAAAGGATATTTTCCTCAATAATTCATTTCAAGTGCTTTATCAAAACCATTTTCCATCTAAGATGACATTATTTCATATGTGTATGTTTCAAGTATAATTTCTATGAATTACATGGTTTCAGTTTACTTATTATGAAATGATATCCATTTATTTTATATGTATTACGTGATGATGAGATGATGTTTTTGAAACCCATTTCATTTGTTGGGTTATTATGAATGATTTATGGTTATTTTGTGGCACAAGTAAGAATGATTTCATTATGAGATGGGTGGGACCTATATCTCACTCCAATGAATTATGTAATTATTTATATCTCATGAGATAGACATGGATGGAACGGTAAGTTAATCCGGTTCAGTGTTACAGGACTGAAACAAGGAGTGAACTCGATTCAGAAAGGGACTTTGTCCACTAAGATGGTCTTGGAAGCAATGCCTTGGCTACTATGGAAATAATTACATGTGATTAATGGATTCCACAATTAAATGTTTTATTCCCACGCTATGTTATCATTATTTATGTCCCATTATGATCTATGCCTTATTTACTTCCATGTTTTAATTCGTTGCTCAAGATTTTGATGTTTAAACATTATGTTCATGTTTTTAGGTTCAAATGTGTATGGTATGTTTTATTTTACCCATTCTTACCCTTACTGAGCATTTGAGCTCACCCTTTTTATCTTTTATTTTCCCCAAGGATTAAAATAAAGGTTTTAGGTAAGGAATAAAAAGTGGAATATCTTTATGGGAGATGTTGAAGATCTTTCACCATGATTAGAAGATTACGTTCCAAGTTTCCAAAGACACTAAACTATTACGGTCGTTGTGTGTCTGTTTTTGTTATGTATTATGTATTCTGCAAAAGTAATATAATATCTATGTACGTCAAGCTTCGGGTCTCTACAAATAGGTACATACAGAATTATTCTTCACATTTTTATGGTATCCTTGAGAAATATTTTGTAAAATAATATAGAAAAATATTTACCATTAAAGAAAAATGATTGCATTTTCACCTTCGACCTCTCCAAGAATCATGCTATCCAATTCCATAGGTTTCTCTATAGCATGTTCTTGATCAGTTTCCATATAAAAATTTTCGAATTACCACTTTCTAATATATATGTATAGATCTTAAATTGAAGATGAGTAATTAACAATCATTTTATAACAATTAATATGAATTTATGACACGACTAACTAGTTCATAAACAAAATAATATCCACTGAATTCATATGTAATATAAAAAATACCTAAAATACATATATGTACCATCCATAATAACATTTTTAAGATATATTATACCTTATTTTACATAATAATAAAAAGGAGTGTTTATACTAACTGTCATCGAGGATAAAAACACATTAAATTTCTTTAGTGATTCCCAATGAAACTTACCACTACAACATAAAATGGATACTCCTTTCTCCTTTTATATACTTTAACCCTATGATGGTATCATTATTTTATAAACATAAATTATTTCATTACTATTCCAAAATTAAATACTAGATACAAAAAAATTATTATATTTTTTAATGGTTGGGGAATAAACCACATTTTTTATTATTAAATCAAAAACTTTTTTTATGTGGGTTGTGGGAGACTCATTATATAGCCTGAAGACCCATGGAAAAGTTTTCTAAAAATGAGGATTGAAAGCCCATTTTTTCCCAAAGGACCCTTAGGTGAATATTACTACTACAATATCTGGGCTACTACAGTACCTCAACTGCTACAGTTCTACTTCCATGCCTCTACCACTATAGTGTCACTATAGCTACAGTTCCAATGCTACTACAGTACTGCTACATTGATATAATTTCTTTCTATAATATATAAATATTGGTTTATTTTAGTTTGGATACTACACAACTAACATCATAATTATTGTCTCTCACCTGAGGAGGATATAAAATATCACATGTTTGATGGTCTTGATGTAATACATCTTATCTTACTATCATTCTATGTCACTTCCATCCCCAACATGTTTACTTTCCTTATAATTCTATATCATTATTTTATTCCACTATAATATCCCATAGATAATATCATATCGTTTAGGAATTAATATTGACACTTATACTCAGTATAAACATGATGTGCTAGAACATTTTTATATAAAATTTATACATTTAATAGGTTAAAAGATTTTTTTATTCAGATATGTCTCCCCCAAAAGTTAAATTAGGCTCAAATAGAATATGTACCCATCATGAAAAAATATACCCCAAATATTGAAGAAGAAATACTATGAAATCCATAATATGTTAATAAAAAAAATTTATATAAGGAATAGAATGACCATATTTTTCTTCCTATAGGAATATTGTGGGTTAGAACAGTAAAAAACCTTATATTAGAGTAGAAATTATTATAATATTACGATTCTTAAATCAAAAAAATTATAAAAAATAATCTTAACACATGCTACATAAAATGAAAATCAATACCCTGGTCTTATGCATTTCATTTTAAAAAATAATAATTACATTAATAACAATATTTATTTTCAAATCCATTTGAAACATATTTTTAAATATACAATTTCATAATCACAATAGAAGAGCTAACATGGATTTTAAAATAAATTAAATCAATTATAATGTTATATTTACACAATCCTCAATAATAAGTATATTGAAAAAATACTTTTTATTCATGTTTTAGATAATAAATATTTTAAATGAATTAAATTAATAAATTGAATTGATGATAAAAAGGTATATAACATATCATGTGTTCCTTTATATTCACACATATTAACAACTAATTATGGCCATGGGACTAAAAAAGATATTTCATGGTTAAAATAAACCATTTGTAATCTTGAACTACACTTAAAAACTGAAGGTTCCACCGTAATTATATTTGTTAGTCTTAATTGTTTATTAATTCATGAGTTTCGATAGTGTTGAGTCAATAAGGTTTTCCTTATGACTTTTCCATTCCTTCTTGTTTTGAAAATCACAAACACCTTATACTTAAGTAAGTGATATTTTTATCCCCATAAGGAAAATTTACTTCCTTAAGGAAATTTACCTTAACCAAGATTTTCTTATACGTAGCAATATTATCCTTAAATTCAAAACCAGATTCATACCCAAAATCTCGGATCCATATAATGAAAATATTTGGAGTATTCTGTTTTTAGGATCTGAATTCTGGATGAGATCTGTAATGTAGTTCTAATCTGAATTCTGTACTCCGAACTCTTAAGTAGTTCGACTCCGAACTCAGAAGAAGTTCGACTCCAAAATCTTAAGTAGTTCGACTCCGAACTCTGAAGAAGTTCGACTCTGAACTCTTAAGTAGTTCGACTCCGAACTCTGAAGAAGTTCGACTCTGAACTCGTAAGCAGTTCGACTCTGAACTCTTAAGCAGTTCGACTCCAAACTCTGAAGAAGTTCGACTCCGAACTCCTAAGCAGTTCGACTCCGAACTCTTAAGCAGTTCGACTCTGAACTCTTAAGTAGTTCGAATCCAAATTATGAAATTATAGAATCCAATCTCTGGGGAAACCAGACTCCTAATTCCTATAAAACAGAATCTGAATATTTCTAAACATAGACTTCAAACTTTATTTTGGTTAGACTCCGAACTTTTAACTTTATTATACTCTGAAATATTTATTAGCTTTTACTTACATATTCTTCGTTTCAAAACGATGTCGTGCATTCATTTATACATAGTTTCTTATAAAACGATGTTGTCTATTTTGTTTCTAATTAACTATTGGTTGAGTTACATGTGTACAGGTCCCTCCGAATTTCATGGAAAATATGACCGTTGGAGGGGGGAGCTGACCATTGGAAGTTTGCCTATAAATATCAGCTCATTTGAAAGAGCTTAATAATGACACAAGGAAGTTGATCGATCTAGAGACCACACACTGCTAAGGTGACTTCTAGAGAGAGAAATATTTTCATGCTTTGTGCGTACTGAACCGCTCGTTCAGTTTTTGCTCCGTGCGACTTCGAATTTTGGTGATTACATTCGAGGACTTACAGGGATAGGAAGACAGAGGTGCCGACTACCTTCAAGTTCGAGGGATTCCCTGCTGAGGAATACAGTGGTTCCAACTACCTTGAAGTTGAGGGCTTGCGGGGATAGCAAGACAGAGATTTTGATCTTCATATCGAGGGCTTACCCTGGTGTGGGTAAGATAGACTTTCTTGAAAGTATAAATCAAGGGACCTTTATCCAAGTTTGTTGGATACCCTTCTCTTTGGGTTAAAAGATTCACATCCTGTTACTTGTAGTTTTATTACTTGTTTTTCCGCTGCATATTGTATTGTAAGGAAAGAATAACATTCTTGTATTTCCTTACACTTGTACTCTGATTAGTTTAGATTCTATACGCTTTAAGGTAGAATCTTATATTGTAAACATTGGTTCCAATTCTCCAGTTAGTGATTAGAGGTGTTGTGAATTTTCTTAGTTCAACTTTGTTAAACCTAGTTTTTCCTTGTCTATGGAAAACATTGCTTTCTATAACCAACTTTAAAGGTTCCAAAGGAATTTTTAAAGTGTACAATTCACCCCCCTATTGTATATTGAGCATCTACATAGTTATTTTGATCCTACAATTGGTATCAGAGGAGGTCTCTGAAATACTCATACTCACGTATAATATTTTCATTCTGAACTTTGTCATTACGAACTTTGTCATTCCAAACATTGCCATTCCGAACTTTGTCATTCCAAACTTTTTCATTCTGAACTTTGTCATTCCGAACATTGTGGTTAAGAACTTTTTCTACTAACTAGTTTGGTTTCCCAAGTTGTTTTAGTATGGCTGGAATGAATGTTGGTTATATGGATAATTTAAATCCTACAAGACAACCAATCTTTGATGGTAATGACTATGAATACTGGAGAGATCGAATGAAGACTTTTGTTATCAACACTAGAGTGGGCAATTTTTTTATGCTTACTGGTGATTATAAGATTCCTGATATGAAATTTAGAACTTTCCCTAACCAGGAAAAGCAAGAGTATCAACTCAACTATAAGGTACTCTATACATTACAATGTTTAATTACTAGAACTATATATAGCCAAATTTCTTCTTGTGAATCAGCTAATTGTATATGGAAGAAGTTAGAAGTTACACACTTTGGAACTTCTAAAGTGATTGAAACTAGGAGAGCTATTCTTAGAGCCGAATACCATGGATTCAATTTTCCATATGGTGAACCTATATGAAATGTTCAACAGAGATTTATGACTATAGTCAACAGCTTACAGTCTATGGGAGAAAAAGGGTTAGATGATGAAGCCCTTGTAGATAAGATAATTGATATTATGCCCAATGAGTGGGAATCAAAGAGATCAGCTATAGATGAGAACAAGAAGGTCTCTAAAATTTCTCTTGATGAGCTATTCAGAACTCTTCTCCAACATGAAACCAGAATGAAGAGAGATGCTGACAATATCAAAAAGAATAATGGGAATGATAATTTTTCTTTTACAACTACATCAAATCATATGAAAGCTAAGACTCCTGATAGAGTAACCAGATCCAAGTCTAAGAAGGTGGTTGTTCAATCAGATTCTAGTGAAAGTGAAATCTTAGAAAATGAGTTAGCTAATCTTGCTCGAAGGATGAACAAGATAGCCGGCCAGAGAAATTTCCAATCCAAGTATAAGAAAAAGGAAAGGAACGAATGAAAAGATCTAGATGTTACTTGTTACGAATGCAAGAGAGCTGGACATATTAGACCAGATTTCCCTCTACTCAAAAAGAAAAAAAAGGAAAGAAAGGCATTCTGAAAGGAGCAGGAAGAAGTATTACAAAACCAAAGCTAAAAAGGTTCTAAAAGAAAATGACACCTGGAGTGCCTGTGGTGGTGACTCTTCAGATGAATCTTCTGATTATGAATCTTCAGGAAAGAAGAATCTTGGTCTTATAGCCAGATTACCTATTGATAATCATTGCTTTATGGATAAGGTATGAAATTATGAATCATTGACCAATGTATCTTCAAATCCTAATTATTGTAAGTATTATAACTCCTCAGATGAAGAATCCTCTTCTGATGAAGAAAATACTTCACCTACCTATGAAGAAGTTTCTAGGTTTGCTGAACTTCTTGAGATTGAGAACTCTAAACTCAAATAGATACTTGATAAGATAAACTCTAGTAATTCTATTCTTACAAAAGAGATATCAGATCTTTCCAAAGATCTTGATAAGAAAAATGATGATTTTATCAGTATTTTAAAAAATCTCGAGGAAGTATGTTCTGAGAAGAACAAACATTCTAAAGAGTTAGGAAAAGTAATTTCTATGAAAAATGTTTTTGATCCTAACTCTAGTTCTAAATATAATCATTTTTAAGATAAAAACTTGGTTATCAAACTCAAGTCCGAAATCTTTTCCTTAAAGAAGTGTTTATCAAACTTTACCTATGGTAAGGAAAATTTTGATAAAATGTATTCTCAAATACGACCTTTAAGAAATAAATCCGGATTTTGTTATACCCATGCAAAACTAATTTTTAGTAACAACTACTTTGTTCCAAAAAGTGACCCATTTTGTACCAAGTGTCAATGTGGTGGTCACTAGGCAAAGAATTTTTCTTTAAATAAAACCCAGTCTCTAGGTTTCCATAAAGCCTATTTTTCAAAGAAAATGTGGGTTCCTATATTTTTGTTGTCTGGAAATTCCAGATCCAAACAAGTTTGGATTCTAAAAATCTAATTATTTTCTTATTTTCAGGAAGATAGAGGAAGTACCAATAATAATACATGGTACATGGATATTGGATGTTCCCGGAACATGACTGGTAACAAAATCTATTTTGAAAAGATTATCAAAACGAAAGGAGGAAAGGCAACTTTCGGAGATAATGCATAGGGAGAAATTATTGGTATTGGTAATATTGTTCTTCTAGGTAAAACTTTGATTTAAAATGTTTTATTTGTTAAGGGTCTTAAGCACAACCTCATTACCATAAGTCAGTTATGTGATGAAGGCTACCTTCTGAATTCTAGGAATGATAAGTGCTTTGTACACAATTCTCAGGAAGAATTTATTCTCTCATCCAATAGGCAAGAGAATGTTTACACTTTGAACTTAGAATACCTAAGGAGCCAATATTTACCTTTCCTAAGTGCAATGGAAGATCATTCCTTGCTGTGGCATAAGAGACTAAGACATTGTAACCCTAGGAACTTATGTATACTATCTAAGAAGAAACTAGTTAATGATCTACTGGAGCTTAGATTTGATTCTTATAAAGTTTTTGATCCTTGTCAATATGGAAAGAAACATAAATCTAGTTTTAAATCAATTGGTGAAGTCTCAACGACTGATGCATTATAGTTAGTGCACATGGATCTTTTCGGTCCAACAAAAACTGGAAGTATTGGAGGAAAATACTATGTGTTTGTTCTAGTTGATGAATACACCCGATTTACTTGGGTCTATTTTATAGTAAAAAAGTTTGAAGCTTTTTCTTATTTCAAAAGTTTTAGAGCACAAGTTAAAAATGAGAAAAATCTTCCACTAAAAACTATTCATAGTGATCATGGAGGGGAATTTCAAAATTATGATTTTGAAACTTTTTGTAGTAGGAAATGTATTACTCACAATTTTTCTGCACCTAGAACTCTTCAACAAAATGGTGTAGTTGAGAGAAGAAATAGAATTCTTCAAGAGGTAACTAGAACCATGTTGAGTGAATATTCTATAGCTAGACATTACTGGGATGAAGCTGTAAGTACTACTTGTTATACTATAAATCGAGTTTTGATTAGACATTTTCTTAATAAAACTTATTATGAGTTATGGAATGGTAGAAAACCAATATTATCCTACATTAAGGTTTTTGGTTGCAAGGTATTCATTCTGAATACTAAAGATAACTTTCATAAATTCATACCAAAGTCTGATAAAGGAATTTTCTTAGGTTATTCCACAACTTCTAAGGCTTATTGAGTTTTTAATAAAAATACTTGTACTGTTGAAGAAACTGTGCATGTAAAATTTGATTAGTCTGATCCTTTTGTTTTTAAACTATCCTGACCTACATCCTTGGATGTGTTTTCAAAAACTGATTATCAACCCTTGATAGAATATCCTTCTGATAAGGAAAATGTCAAGAAGATACTTCTGAAATATTTACCCCAGAAGACTTTCTACCCTATGTTGATGAATAGGTTTTACAAAACCCAAATCAGGTGTTTCTTAAGAATCATCCCAGTAATAATATCATTGGTTATGTAAATCAACCTGTAAGGACTAGATATTCCTTATGAAATGAAGTATAACATCTGTAATTTCTTTCCCAACTAGAACCAAAAAGCACTGATGATGCTTTAGGTGATGATGATTAGATCAAAGCCATGCAAGATGAACTAAATGAATTTGAGAGGAATAAAGTTTGGACCTTGGTTGAAAGACCTAAGGACACTTCTGTTATTGGAGTAAAATGGGTTTTCAGAAACAAATGTGATGAAAAAGGAGTCATAGTAAGAAATAAACTAGACTCGTTGCTAAAGGCTATAATTAGAAAGAGGGAATAGACTATGAAGAAACCTATGCTCTAGTATCTGGACTTGAATCTTTTCATATTCTACTTTCCTTTGCAGCATTCTTCAATTTTAAACTTTTTCAAATGGATGTGAAATGTGCTTTTCTTAACGGTTATGTTCAAGTGGAAGTTTTTGTTGACCAACCTCTGGGTTTTGAAGATAAAAAACATCCTAATCTTGTTTTTAGACTTACCAAAGCTTTGTATGGTCTTAAACAAGCCCCACGAGCATGGTATGATAGACTCACATGATTTTTGCTTCAAAATAACTATGTTAAGGGAAATGCAGATCCAACCCTTTTTATAAAGAAAGATAAGAAAAATGTTTTGATTGTTCAAATTTATGTTGATGACATCATATTTGGTTCAACCCAGCAATCTTTAACTGGTTCTTTTGCAAGTCTAATGATGTCTTAGTTTGAAATGAGTATGATGGGTGAGTTAACGTTTTTCCTCGGTATTAAAATTTCTAAAAAACCAGAAGGAACCTATATATCTCAACATAAGTATATTAAAGATCATCTCAAAAAGTATGGTTATGAAAACACTAAGAGTTTAAGTACTCCCATTGGTACCTCAAAATCTTTAGATCTTGATGAAGCTGGGGAACCAGTTGATCAAACGTCTTTTAGAAGTATGATAGGAAGTCTACTTTACTTAACAGCTAGTCGACCAGACTTAATGTTCTCAGTGTGCTTATGTACAAGATATCAATCCAATCCTAAGGAATCTCACTTAAAGGAAGTGAAAAGAATTTTTCTCTGCCTAAAGGGAACCATGGATCTAGGGATATTTTATACTTCTGAAAATGATTTTGTTCTAAAAATATTTTCTAGTGATGACTTTGGTGGATGTAAATTGGATAGAAAAAGTACATCCGGAACTTGTCATTTCTTAGGAGATTCATTAGTTTCTTGGTCCTGCAAAAAGAAACATTCTGTAGCATTTTCCACTACTGAGGCCGAATATGTAGTAGCTGGAAGTTTTTGTCTCAAGTGTTGTGGATGCAACACACACTCACGGACTATGGCCTGAGTTTTACTAAGACTCAAATTTTGTGTGATAAAACAAGTTCCATTTACCTTAGTAAGAACCATGCACATCACTCTCATGCAAAGCATATAGATATTAGGCCTCACTTTCTTAGGGATCACACACTTAAAGGAGATATCATTCTTTAGTTTATCGGAACGCAAGATCAACTTGCTGATATTTTTGCAAAATCATTACCCACTAATAGATTTGAATACATTAAACCAAATTTATGAATGATAACTGCAAGGTAATCATTCTTCATTAACTTCTTGTTGAACAATTCTCCTAACAGTCATAAACTCCTCTTTATAGGGGGAGTACATTTGATTGTTAGTGTAATTTTTTTTAAAACCTTTCCAAACTGAACTTCCAGAATGGAAATTTCTGAAACCAAAATTTCTAGAATGGGAATTTCCGGAACTAAAATTCTCAGGACTGAACTCTTCAGAACTAAACATCCGGAATGGAAGTCTTCGTACTGAAAACTTCCGGAATGGAATTGTCGTACTGATAAGTTTCAGAATAAAGATTTTCGAACTGGAGTTTTTGTAATGAGGTTCTCGTACTAGAGTTTTCGTAACGAATTTTTCGTACTGGAACTTTCATAATGAAGTTTTTGTTTTCAAGAAGAATATTACCAATTACGAACAATATTTCTTGTTAATCTATAAGTTATGATTTTCTTACTTAGTTTTATAATCATTTTTTTGCTTACTGGTATTTTCCTTGTTTTTCAAATTCTAGATTCTAATTTTTACTCAAATTCGAATGTTTCTTTAAAAAACTCAATGATCGGAGTCAAATTTTTCCTTGAGGTATTTTTCTCAAACGTCAAATCAGATCAATGTTTTCTCAACCGTTAGATGGATTTTGGAAGACCAACGGTCAAATTCTTTTCCTATATAAAGGGGACCCCGAGACTCGTCCCGCATCGGTTTTTCCAAGATTTTGCGTCTCGAAGCTCTGCTGATCTTCTTAAGGCCGGTTCCGAACCTTGTGATGCTGATCTGAATCTTACATTTTACTTCACTTCGAATGTCTGCTGAAGCAAATTCTCAAGATATGTGAATTGTGAAACCTATATAAAAGTGGTTAGTCTTCAGGGAAATATTATTTAATCCAGATTTTTATAAGCTTGATTCTATTATTTCAAAGAATATCAGACTGAATGGATGGGAAGATGTCTTCATAGCAAAGTCAGATAAATAGGATCCGGTTTATACTGATTTGTTGATAGAGTTTTATGAGTATGTTTCCTTCCTGGTGGAAGATAGAAGAGAGAGGTTTTCTTTTAAATCTTATGGAAAAACTTATAAGCTTTCTTACACTAAGGACGCGAGCCTGGTTTGTCTATCATATGAAGGAGAAGCTGAATTTTTCTCTCACAAACTTCCGAATGTGCAAGGGAGTTTCAATAAGGAGAAGGCACTGAAGTGTCTTGGGCTGAAGGATGATTAAACAATAAATATTTCTCATCTCACTCCGAACAATAGAATCCTTCAACTATGGGTGCAAGGTTTTCTGGTTCCGAGAAGAGGAGATAAAGAAAATCTGAAAAAGAGTGATATCTTTGTCTTATATTTTTTGGTAAATCTAAGGAAGATAAATATGAGGAGGCATGTCTTAGTTACAATCAAGAATATCAAAGAAGGAAATTTGAGAGCTCAGATTATCATGTTTCCTGCCCTGTTATCTAAGATGATAGTTCGATGCTTAGAATCCTTCAAGGTTGACTGCAAATCAAAGATCTGGAATTGCATGCTCATGATGGTCAGTGATGATTCTCTTAAGAGGATGAAGATGAGATTTTCCAGTGAATTAGGAGAATTTTACCCCCTATCTGTGGAGGAGTTTGAAGCAGCTCAAAAAGAAACACAATCTTCGAAACCATCAAAAAATCAAAGGAAGAAGAGAAAGGCTAAGGAAGTGGTTTATGATGAAGAAATTCCTCAGGCTAAGGAAACTCAATCTGCTCCCCCAAGTCGAAGAAGAAAAAAACATATACGGATGAAGTAGCAGCCAAGTGGAGGGAAGATAAAGAAAAGAGGAAGGAAGGGGATCCTCAATTCGGACTGGACCCTACCGAGGCTAAAGCCTTAAAGGAAAAAGCTGCTGAGGAGCTAGAGAGACAAGCGAAGGAAAATAAAATGAGAAAAAAGATGTCTGAAGCTGAAGTCATGTGATATTTTCTAAAAGATATAGAGTTGGCTTCCGAAATGCTTCCAGTTCCGGAATCTTTTGGTGTTGAACCTCCTTTACCAGAAACTCCAGCCAAAAACTATGTCACTCCAGAAATGTACAAGGGTTAAGGAAAGGTTTTAGAAGTTGAGAAGGAAGTTGCTGAAGTAGTAGAGGAATAAGTTTAAGAAGAAGAAGAAGAGGAGGAGAGTGTGGATCTGGATACCTTGATCAATCAAGTACAGGACTATAAAGGCAAGGCTGAATCCGCAATGGTAGTTACCTCAGGTAAGGGAGATGAGGAAGCTAGCAAGCAAGATCAAGAAGAAGAAGAAGAAAATGTGTTTTATGATGAAGAAGAATCAAATGAGAGTAATTTTCTTGAGGAAGGTCAAGAAAAATAGAAACCAAATGAAGATCAGATAGTTCAAGTATCTGAATCCGAGGAAATTTCCCTTGATAAGGAAACTGTTCCAAGAGATGATAAGGGGAAGAAAACTCTCATGGAGACACCTGTAAAAGATATCATCGGGAGGAAAGAGGTTGGTGGTACCTCTAGAAGAAAGTTGGTGAAAGCTGAAGAAGATCAATCTCTAAGAAATGATTCTGATTCAGAATCATCATCTCACGGGCATGATTTTGTAGTTCAGTCTATGAGGAAGTTGGTGGACACAATTCCGATTCTTCCAAAAATAGATTCCACATGCCAGTTACTATGACAATCTATGAATCAGAAATCAGATTCTTTTTCCATGGTCATGGATAAGTTTGTGAAGTTGGAAGCTGAACAGAAAAGTTTTCTGATTGATTATGATGTGTATAGGAAGTCCTGCAGTAAGGTAACCATGTGGTCTAAGAGAGTTGATGAAGATTTAGTTCACTTTGCGAATTTTCAGGCTGAAGTTCAAAATGCTATTAAAATGGAGGATAAAAGGGTTAATGAGATTTGTGGGAAGTTGACCCAGGAGAAAAATTTACAGAATCAACAGGTCATGGATCTGAATGGGAATCTTAACTCAGTATCTCAAAATTGGAAAACTGAAAGAGATTTCCGGATGGAGTTTCAGCGGAAGATGGAAACGCAAGATGAGATAATAAAGTTGCAGAAAGAAGCCTTGGAGGCTCAGGCAGAGGCTTTAAAAGCTCAAGAAGAAAAGGTAAAGGCCTTAGAGAGGCAATGAGAGGAAGATCAAAGAGACTTGAAGAAAATAAAATCCTTGTTAAAGCAGCTCATTCCGAAGGAAAAGGAAGACAAATGAACCCACTCAGATCTTTTTTTGTAGTTGTTATTCATTGAAAAAAAATTCCCCAACTCTAATGAAATGGTTATCTAGTAGGTTGTATCTTGTTATATACTAATGTTTCAGGTACCATACTTTATTTTCCATTCCCTTCAATTCTTTTTGAAAATCACAAAGGGTGAGAAGTAAAAAGAACTACTCCTAAGGAGGAGAAAGGAAAAATTTCTAAGTGAAATATCCTTAAAGAAAGGGGGAGTTTCCCATTAAAAAGTTTTTCATTCTTACAATAATGAAAACTATACTCCGGAAACTCAAAATACAATCCTTAGAGTTTCAATGCCTAAGGGGGAGTTAGTTGTACTCCCATCTATCCATGAACAATGGGAGATAAGTTTTAATTTTCAATGACTAATGAATTTTTTTCAAAATCCTTATATGATTTTTCTAAAGGATGTTTGTGCTTTCCAAAAAGGGGGAGATTTTTCAGTCAATAAGGTTTCCCTTATGACTTTTCCATTGCTTCTTGTTTTGAAAATCACAAACACCTTATACATAAGTAAATGATATTTTTATCCCCATAAGGAAAATTTACATCCTTAAGGAAATTTACCTTAACCAAGATTTTCTTATACATAGAAATATTATCCTTAAATTCAAAACCGAATTCATACCCAAAATCTCAGAGCCATATAATGAGAAGATTTGGAGTATTTTGTTTTTATGATCCAAATTCTGGATGAGATCTGTAATGTAGTTCTAATCCAAATTCAGGACTCCGAACTCTTAAGTAGTTCGACTCCGAACTCTGAAGAAGTTCGACTCCGAACTCTTAAGCAGTTCAACTCTGAACTCTGAAGAAGTTCGACTCTGAACTCCTAAGCAGTTCGACTCCAAACTCTTAAGCAGTTCGACTCCGAACTCTGAAGAAGTTCGACTCCGAACTCCTAAGAATTTCGACTCCGAACTCTTAAGCAGTTCGACTCCGAACTCTTAAGTAGTTCTTATCCGAATTCTGCAAGTATAGAATCCGATCTCTGGTGAAACCAGACTCCAAATTCCTATAAAACAGGATCAGAATATTTCTTAACATAGACTCCGATCATCATTTTGGTTACACTCTGAACTTTTAACTTGCTTACACTCTGAAATATTGATTAGATTTTACTTACATATGCTTCGTTTCAAAACGATGTCGTGCATTCAGTTATACATAGTTTGTTATAAAACGATGTCATCTATTCTGTTTCTAATTAACTGTTTGTTGAGTTACACGTGTACTGGTCCCTCCAAATTTCATGGAAAATATAACCATTGGATGAGGGAGCCGACCGTTTGATGTTTTCCTATAAAAAGGAGCTCATTTGAAAGAGCTCAATACTGACACAAGGAAGTTGATCGATCTAGAGACCACACGCTGCTAAGGTGATTTCTAGATAGAGAAAGCTTTTCAAGCTTTTTTCTTACTGAACTGGTCTTTCAGTTTTTTCTTCGTGCGACTCCGAATGTTGGTGATTACATTCGAGGACTTCCGGGGATAGGAAGACAGAGGTGCCGACTACCTTGAAGTTGTGGGGCTTCCTTTTTGAGGAAGACAGAGGTTCCAACTACTTTGAAGTTGAGGGCTTGCGGGGATAACAAGACAGAGATTCCGATCTTCGTATCGAGGGCTTACCCTGGTGTGGGTAAGACAGAATTTCTTGAAAGTATAAATCAAGGGACCTTTATCCAAGGTTGTTGGATACCCTTCTCTTTGGGTTAAAATATTCACATCCTTTTACTTGTAGTTTTACTACTTTTGTTTTCGCTGCATATTGTATTGTAAGGAAAGAATAACCTTCTTGTTTTTACTTACACTTGTACTCTGATTAGTTTAGATTCTATACCCTTTAAGGTATAATCTTATATTGTAAACCTTGGTTCCAATTCTCCAGTTGGTGATTAGAGGTGTTGTGAATTTTCTTAGTTTAACTTTTTTAAACCTAGATTTTCCTTGTCTAAGGAAAACATAGCTTTCTGTAACCAAATTTAAAGGTTCCAAAGGAATTTTTAAAGTGTACAATTCACCCCCCCTCTTATATATTGGGCATCTACATTGTTATTTCGATCCTACAGATCGTCCTATATCCAAGATTAAGTAATACCCAATTTTCCTAACCTAGATACGATACCATTTTAAAGAAGCCCTACCAAATATTTTCCTCAACTATAAATGTTGATTCAATATAGTATCTCAGGTATAATTACACAATCCCATAGGATGGAATAATATATAGGTAATGATTTAAATCCTATGCATGAAGTGGTTTTTCCACTTTAAAACATACTATGTCATTAATAAACCCTAATAATTAAATTCAAATATTTTTTGAATAGTTTTTAATAATGGAAAAATAGACAACTTTTTAGCATGGTAGGTAACCTATCTAATTGGGACACCTATCATTCCCAGAAACTAGTATCTTCTAGAATTAATATGCAGTTAAACTCTATACAATATAATCCAAAAATATACTTACTTCCAACTCTTATAGAAAACATGGAACTACAGAATTATACATAAGCCAAAAAAAACAAATATATTATGAATGTAATCATTGAGATTCATGTGAGTGGAAAATATTATATAAAATGAAAAGGGATCTCATATGATTCCCATAGATAAATCTGTGGTCAAAAATAACAAAGAGATCCCAATCAACCAAAAGCTTGATGATCAAAAAACACTCAATGTCATGTTATTTACGTTTACCAAATTCACACATACCATGATCTAAAATACCAAATAAATAAAATGTATGTTGATATTAGATTATAACCAGTAGATGGTTACCAGCTGAAACCTAATACTATATCATGAAATCGTTAATACAAATTAGAATCATAAATTAAAAAAATTAAACACTGGAAAATACATATTAAAGTTATAAAAATGATAGAACGAATAAAATATAAAATGAAAATGTTTTTGATATTATAAGAGATTATTTTAGATATCTGAAATTACAACAACATTGGTTTCTAGGTGAATAATAAGATAATAATGAAAAATTTAATGATAACTCATCTGGTCAATGCTCATAATATTAGTTAAGATACTTATACATTAGAGGTATACTAGATATAATAAAGTTATTTCCTGATAAACCTTATGAAAGAACATAATATTAATCAAAACCCATCTATTTTAGTCATCGTAAGTATACTGTATATTTTATTTTTTCTCCAATAATAATTACCCCCATATATATATGTATGTATGTATATTAATTTTTATTGATTGTTTATAAATATATACGTGTGGTGGGTATAAATGTTTATTTCATATGTTAATTGGTGTTTGGAGTACTGATGCCCGACTATTTTCCAGACATAAAGGGAAAGATCATATTCATGAATAATATACACAAGAATACATCAATATTTGGACATGAATTTCCTTAAGTTTCACAATCTTTGGTGTAGTGAACCAATAAAATATTACTTTTAGGCATTTTCATACAAGTTATAACTTTTATAAAATATACATTTAAAAGGAAAACATATATTTCTCATATTTAAAACTACATAAATAAATATCAATATATTAAAAAAATTATAGTTTTTCATGTAATTAATCATTTTATATTAAATTATAGAGGAAATCCCAAGGAACACTCACATAAAAAAGGAATTTGTTTTTAGTTGAAAATTAAAACCATTGAATGTAGTAATTTTTGAAAACCTTTATTTTGAAAGGAATATCAATCATGTTTTGGTTCCCTCTACTTGTTAATGCTATTATCATCAACACTACAATCATATGAGATAATATGATGGTTGATATATCAAAATATGTGATAAAAACACTTTTATAAATTAAGGGAAGTACTTATTTCACTACATTTAGAAAATAATAATAATAATTCTCTAATATAAGGATTATAAAATATATAAAATTATTAAAATATCCAAATCCTAAAATCACCTAATTGATATCCCTTGAAAAATCTCGTTGAAATTTTGAAGAAAACGTTTTTGAGAATTAACTTTGGGAAATATGATAGTAATGAGAGATAAATAAAGAGGATATAGGATAGATAAAATTGGAAAAAACATTAGATCCTGGAAAAAAAATGTTTTACGGATTCCAAAAAAATGCCATTCTAATATCCTTTTGAGAAAACAATAGAGGAAACTACCAAAATAATGATGAGTTAACATTATATTTTTATGAACTTAACTATTCTACTATATTCCTAGTTTTATATACAGAGAGACCGATACTTTATGTTATATATTATGCCCCATTTCTTCCTCTTCCATGCTCATATGACTCTCATCCTTTTCATTTTACATCAATAAAAAAATAACTGAAAATAGAATAATTAAAATAAAATATTAACCCATTATATGTATATCACTATAAGTAGCGGATGATGAGAATCTCAATGACTATGATATTTAAATAGAGGAAGTTATTATTATATACTCCCAATATAATAAGATACAGATCACTTGAATTTATCCACTAGTCTCATCTATTAGATCCTGATGTTGAGTTGTATTGATGTCACATCATTCATGAATTTTCCTTGGATAAATGGGAAGATTATGGATAACACATATTTTAATTTCCTGTAAAGATATTTTTTATGGGTAATACATGAGGTAATAATTTTTGAGTTCCATATATCACCATTTCTGAGGAATCTCAATATTTATAAGATGTATCATACCATAAATTAGTTATTTTTATGTATATTAATGAAGATTTATATGTTCTAGTTTTTTAAATACTTTATATTATATCATCAAGTTAAAGTAATGAAACATGATCTAGCTATTATGTTGTATCCATAAATGTTTCCAAGTTAAATGGTAGGATATATACATGGATGTACTGATGGGTCTGCCTTAGATATTTGTAGGATATTATTCCATTTGTGTTTTGATTGATTGAATATAGAATTCAACTCATTTCATGAAAATTATGATGTTGAGTGTACTAGATTCATTGGTTAGGTAGTGTGGGAACAAGGCATGAATGCTTACTTATGTTATAAGTGTTATTATATATGATCCTAGTCCCCATTATAATTTATGAATTTGTAATTTTTTAAACATGGTCATGGATCTGGGGTATACTTTCTAACATTATTTCATCCTCAAATAGATTTGAATAATGAATAGTTAAAATAAACATTGGGGTAGTATTAACTTTACGAATCCTTGATTTTAGAGGTTCATGAATGTGTAATTTTTAATGGTCTAGTATTATATTAAAAAATAATCATCATGATAACATTGTAAATGATATATTTTAGTTAACTCATGGGAAACCATTTTGATCACCCTTATAGGAGATTATGTTCAGAGAGTCTAAATCTGCTGAACTAATGTTTGTATCCAATATGATAAAGAATGATTATTTGATTCTAGGAAATATGAATTATTCCAAATAATTTTAGATGTATTATATTGTCATAGGTGGATTCCATTAATATTCATGTTTTTTGATCTTGTTATTTTTATGATTTTATATTTATATTTGATAGAATTTGTTCAATATTGGTAGAAATATTAATTCATGTTTGTTATAAATTTCAAGGAGTTATAGGTGATGGAAAATGTGGTGTGTCATTTTCTTTTACATCCCTAGATATAAAAAAGTAATAATTTATTTTATATTTCACAGCTTCTAATATATCACCGTAACAAATATGATGTAATTTATTGGGGTGAGTATGATATCTAGGGGGATTTGGTGTTCATGTTTTTGCCTATAAAGATTCCAGACCATTAATAGAATCTTCCATTTTGATATATCATTCCATTTGGTAATGTCTTATGGAGATAGTGTGTTCGGGTGGAATATACAATAAAGTAAGAGTATCTAATGTATGTTTAGTAACATGACTTATTTTAAACTTTTTTTTATTAGTTTAATTGATTGATAATTCTTTTTTCCTTTTGTATTATACTAATTTTTTGATGTTAATAAAATTTTCAAAAGTTTCTTGAACAGTAGTTAACATTTATGATTTTTATTTCACTTATTTTATTTTTATTTTAATGGGAGATAATTTTTTAAGAGGCGTATAATATAGATTCCAAAAAGAGGCATGGTCATATACCTTTTGAGTTTTGTTGTGTGAGATAAGAAGTGATCTTAGATATGAATGTTTTAGGGAAAATCTGTAAATAGTGCTATTAGTAAAATTATATCATTGTATTATATATTGTGTTATTATTTATTTATATATTATTTATGTATGGAATATAAAATAAGGGATTTATTATTTTTTCATTATTAAATGTTATTGGTATTACGATTTCCTTAATTTTAGTGTAATGGTTTTTTAAAGTTGGTGTATTTTCATTTAGGGAAGTATTTGGTTTCATGGAGAGAAGTTGTGAGGAGGTTCTTATGGTCATCATTTTAGGTTATAATGTTTTATTAAGATTTACTTGGTATGTGTTCAGTTTTAAAAAAGTTAGTTGTTAAATAAATTTAATATCATCATGAGCTTCATCAAGAAATTTATTGGTATGAAGAATTAAAATATAATGAAGTTCACTAGACTATAAAATTAACTAATATCATCAAATTTAATATCTTGGTATATATAGAATTTTTTTTGTGATACAGGATATTGAGTCATGATTATTAAATATCCTATTTACCAATACCCTTTACACCATATTACAATGTCATATTCCATTATATTTAAAACCACTTCATAACATAAAATCAATAGGTTTCATTAATTCTAATGGGATTCTTCTTCTTGTTCACAAACTTTTCTCACCTAGTGATTTTCTTTAGAATCATATAGTTATTCTTCATTAATAATTAATTTCATATTTTTAGGCTTAATACTTATATATCAATATAATTATTTCATCATTTTTTATCCATCTTCCATCTTATTGAGGAACCATCAATCATGGTTTAGGTCTTGATGTGATTGATGATTCCAAATGAATATATAATTATAAATAATTTAGATAATTTTAAGAGATTGTAATGTTAAATTATATTCCTTCATATTGTTGTGACTCGAGTGACATTTGGGGTTGGTAAATGGGAACTCTCTATTTCCTATAACTATATATAATGTAGTGTTATCAGGATTTTGTTATTAATTTTATATATTACATTCACCAAATTTATTTTAGAATGTTTTGGATCATGGATGGGGAATGAAGAGTTATTCTACGTGTTTTTTAGTTTCCATTTAATTATTTTTATCTTTTTTTAGTGGATAACAGTAATTTTGAACTTTTTTAATATGATAAAATTTTAAATATATAGTGGTTAGTGTTATTTTGTTTCTATAGTAGTCTAATAATTTAGTATAGATATGATTCTAAAGATTTCCCTTTGATATCAAGACAGAATTAATTAAATAATGAATTTAGAATAAGAGTGGTATATTATATGTGTCCATGACTATAATGAATAATTGATTTTTAAAAAGTAACACACTGTAGTGGTGGTTAATATATGGTGATAATTAAATCTTATTAAAGTGCAAGAGTTAAAGGGATTAATGATTTATTTATGGAATATGTAGTGGATAATGTAGAAAAGAGTAATTATAGAATAAATGTAATAAATGTCTTATAATATATTTTTGAAGGGAATTTATTTTTTTTATAATGTGGTGACCTTTTATTATGTGGTCAGAGTTAGTAGGGGTAAATATGTGGTGATTCTGTTTTGGGTTACAATGTTTTTGTATTAATGGGATACTGAATAAGGTGGTTTGATATGATGTTGATACATAGATCGAATAATGTGTTATTGTACGTACCATTATATGTTTCAATATTTATTATACACCACCTCCTATGATATGAAGCTTATTTGACCCCAATATGATTTTTTGTGTACCTGGTGAATCATTAATATATAGGATGAGTTGAAAATGGATGATTGAGTACCCTCATTCTCCAATTTTTCATATATGAATAATTATGGATGTGTAAATTGTATTTTTAGGATTTCACTTTTGTGTGAAGGCATGGTATGTTTCTATATAATATGGTTGTAATATGATGTTGTTGTATATAGATATAGGAAGGGATGATAATTTCTAGATATTCATCATTGGGATGTGAGGGTGACCTGATCTATAGGGAAGGGGGTTTTGGGTCACTAAATTTCTATTTTTTCCTAATTAATAATCATATAATTTATTTATTCTTAAATAATGATCCTATAGTGATATTATGGATTAAAAATGTCATAGGATAGTATATGATTCATTTTTTCAGTTTTATTAAATGGGTTTAAGTATACTATTTTGATATGAGATATTACAAAAGCCCTCACTTTTATACATTAACATTTCATTTTTTTACCAGAATACGTATTACATTACATAAAGACACACCCATGTATCGTATTAGTTTAGTGTCATTGGGAACATGGAAATAAAATCATTAGTACATAAATAAGATAAATTATCTACAATTATATTCTTGATTACTAGAACCATTCTTAGAGACATCATAAATTTTTTTATCATTATATATTTGGGAAATGAAATATAAATAGGGGTGAGCTGAGATACTCAGTTACGGTAAACAAGCGACATATTTAAGTATATAATGAGAAAGGGTGTGAGAACATGATCATGAAAATATATTATTGTACCATTAAAATGAAAAATAATATACATGAGTCATGAAATAATTATTTCAATTTTATAATACATGAATCATAAGGGATTCAGGTGCATAATCCACAAAATAAAAACATAAGGATATGACATCAAATTTGTGGGAGACACCTAAAATTTTAATATCATTAACTATAAGACATGGTACATTTCTAAAACTTAACATATAACTTCATGTGTACTACACCTACTAGGTGGGACACAACACCATATTTAGTTTCAGTCCTTTCCTTATAAGGGATCATCTTCCCCACCTTCCCATAGTGGATCAGGTTTCCTATCTTCTATTGTTAAATCAATCATGTCGACTTGACTCCAATTATTGTCTCAATAAAAAAATATTTACCTAATGAATTGAAGGGGGATATACTTAAAACCCATTAGATAACGAAAACCATACATATATGTTCAACAATAACATAAATCATTTATCATATAATAACCCCTGGAATTAAATTAGATTCATAACCATCATTCAATCATAACAGAACCATTAAAAAGAAATGGGTTTCATAAATATCATTTGATCATAAACATAAACCATTATTTTAAATAATAATAATTTATAAAATAAGTGTAACCACAGTAAAACACATAAACTATTGTTATCATAGAGGGAAAATAATTTTTCAATATCCCTTCAAAACAATTATTTGGTAAAATACCATCTCTTTATTGAAAACATTTTCTTTTCATAAAATAATGAAAAATTTTAAAAGAAAATATTTTCATTAAAAATTCACTTTTAATATTTTATGTAATGTTTAAAATTAATAAGGATTCATGATATGATAAAATTATGTTCATTTAATATATGTTAAAAAAATTTCTTTCTTATTTGGCTAGAAGGGTCACAAAGTACATCATTTGAAACATGAAAAAAATCATATTTCCAAATAGTGCAGTAAAAAGATAAAAAATTGGTAAAATTTAAAATAAATACATAATATAATATTAATAAAAAAATTTAAATTTTTTTGAAACATTTTTTTAATAAAAATGTTCCCCAATGATGGATTAAAATAAAAAAATACCAAATATTGATGATATTGTGAAATAAATACTCATCACATTATAATAAGTAGAATTATATGACCCATGTTATATGGAAAATAATATGGATATGAAAATACAATAATATATTTTATAGGAAATATACATTACATTCAAAGAATGTATATACACCACCAATAAGAAACAAGCTGTGTATAAGGAATGTGTCCCATAAAAATAAAAGTGAGACAAAAATCACTTACCTTATATCATGACTCTATTCATACTCATTCTGAACTCTTGTATAGTAAATATATGATTATTATAAATCTATCATATAACCATTTAATTATATCTAATACCACAATGTATTTTATTATGAGTATATATTACCTATTTATTAACAATTCTAAGATAATGTTACGCTTTAGGTAATATTCTCTTTATTTTTCAGATGTGTTTTGACTTTTTATCCTTGGTCCTATTACATAGATATTTATTTAATCATATAAAGAATAATTAAAATTAAATAAATATCATCTATATTTATCAAATATGAATTTATTGTGATTATTAACTTTTAATGGTATAAAATAAAATACACCGATCCTGGAGATGGTAGGACACATGTACCACTAGTGGAAAAACATATTTTAACGTCGGTTATTTTAATTTTTTACATCGGTTTTAAACCGTCATCTATAAAGGCGACGTAAAAAATATGGTTTTCGGTAAGTGTTTCGGCTTCGGTTTTACATAAAACCGATACTGAAACTAATATTCGGCGTCAGTTTTAGAAACAACCGATGCCAAAAGCCGGGTGAACCTGCCCTTCGGCATCGGTTTTACATAAAAGTGGCACCGAAGTTAATTTTTTTTAATATTTCATCTTCGGTTATTTAAATAACTGACGCCATATATTAAAATTTTTATCTACGGCGTCAGTTTTTTAAAAAACTGATGCCCTAAATAAAATTATTATCTTTTATAAAATACTTCAAATTACACTTCCCAGAAAATTCAGAACCCCTGTAAAAATAACACAATATAAAAAACAATTAAATAGTATTTATCATCCAATGCATCTTATAACTTCAATTCTTATATCTAGTTAATCAAAAAAATTATCTAAAGTAAAATTAAAATAAATGTACCTGCAATCGATGACTTCAAGAAATTTTGTGACATTTGCAAGTCCCATGACTCCAACATTTACGGCATGCTCGTTGTTGGTTATTATTGAAGCATTAATTTGATTATTAGTAGGTTCATAAACCTAATATATTAAAAGAGTTAGGTTTTTGTACCCATATGTATTATTATTTATAAATATTAGAATATACGTACCTCAAATCTTAATCAGACTTAACAAATAGTTCGCAAAAGTAGATTGAATATGTGTCATATCAGATTCAGAATAAGGCTCTGAATCATTGAATGCCTAAAATAATATTGAATGATAAGAAATTAAAAAATAGAATAATATGGGAGAAAATATATAAAAAATTAATACAACTAACCTTATGAAAATCAATAGTTTACCCAGTTGTGATTATCTCGTACATGAATCATAGAATATAATAACCACATTCAACATGTCCATTTTGACGATGACACTGCAGTTATAAAACATTTAATTAAAAAAACAATATATAACAAAAATATAAAAACTAATTACCTGTACTTCCACATATTTTATTTCCTTTGGTTTCTTTTTTGAATTGTATTCCTTGTTAAAATGTTTCCATGATCTGCATTTTTTTATATATGAACTAATAAAACTTGTGTAAAAAATGAAAATTAAACATAATGAGCTTATAAAAAATAAAAAAATTACCTCTTTAATAAGGTGATAAATGGTTTACAAACTCCTCCTAATAAAGAGAAAAACCAATATAAGGTGCGTTCACTTGGGAAAATACGCCTAACATCCAATGCCCCCTAAAATACAAAAAGTTCACAATTAATGACATTATAATGAGAATTAGTTCATAAAAATGTAGATTTCTTACTTATCAAGAAATGGAAAAAACTAGCACTGAATCTCTTTCTCTATTAATCTCTCGGATATATATTGAACCCTTTCATGATTCTTCACAAGTTTGGCTTCCAAGGAAATATACTCTGGATATATAAAGCTATAAATGCCTGTTGTTTTCTTTATTAAAAGTAGCTTGTGTAGATACCAAATTTAAAAAGAAAATATAGTTAGTCTATGACATAACAATCTTTTATTAAATAAATAGAAATTCAAACATCAATTTACTTACATGATAAACAATTGCACCACACTCTGCGAGATCTCTTCAAAATTAACTAAATTCATGATATCTTCATTCATTAATTTCAATCCATAATTTCTTCAACATAGATCGGGCATCATCCAAAACTCAAATATAAAATTCAAGGAAAAAAAGGACTCAGATTATTTTTTTAACCCATAAGAAATATCAGAAGTATCTACAAACAACTGTTCCTTAACATTTTGTTCCATTTGGGCAGTTTCTTTTGCTTTCAGATATTCCTATATAAGATAAATGTTAGAAAACATTATAAGTAATTTTGAATCATTTGTAATTAATATTTAAAAAAACACATACCTCAAGTGAAATATAACCAAGAAGGGCAGTTTTCCAAAGTAAAAAATGGCCCGTACATTCCCCAACACTGGTGATCTCCACAGTAGGAAATGGTAGTAGAGCAGTATGATATATAATAACAAGTACTGATACTCTAACCTGACCCATCTGGATAGGCTGATGATGTACCGAGTCCCCCAACAAATGCACCTGTCCTAACGCAACAATATGTATATGAGGATCTCCCGCAAACAACTCACAATATAAGGCTTGATCTGAGGGAGGAGGTGGAGGCTCAAAGTAAGAAGGTGGGGAAGGGTAAGCAGATGGGGTAGGGTAGTTCAGGTGAGGAGGCTGATGAGGAAGAAAAATGAAAAAGTAATATTAGTGATTAAAATTTATAAAATAGAAAAAATGATTAAAATAAAATAATATACCGAGAAAGGATGCACAAACGGGGCAGGGTAAGCAGATGGTGCAGGGTAGTCTGGGTGAGTAGGCTGATAATTCTGAAAAATGAAAAACTTATATTAGTGTTTATAATTTATAAAATAGAAAAATTGATGACAAATAAAAATATACCTCGGAAGGCTGCGTAGATGGGGCAGGGTAAGCAGATGAGGCAGGGTAGTCCGGGTGAGCAGAATGGGAAGGCTGAAAAATGAAAAAATTATATTAGTGATTATAATTTTTAAAATAAAAAAATTGAAGACAAATAAATAATATACCTGGGAAGGCTGCGCAGACTGTGATTGTCTTGCCAAGTGTTCTAATAAAGCCTTATCCACTGCTGCTTGAATTTGATCACACATAGACTGTTTCATATCTTTCAACTCTTCTTTTAAGGATTCTATTTTTGGGACTTTTGATTGCTTACTCTTATAAAAAACCTTCTGAATAATAACACCCGCCTGATATCCTCTAACACGGTCGGGGTGTTCTGCCTTTCCCAAAGCAGTGGCTAGGATGTCCATCCTACCCTCAGGGATAAAATAGTCCTGTGTCTCTTGCTCCTGAAGTTCATCCTGAAATGAGAAATAAAAAGGTTATATTAGTGTTAATAAATTATAAAATAGAAAAATTGTTAACAAATAAATAATATTTACTTACAATTTTATCAGCCACATGATGAGCTTCCTCTATATGATATTGTTTATTTTTTCTTCTTCTTGCTCGTTTCAATTTCTCATGGTGAGTGGGATGAGATGGTGGACCAAACTGAACCTCTTCTGAACCACTACTTGATCGAGCTCTTAATGATTCAAATTTTTCTTCATCATTTTCTGCTCCGAATACGAATACCCTCCACGTGATAAAGTATGAGGATATACGTTTTTCAACTAGATCTCCTGATGAGATCTCCTGGAGGCCTGTTATATAAAAATAAACTATTAAGTATTAAGAAAAATATAGCATAAATTTTAAATATAAATCAATTACTATACCTGAAATTTCTCTTCCTTATGACTATCAAAAAATCGCTTCCAAGTTTCTTCATCTATATATGGATACTTAAGACATGGGATTTCAAACCTTGTCTTTCCAAAAACATAATTTGTTGTCAGTTTTTTTTTAAAATCTCTCCATCGAATCGCCACTAAAGAGAGATGTCTTTTCTTAATTTCTTTGGTTTCTTCAAAATTGAATGTCATCTGTAATAAAATAAATTAAATATGTCTTTTAAAATATATAATATTCAAAAAATGAGATAAAAGAAATAAAGTAAGATATTTTACCATCACAGCCTCCCAAAGCTGTTGCTTCGACGTCTTGTCCACTGACTTCCAATCAGGATATAAAATACTAATCCTGCAACGGCTCTATATCGCTATATAACTGACAAACTAAACTGAATTTGGGCCAAATGCATTATTATTATCATCAAAATGGATGTGTACTTTGTTATCATCATGAGCAAGTGATAGTTTTTGTAAACATATAATACCATGTTTACCAATTTGAGAACTTGATTTTTGAGTAGTAGCTGGCGAAGTCTCCTCCGCCGAGGACGCATCAGCAGTCCTGCAATTTTTTTTGTAAATTAACAGTTTTATTTCATTAAATAAGTATATTAATGAATATTTAATAATATGTCAAAATTGATATACCTCAGTAACTGCTCCACTCTATCTGTATCTGACATTGCTACTAGAAAGTGTAATGAAATTTTGTGTACCATCATATCATTAGAAAACTGAATAATTAGAAATAAGGAAGACAAAAATAAATATATAAAAATAGAGGCATTCATTTGTAAGTTTTCAAAATAGAAACAAAATATAAATATTTACCAGAAAAATTAGGAGACTAATTTAGTGTTTTTCCACATACCTTGATCATGATCGGTAGATACTGCATGCACTATGTCTGTCTTATATTCATTGTAATCATCTGGAAATTGCGTAATAGATGAATAAGGCTCATGTAAATCACTGGCATCATTAGAATCATCCTCATCACCCAAATGGTATCTTTTACCTTGCAAAACAACAGACCACTGATCATTCGATGGATCAATGACATAAAATAATTTTTTTCATGTTTCACCATGATAAATGGTTCCTCATTGTGATTAAATACTTTCAAATCAACCAGTTTAAACCCATATTCATCATGTTTCACGCCACTATTACTATCAAGCGAATTACACTTAAAAACAGTGACTCGAAATTTAATATAATCAATTTCCCATGTGTCTTCAATAACTCAAAAATATTACATTGATGCATAAATTGGGTTTTTATAATTGGCACTCCAAAAATTCACTACTTCAGCGAATACCATCACACCAATATTTTGAATGGTACTCTTGTCATCCAGGTTTTTTGTAAAATGTGTAGCCATTGATATCAAAACCAGACCAAGTGATCACATTAGGAGATGGTCCCCCTGCTAACCACTTCAATGTTTCTGATACATATATATCTGGGGTGACTTTCTCTTTAAACCATGAAACAGATGTCTTCTTATGCTCAATCATCAACAACTTTTCATTTCTTTTCTGATATCGTAACATTAATTTAGCAATATGTGATGATATATATGGTTGAACATCATCTGTGTTGTTGAAAATGTATAAATCTGCATGCGTCACTTCATCACGTGGAATGAACTTTACCTTTAAGCCTCGAACCACTCTACCTTCTCTATCAACTGTCATATGTTGAGATACAGGGAGACCAATTTGCTCCACCTCATTCAAATAATCAGTAAAAAACTCAATCACCTCTTCTGATACATATTTTTTAACAATAGAGTCCTCTGGTCAACAAGGATTTTTAACATATCCTTTCAAAATATTCATATATCTTTCCAAAGGATACATCCATCTTAAATAAACATGCCCACATATTCTTATCTCATGCACCAAATGAATCAATATATGAACCATTATATCAAAAAATGTGGGTGGGAAATACATTTCTAGTTGACAAAGAATAAGAGTTGCTTCATTCTCCAACACATCTAACAAATTTGGATCAACGACATTGCTACAAATGGATTTAAAGAAATTTCATAACCTGATGATTGTCTTTCTGACAAATTTCAGTAATATACCACGCACTGCTACTGGTAGAATTTATTGCATCAACACATGAAAATCATGTGATTTCATACCTATTAATTTACAATCCTTCAATGACACAAAATTATTCACATTTGAAGAAAAACCTCTGGGTACTTTAATACCATGAAGACACTGACAAAAATTCATCTTTTCAATCTTGCTTAATGTGTGAGAAGCCGGAGGTAAATATGTTCTGTTTCCTTTCATAACGGGAGCTAAATCCAAACGTATTCTCATTAATATCAAGTCCAATATAGCATGTAATCCATCTTTTTTCTTTCCTTTTATGTCTAAGAAAGTTCCAATCAAACTATCACATATGTTTTTCTAAACATTCATAACATCAATGTTATGTTTTATCTCTAAAAATCTCCAATAAGGTAGTTCGAAAAAATAGACTGCTTCTTCCAGATATGTTTTTGTAAACCAGAACTTTTTCTCTTTCCAAATGTCGAATCAATATCTTTAACTCTGTCATAATATTCTTCAGCTGAGAATTGTCTTGGTGGGAGGTTGTATTCTTGTAAACTGTTAAATTCTTTTTTCAATCTACAATAAGGATGATCAATTCGCAAAAATCTTCGATGTCCCATGTACACTATATTTCTTCCATTATGCAATTGATAATATGATGTTTATTTTTCACAAATTGGACATGATTTATGTCCCTTAACACTATATCCAGATAAGTTTCCATATGCAGGAAAGTTGTTTATAGTGAACATTATCATAGCACGCAAAAGAAAATACTCTTTCTTGTATGCATCGAAAACTTTAACACCTTCCTCCAATAGCAGTTTCAAATCATCAATCAATGGTTTGAGATACACATCAATATCATTTCCCAGTTGTTTTCGTCCAGAAATCATCAAGCTCATCATAACCTATTTTTTTCATACATAGATGTGGGGAAAAGTTGTAAAGTACCAGCAAAACAGGCCCTGAACTATGTTGGCTACTAAAGCTCGGATATGGATTCATTCCAACAGTACACAATGTAACATCCCAGGTAAATAATGAATAAAACCTTTTCATATTTATTAATATTTATGAATTAAATATTAATTTTACTTTAAAGGGGTTTCTATGTTCGATAGCGTACCCGATACGAAACGATGAGTTCCTTTGAAAACTAACGTTGCACACTAATAATATAATAATGTTATTTTAAATGGTAGTTAACATGTAGCCATTGTATTGGCGGGAATGGATAGAAATAACTAAAATATGATTATATATGTTTTTTAAATGTTTTTACATTTATCCAATAAAATCTAAAGGCTTAAAATACGGAAAGAATTCAATTTTAGGCATTTATACCCTAATTTTCACTAAAGGTTCACTTATCACCTTTTGATGGCGAACCGTCATTAAATATTGTTTTGATCAATCTTATAAATTATATTGGACCAAATATAACTCTTCTTTAGAATCGGGACATCAAAATTTACTTTGTGTAAATTTTTGGTATCTTTCCGATAAAGTTCATTTTTTTAATGAATAGTGTAAATTGTTGTATTTTAATTCAAAACCTCTTTTTAATCTAATTTATTTATATGATTAGATTATCATTTGAATTGGTTTTAAAGTGAATTGGAGATCTATATTTCTTCCCATAAAGTTCTTCATAAGGATCCATCTAAATTCTTGAGTGAAATATATTATTGTAAGAGAACTCAACTAGAAGAAGGTGTAAATCCCAAGAATATTTGAAATCAAGAGAAAAATATATCAAAATATCCTATAGTGTTTTAATTATTCTTTCATGGTTACCATCTATATAATAATGGTATGTAGTATTGAAACTCAATTTTATATCATGTTCTTACTGATGAATTTTCTAGAATTTTGATGTAAACCTTGTGTCCTAATCCGATACAATATAATATGGTACTCCATGAAACCTTACTAATTCATTAATGTATATAATGGAAATTTAATCTAGAGATTTGTATTATCTAATATAAATGAAGTGTTTTTAATTAGTATGGTGATCAACTACCTCCCATATATCATTAAAACTTGTATAAGTGTTGGAGATTCAAATGAAAAAATCCATAGTGATGTTCTCTTTTTTCAATTATAGTATTGGTAATGGATGAAACACCCCCTTAGATTATTTTCTCTCAGCCTTAACATTATGTAATAACCAAAATAAATATACAAACTCTATAATATATATCTTCATTACCTCCCACATGAAGTATTCCTTCAAATCTACATACTTCTTTGTACTTCCATGGTGAATAGAGAATAAAGAACTATGATCTTTCTCTAATAAATGATTCTTTAAATCCAATAAATATGTAATGCATACAAAATTTCATAACCCCTATCATTAGATCATGAACAAGGCTAAACTCATGAGAATTTATAACATTATATCATGGCTCTACATTGTCCTTTTGTTCCTCTTTAATATTCACTTGTATGGATGGTTGAACATTCAATTTATCAAGATAATATTTTCCCCTTACTTCAATTTTTACATATCCATCATTTGAATGTATTGAAATATTATATATTTTGTGTTCCTCATCAAGGATAACCGAGTATTATCATTTAAACTCAATTCATTGGCCACCTTATTTACTTTCATAAGGTGATACTCTATTGAGTATTCATAATACTTTATCAGATATAACCATATCCCCTAGAATATATTCAACCAATTCTATGTTAATATATATTTCAGACTTTTATGGTTGGTATATATATCACACTTTTATCCATAGATATAATCACTTATTATCATTAATGAAAAAATTATTATGGCTAACTTCAAATCATGAGTTGGGTAATTTTGATCATGAATCTTGAACATTCAGGAGGCATAATAGATAACAAAGTTGTCATTCATAATGAAACATCCAAATCACTTCATGGATTCATCACTAAATATTAGAAACCATTCCCAATTATTGGGTAACAATAGTACATGAGTTCTAACTAATAATTTAATTAGTTTCTTATAATTTTCCTCCCATTCATATGTCTAGAAGAAATTAGAACCCTTCTGAGTTAACTTGGTTAAAGGATTATATATTCTTTGGAAATTATCTACAATCAATCGATAATATATAGCTAAACCATGAAAAATGTTGATCTCAATCACCATTGTTGGCCTAATCTATTATTCAATTTCCTCTGTCATTGATGTATCTATTGTAATACAATCTATTAAGATTATGGGGCACAAAAATGAATCCTTTTACTGTCAAAATTAAATCTTTGTAACTTTTTCATTAATTTCATTCTTCCTTAGTGTCTTCAGGACAATTATCAAGTGGTCTTAGTTCTATTCCTTGCTATTTAAATAGATAATAATATCATCTATATAGATTGCCCAAAACTATTCATGGTAATATTTAATAACTCAATTTATAAAATCCCTGAATACAGAAGTGGACTTAGTAAGACCAAAAGGCAATATTATATATTTATAGTTCTCATAACTTGTACAAAATTATATCTTGGGTATATCCTCCTTATTGGCCACAATTGATGTTATATAAAATGAATATCAATCTTGTAAAAGTATTTAAATTTATGAAATTGATAAAAAAATCATCATTACAGGGAATATGATACTTGTTTCTGATTTTGATCTTGTTCAAATACAAATAATCATTGAAGAGTAATACTGATCTATCGTTCTTTTCACAAAAATAACTAGTGTACTCGAAGGTGACACACATGGCCAATTAAACCCCTTAACAATTTTTTCATGGATTTTCATCTTCAATTCATAAAATTAAATTAGTGTCATTCTATATGGACTATTTGAGTTTTCTGTATAACCAGTTACGAGTTATGTCGCGAACTCACATTCACGTTATAGTGGAATACTAGGTAACTCATCTGAAAAGATACCCATAAATTTTCAAAAAATATGAATATCATCAAATTCAATTTTATCAACAAAAATTTGAGATAAACAACCCTTATGAATGGTAATTATTACCCATAGATTGGATATAATCTCCATAAAATGCTTATACTTATCATTACATTGATAGAAGATCATAGGTTAGTTTGAAACATCCAATGTAACATCACTTCCTAGACAATTGATGTGGGATTTATATATACAAATTCAATCAATATCTCAGATTACATCAAATATAATATAATTCATTATGATAGGATTTGCAAGAAACACATTTCCAAAACCTTCAAATGGAGAGGAATCTTAGACATGGAATGCAATCATCGTAGCATTATGGATTTTCACTTCTATAACAACATATTATCACATGAGTAGAACCTTAACATCCATAAAAAACTCTTTATACACGAAAGAGTGGGATTTTTATAAAAAAAATAAGACATTATTAGTTCTAGAGTTGATGGTAAGTGTACCTTTCACCACGTCGTTATCACACCCTTCTTTAGAAATAGTGATCACATGAGATTTCCCCTTGTCCTTTTACTTAATAGGTTTCTTGACACATATCATCATCACCAACCCTCGAGTATGGGCACTGGTAATCATATATACCATTCAACATACCCCAAAAACGCTGAACTGGTGAAGGTTAATTCTATATAGATTTCCCACTTTTGGGAATCATCGGACAAATTTTTCCCATCAGTTTAGAAATCAATTTCCTAATAACCTTAACTTCTATAATTAAATCATTTATTAGACCCCATAAGACAATTTCTTCTATTATTCTTTCCAAGCATAGAGTATATAAAAATTCTCATCTTCTATTCTCCATTTTTTATTATATTTTCCTTTAAACTGAATATTCCTTTTCTTTTTATGACTATGAGATTGATACGTAACTACAACTTCCATTTAAACCTTGACTGAACAATACACAATCTATTCATTGCTACTAATGTATCTTATGAATAATTCCTTTCTAAGACTTGGATTTAACCCACTGGATTGTTGGTCAACCATACATTCTATTTGAATTATAATTATAAAACAATACCTTGGAAGTATTATAACATTATCCATGTCAGTTCCAATAGATTCATCATCCCTTTGATTTAACTCAAGTAACTACTTTTCCATCTTCATATGACGAACATGAGGAAAGTACTTATAGAACAATATATTCCTAAACTCGTACCAATCCATGGGTTCTATTTCAACTTTCTTATTAGTATTTATGATTATATTCCAACACTATTCCACTTCACATTCTAATGTATAAACATCAAAAATGAATTTATTATGTTCCAAACACTTGATAGTGGAGAATATATTTTCAATGGCACAATTCCATTTTTTAACAACAAGTGGATTAAAAGACCCACTTAAATATGGTGGATGTTTCTTCATGAATGACTCAATAGAACATGGTTCTCTCATTTTCATATTTATAATTCTAGAAAGGCTCATATCCTGATAAATTTTGTCTGATCATAGAAACAATATTTTTCACACTAACTCATATAGAATTTGGTTTCTTATGAGGAAAATCATTGCATTGTCCATTTAAATTATCATTAACATGGTTCTTTCTTATTTCATCTATATCCTAAAACCCAAAATCATAGAGTAATAAACATTTGTAATGGTGAGAAACTATATAATAATAAAAACCAATTATATTATTTTTAAATTATGAAACCTTATTTAATATACAACACCTTAGGCTTGTCCTAAAAACATTGATAGACATATCCTTTGAAATATCTCTAGGGATATCATCAATGTTTTCTCATCCAAGATTCCAATGTTTAACTAATATTTTTCTCTAATACAAACTATAGTTACCAATACTCTTTATACATTAACATTTCTTCATTTTTGTTGAATACACAATACATTAGAGAAACAGTCGTTGAAAGACCGTATTAGTTTAATGCCATTAAAAACATGGAAATAAAAATATTTGTATATAAGTGAAAAACGTTACCTCCTAATTGATTCTTAGTATCTAGAAACCTTATTAAATAAATCATATATAATACAATTCTACATAACCTAGGGAAATAAAACAAAAAAAGGGTCATATTAAATTCTTAGTAAGGGTAAATAAGCGGCATAGAATGCATATCATTAGTATATAGGTTCAAGAACATGATCTTCAAAATATAAGATCATAATTTGTATATAAAATATCATATTAATGAGTCATGGAATTAATATTTTTATTTCATAAGACATTAATTATATGGGAATCAATATCATAATCCATGAAATTTAAACAAAAGAATATGACTTGGAATTTTTGGCAGATATATAAACATGTAATATCATTCCATATAAGTCAAGGTGCATTTCCAAAACATAAGAGATAACTTCATGGGGACTAAACCTATTGGGTGGTACACACACCCATTCTCATTCACAATCCTTTCTTGGTAAGGGATCAGGTGTTTCAATCTTCCTATGGTGTGTCGGGTTTCCCCATCGTCCATTGTGTATCACACTCGTTGACTTGACTCCCATCATTATCATAGGAGACATAAATCCTTATGTAAATAATTACAGGGTGATATTGGTCACAAAAATTAGATAATTAAAATCATACATATTAGTACCACAATAACATAAATCATTCATCATATCATAACCCATGGAAAGAAATGAGTTTCATAAACATAGTTCTTTCATAACATAACCATGGAAATGAAATGGATGTCATTAATATAAATCAATAATTATCATAAATAATTAATATAAATAATAATAAATGATTAATTGAATCATAACCCTAGAAAACACATCAAATAATATTATCAGGGATGGAAAATAATTTTTATAGATCACTGGAAAAAAATTCATGAGGAAAATATCCTTTCTTATTTGAAAACGGTTTCTTCTCATAAAAAGTTGGGAAATTTTAAAAGAAAAAATTTTAATTGAAAATAACCATTTAATATTTTGAGGGACAATTCAATTAATTAATGAGTTATGATGGTAAAAATTTCACTTCATCTTGTATAAGGTAAAAAAATTCTTTCCACACTTTTAATGGAAAGTCCACAAAGTACCTTATTTGAAAAATTACAAAAAGATTATTTTCAAAACATGTCATAAAAATTTTAAAATGGGTCAAAAATGAATTTAAAAATTCATAATATAATATTAAAAAAATTAAAACCTTTTTATAATGAATGGAAATGAAATATAAATATTCCCCAAAAGAGACTCACAACAAAACAATCCCTAATATTGATGACATTGTGATATAAATAGTAATCAATTTATAATCCGTCAAATTATATTCCCCATGAAAGAAACAAAATTTTATAGATATTAAAATACCAAAATCTTCTAGATAGTACTTATAAAATAAATTCATGGTCATTACATGAACCATGTATAATAAACTAGTAGTTTATAAGGCATGTGTCCAACTAAAATAGAAGTGAGAAAAAAAATCTTACTATAAATCTTGACTCTCTTCAAACTAATAAAAAACTCATATATATAATAAATATAATTTTAGTATAAATCTATTTTAGAACCATATTATTGTAAAGAACACCATATATTATTTTATTCTGATTTTATATTACCTGTTTATTAACAATTATATGTCACTGTTACCCATCAAGTGTCATCCTCTTTGTTTTACGCTTGTGTTTTGATTTTTTATCCTGGGTCCTCATAAATAGATAATTATTTAATAATATTTATAATTATAACCATGAAGTAAATATAATATATATTTTTTATATATGATTTTATGGTGATTAAAAAATTAAAAGGAAGAAAATAAACTATTTGTTTAATGGAAGTGGTAAGCAGTACGTACAAATAAACACTATTTTCATTTTCATTTAGTTTTAAAATAATATATATATATATATATTATCATTATTAAATGTTAATTATGTTATATAAATCATATATAATTATAAAAATAATCTTTTTTACCATCCATTGTAAATATATTTGAAAAACTAATCACATCACATTGTGGATATGGTTAGACATTTATACCCATGAACAATGTTATCGTTTCCCAAAAGATCAGATGCTAAAAAGGATGATATGATATTTTCATTAAAAAATTATAATTATTTCATAAATATAATAATTAAAAATTAAACCTATCATGATTCCCAATCATAAAATATTATGGTTGAAAGTGAATTGTATCGATACGTGAAGATGATAAGTCATACGTATGCACGAGGGATGCATTAACTTTTGTTTGATGTGAAAGGGGTTATATAATATTATGTTCATAATCATTATAAAATTTAAAAATATATATTATTATAATTTTTTTTAATGATATATATCATATATTTAGAGGACATGCAGAAGAGTAGCAAATAGAGTGATCTGTTGGAGTGGTTAACTCTTCTAATATTTTTTTCCTTTAATTACATAATTTTACCCTTTACCATAGTAATAAAAAAACCAAAATTACTATTAATGTTTTCCAAAAAATAAAGGGACATAATTAATAAATTTATAAATTATGATAACATGTTTGGAATCAATTTTTCTCAATTCAAATCACATAGTTAGATAAAATTTATTTAAAAATAATCCTATTAACAAAATGAGAAAACATGTTTTTTAAGTGAAACTTCTAAAATATTGAATTGTTTTTGTATCCAAATTATATGTGAAATTGATTACAATGACCTACATTGGATTAAATAATTAACATTATATATAATTATACATTGAACTAATAAAATATATAATTTAACACTATACAATATTTTGATGAAAAGGTTATTTTCAATGAAAATTCAGTATTTTTAACTATCCATCAACATGTGAAACTTACTAGAAAATTACCAAATATTAAACCCATGTAAATTTTTTAACCTCCTTTAAAAAAATAAATTTAATTTTTAAAATAAAATTTTTAAAAAATTCAAAAATAAATTTAAAAGAAGAATACCATAAAAAAATTCAAAACTGTCATTTTAGAAAAATACTTTTTCCTGAAAAATATTGAATTTTTTCTTAGATCATGTATAGAAAACATAATAAAATAAATGTTAAAAATAATATTTAATATATATTTCATTTATATTATCTAACATGAGTAATTTTTTTACTTCATTTTTTAAAAACCCACTTATGTGTATATAAATAATTTTTAGAAATTTTTTTTAGATTCAAAAGGATTTTAATTTTATAAACCATACATACATAATTCATATACTCATGTTTATAACATTAATTATAATGGCTATGTATTAATTTTCTTGTTTATAAAATAAAAAAATTGGTTTTTATAAACTCATATATTTGTGTAACATAGTCAATTTCAATGTTGCATATAGATAAAGCTTATTTTGATATAGTGTATCATGAAAACATAATGTCTTGTGGCATGGAATGAAAAAAATCAACAAAAATTAAATTATTTTCAAAAAAAATTATAAAAACTCTGGGTGTTGAAAATATTTTCATGAAGAACCTCCTAAATAAATATATACACCTATATATGTTTATACAAAACCCTATTTATAACAGTTGGTTCTATCAGGGTCCGTTACTTTTACAGTTTTTTTGTCAGAGATGTTTGGAGGAGGCTCTAAAGAGTTTGGAGAAATTCAGTTGAAAAAAGATGGAATATGAGGGATTACATGTTGTATAACTATATTACATAATGTGATGTTTTTTTCAAGACTTGTCGAGTCTGGTTCACAGTGTGAATCATTTTGGGGTCTGAAAAATAAAATATACTAAGATTCGGTCAGCTGTTTAGTAGATGTCAACCACAGGTCATTACACGGCATGAAATGGTATTCCAAAACATGTAATAACCCTCTACTATAATGTTTTAAACTTTTTTGAACGTCTCGGGTCGTTAAACCCTATGGTTGTAGTGAAACACCCTCGGTCTTAAGTGACCTAGAAAACTCTCTCTGACCACTACCACAGTCCATTTTTTTATTTTATTGAAGAAAACTCTTTATAGGAAAGTGGGAACCTACAGAAAATTAATAACACATCACTGATTTCAAAATTCAAAATATCAACCATATCCATCAACATTGTTCCACAATCATTCAAAATAAAACAACATTAAAAATTAAAAAAAAGAGTCATCATCGCTGCCTCGCAATGTGTACCATCACACACCACCTTTTTTAATTTTCAAAAAATATACCATCGTCACCTCCTCGAGCCTACCGCCTCACAATCCAACCATCATCGAAACTATCCTGATAGAAAATAGCATGCCGGAAACTAACCTTTCCACTGAGAATCAACATAGCGTCGTCTCAACCCACCAATAATAATAACTCCGTTAAAGATTGCTAAAGTCACTATTCGAATCATCCCAAACAGAAAAAAACTAGAACAAGAATAATAGAAAAAAACAACATAACTTCACTGGAGTCCAAGGAAAAAACCCCCAACCAAACAGAAAAAAAGAAACATCATAGAGATGAAGACAAATCCTACCTGAGCTCTAAAACATCATCCAAGTAACTTGCACTTAGAGTGCCTCTATTCATCAAACCACACACCCAAAACCACTTCATTACCACCGCACCTAGTCAGCATTGGACAGGCACAGTGGATCAAGAGATCAGAGTAGGGAAAGGGTGGATGAGGGCTCCAAAGTGCTTCATCGACAAGGCATAAAAACTATATCCAACAAAACAAAATCAAGAAAATTTTGAATGTTCATAAAAACCATCAATCGCCAGTCCTTAATTCACAAGACCTCATTGAATCCACAACTACAAATATGACATGGAGAGCCACCGAGAATCGTGAGGTCCTAGCAGATTATTAGAGACCAATATCTTTGACACAACCTTCATCATATCAATAATTCCCCCAAAAAAATAATATGATGATTAAAAAATCCGGACAACAACACCCGAGTGATCACCGAATCCACCAATGATGATGAAACCAGAGAGGAGAATAAGTGATATTCAGACAATCTATGAAGAAGAAAAGGGTGAAGTGAACCCTCTATGAAATATTATGGGTTCCTTCATTAAGGATAGATTCTTAGCTTCTCTCTTTCGATCTATACTGATCAGATTTCAATCTATTGTACATTCTTCCCCATTTCTACAATTTCTTCTATTTCAGTCCCTATTTACCTCTCGTTCTTCATTCTATATGATAGATAATGTTCCCATTTGGTTCTAAATGGTTTATTCTTTGGTTTTTTCCTATGCAGTGGTTCCATGACATCCTTAGGTTGATGGAGATCCCATTGGAGAGGTAATCAGAGGTCTGTTATATGATCTATTCTTTTGTGAGAATCATTGGCACCCTTTGAGGTAAGGTTTCCTTTTTTTTCTATTAGATTATGTATCATGTGGGAAGCATATACTTTTCTCCACATATAAATCATGGTTGGTCCAGTCTAATCAAAGATAAATAATTGGATAAATGAAATTAAAAGGGGTAGGGGGATTCATTTTTCAGGCCTTTATCGTTTTGATATTATGATTGTGATTTTGATTTATATGGGCTTGATTGTCTACTGAAAATTATGGCCATTGGGGGGCCTTGTTTGTACACTAAATGGTTTTCATGTTTTTTTTTGAACACTTATATATGGAAATTTTTTAATCATGTAAATTCAACTAATTAATGGTTCCCTAGGATCATGCATTTTATGTGATAACACCTGAATTAACAAGTGGAATTAAATAAGGGATGCCTTTTAAAATATGGAATTATGTTATGTCTTGGTGCATGGGTTATTTTTTGTGTTGGTTTTATCTGGTTTGTGATAAGTTATTTTTTAGGCTCATTTTTGTGTTTTGGGTTGGCTTGGGTGGTGTTATTAATGAACTTCTAGATGATACATCAACCTAGCTATGTAATGGAATCTCAGGTTGAGAGATTGATTGATTGTGAAATGTATGAGATGTGTGGTGTAGTAAGGTTGTGGGGAGATGGTTGTAGTGTGATGTGTTGTTGGATGGGGGTTTTAGTTGGGGTTTGGTTCTATAGGTACACGACATTAAAGGGATGAGTATGAAAAATGATAAAAGTGATTTCTATGGGTGTTAAATCTAGAGAAAATGTAAAACCCTATTAAAATTTGTATCGGGGTTCTTCACCTTCTCAAACAGATTTTTTTATTTCCTATTGTGTTTTCTGCATAGAATTTTCCCGGATAGTGATGGAATATATGAATGATTGATTAATAAATCCTAAAATAGCTTGTGTCCTTTTGGATAACGAGATGGAAATAGTTAATTGAATTGATTGGGAATGTTAATTGGTATTATGGTTTGTTGTGTGTTTTTGTGAATTAGAGGTAGAAGAAAAGTTGACAGTGTTGTGAGTTTGAGGATTTTATGAGAACCCATAGGTTGGGCTTGAGTTTTTGATATCATATATGAATAAACTAATGTTTTCCTTATTATTTCTACATGAACCCCACCCTAGTTGAGAACAATATATCAATCACCCCTATCGTCATGGGGGAGGGTGTCTTTCACAAATATTATGATGGGAGGATGGGTGGTTGGACAACATCTCTTCCATGCTCACTCTTCCATGCTCGCACTTCATGGCATTGATACCCAAATATTCATTTAGTTGGATGAAGTTTGTGAGGCCTGGCTGTTTGCAGGTGAGATGTGATTTTCCTAGGTGTATTGGGGATAAAATGATTTATATTTCATAGGAGTCGTTGGGATGAGAGGAGTTGTTCTTTCCCATGTATCTTTAGGGTGAGATGTGATGTTATTTCCCTTGTTTCTTTATGATTGTGATTTGGTTTGTGGCCTAGGTTTTTGTGGTAATGATGTTGTGTGGTTTGTGTCCTAGGTGTTTTTGGGCCCGATGTGATTTCTTTTTGGACCAGGTGTTTGTGGGAAGGATGTGGTTTGGTTTCTGAGGACCTTGTGTGTGTGAGAAAAATATTACATGGAACTTTCATTAGATTTGGGCATGAGAGGTCATTTTCTAATAGTCAAGAGTGTCTAATTAATGGGAAGTGGTGTGGGGTACCCTATCATTAATGTGAATTATATTACATTACAATATTTTCAATATTTATTGAGTGTGTCTTATTGATGTTGGGATGTTCAGTATACATATTAAGAGCATTTTGGTTCTACTATTTACTTATAGGGGCATTAGTATGATTCATTCACATGTTTGTGAGTGAATTTGTTTTTCTTACTGAGTATACATGTATGCTCATGCTAGGTATATAAAATTATTTCTAGTTTTATAGGAGGATTTTGTGGACTCTGATGGGTGTTACGATCTCTGGTTTAGGACAGTTGTTGATTTTATACATTAGCATGTTTTTGGGTACATTACATTTGAGTTTGGTTGTATTTATACAAGATCTACATTTATGTTGGTATGTGGGATTGTTTTTGGATTTATTTTATATATGTATTGAAGTTTTTTGTGGATGATCCATCATATCTTATGATCTTGTTTCAAAATAATGCATACTACTTCCTATATTGTGAGATATGTATACCGTTGGTGCTAGTTTCCAACCCGAGGCCTACTGGAGGTGGGACTCAGGAGTTATTGTATCCCTTTTTTAATTTACATACCGGTATAGGAATCCTTGGAGGGGGGCATGACATAATGGTATTTGAGGTTATAGATGATAGGTAGGATAGAGTTTTGGGAAAGGCATAGTGAGTATTTCATGGGTTTGTAGGGAAACATTGTCAGGTGACCATGGTGTGCGACATGTGTCGAGGAAGACATGGTAGGACATTGTATTTTAGGTCCCCAGTGATCTGAAGCAAGGACACTGATCTTACCAAACGACCAAGTGAGGATACAACGTTTTTAGGGCAGAGACCATAGTAAAGGTGCATTCATCATAATGAATTCTATTCTTGTTTGGGTTAGGTTGTTTTGGAAAGGATGGAATGAATAAAAATGTGTCAAAATGAAAATTAAAAAAATCCATACTTCTCTGGTTTAGGAATTACTTGATTACCTTTCTGTTATAGCTCTTGGTCACCTTTAACATGTGGCTCAAGAAGTTGAAGCTCAATGGGATGATTTGGCTAATCGGCAGAGGGTTGATCTAGTGGAAGAGGATGACCAGTGGCCAAGAATGATATGATATATCCAACGAAAGTCCATGGGAAAGTAAAGGGAAGTGATTCAGACATATAGAAACATAACAGGCTTGAGGGTGCTAAGATATCCTTTAGTTTGATCTATGTCCTGACATAGTACGGGGTATCTTTGGTAGTTAGTTAAATGATAGGATCTAAACGTTAGTGGTGGATGCTGTACATGAGGGATAGGATGTAGGATGATGTTTTGGTGATCATTTCGAGAAATAGTTCTTAGAAGAATTCCTTTCAACGACCATTAATGTTTATAAGAGGTAGTATCTACTCTCCCTTGAGTTGGTGAGTATGTAAGTGCAGGAGATGCAGATTAAGTTGAAGGATCTCCTTCATTTTTCCCAGATCGCTTTCTAGATGAGGAGTCTCATGCAAGACGTATTGAGGAGGCACTTCACCTTTCTATCCAATAAGTGATTACACCTTTTACATTTCCAACATACATGATGGTTTAGAAAAATGCAAATATGATCGATCAGATGAACATATGAGAGGGTCTACCACGAGAGGGGATCCAGCAGAGCGTTCAGAAGGTAGGGTAACTAGTTCTAGGTCTCATTCTTTAGGACCTTCGAGGTTTTGACAGATAGGAATTTGAACTCAACAATTACGTTTTTGACCATCCATTCCTTATTCCCTTATAATGGGATTGGGGAAAAGGTGTGTCTATTGTGGAGTTCACATCTATCTATAGAACTAGTTTCTAACACATATTTGAGGTCAGTATGGTGGAGGTTTGTAGGTTCAGTACCGGCCTCAATTTCAGTTTCCACTTACGCCATTTCAGAAACTTGTACAATTGGCTCGTGATCCACTGAGGGGATATTGAGTAGGTGGAGTCTAACCTAAGGATGTTCTTTAAGGACGTTGACATAGGTGTGGTCGTGGTGGAGCTCATAAATTGAGAGGTATAGGATCTTGGGGTTGTCAGTTTCATGCAGTAGAAGCAGCAACTCCAATAGGGCCAAAAACCATCAAAGTGTGATTTTTTTGTTTAGTACCCTTTACTATGATTTGTTTAATTTAAGATCCTCTGACTGCTTTGGTGTTCCCATTCTATCTCATTATATAGAGATAGATGTAGAGAGGATTCTCATTCCCTTTGTGTTGAGTACACCTGTCGAAGGCTAGATCGGTGTATTTGATGTGTTCATAGGATGTATATTGATGATGCGACCACATCTATCCCATGTGGATATTTTATTGCTTTAGAGAAAACCATACGATGTCCTTCTCAGCATTGATTATTTTTATTCAGTGCATGTCGTTATTGACTGTTTTCAAAGAAGTTTCATGTTTTTAAATGTGGATGGCTAGTGTGCAGTTTTCATTGGAGAGTAGAGTTGTCATATGGGAAGTCATAATGTGGAAACCCTTCTCCCCTAGTTGGACAAAATATCCATAGAATTAGTGGAAATTGGGGTGAAGGTGTTTCCCATGGTTATTTGGGATATAATGACCCATACATTACATACATTTTTAGTACATCAAAATTGAAGTACACTTATTACAACATATAACAAAACCATGAAAGGGCCGTATAGGTATAGTGTCATTAGAAACTAGGAAACATAAACAACTGGTTCATAAAGAATCTACACTGTCTCCCATTTATTACATCATATCTATAGTCCCTTTTTTCATATCTTACT
The DNA here is from genome assembly GCA_963277665.1 of Viscum album. Classification (NCBI taxonomy): domain Eukaryota; kingdom Viridiplantae; phylum Streptophyta; class Magnoliopsida; order Santalales; family Viscaceae; genus Viscum; species Viscum album. The sequence continues at coordinate 1,343,709,634 of OY728123.1, forward strand.
TAATACCCTTCTTCCTGATCTTGGGAAAGAAAACATACAAATGGGTGAGCTCAAATGCTCAGTAAGGGTAAACAAAAGAAATATCAATCACATCAAATTCATAAGAACATAACATTATGGAAATCTTACCCTGAATAAGAGATCATAATTTCATAACATGGGAAAAATCATGGTAGTGAAATTTAATCACAATAATCATAACTTAAAACATGGAACTTTGTGGCATACACACATAATCATAGATAATCATTTCTTATTATTCAAGACTCATTGCCAAGACTATCTTAGTGGAAAAAGCCCATTTCTGAACCTAGTTCATTCCTCGTTTCAATCCTGTTTCACTGAAACGGTTTACCCTTCCGTTCTAGCCATGTCTATCTCATGAGATATAAAATCTTTACCGAAAGAATTATAGGGAGATATAGGTCCCACCCATCTCAAAATGATACCATTCTTATTTGTGCCACAAAATCATAAACCATACATCATAGCATAACCCGTGTAATAAAAATGGGATTCTTAAACATCGTGACATCATAAAAAAATTCATATAAGACAAAGTAATTCATAAAAATAATTCCATCACAACATAATAAAATCAATGTAATAATAGGGATAGAAACAGAACACTTTATTATCTTAGATGGAAAATATTTTTGATAAAACACTTGAACTCCATTCTTGAGGAAAATATCCTTTCTACATCAAAAACACTTTTCCTTTCTTAACATGTCATACAATTATAAACTAAAATAATTTGATTAAAAATAATCATGAAAACATGTAAAGGAATATTCTTGGAAATAATGTGTTAAAAATCCATTCATTCTGTATAAGTTAAAAAAACATTTTTCTCGTACTTTTGTCATAAAAGTCAAAAAGTACCTCATATGAAAAACGACAAAAGATTCCTTTCATATCTTTTACTGAAAACTCACCGAAAGGTAAAATTGGATTTAAACAATTGTAGGTGAATGGAAACAATATTACATATTGAGGTAACATGGATGTGGATGATAAAATACACCCCAGTAAATTCCAAAGTATAAACAATCTCGGATAAAAATGAGATTGTGATATTTTACCTTACCTTAGGTCCGATTTTCTTCGTAAGTGTCCGAACATCCTGTATAATGATTTAAATAATGTCATTGAATTATTGCATAATCATACTAATTGTTATGATATCATATATGGTCATATTCTTAGCTTCTTATTAGTAATATTTCATTGCTACTTGTTCTTCGGGTGGTTATTACTTTTTGTTCTTATGCATGTTTTGTCGAATAAATTATTATTCTTATATTTAGGTTATAGATACCTAATTTCCACAATGGTATTAGTGTAACATATATCATATTTATTCATTCAATTCATTTATATAATCATTATTCAATGATGATCATGTAGAATGAATCACATCACATCATGGAGACGGTATTCTGTACGTACGCACGTGCGATGATATCGTTCCCATGATCATGGAATTGTATTGGAGTGTATGTATAGTATTTCAGAATCAATAACACTTTAAAATAATTATATATAGTTATTTATTTGCACCATTATACCCATCCATGTAAGGTGGTGATGGAAAATAGATTACACTACGGTGTGGAGACGGTATTCCGTACGTACGCACGCGCGAGGATTTCGTTTTTCATGGGATGGATAGATGGTGAAATAGGGTTTTTTCATTCTTATAATAACATATCATTATATGAGTTATACTGATGTTATTACTTAATAATGAAACAACTAAAGAAGAATATGCAGAAGAAGAAATAGAGTTAAACGAATCGGTAACAGACATTACCTCTTCTTTGAAGAGCTTCATTGAGACCTCGTTTTAGGGCACTAAAATTGATCTTTGAAGAAGACCAGGACCTCTAGGATGTTTCTAGGGAAGTGGGGAAGTGAAACGGGTAGGGGTTGGCTGAGCTTGAAGGCTCAAATTGGTCTGAGGAGGAGAGGGGGGAGGTGCCCTTTTATAAGGGAGAAGAGGGGCACCTTTGGAAATATAAGAAATATTAGTTTATATTAAATCCCAACCCCACATAAAAACTTCCAAAATGACTCATATCTGAATATTAGATGATCTAGGGTTGTAATCTCATCAACCGAGAAAATTTAGATATGTTAGGAATTTATTTTAAACATTATCAACTTGATTTATCCTTATTTATCAATTTAATTTTATTTGTGGTAATAATACTCTAAATTTTAAATTATTATAAATAATTATATATGTGTTCTGAATTTTCAATATTTTGACACTTTATGACATTTTAGACCATATAAATATTAATTTATAATTATTAAATATTTTTTTATTTTTAAACAATTTTATAATATGTTATTTTTATAAAATAACAATAGTCTCAATTTTGACACTATACATTTATTTGAATTTAAATAAAATATATACAGAAGATATGTTCGAACTACAAGCTTTAATATATTCATAAAATGTCATACGTATCTATAAAATTTGTGGAGCACATTAAATAGTTCATATAATATTTCATATAATATTTTTAAAACCATTTATTTGATATTTTACTTAATAAAATAATTTCAACATCACTATTGTGTCATAATTAATGATACATATATAATACCTCAAAATTATAAATAAATTTCTATGATGTATATAATTGTATTAGCTTTATGGATACTATTAATTTCAGAAGTTTCATTAAGTTTATCACTAAATTAAAATTATTATACTTATAATATTTAAGAAAGTGACATGTTGTCACATTCTTTGGTATTAATAATAATTAAATTATTTTCATGGAAAAAAGTCCATTAAATGAATCTAATCCGACCCTTAGGTGATATGGGTCAACTTTTAGTCATCCAATAGGATTTTGGCAGGTGTTAGTGTAATTTTATAATCTTATATTTACCCTTAATTACCCGATTTACCTTTAACTATGCTAAATAAAATTTACCATAGTTACTATTCATAATGCCCAAAAATAAAAAGTAGACTATTAACATAATTTGGACCCAATGACTCCAAATATGGAATCAATTTTTCAAAATTCAAAACACATATGTTGCAGTAATTAATTTAAAATAAATCTCGTTGTTAAGAAAACGGGTTTTAGAAGTTAAAACATTGCCAAAGATTGAAATGTTTTTACTTATGAATTCACTATGAAATTAATGCTAATGACATACATTATATTAAATGGAAAAAATATATTCTATTTATACTTTAAAACCATTCAATATTATAATTTAACCATATAAATTATCTCAATGAAAAAAGTTGTTTTTAATTAAAAATTAGCTTATTTTTACTATTCATCAAAATATGAAAGTTATCAGAAAAATATAAAAAATTTATCCAAAGTAAATTTTTATACCCTGATTCAAAAGAAGAATTTTAGTTTTTCAAATTGAACTTATAATCATGTCAAAAACTAGATTTAATGTGGGTGCACCATCAAAAGGCGGCAAAACTACATTTTTTGAAAAATACTTATTTTACCCGAAAAATTTATTTTGTTCTCATACCATGTTCTAGAAAATGTGTATGATGAATAATAAAATTAAAAATGTAGTTAATACTGTTCATAATGACAAGTTCATAATAATATATCATTGTTTAGTGAAACTTGATATTGCGTACTACACACGCTATCGAGGATGGTCGTGATTGCGTGTAATGCAAGCCAAGTCTGTATTGTGTGCTGTGAAAGATTCCTTTGGTGTTGCATATAACATAAGACATAAAAAAATTTCTCATAAAATCTCAGGATGTTACATTTTACCCCCCTTAAAATTAATTTCTCCCTCGAAATTCTTCACTTGTAACAAACAGATGAGGATACATCTCCTTCATCATATCCTCAAGCTCCCATGTAGCTTCTTCTAATTGGTGGTTCCTCCATAAAACTTTCACCAAGCGAGTGGTCTTGTTCTCTAGGACTTTTTCACTACGATCGAGAATCTCTATCAGCTGTTCTTCATAATAAATATCTTGTTCCAGTGGTACAACTTCTAAGCTGAGTACATGTGAAGGGTCAGGTATGTACTTTCTCAAGAGAGATACATGGAACACATCGTGAACTTAAGAGAGATTCGGTGGAAGATCCAATCGGTAAGCTACCTTCCCAACACGATCCAAAATTTCAAAAGGACCGATATATCTAGGGTTCAACTTTCCCTTCATTCCAAATTTCATGACCCTCTTCCAGGGTGATATTCATAAGAACACTTTATCACCCACTTCAAACTCTAGGTCTTTTCTTTGGTTGTCGGCATAAATTTTTTGTCGACTCTGAGCTTCTCTTATGAGTTGTTAAATAGATCTGACATTTTTTTCCATTTCATCAACAAGATCAGGTCCTAATAGCTTTCTTTCCCCAACTTCATCCCATCATGTTGGAGTCCTGCATTTCTTTCCATAGAGAGCTTCATAAGGAGCCATCTGAATACTAGAGTGAAAGCTATTATTATAAGAAAATTCCACCAAAGCAAGGTGTTGATCCCAACCACCTTTGAAATCTATAGAGCATGATATCAACATATCTTCTAGTGTTTTAATTGTCCTCTCAGATTGACTGTCTGTCTGAGGATGATAAGCAGTTCTGAAACTCAACTCTGTATTCAGAGTGTGCTGAAGACTTCGCCAGAACATTGAGGTAAACCTTGGATCCCGATCAGATATAATAGAAAGTGGTACTCCATGCAACCTTGCCACTTCCTTTACATATATCCTAGAAAGCTGATCTAGAGATAAATCCTCTCTAATAGCAATGAATTGTGCAGCCTTTGTAAGACGATCAACTATGACCCAGATAGCATTATTGCCTTTGGATGTTTTAGGAAGTCCAGTGACAATGTCCATAGTGATGTTTTCCCATTTCCATTCTAGTATGGGTAATGGTTATAACATCCCCTAAGACTTCTGTCTCTCTGCTTTAACTTTCTGACAAACCAAGCATCGAGAGACATATTCATCAACATCTCTTTTCATTCCATCCCACTAGAAGTACTCTTTTATGTCCCTATACATCTTCGTGCTTCCAGGATGAATAGAGAATGAAGAAATATGAGCCTCATCCATCAGCTCCTTCTTTAATTCTGGGATGGGAGGAACACAAACCCGATTCCTGAACTTTATTATCCCATCACAATCAAGGTTGAATTCCGGAACATTTATCACCTTCTTCTGTAACTCTGTATCTTTTTTCTGTGCCTCTTTAATCTTTACATGTATAGATGGTTGAACATTCATTTGATAAAGATATGAATTTTCCCCTTCCATTATAATTCCAAGATCCATCCTTTGTAAATCCATAAATATTGGATTTTTTTGATCCTCATCATGGATAAACTGGCATGGTCTTGTCGACTTAATGCATCTTCCACCTTGTTTGCTTTCCCAGGGTGGTAATGAATTGAGCAGTCGTAATCCTTAATCAACTCTAACCATCTTATTTGACGCATATTCAGCTCCTTTTGTGTGAAAATATACTTTAAACTTTTATGATCAGTATAAATGTCAGACCTTTATCCATAAAGATAATGCCTCCAAATCTTTAATTCAAGGATTACTACAGCTAACTCTAAATCGTGAGTTGGGTAATTTTGCTCATTGATTTTCAACTGTCGTGAGGCATAAGCCATCAGCATATCATTTTGCATAAGAAAACACCCCAATCCCTTCTTGGATGCATCACTGTAGATCACAAACCTTTCTCCACTGCAAGGTAGTGTGAGCACAGGTGCACTGGCTAACCTTCTTTTTAGCTCTTTGACATTTTCTTCACAATCCTCCGTCCAAAAAAAATAACTCCTTTTTGAGTCAACTTGGTGAGTGGGTTAGATAACCTTGAAAAATATTTCACAAAACGTCAGTAATATCCCACCAAACCAAGAAAATGTTGGATCTCAGTTACTGTTGTTGGTCTCGACCATCTATCGATAACCTCGGTTTTTGATGGATCCACAGATATCCCCTCTTTTGAGATAATGTGACCCAAAAAATGCAACTTTTTGAAGCCAAAATTCACACTTGGTAAATTTGGAATAAAGATTCTCCTTTCTCAGGGTCTTCAATACAATTCTCAAGTGATCTTCAGGTTCTTCCTTGATCTTTGAATAGACAAGAATATCGTCTATAAAGACTACCACAAACTAATCAAGATAGTCTATAAAGACTCTATTCATCAGATCCATGAAGATAGAAGGGGCATTAGTAAGACCAAATGGCATCACTATAAATTCATAGTGTCCATACCTTGTATGAAAAGTTGTCTTTGGTATATCCTCCCTTTTGACCCTTATTTGATGATTCCCTGAACGAAGATCAATCTTGGAAAAGTATTGAGCTCCGCGTAGTTGGTCAAATAAGTCATCAATGCGTGGGAGAGGATATTTTTTCTTGATAGTGATCTTGTTAAGTTCTTGATAATCAATGTAGAGTCCCATTGATCCATCTTTCTTCTTAACAAACAGAATAGGTGCTCCCCAAGGTGACGCACTAGGGCGTATGAATCCTTTATCAAGATTCTCTTGGAGTTTCTTCTTCAATTCCTATAATTCAATAAGGTCATTCTATAATGCGTCTTTGAAATAGGCAAATCACCCAATACGAGTTCTATTGAAAACTCAACTTCATGATTTGGTGGAAGACCTGGAAATTCCTCCGGAAAGACATCATCAAACTCCCGTACAATGGGAATATTCTTAATCATGAGTTTCTCACCAACCATCTACGATAAATAACCTTCATTTAGTGGAATCAAGACCCATAAGATGGAAGAAATTTTCACTGGAAGGTTATGGTCATCCTTGCATCGACAGATGATCATAGATTGATCTGGAATATTAAATGTGACTTCCCCTCTTTGGAAATTGATATGAGATTCATATAAAGAAAGCCAATAAATGCCAAGAATCACATCAAATTCCACTATAGGAAGGATCACAAGATTTTTAGGAAGCACTTTCCCACAAACTTCAATCGGAGAACAATTGTAAACTTTTAATGCGACTGTTGTGCCATTAGGAGTTGTCATAGCCAACTCAACATCTAATTGTTGAGGTAATATGGTGATACCCTTTGAAAATTCATCATAAATAAAAGTGTGGGTGGATCCAGAATCAAATAAAACATTTGCTACTTTAGAGTGGATGGTAAGTGTACCTCTCACCACTTCGTTGTCGTACTCCACATCGCCGATAGTAATTGCTTTTGACTTTCCTTTGTCTATGGACTTAAGAGTTTGTTGACGTCGGTCATCATCATTAACCCTTGGATTTGGTCATTGATTGGCATAATTCCCCATCTCCTTGTACTTGAAACATTGAAGTGTAGTAGGTTCATTCTATGTATCCCTTCATTTGTTTGCATCATTAGACATATTCTTCCCATTATTTTGACATTCAACTGCCCGATGACCTTCGTTTCCACACTTATAACATTTTCTTGTCCCCTTATGAAAATTTCCTCCATGTTTCTTTCCACACATTGAGCATAAGGGAAAACTCATATTCCTTTCAGTGTGGTCTTTATATTTTCCTCTGAATTCCATTTTCCTCTTCTTATCAAACCCATGTGACTGATGGGTTACACCAATCTCCATCTCAAACTTAAGAGCACATCGAACAATTTCCTCATAGCTATTGAAGTCCCTTATGCCTAACACCCTTCGAAGACTTGGTTTTAAGCCACTAAAGAATTGATCAATCTTACTCTCAGGTTGGATAAAAATTCCGGAAGCGTACCTTGAAAGTCTTGTAAAATTTTCTTCCTAGGTACCAACAGATTCATCATCCTTTTACTTCAGTTCAAGAAACTCTTTCTCCATATTTGTTCGGAGAATATGAGTGAAGTACTTATTGAAAAATAAGTTCTTGAACTCATCCCATTCCATGGACTCAATTTCATCTCTTGGCCTCACATTCTTGATAATATTCCACCATTGATCAGAATCACCTTCCAAACGATACAATGCTAAGATGACTTTATCATGTTCAGAACATTGAAGAACTAAAAATATCTTTTCAGTAGTACTGATCCATTGTTCCGAAACTAATGGATTAGTAGACCCGCTGAATGAAGGCGGACGCTGCCTCATAAAGGATTCAACAAAATGTTGCTTCTTCCTTTGCTCGTTTGGAAGTCCTGCATGATTAATATCTTGAGAAAGTTGTGTGAGCATGGCTACAAGATTTTACATTCCAGCTCCCATAACGTTTGGCTGCTCAGGGGGACAATCATTGCATTGCACGTCGCATTCCGCATTAACTAGGTTCTTTCGGGTTCCAGCCATTGAATAAAAACAAGAAGAATAGTGTGAGCAACACTAATTATAATAGGAAAACCACATAATCAAGAATAAAATTTCACATTTAAGGTCTTATCATAGGTTGGTCATGGCCATTTCTAAAACACTAAGATTGTGTTCTATGCTTAGACATATCCTTAAGTTTCTTACTATGGATTTCACATCCTAGTTTCCAAAGGTTGACTATACCTTTCCTCTGATACCAACTATAATGACCCATACTTTACATACATTGTTAGTACTTCAAATTTAAAGTACACATATTGAAAAATATAACAAAACCATGAAAGGACCGTATAGGTATAGTGTCTTTAGAAACTGGGAAACATAAACAACTGGTTCATAAAGCAACTACATTGTCTCCCATTTATTTCATCATATATATAGTCCCTTTTTGGCATATCTTACTTAATACCCTTTTTCCTGACATGGGGAAAGAAAACATACAAAAGGGTGAGCTCAAATGCTCAGTAAGGGTAAAAAAAAGAAATATGAATCACATCAAATTCATAAGAACATAACATTTTGGAAATATTACCCTGCAAAAGAGATCATAATTTCATAACATGGGATAAATCATGGTAGTGAAATGTAATCACAATAATCATAACTTAAAACATGGAACTTTTTGGCATACACACATAATCATAGAGAATCATTTCTTATTAGTCAAGACTCATTTCCTAGACTATCTTAGTGGACAAAGTCCATTTCTGAACCGAGTTCATTCCTCATTTCAGTCCTATTTCACTGAACCGGTTTAACCTGCCGTTCCAGCCATGTCTATCTCATGAGGTATAAAATCTTTACCCAAAGCATTTTAGGGAGATATAAGTCCCACCCATCTCATAATGATACCATTCTTATTTGTGCCACAAAATCATAAACCATACATCATAGCATAACCCATGTAATAAAAATGGGATTTTAAACATCATGACATAATAAAACAATACATATAAGATAAAGGAATTCATAAAAATAATTCCATCACAACATAATGAAATCAATGTAATAATAGTGATAGAAACAGAACCCTTTATTTTCTTAGACGGAAAATAATTTTGATAAAACACTTGAACTCCATTCTTGAGGAAAATATCATTTCTACTTAAAAAACACTTTTCCTTTCTAAACATTTCATACAATTCTAAACTAAAAGAAGTTCATTAAAAATAAACTTGAAAACATGTTAAGGAATCTTCTTGGAAATAATGTTTTAAAAATCCATTCATGCCGTATAAGTTAAAAAAACATTCTTCTTGTACTTTTGTCGAAAAAGTCAAAAAGTACCTCGTACCAAAAATGAAAAAAGATTCCTTTCATATCCTTTACTAAAAACTCACCGAAGGGTAAAATTGGATTTAAAAAATTGTAGGTGTATTGAAACAATATTACATATTGAGGGAACATGGATGTGGATGATAAAATACACCCCAATAAATATCAAATTATAATCAATCTCGGATAAAAATGTGATTGTGATATTTTCCCTTACCTTAGGTCCAATTTGCTTCCTAAGTGTTCGAACCTCCTGTATAATGATTTAAATAATTTCATTGACTTATTCCAGAATCATACTCATTGTTATGATATCATATATGGTCATATTCCTAGCTTCTTATTAGTAATATTTCATTGCTACTTGTTATTCGGGTGTTTATTACTTTTTGTTCTAATGCGTGTTTTGTCGAATAAATTCTTATTCTTCTCTTTAGGTTATAGATACCTCATTTACAGAATCGTATTGGTGTACTATATATCATATTTATTCATTCAATTCTTTTACATAATCATTATGCAATGAAGACCATGTAGAACGAATCGCATCACATCGTAGAGACGATATTCCGTACGTACGCACGAGCGATGATATCGTTCCCATGATCGTGGAATTGTATTGGAGTGTATGTATACTATTTCAGAATCAATACCACTTTACAATAATTATATATAGTTATTTATTTTCACCATTATACCCATCCAAGTAAGGTGGTGATGGAAAATAGATTACACAACAACGTGGAGACGGTATTCCGTACGTACGCACGCACGGTGATTTCGTTTTCCGTAGGATGGATAGATGGTGAAATAGGGTTGTTTCAAACTTATAATAACATATCAGTATATTATTGACACTGATGTTATTACTTCATTGTGAAATAACTAATGAAGAAGAAGTACAAGAAGAAATATAGTTAAAAGAATCAGTAATGGACATTACCTCTTCTTTGAAAAACCTCTTTGAGACCACCTTTTAGGGCACTAAAATTGGTCATTGAAGAAGACCAGGACCTCTAGAATGATTCTAGAGAAGTGGGGAAGTGAAATGGGCAGGGGTTGGCCGAGCTTGAAGGCTCAAATTGGTTTTAGGAGGAGAGGGAGGAGTTTCCCTTTTATAAGGGATGAGAGGGGCACCTTTGGAAATATTAGAAATATTAGTTTATATTAAATCCCAACCACACTTAAAAACATCCCAAATGACTCATATACTAAGCATAGATGAGATAGGGTTGTAATATCATCAACCAATAAAATTTAGACATGTTAGGAATTTATTTTAAACATTATCAACTTGATTTATCCTTATTTATCGATTTAATTTTATTTGTGGTAATAATACTCTAAATTTTAAATTATTATAAATAATCACATAGGTGTTTTGAATTTTCCATATTTTTACACTTTATGAAATTTTCGACCATATAAATTTTAATTAACAATTTTTAAATATTTTTGTGATTTTTAAACAATTTTATAATATGTTATTTTTATAAAATAACAATATTGTCAATTTTGACGCTATTCATTTATTTTAATTTAAATAAAATATATACAGAAGATATGTTTGAAATAAAATCTCTAATATATTAATAAAATGTCATATGTATCTAGAAGAGTATTGTAGCACATTAAATAGTTCATATAATATTTATTTCTATATTTTTAAAACCATTTATTTGATATTTTAATTAATAAAATAATGTCAACATCACTATTGTGTCATAATTATTGATAATTATTTAATCCCTAAAAACTATAAATAAATTCCTATGATGTAGATAATTGTATTATCTTTCTGGAGACTATTCATTTTAGACGTTTCATTAAGATTACCACTAAATGAAAATTATTATACTTATAATATTTAAGAAAGTGATATGTTGTCACAACCTTTGGTTTTAATAATAATTAAATTATTTTCATAGACAAAAGTCCATTAAATGAATCTAATCCGACCCTTATGTGATATGGGTCGACTTTTAGTCATCCAATATGATTTTTTCAGGTGTTAGGGTAATTTTATAATCTTATATTTACCCTTAATTACCCGATTTACCTTTAACTATGGTAAATAAAATTTACCGTAGTTACTATTCATAATTCCCAAAGATAAAAAGTAGCCTATTAACATAATTTGGAGCCACTGATTCCAAATATGGAATCCATTTTTCAAAATTCAAAACATATAAGTTGCAGTAATTAATTTAAAATTAATTCTCGTTGTTAAGAAAATGGTTTTTAGAAGATAAAACATTGCCAAAGACTGAAATGTTTTTACCTATAAATTCACGGTGAAATTAATGCTAATGACATAAATTATATTAAATGGTAAAAATATATTCTATTTATACTTTAAAACTATTAAATATTATAATGTAACTATATAAATTATCTCAATGAAAAAAGTTGTTTTTAATTAAAAATTAGCCTATTTTTACTATTCATCAAAATATGAAAGTTATCAGAAAAATATCAAAAATTTATCCAAAGTAAATTTTTATACACTAATTCAAAAGAAGAATTTTATTTTGTTAAATTGAACTTATAATCATGTCAAAACTAGAATTAATGTGGGTGCGCCATCAAAAGGCGGCAAAACTGCATTTTTTGAAAAATACTTATTTTACCCGAAAACATTATTTTGGTCTCTTACCATGTTCTAGAAAATGTGTATGATGAATAATAAAATTCAAAATGTAGTTAATACTATTCATAACTACTAGTTCATAATAATATATTGTTGTTTAGTGGAACCCGGTATTGCGTACTACACACGCTATCGAGGAAGGTCGTGATTGCGTGAAATGCAAGCCAAGTCCGTTTTGTGTGATGTGAAAGATTCCTTTGGTATTGAGTATAACATAAGACATAAATAAAATTTCTCATAAAATCTCAGGATGTTATAGGGGGGTTATGGGACATTTTTTCAAGTAGGTTGTGATGCAACCCCCCTGACGTGACATCGATTTTGGGATAGATTTTCACCCTAGTGCTTCTCTAATTTTAATATACCCTTATTGGACAGAACCTTTTAAGCTAGTGGAGTTAAGGATTCAGATGGATTGTCTAAAAAAGATGGGGTTTATCTGGCCCATTGTGTCACTATGGTGTGATCCAATGTTGTACTCTAAGATGGCGGATGGTGGTCTGAGTCTGTGTATAGACTACTGGAGATTGAATCATATAATGTTCATTAATCATTACCCTCTTCAATGGATAGATGAAATTTTCAACAATCTATGGGGGTGATTTTTTATCCATGATCTATCTTCATTATGGATATCACTAGTTGAGGGTGAAGGAAAGAGACAACTTGAAACTAGCTTCAGGTGCAAGAATGGGAACATCAAGTTCATGGTCATGCCATTCAGTGTTATTAATGAAGCAACTATGTTAATGAGTCTTATGAAATTTTTGTTCCCGAAGTTTTTTTGTCAGTTCCCCATCATTTTCATTGGTGATACCTTAATCTAATCGAAGATAGAGGAGGATCACACTAAGAATCTTGGAACTATCTTGCAAGTTCTTCAACACTACCGGTACTATGAAAATTATTTGAAGATTATGTTTGGGACATGAGAGATGCATTTCATTAGGTATTTGGTGTCTTAGCAGGTTATGGAATTAGATGCATCAATGTTTGAAGCAGTTGTTTCGTGGGAAGCACCTAAAAATGAGGCAGAAGTTTGCAGTTTTCGCGGTCATCTAGGATATTATCGGAGGTTTGTACCGGATTTCTCTTCAGTTACAACCCCATTGACAAATTTAACCTATAAAGATAATGTTTTTTTTGTGGATTGGTTAGTGTAAGGCCACATTTTTTACCTGAAGGGGTAGTTTTTTGGTGCTCCAGTGATCTATTTTCCTGAGGATTGGGTGATGTTTGAGGTGTTTCATGCCACTTCCCATCTTGGTTTAGGATGTGTAATGGTGAAACAATTAGTAGTGATCTCTTATGGGTTCAGGCAGTTACATCCACATGAGTATTACTAATCCACCCCTGTTCTAGAGTTGGTAGTGGTGTATTTTATGCTGAATTTGTGGTAGCATTACCTCATTAGTGAGGGCATTGTGGTCTTCACAGATCACAATTATTTGAGGTATATCATTCCCCAGTGAGATCTGAACTTATTACAGTGGAAATGGATAATGTTTCTTGAGTACTATGATTTTTATATCTCCTATAGCTAAGAAAAAGGGAATTTTGTTTCTAATGCCTTAAGAAGGAAGTTACAAAAGGATGTTGTTTGGGAATCTACAGATTCTTGGAGAGTAATGGAGAAGTTGGTAGCCTTTGAATGTGGATTCATGAGTGGAAGTTAGTAGAGGCTATTTGTTCAGATTATGGTCAAATCCTCCATGATTTTCCAGGTGTAGGATTCCCAATGGGGAGACTCATAGAAAAATGTGTTTCAGAATCATGTCGGTCATGGTGATGATCTAGAGGGATAGTCGGATGATGGTCATAATTGGATGTTGTTCTATAGTAATTTGTTTGTTATGGTGTAAATTCAGGAGGGAGTCCTTCGTGATTTTTATACCACACCATTATTAGTAAAATCAAGAGTTTATAATATGTATTGTGTCTTGAGTAGACATTTTTGGTGGTTGGGGTTGATACAAGAAGTGGCAGAGTTAATGGTGATTAACTAGATCTTCTAGAAAGTAAAACCCAAGAACCATGTTCTCGGTGGTTTGTTTCTTCACCTGGATATTCGCAAGTTGATGTGGGATGACATATCGATGTATTTCTTTATAGGGAAACCTAGATATCTAGTAGTTTGTGATGTTATGTGGACAACATTGGATCGATTAAGAAAATATGCTCATTTCCTAGTAGTCAATGATTCAGGTGCAGTGGATGCCTTAGAAAAGAGGTATGTGGATGAGGTAGTATGGTTGAATGGAGTTCTGGGAACTATAGTCTCAGAATAATACACACGTTTTACCTCAGGATTCAGGAGGGGATTGCAGAATGCTTTTGGAATCTAGTTACACATTAACACTGCCATCCACCCTAATACATATGGGAAGATAGAATAGACTATCCAAAAATTGGAGGACATGCTATGGGAATGTATATTGGACTGTGGAGGATCTTGGGAAAGAAACCTTTAAATGGTAGATAATTATTATAATATTACCTATCACTCTGACATTGGCATGGCTCTGTTTGAATCTCTGTAAAGAAGACCATGTCGTTCACCACTCTGCTGGATAGAGGTTGGGGAGATAGCAGTTCTTGGTCCCGAGGTTGTGCAAAGAACGAAAGAAAAAGTTCAATTTTTTTGTGAGAGGATGAAAGCATTGTAGGACTGGATGAAGTCATATATAAATCACAGGAGGATGAACATGGAGTTCAATGTTAGGGACCATGTGTTCTTGAAGGTTTACCCTGAATGTGGGCAGAAGTTTTTTGGTAGAGGGAGTAATATTTCTCCAATTTTTTTAGTACCCTTCGTGGTGTTGGGATGAGTTGATGAAGTGGAATAATAGTAATTTTTCCCACCATATTTAGAGGTTATCAATGATTTCTTCCAAATATATCATACTTTTTAGTATCATCATGATGAATTTCATGTCTTTAACTATGGACAGTTGGATATCTAGGACGATGTGACATACGTGGAGTAGCTAGTAGAGATCTAGGATCATCTGGTGAATATGTTTCACATACTGATAATTCTATTAGTATATGTGTTGTGGTGGCATGGAGTCATATAAAAGAGTAATTGGGAGTGAGAAATGTAGATGTGTTCTCTACACATAGATTTGTTTTGAGTTTTCCTTTTTTTCCTTGTAATGTATTTTGTATCCTTGTTTTATTAAATGAGTTTTTTTCCAAATGGTTTGAAATGTTTTGTGGTGAAATGTGTGATAACGTCCAAACATTTTAAAAGGGGAACACTAGACTCATAATTGATATTCATTAACTACGGTGTGATTAAATTTATGAGGTCAAGTTAGTGTCACCCAGAGCCTATAGTATTAGTACATGGAGGACAAAATTCTCCTCTTCGTCTAATTGGGAGAGTGTAGTTTTTTGGATATTGTAGTTGATGGCATGGGCATAGAAGAGGTTGTGATAGTTTCACGAAGTTTGTATGGCATTGTGGTAGCAGTCATTTGGGTTGGAATGTTCGACTAGTTGTAGTCCATCAGTATCGGTGAGACACATGAGAGGTATCTCATATGGTGGTTATTCGAACCCCCTTCCTTTTTCTGGGCATGCTTTTGGATTCTTGATGATGATATTCATTTGAGAGGTATCTTATGTAATTATTTTTTCCCTACTGGTTTGTTACATTTCCATTTTTGGTTTTTGGTGGTATTTAGAGGAGTATTAGAGGTGTTTGGAGAAATTCAGTTGAAAAAAGATGGAAGAAGGGGTATTACATATCATGTAACTATATTACATGACATGAAATTTTATTTCATGTCTTGTCCAAGCTATTTCACATCATTAATAATTTCGGGGTATGAAAAATAAAATAAACCGAGAGGTGAAGTTTTTTTCGGTGGAAGTCAACCATGGGGAATTATATAGTTTGAAAGGGTATTACACATCATGTAATACCCCATTGTTGTATCATCTTAATTTTTTTCAGTCGCTTATGTAATAAAACCCTATAGATATAGGTATACACCCTCGATCCTAGGTAACCCAGCGACCCCTCTCCGACATCGTGAGGATTCCATATTCAATTATTGATTCTTAGATTCTCTCCTTCGATCTGTAGAAATCTGGTTTCTATCTACAGTACATCCTTCCCAGTTTGTACAATTTCTTCTTGGTTTGCCCATTTTTTACTCTAGTTCTTCTTGACGTGTTATAGATAATGTTCTCATCTAGTTCTAAATGTGTTTCTCTTTAGTTTTTTTCAATTTTGTGGTGTCGGGGCGTCCTCTGGTGGATACAAATCTTGTGGGGGAGGTAATCAGAGGTCCAATATGTGATCTGTTCATGTTTGAATATCATTTAAAACCATTATTTTAGTATTTAATTTGTTTCTATTCAATTGTTCATCATGTGGTAGGGATATAATTTTTTCACATATGTATCATGGTTGTGACAAGATATTAATGGATAAATAATCAGTTAAATGGAATTGAACAAGGTAAGGTAATTTTTTATGCCTTTTTAGTTTTGATATCATAATTTTGATTAGGAGTAATAAGTGAATGATATCCCACGAAAATCATGGTCGGTGGGGGCCCTTGTTTTCACAGAAAATGGTATTCATATTTTTTTATTTTAGTTTAACATTTTCATATAGAAATATGTTAATACAATAAATCTGAATAATGAATGGATGCCTCAAGATAGTGCAATTTTTGTGATAACACTTGAATTAACAAGTTTAATTAAATAATGGATGACTTGTCAAATCTTAAATTATGTTATTCTTTGGTTAATGGGTTGTTGTGATGTGTGGGTTTTCACTTTTGTGTGTTATGATATATATTTGGGCATGATTTTTAGTGTTCAGTTGGATTAGGTGGTGTTATGGATAAAGTTGTTGATGATATGTCATCCTTTTTATGCAATTTAATCTCAAGATGATAGATTGACTTATTATAAAAATGATGAGAAGTTTTGTGTAGTGAGGTTTCAAGGATATGGTATGGTGTGATGTGTTGCTCGATGGGGTTGTAAGTCAGGGACCTTCACCTTATGAGATGGATTTTTTTTGTTTCCTGTTGTGTTTTTTTCTTAGTCATTTCCGGGATAGTTATAGAATAAATTAATAATTGATTAATAAAACCAGGAATGGATTGGATCATTTTGGATAATAGGATGAAAATGGTAAAGTAAATCTGTTGTGAATTGGAATGGTTTATATGGCTTGTTGGGTGGTTTTTTTCATTTATAAGTAGTAGAAAAGTTAGAAATTTTTTTATTTTTTTATATGTATGAGAATTCATAGGTCTATCTTGAGTGTTTGGTTTCATATATATATATAATTTTATTTTCCTTATGAATTCTTGAGAAACCCCTCCCTAGGGGAGAACTATGTTCCGAACAACCCCATCATCATGAGAGAGCGTGTCTTTCCCAAAAAAAACATTGTGGGAGGAAGGATGGTTGGCCACCCATTCCTCCCTACTCCCTCTACTAGTTAGTGATATCCCAATATTCTTTTTTTAGTTTTTGGTTTGTGAGGCCTACGTGTTTTCGGGATAGTTGGACATTGAAAAATGTCTCCGAGATAAGTTGAGTTGTGCTTTCCCAGGTGTATTTGGGATGATATGAGTTGTGCTTACATATGTGTCTTCAGGATGAGATGTGTTGAGATTTACCAGGTGTCTTTGGGAAATGATGAGGTTTGTGGCCCATGTGTCTATGGTTGGGATGTGGTGTGGTTTGTGAGGCCCATTTGTGTGTGGGTGGGCTATGAAGTTGTATATTTAGAAGAGGTGGGAGGATATGAAGGTATTTTGTAAGGAAAGAGAACCTAATCAGTGGGATGTGGTGTGAGGTACCTTATCTTTTATGTTTATTATATTAAATTACATGACTTGTGTTATTTAGTGATTGTGCCTTGGTGAGGTTGGAATGGTTAGTATACTTGTTAAGTGTTGTTTTGTTATGATATTTTATCATAGGAGAATTAGTATTCTTCTTTCACATGTGACTGAGAGACATTGGTTTTCCTATTGATTATATATGTATGCTCACCCTATATACATATAATTGTTTTTAGGTTTCCATGAGTATTAGATGGACCGTTCAGGGGGTCAATAGATCGGGCTTGGAAAAACCATTGATTTTCTTCGTTATCTCGCTTTTCACTATTTTAATTTGGAGTTTTGTTGAATTTTTACTAATTATACAGTTATTCATTCTTGTGGGATGTCTTTTGGATTAATTTTATATATTTCTTGGAGTTTTTTTAGATAATCCTTCATATCTCTAAATCTGGTTTCAAAAAAAGTGAAATGTCTCCCATATTCTGAAATTTGTATACCTTTGGTACTAGTCACCAACTCGGGTCCTACTAGAGGCAGTACTCAGTGTTAATTATATCCCTTTCTTCATTATCAGGCTGGGATGGTGTCAATGAAGGGAGGGGGTTGTGACACAAATTTGTTATAATATTTTTACATATTAGTAAGATATAATTTACGATTTGAATGAAAATTACTAAAATTTTGTGTCGAGGTTTGTTCGGTTAGGAGGAGATCTTTCTTTTCTAGTATCTAATTTACTTTTTAAAAACTCTTAATGTTTTTCTGGTTGAATGAAATTTCATGTATTTTAATGTTATTATTGAGATATGTGTTTTATTCATCTATGTAATTTTTCATTGATTAGTTGTTTTCTTCATTAATGTGATATTAAAAATTGTAATGATTCTATTATTTCATGATTTGTATCCTTGCTTATAGACACCAATAATTTTTCTAATTGGAACCAATATTTGAGTTTCACACTCAGCATTACTGGTATCCTAGTAGAGGATTTAGTGCACTTAGTTCATGAAATATCCAACCATATCTCCAAATTTTTTTTAAAAAACACTCTAGATATAAATTTAGTTATTTTCAATTTATCTATTATATATTCAAATGGTGATTAAATCCTTGGATGCTAGACTATTGAGAAAACCATGATTTTGATAATGGTTAATGTTTTCTCCTTTCACTCATTGAATTATTTTCTAAATATCTTTATTTTCCTAACAATTCCCCTAAATTTTACTTATAATACTTGAATTATTTATTTTAAAATAAATATTTATATTTTGTTATATTTATTTCACTTATATAATTCAAAATCATAAGGGGGAATTATCTATAAATTTGGTTTCAATTATAAATTATTCTATGATTACTACGAATATTGAGAGTAATCATGATATGAAAAATATTTCAAAACTATAGTACCTAAATTTTAGAGTTAATATATAATAATCTCAAAATTTTTTATTATAATCAGTTTTATTTAATTTATAATATTAACACTCATGATCCTCTTTGAATTATCTATATCTTTAATCATAACTCGTTAATATAAACTTTTTACCATTACACATTCTTGGTAGTGTTGTTTTCGAGGTAATTTAAATTGTGAATAACTATATAATGATCAGTGATATCCTCTATATGAAATCGATATATTATTTGGTATTAAATAAACTTATAATATAACTCTCAAATCAATTTTAATGTTTTATAACCTGTAGAAAGGTTTTATTTTTTATTCTTTCATATTCATGTATTTTAACTTTTGTTAGTAAAAGCAATAAAAGTTACATGATGGGTATGGTATAAATTATATATCCCAAATAAACATTTGGAATTTATTCAAAACATTTGATACTATATATATGATATTGTTGGGTAACCATACCTCCTTTTATATAGACACTTGTAATCTATCATTTTCATATGATGTAGAAATTATTTTCCCTGAAAACATGTTTAAGTTTTCTTAAACTCGTGAATTGATTTTGTATCAATATTATTTATGAAAATTAACATGTATTATGATATTATTTTTAATTTTTTTATAAAATTTAATATCTTGTTTCTTGATATAAAATCAGTTTTATATCTAACTCTTAATTTTTAATATTATGATCATCCTTCTAGTATAAAAACATCTAGAAAATTTATGTTCTTAAGACTATAGACACTTTTGAGATCATAAATTGAGTTTATAATTATTATATAAATCCAAAATAATTTATTTTTGCATAATAAATTATTTATAATTGTTTTATTTCTAAAATAAATAATTCTTTTTTTCCCTTCTAGAAATCGAATAAAATTAGTGATATATTATAATTTTTATTGAATTATTTTTATTATAAAAAACACCATGAAATTTTCTATTGATGTATTATAATTTTTATTAGACTATAGTTTTGTTATTTCTTTGTTATGATGAACAATATTTTGATATAATAAGAATCTATATTTAGATTTTTCATTTGTAACTTATAATAAATGTTTAATGATAAAGATAAAATTTAACTCTATCAATGGAAAAATATATTAAATATTAAATTATTAAAATTAATGATTTTATTTTAATTATTTATAATTTATATAAAGGTATAAAATATATGTTATGTAAATAAACACAATAAATAGAACATAGATAATAATTAATGAAATTTTCGATTAAATTTATAACCAAATTCCATATATATTAAGGTAGAGAATATCAAGAAATTATTAATTCATTTTACATAGGTTTTTAATAGTAATGATAATAAGGTCTAGAAAACTCTTTAACCATGTCTGATACCATTAATAATTAAGAAATTATTGAGTCTTTGACCACCTTCATTTATTAGGTAAATGGATCCATTTTTGGGTGTATGGTTTATATTATTCTTAAATAAGATATTTTCAGTTATTGAATGCTATGAAAAGTAAATGGTTATGTCAATATTTTACAAAATATATAGATAAAAGGTCTGATGGTGGATATTAATGAAGAATAGAAATGATGAATGTGATGTGGGAATGAGGTTAGGGTAATATTTAATAAATATCATCCTCAAAATATATTTCCCTCACAAATGTCATATTAAGATGGAATGGAATTTTTGGAGTTACTTTTCTTATAATCCATAATGTATAGTTAATAGAGTCTGTATGGGTAAAAAATAAATTCTACATGAGAATTTATTCATCTTGGAGTAACCACGGTAAGAGAAAATTATTGACTCTATTTGGTAGGTGGAGATGATGTTTGAAAATATCATGTAGTTGTAGGGAGTGGTTAAATATAAGAGAAAATTGTAGAATTTGGAGCGTAAAGTTTTGTAGTATTGAAATGATACATGTAAAATATTTTGGAGGAAACTCCCTAGAAATTATTTTTTTGGAACTAAGAGGTGTTTTTAATTTATAAAATGTAATTAATATGATTTTTATGATCACTAAGTCATGGAATATGGTTTCTAAAGAGATCATATTTGGACCCAAGAAAATTAAAATAACTTTAGTGAAAATAATTATAGAATGGTTTGATGATTAAATTTTAATTTTGTTATGATTATACTAATCATTTCTAAATAAATAAGAGTCATATAGAAATATCTTACAGAAAACCAAATAATTGTGTAAAAATGTATTCATATACCCAATAATGACTAAATTAAATGACTAATATGCTATTTTAACATGCTATTTATTCATTAGATAATTAATAATATAATATTTATTTAAATTTTTTTCATTGTAATAATTTTTAGCATCATAACATTTTTTTCAATAGAATTATTAACTTAAATTATAGTGCACGAGTTACAATAAAAACATTCAATTATTCTATAATTTCAATATAAATATGCAAACCGTTTCCAATTGCTATCTAAGGTAATTTATTCATTTAAAATTCAATAATACTTCCCTTAGTTTAATTTGATACTATAATATGTATGAATTGATTCTATTATAATATTTATAATATAAACATTCAATATAGATGGGTTTCATTTATTATTTCACACTGATATTTATCAGTATGCAATTGTATTGATAATAATGAAATTTGTTTCTTAACATATTTTTTTATACGAAGAAATTATCAAAAGGGTATATGTATGTACGTATGGAAATAATAGTGTACTTAATGGATATAATAAAGATATATTATGTAACCATTGTTGAAGAGTACAAAAATATCATTATAGCAATGTTTTATACACCCCAGCAAGGCTGAGAAGTTGATTTATCCACTAAATCTATCTCAAGAGCCAAACCTATATAAAATAATCCATAGATAATTGTTTTAGTTGAAATTTATGAAATAAAAAAAATTATAATAGATTTTATAGGGATAATTCATCATTAAATGTCAAATTATTTTTTAGATATACTCATTGATAATAATATAACTGGTTCATTAAGGATTTTTACTGAGTACTGAGAGTATAGTGATATTCTAATAAGAAAATATATTTTTACAATAATTGATGATATATTTAGTCTTCCATATATTTCTAAATATTTATTAAAACAAATCATATATTTAAATATCATTAATTAAATTTAAGGAAATATTATATCCTAAAACAATATTTTTAATTACTTTATGATATTTACAATTTATTTTGAATCCCTTTGGCCTAAAAAATGTTATTAAAATATTTTTGTTTATCGTAGAACCTTTAATAAATACATTGACAAATTTTATAAGTGATTTTTATAATTCTACGTTATATATATTATAAAACTCAAGAATAATATGAAGACAAAATACGTAGTATTTTTTAAAAAATATTGATAAAATGGTTATATAAACATTTTAGCAAGTGTGACTACTAAAAAAACATATTTATTTATTGGGGAAATTGGTTAATTTTAATTATATTTTAGGTTATCCATTTTTTTAAAAAACTATCAAAATAATAAGATGTAAATAGGATCAATAATTATTCTTCATTATCATAGATTTATATTTATTTTATGAA
Organism: Viscum album; assembly: GCA_963277665.1. Classification (NCBI taxonomy): domain Eukaryota; kingdom Viridiplantae; phylum Streptophyta; class Magnoliopsida; order Santalales; family Viscaceae; genus Viscum; species Viscum album. The sequence continues at coordinate 1,343,732,663 of OY728123.1, forward strand.
AAGTGATTCTAGATTGACCAGCCCAATGACCATGATATTTTGAAAGGGGTTAATGTTTTATGCAATAAAGAGTGCGACCTGACAAATCCGTATTAATACCCTCCATAGGATATTAAAATTATCGGAGTTTCATGCCAATTATGTATTTTATAGGTTAGGGGTTACATTTTATACACACAAATTGGTTAAAAGATTTCATAAAAAACCCAATAAAACCTCAATAAACAATGTTAGTCTATTAATGTAAAATAAATTTGAATATGATCTATGTAAAAATATATATAATAAAATTAATATCCTTGAATGTGTGTAATTTAAATCAATCCATGATTATATATGCAAAAATTAATCAAAATATATAATATGGAAGTAGTATATATAACAAAATTGTAAAATACATGCATGATGAATAAAATTATCCACCAAATAAATATTAAAAAAAATGAAGGATCACATGCCATGTATACCCAAAAATTCCAAAATCATCATTATCTCCTATAATAAGAAATTTAATTCATAGCTTAGAGTTAACTATTTTACAGGCACCCATGTAAATGTGATTATAATAATACCCAGTATGATATATGAAGTACTAAAAATACCCTTATTCAAACCAATGCATGGATAATAATAGTGTTATAAAATAAATAATATAAATTCATTATATAACTACAAAACGTTAACACCCCTAATATCCTAAGGTATTTATTTCATACAATTATTACCAAACCATGTGTATATTTATCAATTTAGGTTATTGATAGTATTAGAGGGGGGACCTGAGGGTATGCTTCATGTGTTGGAACTATGTTTAGGATTAAAATCAATAGTTTGTGGTTAGTCCTGCTATATATAAAAGACCATAAACCGTACTCCCGTATCTGGTGCTAAAATCATAATCTTTACATTTCTGTCTTTGATGAATATAATTTTGATCTATTTTTTCCAACAAACCATACAACATCATTTGGAAAACAGGGATCATATACAATATCGACATCCTTTTAGGTTTATATTTTTATATAATTATGAAAAATTCTTATATATAAATTACCCATGTCATCTAAGGATAATTTCTCCAACATAACCCAACTCTTCTTGTTTCACATGAAGTCACCCTCATCATCCATATGAACTCCCATTTGGAAATAATTCATTCCACCTGTTTTTTTATAACTTGGTGAAAATGTCAAATAATGATAGTGAGATCTAGTTCTTATTATGGGAAAACATAAGAACTAGAAAAATAATATCATCATAGAGAAGAATAATATCGTGAGGGTATGATAAAATAATCATTGTGCATGAGTATAACATAATAATTATTATACCCATCAATACCCAGATCGTCATACAATAAAACATGGGAAAATGATTTTAAAAAGGAAAGAGCCATATGAATCAATAACATTGAGCTATGTGATATCAGTATTTATCATGTAAATCATTAAAAACACACAATAATCATAGAACAAAGGTGCTTGTATCTTGGGAAATCTTATTTATAGAACACATACAGAACTCTTATAGAACCCTTACAATTAGAATAACCATATAGTAGACTTCTAATTTAATTCCCTAGAGAACATAGTCATTAACCAATTCATTAGAGCAGTATCTAGGTATACCCATTGTATAATCTTTAGCAGGCTCAACCATCACTATTTGGGCCCCCTGATCACAATAGCTGTAACAGGCTCACCGGGTGCTATCTAGGCTTCCCCGTTGTATTTGTTATAATTGGATCACCTGATGCTATCTCAGCCACCCCATCATATTAGATGTCCATAAAACATAAATAACGTATATAGATATTATAAATCATTATGAAAAACATAAAAAAAATTCTTTTTACAAGTCGATTAACCATTGGAAAATAAATGGGTTTCATTAAAATATCTTTAGAATATTGTAAACTAGTGGATGAGAAATTGATTTCATAACAATTTATTTAAAATAAATCTTATTACTCTTCAAGAAAGTATGAGGATGGTATCAATAAAAAATATACCTAGTTTAGGATACGTAAAATAATTATTTTGATGTTGATGAATATAAATACCATTAAAATATTATGAAAAACATTGTTAAAGAAAAATATCCTTTTGATTTTCAAAAAATTTCTTTTTAAAACAAAAATCATTTATAAATTATTTCCTTTAAAACCAATTTTTAAAAAATAATAATTTCCCATTTATTAGATAAATAATTTTCTTTTGAATAATATGTTTAAAATATTTCAAATGAAGCTTCAATAAAATTAGGGTTGTGATAATGGTTAATTTTGTAAATGTCATATTAGAATAATGGTCTTTTCGCGGTAAAATGGTTATAGAAGTTCTTTGATTTGAATGGGAAATGAAGATTTATTATAAGTAATATTTAAAAAAAAATTGGTTAAAATATAATTAATAAATAATTTTTAAAGGTTTAAAATATTTTTGGAATCATTTTAAAAAACTGTTGTTTTAGAAGAAAATAGATTATTGACTGAAGAGGAAAATGAATTAAGATTATCCTAAAAGCATTTTCTTCATTAATATCTGTAAAAATAAGATAAAAATTGGTAATATTTCTATAAAATACAATGAATAACTATTTGATAGTAATATTCTTTATTTTATTTAGATATGTATCATATGAATTTATAATCAAATGCATAATCCTAAAAAATAAAAATAAATAATGAGATTATGATGTTAAATATTTATAATTTGGAAAAATCAACACATAGGACCTATGGAATAATGAAATTAAATGACACATATAATATAATGGAAATGATGATATTAATTATAAGACATGTCAATTTTGAAGTATATGCACCACTTAAAAGAAGATAGGTGTATTACATAACAAGCATATCAAAGAAGGAAAATTGAGACAAAAATCCCATACAGATTTAGTAACATTGAGATCGTAGACCCTCTGAATGAGATATCATCACATGGATATATAAATACACATAACATTAAGGATAAAAATCATAAAATAAACTCATGGGTAGTATATATACTACAAAATAAAATCAAGTGGTTTATACTTTATATACCTTACATAAATAAAAGTGATATAAGAAAACCCTTACATTGTGTTCTCTTCGGGTTAATAACCATTGAAATCTTGAAAAATGGTTTTAAACATGCTATGAAATTATACCAAAATCTTATTAATATTTATAATATCATATATTATCCTTTTATGACATATTATTACACAATGGTTAATAACTATTTACTATATTCATTGTTTCAGTTGTTAATTTATTTTCCTTCTTATGCATGTTTCATAATAAAATATATGTTTATTATTGATATTGTAGAGATTAATAATATGAATAATAATAATAATCATGATATAATAATCATATTTTTACATCAATTTTACATTTCTAACCAATCATGATTAATGGTTATGAAAAATGAACTAACATTGCGATAATAGAGATGGTGGGTCATGTGAACACATGGTTAACATTTATATTTTTCAATGGTGATAATAGAAAGAGGGTAAGTAATATTTATCACTAAATATTTATAAATATATCATAAATTACATAATATTTATGTATGTATACTTATATATATCATTATTCTGATGTGGTTATGAATAATGGAATCACATCGCTTCGAGGAGGCAGTACTCCACACATCACTCAATACATTATCCCTTATTTTATGATTGAAAAGGTAAGAAATAAAATGATAAATTATATTTAAATAATTATAAATATTTCATTAATATCATAATTTATACACGTTTCTCACTTATATTATTTATTATTACCCTTATTACCTTCCATGTAATGTGTAAGTGAAAAATGAATCACATAGCTTATCGAGACGGTAGTAATCCGTACACATAGTGATGTTTTCATATCCCATACTGAATGGAATTTAAAAATATATATATGATATAATAACTCCATATGTATAAATATTATATAAATATCATTTATATACTTTAAATCTATCATCATAACCAACTGTGATGTGTGGTAATTCAAAAATGAATTGTATCTGTTCGTGAGGCGGTAGTCCTCCGTACTCACAAATAATGATTCCGTAACCAATTTTATGGAATTAGAGATTTTGGTAGGTCATTTAATTATTATATAAAAATCCCAGTATATGTATGATACATATATTATTATATCAGCATGTTTTAATAATAATTTGAGTAGGTGAATAAAAAATTAAAATGAAGACACTCATTGAAGAAAATTAACTTTTCTTTGGGTAATCTCATTATGTTGTCACTATATACTTATAAGTTATGATTACTGAAAAAAATTATATGATTCAGTTAGGGGTGTTGGGAAGTTATTTTGGGATGGATTTTCTAATACATATGGCTTGATAGTTGTAGATAATGTATGGGTGTGAGTTCTCATTTATAGTAGAGGAGGAGTTGTTTTTTTATAAATACCACAAAGTATTAAATATATGGAGGTAAATATTACAAAAATTGGGTAAAATACTTATAATTAGAAGGCTCAATGGATTATATTTTGAATCCACACCTCCATAACAAAATAAAAATTTCTTTTTTTATTTTGTTCCTATACTTCTATGATTCTTTTTGTTTACCAATTTAGATTTTTCACTATGGTAATTGGTTTTCAAACAAAGGTAATGTATTCCTTGTGAATAAAATAAATTTAACCTTATTTGATAATTTATATTCACTAATTAAAAATATGAAATCAAATTTATCAAATAAAATTACATTGTTTTTTAAAAATAATTTTAACACAAGTGTATGTATTGCACGAAAATAATGGTTTAACCTAAAAAAATAATAACGTTTTTATTAATTAGGTGTCAATTGAATCATTATAAAAAAATATTCTATTAATAGACCATAGTTTATATTTATTAATGTTTCATAAAACACATTTAATAATATAGAATTTTTAGTTATTTTATATCAATTATTAAAATATAATTTGTCATAAAATAACATTATTGTGAATTTTGACATTATTCATTTAAATTGAATTTAAATAAAGAATAAAAATGATGAAATTATAATATATATTTTTAAAACAATTTATCATCACATATTCATCTAAAAAATATATAACATAATAATTCTTTCTATTTATATATTTTTTAATATTTTGTATCATTAAGTTTATTTATTTTTTAAATTAAATAATTAATGTTTAAACTTTTTTTAAGAATTTAAATTAATTATTTCATAACTAAAAAGTAAAAATAAATTATAATAATAAAAAAATTAATTATCTTTCAAAATATTATTTATAACTGAAAAATTATTGTTCTTTGTCTATATCTGAAAGCTTTATATATTTCAAATGTAAGATAGGTGTATTTTATCTTTTTTATAGTTAACTTATTATAAAGGTCCATTCCATGTATCATTGTCCCAAAAACACACAAAAATATATCAAAAGGAATATAGGGTCAAAATGTGACTACAAAATGGTTTTTGGAATAATTGGTAGGTTTTTTTACATTTATATTATAATTTTTACCCATAATAAACCCATTTTTATCTTAAATATGGTAAATAAGTTTTACTATTTTAACTATTAATTTTGGATAAAAATTAAGATAAAATTATTATACAATATAAATTATTCTGATTAAAAATATGGAATCTATTAGACTAAATTAATTTCAGATAACTAGAAGAAATAAATTTAAAATTAATCTCTCATTAGTGATAAAAAATAAGTGTTTTTAAGACAAAAATTTCAAAATATTATAGTGTTTTTATAACAAAATTAAAAATGATTATTGTTTTAATTACATAAATTGAATTAATTGATATAATGTTTTACTAATGGAAATTAAAAAAAATTCAACATAAAATTTAAATTTATAAATTATCTAAAAGAAAATGTAATTCTCAATTAAAATTAGTGTTATTCACTATTATTCAAAAAAATAAAACCTTTCATAAAAATACCAAAATTTAACCCTATAATATTTTTTTTATTACTATTTAAAAAATAAAACTTATTTTTTCATAAAAAGTCTGTAAAATTTTCATAATCGTTTATGACAAGTTGTTCCATAAAATGGTGACAAATTTTTTTTTTTGGAAAATACATTATTATGTGTAAAATTATATTTAAGTTTATATCTTGTATATAAAACACATAGGATGAATATTAAAAATTACATTGAATATATAACACATAAATATCATTAATATAACCCAACTAGATATATTGTTTTAATTTGATGGTATAAAAAACATTTTTGTGCATTAAAATTTTTTTTCTATAAAGGATTTCATTTTATTTTCAAAACAGTTTTATTCCCATTTATAATAAATTTTTTACTGAATAATTCATTATATATACATGTTTAAACAATATCTTCATAATTGAGTTAATCTTATTCATACCTTCTATTCCAATAATATTCTAATAACTATAAAATTAAATAATAATAAAAACATTAATGTTTTTTTAACCTCATTTTTTGTATAACATATGGTAAATTCAATATTTCTTATAACGTAAAAAAAATTAGTGTTACATGCATTTTACTCTATAAAACATAATTTCCATATTTTAAAAAGTCAGGGTGGTACATCCTCCACCATTAATTAATTTAATCCACTAAATGTTAATTTAATCTCAGCATTAAAATATTATATATTTGAAAATACCATTTTTGTAAAATAAAATAATAAAAAATCTTTTTAAGAAGACATAATGGAATGGTAAAAATTCATAAAAAATAATACATAACTAGGTTTCCAAAAATATGAACACTAGTGGTAATGTATAAAATCATAAATAATTATAGAGACTGACTGAGGTCATTGATCACAAGAAATTTAATGATCGATGGAAGTTTATGTTATGAAAAACCGTTAATCTTTGATGACCGAAAACACAATCCATTCAACAAAATTGAAGATACTCTGAAGAAAATTCTGTTTAAATATTGTTTTCTTAGATTTCATGAATTCACTTAATATATAAACAAATATAATGTGTAAATATAATTACTTTATTATTATAAATTAATACTTTATTAAATTTCAACAATAAATTCATCTTTTTCTCCAATAGATGTGTATTTGGGATTATTTTTTCATTTTTGAAGCAAAATGATACGCTTTTAAATGACTGCAAAATCATCAATAACAAATCAAGATTTTCCTTCTCTATGGAGACATTAACCAAAGAAAAAAGGTAGCACATGGTAAGATAATTAAAAAAATGACTAAACCTAAATATGATCAATTAGGCATAAATATTTAATTTTAATAACCTATGTCCATATTAAATCGATCCTTAATTAAATATCGATAAAATTCTTCAAACACATAATAGATATGTTAAAAACATAAATATTATTAGGATTTGAGAGCAGATGCATCCAATATAAATCAACCATTATTTTTAAAATATAATCCACTATGTTTCAAAATAATCCAAATATTTACCAATTAAAATTCCATACTAACATGGATATCTTGTTGTCCATTGGTATGTGCTACACCCTTGTCACCATTTGCATATGGTTTGTAGCCTCGTTACTATGCCTGGTAAAAGGGGTTTACCCTAGATTTTGTGGTGTCTTTTTTCCTTAGTCATGTCAAATTAGTTCATCCAAAAAAACTCAATGTTGATCCTAGGGGTTAAAAATACCCAAGACCAATGAAAAGTCCCCCAAAATTCATTAACAACATCAAATATTTTACTAATGAAAACCCTAAAATAGTGTATCTAATAAATTTAATTTACGATCAACCTTAATCTTATATAACTATGATGGTATCCATAACCATTTAGATAATATTTCATTGAAACATCATAATATCCAATGTTCTCCAAACTGACCTTTGATACCAATGATAATAACCCAAAACTCTCACTCTTTGATCTGGTACTAAATTCATAATTATTAAAATTATTATTTTCATGTCAATAATTGTGACACAATTTTTTTCAATCCAAATTTATAACATTAAAAGAAACATGCGGATCAATTAAAATATCAAGGACCCTTTAGCTTTATAATTTTATAAACCTTTTACATACTCCTATATAAACAGTATGCATGTCCTTAAATGATGATTTTTGTTCGATAAACTAGATTTTATTATTTCACATTTAGTCATAAATTTCATCCTTATGAAATCCCTTCAACACATAATTCATTAAATCACAATCTTTATAACCTGGGTAAAAGGAATCAAAAGTAGGGTTCTCTCAAATTCTCATTACTATAAAACATAATAATTAACAAATGAATTTCCCCACTGAGAAAAATATGATCATTAGGGTATAATGATATATTCAATGTGCATGTGTATAATATAATAATATATATACCCATTAAGAACTACAACACTAATCATGAAAATTTGTCATAAGGTTTTAAAAAATGAACGATTTATAAGAATTAATAATCTAGAGCCTTTTGATATTAATCATTATCAACTGAGTCATCATAAAACTATAGAAATAAAAAAAATTATTTTTATGTTTGTAAATCATCTTCATTGAACACTTTAACTTCCCATAAAAAACCATTACAATGGAAATAACCAAAGGAAATAATTCCAATATAATTCTTTAAAGTACATAATCATTATAAAATCGATTAGACTACTATAGGGGTCTTCCAATTGTATAATTTTCAAGAGGCCCACCAAGAACTATCTGTGCTTCCCCACTATAAAATTTTTTAATGGTTTTAACCAATGATATCAAGGCCATCCCATCCTATAAGCTTTAATGGGCTCAATAGACACTATCTAGGCCTCCTATTTATATTATATGTCCATAAAATGTAATAAAGTACAAATATATTATATAAAATTATAATAATCATAAAAATATTGGAACTCATTCCATATGTTTATTAACTCTTTGAAAATAAATGGGTTCCATAAAAGTTTATTTGAAACATTATTAAACCATTGAAGACAAACAAGTTTCATGCCTATCTCAAGAAAAATATTATTCCTTATTGAAAAAGAATGAGGATGGTATAAATAAAAAATATACCTAGTGGATGATAATTAACTACATGGTTGGTTTATATTGATGAACAAAAATTCCATTAAAATTTTATTAAAAACATTCTTGAGGAAAATATAATTTTTATTAGGAACGTTCAATTTTTATACATGATTTTTTTTTAAAAAAAGTCCCAATACAATTTTATAAACTAGTAATTTCATAAATATAAGTAAAATAATTATTTAAAATATTTTCATGTTAACTTATAATGTAAGATTAAAAGAAATGAAAGTCATGATAGTGGGTAATTCCATACACATCATACTAGAACATTCATTTTTATAATAAAATTGTTAGAGTAGTTGCTTCTTCATAAAGAGATACCAAAATCTATTTGAAACATATTGTTTAATGAAAAATTCCTAAAATGTTTCCAATAAATCATTTTAAAGGTTAATAGTATTTTCAAATCATTTTTCAGAACATATTTTTGAAAAAATAGATTTCCCAAAAAATAGTGAAAAGAATTATGATTTACGTAAAAATATATTCACAATTTGTTTAATAAAAAAATATTAAAGAATTTTTACAATTACATGAAAATATGATGAAAAAATAGAGGTTAATAAAAAAATTAAATTCTAGATAGATGTATCATATTACTTTATCAGAGAATAAATAACATATTATAATTACAACTTTGGAAACATTGAATCATATGCCCCATGAATGTATAAAATTAAATTAAACATATTATATCATTGAAATATGTATATTTAAGATATATCCAATCAATGTAACAATATATACACCTCGAAAAATAAGATATGTCTATAACTAATATGTATCTCAAATAATGAAATTGTGCTAAAATTCCCTTACCTCTTTCATAACGTTGAAACCATAAACCAAAGGAAAGATAACCCATAAAATGGATATATAAATCCATATGAATATATTTATAATAATAATAATAAATATTCATAGTTAATTTATACACCACACATGAATAATAAGTTGTGAATATGGCTTATATCTCACAGAAATAAAAACTATATGAGAAAAATCTTACCTTGAACATTATATTGGGTGAACATCTATTAACCTCATGAATAGTTTTTCTAAATATGTTATTAACATATAAAATAACTGTATTAATATTTATGATATCATATATTATCATTTAATTACATCTTAATTCCAATTTTCAAACAATGATTCATTATTTTCAATTTTCTGGTGTTAATTTATTTATTTCTTTTATGCATATTTCTTCTGAAATATCCATTTCTTATTAATATTTTGTTTTTTTATCATATTTTTAATAATAATAATGAAATAATTATCATATTTATGGAAAAAAATAATTTTATAACAAATCATGTATGATGGTTATGAAAAATTAACTAGCATTATGATCCGGTAGACGGCAGGACATACATATGCATTAGTAACAATTCCATTTTTCAATGATCATTATAGAAATGTGGTAAGTAATATCTCATCCTTAAATAATCGTAATTATATCATAAATACCATAATATATACTTATATATACTTATATATATTATTTTTGTGATGTGGAGATGAAAAAACAAATCACATTCCTGTAAGGTGGTGGTAATAAACATGTCCACAAACACCATTATCAAATTTTCAATGACTGAAAGCGTAAAAAATTAAATCATATATTATATATATAGAAACATAAATATTTCATTAATATCATAATTATTTCATTTAGATCACATATATTCATTATATTTACCCTTATTACCTTACATATAATATGCTAGTGAAAAATGAATCACATCATTTTGCAAGTATGTAGTCCATTGTAAATGTGATTGAAAATATCATATACCATATAGAATGGAATGTAAAAAATTATTATATGAAATAATTACTTAAGATGTATAATTATATTTTAAATTCCATTTATATACATTATATTCGACATCATACCAAAACATGAGAGGTGGTAATAGAAAAATTAAAGACATCAGTTTGTGATGATGTAGTCTAATGTACCAATGAATGAATATTTCATAACACATTTTATGGATGTTTATATGGTTTTTGGAATTTATTTTATTACAAAAAAAATTCCAATATATTTGAAATACACTTAAGTTAATATATCATCATGGTTTAAGAATTGTTTATTTAGGAATAGAAATAAATAAATTAAAGATGGCCATTTTAGAACATTGAAATTTCATTAGGTATCCATATTAGGTTTGAACTAAATACAAAAAATATTTTATTCATACCAAATATAATGATTCTAAGATGAGGATAGGTAACCTAATTAGTGATTTGAAAAGAACCTGGTTGATACATTTGGATTGAGTGGTGCGGATAAGTAAGGGGAATGAGTTCTTAATAATAATTGAGGGTGAGTGGCATTTGTTTAAATACCAAAAATATTCACTATTATGAGGTCAGTATTTCATGAAGTGGATGAAATATTGATAATTAATGGGGTGTAGGTTTGATATGGTCAAGAAAGACCTCCACCATATTATAAAACCCATTTTTAAACGTTTTGTTCCTTATCTTCTATGTTTCCAAATTTTTAACATTTTCATTTTTCATTATAGTAACTCGTTTTCTAACCTTGGTAATCTATCCCCGTTTTAAATAAAAAAATTCAAATAAGGGATTTTATATTTTATGGATTGATTCAGTAGCATATCTCATTTTGTAGGATTAAATTTTACTAGTCATAGAGCCCAAACAGGGTCACAGATAAAATGTTATGGTTGTTTGAATTAAAGATTCCAAAATGGTTTGAAAAGAACCCATTCATGGAGATCCCTTTCATTGAGATCTCTTTCATGAAGTTTCAATAAAAAAGGGGAATTCACGGGCGTAAATCTCCATAATTAATGTTCACGGATATCCCATGACACCTACATGAAGACTTAATGGTAATCCGTCATGAAATTTAATTCAGATTCTTTGAGGCCCTTATATTATAAAAGTTTATATAGCTTCATGAGGACCTATATTCTTTAAGAATACCACATCCTATAAATACACCTATCATTGCTACATTATGAGGAGTATACAATACTGAACTATGAAATCATGCTCTCAGTTTGGGAAGCTATATTGAGCTTCATGAAATAGAGTACCTCATTTCTCTATGGGTAAATCCTTTAAGAATATGTGTGCCCCATGGCGATCTGATTTCACAAAGCAATAAATATTAAAATAATAGTGTTTTCCACACCCATTTGGATCCCTCCATTTAATAAGTCTTATCACCTTTGTGTGACCCTCAGTTTTGTAAAGCATGATCCTTCTTGAGACCCTAAGCTCTATAAAGTTGGGTCCCTTACAAGACCTCGAGCTCTACGAAGCCTGATCCTTCGTGAGACCCTGAGCTCTATGAATCCCTATCCATCACAAGACCTATATCCTTCATGAATATACTACCTTATTTCCCACAGGTCCATACTGTAGGTCATGCATCCCCACACCACCGCTCGGGATCACTGTTGATCTGTGATACTGACCCTCTGGCCTGGTACCTTTTCTACCATCACAGAGTTTCATACAAGATGGAGAGTCACATCATAAAATTTTTAGACAGGTTCAATGAAATTCCAGGTTTTCCATCATATAACCTCAAAATCCACCCCGGAATAACATGAATCTAGATACTCATCTAGAATCATTAATATTCTTTTAGTCTACCTACTCCTCTGGGTCAATTTCTTGTGGTGTAATTTGAGCTTCTCATCGTAGATTCACATGGTACCCTGATTTGAAACACTCCCTATGACAAATATAACCCCCCCCCACATGTTGTAATTTTAGGTTGAACCAAAAGGTACTCTCTTGTGTTAGTCCCACACCATCTATTTCTAAGAAGCATCATCTCATAGTCCTCACAATATGAATTTAAACAATATCATACCCTATAACTCACAAATATGATGACTTATGTGTCAAGAATAAGATTCTTGATTTAATGATAATGATAATACATTTAGTAGTCCTCACTACCTGATTTTAAACTGTAGAATACACTATTATTCATGAATAGGATTCTTCATGCATCAATCATAATATTACATTTGTAATGATCATGAGAAGACATTCCATAGTCATTACTACATGATTTTAAACTGCAGTATACCTTATATTAAAAACATGATATGCCTCATGTGAAAATCATTAGATGCCTCATGTGAAAAAAAATTAGATTCCTGATTTTAAAAACATGCGATTTTTTATTTTTCCCCTGTGGGATTCCAAATAGTACTCAATACATGTCTTTAAACTCTTTCATGCACTTTCATTCATGAATAGGATGCATTCCCTCATGACCTGGCATCAGGAAAGCATAATGGGCACCTCAATTAACAAATCCCACAGACCAAGACCTTTTAGATGATATAATACATTAATATTAACTCATGAACATAACATGCAATTTTCTCATAACCTTCCATGTTGAATTCATAATATGTAGCTTAGTGCATAGTATACAACCATCATGTCCATTCATATTATGTTAAATTGTAATATTAATCCATGAAATGTACATGGATTCCCACCTAAACCGACATGCTGAAGAAATAATGGGAACATTAATCTATAATCCCCACACACCACGTCATTCCACATGTAATTAAACTGTAATCTTACCTTATTCAAAGAACATGGAATGACATCATGACCATACATGAGGAAGGAATAACGGGCTTCTCCGATCATATTCCACAACCTCCACATCCTTTCGTATTATATTAAAATATAATCCTACTCTATTCAATGTACATGGGATACCCTCATGACATTATATGAGGAAGGCACAATGGGATTATCCGTTCATAGTTTACGACCACCACATCCTTTCATATGAAAATAAACTGTAATCATTCTCTATGAAATTTACTAGGGATTCCCTCATGACTTAACATGTGGAATATATAATAGGATGATTCCATGCATAATCCCATCACTGAAACACAATTTACTTGATGTTAAATTGTAATATTACTCCATGAAATTGACATTGGAATCCCTATTAACTTGACATAAGGAAGACATAATGGGCATATTCCACATATAATCCCCAACCAAATTTTATTTTTCTCTTAGAAGAACATAGAAAGATCCCATGCATAAGTCCAAACCATTACAACCAAGAGATGTTTTCATGAAAATTTAAAACTCAATGCATAAGCCACATACAATCCCTCCTCGAATATCCTTTCATGATATGAGTGTTATAACTACATGAAGTTAAATTTCATGGTTCTATCTTATCACTGACCTTAAACTAAGTAATATAAATATGCAGGTTTTTGATCTCTTTCCTATAAATTGGGTACATAGAATGCCTCCATGAAGATAAATCTTAAACATAGTAAACTCATGGTGTTCCCAATTATGCGATTTACTTCTCTGATTAGCCTCCACCATGAATTTTGATTTACAAATCTGGATCCACCTTCATGGTGTGTCCTGATCAACAATCTCAGGTTCACTTCTATGGGGTGTTCGGATCAAATTGTAAACCACCTAGGTGTGATAAATTCCCTCTAAGGGACACACATCCCTGAATTAACTCTATGGGACATTCTGATCCACAAATCTGCATCCACTTCAATGGGGTGTTCTAATCCACAATCTCAGGTCCAAAACCAAAGGGTAATGTGATCCATTAGTAATTTATCCATGTGTGACATCTTCCCTCTTTGGTACACACTTCATACATCCTCCTCCATGGGGTGTTTTGTTCCATCCATCTTTTCCTTATTATATAATAATCCTATGAATGTATATACAAGATACTAATATTACATCCTGCTCCAAAATACCTACCAATTGATTTATACGTGGGATTCCTAAGGTAGAATTCCATTGAATACATACATATATGGCATAAACTACCTTGTGGTCAATATAATATGCTTTAGATTTTGTACCTATGATGCGTTATATGACATAAGACTAACTTTAATAGTATAAGTCCACCTCTAGTATCTATATCCTCATGAACGAAAGGGAATTCCTTAGGTTCTATACACACAGTGTCTTATATGAGATTCCATCTCAAGAGGAATAATTATATGTGCCCAACACACCCCATATACAGTTAGTCCAAGACATGCTTGATTTTACCATCTACTCTATAAAAAATTTATTTTCCTTCTAAATTGAGCCAATACAATTAACAATAGTCTACAAAGAGATGGAACAATGAATGAGATTCGAAAACATGAATAACATCTATGATGGAGACCAACAATAGGTAACGGGTTCTAAGACAGGATCCATGGAAGGAGTAAGTGACATCCCATATCTCATTTCGATCAAGGATATAAC
The DNA here is from genome assembly GCA_963277665.1 of Viscum album. Taxonomy (NCBI): domain Eukaryota; kingdom Viridiplantae; phylum Streptophyta; class Magnoliopsida; order Santalales; family Viscaceae; genus Viscum; species Viscum album. The sequence continues at coordinate 1,343,747,970 of OY728123.1, forward strand.
ATCACCATACATGGTGGTATAGGCATCTCTCTGTGGGAAAACAGGAATATGGGGATTGAAATGTGTTTCACTATGATAATGTGTGCCCCGACAGTGAAAGTGTCAGAAAAATATATACAATAGTATGTTATTTAATTTTGGTAATTGAAAAATATATAATGTTTTCATAGAAATACTGAATGATTTTTAATTATTTTATAGATATTCTGAATCATCAATAGTTAATTTTAATTATCCTTTCATGAAAATTTTATAATGATTTTTTTCGTAAGAATTCAAGTTTAGGCACATCAAATAACAAACTAAAGATGAAATTTTTCTTATGAAATGGAAAGAAATTTCATAAGTGAATTTCATGTTTTTTCTCTATTGATAGTAAAAGATCCTATCAATGTTAAGAAAAATATATATAAGTAAAAAATATTCTTTTACCTTCATTTCTGATGAATGTATGGCCTTTCATCTCTCACATATTGATGGTTTTTTTCATTAACTTTCTCATGAGAAAATTATCCATCACTCTTTATTAGTTCTTATATTGTATGTTTCTTATCTGTGTCTGTATTTTATCATCCCATAAGTTTCTACTTACCATGGAACCTTATTATGTGTTATTTCGTGTAGCTTTGATGTTTTATGATCCCACATTTCAAAATATATTTTAGTATCTCTCGGAATGATGTGGGTTTTCAAAAAAGGTATTTTCAAAAAATTAAACCATAGATGAACGAGATAAAATTTCAAGGGTATAATCTAATTTGGGGGTGGGGTATAACGTTACATTCTATAAATTTAGTATAAAAGAATAAAAAGATTGATAGATTTTTTAAAACACAAAACTGAGTATTGAGATAATTGATATACAATATAAAAATATTATTATTAATATGTGATCATTACAATTTTTTTAAATTGGAGGGTATTAATATTTGTAACTTCATTATAAAATATTTATAAAATTTTTTACACAATAAAATTGTATTTGTAAATTATTTTAAAATAAGCATTCAATTTTTAGTGAAGTTGTTTTGTTCTTCAAAAATGAATTCTCTTCAAAATAATTTAATTGAATTTTTGGAAGAAATTTTTAATTAGTTTGAAGATAATCAGAAGTTTTATTTCCTAATAATAACACTATTTTTGATATCATCATATCGAAATTAATTTAGTCTAAAATTTGAAAAAAAAAAATGAAATGATGGATTTTTCAGTGAATAGTGAAAAATAATGATATTTTCTAATACTCTCATTTATTTTCATTAAATTTAGTCATTTAAAAATAATATTATATTTTTTATTTTCACTAAATGTGAAATATGATTCATTTATGTTTTAATAATTTAGTTAATTCATCTTTAATAAACTATATTGTTGATTTTGATATAAGTTGATTTCTATAATTAAAAACACATTTATCTAAAAACTACTATCAGTTATGTTATGCACATTTATATAGAAATTGATATCTACTAAATATATATATTTAATCATAAAAAATTGATATCACATTTTAAATTAGGATGTACAATTTTGGTAAATATTCCTCTTTTGGTTTTTCTCATTATGAATAGTTAACTTAGAAAATATGTGTCACCTTGGTAAGGGTGATATTAGTAAATATTAGTAAGAACTATGATTTCATGCCTGAAAATATGCCCAAATATTGCTTTTATTTAATTTTCTAAGATTAATTCAATATTAGGCATTCAAAATTTGAATATATGGAAATTTATCCAATTTTCATAGATAATATCATTTATACTATATAATTTATTGAAAAATAAAAATGGGAAATATCATTCTTTTAAATTTATTTTATACATTCACATATGGTTAGATAAAATAATTGACTGAATATTAAATTTTAATTTGATCATATTTAAATTATATTTATGATGGTAATTTATTTATAATTTTTAATGAATATATAATAACATTAAATGAATATAGAAAATTGATATAATTCTTGGGAAAGAATTATAAAAAATAAAGTAAATGACTTTAGAAAAAATAAATGTAATATTATTAGATTAATTATGGTTTAAAAAAATTATTATTAATAATATTGTATAATTTATTTTTTAGTAGTTATAATTTGAATTTCATTATCATCTTAGTTCATTTAAATCAAATTTAATTGAGTTTAAAAAATTAAATTAATAATGTTTTAAGTTGTTATTAAATTATTTAAAAATCATAAAAATATTTAAATTTTACATGTAGGATGATATATCATATAATATTTTCTCTATTGGAAATTTATGAAAAAAATATTAAGTTATAATTATAATTACAACCCTATATGATTGAAAATGTCGGTACTGTATTTATGGATAAAATTGGTTATACAATGGAAAAAAAAGATAAGGTTTAAAATGATATTTGATAAAATATAACTTGTTTAGATTATTATATTAACATAATACCTATTTATATTCTAATATATTTCATTTTTGAATAGTTCTACACAAGTTAGAAACATATTATTTTATTATATTTCATGAATATCCAAAAGTTCCCCTTACCTCTCTTATAAAAGGACTCCCCTCCAATCTATTATTTATAGAAAATTAAGTGTCACGACCCATCCTCGTGGCCCGTGCCGTGACTACCCCAAGCCCGCCTTCCATTGGCCAGGGGCTGGTGACTAGAACCAAATGCATAAATCCCGATAAAAGGGAAGGCATTGCCTTTATATAAGAAAATAAACACCATAGATTACTCAAGCTGAAGTAAACAATAAGTAAACTGAGTACCAAAGTAAGTTATGGAAAGTAAATGGGCCAGTATACAAACCCAACTGAAAGTACAGTACAACTGAGAAAAGAATGTACAACAGATGAAAAAGTAAGCAGCGACCACCAAGACGTCCTCTAGAACTCCCAACTGAAGGGTGAGTACAGATAGTCTCGTCAGCTCCTCGAGTCCGGCCGTCCACTCTGTGTATGTCCCGCCTGATAGTCCACCTTCGGGTACCGTCCCGCTCCTCAGGCCTCATCCACGATCAGCGATGTCTGTCGTCTACAACCAACACAACGTAGTGAGGGATTAGCCCGTGTAGGGGTGAGTATACGATACTCAGTAGGGACCCCGAGTATAAGGCCCCGGCCAAAAACATTACTTATTATTGAATTAAATGAATATTTACATTGCGGATCTTTTTAGGTTTAGAGTTTTAGATAATTAGGACATAACTATTACATCTCAAAGATTAAAAAGTATACACTTCTACTAATTTTCGATAAAATAAAAACTCTTAAAAAGAAACATGTCTAGTTCCATGTTTTAGATAGAATATCTTTCCTTGATCCCATCCTTGACCCTATTCATCTTTAAGTCCTGTGGAAAACATTTCAAAAACTTGGGATGAGGATAAAAAGCCCAGTAAAGGATACACAAAGAAGGAAAACTGTTAGTTTTTCAAAACTACAAGTAAATCAGGAATACTTTACCAAAGTAATACTTTTCAACCTTATGAAGTAGTAAAAACTCTTCACTAACTAAAAGACCATTACTTAACCTTTTGTAACCAAACGATTACCATAAAACCCAAATAAAGAACACATAACATATAAAGGTAACTTGGGATATAAACATACTTAAATGGAATAACCATATGGCCGAATTCCACACATAATTAATGGAATAGCCGTACGGACGACTACCATACCCAATACATTGGAGGTTATAACGTAACCACCCGTCCCGGTATTCACGGCACCACTTGTCATATGGTTTATCACGTAACCACCCGAAAAATGTCCAAGTACCATTACAAATTCATAATACATAAAACAAATATAAATGAAAGAAAACATTTCCATATTTCAATAATAATATATTGACTTAACAAATCCATTATCAAAACCATTTTCAATACAAAAATACATAAAAGAGTATATGGTATTTATTTACTTTAAAAAATATTACAGCTAGTTGAGGAAGCCAAAGATCAAATAATACTCGCGGCGGCGTAAAGGTCGTTGTCACCCCATACATTAAAAGAAACATACTTTTTGTCATTTATTAAAATGATTCATATAAAAAAGATTCCTTTTGAATAAAAGTAAAAGTCAAAGGGGTTTATACAGTGTATAAATAAATATTTGTTTAAACAAAATATGCCTCAATGAAAAGAGATTGAGACGAAGTCCCTTACAAAGACGGTATGCTTAGATTAAGGTTAAATCGATTACATAATTATGTGTGACAAATGAATACACCAAATATAAGTGGATATTAAGTCTAAAACAATCAGAGTTCATTCACACATATTCATGGAAAAAAAACCAATGATATAGATATTTAACTCAATGAAATGAGATTGAGTAATGATTTCCGATACATGTTCGTCTAAATGACATAAGAATTTATCAATGAGATGATTATGTGTAGAAATAGTATATCCACACAAAGGTTTGTAGAAAATAAAACATAGAGATTCCACACATAATCTTGGCATAATAAAATCAAGAAGTAGAGGTTTAACCCAAAGAATTGAAAGTGGGTTAAGAAGTTCCCTTACAGAAATTCGACAGCCTAACCGTGTCACTTCAAAATTCATAAAATGAGTTGATGAGAGATAAAAGGGTATCTCATCACTTGGACATAAAATTTGCATCAATAAGGATATAGAATAACATATCCCAACATAATAGTATGTGAATTAAAAGACATAACAAAATAAGTCTTTTAAAAAGAGGAGGGTGAAAGGTTCCCTTACCGACTTGGGTAACTTTTGAAACGTACACCCCATTGAAGAAGGGTCCTACAATGAATATGTAAATACCCATAAATGAAATTATATTACACAAAGAGTATAATACTAAAAGGTAAATATGCCACTCAATGTAAATGGTGTCAAATGTAGCATAAATCTCACGGTACTAAAAGTGAGATGAACAATCGCTTACGAAAACTCGGCAGCCTAACAGCGCCACTTAAAACTTCCAAAAATGAATTGATGAGATAAAATAGAGTCTCTCATCATATTAAAATAAAATTTAAATCAATAGGAATATAAAATAACATCCCCTATAATAACAAATAGGAGCTTAAAAGAAGTAAAATATAGGAGAGTACTTAAAACAAGAGAGAGGTTAGATCTCTTACGAAAATTCGACAGCCTAACGGCGCCACTCAAAACTTCCAAAATGGATTGATGAGAGAAAATAGGGTCTCTCATCATATGAAAATAAAACGTACAGTAGGATTAATATAAAATAAAATCCCAACCATAATAAAAATGAGCTTAAAAGTAATGACATAAAAGAGTGTACTTAAAAAGAAAGAAAGGAGTAGGATCCCTTACCTCGTGTCTGACATGACTCGATCGTTCTTTAATCTCCTAAATAATAAATTTTGGTCAATTTATAATTTCATAAGGACCTAATTTAAAGATTATTATTCAGTTAATATCACATATTATAATGTTATAATAATTGGTTAATAAAGTGAGTTTATATCAGACGTTTTTGTTGATGTTCGGTACATGGGTAAAAATCAAACTTGTTGGAAAAGAATTTTCCATGTAGTTATAGGTACATCATATCCAGAATATTATTAATGTTTTAAATATCATATATATCCAGTATATATTCATTTTATAATATTCCATATCATTTGGAGATAAAAAAACTAAAAGCACCGTTCATGGAGATGGTAGGTTGTACGTACGCATGAACGCTACTTTCATTTTTTGTCATATTAATGGAATTAAAACAAAATGAGATATATATAATATATAATTACATAATTATATACATAATTTAGATGTAATATATTACATATATATCCATTATATATATGTACTTATAATATTACATAACATTTGGAGATAAGAAATGAAATGTACCGTTCATGGAGACGGTAAGCCGTACGTATTCATGAACGCTACTTTCATTTCTTTGTCATATTAATGGAACTAAAAAAATAATTGAGTGATATATATATTATAATTCCAGTATAATATATATGTTATATAGGTCACATATGTTCTTTAATCTCATTCTTTATACATTCCATTTATTTCATTAACGAGTCACATCACTTGAGGGGGCGGTAGTCCACACTTCCTCGTATGAAATTATCGCATTTGCACAACATGAAAAGCATAAATGCATGTTTTAAATATAAAATTCATAAGCATATAGAAAACATAAATACCATATATATCATATATAAAATATAGTGACATCATATATAAAATATAGTGACATCATAATGGCCACCATGAAAGGTGTTAAGAGAATATTGAACAATCATCATTTTGTGAGGCAGAAATTCGCCATCCATAGATACAGTATGTTCTTTAACCATTAGAAGAGTGTGTGTGTCTATGTAGCTAGAATAAATCACATAACAACATCCTAGTATATTGAAGATACTATTTTGTTTACAAATTAAAGGAATAAAAAAAGTTTAGAGGGTTGGAGAAGCAAAATAAAATATAAGAACAGAAGAGAGGACACTACCTTTAAATCGGGTAACTCTCTTTGATTTGAGCTCAAAGGCTTCCTTGGAAAGGATTATGCCCAAATTGAGGATCCAATTATTAAGATAGGGATGTGGAGAGATTAAATGGGCCAGGGTTGTCCGAGCCAAAGGCTTTTGTGGTGTGGTTAAGGTGGTAGAGGTGGGGGCCTATTATAAGAGGAGAGGAGGGGCACTCTTGGAAAGTTATAAAATATTAGTTTATTATATAATGCATTTCGGATTTTAAAGGTCCCAAAAGGATATATTTTGAGGATAAGGTGATAATGTTTCAAAATGAACCCATCCAATAGGTTTTTGACAAGTGTAGGTCTTAGATGATACATTATCTTTTCATTTTATTTAAATCGTTAAATAATGAAGTAATCACTATATCATCATGGTATCATAAATAATTTAATTTATTTAATGTCTAAAAATTATAAAAAAAATATCACGGTGTAGTAAAGCTTTTTATCTTTCTAATTAATGTTTATAGTCAAATATATGACTTGTATAACCCCATGTAAAAATTGTTTTAGTAAAACAACACAAGTTTGTGACATTTTAATTTTAACATTAAATAAAAAGGTATTAATGTCATTTTCCAACCAAAGTGGCTCCATGGGGTCCCCAAGTTGACCCATGGATTTTCTTGGTCGTCCATGACTCATCCAATTAGTTTAGGACTTGTTTCTAGGTCATTTCATATTATTAAAACCTTATTTTTACCTTAAACTACACTAATTACCTCTAATCGCGATTAAAACTTAAAAGTTACTATTCACAAAAAAATTATTTTAATCCCATTGAACCACATTTTACATCCTAAATACAACCATGTTTGTTGTATTTTTGAAAATCAAATCACAGAAGTGGTAAAGTTTCATTTAAACGAAAAATCAGTTTTTAAACTACCACTTAGTGGTTTCACTGTTCATCTAAAATTGATGTTTTTTAGAAAAAAACCAAGAATTAACCCTAAGATATATTTGATATTTCGAATTAAAAAATGATGTCTATTTTTCAAAATTCAAAACATATAAGTTGCATTAATTAATTTAATAATTAATTCTCACTGTCAAAATAAATAGCGTGTTTTTAAGAAACAATATCTATTAAAATATTGACACTAGTTTAAGTCCAATTTCAAAGTGAAATTAATTCCAATGACCACTATTGGATTAAATGGTAAAAAAATATATTCTAATTTCTCTTTAAAACCAATTCAAAAGATAATCTAATCATACAAATAAATTAGATTAAAAAGAGGCTTTGGAATTAAAATACAATATTTTTCACTATTCATTAAAAATGAACTTTATCGGAAAAATACCAAAAAATTTACAGAAGGAAAATTTTGATGTCCCGATTCTAAAAAAGAATTTTATTTTCTCAAATATAACACATAAAATTGTAAAAAGTGGATTTAAAAGAGGTTCTCCATCAGAAGGTGGTTAATCGACCTTTTAAAGAATATTAGAATGTTTACGCTTAAAATTGGATTCATTCACATTTTTAATCCACTAACATTTATTGTAAAAAGTAAAAATATTTGACAAACATATATAATCATTTTTTAGTTAGGTCTGTTCATTCCCCCCATTATAATGGCTAGGCGTTAACAACAATTTAAAATAATATTATTTTATTATTAGAGTCCAACGTAAGATTCCCAAGAAACTCATTGTTGCGTATTGGGTACGCCATCGAGCATAGCGCCCCATTTAAAGTTATATTAATATTTTATTCACAAATATGGATAAATGTGAAAATGTCATATTCTATATTTACCTGGGGTGTTACATCCTTCCCCCCTTTTGGGAATTGCGTCCTCGCAATTTTAAAATTGGTCTTGGAAACATCATTGAAAATCCCACATCGGAATAAGAGTCAGTAAAACAATAACTTTAAAATAAAGAAATATAAGTACAAAGGTCACCCGAGTTAACCCATACTAGGATTCTATATAGGAAAACATGGATATGGAGGAAAACAACAAAGGGTCATGTTCTGATGGAGAGTGATAGTAAACATGTCTAGGAGAAAGTTAACCATAAGAAAATCACAAACTTGTGGTGGTTTAAATGGTATTCGATTCCCCAGTAGGAAAAGTTAACAGAGAACATTTTTGTTTTAATTTACTCTTCATTGAGGAATTTATTTTTGAGCTTAAATAAATCATAATGAAACATACTTACTTGTCACGTAGACTTTCAACTTTTACTAGATTCCTTAATCAAACTCATATTTTCTCCAAAATACGAGTATTTAGGAAGACTTGTTCGCATTTAGATTACTATAATCAACTTCTTGAGAATCACCTAATCCACAAAAGAGAACTATATATTTCCCATGTCTTTAGACAAAATACAAAACCAGAACTAAAAAGTATAGTACAAGATCAGATAATCCAGAAAAGGATAACCCTTTACAAAAAAAATCTATTCTTAATCTCCAAAAATTTTCCAATAAAACCCAAAGTTCAACGAAGACCATAAGTAAACCAAACTAAGATTGAAACCCAAATATTTGAAGGATTTAATCACATAGTCTTCCAAGTTAAATCGTATTATTTATCTCTAAACAACATCAGTTGCTCTTAAAGTCTCGTATTGAAAAGTAAGTAACCTAATCACATATCCTCGATGATAGGTCAAACATTTCTATAGATAACCCAAAAAAATCTTACTCTTGATTCCTAGAATAATCTAACTAAAAAGAATTAGTCAAACTAACCAGGGACTTCACGTAGTCCAGTGGTAGGCGATAAATACCAGTCGCACTTTGGTTGTGGTTTCGATTCCTGCAGCTTTGTCCGACGCGACGGGTTGTCACACGGTCTGCGTGTTGTCCTTTTTCCAAAACTATATAATTCTTATAACATTCCCCAAAACGAGATAAAATCTTCAAAAATAATCATAACATATTTTAACATCATGTTTACCTCATGCCTTTCATTTTACATCATAATATATAATAACCTATAATTACCTCAAATGTAAGGATCATATAAACCATAATGGTTACATTTATAATTATTACCTGAACATCCACATCGATTGGTCATCTCGTACATGATGCATTACAAAACATACCAAGGTACAAGTGGTTGATCATGACTCCTTTATAGTTGGTTTAGCACAACCACGAGATTCCTCATTGAATCCCCCATTTCATCCAGTCTCTTAATCAGAGAACCACCACAGTTTCCATCAAACCCACTGTCACTTTGGTTCCTGCTTGATCCATCCATTTACTAAAAGCAGAAATGATAGTGTGCTTATATCAACAAAATCATCATGTACTAATGAGGAAGATAAACACTAAGATATAATTACTCATTCACTTTATCAAAAAACTACGACTCTTTCTAAAATCCTAGCCATTATGGTAATGTCAATTATTCTTATAGAATACCCTAACCTCTAAAGTTATCTAAACCAACCTTTGATACCAACTATAAGGCCCCGACCTTAAACATTACTTATTATTGAATTAAATGAATAATTCACATTGAGGATCTTTTCAGGTTTAGAGTTTTATAGAATTAGGACATAACTATTACATCTCAAATATTACAAAGTATACACTTCTAGTAATTTTCGATAAAATAAAAACTCTTAAAAAGAAACATGTAAATTTCCATGTTTTAGATAGCATGTCTTTCCTTGATCCCATCCTTGACATTGTTCATCTTTAAGTCCTATGGAAAACATTTCAAAAACATGGGATGAGCATAAAAAGCACATTAAAGGATACACAAAGAAGGAAAACTGTTAGTTTTTCAAAATAACAAGTAAACCATTAATACATTACCAAAGTAATACTTTTCACCATTATGAAGTAGTAAAAACTATTCACTGACTAAAAGACCATTACTTACCCTTTTGTAACCAAACTATTTCCATAAAAACCATATAAAGGACACATAACATATAAAGGTAACTTGGGACATAAACATATTTAAAAGGAATAACCATACGGTCGACTTCGATACATACTTAATAGAATAGCCATACGGCCAACTTCCATACCTAATGCATTGCAGGTTATAATGTAACCACCCGTCCTGGTATTCACAGCACCACCCGTCATATGGTTTATCACGTAACCACCCGAAAAATATCTAAGTACCATTACAAAATCAAAATAATTAAAACAATTATAAATGAAAGAAAAAATTTCCATATTTCAATCACAATATATTGACTTAACAAATCCATTATGAAAACCATTTTCAATACCAAAATACATAAAAAAGTATATGTTATTTATTTACTTTTAAAAAATATTACGGCTTGTTGAGGAAGACAAAGATCAAATAATACTCGCGGCGGCGGAAAGGTCTTTGTCACCGCGTACGTTAAAAGAAACATACTTTTTGTCGTTTAGTAAAATGATTCATATAAAAAATATTCCTTTTGAATAAAAGTAAAAGTAAAAGGGGTTTATACACTGTGTAATGAATGTTGTGTTAAACAAAATATTCCTCAATTAAAAGAGATTGAGACGAAGTCCCTTTCAAAGACGGTATCCTTAGATTAAGGATAAATCAATTACATAATTATGTGTGACAAACTAATACACCAAATATAAGTTGATATTAAGTGTAAAACAATCAGAGTTCATTCACACATATTCTTGGAAAAACAAAACCAATGACATAGATATTTAACTCAATGAAATGAGATTGAGTTATGATTTCCGATACAAGTTCGTGTAAATGACATAAGATTTTATCAATGAGATGATTATTTGTAGAAATAGTACATCCACACAATGTTTTGTGGAAACTAAAACATAGATATTCTACACATAATCTTGGCATAATAAAATCAAGAAGTAGAGGTTTAACCCAAAGAATTGAAAGTTGGTTAAGAAGTTCCCTTACAGAAATTCGACAGCCTAACGGCGTCACTTCAAAATTCGTAAAATGAGTTTATGAGAGATAAAAAGGGTATCTCATCACTTGGACATAAAATTACATCAATAAGGATATAGAAGAACATATCCCAACATAATAGTATGTGAATTAAAAGACATAACAAAAGAAGTCTTTTAAAAAGAGGAGGGTGAAAGGTTCCTTTACCGACTTGGGTAACTTTAGAAATGTACACCCCATTGAAGAAGGTTCATACACTGAATATGTAAATACCCATAAATAAAATTATATTACCCAAATAGTATAATAATGGGAAGTACATATGCCACTCAAAGTAAATGGTGGAAAATGTAGCATAAATCTCACAGGACTAAAAGTGAGATGAACAATCCCTTACGAAAACTCAGTAGCCTAATGGCACCACTTAAAACTTCCAAAAACGGATTGATGAGATCAAATAGAGTCTCTAATCATATTAAAATAAAATTTACAGAATGAGGAATATAAAAGAACATCCCCCATAATAAAAAATATGAGCTTAAATGAAGTGACATATAGGAGAGTACTTAAAAAGAAAGAGAGAGGTTAGATCTCTTACAAAAATTCGGCAGCCTAACGGTGCCACTCAAAACTTCCAAAATGGATTGATGATAGAAAATAGGGTCTCTAATCCTATGAACATAAAAATTAAATTAGGAGTAATATAAAATAACATCCCAATCATAAGAAATATGAGCTTAAAATGAATGACATATAAGAGTGTACTTAAAAAGAAAGAGAGGAGTAGGATCCCTTACCTCATGTCCGACATGACTCGATCGTTCATTAATCTCCTGAATAATAAAATTTAGTCAATTTATAATTTCTTAAGGACATACTTTAAATATTATTATTCAGTTAATATCAAATACTATAATGTTAAAATAATTGGTTAATAATGTGAGTTCATATCAGATGTTTTTGTCGATGTTCGGTACATGAGTAAAAATCGAACTTGTTGGAAAAGAATTTTCCATGTACTTATAGGTACATCATATCCAGAATATTATTGATGTTTTAAATATCATATATATCCAGTATATTTTAATTTTATACTATTACATATCATTTTGAGATAAAAAATTAAAAGCACCGTTCATGGAGACGGTAGGCCGTACGTACCCATGAACGCTACATTCATTTTTTGTCATATTAATTGAATTAAAAAATGAGAGATATATAAATTAAAATTCCAGAATTATATCCATCATTTAGATTTAATATATTACATATATATCCATTATATTTATGTACTTATAATAGTACATAACATTTGGAGATAAGAAATGAAATGTACCATTCATGGAGACGGTAAGCTGTACGTACACATGGACGCTACTTTCATTTCTTTTTCATATTAATGGAATTAAAAATAATTGAGATATATATATATATATTATAATTTCAGTATAATATATATTTTATATAGGTCACATATGATCATTAATTTCATTTTTTATACATTCCATGTATTGCATGAACGAGTCACATCACATGAGGGGGCAGTAGTCCACACTTCCTCGTATGAAATTATCGCATTTGCACAACATGAAAAACATAAATTCATGTTTTAAATATAAAATTAAGAAGCATATAGAAAACATAAGTACCATATATATCATATATAAAATATAGTGACATCATAATGGCCACCATGAAAGGTGTTAAGAGAATATTGAACAACCATCGTTTCGTGAGGTAGAAATTCACCATCCACAGAAACAGTATGTTCTGTAACCATTAGACGAAGGTGTGTGTAAGTGTAGCTCGAATCCATCACATAACAACATCCTAGTATATTTAAGATACTGGTTTTGTTACAAAATAAAGGAATAAAAAGATTTTAGAGGGTTGGAGAATCAAAATAAAACATAAGAACAGAAGGGAGGACACTACCTTTAAATCGGGTAACTCTATTTGATTTGAGCTCAAAGGCTTCGTTGGAAAGTATTATGCCCAAAGTGAGGCTTTAATTATGAATAGAGGGATTTTGAGAGATGCAATGGGCAGGTTTTGGCTGATCCAAAGGCTTGAGAGGTGTGGGTAAGGTGGTAGAGGTGGGGGCGTTTTATAAGAGGAGAGGAGGGGCACTCTTGGAGAGTTATAAAATATTACTTTATTGTATAATTATTTTAGGATTTTAAAGGTCCCAAAAGGATATATTTATAGGATAAGTTAATAAGGGTTCGAAATCCACCCATAAAATATGTTTGTGACATGTGTAGGGCTTATATTTTACATTATCGTTTCATTTTATTTAAATCATTAAATAATGAGGTAATCGCTGCATCATCATGGTGTCATAAATAATTTAATTTATTTAATGTCTAAAAATTATTAAAAAAATATCATGATGTAGGAAATATTTTTATATTTCTAATGAATATTTATAGTCAAAAATATGACTTGTATAACCCCATGTAACAATTGTTTTAGTAAATAACACATGTTTGTGACATTTTAATTTTAACTTTAAATAAAAAGGTATTAATGTCATTTTCCAACCAAAGTGGCTCCATGGGGTCTCCAAGTTGACCCATGGATTGTCTTGGTCGGCCATGACTCATAAAATGAGGGTAGGACATGTGTCTAGGTCATTTCATACTATTAAAACATTATTTTTACCTTAAACTACACTAATTACCTCTAATCGCGATTAAAACTTAAAAGTCACTATTCACCAAAAAATTCTTTTAATCCCATTGAACCACATTTTACATCTTAATGAAAACCAGGTATGTTGGATTTTTGAAAATCAAATAACAGAAGTGGTAAAGTTTCATTTAAACGAAAAATCAGTTTTTAAACTACCACTTAGTGGTTTCACTATTCATCTAAAATTGAAGTTTTTCAGAAAAAAAACCCAAAATTCACCCTAAGCTATATTTGATATTCCGAATTAAAAAATGATCTATATTTTAAAAAATTCAAAACATATAAGTTGCATTAATTAAATTTATAATTAATTCTCGTTGTCCAAACAAATAGCATGTTTTTAAGAAACAATATCTATTAAAAGATTGACACTAGTTTAAGTCCAATTTCAAAGTGAAATTAATTCCAATGAACACTATTGGATTAAATGGTAAATAATATATTCTAATTTAACTTTAAAACCAATTCAAAAGATAATATAATCATATAAATAAATTAGATTAAAAAGTGTTTTGAATTAAAATACAACATTTTTCACTATTCATTAAAAAAATGAACTTTATCGGAAAAATACCAAAAAATTACACAAGGTAAATTTTGATGTCCTGATTCTAAAGAAGAATTTTATTTTGTCAAATATAACACATAAAATTGTGAAAAAGTGGATTTAAAAGATTTTCGCCATCAAAAGGCAGTTAATCGACCTTTTAAAGAATATTAGAATGTTTACGCTTAAAATTGGATTCATTCGCATTTTTAATCCCATAACATTTATTGTAAAAATTAAAAATATTTGACAAACATATATAATCATTTTGTAGTTAGTTCTGTTCATTCCCACCATTACAATGGATAAGCGTTAACTACAATTTAAAATAATATTATTTTATTATTAGAGTGCAACGTAAGATTCCCAAAAAACTCGTTGTTGCGTATTGGGTAAGACATCGAGCATAGCGCCCCCTTTAAAGTTATATTAATATTTTATTCACAAATATGAATAAATGTGAAAATTTCATATTCTTTATTTACCTGGGGTGTTACACCGAGATTCCCAAAGGTCTCCCAGAATCCACAATTTATAAACCATAAAAGAATGATATAGACAGGAAGTATCAACCAATTGTACTTAGGTAAATGACCATACATATACCTAAGTCATCAATTCCAGCTCGGCTCTAACAAACGAGCCCAAGTAAAACCCAGTCCACACAGGAAAGCATAACCCAATCTACATACGAAAACACAACCCAATCCACACAGGAAAGAACAACCCAATCCATACAGGATAGCAAGTCAATCATATCGAAGATAATGATTGAAGTTCAAGACTCATCTCACACAGGTATACTACTCATGAAGAGGGGTGGATATGATTAGATGTAGACTCTGAATCATCTCCCCTACCGAACCCAAATAGGATCGAAGTACAGATGTCGTCGCTACCGAACCCACGTAGGATCCAAGTACAGTTGTCGTTGATGCCCAACTCACGTAGGATTCAAGTACAGAAACCATCACTACTGAACCCATGTAGGATCCAATTACAGTCGTCATCACTTCCGAACCCACTGAGGATGCAAGTACAATCATCCTCGCTGCCGAACCCATGGAGGATCCAAGTACAGTCTTCCTCGTAGTCACAGTCGCAGCCAGCTCTAGGGTTCCCACACGAAACACACTCGATTTCGGGAGGGTCCGCTCCACGATCCAAGGGATCGATACATACAATATCATGAAGCCCAGACTTGATGTATCAAATAGTTTTTTCTCATCAATAGGAACTCAATGCGATAGACGGTGCGTCGATCGGACGTCTTGTCTGAGAGTTATTGGATTTTTCATCACAGGGGCCCGATAGGTTTTTATGTTAAAACCAACCTGACCATACTCCACCTGTGTCCAAACCTCGAGCAGAGTAAGCCAACAGAACCATCTCACGAAGAGGAATTCAACATGATCTACGGCACGTCATTCGGACGTCCAGTCGTTAAGTTATAGGCATTTCCGCACCAAGGGCCCAGTTGGTTTCGGGTTCGAACCAACTCGGCCATAACCAAACTTTATAGAACGCTTGAGTGTAATATACTGAAACGAACGGCTCAATCCACGGATCCCAACGCAACTAATGGTGCATCTATCGGAGGTCCGTAGCCCACGATATCAGCGTTTTAACGAATCTGTCTGAAATTAGGGAGTTCGGGCCCAGTCCGACCCGACCCGATACCCCCTGGGTCAGCCCGAACAGGGGCGACCCGACCCGGGTCCGGGTCCGGCCCATTAGGGTTCGGCCCAGCCCAGCTGGGCATGGCTCGGCCTTCCTGGGCGCGGCCTGCAGCCCGGCTCAGAGGCTGGCCGCGGCTCGGCCTGCAGTCGAGTGGGGTGCAAAAGGGGGGGGGGCACTGCCCCCTGTTTCAATAATGGCGGACCCCATGGGGTACGCCCTTTGCACCGGTCGGGGGATTCAACCCCCGGTTTATCCAGAAAAATGGTCATCCATTAAGTCTGGCTGGTTGGACTGTCGTGGGACCCTTCAGGGTCCCGTCTCCCAGAGCACCGGGGGCCAGCCATTCCCGACCACGCCCTGCTGAGGACCATCGTGACCTTAGGCCGTGGATCCTGTCTGACCGGCGCCGCGAGACGGCGCCACACCCCTCATCCGCGGCCTTCCCCAGCCGCAGCCTCCCTCGGATTCTCCGGCGCTGCGCGATGGCGCCGTGCACCATCACCACCACCCGAGCCCGCTCCGGCCGCAGTTCCTTTGGCTTCACTGGCGTGGCGCAACGGCGCCACGCACCACCACCGTGGCCTGCTCCGGTCGTGGTTCTCTTTGATCCCGCAGGCTGCTATGGAACTTCACCACCTTCGCCAAAATTGTCAACAAAATCAACAATAAAAAGGGGAGGAGGATCGGCCGTGTTTGTGTGGTCCGATGTCCTCCCGTTATGACGATAAAAAGCTGTCATAATTTAATCCACGAAAATCGATAAATAAAATTGTTCGAAGGTAACCCCTACCTCAACAGAAGTTGTCGAACGACAGGCATCGTGGAAAACGGCATCGCGGGATGAGGATCCGTAGACGTTGATGGAGAGCGTCCGAGGAGGATGCGGTATCTTCCCTTTTTGTCACGGAGAAAAGGAAAGAGGGTGCGTCAATGGAGAACTCCCGCGTCGGTGTCTCTTCCCTTATCGCGGAGGAGAAAGGGGATGGAGAAACTGGAGTCGCTAAGTCGTTATTCGTTGAAGAGATGATGTTCTTTGCGGGAGGATGAAGATCTTCAAAAGAAACCAAAGCTCTCCCTTCCCTAATTCCCAACACAACTAAAATAACTCCAAAATAAAATAATCTCCTATTTTATTAAAACATACCGGGGGTTCAAAATAAAAAATTCAAACACATAACTCACTTAATTGATTGAGTGTGTGTTGGCATGATTAAAGAGGATAGAGGGAAGAGTTACACAATTTAAGGTTACCAACTTAAAGAGGGGGGTTAGAGGAGTTAATGGAATGTGAAGGGGTGGGGCTCGTGTGGGCCCCACCGCACAAATATCCTAAAAAGAGTATTTAGTAACTAGTGGGTCCCACCCTAACTCCCACTCATAGGATATAACCACTTAGATAAGAAAAATAAAATTGTACCACAATTTTATTTACATCACATTTAATCCTCAATTTTTAACAACTCCTGAGCAAATGCACCTTCGGGAAAGGTCCTCTTAAGCAATTATCGGCGATACAGTTCCATTGGTGCCCTCATATTTTGATTCCGAGCACTTGTTCAAAAGATAGAAAAACTCGTGCGTTTGTTCACTGAACGTACGCAAGCTAATCTTCGGAAATTGATTTTGGGCACACTAGGCCCCAGAATCAGGTGCCGTCAGAAACTGCGTACTCGTAAAATGCCAAAGAATTTAAGAAAAAAATTTAATTGAAATTTACAGGTCTTTACAGTAAGCCATATATATTTACAAAAGCTTTAAATTATCACTTATAATATTCCTTTTCCATGAATTATAGGTTGTAATCATCTTAAAATACCATTATAAGAGTCCTTGTGATGGTATATAAAGGAGGCTTATTTAATAAGGGATAATTAGCCTACCTGAACTCTTCAAATTTATTTCTTCCTCCAAATCCTCTAAAAAATGGTATTCCTAATAAAATTATTAATTAATTATCATAAAAATAATTAAATGTATTTATGATTATAGAACCAGTATAATCCACCCTTTTTTCCATTGAGTGGTAAGTGAATGTATTGCTCATGTATAATTGTGGACAACTGTCTCTACATAGTGCTACAATTGATTTTCCATTTGCATCATGCATGTATAGTTATAATGGAATTTTTAAATTTTATGTGTGATAATTAATAATATTATATTCTTCTAGAATTATAATAACATATATACCTTCTTACCTTCAATCCTTTGAAATAGGATAATGGTGATTGGGTGTATGTGTGGATACCACCTCAACAAAGTGATGTGATTAATTTTTTATTTCTATTTTACATGGATATTAATAAGGTTATATTTAAGGCATATATATATTATTTATTAAATAAAAATGTTATCATAATGATAAAATAATATTTCAATTTCATTCCTTCTTTTCATTTGAAAATGAAATTCTTATTAATGAATGATATAATTTATTTTTATATCTTTACCATCTATTGATGACTCAAAAACATATATATTTAATATATGTAATATTTATATCATTATTTTAATCCCAAATATTTTCGTACCATGATAATTATTCTAGGAAAAAAACTATTAAGTCGAAACCTACATGAATTATGAGATGGTTACCCTTTCCGAAATGGGGATTTTTATAAAGAGTTATTTATAAACAATGGTTGAAATGCTATAACTAAGATCCTATATGATATGATAATTATGTATACTATTATGGGATGTAATTTTAAAATGTTTAAATTTATCATATATATGTTTTAAATAACTAATGATACATGTCTAACATGAGGTATGAGTTTCTCATCTCACTTATATTTTTTTGAAACGTATTCCATATCCACCACCTGTTTCTTTAGAGTGGTGTGTATACTAGTGATTAATGTTTCTTATTTTGTTTCATATGATAATTACATGGGTTTAAAACCCTTATAAGGTTCTCTATTTCATGATGTTTGATTCCATAATTTCTAAAGTGTTAAGTGTTCATTTCATAATCTCTTCATTGTTCATAATTTTTTATTGTTAACTCTCCATTATGGGAATTAGTTAATACTTATATAATAATCCAAATTTAGTTTTTCTTATCTATTTATTTCTCTAAATTTATTTTTGTCCCTATACTTTAATATCTTTATGTACTATAGAGACTAATGGAAAATCTAAATTTTTTATTTTGATCCAGAATTGTTTTCTTCGATGTCCATTTTTAATTAACATGTTATTAAAATTGATTTTAATATAATTATACTATTATATAAAATCATCTATACCCATGTTTGGATTTATCTAATAATTTTTTAATGTAATTGGGTTGATATTGTCTTAACATGGTAATTTTACATTTTCATGATATGTGAAAAGATTCATTTTTTTAACATACTGTACATGGGAAAAAATTACACTATCATTTATACTCAATATTTTCAATCATAGATTGCATGTTACCAAATTTCATTCCAAATAAAAAAATTTCACTAGTATTATTCAAATTATTATATTTTGAATAATATATTATAAAATTAAATTCATATTTTACACAAAAACGTATAGTGGTATTTTTAAATTATTTTCATCTAAATCAACCTGTATTATTGAATATTTTTATTTATTAAGGATATATTCTAATGATACCATACCCCATTTTTATTGTAATGGATTATGATATCTTTTAATTAGGAAATTATTTATATAACATATGTTATTTCTTCCAATACTATCCTTTTTTTTCTATTATGATATGTTTGTTATGTTTTATTATTTATTTATATGAATAATGCATCATATTTATTAAGTGATGGATGGGTCCACAAATTATATATCCCATCAAGGCATATGTAGATTACTAATAAAAAATAGTTTGGGTATTTGGAAGCTTCTTTTCCCATTTATATAATATCTTAATGCATAAGTCCTTGATGGTTCGTTTAGTATGTATATAATTATCTATTACATCATTATAAAATGAGTTAAAATGTCTATGTTATTATTTTAATAGTTATGTTCTCATTGTATAACTTTCATGATAATATTAATTTTTATATGAATTTATTTTTTCCAAATTTATTATTATAATTTTATTCATATCATATTTATTTTTTGATATATTACTGTATAATAATTCCCTTACTAAGAACATGATCTCACCTTTTTTTATGTTTCCTTATACTCAGTATCACATGATTTTTACTATGAATGAAATGAAAAAAATACTAGAAATAAATAGGATTATATCAATAAAAATACTATTTTTTAATTTTTTTTTTAAATATAATGTTATATTCATGTATATATTTAGTTTACCAATACTAAAAACATATTGGATTCTTCGGTATGTGATCACTTTTATCTACTTCCAATTTAATAATGCAACAACTAACTCTAGGATACTAGGTTTGGGGTATTTACATCAATCGTTATCCAAATCCCATTAACCTAATATTTACAGACCCATTGTGAAAAATATAGTGAGACCTTTAAAAAGAACAAGAGGCTTGTATAATTAATATTGTTCCCACAAAATTTCTGAGAAATAGGTTAGATTTTCATATCAATTAGTGACCCAAATATACATCATCAGATACATATGTATTCATATAGAAAACAAAAAAAAAATAACATAAGTAAAAATAGAATTTATATATATATATACTAATACTATGTTGTATCCATGGAACCATAGCATCCGACTATACAAGAATCCTTCATTATAAGAAGTTGTCACATTGTGTCATAACTCAAACCAATACCCTAGTACTTGAGATAGTATAAGATACCATATATAGACCTATGATATTTCATTCAAGATAGGATATTATACCAAAATTCAATTTTATCCTTCCATGTGTTTATCTTTAAACTTACACTCATTCTAGGGTCTTATTCCAGACCACTAACCTCTACCCTCTCACTCAGTGTATGCAATATAAAAACCTCATAATGTTTCCATTAATTCAAGGTAGTCCCTCATACTAATCCCAAACTTTTCTTTCTCATTCGTGGTAGTCCATACACCAAACCTCAAACTTTTACCTCTCAATCAAGGTAGCCCCATACTAAACTATGACATATTCCCTCTCACTCCTAGTAGACAACATAATAGACCTCAAAATAATTTATCTCACAAAATCCATTCTATACATAATTCATTTTACATTATTAATTATAATTTTGGAAGAGGAAACATATGTAGGGTCTTCTCAAATTATCAGCATGGGAAAAATAAAATAATTAAAAAATGAAAGTCATTTGTGAGAATAAGAAGAGTATATGGGTATAATGACATAATCAAAGTACATGAGTATAAAAAAATGAAATTCATACCCATCAAAACCAGAATCATTAAACATGTAACCAATTATTATGGATTTAAAAAATTCTAGAGTTATAAGAGTTAATAATAAATATCCATGTGATATAAATCTCCATCAAATAAAACATAATAAACCAAAAAAAATATAAAAATAATGTTGTTATATTCTGATACATATACATAGTAAACATACAGAATTCTTAAACAACCCTTAAAATTTGAATTACCATTTAGTTAAAATATAATTTAATTATCTAGATAAAATAATAAAAACCCATTTTATTGGATTTCATTATAGACACAATAATCATTTTAGTTATAAATAGCTCACTAGGACCTATTTGGATTACCCCATATTATAAGAAATAATGGGCTCACCTGACACTATATGGACTAACCCATCATATAAGATATAATGGGATCACTCAGTGCTATCTGGGATACACCGTCATATAAAATGTCCAGGAAACACATATAATTTATATAGATCTTACAAATCTTTGTAAAACTCATAATTGTTTTTTGTTTAATAACATGATTAACCTCTATAAAATAAACAGTTTTCTAACAATCTCTTTGAAACATGATAAAATTTTTAGATGAGAAATAATATTCATAAGAATCATTATGAAAAAAATATAATTCCATAAGGATAAATAATGAAGATTGTATCAATAAAATATATCACCAATGAAAGATATTTAATATCAATGGTCATTGATTTTTATAAATGGAAATTCCACTAAAATATTATTAATAACATTTTTCGATATAATATTCTTTTCCATTGTAAAATAAAATCTTAAAACATATTAAATTTTGAAAAATATTTTCTTTGAAAATATATGTTGAACTATTTAATGAATTATTTAAAAATATTTTACCAAATTTCTTGGGGAAAATATTCTTTATTCTTTTAAAATAACTTTTTTATATATTTTTAAATCATTTTTAGAAGAAATGGTTTTTGAAGTAAAGTAGTTTTGATCGAGAAGTGAAAATTTAATAAAATTATTATTTTATACTCTTGAATACATAAATAGAATAAAATTAAAAAAAATTCACTTGAAATAACCATATGAAAGTAAAATTCATGAGTTTATTGAGATATAGATTATAATATTTCATAATTTTAAGCATAATCATAAGAAAACATGATATACAATGAGATTATAACATAATAATTTTACAACATTGATAAATAATTATAATACTGATAAAATTATAATATTTATACATCAAGAATAATGTTAAGAACAACCATAAATGTTGGTTTATAGAAATGAAGTGTGTTACAATCATGGAGATGGTAGGTTGTACGTACAACTGAGTAACATTTACTTTTATCAATGATCATTAATGAAAGGTGGTAAGTAATATTTTATCTTTCTATAATGATAATAATATCTTATATACTATATTATTTTATTAAATATTATTATATAAATTTTAGTCATATGGTTTTGTGATGAAAATCGAGTCACATCGCTTCATTAAGGTGGTAGACCACATATACATGAATGATGTTATCATCTTATTAGTGTAAAAAATGATATATTATATTTTTATATTAGTAAAAATATATTTAATATAAAATAATTTCACTTATATCAAATATAATAAATAAATTTATCCTTATCACCATCTATGTGAATCATTAGTGAAAGATAAATCACATTGCTTTGTGATGTTCTTGACTACCATACACATGAGTGACGTTATTGTATATCCTAAAGAATGGAAGTATAAAATTATATATATGATATAGTTAAAAAATTAGTATGAATATTTTATTAATAATATATATATACCTTATAACCGTCATCACACCCATTCCTGAGATGTGGTAATAGAAACAGAAATGACATCAGTTCATGAGGTTGTAGTATGTCACACATAAGAATGATGATTTTATACCAATTTAATTAAAGTAGATGTTGTTTAAGTAATTAAATTTTTATAAATAAATATTAGTAATTAAAATATTTTGATTTTATTTTTTTATAATTTTATAATAATAATTGAAACGTGTGGTGGAAGAAATAAATCAAAAACAATTGTTAGTGAATGTTGCCTCTTCTTCGGGTATCATCCTTAGGATTTCTACAAAGACTTCAATGATTGGATTTAAAAAAATAAGGATTATAGGACTAGGGGAGTTAATTATTAATGTTATTTATGAATTTAATGGTCAATCAAAATGGATTGAGATATGTGAATAACTGGTAAGAGTGGAGTTCTCTTTTATAGACGAGGAGAGGCATTTTTGTAAATACCCAAAAAAATTCAATATTGAGAGGTAAATATTACCTCATTCACATAATAAATTAAAAAAATTATTGGATGAAAATTATGGCTGATACACACTTACACCACCAAAAAAATAATATTTCTTAAACATTTTGATCATTAACATCTACGTTTCCTTATTTATACCATTTTAGTTTCACAATGGTAACTAGTTTTCTAAACTAGTTAATGTATCAATTAAGAATATATGAATTTGAGCCTTCTATTATAATTTGGATTCAATAATTAAAGATGTTAAATCCATTTTACAAAATTTAATTACATTGTGTCATGAAAAATAATTCTAAATCACATGCAGGTGACACATAAAAACAACCTTTTAATCTTAAATATTTTAATAGAGTTTATACTATTTAGGTGTCAATTTATTATATATAAATAAATAATTTGTTTTTTAATGGACCATACTTAATATTTATTAACTTTTACAAAATTAACTTCTAATTTTAGTGGATATTTGGTAATTTTAAATCATTTACTAAAATTTAATTTATTTTAAAATGGAATTAATGTCACGTTTGACATTATGAATTTAAATGGAATTTAAAAATATAAAAAAAATTATAAAATATAATGTTCACACCTATGTAATATGATATATTATTCTAAAAAAATATGGAACATGATAATTAAATAAATTTAATTCACTTTCAATATTTTTAGTTCCATTTTTTTATTTTATTAATAAATCAATAATTATTGCATTCACATTTATTAAGCATTTAAAGTAATTATTTAATCTCTAAAATCAAAAAATAAAATAAATAAACAAACTCGTTTATCATTAAAAATAATTTATATAACCAAACTAATGTTTTTTTTCAATCTCTATCCCAATGTTTTATATATTTTATCATATAGAAAGGTACATTTTTATCTTTTCTGTTACTCAAATTTTTATATAGGTCCCATTCATGGAATCATTTCCCCAAAAATCATAAAAAAATTATCTTAAGGTCAAAAGGTTGAAATATATCCATTTAATTAGTTTGGAAAAAATATTTATGTCATTTTCACTCTTATATTATTAGTTTAACAACCGATAAACCCATTTTACCTTAACCACAATAAATAATCATTATAATTTTCACTATTTGCATTGGTAAAAAATTAAGGTTACCTTATTTTAAATTTTAAACAATTCTGAATCCAAATATGGAATCCATTATTTAAAAGTCAATTCACAAAATTGGAAAATTGTAATTTAAAATTAGTCGCTCATACGGGATGATAAAGTGTGTTTTTAAAACTAAAAATGTTCAAAAGTATGCAATGTTTTTATATTGATATTCAATATGTATAAGATTATATTTACAATAATTGCAATAAATGATCTAAAAATGAACTAATTTTACATTAAGACTAATTTAAAAATATTATTTAACATTATAAATAGTTTAAATAAATAGGCATTTTCAATTAAAATTCAGTATTTTTTTCTATTCATAAAAATTGAAATTTTTTGTAAAATAACAAAAATTTATCCTAAGATAATTTATTATTATAATTACATCAATTAATTTTATTTATTCATATAATTTTCAAAAAAATATTAAAATATATTTTTAAAATAATTTTCCCACAAAAAGGTTATATAAAACGCATTGGATTAATGTTATAAATTATATTGAATATATAATAATAAAAAATGGAAATATATTTATATAATTATAATAATTTCATCATTTAATCAACTTTCACCATAATATCATCTTTGTCTATAAAATATGGGTATTAAAAATGAAATTTTAATGCTTGATTCACTAAAATAATACATAAAAGTAACACATAGAACCCAAAATCATAAAACAATATTCCACATGTCTTTAGACATTAGAAAACCAAAATGGTTACCACAAGGTAAGATAATTCCCTAAAATATTAAATCATTTAACATTAATTTCCATATTTCGACTATAATACTAGATCATTCAATAAATAACTATCCAGAATATTCTTTAAATCTTTCCTAAATAAGATTGAAACATAAATATTAAAAGTATCTGATCATATATTCTACAAGATGAATAATCCTTTATTCCAAAAATAAAATCCCATAAGTTTCAAAAAGGAACAGAGTCATTAATTGTAAAAAATTCATATAAACTAGTACATCGTGTAGGCTAGTGGTAGGATCTATTAACATGTCACCCATGCATTGTGGGTTCAAACCCCATGAACATTCCCGATGTGAAGGGTTTTCACCAAAACTTATGGTGGTTATTTTTTTTAAATATCATGAAAACATTATTCCAAAATAACACATCATGGTGTTCCTAGGGTTTAAAAATACCCCGTACAAATAAATTCTTTCCCAAAATGTCATTAATAGCCTCACAATTATTATAACTAAATACCCACTAATGGGGTGTCTAAGAATTTGAACATATGTTCATCCTTAAAATTATAAAGTTATGATTGTATACATAACTCCTAATATAACCTCACATAAATAAAATGTAATATAAAAATTTATCTATATCGACCATCTATATGAAAAATAACATCCCAAGATCCGTACTCCTGAATCTAGTGTCGAAATCATAAAGTTTACATTTTTTTAATCAATTCCGATAATTGTGACCCATGTTTTTCCATTAAAACCTCACAAAATAATATTTTAATCATGGATAACTTAAATTATCATATGCTTTTTAGGTTTGTAGTTTCATTGAATTAGGAAATATTCATATATATTAAATAGCCATGTCAAAAAATGAGAATTTATTCCACATAACCAATCTATTATTATTTTACATTGGTTCATCACTATCATCCTTATAAAATATCTTCTACACATGATTTTTACCAAATAATTATTTATAACCTATAAAAATGAAACATATAAAGTGTTAGATCAAATTATTCATAAGGTAATTTTATAATTAAGTAATGAATTCCATTAGTGAGCATAAGAAGATGATAATAGTATGATGACATAATCAAAGTGCAAGAGTTTAAAAAAATAATATTCAAACATTTCAATACATGAATCCTCAAACATGAAACGATGGTATATTTATTTAACAATGGAATGAGTTATAAGAATCAATAGTTATAATCCATGTGATTTCAATCATGATCAAATAAAACAATAAAAACCCATAGAAATCATAGAAAATACGTGTTTGTATCTTGGTTCATCATCTTTAAAGAGAACATAGATAACTCTAACACATGGTATAACTACACGACTAACTTTATATTTTATTCTCCAGAGAACATAATCATTACCCAATTAGTTTGAGAACTATATAAGGGCACCCTATCATATAATCTATAACAAGCTCACCTGATGCTATTTGGGATGCCCTAATTTAAAATATGTATCAATGTCACCTAAATCTATATTTTTGACCGAATCATATAAGTTTTAACATTATCACTCAATGATATTTAGTGATCTTAATTGTATAATATGCAATGGGCTCACTTGGTTATATATGGACCTCCACATCATATAATATTTACAATAATCACAATTAAAGTAAACATATCTTATAGATCATCAAAAAACTCATAAAAATAGTAATACATTCATAATGAGATTAACTCACTGAAATTAAGTGGGTTTCATAAAAATCTCTTTAAAATAAAATTAATTCATTTAAGATAAATGGGCTTCCCAATAATCTCTCTGAAAAAATATTATTCCATCCCATGAAATAATGAGGATGGAATTAATACCAAATATCCCTAGTGGAGGATAAGTGATAATAAATTTTTTTTATTTCGATGAATGGAAATACATTTTAAATATCTTTAACAAAATTGAGGAAAATACTCTTTTCATTATAAAAATAACTATTTGAAACACAAAAAATTTGAAAACCATATTCATTAGAAGAAAACATTGGAAAAATATAAAAAATATTTAAAATAAATTGTAAATATATATTATATGCATTATAATTTCATCTTTGAAAAAAAATTCAAATATTTTTTAAAACATTTCTAGAAACCATTGTTTTGGAAGATAAAGAGTTTTGAGCGAAAACAAGATATTTAATAAATATATTCTTTTGAAATATTGAGTAAAAAATATATTAAAATTAAGAGAAAACTTTTATTCTCCTTAAATATCCACAATATATGAAAATTCATGAGTTTCTTGAGATATAGGTCAGTAAATTTCATAATTGGATTCATAATCATAAAAAATACCAATAAAGGATGAGATTATAACATATGATTGTAACCACTTTGGTAAAAATGAAAAATAATTCCCATGAACTAACAACATAAAATTAAACTTTTATTTTCATTTAAATATGTATATTTTTGATGTAACATGTATAATTGGCAGTACAAATACCTTATAAAGGATATTATGTGTATAATATAATATACATCTCAGAAAAAGAAAATTGAGACAAAAATCCCCTACTCTATTGGTAACGTTGAAACTATAATCCCCTTAAAAGAGAGTTACTAAAATGGATATTTATGTCCCCATAAATGTAACTATAATAATCAAAAAAATACATTCATGGTAATTATATACACTACACAATAAAACAATTGGTGAATATCAAATATATCTCATAGAAATAAGAGTGAGATCAGAAAACACTTACCTTGTCCTTGGTTTTGGAGGAACATCATTTAAACTCATTTATAGTCATTTTAAACTATTTTCTAGATTATAATAGAAGTATATTAATATTTATAATATCATATATGATCCTTTTATAATATCTTATCCAACATTGGTTAATAATCATCTTTATTTTCATTTATCAGAGTGTTAATTGCCTTAATTTCATATAAGTGATTCAACATGATTGACCAGTTTATTATTCATATTATATAGTTTCATAATATCAATAATAATAATAATGAAATAATTTCAATAATTTTTCATCTATTATACTTTTAATTCCAATCATAAAAGTTGGTTTTGAATAAAGTATGTTATAATTATAGAGATGGTAGACCATATGTATACATGAGTAAAATTTCATTTTTCCAATGATCATTATCGAAAGGGGGTATGTACTAATTTTCCTTATATCGTTATAGTAATATAAATTATATATACCATATTATTTTTTTAAATGTACTTATATATATCATCCATTTTGTGTGGTAATGAAAATAGAGTCATATAATTTCCTAAAGGCAGTAATCAAAACTTAACTAAATGATGTTATCAACTTTTATTGAAAAATTAATATTATTTATTATATTTTAACAATGATAAATATTTAATTAGTATAACAAAAATTTATTCTATTTAATGTCTAATAATTAACTTTTTCATCATCACCTTCCATGTTAATTGTTAGTGAAAGAGCAGTCACATCGCTTCGCGAGGCGGTAGTCCATTGTACACTTGAGTGACGTTCTCATATCTCATGTTCAAGGGAAATTAATATATATAGATATATATTATAAAATTAATATATAAGTATAAATAATTTATAAATATCATATATATATATAAACTTTATATCCATCATCAAAACCAACTGTGAGAGGTGGTAATGTAAAAATGAACAAAATCAGTTTGTGTGGCGGTAGTCCTCTTTAAAGATGAATGATGATTTCCTACCTCATTTGATGGAACTCAATTTTGTTTTAGGTCATTAAAAAAACAATAAAAAATATAATGTTTTTGAATATAATGAGTTTATTATATCATCATGGAATAACAAATATTTATTGAGGTCTTGGAAGAAATAAAACAAAAAAATCTTGAGGATGAACATTACATCTTCTTTATTTATTTTTTCTTTTTTAACCAAATCTGTCCTAGGATGGTGGTTTTATAAAAATAAGCATTATATAATTATTTTATGGTAGTTTTTTTGTTATTTTTTCATATATTTTTTGAGCAAAATGGCTTGATATGTGTGAATATGTAGGGGGGAGTGAGTTCTCTATTATAAATGAGGAGGTTAATTTTTGTAGATACACCAAAGTATTCACTATAGGTAGGTCAGTCATACCTAATATTCCTCGAAACATTACCACTAATGGAGTGGATGGATTTTATGGTCGATAAAAACTTACAAAACAACCAAAATGTTTTTTAAAGAATTGTTCCATAACATCAAATTTTCCTTTTCTTACCCATTTGGTTCTTCCTTATGATAACTAGTTTTCTAACATAGTTAATTTATTATTTAATAATAAATTAAAGTGATTATTATTATATATTTCAGACTCAAAAAATATAAATATTAAACCAAATTTATCAAATAAAAATCCATTGCATGTGGAAAATTAATTCTAATACAATCGCATGTAACATTCAAAATCATCGCTTTAACCATAACAAGGCAAGTAGAGTTCCCACTATTTAGGGGTCAATATAATCTATATAAAATAAAAATTTTCTTTTTAATATATAATAATTGATATATATTATCATTTAGAAAAATAACATTGAATGATATTTGATTTTTATAATTTTCAATCATTTATCAAATTTTGATTTACCGTAAAATAACATTAATGTCAATTTTGACTATTAATTTAAATTGAATTATAAGAATATAATATAGTGATTTAATTTGAATATATTATTTTAATAATGTATTTAAAATTATATTTTATCTATAAAATATAAGTAAAACAATAATTCATTCAATTTACTTCACAATAAATATTTTCATTATTATTTATTTTATTTTCTTATTGACAAAATAATTACGTTTTTTTGAAATAATTAAGAATTTAAAGCAAATTTTCAATCAATAAAAAATTAAATGAAATTATCAACATGAAAAAAACCTCATTTATACTTAAAAATTATGTCTATAACTGAACCAATGTTATTTTTTACTAACCCAAAGCATTATATATTTTAAAAGTAAAAAAGGTATGTTTTATCTTTTTCTTCACATAACTTATTATATAGGTCTATTTCATTGAAAAGTGTTCCAAAAACTCATAAATATCAATATTAAGGACATAAGTGTCTAAATATGTATAAATGATTTCTTTTTACAAATTGATAGGTCATTTTAATCTTTATATTATTAGTTTAACCACTGGTGAATCCTTTTTTAACTAAACTATGGTAAATAATTTTAACATTTTCAAGATTCATTTTCGTCAACAATTATATTCATCTTATTATATATTGGAAATTATTATTATTATATATATGGATTCCATTTTTTCAAAATTAATACATAGATGTTCTGAAATTTAATTTCAAATAATTCCATTATATGCGATAAGAAAAATCGTTTCTAAAGAGAAAAATGTTCAAAATATTGTAAAGTTTTTATATAAAATTTCAATATAAAACAGATTTACATGGTCTAAATATGATTAATTGATATAAAAATGAATTTTTTTTCTTTGAACCTATTTAAAAATACAATTCAACATTGTAAATTATTTAAATGATAATGCGGTTTTAAATAAAAAATCAGCATATCTTCCTATTCATAAAAAAATTAATATTTTTCAAAAAATTAAAAAATTAACCATACAAAAAATCTCTAACTAAAATTTAAAAAATAATGTTTATTTTTTAAAATACATTTTATAAATTAGAAAAAATATTTTTAAAATAAGTGCACCATAAAAAGGTGACAAAACTTCTATTTTGAATAATACATTTGTAAGAAAAAAATTGGATATATTTTTATCTATTAAATAAAAAATACATGTTATTAATGTTAAAAATTATATTGAATATAAAATATATAAATTTCATTACCATAATCTATAAATATTTTTTTTAAATTTAATGGTATAAAACACGCTTGTGCCCATTAAAATATTTTTTCATAAAATTATTTTCTTCTATTTTGAAATGGGTTTTCTTTTAAATTATAATTAATTGGTCACAAAAGTATTAATTATATATACATTACTTAATCATATCTTCATAATTAATTTAATCATGTTTATACCTACCATTCCATCAACTATGTGATAACTATCATATTATATAATAATAATAATAATAATAATAATGTGTTTTGTTTAAACTCATTATTGTGAGAGATAGAATATAAACATGATATTATATGTAATGTAATACAAAATCAGTGTTTTGTTTCATTTATGAAAATGGACATTATTTTATTCTTTTAGAAACATTCGGTGTTACAATATCCACTTTAAAACATTAACCACTACCCTCCAACTCAAGGTAAGACACATAAAAAACCATGCTACAACACCCCGCTACTCAATAGAGATCTTTTAAAAAATCATGATTCATCCAAACTTCTCATAACCTCACTAAAATTTAATGATGAACCTTCTTAAATATCCATATCTTCCAGGAAAAAATATTATATAATCCATAGACACAACCTAATCTCTATCAATTAGTAAAATCTCATATCCATCACCCCATGGCTACTCCACAAACTGATGGCATAACCTAACCCATACATTAAAATGTTCGGCCTAACTCTTATTTTACTTAAAAAATAAATAACAAAATATTTTGACCCATGGACCACAGTAAATTAACCACACTATTGGAACCCCTTAATGACTCATCGTCAAGCCCCTAGAACAATTCTCATGACCCATTGTTGGGTTCCCATTACAAACATCCCATATGTTTCTCTTAATAAATTACCTTGATGAAACCCTATTAACCATATTATATCAAGATAGGGATAAAATATCACACTCACCTCAAGAAATAATACTTTCATCTACCCAGAAGTGTGTCCTCTAAAATATACAAGAGACTTTTCATTGTCAATATAATCACCCAAGAGGCTATCCCCACCAAACCTATTATACTATCCTTAATAAATCTGTCCCTAAGATACCCATCTATCTAGATTACAAAAAAAATCCAATGCTTCTCTGACCTTCAACTGACACCATTAACCCTTCAAATATATAGTCATTTGGAATTTATTCATCACACAGTACACAATAGATCATTCTCTCTAATAAAAAGAGGCATTAAACAAGATAATTCTATCATTTATATAGTCATAGTGTCCTAATATTTTACCAGAACATAATTCCCCATGTAGGTATTCATAATCATGCATAAATATACAAATACCTAATAAATATTGGGACCTCTTACATACTTAATGGATTTATCCACATAAGAAAATATACAACCATTCATTATACAAGCTTGATATAATCCAAAACAAGATCCTTATATAACATGAACCACTACCTCATATCAATATTCATAATTAATTAATTATAATAATTATAATTAATATATTAACTAAGACAATGTGTATTAATCCCCCCCCTGAAACTCACTATGTGATATCTACCTATGAAAACTACAACTAATGATATGTGAGTGGTCCATCGTAACACTATGTCCCCTATATTAGAAAATTCACCATCAATATAAATTCCATTAACTCATTATTTAAAATGGAACAATTATAAAATGTAGAAAAAATAATAAGGTAACACTTCTCCGTCATAATAGTGAGAAAATACATATGTCCAATACATATTACCATTATTGAGCCACAACATGTCAAAATCCATTCATTTTAAGAATATTTCAACCTGATTTAGTTGAAAATCTATCAAATAAATAGCTACAAACACCAAATAAATGATACGGAATATCCAAAAAAATAATAAGGGAGATGAAATAGATTACCAAGATCTGGCATTTTAACAAAATACAAGATAATACATAGACCTTGGGTAATCCTCATAGAAGAACCATGGTATGATAGGCTGGAAAAATTACCTTTATTAAGTGTATATTTGACCAAAATAAAAGGTATTGGGATTTAAATAATTGTTCTTCCCCTATAAAAATACTCTATTCCCTATCAGGTACTCGATAGGAGTGCATCATGTTCTTTATGGACAGAGTTGAATGAAAAAATCCTAGATTTACCATCAAGTTCTTGGTAACTTTTTATTATGTACTTGGAGGTTTTTTATATCATTTTATCATCAATTCAGATTCACTAAGAACCTAATACACCACCACTAGTAACTTGGTGGTATCTAATGCCTTTAGGTACACCATGAATCATCCAATAGCGATGTTGTCGATATGCAGATGGACATGATAGAAATTATTTATGGGTAGTACAAAAACCTACATTTTTAGATAAATAAATATTCCACAATCAAAATTTTAATCAATTATATGTTTGTTCTAAAAAATTATTTTATATTGAGAAGGAAATAAATCAAATAATATAAGAATAAAATTAAAAATTATAATGAAATAGAGCATAATATTAACTATTTATAATTTAATGTATATAGTTTATATAAATAATGATTATTTTGAAATAATATATATATATATTTCATTATAATTGATTTATTTAAAATAAAATAAACGATTTAATAGTTTAAATGATGAGAATTTATTTCTAAAAACAATATTTATTCAAATGGGGTTGTTTTTAATAAATATGATTTTTTATTAAGATTATTACTTTTTTTGAATGAAACAATTTGGAGTAATTAAAATATTGAATTGTAAAATAAATTATTAGCATCCATCACATAATGAGGAAATTATAAGGAATTCTCATTTAATTAATCATGATTAAACTAAAAAAATTCCTTTTGAAAAAAAGTTTTACTATATATAATATTTATATTTTTAAAAAAAATTAAAATATACATACATTAAAATTTTAATTTTATTAAATGGACTTCATTTTTTGAATCATTACATTCAATATTTATTTGGTTGAAATTTAAAAAAATCAAAAAAGTTGATTTTTAGTGAATAGTATAAAAAGTTTTTTATAACAAAATCACTTTTAATACATCATCATGATATAAGAATGAAATGAGAATTTTTGGAACATTTTTCATTTCCAAATATTCAATTAAAGAATAAAATGATAAATTTTAAAATAATATATTAAATTTAGAACCCTTTGGGTGAAATTTAGGAACCTAAGTTATATTTTTCCATAATAAATTTTTTTAACTTTTCCATTAATTAAGCTTTTATTCCTTTATTAATAATTTGAATGTAAAATAAAAACCATTCTTAATCATAAAATAATAAATATCATGATTATATAAGTTATAGGAAAAACATTATTACAAAATAATGTTTATGTATAAACTTTTTTTAAAAAAACAATTATTTTGTTCTGCATACATATATTTGTGTTAATTATTATCACATTATGAAATTCAATTAAATAAAAGATATTTCAAATTTAGAATTTTTATATTTAAAATTATCTAATATTTTTAATTCAATTTTTTTCCATTAAAATAAGTTTTT
Organism: Viscum album; assembly: GCA_963277665.1. NCBI lineage: Eukaryota > Viridiplantae > Streptophyta > Magnoliopsida > Santalales > Viscaceae > Viscum > Viscum album. The sequence goes on from OY728123.1 coordinate 1,343,783,035, forward strand.
GAGGTGAAGATTAGTCACCATAGTAAAGGTTAAAATAAAGAAACATTTGATAAATTAAATGCTAAGATCAGTAAATATCAAAAAAAATATTAAAATGAATATAATAATTTATTATCAACAAAAAAATAAATTAAATTTGATAACTATTTGTTTTAGATCAACATTGTTTGAATATGAAATTATTTTTTAAATAATAACCAAATATTTATAAAAAACCCCTCTCTCACATATAAAAGGAACCCTCCCCCAAACCATACAAAAAAACAAAAAAAATTAATTCCTTGATATAATCTACTTTATTTATTTTCCCAATAATCCTAAAAATCATTCTTGAACATTTTTCATGAGGGTAATTCTCTAATTTATTCAAATTCAATAAGGTTTATAAGTAAAGATATGACTTCTTCTTTTTAAGAAATATATTTTTATCATTTATTTTGATTAATTTTCTCAATCCAAAAATTAAAAAATTTCATTTATATCAATTATAATATTGTGATGGAGGCTTAACATACATGGATATTATATCATTTTAGATGAATATTTAGCATATTACAAAAATACATGCTTTATGACCATAATAATATAGTGTCTTTGGAAACATGTAATAAAATCCTCTAACATAGTGAATGGTCATCAATATTCCCTACAATGATATTACCCATTAGTACTTATATATAAAACCTATCTTCATAAATTATAGAAAAACGTATTAAAGGAGTGGTATAAAATTCTCAGTAAGGGTAAATAAGGGATATAAATAAGAATAACATGATAATAAGGTTATTAGAACATTGTAATAACATTTAACGATCATAATTTTCAGATTAAGGATAATATAAAATATTTTTAGAATAAATATTCGTAGTTCATAAGACATCAAACATAAAAGAATCAAGAGAATGATCTTAAAAAATCAAAGTATTAGAATAAGACCTGGAGTTGTTGAAGACGCATAATCATATAAAATGGTTTCCATGGTATCTAAGGCATTATTCCAAGTCCATATTATTAGTATAGGTTAAATCCCCATATTATCATGGTAGTCATGTTTCACTCCCTTGACTATCTTAGTAGTCAAGGTTCACCCCCAATACCATCTTAGATGACAAAGTTCTTTACGGTGTTGAGTTTTCTCCCTTTTACAGCCATGCCTATATAATGATATATAAATATTTACCAAATATATTGGAGGGAGATATAGGTTCCAAAAATATCATAAATAAATCATACATATGTGTGTCACAATATAATAAATAATCATATCATAACCCATAAAATTAAATGGGTATCATAAACATGTAATTATATCATTAGCTATAGAAAATAGATAGGTTTCATAATAATCTCATCAAATAATATCCCATGAAAAGAAGCAAGTTTCATTATCACTCAAACCATGAATGAGAAACAACCTTCATATACATATAACCAATGAAATAGAAATTAGTTCCACAAAAATGTAACTCGTGAAACAGAATCGGGTTTCATTAACATCATGTCTTTAAAACCTAAACCATTCAGATAAAGAATATTAATGGATCCCTTGGATCATATTTATTGTAAGGCTTGACTAACAATAACATTTGTCTTTTTAAAAGGAAAAAAATATTGAGAAATATTCTAAAATATTTTCTTTAGTAAAATATCCTTTCTTATTTAAAAAAATACTTTTAAAACATATAAAATTTTTAAAACTACTTTATTTGAAAATAAATACCAAAAAATATATAGGAATCTTAAAAAAATTTAAATAATATTTCCATGAAATCATAAAAAAGAAGCTTGAATAATTTATGAAATCCTTTTTCCTTAAGAAATTATAGAAGAATCATGAAAGCATTTTGAAAACCTTTTTACTTGACAACTAAAAAAATATGATTGATATATTTTTTGAAAACATTTTCCCTTGAAATATTATAATATATGATTAAATTAAATTTTAAAACATTTTTCATTGAAAGTTTATAAAACTAGGGTATAAACCTTTTAAAAACATTTTTCGTTGAAAAATTAAAACATAAGATTGAAAAAAAAATCAAAAACCTTTTTTTGATACCATATAAAATAATATCAGAATCATTTTCTAAAACCTTTTCCTTTATAGAAAATGAAGGAATATTTAATATATTTCAAAAATATTTTCTTTTAACACATAAAAAAGAAGCATGAAAACATTTTTAAAAAAAAATTCATTGAAATCATATAATGAGAGGTTGAAATTTTTTTGAAAACCATTACCATGACTATATATGAAATAATATTTAAATAATTGTGAATCTTTGTTTCCTTGTATAATTATAAAATTATCTGGACAACCTTTTTCAATAAAAAACATTGAAACATATAAAGAAATTTTGGAAAAAAATTGAACACATTTTTATTTAAAAATATATTAAAATGTTATAATTATTTCTTGAAAAATCATTGAAAACTATTTCATTGAAAATATCATTGAAAATAATTTAAAAGAATTTTTTAAAATAAAAACATTTGAATTTTTCTAGAAAATGTTGTTTTGAAAGAGTACATATTTCTAACCGAATAGATAAATACAATCTGATTTTTTAAAAAAATTCTTAATAGTCTAGAAAAGAGTTGGAAAAAGGTAACAATACATGAATATATCATGACTCAAAAGTGGATAAAAACATTCATGCATTTTTTTGACATATGAATTATAATATTTCATCAATGAAATTATAAACGTAAACAAAACCATTAAATGATTAGATTATTGTAATAAACTCTTAAATCATGGTAACTTTTAATCATTCTCCCCATATAAAAGAATAACATTTCAGAAAGTATAAAATATAATGAAAAGAAGCGTTTTACTAATATTAAACATAAAATAGAAGTTTATACACCTTATAATGGAATATATTGCGTAAAAACATGTGTCTCAATGAAGGAAAAATAAGAGAAAATTACTTTACTGATTTGGTAACTATTTAAACATAAACCCCATGAAACGGATATCATAAAATGGATATGTAAATACCCATAAATTTATGGATAATAATAATATAATATTTTCATTGGCATTATATATACTATTATAATTAAATGGTTGGTGATTAAGACATAAGTCTCACATAAAAAAATGTCGGAGGAGAAAACACGTACCTTATGTGTTGAATCTCATCATACTCATTAAAAAATATTTTATAATAAATATATGTTTATTATTATAAAGCCCTGAAAATTTAGTGTAATTGTTTTTAAATTATATGGAATTATTTTGGGACCACACTCTTTGACAATATGTAATTCCAAGGCCTGGCGATCCTAGAATAGAATATTACCTTTTTTATTGTGCATTCATTAAATATTAGATCGGTATTTTCTAACTTTTGAACTAGTTCTTGGATCAAAAATATAAGGGCACTGTTGTACTCTAAATACTGGGATTCACCTATAAAGGACTTAACATTGATTGACAAGGGTAAGATAGAAAAGTTAATTTTCATATTTTCATAAAAAAAATAAAATACCTTAAAATGTTATTTAATTTAATTTTCTCACTATTCAGCGTAGGACGTCATCACTGTGGTGCGGTGACAAGGTGGTGAAAAGTCCCAATAAATGAGGATCCTCAATATCTTGTTGTGATAGTGTAATAGCTATGTTGTTTCATAAATGAAACTGTATAATGACACAATCTCGTAGCGTAAGAGAAACACAATGATGTGTTTATTTTTATAAAATGAATGAATTGGAAATATGGGAGTTAAACCGTAGGAAAATCTATGAAGAACCTATGATGGTAGTCCTATATTATGAAGAATGAATAACACTGATGGAATGGCATCAACTTTTATATACCTTGATGAACGAATATGGGAGGATACAGATGTCGTTGACCTCTTGAACCCTAGAGAATATAACTCTACGTCAATGAATATTAAAAGAGGATGGGATCTGAACTATTTAATGTTTCCCCATTATTTTTTCATTAAAATGAAAAATGTGGATTAACCCATGAATAGGTTAATCTGCAGATAGTGCGTTCTTGTGGGAGGGTGTCTTCTTTTGATATTTATCTATTTGAGATTAAATTATCACTTGTATTGATTGAACTACAATCCCAAGACCACCCTATGTTATCAAACATCTGACATGGAGGGTGTAGGATGACATGAAAAATACCATATCCCCTCTTCATGTGTGTTATTCATGGACGAATTCTCGAAATGGTGGAAAGATGAGTCAAAGGTCGTTGTAGTGAATGCGGGATCCTCACAATCCCATAGGCACTGATCGATTGTGAAACAGATCATCAAAGATACTTAGGTAGCCTGCAGAATAAATCATTGGGACACTGGCAGCGGTAGACATTGGAAGAGGGAGGTGGTGCTGACTGGCACCGCATGGAGATGAAGTCATGCGTCCAGGCTGCCAGGTTGATCAAGGGAGGCTGTAGTGCAAGAGACCTATGGTGCTACATAGGAAACGCATTGAATGGTCACCCTGCTGACTCAGTCTGCAAGTGACGTTGGAGAACACAAAATCTTGGCTACATTGGAGGCCATGTGTGGCATGGCATGCAGATGGCCGCAGTTTCTTGACTATAGAGGAGGGGAGGCCCCGTGTTTGCAAGTCAGTATAAGAGTCGGATGAGGCTCACAGCCGTGTCCCAGCCAGGACAAAAGTCGTTATGCCTCTGGCAGACCAGCCATCCCTAGAGGTTTGAACCCTCCCCACTGTGCCAAGCCTAGGCTGAACCAGATTCTATTTGGGTCAGGTCAACCAGGACTGGGACGAGTCACTTCGGTCCAACTGAGTCGGCATAGACTTGGACCCAACCAGCACCTGTTTCACTAAAACACCCATATCTCTCAAATCGGGTGTCTGATTGATGCGCTGTCAGTGGAGTTGGGACCCTTGAGATGAGGTGGTCCTTCTTAGACACTTTACATGAGAATTGGTAGAGTTTTACATATGTCTAGTTGGGATCGAACTAGAATCTAACTGGGTCTTATTTGTAAAAATAGTCATATCATACAGACTAGGCGTCTGTTCGATGCCCCATCTATTGCATTGAGACCCTTATAATGAGACGGTCCTTTGGGTTACTCTATGTGGGAATTTGTGGCGGTTAAGTTATGAATAATGTCTTGTAGACCAGATCCTCCCACAATCAAGCATGCTAAATGTGGGAATCTAGTGGTTGGCTCTATCATTATGAATGACTAGAGACCCTGTGTGGATCAACACATAGCTACCATGTTTGGATCAGAATCTAACACAATTGTGTGGATCAACATCTAGTGACCCTCTATGGATCAGCACATTTCAACCATGTGTGACTCAGCACCTAATGACCATGTGTGGGTCAGCACCTAGTGACCCCGTTTCTCTCATCACCTAGCGACCGTGTGGGGGTCAGTACCTATTGACCCTGTGCGGGTCAGCACCAAGCAACCCTGTGTGGGTCAGCACCTAGCGACCCTATGTGGATCAGCAGTAGAGCCTCTCAACATTATAAGATTATCTAGCATTACTACTAATCATTTTTACTTATGTATGTATGGTATACCTAGTGTGAGTTGTGTCTTTAGCTTTGTGATTTAAATTGTGATATTTCATTGTGGAATTCTTCCTTTGTGGATTTCTCTCAGACCTAAGTTGTTCTTGGGTCCCTAATGAGTATTGTTATACTCACCCCTACACTTTCTTTTCCCACACCTATTTTTCTTGTGTAAAAGATAAATAGCTTTGACTAAGAGTATGGGGATCCATGGATTGACGGTGCTTAGAGGTTGATCGATAGACATGGTGTGCTTCAGTGACATCTGACAGTGAGTTGTACCGACCCTTCAGGTTGGATCCTTGTAAGATGGCATCTAGAGATTTTACTTCTTTTAATGTACTTTCCTTTCTATTAGTTTTGTATTCTGGCCCATTTACTTTCATTTTAAACATTTTATGCTCATTGGTTGTACTTTGTGGAGGTTGTGTTACTTTTTTTCTTTTGTGGTTTGCTTTGTGCAGTTTTCTTTGTCTGTGAGTGTATTGGTTTAAAGGAAATGAATCCCTTTTGGGATATTCATTTCCATTTCTATTCACTAACCCCTAGCCTATGGAAGGTGGTAATGGGGTAGTTACAACCTGGGCCCTGATGGATGGCTCATGACAAAGTTGCGTGAGAGGGTGGTTGGTTCTACCAGAATAACTAAGAGGTTGTATTTTCAATGGAGGCAATAGTGTTAAGTGTCTTGAGTTTGACCTTCTAACTAGGGAGTCTAGTTTTGTTGCGGTAACCAAAGTATACATACACAAAGACCCTAAATATAGTTTTTTGACTCGATATATGAAAACACTGGTTTCATGTGTTTTGGAAATGTTTTTCCCTTCACCACTTTTGAGTCATCTCACCAGGTATAACTATTGATAGTGTCATGTCTGTTTCTCTCCAAGATGCCTCCACAAAAACAACCAGTCAAGAACAAATAATTAAAATATTTAAAACGATTAATATCCATATAAATAAATCCTTAAAACCATTTTGAAAACATGGATATTAACAAGAACAAATAATTAAAATATTTAAAACGATATTTTGGTTAAAGGGGTTTTACCAAAATTAGAGACACTTGAATACAATAATTGAGGAATAACATTTAGTAAGAACTTTATAATATCATGAGAATAAAATGATTCATGATATAATACTCCAAAGGACAGTATATACACCATATAAGAGTGAATTGGTGCATAACAACAATGAACCCTCAATAGAAATGTCAAATGTGATGAAATCCCTTATAGAGAAGGTATCCTTAAATTAAGGACAAATAAATCTCAAAAATATGTGTGACAAAAATAAATACACCCAATATAAGTGGATATTAAGTGTAAAACAATAAAAGGTCATTCACACATATTCAATGGATGACATATTCAATGTCTACATGTTGAACCCAAAGAAATCGAAATTGGGTTAAAAAGTTCCCTTGACAGCCTAACGACATCACATCAAAATGAGTTGATGAGAGATAAAAAGTTTATCTCATCACTTGGACATAAAATTTACATCAATAAGGATATATGAGAACATATCCCAACATAACAATGTGTAAATTAAAAGACCCAACAAAAGAAGTCTTTTAAAAAAAAGAGGAGGGTGAAAGGTTCCCTTACCGACTTGGGTATCTTTCAAAACATACACCCCATGAAAGAAGGGCAATAAATCATTGATGTAAATACTCATAAACGAAATTATATTACACAAAGAGTAGAATAATGGGCAGCACATACACCACTCAAAGGAAATTGTGGCAAATGTAGCATAAATCTCACGGGAATAAAAGTGAGATGAAAAATCCCTTACGAAAACTCGGCAGCCTAACGGCGCCACATAAAACTTCCAAAAAGGATTGATGAGAGAGAATAGGGTCTCTCATCACATGAACATAAAAATTACAGTTGGAGTAATATAAAATAACATCCCAATCATAAGAAAGATGAGCTTAAAAGAAATTACATAAAAGAGTGTACTTAAAAAAGAAAGAGAGGTGTAGGATCCCTTACCTCGGGTCCGACTTGACTTGATCGTTCTTTAATATCCTGAATAATAAACTTGAGTTAATTTCTACTTCCTTAAGAACCTTTTATAAGTTCATTATTCCTTTTATACCACTTATTACCATGTCATAAACATAAGTAATCATTTAAGTTAATAATATTTGTTTTGCCGATATTTGGTTCTTAAGTCGAAAGTGGACTTCTTACAATTACATGTTGTTCGTGTGGCCAAATGTTTATTATAAACAGAATTGTATTCATGATGTAGATATCATATATGTAATATATATCCAGTACATGCATGCATTTATAACATTACATAATCATTTAGAGGTAAGAAATGAAATGCACCGTTCATGGAGACGGTAAGCCGTACGTACGCATGAACGCTACTTCCATTTCTATTTCATTGTTTATAGAATGGAATCATAATGATATAAAGGTATATTATAATTACAGTATAATATCATATATAATATCATAGTTCCATCCTTTATACATCCCACATATGGTATTAACGAATCAAATCACTTTTAGGGGGCGGTAGTCCGCGCTTCCTAAAATGAAGATATCGTGTTTTACCCATAATGGAAACCATAAAGGTATTCCCAAAATGAAAAAAAACAGAAGCTTAAGGAAAACATAAACATATTATATATCATATATAAAAATAGTGACATCATAATGGCCACCTTTGAAGGTGTTTAATGAGTGTTGAACAATCATCGTTTCGGGAGGCAGAATTTCGCCATCCACGGAAACCTTATGTTCTTTAACCATTTGATGTAGTTGTGTGAAAGTGTAGCTCAAATAAATCTTATAAAAACATCCTAGTATATTGCAGATACTGGTGTTGTTACAAAAGAAGTAAATAAAAAGAGTTTAGGGGGTTGGAGAAGCAAAATAAAACAAACGAACATGAGAGAATGAATTACCTTTAAAAGTGTAACTCCTTTTGAGTTGAGCCTAAAGGCTTCCTTTGAAAGGATTCTGCCCAAAGGGAATCCTCTAGGATGAGGAGAGAGATGTGGAGAGAGCAAATGGGCAGGGTTTAGCCGAGCCAATGGCTTGAAGAGTGTGTGAAGTGAGGTAGAGGTGGGGGCCTTTTATAAGGGGAGAGGAGGGGCACTTTTGGAAAGTAAAGAAACATTACATTATTTGAAAATGTGTTTCGGTTTTAAAAGGTCCCACATTGATTTAATTCGTGGATAAGGTGATAAGGGTTCGAAATCCACTCATCCAATTGGGTTTGGACATGTGTAGTTCATATATTTTACATTATCTTTCTATTTTATTTAAATCGTCAAATAATGATGTCATCGCTGCATCATTATTATGTCATAAATAATTAAATTTATTTAATGTCTAAAAATTATAAAACAAATACTATGATATAGGAAATATTTTTATCTTTCCAATGACTATTTATAATCAAAATTTGGACTTGTGTAACCCCACTTAAAAATTGTTTTAGTAAAACATATCATGTTTGTGTCAATTTTTCTTTTACATTAAATAAAATGTTATTTATGTCATTTCCCAACCAAAGTGGATCCATGGGGTCCCCAAGTTGACCCATGGCTTGTCTTGGTCTGCCATGACACAACCAATAAGGTTGGGACATGTGTCTAGGTCATTTTATATTATTAAAGCATTATTTATACCTTAAACTACCCTAATTACCACTAATCGCGATTAAGAACTTAATGAGTTACTATTCACCAAAAAATTATTATAATCTCATTGAACCACATTTTACTTCTTAATGACAACCATGTATGTCGGATTTTCAAAATTCAATACACATTAGTGGTAAAATTTCATTTAACTGAAAAATCAGTTTGCTTGATTACCACTTAGTGGTTTCACTATTCATCAAAAATTGAAGTTTTTCAGAAAAATCCCAAAAATTCACCCTAAGCTATAATTGATATTCCGAATTCAAAAATGAAGTCCATTTTACAAAATTCAAAACATATTAGTCACATTAATTAATTTAATAATTAATTCCCGCTGTCAGCGCAAATAGCGTGTTTTCATAAAACAATAAGTATCAAAAGATTGACACTAGTTTACGTCTGATTTCAAAGTGAAATTAATTCCAACGACCACTATGGGATTTAATGGTAAAAATATTTTCAAATTTCACTTTAAAAACAATTCAAAATATTATCTAATCATATAAATAAATTAGATTAAAAAGTGGTTTTGAACTAAAATACAACATTTTACACTATTCATTAAAAAAAATGAACCTTATCGGAAAGATACCAAAAAATTACACAAAGTAAAATTTGATGTCCCGATTCTTAGTAAGAGTTGTATTTGGTCCAAAATAATGTTTAAGAGTGAACAAAACTATATTTAATTATCGTTCAACATCAAAAGGTGATAAGTGAACCTTTAGTGAAAACTAGGGCATATACGCCTAAAATTGAATTCTTTCCGTATTTTAAGCCTCTATCCTTTATTGGATAAATGTAAAAACATATAAAAACATATATAATCATATCATAGTTATTTCTATCCATTCCCTCCAATACAATGGCTACATGTTAACTACCATTTAAAATTATTTTATTAGAGTGCAACGTAAGATTCCCAAGAAACTCGTTGTTGCGTGTTGGGTACGCCATCGAGCATAGCATCCCCTTTAAAGTCATATTAATATTTTATTCACAAATATGGAAAAATATGAAAATGTCATATTCTTTATTTACCTGGGGTGTTACACTATGCATAGAATTCTAGTGCTGGAATAGGGTGACTGTGAAAAACATGTATCTACTACGAACAATTGATAATGTCTTTGATCAGTTGAAGGGAGTGGGGTGGTTCCCAATAATTTACCCCAAATTCGGCTATCATCAGCTTCATATATGGGATGAGGGCGTACCAAAGTTAGGCTTTAGAAGTCAGTTTGACCACTAGGAGTTTTTTATGCCTTTCGGCATGAAAAATTCCCCCATAGTGTTTATGGGAATCATGAGCAGGATCTTCTAGCCTTACCTTAATCATTTCATGGTAGTCTTCATTGATGATATCTTTGTGTACTCATCTTTAGAGGAGGAGCATGCTAAAAACCTATGGATAGACCTAGATTCACTTTGAAAGCACCAGCTTTATGGTAATTTATCGATGTTCTGGTTCTTCATTCGATAGGACGACATTCTAGGAGACGTAATCATGGAGGATAAAGATTTAGTTGATCCAGTGAAGATGGAGGTAATTCTGGTTTGGGATCCACCCAAAAGTGTGACTGGGGTGTAGTGTTTCTTGTGGTTGGTTGGGTACTTCTGGAGGTTCATTCCCGACTTCTCCATAGTAGAAGAACCTATGAATTCTTTGAAGAAGAAGTTAAAAACCTTTGTGTGGAAAGATAAATGCCAGTAGAGCTTCCAGTAGTTGGGGAGAGCTTGACTAGTACTCCCATCACGTGGTTTCAATAGGAGGGAATCGACTACATGGTAAATTTTGATGAATCTAGGACAAGACTGGGTTGTTTTCTGATGAGAGAGTGAGTAGTGATCACCTATAACACCTTGAATTTGAGGTACCATGAGAAGAACAATGTGACCCATGACATAAAGGTAGCAGTTGTTGTCTTTTCCATAAAGATGTGGTGGAACTACATGACTGTTGAATGGTTCACCTTCTACACTGACAACAAGAGTCCCTTGTATAAATTCTAATAGAAGGACATGAACATGATACAATGATGATGGCTAGAGTTCCTACAAGACTATGACTTTGATATATTCTATACTCTTGGGAAGGGGAATGTGGTGGTAGACACACTCAGCAGGATGTTTGGTGTATAGATGCTAAGTGAGGTGATGAAGAAGCTATCTGTGATGCATATATCCTTCATGGATGATGATGTAGAAGCATACCTCTATAATATAATTGTCACTCCCCCAATCCTTCAGAATGTTAGAGAGGAAAAACCTGTGGATGTTGACTGCAAGGCCCGACATACTCGGTTATCCTTAAGACAATCCCCTGATGAATATTCAATAGGTGTGGAGCACATCACCCTTTTCAAAGGACGCACCATAGTACCAGTGATGTTACAGGAGGAGTTGTTGAAGGAAATCTATAAATCCCCTTTGGTGGTACATCCTGGTGTTCCAAAGATGTACTAGGACCTCCAACATCAGTACTGGTGGCCAAGGATGAAGAAAAAGGTGGCAGAGTTCATTTCACAATACCTCACTAGTCAGAAAGTGAAGGTCAAGCATCAGGTCCCAGTAGGCTTGACCCAACTATTTGAGATACTAGAGTGGAAGTGGTATGGTATCACCATGGACATCGTGATGTCGTTACCAAACCTATCCATGGGCCATGATTCTATCTAGTTGATCATTGACTGAATAACCAAGTCGGCTCAATTTCTACGCATACAAAATCAGGGATCGGTAGAGGGCCTGGGGAACCTCTACATCCAAGAGATTGTGCAGCTTCATGGGGTTCCATCGAATATGTTCACAGACCGTGATGCACACTTTACATATATGTTATTTAAGGGATTGTATAAGGCCTGTGAGACTCAGCTGTGCTTGAGTACATCTTTTCACCCCCTGATGGATGGTCAAACAGAGCAGACCATACATACCCTAGAAGACATGACTCATTCTTGGTCCTTGATTTTGTTCATATTTTGGAGGACCACCTTATACTGGTGGGGTTCACATACAAAAACATCTATCACTACACCATTGGCATGGAACCATTTGAGGCCTTGTACAGCCGTCCATACAGATCACCAATATGCTAGACAGACCCAGGGGAGTCAACAATCATGGATCTAGGGTTAATACGAGCTACCAATCAGAAGGTTCAAATCATCCAAGAGTGGATGAGGACTACTGAGAGTAGATATAAATCTTATGGTGATAGGATATGAAGATCCCTGGAGTTGAAGTATGGATACCATTTTTTCCTTCATGTCTCTCCCCGACAAGGATGTTAGAGATTTTTCTTGGGTGGCAAGTTATCTCCAAGGATCATCAGATTTTTCCTGATCCTCCATAGATTTATTTATGAGGTGTATCGCCTATCTCCTTCCCAATAGATGCACTGGGTGCAGGAGGTTTTCCACGTGTTGTAGCTGTGGAGGAACGTTCATGATCCATCATACCTCATTGACTAGGGAGAGATGGGCATTAATGATGGGGAGATATTTATAGAGTTCCTAGTGGAGATAGAGGACCAGCCGGAGCAGGCCCTTTTTGGATTGTTGATTCCAGTCATGTGTGTTTGATGGAAACACAAGAACCTCCAGAAGAGCACATGGGAGTGGGAGACGAGTACTAATGCTCAGTACCACTATTTATTTTATTATCCTTTGTTTTAGATCATGGGGACATAAATACCTAAGGTGGGAAGAATTTAATGTCTCAAAATTTCAATTTTATTATTTTAAAAAAAATTATAATGATTTATTTTGAGACCACACTCTTTGACAGGATGTGATTCTGAGGCCCGATGAGCTGGGAATGGAATTTTGAACTTTTTTAATGTACATTCAGTAAACGCGAAAATGGGATTTTCCAACATTTGAATCAGTGCTCAGATATAAAATATGAGGGCACCATTGAACATGGAATACCAGGATTCACCTATAAAGGACTTAACATGGATTGGAAAGGGTCATATAGAAAAGTTAATTTTTGAACTTTTCAATAAATATTATAAAAAAGCTTAAAAAGTTATTTTATTTTATCTTTCCCACCATTAAAAAGCATACGAAGACGTTGTAGTGCAGCGATGAGGCAGTGACGAGGCACATTAAATAAGGATCTTAAATGGATTGTTCTAAAATCATAATAGCTATAATGTTTCATAAATAAAATAATGTAACGATGCAACGTCGCAGCATAACAAAAATGATGTGATGTGTTTATTTTTATTAAACTAATGTGCTGGAGAGATGAGAATTAAACTACTGGAAAATCTATAAAGAACCTCTAGTGAGATTCCTCTCTAAAGAAGAATGACTAATACCGGTGTAATGTCATCAAATTTGATATACCTTGAAGAACGAAGCTGGGAAGAGATGAATTATGTCAACCTCTTGAACCCTCGAGGACGGGATGCTATGGTAATGAATTTTAAATTAGGTAAGGGTTTGAACCACATGATTTTTTCCTATTCTTTTTTTTCAAATGACGAATGAATATTAACCCACAAACTGCTTATTCCACGGATCGTGCATTCTTGTGGAGGGTTAAATTCTTTTGTACTTTCTCTATCTAGGATTAAATTATCACTTGTATTTATTGAACTATAATCTCTAGACCTCTACCATGTTTTTAATCTTCTAATGCAGAGGACGAGGGCCTACACGAACAAGGCATGAGCCCCTTTGCATTGGACTTCTTCAGGGATGAATTCTCGAATAGGCAGAAAGGAGAGTTAGAATTTTTTTCAATGTAGGTGGAATCCCCACGATCTTATAGGTGTATAAGGATCGAGGAACAGACCTCCGAGGAAACTCTGGTGGCCTACAGAAGAAGCCATTGGCCCACCAGCGCCGGTGGTGGCCGATGGTGGCTGGCTGTAGCGGCTACGACGAAGGGAGGTGGTGTGCCACGCCATCATGGAGGTTTTCTACTGACCGACACTCCATGGACATGGAGGCCCAAATCCAGGCCGCCTAGACAAGTAACAAAGGCCACACACACTGCAGTCGCGACACTGGACACCCGCAGCGCCACGCTGGTGCCGTGTTGAACGGTCATCCCAGAGACTCGGTCCAAGAGTGACATGGAAAGATGCGGCCATGTGTATCAGGCCACACAGCGTGACATTATCACTAAACCTTGGTGGATGGGCGGTTCTGCATCTGTGTTCAATTAAAGGAGCATGACGCAGCTCCCAGCCACGGCTCCAAACTACATCCCGACCAGGCCAAAGGCCGGTTCGCCTCTGGCGGACCTGGAATCCCTAGCAAGTTGGATCCATAGTCCAATGAGAAATCCTATGCTAGACTAGATCTAGGTCATGTTGGGTCAGTCCAGACTGCATCAGATCGGATCGAACCGATTCGGGTCGGGTCGGCCCAGAACCCAGACCCAATTGTCCCCCTGTCTCACTAAAACGCTCATATCTCTCAAACTGGGCATCTGATTGATGCACCGTCAATGGAGTTGGGGCCCTAATGATACATAATTATTTATGAGATACTCTAAATTATTTTTTAGAGGTTTTTGTATCGATGAGTTATGTAGGACTTGATTCTAACCAGGCCCTTTTTACAAAAATGGTCGTATCTTACTAACTATGTGTCCATTCGATGTGTCGTTTGGTGTGTTGGGACCATTATGATGAGATAGTTATTTGGGGTACTGTATGTGGGACATCATGATGAATGATATGCTAATGATGGAATTTGGAGTGGATCCCCCAAAACTCAAGTGTGTTATGTGCAAGAATCTAGTGGCTGGCTTTGATGTGAAAAATTATTAGTGACCCTGTGTGGATCAGCACCTAGGGACCCTGCATGTATCAGCATCTAACCACTCTATGTGGATCATCATCTTGAGACCCTTTGTGGGTTATCACATAGAGACCATGTGTGGGTCATCACCTAGAGACCATGTGGTGGGAACCACCTAGAAACCCTGTGTGGGTCAGTACCTAATGACTCTGTGTGGATCAGTAGTAGATACTCTCAATAGAATATGATGATCTAGCTTTACAACAAATCATATTTACTTTTTTTCTTAATTTATACCTAGTTTGAGCTTATTATTGTTCTTTTTACTTTACATGAAGATATTTACTTATCTTATTGTTCCTCTGTGGATTTGTTTGAGACCCAAGTTGGTCTCAGGGTCCCTACTGAGTATTATTACACTCACCCCTCCATGGGATTCACCTGTACCAGTTGTGTCTTGTGAAAACGATGGAAACATTTGGTTGGAACTTTGGGATTCCATGGATAGATGGTGCTCAAAGGTGGACTGATAGACATGGTGTGTTATAGTGACATTTGACAGTGATTTTTACCTACCCTTTAGGTAGGATCCTTTTTAGATGACCTATGGAGCAGGTACTTTTTTTGTACTTTTCTTTTAGTTGGGATTGTATTTTGACCCCTTTACATTCATTTTTTAAATTTTACTCTCAGTGGAGGTTGTATTGCATTCTTTCCTTTGTGCTTTTCTTTTTTCATTATGCCATGTCTGTGTGTGTACTGGTTTAATGGAAATGCCTTCCCTTTTGGGATATGCCTTTCTGGTTCTACTCACCAGCCCCTAGCGTATGGAAGGAGGGCTTAAGGTAGTCATGGAACGCTCCAAGGGGGATGTGTCATGAAAATTATAAAACATAAAAACCATATTATTATATATAATATCATATATTATTTTATTATAACTTTATATTACCCATTTATTAACAATTTCATTTAAATGATACGCTTCGAGAAATATTCTCTTTGGTTTTCAATGTTTTTTGACTTTTTATTCATGATCCACATACATAAATAATTACTTACAAAATTAAAATATGTAAAACTTGATGTAATTATCAGATATATTCATTATATAAATATCTATAATAATCTATAAATTTGAAAATATTAAATGGAATACCATATTAATGGAGATGGTAGGTCGTACGTATGCATGAACATTTTTTCCCTTTTATTTAATATTGATAGAATGAATTTAAATAACATATATGTATACGTATATATTATAATTAAATTAGAATTATTATTTCATATATATCATATATTTTACTAAACCAAAACATAATGCATTCCATGTAATGTGTGAATGATTATAGAATAATAAATAAACCATAAATATGATATATATATTTATAATATAAAAACACAAATTCTATCATTATTACCATCCTTGAAATATGGAAATTCATGAAACAATGACATCGGTTCATGAGGTGGATGTCCGTTGTACACAAAAACATTGATTGGGTATCCCATTTTAAGGAAGTGTGTGTATGTTTATGTATAACCCTTAAAATAAATGCATATCAGATTATTTAGTACAATAAAGATATTATGTAATATGGGAATAAGAATATTATATTGGGCGGAGGAAGAAATAATAATAATAGATCTTGTAGAAGGATGTTAGATATTCATTAGGTAACTCCTTTTTGTTTTCACCAAAGGGATTCCATAGATGGATTTATTCCCAAAGGGAGGATTATGTAATGTTTGGAGGAAGGATGGGATGAGAATTTGGAATATTTTTTTCATGAAAAGTTTACCGAGAGGTGTAAATATAGTGGGAGGAGAGGAGGAATGTTATAAGGGGGAATGACTTATTGGTTATTCTTGAACATATTTGAGTACTCCTTACATTTTACTTATCCCCAAAGGGTACGAAATGGGAAATTATAGATACATATAGGTTTAATTGTATAAATATGGTTAGGAAATAATTTTTAGATAAGTTAGTGGTCATTTATACACCTTATATACTTATTTTAGTCATTAATTAAACTTGTATTGACCATAATCGTTGTAATTAATTCTAATTACCTTTAGTAATATTAAAAAAACAATTTGACATTATTAGAATGAATAAGTTATTATTATTCCAAATATTTAATCCATTTTTCCAAATTATAAATACATAAGTGGGAGAAATTAAATTAAAATAAACAATACAAATGAGACAAAATAATTGTTTTTTAAGAAAAATGATTGAAATTTTGAAATAATTTTATATTAAATTTTATTGTGATATTAGTTACACTGATCTAAATTGGATTAATTGTTTAAAAATTTAACTAAATTAACATTAAACCCAAATTAAAATATAATTTAATAGTATAAATTAAATATATGAAAAGTTAGTTTTGAATTAATATTCAGTGTTTTCACTATTCATCAAAAAATAAAACTTCTCAAAAAAATACCAAAAATTCAGACAAAGTAAAAAATTTATTCTTCTTTCAAAAATGAAATTTATTTTCTAAAATAAATATTATAATAATTTAAAAAATTATATTTAAATGGGATCACCATTAAAATGATGTAAAATTTTCTTTTAGAAAATTATATCTTTTTATTCATAGAATTAGATTTATTCGTATACTTATACTTATACAATTGACTGAATGAGTATAAGAAAAATTTATTTAATATTGAATATATAAATTTAATAAAAACATTCATCAAAAGTGATTTGATTAGTTCATTGAGATAAAATAGTATTTGTCTATAGAGAATTTTTTTAAAAAAACAAATTTCTTAATTCTTGAGTAGTTATTGCTTTCACTTATAACTAAAATAAAATAAAATGATTCATTTTATATAAATGTGTAGATAATATTAAAACATTTTATCTAGTATTATTTTTCACTTTCAATCCTACAACTAAGTGGAAACTATAATAATATTTTAATGGACATATTAATAACATATTTTAGTCTTGTAAAACCTATACTTTCATGTAACACACACTATCGAATGAAGATAGTTCTCTTGAACCCAGATAAGATACCATTGGACCCTGACACTCGAACCAGTCTCGTACATAGCCTAAAGGGAATTCCTGATCCCAATGTGCTGGAAACTAGGGTCGGGCATTATAGTAATCACTAAGGGGAATTCTTTTTTTCCATTAAACCATGGTCACGTAAATAAAATGAACAGGTTAAAAAACCACAATAATTGAATCTAAAAAATTTATAAATTGATTCAGTTACAACCAATAAACAAAACAGAACAATAAATAAAAAATTGAAACTAAACCATGGTACCATGATCTCAATGTGACATCTTGGTCACCACTAACCATAAGACTGACCTGCTCCAACAATGACTACATGAAACAGGAACCTAAACCTACAAAACAGCTCAGTTCTACTGACCTTGAATTATACAATTATGGCGTGTGATTCCTAGATCAGTAAGAAATCACCACATAATCAATAAATTTTCATTCCCAACAAATCCCAAAAACACAACATTTAAAATTCACATATGTAAAAATATTGTTTTTCTAATTTTAGATAAACAAAAAATTCCTCTTTTCCAAAACAACATGTGCCACATTTCCATTAATCAAAATAGTATACCATTTTGGAATCCCAAAAGAAAAATAAACCAAAACTATATAAATACATGGTTATGCGGAAGATAAATAAGTGTGAAACATAAGATAAAAATATAACAAAAAGTAAAAAAGCACAAAACATTTTGTAACCAAGGGTATTTACTAAGAATCCATAAAGTTTTCCATGTACGTACAAATTTTATAACCACCTTACAAAATATGGTGATGTTCCCTAATCAAAAACCAATTGGATGCCCGAAACTGACCAATCCAAGGAAACATCCCACCTAGCCTATAACCTGATATAGGAGGTACTAACCAATCTAATTGGGGTTTATCAATAACCATCACTTGACCCTCTAAAAAATACTAGGAACCCATAGTTAAATTATTCTAGGTACATAGGAGGCCCTCACATGCATGACTCACCTTACATGTCATCACCATACTTGCCTACCCCAAACGCTGACACAACTATAAGATAAATCATATTCAGAAAACCCTATAGAGAGGTTTCTAACATACAACATGCCATAAACGAGTTCCAAATCAACTACCATGTCATTTAAGATTCTAAAACATTTCTAAAAACATTTAATGATGCCAAACATGCCTTTATACATTAAAAGAAATAATTCATTTCCAAAAAATCATAAATTGAAAAATGTGCATTCCACTCATTAAATTCAAATATATATAAAAAATATGCTATAAATGATTTCTAGAACAACATTAAATAGAAATTTTACATTTACAATTCCAAAAAATCCCTTGATTTCTTAAAACAATTTCACATCCAATTCCATTTCCAATCCAAGATAAATTAAACATAAATAACCAAAGTTTCAAAATTGTCTTTCATTAGATTTAAAAACCATCCATTCATTATAATGGAAAATATGGGTCCTAATTTCATGAATAACACTTAAATTTTTTTGAGGTTTTTGAGAAAAAGAGTAATTAAGTGAATGAACAAGAGTTTGAAAGAGTGATAGAAGGTATATAAAAGGAAAAGGGTTGTAAAATTTAGTTTTTTAGTCACAAATAATCATCCATGATCATTATCATTTGTTTTCCCTTTATTATTTACACCTCTTGCACATATGCATGTTTCCTCATTAAATGTTACACCACAAGATTCATTGAAGTTACCCATATTTAATTTTCAAAGAAACAATACATGTTCTCAAACCAACACAAAAAACACATATATTAGTCATCCCATAAAAATCACCAACCCACACATCCAAAGTCAAACACAGCACCCAAAAATGTTATCATAATATAGTCATGTTTTAAACCAATTCAAAATGAAAAATTTATTTTTAAAGAAATAGTTTACATTTTAGTAATCTCTTAGAATGCATATAATGTATTGAAATTAAATACCACATTTAAAAATTAGTTCCTATAAATGTTTCCCATAATGAAAGTGTCATACTAAGAATTTAAAACATACTACAATAAAGAAAAATTAATTTTAATATAATTTAAAAATTTAAAAGCATCGATTGATTGAGTCAGAATGAAAAATGATGGAAAAACATACCTCAATAGTGTGTGAATGCAATGATACTTTGGATGGAGGAAGAACATACCCCAAGATCCAATCCAAACACCGTCACAACCAAAAAAAAGAACAAAATATCCACCCTAGCTTCTATGGTTCATCAAAGGTGAACCCCCATCAATAGAATCCAAGGAATCATGAGTGGGGATAGATTAAATCCTTCCATTTATCCAAAAATGGACATTAAAATGAACCCACTATATTACTAACGTTCAAATATTTAGGACATCCCAATGATATAAAAACTCCATAACTTCATCAATCATTTCTATAGCCTGTAATGGACCTCGATCACCACTTAATAGAGGCAATAATCGAGAAGAACCAAAAACCAGAAGAGACTCACTAGAAACCTTGAGGACTGTTCTAGGTGGCATAATCTGAAAACAATCAAATCAAAAAGACAAAAATCATCATTCAATAAAAATTCAACCAAGAGACCAATCAAGGCTACAAAAAATGCATCACAAGAAAACCATCGCAAACAAAACCTAATCCTTTTTTCAAAAAACTCTATTTTAAATTTAATTTTCAAAACCTCCGTCTTCCAAGTCAACTTCCAAAATTAAAAAATAATTCTTCATGAAACTAGAAATCACATTGCAATGTAAAAATAGTTTTGAAAAAAAACCAATTAAACCCACCTTGAAAAATCGAGTCAAATATTCTATTTCAATTACTCACCCACGAAATCATATGAACCGCCACATGCCTGTCTATATCACGTGGTGTTATGATGAATTTTATATTTATACCCACACATATGAGAACATCTAGAATGAATGTTATGGGTTAGACAAAACATTCCATCAACAAACCAAATAATTCACCCATTTCTCAATCCCGAACACTTTCTCATTTATAACCCTTCTCCCATACGAATTCATTTGAAAGAAATAATTACCACTTAAAAACCCATTTTTATTTTGACATCCCACTCACACCATGAGAATCAAAATTATATGAAAATTGACACAAAATTTCCAAAAATTAAGAACTAGTGGTTATGCCTAACCCAATATCCTTATATTGAGACACGACCCAGGTAAGAATCAGCAACTAAGAGGACCTTAAACCATGCACCTAGAAATAACATGGGTCACTAATACATTTGATATCAAAACATGACATCGGGTCACCTCTATTTTCATTCCATGATCCATAAAAAAGACAATGGTCTTATACACTGAACTACCCCTAGAAACTCAAGGATCAAAATGAGTAAGAGTTCGAAACACTCTTAGGGCACCATCCTACTGAGTCCCAAAAGTCATAATCTCCAATCTACTTAACACCCAAAATAACAAAGGGATGTCTCTGATATGATTTCCCTTGAACCAATATGGGATTCCATCTGAACCGGACATCCGAACTAGTTCACAACAAGTCCTGAAGGTTATTCTCGATCCCTGTGGGTTTGAAACTAGTGTCGTAAATCACAGTAATAACTAAGGGGAAGACATTTTACCAATTAAAATAGGATCACATAAATAAACATAACTAGTGAATAACCCACAATAACTAAATCTCAATTAAATGTATAAACATATTCAGTTACAAGAGCATAACAAAGTATAAAACAAAATAAAAAACTAAAACCAAACCATGATACCACAATCACCATGTGACCTCTTGGTCACCACCAACCATAAGATCGACCTACTCCAACAATGAGAACGCGAACCTAAAACCTCAACCTACAAAAAATTGTGGGTCTACCTCTAACAGCCCAAGATTCCATGGTACTTTTCCCTTTGAATAATGCAATAGCTTGTGTTGTACGCATCTTCGAGTTCAAACACACCACAACCAATCAAAATAGATGTTTTGAATAGTAATTCCCACTTTTTGAAATTTTATAAATTTTATCATTCAAAATGGACTTTATTTTTGGATTTGGAATATTGAAATTTTTATAGGGTAAATTTTTGGAATTTTTCTGAAACTTTCAAAAAAAAAATTAGTAGTGAAAAAAAACTGTATTATTGTTTAAAACAAAATTTTTAATTAAATATTTAATTATTTTATTTAAATTTATTTTATGTCAAAATAGATACATAATACCTGTATTTGTTCAACATAATTTATTGGAGTCATTTTATAATAAGTTTAGATATATAAAATTGTATTGAACTTTTTACCGTCTTTTAACCACCTCCTAGGAGCATTTCCAAATTTGTATAAAACATAATTATCCTGCTTCTATGAGTCCAATTTCAAAACTCTAAGAGACACGGTTGATATCAATAAGTAAAATTTGGTTCAATAAGATGAAAATAATTTTTGGTGAATAGTAACTTTTTACTATAATTTAACACAGTTTGAAGTAAATAGGGTAATTAAGGGTATAAAGGATATTATTATTTGTCACGACCCAACCCTACCGGTCTCGAATCGCAACTACCCCAAGCTCGCCTCCATAGGCCAGGGGCTGGCGACAATCGCCGAAGGCATAACAATATCCGGGAGGCCTTTGCCTAAGTACCTGTATACACACAAACAACCCACTCAATGCAGAAGTGCAGAGTAAAAATGGAAACCAAAGGACAAGTACTATAACCCAACCACAGTCATGCATCAACCTTTAAATAGAAGAATGTAAAGTTCTGAAAAGTAGACTAAAAAAAGGTAAAAAACATATGCCCAACCAAAAAGGTGCAACAACTCGGCAACAGGTAAATGAATGTAAATAGATGGTGACTCTCACACCAGAAATACCTACTACGACCACCAAATGCAGCCCAAGCTCATGTGTCCTCTACGCTCCTCTGTAATCTCGATGGACCTATCTGTTGTCTGCAAGGGCACACCAAGTGCGGGCAAATCCCAAGCAGGGGTGAGTGTCAGGATACTCAGTAGGATTCCCCGGAAGATCGATGGAGAAACAATGGAGGTACCAAAATGGTGAGCAGTAGACAGAACAAGGAATAGTAAAAAAGTACAGTAAAATAGAGTACATCTCAACCCAACCGAAGATAGGGGGTAGACTCCTCCAACCATGCAGAACTAGACATGGAAAGCACGTGGAATACCCTGCATGTCTTCACCCCTCCTCGAAAGATGGTAACTAAACCCAAGGAGTGGGAAAACAATTAGGGTGTATATATATATATGATCAATAAGAAACCTGAACGAGTGTGTAAGGGGATCTCCATCTCCAAGATCATCTCAGAATACGTCGCCAATAGTTATAAGGATATCCATCACTGATGCCCAACAATCCCGCACGCCAAAGTCGCCTCATCGCTAAGCCGTACTACCAAAATTACCACTACGGTAATCACAGAGCAAAGCCGGTGACTAGCCTCATTGAAAGGGTCGGAGTCTGAAAGAAGTCGTTGGGTAACCCACTACCCATCCCAACTAGATGGTAAACATCAAAAGGCCGTCGGGTGACCCACTGCCTAGCCCTACTGAAGGGTAAACACTAAAAGATCGTCTGGTAACCCATTGCCCAGCCCAACTAGAGTGTAAACCCTATAGTCAATTGGTAACCCACTACCCAGCCCTATTGGAGGGTAAACCCTATGGTCAATGGGTAACGCACAGCCCAACCCTATTGGAGGGTAATCCCGGAACTGGTCCAATAACCCTGCACTGCTCACGCCATCCCTAGGTGTCGCAAACATCGAGATCATGTGTTGGGTCGGAGTGCATCAAAGAAACCTCAAAAAAATGTCCTTTCATGTTTCCACATTTAATGAGATCATGAAAGAGGTTCTGCTCACCTGAATAGATTAAACCGTTGTAATCCTTATAGAAAAACACGCGAGACAAACTACTTACTTGCTGAAAATTGAATCTCGATGAAAGAAGGATATTCCACACCACTATACACCCATACGACGTCTTGTAGGGCCCAAAAATCAATCCCTAAAGAGGTTGGGCGAACTACTCCACTGTGATTCTCTCGGAAAAACGCACCAAAAGGACAACTCATTCACCCCGAACGGACGTCTGACGAAAAGGTTGCAAAACGCTGCTCACACCTTAAAAGACGGCCCCTAGGGCCCACAACTCAACTCTGGAATCAACGCCTGAAACCACCCTAGATCACTTCGTCTTGATGCAAGGGTCCCAACTCCGCTGATGGTGCCTTAAACGGACTCCGCATGTGTTCGCGCCACCCGAAGGAAGAATCCCAGCCTAGATCTTAATAGGCTAGCCACGCCACCGAGCCCCCATCTCGGGAAGTTAAAATCCACAGGGACTATCTCAAAATCTTTTTCTCTAGCTGAGGATTTCACTTCCAAAGATGGAATGCAAAAAAGGACACTCGTAGTGAAAGCTACGGGTGTCCGAAGTCGAGGGGACGAACCCCTTGGGCTGGACCGACCTGGTCCGGCCGGTCCGCCCGGCCAGGGCTGGCCCGGTCATGAACCCTCGGTCCAACCTGCACCGACCAACCCTCATCGCCGGTCTCTTTCTCAGGCAGAGACCCGCCAAAGGCAGGCCTCGGTCTCCGCATGGGGTTGCGCGTCGCGACCCCCCGATCCACCCTCGTCGTCGACCTCGCCCGCCGCCTAGAGCTGCTGCCTGGATCCCGCAGCGCCGCACAAATCTGCCACTACCCAGAGCCCCCACTGTGCTGCGTGAAGACATCACCATCTGGATCCCCAGTCAGAACGCCGCTAGAACCTCCAAAAAAAGGAGAAAATGCCCGAAAAACTTCCCGGGGTCACCCTAGGACTCGAAAATTTGATCTAAAATGATCGTTGGGAAGATAAAATTGATCCCTTCGAAACTATGGGATTTTCTCGACAATCAGATAGCATTTATATGTAATTAATTTCATTTTAAGGGGGTTGTGGGAATTAAAATTGAAAATTCATGAGCCTAACTCACTGGGCATAGCATGTAGCTTCGCTGACGATCCACCGGAGTCGTCGTTCCTTTCCAGAGAGGTGGAGGGGAGGAGAGGAGCTTGTTGAGTGGAAACCACCAGGGAGATGCTATGGGAAAGATCATGGGGGAGAATAGGGTGGGGGTGGTGTGTATAAATAGAAAACACTTAAAACCCCTGCCCATAGGCCCCATACCCAAACATTCATCGGGGTCGGTGTTAAGCCACCCCGAGGGTAAAATCCACATTCTGAGTACAACGATGGTCTCTGAATTTTAATCCAATCCTCCCTTCAAAAGTTACAGAGTACAAGCCCGGGGCTGCCAAATTACGAAATCGCTCCTTGTGTCATTTTCCATAGAAGGGTCGCACCCACGAAAGTTAGACCCCTCATAGGGTAAAAGGAACATTCCGGACTCAATAGTGTCGTCATGTATCCCATCCGAGCAACCGTTTAAAAGTTAATCTATTTATTTGGCATGTCTAGTGTGATCGCACTTAAAATTTAATTTCGGCTGCACCGGGGATCAGAATCACACGTCGTTTGAACGCCCAGCTCTGGAATAACATTAAGGAAATTTCAATGTCTGATAGGCTCAAAATCCGAGTTCTTACATCATTCACTCCTTTAAGTTTTTCTTCCTCAGAAAACAAAAATACAAAAAAACTTGGAATACTGATCCTGCATCTGGGTCTCCTGTTCCTAGGTTCTCTCATTCACTCTCCCATTCCACCACAGCACACGAACCAAAGTAATGGTCCATCCATGCAGTGTTTTCTTATACATGTCCTCAATCACCACCGGGTGCTCCACAAAGGTGGCACCATCCTCTATTTCCAGATCTCCCCAATCGATAACGTGTGTGGGGTCATGAACGTATTTCCATAGCTGTGACACGTGAAGGAAGTCATGAACCTTCTTCAGTGTTGGGGGTAGATCAAGATGGTAGGCCACCTCACCAACCATGAACACGATCTCAAAGGGCCCGATGAACCTCAGGGATAGTTTGCCTCCTCGGCCGAACATTCGAGTACCACACTACAGGGAGACCCTCAAAAATACATGGTCTCCCTGATCGAAATCCAAAGGCATGTGATGATGATTTACGTAGAACTTATTTCTGCTTTGAGCCATCCTCATCTGCTCACGAATGACCTGCACCATCTTTGTTGTTGCCCGCACCAACTCTGGGCCCACGAGGGAGGTCACCCCAACCCCCGTCTAGCACAACGGTGACCTGTAGGGTCTTTTGTAGAGGGCCTCAAATGGTGCCATGCCGATAGTAGAGTGGTAACTATTGTTGTACGTGAAATCCACTAAGGGCAGATGATCCTCCCAACTCAGGACAAAATCTAACATGCACTCCCTGACCATATCCCCCAACACCTGGATAGTGCGCTCATTCTGCCCTTCTATCTAGGGGTGAAAAGATGTACTCATCCGCAGATGGGTCCTCAATGCCTCTTGCAGGACTCTCCATAATTGTGATGTAAACAACACGTCACGATCTGAGACAATCATCGCGGGTACTCCAAGAAGGCGGATGATCTCTTGAACGTATAGCCGCCCCAGACTCTCCACCAAGTTCTTCTCCATGATGGAAAGTAAGTGCACCGAATTCGTGAGTCAGTCCACTATCACCCAAATAAAATCATGTCCCTTCAATGTGTGTGGGATCCCTGTGATGAAGTCCATATATGTACCATCCCACTTCAACTCCAGGATATCAAGGGCCTGTAATAGCCCTTCCAGAGCCTGATGCTCTGCCTTCACCTGCTGATAGGTAAGACACCGAGAAATGAACTCAGCTACACACCTCTTTATGCCATACCCCCAAAACTACCACTGAAGGTCTCGGTACATCTTCCCCACACCGGGATGTATAGCCAATGGAGAAGTTTGGAACTCCCACATCACCTCCTCTCACATATCCACTGGTACTACAGCTCACCCCTTGAACAGGATCTCGTGATTCCCTCCCTCCGAATACCCATCTGGTGCGTCGCCTGTGGATATCTGATCACACAGTACCTCGCTGTCGACATCCCCCAGCTGCGACTCTCTCACACACCCAAGGAGCGAAAGAGTCAACACCATCGACTGTAGAAAATTCATACCCTCCTACTCCACCAAGGTCAGCCATAGGGAAGCCAATTTCTCTCAGGATTCCTACACTAACCGATCATGGGACTTTCGGCTAAGAGCATCTACTACTATGTTTCCCCTTTCTAGACTGTAGACTATCTCAAAATCATAGTCTTGTAGATACTCTAGCCAACACCTCTACTACAGATTCGGATCCCTCTGAGTGAAGATGTAATTCAGGCTCTGGTGGTCTAAGTAGACCACAAAACTCTCACCTAGAAGGTAGTGTCTCCATAACCTCAAGGCGAAGACCATTACTGCTAGCTCTAAAACATGAGTCGCATAATTCTTCCCATGGGGCCTTAACTACCTCCACCCATATGCAATCACAGCCTGCTGCTACATCAGCACGCACCTGAGCCTAGCTCTTGAAGTGTCGCAGTACACTACAAACTCAATTCCATCCTCTGGAAGCCTCAACAATAGTGCACTACTTAGCCACTGTCTTAACTCCTCAATGTCCTTCTGGCATTGATCCGTCTAGGTGAACGGTCGTCCCTTCCGCGTCAATGCGGTCAAAGGGGCAGCAATCCTAGCGAAAGTTTCCACAAACCACCTATAGAATCATGCCAAACCAAGGAAGCTCTGCACCTTGGATGCATTCTTGGGTGGATACCAAGTAATCACTACCTCTATCTGTGAAGTATTTACAGTCAATACCTGATCCATAATGACATGCCCCAGAAAGTGAACCTCATGAATCCAAAACTGACACTTCGAGAGCTTCCCATACAGCTGGTTCTCTCAGAGTAAGTCCAGTACCATCCTCAAATGCTATGTGTGCTCCTCCTCCATCGTAGAGAAGATGAGTATGTCATCAATAAAGACAACCACAAACCATTCCAGGTATGACTGAAAGATCTGGTTCCTCAAAGCCATGAAAATGGTGGGGTAATTCGTTACGCCAAAGGGCATCACCAAAAACACGTAATGCCCATAGTGACAACGAAATGCTAACTTCGGGATGTCATCCTCACGAACCTGCAACTAGTGGTAGACATATAGATGATCAATCCTGGAGAACCACTTTACACCTCTCAACAAGTCAAAGAGGTTGTCTATCCTTGACAAAGGGTGATTGCTCTTTATCATGGCCTAATTTAGGCGACGATAATCCACACAAAGCCGCTGACTCCCATCTGCATTTCTCGCAAACAAATTCAGAGCTGCCCAGGGGGACACACTAGGCCTGATGAATCCCTTCTCGTGAAGGTCGTCCAGCTGAAGTTGTAGCTCCTGAAGCTCTGTGGGTGCCATCTGATAAGCTTCACATGATATCGGGGCATTCCCCGACTGCAAGTCAATGAAAAACTCTATATCTTTCCTTTGAGGTAGTCCCAGAACATCATTGGGAATGATGTCCATGTAGTCCTCTACAATGATAGGGATACATGTGACTACAGCATCTGCTGCTCTGAGAGACATGCTCGCCAACTGGTGTGAAAATGGTCGGGGTCTCTTGCTGAGAGTACCCATCTGCTCAGCCATGAGTTCTCGTTCACCATGGATGGTGACCCTCATCCCATCAGAAAACACGCCTCTGACTTGTCTGTGGTGATAGTCGATCTGGGCGTGAACCATAGAAAGCCAATCCATGCCCAAGATGACATTGTAAGGTTCCATAATGATGACGACCAAGTCCCATGTGAAACTCCCTCCTCCGAACGGTAGTTTGCACTGTCTACAGATAATGGTCTCTAAAGAGGCACTTCCCATAAGAACCTTGAGGCTATGTTCAAGTGTCGGTTCCTCTACTAGAATCTCCAACTCCCGTACCAACAACAGCGATATAAAGGAGTGTTCGGCGCCCGTGTCTACTAATACTGTAGCAAGCGTAGAGCAAACACAATTCATACCTCGAACCATATCGTGTGTTGGGGGGTCACGACCACCCATATCTTGAAGCTACCCACGACCCCTACCGCCAGCTCCCTAAGCTTGGTGTGGGCCGCCTGGTGGGGGCGGTGGAAGGACCTAAAAAGGTTGTCCCAGACCTCGAGGTCCTACCACTCTGCCTATGCCGCCTCCCTGAGGACCACCATGTCCTCGCCTAGGGAATGCCTGGTCAAGCCGCTGCCTCTTCCACTAGGGTGCGCCCCCTTCCTGCCACGACTTCTCAGTACGCCTAGTCAGGCAGTCCCGTGCTAGGTTCCCCTATCCATCACACGCATAGTACCAGCTCTCTCCTGCCAGCCCTGGTGCTCCACGGCGCCACTGCGGTGAACGACCCTTCCCCTGTGTCTGCTCATTGAAGGGCCTCCTCAACCGAGGATCTTCTCTCTTCCGCCTACCTATCAGATAGGACTCTCCTCTGAAGTATCCACTACTAGTCTCTCTTAGCTGGGATCCCTCAACCAAGAAGCTCCCCGTCACGAGAGCCCGCTCTATCACCCTGGCATAAGTAGGGATGCACATGAGCACTACACTAGCATGGATCTCCCTGCAAAGACCTTTCTAAAACTACCATGCATGAATTTGATTGTCGCGGATTATATCCTATGAGTAGTGTGTCATATCGGTAAACCAAGCCGAGTATTGCGCCACAGTCATCCCCCCTGATTCAGCTCCATAAGCTTCTGAATCTGAATTGAGCATAAGAAAGAGGGGGAGTACTCCTCCCAGAAGAGATGCTGGAAGGTATCCCACATGAGAGACGACTCATCGCGGGTCTTCATAACCAACCCCCACCAACGCCTGGCTATCCTAAGGAAAAGGCCGGCAGCTAGGGCTACCATCTGGTCCGCTGGTGTCTGTAACAGCAAGAAAAGTCAGTCCATGGACTCTAGCCAGTTTTTTGCGGCCTGGGGATCCAGGTCTCCATGGAACTTTTGTGGTCGCTAAAGATGAAATTCGCGGAGAGAACTCAGCCTGCGTTCAACGTCGGCCCGTGCTACCAGCAATATCTTTCTCTCCTCAGGTGGAGGGGCTAATTCTAAAGCATTGGGCGGAAGGGGATCACGTGAGAGTCACCGAACTGATGCCTCGTTGCTCGCTAGTTCGTTGTCATGAACTGGATAGGTTAAACAGGATGGATTCTGTCGTGGGGGAATCCTGAAAGTTATCAAGGATTGCCACGATCAGATGATCATATATATATATTTATATATATAACAGTAATCACAAAGGGGATCTAACTCAACAAGGATAGTGAAAGACTCAATCCTACCAGATGCATGTTCCAATGTTCCCTGCAATTAGTGTCTCAGCATGACGATTCGACAAGCAGGTTATCAGGGTCCTGGTGAATGGATACATCGGCCGCCCATACCATCACTGGACTCCCTATCCTGAGATCCGATCTTCAGACACGTTGACAGTAGTTCCCTAAATCCCAACGAATTCCTTTTTAGGGATGTCAGAACAATACCCCACGAAACGAACCACCTCTGATACCACTTTGTCACAACCCGACCCTACTTGTCTCAAGTCGAAACTACCCCAAGACCGCCTCCATAGGCGAGGGGCTGGCGACAAGCACCGAAGGTGTAACAATATCGAGGAGGCCTTTTCTTAAGTACCTATACACATACACACATAGCCCACTCAATGAACAAGTACAGAGTAAAAAAGGAAACCAAAGGACAACTATTATAACCCAACCACAACCATGCATAAACCTCTAAATATAAAAAAGTAAAGTGATGAAAAGTAGAATGAACAGAAAAAGGAACAAAACATGTGCCCAACCAAAAAGGTGCCACAACCTAGCCATAGGTAAAAAAATGTAAATAGCTGGTTAGTATCAAACATAAAAGGCCTACTACGAACACCGAACATAGCCCATGCTTCTATGTCTTATCTGCTCCTCCGTAATCTCGATCGACCTGTCCATCGTCTGCAAAGGCACACCAAGTGCGGGAAAAGCCCAAACAGGGGTGAGTATAAGGATAATTAGTTGGATGCCCCGAAAGCTAATGGGAGCAAAAAAGGAGGTACCAAAACGGTGAGCAGTAGACAGAACAAGGAATAGTGAAATAGTACAGTGAAATAGAGTGCAGATCAACTCAACAAAAGAAAGGGGGTAGACTCGTCCAACCAAGATGAACTAAACACTGAAATCACATGGCATACCCCACGTATCTTCGGCCCTCCTAGAAGGAGAGTAACTGAACCCAATGAGTGGGACAAAAATTAGGGTGTATATATATATATATGCTAAACAAGAAACGCGAACGAGTGCGCAAGGGGATCTCCATCTCCATGCTCAGCCCAGAATACGTTGCCAACAGTTCTAAGGATATCTATCACTAAATCCCAACAGTCCTGCACACCAAAGCCGCCTCATCGCTAAGCAATTCTACCAAAATTCATGATCCAGTAATCACGGAGCAAAGCCAGTGACTAGACCCAACAAAAGGGACGGAGTCTGAAAGAAGTAATCAGGTAACCCACTGCCTTGTCCAACTGGAGGTTAAACCCGAAAAGGTTGTCGGGTGACCCACTACCTAGTCCTTCTGGAGGGTAAACCCTAAAATATTGTTGGGTAACCCACTGCCTAGCCCAACTAGACTGTAAACCCTAACTTCAATGGGTAACCCACTGCCCAGCCCCACTGGAGGGTAAACCCTAAGGTCAACGGGTAACCCATTGCCCAGCCCTGCTGGTGGGTAAACCCATAACTAGTCCGATAACCCTGCGCTACCCGCGCCATCACTGGGTGTCATTAACATCTTGATCGTGCTTTGGGTCGGAGTGCGTCAAAGAAACCTCCGACAAATTTCCTTTTATGTTTCCACATTTAATGAGATCTCAAAAGAGGCTTCACTCACCCAAACAGATTACACCGTTGTAATCTTTGTGAAAAAACACGTGAGATAGACAACATACTCGCAGAAAATAGACTCCCAACAAAATAAGGTTCTTCCACACCACTATACACCCATACGACGTCTCATGGGGCCCACACATCGGTCCCAAAAGAGGTCGGGAAAACTACTCCACTGCGATGCCCTCGGAAAAACATGCCAAAACTACTACTAATTCTCCCCGAACAGATGTCTGATGAAAAAGATGAAAAACGCTGCTCACGGCTTAAAAGACGGCCCGTGGGGCCCATGCCTCATCTCTGGATTCAATGCCTAAATCAACCTTGGATCACTTCTTCTTGAATCCGGGGTCACAATGCCGCTGACGGCTCCATAAACGGACTCGGGATGTGTTCACGCCACCTGAAGGAAGAATCCATGTGTAGTTATTAACGAGCATGTCGCGCCACTAAGTCCCTATCTCGAGAATTTAAAATCCTCGTGACAATCTCAAAATCTTTGTCTCGAGCCGATTATTTCATTTTTTTAGACATCACACAAAATGGACACCCATTGTGAAAGTTAATGGTGTACAAAGTCGAGGGGATAAACCCCTTGGGCTGGATCGGCCTGGGCCAGCCCGCGCCGGCCAGCCCAGCTCGTAGTGATGGCTCGTGGCTTAGTCACGCATCCCGGATGTGGACCCCTGATCCACCCTGCACTGACCAGCCCTCATGGCTAGTCGTTTCCTCGTGCGGAGACCCACCGAAGGCGGGTCTCAGTCTATGCATGGGGTAGCGTCGTGACCCCCTAGTCCACCCTCGTTGTCGACATCACCGTCTGCCTAGAGCCCACCATGCCACACGAAGCTGCCACTGCCCGGAGCCCCCGTCGTGCCGCGTGAAGCCACCTCCGCCCGGAGCCCCCACCAGACTGCCGCTGGAACCGCAAGAGGGAGAAAACATCCAGAAAACTTCCCGGGGTCACCTCGAGACGTGAAAAGTCGATCTAAAATTATATTTGGAAAGATAAAATCAATAAATATGCAACTATGGGATTCGCTCGACTATCGGACATAATTTAGATGTAAATAATTTCATTTGAAGGGGTTGTGGGAATTAAAATTGAAATTGCACGGGCCTACCTCGCTGCGCGTCGCCCGTAGCTTCGCCGACGATCTG
Source organism: Viscum album (assembly GCA_963277665.1). NCBI lineage: Eukaryota > Viridiplantae > Streptophyta > Magnoliopsida > Santalales > Viscaceae > Viscum > Viscum album. The sequence continues at coordinate 1,343,816,092 of OY728123.1, forward strand.
CCAGAGTCACCACTCCTTGCCAGAGAGGTGGAGGGGAGGAGAGGAGCTTGTTGGGAGGAAACTACCAGGGAGATGCTAAGGGGAAGATCAACCGAGAGAAGAGGGTGGGGGTGTTCTGTTTAAATAGAAAACATTTAAACCCCCACCCGTAGGCCCCGTACCCAAACTTTCAGCGGGGTCAGGGTTAAGCCGCCCCTAGGGTAAAATCCACATTCTGAGCACAATGGAGGTCTCATAATCCTAATCTGAGCCTCCGTTCAAAAGTTAAAAAGTACACGCCTGGGGCTTCCAAATTACGAAAACGCCCCTAGTGGCATTTTCCAGAGAAGGGTCACACCCGTGAAAGATACACCCCTCCTAGGGTAAATGGCACGTTCTGGACTCAACAGTGCCCTCAGTTTTCCCATATGAACAACAATTTAGTAGTTACTCTGTTTATTTGGTGTGTCTAGTGTGAAAACACTTAAAATTTAATTTCGACTGCACCGGGGCTCGGAATCACAAGTCATCTGAATGCCCTGCTCTGGAATAACATTAAGAAAATTTCAATGTTTTATAGGCTCAAAACCCAGGTTCGTACATTATTACCCTAACACATGTCCAAATTAAATTGGATAAGGGTAATTTGACCAAAAAAACCTTAGGAATAAAATATTATCCTTCAGTTCCCCTTGGATTAGATTAGGACATTTCTGATTTTTTTTTAAGAAGAGTAAAAAGAGTTAAAATCAAAGTATAATAACCAAACCATTTTTAATATAGGGTTATAGATAAGATAAATTCGACTATAAATATTCATTATAAAGATAAAAATATTTTCTACATAATGGTAGTTTATTTATAATTTTTTGACATTAAATAATTATATTTATTTATGAAACAATGATGATGCATTAATTACCTTATTAATGAAAGATTAAAATAATTGATATTATAAATATAAAAACAAATCGACTTTGAGACTTTTAATGGATTAATCGATTTTATTGGTTAATATGACATGTTAGGGTGGATTGAATTATTTTTTTTGAAGTAATAATCTTGTTATGAATTTAACAAAAACAAAATACCAAATAGTGTCAAAATAGTCATAAAAGAGTTTTTTAAAAAATATTATATTATTAATTGATATTATTTTTTAAAAAATATATTGTTCATCCAAAGTGCATAAATAATGTTATATATGTCATTAATGATCTACTTTAGGTTCTCTTGGATGTTTATAGTATGTTTATTAACCATATAATATAAAAATTCAAAGAGACATGGTAAATGTCAAACAATTTAACAAAGAGATAAATCTAATAGATAAGGTTAATATGGTGACCTAAACATGCCTAAAACCTAGTGGTTGAGTGGTGTTCAACCCATCCCAACCTTAGACTTGATATAAATTAATTTAGAGCCACTAGAAACCTAAAATGAGTTTATTATCAAATAATATTTAAATCTTTTCTTAAGGTTCCCCTCACCTCAATTATAAAATGGAACTTCCCCTTCTCTCCAATTCACACCTTCAAAGCCATTTGTATCAGCCAAACCATGCCCAAATATCCTCTCAAATGTCCTTCCTTAATCCTAGAGGCCTTTATTTAGTCATAAAGTCAACCTAATGATCCCTTTTGATCGAATCAAAAGGAAGAACCTGAAGAAGAGGTAAATATTTCATCACATCTTTCATGTTCTTTTCATCTTCCACTTCCTCTTTCTTTATTGATTCCATTATAAAATAATAACTCTAGTATATTATATATACTATGATATTATTATAAAAATGTTACAACCATATTCATTATTCTATCCAACCTATAAATGACAAAGTCACCATATGTTCTTACGTACGGATTATCGTCTCCACATCATGGTGTAGTTTATTATTCAAACACTTAATCATTTTGAAGGGTATAATAATTTGTATAATTTAAGTAAATAATAAATATAACATGATAATGATTTTTTATACATTATATAAAATCCAATTCTAAGCAATTTTAATATCAAAATAATGATATTGTCGCTCGTACGTACGTACGGATTACCGTCTCCACGAATGCGATGAGATTCATTCCCCATAGTATCCATTCAAGAATAATTTTCAATTGTTGACTAAAAAAATGTTTAAAGACTTAATATTATTATGAATATTAATAAGATACATCCTATCCATAACAAACATTACTTATGTAATAAACCATATAAAACAATACGAATCAGTTAACACCCGAAACGATAATACTTCTGAAATATCATTAACAAAGAAATATTAGAAGATCATATAAGATATCATATTTATTTATATAGTTCTTTTATAATTTAATAACATTTATTTAACTATTATACATGAGGTTAACGTACCCTTGACCAAGGAAACGTACAAGGTTAGGGTTAATTTTACAATCTCTTTATTATCCGAGGTTGTTTTTACGTAAGTATCTACTGGGACATCTTTATCATCCACATCCATGTTTCTTAAAAATGTATTGCAAAATTTTTTACTATTAATTAGACAATACATTAAATTAATTTATACCTTTTTTGACTTTTTCTAAAATGTTTTGAATGAAATCTTTCAATTGTTTTGCAAACAGGGTACCTTATGACCTTTTCGACAAAATTAAGGTAAGAATGTTTTTTAACATATACGATGGGTGTGGATATTTTCCAAAATTATAGCATCGTCAATGCTTCCCTTACCAGATTATACAAATATTTTCAAAATAAATTTTTTCTTTTATAATTATTTGATTTTTAATTGATTTCAAAATAAAAAGAGATATTTCTCTAAAAAAAAATTGATTTCATATATGTCAACATCCTTTGATGGATTTTAATCTTATTTGAAGATGATTTATTATGATACAAAACATACATATTGTATTGAAGTTTTTGTGATTAGTTTTTCTGTGGTTGTGTTATTTTTATACCATTGATGATTTATGGATAAATTATTGACATTTCGTTTTCTAGTTTTAATATGAATGTTTATGTTATGTTTAAACCTTTTAATATGAGGAATGAATTGAACATAGTAAGTTATAGGTGGCTCTAGATATAGCCCCTCAATGCATTGGTTGGACTCATGAGAGAAACTAGTGGCTTGTCACAAGGACTTTAAAAAATCTTATTTGTAGTCTAGAAACAAGGCCTTGAATATATGGTTATAAAGTCTGGCATTATGAACTCCATCATTATGAAAGTGGCCATTGATATTTCTTGTGATTATTCAACTAGTAGAATATCTATGTGAATATGTAAATGGAATTATATGATTTTATATTTTCAGTATTATGCTAAATTTAATGTTTAAAAAGCTTTTTTTAGTCTTCAACATTTCTTTAAATTTTGATGCTTATTTACGAAATTTTCCACTCTATTGTTATCCTTACTGAGAATCTAAGCTCACCCCTTTCTATGTTTTATTTTTCCCAGGATGTGAAAAAGTGTATTATGAATAACCATCAAGGATAGTATAAGGGATATGAGTGTGGCCTATGGAGACTATGATGTTGTGTTTTTTCATTTTATAATGTAATTTAAAACATATGAATTTATCTAGTATTTCCAAGGATACTAAATTAAGTGGTCATTAGAGTCTTGATATTTTGTGATCATACCAATGTTATGTAATAATGAATCGACTCTAGGTAACTAGCGATGCAGAATTACCATTGGTATTAGAGGAAGTCTAGTAGAAACCTTGGAAGATAGATTTAGAAAAACTCTGATTAGAGAACATTATCCTAAGATAGACATTGAGGATTAGTATAGAAGAACTTTCTAGAATTTTGGTGTTATAGATATTTTGTGAGTTTTAAAATAAATACATCCTTTTTTGGATACGAGTTGGTAGTGTCGGCTCTGGAATAGATGTACCTAGGGTTAAAACCTAAAAACACCACTTTGAGTTAGACTCGAACATGAACTGGTGCATGACAACGGGCCTTGCTACACTCTTGGTTACGACACTCCCGGGGGATATGCTTAGGATAATTATCATTTTCGTTACAAACCACTATGAAGGGTTTATGAGTATATACTTCCTCAAAGAAAACATTTTTATGATTATGTATAATGTCCATCAACTATTCAATTTATGTTATATGTTTTACATGTTTGGAATTATGTATTGTGATTCATAAACTAATCTAATGTATTTCATTATTTAGAAATGGAGACTAGTGGAAGGAATGGGATCCATATCAATGCACATAATCCATGTAGTGATTTCCCTTATACTCCAGATAATTATAATAGAGCTGGTGATGCAACTGGAGCTGATGAGATTATCACCATACTGGCACAACTCACTCAGGACATTAATAATAACCATACCCGTATAGATCACCCTGATCCACAACATAGAGGATAAATGTTAGACCGATTCATAAGGCAATGACCACAAACATTCAATGGGTCTACAAATCCATTTTTATCTGATAAATGGATAAGTTCCTTAGATAAAATATTCCACGCTTTAGAGATTAGCGAAAGGGAAATACTTTTCGTGGCAGTTTATTGCCTCACGGGAGATGTAGATCAATGATAGTCAATGATTCCAAACACAAAGGAAGATTATGAAGTATCAAATATGGAATGGATGGAGTTTTAATAGATTTTAATATAAAAATATTTTCCTTTCGACCAATGACCAGATTTGGAAAGGAAAATTTTTAGTCTGATAGAAAATGAGGTTGAGAATGTCACAAAATATAAGGATAACTTTACAAGGTTAGAAAGGCATACTACAGATTGTATAAGTAACCCAAGAAGTAAGATTGATCATTTCTTTGATGGGATAAATCCATTTATCTGTTGAGAATTAGTCACAAAATATTTCTCCTCATACAAAGATATCATCAGTTGTGCGTGAAGATGGAAGAAATTCTGAAAATAGCATTTCAAACTAGGTACGGGTATTACGAGTTTACAGTAATTCCTTTTTGGGTTGACTGAGGCACCATCTATTTTCATGGATCTAATGAATAATGTTTTCAAGGAATATCTTGATGACTTTTTATTGGTATTTATTAATGATATCATAGTATACTCCAAAATCTATGAAGATCGTGAAAATCACTTGCGCATAATTCTAAAGACTCTTAGACAAAATAAATTATATGGAAAATTTAGAAAGGGTGAATTATGGCTTCAAAAGATTTCTTTTCTTGGCCATATTGTCTCTAAGGATGGAATCTATGTTGATCCTTAAATGACCGTGGCAATCCAAGAATGGCTAGAACCGATGAGTATAACTGAGGTACGCAGTTTTATTGGTTTAGCGGTTTATTGTCGATGTTTCATCCATAATTTTCCCGATGCGATAACCCAATAACAAATCACACAAGTAAAGTGGTTAAATTTGTTTGAAAAAACAGTGTGTTAAAATTATTTGAATTACTAAAGAGAATATTAGTCAATGCTTCTATCTTGACTCTTTTATTGGGTAATGGTGGGTTTTTTATTTATAGTGATTCTTCAAAGAAATGACTTGGTTGTGTCCTTATACAGAATGATAGAGTTATTGTCTATGAATCACAGTAGCTAAAATTTCAGGAGAAAAAACTATCCTACTCATGATATTGAGTTAGTAGCTGTAATATTTTCTTTGAAGATATGGAAAATTTATCTCTATAGTGAAAAATGTGAGATTTATAGTGATCACAAGAGTTTGAGGTGTATTTTCCCACAAAAATAACTCAACATGAGGCAAAGGAGATGGCTTCAACTACTCAATGATTATAATTTCACAATACACTACCACCCGAGAAAAGAAAATAAGGTTTAAGATGCTTTTAGTAGAAAGGATCATGGATTTTTGAACAGGATGAGGATTGAAAGAGATCTTATTTTCATGGATCTAGTAAAGATGGATATGGGAATAACCACAGAAGGTCAAATATCAATTATTTTTCAAATGGTTTCCAAACCATCTTTACTAGAAAGGTTAAAATGTTCTTAGACGTACTTATGATGAGGAGTTTCAAATGAAAATTAATGCTGTGAATGATGGTACATTGAGTGACTTCATATATGAAGATGAGATTTTGAAATTTGAGAAGAGACTTTGTGTTCCCAATTTACCTAAACTAAAAAGGGAATTTTTGGATGATGCTCATAGCTCTAATTTCTCTATACGCCCTGATAGCTTGACATGTATAGGGATTTTAAGTAACGTTTTTGGTGGGAAAACATGAAGAGGGAGATTTCAGATTTTGTGTCAAGATGTATGGTTTGTCAAAAAGTGAAAGTTGGAAGGAAACATCCCGGAGGAGTTATACAACCACTTCCCATACCTGGGTGGAAATGGTATAATATTATGATTGATATTTTCATGAGGATACCAAAGACTCCTAGAAGGAATGATGAAATATAGTTCATTGTTGATTGTCTTACCAAGTCAGTACATTTTCTTTCTATAAGAGAAGATTTTCCAATTGAACATCTAGAAACACTCTATATTAATAAAGTTGTAAGACTTCCTGGAGTACCCTTATCAATTTTTTCTGACCTAGATCAATGTTTTACATCAAGAATCTGGAAAAGTCTTTAGAAATCCCAAGATAATAAACTTTTTTGAGCACTGCCTACCACACTCAAACTGCTAGACAATCATAACGGACTATTTAAACCTTATAATACATGTTAAGATCCTGCTCACTTGAATTTCAAGGTATGTGGGATCAATATTTACCTCTTTTATAATTTGCCTATAATAATAGCTTCCATTAAAGTATTCATATGGCACCATATGAAGCATTATATGGAAGGAGATGTTTCACACCACCTTTTTGGGATGATGTTGGTGAAATTAAACTCATAGGCCCAGAACTTGTTGAGAAAACGATGGAAAAGGTGAAGGTTTTCCAAACCCACATCAAAGCAGCACGAAGTAGGCAGAAGAGCTATACAGATAACCGAAGGAATGATTTGGAATTTAAGGTAAGAGATCATGTTTACTTATAGGAAACTCCATGGAAGGGAGTTATATGATTCAGTAAGAAAGGTAAATTAAGTCCTAGGTACATCGGACCTTTCTAAATTCTAGAACGAATTGGGGTTGTAGCTTATAGGTTGCAAATGTCGCCAAGTCCCTCGAAAGTTCACGATGTGTTCCATGTATCACTTTTTAGAAAATACATGTCTGACCCAACGTAAGTACTCACCTATAGAGAAATTGAACTGGAACTTGATCTTCCTTATTGTGGAGAGCCTGTCAAAATTCTTGATACCATAGAATAAGTGCTGAGAAATCGAATGACTCATCTGGTAAAAGGTCTATGGATAAACCATAAGATAGAAGATGCAACATGGGAACCTGAGGAACTTATGATGAGGAACAACCTGAATATTTTTATGCAGTAATATTCTATAAACATCGAGGATGACATTATTTTAAGGAGGGTAGAATGTAACACCACAAGCATCTAAGGTACGTTTCCCTTTGAATAATACAATAGCTTGTGTTGTATAAAACATCGAGTTCAAACACACCACAACCAATATAACTATCCATTACGAATAGTAATACCCACTTTTTGAAATTTTATAAATTTTATAATTCACAATGGAATTCCTTTTTGGATATGTAATATTGAAATTATCTTAGGGTGATTTTTTTTTGTATTTTTCTGAAAACATTCAATTTTTGATGAATAGTGATAAACACTGCGTTATTGTTTAAAACTGAATTTTTAATTAAATATTTTATTATTTTATTTAAATTTATTTTAGGTCAAAATATATACATAATACCTATATATGTTCAACTTAATTAGTTGGAGTCATTTTATAATAATTGTAGCTATATAAAATTTTATCGAACTTTTTACCATCCTTTACCCACCTCATATGAGAATTTCAAATTTGAATAAAACATAATTTAACTGATTTTATGAATTTAATTTCAAAAATCCAAGAGACACAGTTGATATCATTAAGTAAAATTTAGTTCAATAAGATGAAAATAATTTTTGGTGAATTGTAACTTTTTTACTTTAATTTACAACGGTTAAAAGTAAATGGGGTAATTAAGGGTAAAAATGATTATATTATTACCCTAACACATGACTAAATTCTATTGGATAATAGAAGTTAGACCAAAAAAAACTTTAGGAATAAAATATGATCCTTTAGGTCCACTTGGATTAGATTAGGACATTTATTATTATTTTATTTAAAGAAGAGTTAAAAGAGTTAAAATCAATGTTTAATAAATAAACCATTTTTATTATAGGGTTATACATAAGATAAATTTGAATAGAAATATTAATTAGAAATAAAAAATATTTCCTACGTAATGGTATTTTATTTATAATTTTTAGACATTAAATAATTATATTTATTTATGACACAATGAAGATGCACTAATTTCCTTATTAATGAAAGATTAAAATAATTGATATTATAAATATCCAAATAAATCTAATATGATACTTTTAATGAATTAAACTAATTTTTTAGGTTAATATGACATTTTATGGTTGATTAAATGATTTTTTTTGAAGTAATGATGTTTTTATGTATTTAACAAAAACAAAATATCAAATAGTGTCAATATTGACATAATAGAGTTTTTTAAACAAATATTATATTATTAATTGATATTCTATTCCTAAAAATCTAATGTGATGATAAATGGATTAAATAATATTATATATGTCACTAATGAACCACTTTAGGTTCTCTTGAATGATTATAGTATGTTTATTAACCATATATTATAAAAATGCAAAGAGACATGGTAAATGTCAAACCATTTAACTAAGAGTTAAATCCAAAAGATAAGGATAATATAGTGACCCAAACCTATCTAAAACCTATTGGTTGGGTGGTTATCTAACCATCCCCACCTTAACCTTTAAATAAATTATTTTCAAGCAATTATAAATCTAAAATTATTTTATTATAAAATAATATTTTAATCTTTTCCTAATGTTCCCCTCACCCCTCTTATAAAAGGCCACTTCCCATTATCTCCAATTCACACCTTCAAAGCTATTTGGCTCGGCCAACCCCAGCCCAAATATCCCTTAAATTATACTCCCTTCATCCTAGAGTCCTTACTTTAGTCATAAATCTAACCAATGGAGAAATTTTTATCAAATCAAAAAGAAGAACCCGAAGAAGGGGTAAATATTTCATCACCTCTTTCAAGTTCTTTTCTTCTTCCACTCCCTCTTCCTTTATTGTTTCCAAAATAAAATAATAACACCAATATATTATATATAATTTAATTTTATTATAAAAAATTGTACAACCATATTCATTATTTTATCCAGCCTATAAATGAAAAAGTCATCATACATGCGTACGTACGGATTACCGTCTCCACGTCGTGGTGTAGTATGTTATTCAAACACTTCATCATTTGGATGGGTCTAATAATGAGTATAAATGATGTAAATAATAAATATAATTTGATAATTATTCTTTATATATGATATATCATCCAATTATTTATAATTATAATTTTAAAATAATTATATTTTCACTCGTGCGTACATACGAATTACAGTCTCCACAAACACGATGTGATTCATTCCCCATCGTATCCATTCAAGACTAATTTTCATTTGATGATAAAAAATAATTTCTAAAGACTTAATATAGTTCTGAATATGAATAAGATGAATTCTATACATAACAAATATTACTTACATAACATATAATATAGAGGAAAATGAATCAGCTAACACCTAAAACGATGATACTATTGAAATATCATTAACAAAGTAATATTAGAAGATCATATATGATATCATTTTTATGTATATAGTTCTTGTATAATTTAATAACAATTATTTAACTATTATACTGGAGTTTAACATACCCTATACCAAGGAAAAGTACAAGGTATGGGTTAATTTTACAATCTCTTTATTATCCGATGATGTTTTTATGTAAGTATCAACTAGGACAGCATTATCATCCAGATCCGTGTTTCTTAAAAATTTATTCCAAAACATTTTTACTATTTACAAGACTATAGGTTAAAGTAATTTATACCCTTGTTTGAATTTTAATAAAATGTATTGAAAGGAATCTTTTCGTCATTTTCCAACAAGGTACCTTATGACCTTTTCGACAAAATTAATGTTAGAATGTTTTATTTTTAACATATATAGTGGGTGTGGCTATTTTCTGCGATTATAACATCGTCGAAGCTTTCCTTACAAGTTTATAAGAATTTTTACAAAATCAGTGTTTTCTTTTATAATTATATGACTTTTAAATGATTTCAAAATAGAAAAAGTTATTTATCTAAAAAAATTATTGATTTCGTCTATGTCAATATCCTTTGATGGGTCTTAATCATATTTAAAGTTGATTTAATATGATACAAAACATCCATATAGTATTTAAGGTTTTGTGATATGTTTGATTGTGGATGTTTTATTTTTACACCATTCATGGTTTATGAATAAATTATTGACATTTCGTATACTAGTTTTAATATGAATGTTTATGTTATGTTTAAACCTTTTCATATGAGGAATGCATTGGAATTAGTATGTGACGGGTGGAGCACGCTATAGCTCCTCGATGAATCAGTAGGTCTCATGAGAAAAACTAGTGGCTTGGAACAAGGCCATGAAAAAATATTATTTGTAGTCTTGGGACACGACCTTGACTACGTGGTTATGAAGTCTGGCAATATGCATTCCATCATTATGAAAGTGGCTATTGATATCTCATTTGACTATTCGACTAGTAGAATATCCATGTGAATAAGTAAAAGGAATTATTTTATTTAATCTTTTCCATTTTAAGATGAATTTAAAGTTTAAAAGGCTTTTATTTTTTTCTTATACATTGCCTTAAATTTTTGTTCTTATTTATGAATTTTTCCAATATGTTGTTATCCTTACTAAGCATCTGATCTCACCCCTTTCTATGTTTTATTTTTATCAGGATGAAAAAAAAGTATATTATGACTAACTTGCATGGATAGTCTAAGGGATATGATTGTAGCCTATAGAGACTATGTTGTGGTAGTTTTTCATTTTATAATGTAATGTAAAACTTATGAATGTATCTAATATTTCCAAGGATGCCAAACTAATCAGTCTTTTGAGACTAGATCTTTTGTGATAATGCCAATGTTATGTAATAATGCACCAACTCTGGGTAACTAGGGATTGGGTATTACACTACCGACACCAAATGGAATAATTAGGGTGTGATCTTCAGAGATCAGTTGGAAATCACCACAGAATACATACATTTCCTTTCCCTAAATATCCAAAAAAACTTATTTTGGAAATTAAAATATATTAAAATATGTTTTTCTCATTTTATATACACTATTATTTCCCCTTTTTCAAAGAAACATTCACCGTGTTTCATTTATCCAAACATTTGGTACTTTTGGAAATCCAAACCCAAACTAAACAAATAGATGGTTATACTGAAAATAAATTAAAGTTCCAAATAAGATAAAAATATAACAGAAACTAAATATTAACTAACCATTAAGCATGGTAATTTCCAAAACATCCCTACAGATATCCCTAGACATACTCAATTTGGAAGTAGCTGCCAGTATATGATGAATCTCCCTAGTCAATAACCAACTAGACTCCCTAAACTGACCAAGCTTGTGGAATATTCAAACTAGACTCTCATCTAATCCAGAGGATACCAACCCATCTAATCAGGGTTGATCATAAATTTTCACACGACTCTCTAAGATACACCCATGAACCCATGGTAAAATTATACTATGAAATTAGAAGGCCCTTGCATGAATGACTCACCTTACCTTCAATCACCGAACTTAACTATACCAAAAACTAACACCACTATATGATTACCCATATAGTAAAATCTGTGTATAGAGGATCCTGACAAACAAAAATTCATAAACAAGTTCAAATAATGTCTTCACATCATAGATTCTTCTAAAACCATTCTCAAAAAAATCAAATATTCTAAACTAGCATTTATACTCTCAAATCCATAATTCATTTCTAACGTCGTAAAGTTCCAAACAATCCTTCTTCTCTTTAACATACTATATAAAAAATCTTCTATAATTAATTTCTAGAACAACATTAAATACCAATTTTATATTCACAATGCCACATAGGCCTTCAAGTTCTATATACAATTGCACATCCAACGCCATTTCAAAACTAAGAGGAATTGCATATAATATAACCAAAGTTACCAAACTAGCTTTTATTCCATTTAAAAACCAACAATTATTTATAATGTAAAAAAAAATCCATGATTTAATGCATAACACTTAAAATCAAATTTGGGTTATTTGAGACAAAGATTCATTTAGTGAATGACAAAGATTTTGAAAGTGGGAGAGAAGGTGGAGAGGAGGAAAAGTGTATTTAAAATTCAGATTTTATGTTGGTGGATTTATCCATGACCATTATCATTTATTGGTTGATTCATGTGTGCATCTGATTCACACATGTATATTCTCACATCAAATGGTACAACACAATAATTTTTGAAGTTACCCAAAAAATCATTTTTTAAGAAACAACACATGCTCTCAAACCAACAAAACAAAACACTCATATGGTTCATGCCTTAAAAATAGTCAATCCACATATCCAATTCCAAAAACCCAACACAAAAATGTTACCATGATACAATCTATGTTTAGCTCTATTTAAAAACAAATTTTTTTTTAACAATTAGTTTACATTTTAATGAACATCTAGTGTGCAGATCATGTATTGAAATTAAAGAACACCTTTAAAAACTACTTCCACTAATTTTTACAATCATGAAAATATCATCCCATTCAGGGAAAATGTACCATAATTATTCCAAATGCATTTTCAATTTTTTAAAAAATATGTAAGTATCAATGGAATGAGTAGGAAATGAAAATTATGGAAACAACTACATCAACAATGTGAAAATGCGATGAGACATTATAAGGAGGAATAATACCCCCCCCCCACCAATATCAAATCTAAATTCCCTAAAAACCAAGAAAAAAGACTCACACATCAAATATTTCTTTTAGGGTTCGGTCAAGGAGAAACCCCATCAAGAGAATCCAAGGAATCAAGAGAGGGAAGAGAGTAGAAGAGGAAAGGGAAGGATGTGATGAAGAAACCATGAAGAATCACTAAAATTTGTTGATAAATCACCCAAAATTGGCCCAAGATAAGGGAGAATGAAGGGGAGGCACCATTTCTTCATTCCCTAACTGGTTGGGCTTCAAATGGGATGTGTACTCACATAAATATAATTTTTAAAATAAATGTTTTAGGTCATAATGGGATGCATGGTTTTGTTTCATGGTTTCGTTTCCTGTGCAAAAAATGTGTGATTGATTCTAGAAAAGTTCTAAAACTATCAGGTTTAGGTTTCTCAATTTTGGAAAACCATACTCAAAAAATGTGACCTGTAAAATGGGAAAAAACTCTCAAATGATACCCCAAACACTAGGAGAGTCAACCCAAAATCCATGAAATATTTAAATAAAAAGTGGTGACATTGTGGACATCCCCCCCCCTTCAACTTTCTCCCAATACTATTAACAATAACCATGCACTGGGTTAGAAGAACAATGAAACCACAAAAATTTAAATATTATTGTCATAAACTCAACTTGATCCTCAACCAAAATACCCTAAATTGATAAACAATTAAAAATAAAATAAAATCATGGTTGATTTGTCACATCATCATTTTTGTGTAACAAAATCCAAACATAGTATTGCATCTACTGAAAGATGATATAATATTTGTGTTTAGTGAAAGCTTAATTTTTTTGTAAAAAGAAATTATAACATGGTGCTTTAATATAACACAAGTTATAATTAGTGTTTTGTGAAATGAAAAATATCATAATGTATAAATTAAATAAGAAATCAAGAAATTCTTGGGGTGTTACATGTGACATAAAAATAATATCATTATACTAAAAAACGAATACATAAAAATAAAATGACATCATAATCATACAAATCCATTAATTGTAACATTTTTTTTGGGGTAGGTTTAACCACATACATGAATGATGAAATAAATTTCTAGAATTAATTTTTATGGAAACAAAATTACTTTAATTATAGTTTATTAATAAATAATTATTTTTTATATTAGTATTATTAATTATATCATTATTAATATACCACCTTTTATTTGTTACAATTATCAAAACAAGCGTATTATGGATTTCATTTTGAAGAGTTATAATTGAAACTATGATGGAATAAACCCTGAACTAAAAATGACATTATAGAATTTATATTATTGTAAATTGAATATTAAATTGATGATGGACTCACTAAAAATTAATTTATATGGGAAATATTATACTAAAATAGAAAATTAAGAATTGAAACTATTGATAATATATGATCAGTATTGACTACATATATTTTTTATAAAATTATAATAAATGAATTAAAAATAGAAATATAACATTTATTGTGAATATGATTTTAAAATGGATGAAAAATTAATCTTAGTTTATTATATATGTTGTAATATTTTTTTGTCTTAGTTGGAATACAAGGATTGTAGTTTTCGTTAATCAACATTCATTTATTGAGTTTTAATAATTTGTCTTGACCTAAATTATTCTATTTTTTAAAGATTATAACAAATAATTTTATTATTTATTATTTAAAAAAAATTGGTATTAACATTACTCTCTAATTATCTCTTTTTCAAACGTTTCATACTTATTAAATTATGATGTGTGTAAGGGTTTTCACATCACGGTTTTCATTCCTTGAGGTATGTTTTATATTCCCAGCCTTTTTTTATTTTTTCTGATTTATATACGGACCATAGATATATTTAAATCTTATCTTACATGACATTTAGGGGATTTACAAACACCTAAATGGTTATATCTTTCAATAGATTTTTATTCAAATCAAAAAAAAATCTATAAGGTATTCATTTCAAATTTTACTTAAAATTGCATATTGGTTATATATAAATTCATATGTAAGGGGATTGTATGATTTTAACTTTATTACCCGCATATTTTCTTATCCAATGGTTATTTTTAGGGATTAAATGAATTTATATCTATTCATTTTCATTTAGATTATAATTCAATAGAAAGAGTTTTGGTTAGTGGAACTAAATTAATCACTTCTTTATTTTAGATTAATTCTCCTCGAGGTACATATTGTTATATTATTTCATTTAGTTTATTGTCTATAAATAAATGACAGATTATGATCAATTTTTATTGTATTTGACTTCATTTTAAAAATTAAAAGTAATATTCCTAACAGTTTCAGAATGGTTCATTTTCTAATTTCCTATGAATTGTGATAAAAAAATCCTTTTTATAATTTTATTACTTGAAATACCTTTCCTATATTTATAATTATTTTTTACAGAATTTTATTTTTTAAGATTCATGTTTTTTTCAAAATAATTCATATTTCCAACGTTTTTTGAATTTCATATTTAAAATTAATGGTTAATGATTTTATATAATAAATAAAGGGATTTCATTCTACTAATTTATATATTTATCGTCCACTCTATATTTCTCATAATTAAAATGATTTCTTTTAAATTATTAAATATTTAAAATTATAATAAAAATATGTTTTTCAATTTATTAATTAATTAAATATTGAACTAGATTTTTTAATTGTTTTATAAGTTTCTTTATTGTTGTGTTATAAAGTAATTAATAAAAATCATTTCATATATTTTCTTCCATTTTCATCTCAATTTATAAATGATCTAACTCACTTGGAGTAATTTTTTCATGATTTTCCATAAAACATTTATGATGATATTTTTATTTTTAGAGATTGAACATTCCGAATAAAATAATCCAATTCTTAATATCTTATTTTCTGATACCATTATAAATTGAAAAATAAAACATATTTTATATTTTCTTAATATATATCAATATCTATTAATTTTTTTATGCTTGGATAAGGATATGATCTCATAATTCCATCGGTCCTATTTCTTTGAATTTCATATGATCATGTTTTGTGGAAATTTTTAACAAACCCCTATCATTTTCATGTTAAGTGTTCCTTGATGAATTTTTTGATGTTGTCTAATGTGGCACACATATTCATGTGAATCTTTTTATGTGATGGGTGGGTTTGGAATTATATAGACCATAATGTTATGGGTAATGTTTTATGTATAATTAGATTACTTGTAAGGGAATATAGAGTAAAATCAATCCTGTATGGGACACTGTACAATACATTATAATTTATTAGTATTGAGCCTTTCCTTATTCTTATGATTTAATGTTTTATTTTCTTTTAACATTATTATTATTCCATGATACAATGACATCTACATATTTTTTTTAATTTTATTGTTTTTTGATTCATGACCTATGATCCATGTTATATTGTTTATGATTTCATTATGTTGTGTTTATAAACCTTAATTATGTTCTCATACCCATGTTTTTATCTTATTCTCACTTGTTATCATTGATTTTTATCTCTTATGTTTTTCCTTATTATGTGATTATGATCACTCTTCATATACTTCCATTTACTCAGGTTATGGAAACATATATTACATTTTATGTAAATAGGTTTGTGTCTTGTGTGGATATTTTTTTAGAGGATTTTGATGTCTTATTATAAAATAATAAATCCTCCATTTTCTTAAATAACAATCCTTTGATGGGATTGATGTATGTTTTTTCAATTAATGGTTTTCTTATTTCTTTAAAACATTAAATATAAAACTTAATGTGTATGTATGTTACTTAATATTGGTTGTTTATATTGAAATTATAGATTCTTAGGTTGGGATATCTTCATATGGTTTTAGTGAAAATATTAAGATATTCTGTTTTCAACCCTAGATCCAAGAGTTTGGGACTAGGGAGTCTCAATTAATATCATAAAAGGGTTTATATAAATAAATTGATATCTATTTTATTGAATGAAGATAATTTATAAGTTTTGTATACCAACATTGGTAAATAAGATTAATATTTTTCATAATTTATAAGTCATAAATACCCTAATGATGTCTTATGAGATTGAATTTTGAGGTGATTAATGTAAATTTTTTTATTTTAATTTCATTTTTTGGAAGAATAATTGATTGAGTTAAAGATATTCTATTAGATTGATATGTCATTTTAAGATGAGATAATTATGTTTTAATTTATTTTGGTAATATATGTTGATCAACAATGATAACCAGGGTTTGAAAAGTGATTTGTTGGAGAGGTAATTTAGATTAATTTTGGAAATAGTTAACACATTTGTTGGTTTTTATGATTAATTTAATTTTAATATATTTGTAATTTTATTATGTTTTGTTAATAAAGGGTTTTTGATTTATTAGAGCATTTGTTTCAAGGATTTTTGTGTTTACAACATAGTAATAAATATCATTGTAAATTAATGCTTAATAATTTAAAGGGATTGGGTTAATTTTATTAAGGGTACGAATCTTATAGGAACCTAAGTTAAAATAGAAGAGAAGTTATTTGAACTAATAATGTCATTGTTAAACAAAATATATCATTTATTGAAACAAAATTTTCAATTGGATAACAATAATTAAATTTTATTACTCATATTAATATCTTTATTTATGATGATTTTATATTATATTATCATTAATATTCTGGTTTTAGAATTTGGTTTATTATAGGATCATGTTGTGATGTTATGAATGGTATGTCTCTAGAAACTCTTATAACCAACTAAGTAGTAATATTGGACACAAATGGATATGAAAAAAAATAATGATATATATATATATATATATTATGAGGTAAAATATGAATTTATATTTCTCACATATGATAGTGAGATTGATAACTATTAAAAAATAAATCTAAGGTCCTTTCTATCATAGTGAAAATCCCATTTTATTATTGATTAAGAATATTTTCAAGTGGACATAAATATTTTGTATAAAAATATTGGATCATGAGAAAAAATAATCATAAACATTATGAATCAAATTAAAAGGGTATAAACCCATTGAGTATAATGTTACAAGTTCAATAAATTTTGTATACAATTTATATGAATAAAGATTAGTAAATTTTCAAATATATATAGTTTCATTATAAATTATTTATCTTCAAAAAAATATCTTATTTTCAAATGGTGAAAAAGATAATAATTAATTTTTTGAAATAAAAATTATTCAAAAAGAATTGTTTTTATATGTTATGATTTTTGTTAAATTTAACTCCTCTATAAAATAATGTAATTTTTTGAAATTCAAGGAATAATTTGAAAAAAAATAAGTAACATCTAAAAGCTAATTTATCAACTGTAAGGAATTTAAATTTAATTAAAAATGGATAAAAAATTAATTTTTTAAATTTTTTTTATATTATATATTATATATTAATTACTTTAAAGTCAAAATAAAAAAATTTAATTTTAATTGGATAAAATATTAATAATTTTTGGAATCATCATGTTGAAGAAATATTATGGTGAATTTTTGGGATTATTCTAGAAATATTGATTTTTGGGTGTCGCAAGGCCACCCAGGTACCTTGGTAACCTGATAACTGAGCTGGTCCTGACTTAGCCCGAAATTCATTCATGATCCCCCCAAGTTGGTGAATAGAATCTGGCATCATTCAAAATGAAATTTGGAATGAGTTTTTTCTCCAAAAATGGGAAATTAAAAGAGACAAGCGAGTAATGAATACAAAATAATCTTCACTGGGAGTAATGTACCAGATGTCAAATAGGAAATAAAATCCAAAGTGCAAAAACCAAGTACTAGAAAACTAGAGAAATTAGAAGATGACTACCGAAGTCACAAAGGACACCACTCACCAAGTTAGTGGGTCACTACTTAGTTCCACCTCCATGACATTCCTGACCCCTACTCGAACCTAAAAGAAGATAATCTAAAAACACCAAAATCCACACCCAGGTTGTGGGCTAAATCTTAGTGGGATTTTACCCTTTTCAATTAAACTTAATATTTACACAATTCATGCATTACATTTAAAAAGATGATAATAAAATTTTAACCAAATTCTTCACAACACTATTGATGGAAAATTTCTAGAAGAATGGAAATTTAAATAGTGGATTAAATAATCAATATTATATTAAACCATTTATAAAAATTCTCAAGTCATGTAAAACATATTAATACAATGGAATATATACATTTAAAAAAACAAGAAATAAACATGTTCATATGCCAAATAGGTATGATACTTCTTGGGTATAAGGACCCAACATTGTGAAATGACAAATATATACAAATGTCATTTTGGGCATTAGGAAAAGGGGACTCATCACCATAATCTAATGGATGAGATGTGATAAAATGAAGTTTTAGAATGTTATAAGTCATAATGTTCAACCCAAAATTAATCACTAACTACCATTGGCCTGTATGTGATATAGTACAAAACATCGAGGGGAAATGTATTTTAATGCTTCTTAAAATACAAATAAATATCATTATCTATTTCAAATATGCTAATTTTCTCTTCTAAAACAATTATAGGTTGTTCAAAAAATTCATCATTTTCCCCAAGATAAAACCCTATTGTTTCTGTCAAAAAAAATCAAAGCCATTTTTCTAAAATATGGATTTTAAATCAATTCACTATTTTATTTCACAATCCAATTTCACAGTTAAATTCATCAATTTTATTTTCAAAAAATTCTATTAATTTAATAAAAAAACCCTCAATTCACTAGAATTGGTGCTTTTGATAATTTTTCATCAAAACCATTCCACAATTAAATGCCACAATTTAATGGAAACAATTTCCAACAAATAAAAAATTAATTTAAATAATTTAAATTTTAACAGTTTCTCTAAACACACTTCAATTCAATGGAATTGGGGTTTCTGATTTCATGTTAAAAACCACTTTTTCAACAAAACACAATTCAATTGAATTAGGTTATTAATCAAAAAAATGAATTGAATTTAATACTACTCAAGAAATTTCATTTAAATAATCAATTTAATTTAAAATAGAAAATTAGGGTTAATATGAATTCAGAATAATAACTAACCACCTACCAAAATAATTGGATCTTGCAATGCCAAACCCTAGCTAAGATTTGTCCAATAAATAATGAAGACCACACAAATAAAAATAAAACCTAGGTTTTGAGATCCCAAAAATTAGTTATTAGATCCATAAATCAATATTGGGATACAAAAAACCCTATAGAGAAGATGTGAGACTATGGGTGAATGATATTGGGGTGAGAAAATGAACTATGAAAAGATCTAATGTCATTATTCAATAATTAGATCAGGTCTCAGAGGGATCTGAGGGACTAAAAATGCTTATTGGGAGCTCTATGAATGGGATAACATGATTTTGGTTGAAGGATGTTCTTAGGGGACCTAAATTGGTGGTTTGGGAATTTTTAATCAAAAAAATAATTAATGAAAAACCTATCTGCACGGTTTCATAGGCAAGCACCCATGTTTTAGAAAAACTGTGCACTGACTATGTACCTTCGATAAATGGTCTTCATGGTTATCCTTGAGAGGGACCACCATTTTTTAAACCATGCACAAGACAAGTGAATCCCACTCTCCAAATATCCACTTGTTTGGCTTGATAGGGGGTCTGGTTTAGTAAAACGTGCACCAATTGTGCATTAGCCCAAAAATTTTCAAAAAAATTAAAATTTAACTTGAAGAAACCCAAAAACAAAACCCAATGAAAGTCCACTTAAAAAGTGGGGTTTTAGAATACATAGAAATAGAAACAAAATTTCATAACCAATACATGATAGAAACTTTTTATCCCCAGAAATCCTACAAAAAAGATTTTATGCCAAAAAGATGAGGTTATTACTCTATTTCTCAGTGCCTCTCTCTCCCATGTCTCCTAAGAATCAAAACCGTGCTGCCATAGCACATAAACTAAAAGAATCTTCCTCCCATGAAGTATCTTGTTATCATAATCAAATATCATGACTGGTTGTTCAGTCACAAATAAATCATGTTCAACTTCAAGATCATTATAGCTCAGAAAATGAGTTGGATTACATAGATACTTATTGAGGTGAGATTCATGAAACATGTTATGTATCTATATCAATTATGGTGGAAGTTATAAATGATATAAAACCTTCCCCACCTTCTCAATAAACTCAAAAGGTCCCACCAAATTAAGAGTAAGCTTCACATTCTTCCCTAGCTGTCAATGACCTAGCTTAGAGTAAACTTTTAAGAACAACTAGTCACCAACTGGAAACTTAAAACATTTACAATGATGACCAGAAAAAGAGTTATATCAGTTTTCTTCAATAAACATTATTTGAATAAGAAAATTAATCTTTGTTTTCATCTCTTAGACCAGGATCTACCCCATCCAGGGAGATTCCAACAATCTACATCCAACAAAATAGAGATTTTTAAGGTTGGACATACAAGGCCTCAAAACGATCCATTCTAATCATTGAATAATAACTATTGTTATAAGAAAACTCAACAAACCCCATGTGATCATCCCAAGCCCCACTATAGTCAATAACATAGGCGCAATTCATATTATCAAGAATCTATGTATCTCTTTATATCTAGCCTTCTAATTTTCAATGGTATGTAGTACTCAAACTGATGTGTGATCCTTATTCCACTTAAAGGACTCTCAAAGAAAGATATGTGAACTAAGGACCCCTATCAGAGACTATAGTAGAAGTAAAAACATGAAAACAAACAATCTCTTTTAGATAGATATTTCACAACACCTCAACTTCGGCTATATCGCGGATGGGTATAAAATGAGGTGATTTATTTATAAGATCAATCACAAACCATATCACATTATTATTTATCAATGTATGTAGAATCCGAAACGTAAAGTCCATATATATCTCACCCCACTTCCAAGTTGGGACTATAAGTGTACGAAGAAAACCCAAAAGTTTCAGGTTCTCGACCATAAGCTATTAGAACCTATAAAAACAAAAACAAACTCAGAAATGTATCATATTATACCTATCTACTAGAGATACTATTTCGTATCATTGAATATCTCTATAGACCTTGTGTTCACTTCCCACTGGGAACAATGGAAATACACCATACCATATTTCCTTACCGAAGACGGTCCAACAAAATTGTTACAAAATCATATAATTCTCTATTTGGAGAACGACCAATAATGAAAAGTCTCCCCACAATTAATATACTCTCAAATTCCATAGAACTCATCATCATGATGTTGTTTCTGAAGAATCAATTTGAGAAATGTGGATGTCAACGAAACACTAGCCATGAAAACTTTGAACCTTGATTCTTAAACTCCAATATGCCAGTTTGAAAATTGAGCCATGAAGTTCCATTATTATGATGATTCATTCTCTACCAAGGTCAGAAGTTTCCTTCTAAAACATCTGAAAAAACATTACCTTTCCCCCGGTATAAGAAATGTTAAATTCAAAATACTGTAGGTATTCCACCAAATGGCTATAGTGAATATTAAAATATTTTTCAAAGAAGATATAATACAATATTTTAGGTAATAAAACACTATAAACCTTTCACCATAAAGTTAATTCCTCCAACTCTTAAGAACACAAATCACAAATTCAATTTCAAGATCATGGGTTCAATAATTATTTTTTTGGCCTAAGTTGACGAGATCCATAATAATTGACATGATTACCCTACATAAGAACACAACATAAACCTAAACCCGATAAATCATAGAAGACCGCATATCCTTTCTTAGCTTTGATAAGATTAAACATTGGTGAAGTCTTTAAAATTTTTTTTAGCTTAGTGTAATAATTTCTATCAACATAAGAAAACATTACACTATCCCAAGTTAAATCCATCATTAGAGAATCCAACATTTTAAATTCCTTAATGAACCAATGATAATATCTAGATAAAACCAATAATCTCTAAACCATGAAAGCACTTCTCGGTTGTTAAATTGTCATATAAACCTTAACCTTCTCAAGAACAACTGATATTCCATGTTCTGACACAACATATACCATGAAATTCCCTTCTTGAATATATAGATGAAATTTCAGAAGAATGGCATAAATTTATTGACTTATTATAATGGTAATTACTATTATCAGAAGATGGACATGATCCTCTTCAACCTTAGAGTAAACAAGGATCTCATCCACAAAAATACCATGAAGGTATAAAGATACTCATGGAAAACTAGTTCATTAAATCCATGATAATGAATGATAATTTGTTAGGTCAAAAGGAATGAAAAGTTACTCGTAATGATCTTACCTACTCCAAAAAGAGTTTTTTTGGAATGTTAGATTATCTTATCCTCAAATAATGGTAACCAGATTGACAGTTGATATTTGAGAACCACTATACCCCTTTCAAATTATCAAAGAGATAATCAATCCTTGGAAATGGATATTTTTCCTTTATCATAACTCAATTGAACTTTTGATAATCAACACATAGGCATAGTGAACCATCATATTTCTTATCATATAGAAATGTTTCTTCCATAGGTGACAAACTCATATATTTAAATACTTTCCCAATAATATCATAAAAATTGGATTTCAAATCATTCATCTATACGGGTTCCATATTGTAATTGGGAATATAAACTCGATAAGTAATAGGAAAAATGTTAACGGAAAACTAAACCTATCTTACTGGTGGAAAACTAGAGTAGTATGAATGAAATATGTCCAAAACGTGACAAGAACTAGAGTAAGATCAATTATTAATGGTTACCGCTCCATATAAATGGAAATAAATAGATATCACTTTCCCCAACTCTGAATAAAAAACCATATATCTACTCGACCTTGGGTCTCATTTTTCATGAAAGACATGGAACACACCACATGGTGTAGTGAGGGTGACCCATCAATGATAGCAATCAATCTGGGTTTTATTAGATACAATTCAATGAATATCAAATGTTATTTAAAAATATTTTTTGTTGATAACTAGAAATGTTCTATAAAAATGGAAATATCATAGAGAAAACACACAAGAAGGACTAAAAACACCTTTTTCACTCTTTCTTCCAAGGGCTGTAGTGATATCAATTGCACAAGGAAAAATCACTGTATAAGAAATAGGAATATTAACAATACCGGTTGAAAAAAAAATGAGATACACCTGTGTCAAAAAGAGCAGTCACTAAAGGTGGATCTATTTTAATGGTACCTCTCATGATCACTGTACCTGTATTCACTTCCTCTAGAGACTCTCCACTGCATTAAGAAAATTTATCCCATATGCCTATGGTTTGAACCCTATTGAACATGGAGAATTTGATTTCTCTAATGTTTTATGATAAATATATGATTCTTTTCTACTACTCAGAGTAGAAAAGGCATGGAAGAATATTTGTATGTGTCATAATCATCCGCTTGATCCATATTTCATTGGTGCCTTAGTGAAAACCCTCTTTTAATGTCCTAGTATACCATAGTGGTAAAAACCCGAAGGACCTCTTCCCAAGACTACAGCAGGTCCAGAATGACCTTGGTGTTGAGAACTGTCATGAGAACCATCACTCATATATTTTATTTTGAAGTAACTCATGCTACCTCTCGGAAATAAAGAACTTCTTTATAACACCGACTTACCATCTATGTCTATTTTTATAATTAGCAACTTATCCAGCAAATCTTTATAATCAGGTGGTTTTAATAAGAAAAAAACAGAAACAATATCTTGATTAAGTCCCAACTCAAACCCTTTAGCCTTCATCTTCTCATTTTATACAATCTCTACTGTGAAATTCATGAGCTTAGAAAAATGGTTTGCATACTCTTTCACGATATTATTAGCTTACTCAATCCTAAAAAACTCAGTAGATTTTTAAAAAATAATTTTTTTATAGAAATTTTTAGTGAAAATAACTTTAATGTATTTCCAATAGAAGACCTCATGATTCATCATTATCTCCAATGTGTCAAACCATCTTCTGCTCAGTCCCTCTAGACAAAGTTGGCACACTCCACTTTGATTTCTTCAGGTGTGTGCAAGATCCAAAAAGACGCTATATCATGATCAGCCACTTCTCAGCCCCTTGAGGGTAATTTTAGCCTCTAAATTGTTATGACTTATTGAGAAGGAACTCTTAATAATAAATGTTGAGATTATCCCGCCAAGAATCTACAGTTGGACTTAAATGAGAACTGGAAGTTGTAGAATTCCCAGAGCTTGGACAATGTTCATAATCACCCAAACATGATTTGGGTCCACTAGAGGATTTTCTCACTATGGTTCAGCATCATCATCATCCTGTATATGACTCGTACATATTATCATAGGAATGATTCAACAAAAAATTAGAAAACAACAATGAATACATAAGATTAACACTCTAAGAGAACAACATAGGAAATTAATCCAAATACATAGGGAAAAAGGGTTTTTATTTCAATCTATACAAATATAAAGTATAAAAAATTCGAGAACTAATCATCAAGAAACCATTACCTAACCACCCTTCTTGACATATGGATTATTATAGTGAGATCTATCCATCCACTCAATCAAAAATATATCCTAATATCTGAAAAGAGTTCTCAATGCATGCTGAATTCAAGACAATAAGTTTAGCATGAAACTACGATACAACTTTATCCTAAACCATCCCAGGTACCCTACTAACATGATAACCAAGTTTGTACTAACATACCTAACGAAATTCCAGATCTACACGGGTCGACAACTAGCACCTAGCATTATACAAAATTAAAGGGGGGCCAAAATTTCCACTAACAATGCGGAAGTAAAAGAGAAAAGTCAGTAATTCATACAAAATAAACTTCCCTAGGAGTAGTGTATCAGATTTCAAGAAGGAAATAAAATAAAAATTACTATAACAAAGCACCAGAAAAATAGAAAAACTAGTAGATAACTACCCACATCCAAAAGGACTCCACTCACCAAGTCCATGGGTCAACAGCTTGATCCACCTCCAAAAGATGTTTTTCCCCTGCTCAAAACTATAAAGAGATAATCTAAAATACATGATGGCACAGGTAGGGTGTGATCCAAATACCAGTAGTATTTCACCCAAATATTCCATAATAAGATTCCATTGTCAAATTAACAAAATAAATTGTTTCATGTTTAAAAGAAATAGGCTTGGCATTTCAAAATAATGTTTAAAAAATCATGATTTACATTTCAAGATATTGAAATAAACATTCAACCAAAATCTTCACAACAATATTGATGAAAAATTTATAAAACAATGGAAATTTAAAAGATTGTTCTAAATATAAACTTTTATATAAAATAGTTTATATAAATTCTATGGAATGTAAATTATTTTACAATAATGAAGTATATACATTTAAAACAACAAACAAGAGAGCAACATGCTCATATTTCAAATAGGTATGATAGTTCCAGGTTATAGGGACACAACACCATGAAACATCAAGTTATTATATATTCCCCTTTGGGCCTATGAAAAAGGGGACTCATCACCATAACAAAAGGGATGTGATGAGATGATATGATGTTTTAAAACGTTGTAAGTCCTAATGTGTGGGTAAAAAAATCAGTAACTACCTAATACTTGTAAGTTATCTAGTAAAAAAATGGGAATTTTATTTTAAGGCTTCTTAAAATAAAATTAAATACCATTCTCCATTTCAAATATTCCAATTTTCTCTTTAAAACCCATAACAGGTTTTTAATCAAAAACATGTCTTCTAACCAAGATTATACCCTGAGGTTTTTATCAAAACCATTTTAATCCATTTTTCACAAATAGGGATTTGAAATCAATTAACCATTTAATTTTGGTAGAAAAATTCTAAATTAAATTCAATAATTTTATTTTCAAACAATTCCATCCATTTTATCAAAACCACCAATTCATTATAATTGGGTTTTTTACAACTTTCTATGAATACCATTCCATGATTAAATTAAAAAATTTAATTCAAACAATTTACATCAAATCCACAATTTAAATAAAACATTTTAAATTTCATCAATTTCATAAACACACCATAATTTAATGGAATTAGGGGTTTCCCAATTTTATGACAAAAACAAATTTTCCCAAAAACTCCAATTAAATGTAATTGGGTTTTTAATCAAACAGTTCAGATAATTTTAATAATATTAAATAAAATTAATGTAAATCACAAATTTAATTTAAAACATTAATTTAGGTTTAAGATGAATTTTCCATCATAATATAACAACCTACCAAAATTAAGATTTATCGGAATAACAAAACCAAGTCATGATTTTTCCATAAATAACAATGATCATGAAAATGAGAATAAAAACTAGGTTTAAGATCCAAAAACAGAGAGTGGTAGATCAATAAATCAATATGTAGATCCACATAACAATAGAGAGAATAAGTGATACCCTGGGATAATGAGATCAGGATGAAGAAACTAACTGTGAGAAGATCAAAGGTTGTTATATTGGCTTCAAATATCTTCTAGGGGTAATCCAAGGGAAAAAAATACACTTCTTGGGAGCTCCAAGGATGGGATAAAACTATTTGAGTCAAAGGAGGTCTGTTGGGGACCTAAATGTGGGGTTTATGAATTTTTACTAAAAAATCATATTTATGAAAAACCTGTCTGCATTGTTTCTTAGTAAGAGGCGCAGAGTTTAGATAAACCATTTATAAGTAATGTGCCTTTGATAAACAGTTTGAATAGTTATCTTTAAGAGGGAAAATGGTATTTTAAACCATGTGCAAGTCGTGTTAATCCCAATGTCCACATTTCCACTTTTTGACTTGAGAGGGTGCACAATTTAGTAAATAGTGTCCAAAATATGTGCCAATTGTGCACTAGCATAGAATTTTACAAAAATAATTAAAATACCACCTGAAGAAACACAAAAAGAAACCCAACCAAAGAAAGTAAAAAAATATAAGTTTATGAATACCTAAAAATAAAAAAAAGTATGATAGATTGTGGAATAATAAAAGTACAGTTTTCTTAAATATAGTAACTTTTATAAATTCATCATGATATAAGGTTGTCTAAAATATGATTAAAAATATTTACAAATGGAAGAAAATTGTATTTAAAGAGTAATTTAATTAATTTGAAAACAATATATTAACTTTTCAAACAAATTATTGATATTTTTTAACCTAAGTTATATATTATTCTAATAAAAAACTTTGTTTATCTTTTCCCCAAATTATGTATTCACAATATTAAATTCTTCTTTTAGCTGGTTTGGATGTAATATAATCATTATTTTTTAATCCTAAACCAAAATAATTTATGGATATCAATACTATTTTATTAATTATCTATAAATTAATTTTTATGATTGAACATAATGTTTTATAAAAAATATTTTTTTTTTGTTTTTACTGATATTAATTTTAATAATTATCAACATTTGAGATTAATTTTTGTAAAATAAATTTTATATTTTAGATGAAATATATTAAAATTATTTAATAATATTAATTTAAATTCATTCTATAAATATAATTTACCTAGGTAAATGTTTGTCAACACAGTCAAATATAAAATGATATAAAAATGGCGAATAAATGATTTTTTTCCTAAAGTATCATAAAAAATAGAGTTAAGGAGCTTTATGAGAGTATTAATAACTAAAAATCATTTATATTTATTAATTTTCAATTTTGGATCCACTTCACTTGAATATGACTTTCTTTTTATATTAATATATCTGTATTTATAAAAATGGCATCCCTTCACTTTTAAAATGACCCCTCCACCTGTCCTTCCAAGGCTATTATAAAATTATATTTATTCTCTATAATATTTCATTTTTCCTGGGTTTTTAATTCTTATTTATGTTATTGAACTTTTAGTCTAAATAGAATGATATAATTCCTTCAACACCATAAAGGATTCCAAGAGAAGATATTACATCTTAATTGTATGTAATGCCTTTTTATCTCTCTTATTCATTTATCTTCTTCATGAAACTCTTCTATATTATTAATTTTAATTTAAATAAATTGAAATAATAAAATTAGAATTACGAAATACAGATATTCTAAAAAAAGAAATTTAGAATCATACACATCTGTATATTATATTATAATGACCCATAATTTACATACATTATTATGATTTCAGAATTGAAGCACACTTATTACAACATATAACAAAACCAGGGAAGGACCGTATAGGTATAGTGTCTTTAGAAATTAGAAAGCATAAACAACTGGTTCATAAAGCATCTACTTTGCCTCCCACTTATTTCATCATATCTAGAGTCCCTTTTTGGCATATTCTACTTAATAACCTTCTTCCTAACCTGGGGAAATAAAACATACAAAAGGGTGAGCTCAAATGCTCAGTAAGGGTAAACAAAATAAATATAAATCACATCATATTCATAAGAACATAACATTTTGGAAATCTTAACCTGCAAAAGAGATCATAATATCATAACATGGGATAAATCATAGTAGTAAAATGTAATCCCAATAATCATAACATAAAACATGAAACTTTGTGGCATACAAACATAATCATAGAGAATCATTTCTTGTTAGTCAAGACTCATTGCCAAGACTATCTTAGTGGACAAAGACCATTTCTGAACGGAGTTCACTACTCGTTTCATTCCTGTTTTACTGAACCGGTTTAACCTTCCGTTCCAGCCATGTCTATCTCATGAAATATAAAATCTTTACCCAATGCATTGGAGGGATATATAGTTCCCACCCATCTCATAATGATACCATTCTTATGTGTGCCCCAAAATCAGAAACCATACATCATAGCATAACCCATGTAATAAAAATGGGAATCTTAAACATCGTGACATCATAAAACAATTAATATAAGATAAAGGAATTCATAAAAATATAGTTCCATAACAACATAATCAAATAAATGTAGTAATAGGTATATAAACAGAACCATTTATTATCTTAGATGGAAAATAATTTTGATAAAACACTTGAACTCCATTCTTGAGGAAAATATCCTTTCTACATCAAAAACACTTTTCCTTTCTTAACATGTCGTACAATTATAAACTAAAAGAAGTTGATTAAAAATAAACTTGAAAACTTGTAAAGGAAGCTTCTTGGAAAAAAATTTTTAAAAATCCATTCATTCTGTATAAGTTAAAAAAACATTCTTCTCGTACTTTTGTCGGAAAAGTCAAAAAGTACCTCGTACGAAAAACGACAAAAGATTCATTTCATATCTTTTACTAAAAAATCACCGAAGGGTAGAATTGTATTTAAACAATTGTATTTGGATGGAAATAATATTACATATTGAGGAAACATGGATGTGGATGATAAAATACACCCCAGTAAATACCAAAGTATAAACAATCTCGGATAAAAATGAGATTGTGATATTTCCCTTACCTTAGGTCCGATATGCTTTGTACGTATCCAAACCTCCGGTATAATGAGTAAATAATGTTATTTAATTATTCCATAATCATACTAATTGTTAGGATATCACATATGGTCATATTCTTATCTTCTTATTAGTAATATTTCATTACAACTTGTTATTCGGGTGTTTATTACATTTTGTTCTTATGCGTGTTTAGTCGAATAAATTCTTATTACTCTCTTTAGGTTATAGATACCTCGTTTAAAGAATTTTATTAGTGTAATATATATCATATTCATTCATTCAATTCATTTGTATAATCATTATGCAATGAAGATCATGTAGAACGAGTCGCATCACATCGTGGAGACGGTATTCCGAACGTACGCACGAGCGATGATATCGTTCCCATGATCATGGAATTGTATTGGAGTGTATTTATAATATTTAAGAATAAATATCACTTTAAAATAATCATATATAGTCATTATTTACACCATTATACCCATCCAAGTAAGGTGGTGGTGGAAAATAGATTACACCACGGCGTGGAGACGGTATTCCGTACGTACACACGCGCGGTGATTTCATTTTACGTAGGATGGATAGATGGTGAAATAGGGTTGTTTCATATTTATAATAACATATAATTATATGATTGATACTGATGTTATTACTTAATAATGAAACAACTAAAGAAGAAGAAGTGGAAGAAGAAATAATGAAGAAAGAATCGGTAACGGACATTACCTCTTCTTTGAAGTGCTTCTTTGAGACCTCCTTTTAGGGCACTAAATTTTGTCTTTAAAGAAGACCAGGACCTCTAGGATGTCTCTAGAGAAGTGTATAGGAGAAACTGGCAGGGTTTTTCCGAGCGTGAAGGCTCAAAGTGGTGTGAGGAAAAGAGGGAGGAGGTGCCCTTTTATAAGGGAGGAGAGGGGCACCTCTGGAATAACTAAAAATATTATTTTATTATAAAGCCAAATTCGGTTTTAAATAGCTCCAAATTGATTTATTTAGAAGCTAAGGTGGGTATGGGTCGAAATACTCTCATCCAATAGAATTTAGACAAGTTTAGGTTCCTATTTGGACCTTATCATTTAGATTTAACATTAAGTTAAATAATTTTACTTTCACCGTGTCTTCTTGTGTTCTTACACTATATGGTTAATAAATATACTATAAGCAGCCAAAAGAACCCCAAGTTGTTTATTATTAATATATATAACCTCATCTATGTCATTTGGACGAACCTTAGATTTTTAGGAATAAAATAACAATTAATAAAATAATATTTGTTTTAAAAACTATTTTATGTCAATTTTGACACTATTTATAATTGATTTTTGTGAAAATAATAACAGAATGATTAGTTCGAAAAAAGGTAATTAAATAAATAATAACATATCATATTAACCTATAAAATTAGTGGAATTCATAAAAAGTCTCAAATTACATTTATTTGGGTATTTATAACATCAATTATGTCAATATTTCATTAATAAGATAATTACTGCATCATCTTTGTGTCATAAATAAATTACATTATTTAATGTCTACAAATTACAAATAAAATACCATTATGTACGAAATCATTTTAGCTTTATAATGAATATTTATAGTCGAATTTATCTTATATATAACCTTATATTAAAAATTATTTACTTATTAAACTTTGATTTTAACTATTTTAACCCTTCTTTAAATAAGTTAATAATAAATGTCCTAATCTAAACCAAGTGGGCCTAAATGGTCATATTTTATTCCTAAGTTTGTTTTTGGTCGAATTAAACTTATCCAATAGAATTATGACATGTGTTAGGGTAATAATAATATCATATTTACCCTTAATTACCCTATTTACTTTTAACCGTGGTAAATAAAAGTAAATAGTTACTATTCACCAAAAATTATTTTCATCTCATTGAACCACATTTTACTTAATAACATCAACCGTGTCTCTTGGATTTTTTAAATTCCACTCACAAAAGCGGTAAAATTAAGTTTTATGAAAAATTCAGTTTTTTAACTACCACTTAGTGGTTTCACTATTCATCAAAAATTGAAAGTTTTCAAAAAAATACCAAAATTGCACCCTAGGATAATTTTGATATTCCGAATCCAAAAATGAAGTCCATTTTAAAAAATAAAATTTATAAAATTTCAAAAAGTGGTTATTACTAATCATAACGGCTAGTTTTAATAATATTTTATTATCATATCATTGTTTAGTGAAACTCGGTATTGCGTACGACGCAAGCTATCGAGGAAGGTCGCGATTTCATGTAAAGCAAGGCAAACAAGTGTTGTGTGTAGAAAAAGATTCCTTTGATGATTTATATAACATAAAAGTCTCAGGAGTTACATTCTACCCCCCTTAAAATGAATTTCACCCTTCGAAATTCGTCACTTTGTAACAAACAGATGAGGATACCTCTCCCTCATCATATCCTCAAGCTCCCATGTAGCTTCTTCTAATTGGTGGTTCCTCCATAAAACTTTCACCAATCGAGTGTTCTTCTTTCGTAGGACTTTTTCGCTACGATCTAGAATCTCTATCGGTTGTTCTTCATAAGAAAGATCTTGCTCTAGCGGTACAACTTCTTAGTTGAGTACATGTGAAAGATCAGGTATGTACTTTCTCAGGAGAGATACATGGAACACATCTTGAACTTGAGAGAGATTCGGTGGAAGCACCAATAGGTAAGCTACCTTCCCAACACAATCTAGTATTTCTAAAGGACCGATATATCTAGGGCTCAACTTCCCCTTCTTTCCAAATCTCATGACCCTCTTCCAGGGAGATATTCGTAAGAACACTTTATCACCCACTTCAAACTCTAGGTCTTTTCTTCGGTTGTCGGCATAACTTTTCTGTCGACTCTGAGCTGCTCTTATGCGTTGTTGAATAGATCTGACCTTTTCTACCATTTCATCAAGGATATCGGGTCCTAATATCTTTCTTTCCCCAAATTCATCCCAGCAAGTTGGAGTCATGTATTTCTTTCCATAGAGAGCTTCATAAGGAGCCATCTGAATACTGGAGTGAAATCTATTATTATAAGAAAATTCCACCAAAGGCAGGTGTTGATCCAAACCACCTTTGAAATCCATAGAGCAAGCTCTCAACATATCTTCTAGAGTTTGAATTGTTCTCTCAGACTGACCGTCTGTCTGAGGATGATAAGCAGTGCTGAAACTCAACTCTGTATCCAGAGTATGCTGAAGACTTCGCCAGAACTTCGAGGTAAATCTTGGATCCCGATCAGATATAATAGAAAGTGGTACTCCATGCAATCTTACCACTTCCATTACCTATATCCTGGCAAGCTAATCCAGAGAGAAATCCTCTCTAATAGCAATGAAGTGTGCAGACTTTGTAAGACGATCAACTATGACCCAGATAGCATTATTGCCTTTGGATGTTTTAGGAAGTCCTATGACAAAGTCCATAGTGATGTTTTCCCATTTCCATTCAGGTATGGGTAATGGTGGTAACATCCCCTTAGACTTCTGTCTCTTAGCTTTAACTTGTTGACAAAGCAAGCATCAAGATACATATTCAGCAACATCTCTTTTCATGCAATCCTACCAGAAGTACTCCTTCAGGTCCCTATACATCTTCGTGCTTCCAGGATGAATAGAGAATGAAGAACAATGAGCCTCATTTAGCAGCTCCTTTAATTCGAGGATGGGAGGAACACAAACCCAATTCCTGAACTTTATTATCTCATCACAATCAAGGTTGAATTCAGGAACATTTCTCACCTTCTTTTGTAACTCAACATCTTCTTTCTGTGCCTCTTTAATTTTCACATGTATAGATGGTTGAACATTCATTTGAGAAAGATGCAATTTTTCCCCGTTCATTATAATTACAAGATCCATCCTTTGTAAATCCATAAATATTTGATCTTTTGTGATCCTCATCATGGATAAACTAGCATGGTCTTGTCGAATTAATGCATCTGCCACCTTGTTTTCTTTCCCACGGTGGTAATGAATTGAGAATTCGTAGTCCTTAATCAGCTCCAACCATCTTCTTTGGCGCATATTCAGATCCTTTTGTGTGAAAATATACTTTAAACTTTTATGATCAGTATAAATATCATACCTTTCACCGTAATGCCTCCAAATCTTTAATGCAAATATTACCGCAGCTAACTCCAAATCATGAGTTGGGTAATTTTGCTCATGTATTTTCAACTGTCTTGAGGCATATGCTATCACCATATCATTTTGCATAATAACACAACCCAATCCCTTCTTGGATGCATCACTGTAGATCACAAACCTTTCACCACTACAAGGCAGTGTGAGCACAGGTGCACTGGATAACCTTCTTTTGAACTCCTTGAAATTCTCTTCGCATTCCTCCATCCAAACAATCTTAACTCCTTTCCAAGTCAACTTGGTGAGTGGATTGTATAATCATGAAAAATATTTCACAAAACGTCGATAATATCCAGCCAAACCAAGAAAACTTCATATCTCAGTTACTATTGATGGTCTCGACCATCTTTCAATAACCTCTATTTTTGCTGGATCCACAGATATCCCCACTTTTGAGATTATGTGACCCAAAAATGAAACTTTTTGAATCCAAAATTCACACTTGGTAAATTTGGAATCAAGCTTCTCCTTTCTCAGGGTCTTCAATATAATTCTCAAGTGATCTTCATGTTCTTCTTTTCTCTTTGAATAGACAAGAATATCGTCTATAAAGACTACCAAAAACTGATCAATATAGTCTTTAAAGACTCTATTAATTAGATCCATGAAGATAGCAGGGGCATTAGTAAGACCAAATGGCATCACTATAAATTCATAGTGTCCATACCTTGAACGGAAAGCCGTCTTTGGTATATCCTCCCTTTTGACCCTTAATTGATGATACCCTGAAGGAAGATCAATCTTGGAAAAGTATTGAGCTCCGCATTGTTGGTCAAATAGGTCATCAATGTGTGGGAGAGGATATTTTTTCTTGATAGTGATCTTGTTAAGTTCTTGATAATCAATGCAGAGTCTCATTGATCCATCTTTCTTCTTAACAAACAGAACTGGTGCTCCCCAAGGAGACGCACTAGGGCATATGAACCCCTTATCAAGATTCTCTTGGAGTTTCTTCTTCAATTCCTGCAACTCAATTGGGTCCATTCTATAAAGTGTCTTTGAAATAGGCGAAGCATTCGGTACTAGTTCTATTGAAAACTCAACTTCACGATTCGGTGTAAGACCCAGTAATTCCTCCATAAAGACATCATCAAACTCTTGTACAATGGGCATATTCTTAATCGTGAGTTTCTCACCAACCATTTGAGATAAATAACCTTTATTTAGTGGAATCAATACCCATAAAATGGAATAAATTTCCACTGGAAGGTTATGTTCATCCTTGAATCGATAGACGATCATAGATTGATCTGGAATATGAAATGTGAATTCCCTTATTTGGAAATTGATATGAGCTCCATATAGAGAAATCCAATCCATGCCAAGAATCACATCAAATTCCACTATAGGAAGGATCACAACATTTGCAGGAAGCACTTTCCCACAAACTTCAATCGGAGAAGAATTATAAACTTTTGATGCGACTGTTGTGCCATTAGGGGTTGTCACAGCTAACTCAACATCTAACTGTTGAGGTAATACGGTGATATCCTTAGAAAATTCTTCAGAAATAAAGGAGTGGGTGGATCCAGAATCAAATAAAACATTTTATACTTTAGAGTGTATGGTAAGTGTACCTTTCACCACATCGTTATCGTACTCCACATCGCTGATAGAAATTTCATGTGACTTTCCTTTGTCTTTAGCCTTAAGAGTTTGTTGACGTCGACCATCATCATCAACCCTTGGATTTGGGCATTGATTGGCATAATTCCCCATATCCTTGAACTTGAAACATTGAAGTATAGTAGGGTCATTCTGTGTATCCCTTCCTTTGTTTTCATCATTATACATCTTCTTCCCATCTTTGCGGCATTCAAATGCCTGATGACCTTCCTTTCCACATTTGAAACATTTACTTGTCCCTTTAAGACAACTCCATCCATGTTTCTTTCCACACTTTGAGCATAAGGGAAAGCTCATATTCTTTTCAGTGTGCTCTTTAGATTTTCCTTTGAATTCCATTTTCCTCTTCTTATCAAACCCATATGACTGATGGGTTACTCCAATCTCCATCTCGACTTTGAGAGCACATCGAACGATTTCCTCGTAGCTATTGAAGTCCCTTATGTCTAATGCCCTTCAAAGACTTGG
The DNA here is from genome assembly GCA_963277665.1 of Viscum album. Lineage (NCBI taxonomy): Eukaryota > Viridiplantae > Streptophyta > Magnoliopsida > Santalales > Viscaceae > Viscum > Viscum album. The sequence continues at coordinate 1,343,852,580 of OY728123.1, forward strand.
TTTTAAGCCACTAAAGAATCGATCGATCTTACTCTCAGGTTGGATAATAATACCAGAAGCGTACCTTGAAAGTCTTGTAAAATTTGCTTCATAAGTACCAACAGATTCATCATAATTTTCCTTCAGTTCAAGAAACTCTTTCTCCATCTTTGTTTGGAGAATACGAAGGAAGTACTTATTGAAAAATAAGTTCTTGAACTCGTCCCATTCCATGGACTCAATTTCATCCCTTTGCCTCATATTCTTAATAAGATTCCACCATTGATCAGCATCTCCTTCAAAACGATACACTTCCAGGATGACTTTATCATGTTGAGAACATTGAAGAACTGAAAATATCTTTTCAGTTGTACTAATCCATTCTTCAGCAACTAATGGATCAGTAGACCCGCTGAAAGAAGGTGGACGCTGCCTCATGAAGGATTCAACAGAATGTTGCTCCTTCCTTTGCTCGTTTGGAAGTCTTGCATGATTCATAGCTTGAGAAAGTTGTGTGAGCATGGATACAAGATTTTTCATTCCAGCTCCCATAACGTTTGGTTGCTCTGGGGGACAATCATTGCATTGCCCGCCGCATTCCGCATTAACACAGTTCCTTCGAGTTCCATCCATTGACTAAAACCTAGAAGAATAGTGTGAGAAACACTAATTATAATAGGAAAACACATAATCAAGAATAAAATTTCACACTTAAGGCCTTATCCTAGGTTATTCATGGTCATTTCTAAAACACTAAGATTGTGTTATATGCTTAGAATTATCCTTAGGGTTCTTACTAAGGCTTTCACATCCTAGTTTCCAACGGTTGACTATACCTTTCCTCTGATACCAACTATAACGAACCATACTTTACATACATTGTTATGACTTCAGAATTGAAGCACACTTATTACAACATATAACAAAACCAAGAAAGGATCATATAGGTATAGTGTCTTTAGAAACTGGAAAGCATAAACAACTGGTTCATAAAGCATCTACTTTGCCTCCCATTTATTTCATCATATCTAGAGTCCCTTTTTGGCATATTCTACTTAATAAAATTCTTCCTGGCCTAGGGAAATAAAACATACAAAAGGGTGAGATCAAATTCTTAGTAAGGGTAAACAATAGAAATATAAATCACATCATATTCTTAAGAACATAACATTCTTGAAATCTTAACCTACAAAAGAGATCATAATATCATTACTTGGGATAAATCATAGTAGTGAAATTTAATCCCAATAATCATAACATAAAACATGAAACTTTCTGGCATACACACATAATCATAGAGAATCATTTCTTTTTAGTCAACACTCATTGCCAAGACTATATTAGTGGACAAAGTCCATTTCTGAACCAAGTTCACTCCTCGTTTCAGTCATGTTTCACTGAACCAGTTTAACCTTCTGTTCCATCCATGTATATCTCATGAGATATAAAATCATTACCCAATGTATTGGGGGGAGATATAGGTCCCACCCATCTCAAAATGATAACATTCTTAAGTGTGCCACAAAATCAGAAACTATACATCATAGCATAACCCATGTAATAAAAATGGGAATCTTAACCATCATGACATCATAAAACAATTCATATAAGATAAAGGAATCCATAAAAATATAATTCCATCACAACATAATCAAATCAATGTAATAATAGGGATATAAATAGAACCCTTTATTATCTTTGATGGAAAATAATTTTTATAAAACACTTGAACTCCATTCTTGAGAAAAATATCCTTTCTGCTTCAAAAACACTTTTCCTTTCTTAACATGTCATACAATTATAAACTAAAAGAAGTTGATAAAAAATAAACTTGAAAACTTGTAAAGTAAGCTTCTTGTAAATAATGTTTTAAAAATCCATTCATTCCGTAAATGTTAAAAAAAACATTCTTCTCGTACTTTTGTCGGAAAAGTCAAAAAGTACCTCGTACGGAAAACGACAAAAGATTCCTTTCATATGTTTTACTAAAAACTCACCGAAGGGTAGAATTACATTTAAACAATTTTAGGTGGATGAAAATAATTTTACATATTGGGGAAACATGGATGTGGATGATAAAATACACCCCAGTAAATACCAATGTATAAACAATCTCAGTTAAAAATGAGATTGTGATATTTCCCTTACCTTAGGTCCGATATGCTTTGTACATATCCGAACCTCCTGTATAATGATTAAATAATGTTATTGACTTATTCCATAATCATACTTATTGTTGTGATATCACATATGGTCATATTCTTAGCTTCTTATTAGTAATATTTCATTACAACTTGTTATTCGGGTGTTTATTACTTTTTGTTCTTATGGGTGTTTTGTAGAATAAATTCTTATTATTCTCTTTAGGTTATAGATACCTCATTTACAGAATGTTATTACTGTAATATATATCATATTCATTCATTCAATTCATTTATATAATCATTATGCAATGAAGATCATGCAGAACGAGTCGCATCACATCGTGGAGACGGTATTCCGTACGTACGCACGAGCGATGATATCGTTCCCATGATCATGGAATTTTATTGGAGTGTATGCATACTATTTCAGAATCAATATCACTTTACAATAATCATATATAGTCATTATTTACACAATTATACCCATCCAAGTAAGGTGGTGGTGGAAAATTGATTACACCACGGTGTGGAGACGGTATTCCGTACGTACGCACGCGCGGTGATTTCATTTTCTGTAGGATGGATAGATGGTGAAATAGGGTTGTTTCATACTTATAATAACATATTAGTATATGAGTGATACTGATGTTATTACTTAATAATGAAGAAACTAAAGAATAAGAAGTGGAAGAAGAAATAATGATGAAAGAATCGGTAACGGACATTGCCTCTTCTTTGAAGTGCTTCTTTGAGACCTCCTTTTAGGGCACTCAAATTGGTCTTTGAAGAAGACCAGGACCTCTAGGATTTCTATAGGGAAGTGGAGAGGATAAAGTGGTAGGGGTTGTCCGAGCTTGAAGGCTCATAGTGGTGTGAGGAAGAGAGGGAGGAGGTGCCCTTTTATAAGGGAGGAGAGGGGAACCTTTGGAATAACTAAAAATATTATTTTATTATAAAGCCAAATTCGGTTTTAAATAGCTCCAAATTGATTTATTTAAAAGCTAAGGTGGGTATGGGTCGAAATCCTCTCATTCAGTAGAATTTAGACAAGTTTAGGTTCCTATTTGGACCTTATCATTTAGATTTAACATTAAGTTAAATAATTTTACTTTTACCGTGTCGTCTTGTGTTCTTACACTATAAGGTTAATAAACATACTATAAGCAGCCAAACGAACCCCAAGTTGTTTATTATTAATATATATAACATTATATAAGTCATTTGGCCGAACCTTATATCTTTAGGAATAAAATATCAATTAATAATATAATATTTGTTTTAAAAACTATTTTATGTCAATTTTGACACTATTTAGTAATTGATTTTTGTGAAAATCATAACAGAATGATTAGTTCTAAAAAAGTTAATTAAATCAATAATAACATGTCATATTAACCTATTAAATTGGTTTAATTCATAAAAAGTCTCAAATTAATTTATTTGGGTATTTATAACATCAATTATATCAATATTTCATTAATAATATAATTACTGCATCATCTTTGTGTAATAAATAAATTAAATTATTTAGTGTATAAAAATTACAAAATAAAATACCATTATGTAGGAAATCGTTTTATCTTTCTAATGAATATTTATTGTAGAATTTATCTTATATATAACCTTATATTAAAAATTATTTACTTATTAAACTTTGATTTTAACTATTTTAACCCTTCTTTAAATAAATTAATAATAAATGTCCTAATCTAATCCAAGTGGGCCTAAATGGTCATATTTTATTCCTAAGTTTGTTTTTGGTCGAATTACACTTATCCAATAGAATTAGGACATGTGTTAGGGTAATAATAATATAATATTTACCCTTAATTACCCTATTTACTTTTAATTGTGGTAAATAAAAGTAAAAAGTTACTATTCACCAAAAATTATTTTCATCTCATTGAACCACATTTTACTTACTAACATCAACTGTGTCTCTCAAATTTTTGAAATTCCACTCACAGAAGCGGTAAAATTATGTTTTATGAAAAATTCAGTTATTTTAACTTCCACTTAGTGGTTTCACTATTCATCAAAAATTGAAAGTTTTCAGAAAAATACCAAAATTTCACCCTAGGATAATTTCGATATTCCGAATCGAAAAATGAAGTCCATTTTGAGAAATAAAATTTATAAAATTTCAAAAAGTGGTTATTACTATTCATAACGGCTAGTTTTAAAAATATTTTATTAGCATATCATTGTTTAGTGAAACTATGTATTGCGTACGACGCATGCTATCGAGGAAGGTCACGATTTCGTGTAAAGCAAGCCAAGAAAGTGTTGTGTGTAGAAAAAGATTCCTTTGATGATTTATATAACATAAAAGTCTCGGGTTTTACATATATAATAGTTTTCCTTAGGTTAGTATAACCAATTTCATAAAGAATGCTATAAATTTTAATCAAGACAGTTTCTGTAAGATCAATTAATAGAATTAAATGAAATTAATTATTATGTAATTTTTTTTATTTTTCTTTTAACGGTAATAATAATATTTAACATATTATTAATACATCACCTTTTATTCATTAAAGATTTATGAAAAAACATGTTATGGATTTCATCTGAAATAAATATACCCAAAACAGTAATGGAATCATCCATTAATTTCAAAAATAATTAAATATATATATATATATATATTATAGAGATATTAATATTATACAGATGATGAAATCATGATCATGGAATAGATACATCAACTATTGTTCCGAAATAGATATGGAATAGTTGAAACAACTAAAAATAGATGATTACTATTAACAAAAAATAATATATAAATATATAAGAGATTAAAATTGAATATTTATATAAGATGAAATCTGAATAAGGTTATGATATAGATTATTATTGAGTCTTAGATTATTATTCATGTTTTTAGAGTGAATCTGACAAAGCAGAAATACATGGCAAGTATTTTCTTAACATAATTTCCATTCATTAATTTATTATGTTTCTTCTTAAATACTGTGTATACATTGTTGGGAATTCCTCAACATGATTTAATTATATTGTATTTTATATTTTTTCTAGTTATTTACCTTAATTTAAAGTAAAATAATTTCCTAATGTTTCTTACTTCATAAATGATTATTTCGATTGGGGTTTTCTTTATGCCCAAAATATAGAGGTATAAGTAATTATAATTTTCAATTTAATACACATTTAACTCGTATTAAAATGTACTAGTTTAATTTTTTGAATAAAATAAAATTAAATGTAATTTAATATCCCAAAATGTTATATCATTAACCATTTATTTATAATTCATGATTCAAATTTTCTTATTCCACATAACGATCATGTTAGATGAATCATCATTACCAAATTATAGATGTAAATGATTTTATAATTTACAAAGGAATTCATGTAACTATAACCAGATAAACAGTTTTTCTTTTTCCATAAATATAACACACCCATACATGATGATTTGATTATACAAGTCACTATTCTCAATTAATAAGGGCTCATACTACTTATTGAATAAAAATTTGGCATCTATTTAATCGTAACCATCAATGTTTCAACCCATGAAACCAATGGAACATGGACCAATCATAAAATAATTGGTTGATTAAATAGAATTTAATCATCAAGATATTAGATAAATGTTTTTTATTTTCATACAAAAACATTTTTTAATCATCCTTATATCAATATTATCACATGGTATGTTATCACAAAAAAATAAATACTGAAAATTGGGATAGAAACCACCCAAACATATTGTTCAAATGAAAAGGGAACATAATAATAGAAGAATGGCATACAAAAAATCTTGATATATAATAATTAACATGAAATATACAATGAAACCTAAATGGAATAACATATGCATGGCATGTGAATATCTAAATTCCTAGAATGATGCATGCAATAAATCTTCATTGTCATACTGAGCTAAGGGTATAATCCCTCAATTATATAAATCAATAACAATAGGATGTAAAATAGTCACACAAGATAAAATTATATTCAAATGTAACAATACCATCATCAACTACAGTACCATTCCCTGGGAAATAGATCTCCCCCCATGCTTGGGATGGTCAGACCTAGACAAGATCTATTTAACAAGTTCTAACACTTCCTAGTCTATTGTTCACAATCCCTAAATAATAAAACCAAACAGTAATATAAACCCTCTGATACCATTTATAAAATTCAGGACTGAGTTCCACTAAAAGGATTCCACAATCTGATTATTCAGTAGGCCTCAAGAGAACCTCCCCAAACACCAAAGGTCGCCGACTAGAAATGATAGTGTAAAAAATGTATATTGGGGTGATTATATCCTCTGGATCAATGAGAAATAAAATGTAATGAATAAGTAATAGAAGAATACTAATATAGTTATAACTAAAAATCAATAATGAATGAATAAATGATAATTCATGAACATTCTATGACATAAAATATAGGCATGTATACACAGAACAAAGCAAGACTGATAAAGAAAATAAATAAATAAAAGATAACATATTTATCTCTAAAAACATCATAAGTACTATCTAACTCACTTTCCCCTATACTTAATCATAGATCGAATGGATAACAACAAGAAACCATGAAATATGCACCAGAACCAATAATTAGTAGGTCATATCAGGTACCAAGTGTAATGGAAATCCCAAAAGAGTGTGATTTGAACTCATTATGCCACCACTAATGGAGTCTAATGAATAATATAGTCCATATATATATAAAACAATTTCAGGTATATCAAATTTATGGAAGTTAAATAATCAGAAAATATAAACCAGTCAGGCATAGGTTCTTTAGGAACAGTTAGAAAAAAATACCTAATTTAGTCAAAGAAATTATGTATAAGAACACTATACGTCCTTTATATATATGAATCTATTAGAAAATCCTCTCAACTTATATACATTAATTGGGTTGGACTTTTGGATTATTTCCTAGGTTTCGACATAATAATATCATATATATATATATATTGTTGATTACCACTATAAGAACCTGATGCGTAACTTAAGCATCTGTATATAATCGTAATAGTATTAGACTTTTTATGGGGCATCATGACTATACAAACACAATATATAAAAAAGGAAATCTTTTCTAACAATCTCAATTGTAAAATAATAATAATAATAATAATAATAATGTCTCTTATAATGAATTTCTAATAAGACTAATCTTTGAAAATATGATGAAAAATTTACATCTATCATCATGCTCATGGATGTGACTACCATGCCCAATATCCTAATCAATGGTGAGTGATATTCCTTTCCCAATAACCCAAGCTATTTTAAACACCATTCACATCATCATTAAAATAGGGGTTTGAGACTACATTCTCATTGATTCTAACCAAGGTCCCTCTATAATGATAAAATGTGAGGTAATTACAATTCCCCTTCGAGCACGTAGCCTAGAAATTCCTTAAAGAGTAATATGACATCAATCCAGGTGTAGTGGACTTTTATTAATGGGTCCATTTATTATTAAAAAGGATAAATTTGTAATATGTGAAATTTTTAATTTCATTTATATATCTAGGATATATCATATATAATAAAACATATGGCCTTTAGAGGCCCCCTTTCCATAATTCAAAACCACTATACAAAACATCAATCAATTCAACTTTTTTATTTATAATAAAACATACCTTAAAAGGTATTTTTACTAGAAAATATGATGTTTTCATCAAAATAATTAATTTAAATTAGTTTAAACATCTCTATCAAGTGGAATAATTTAATACACCAAAACAGTGATCTTGAATGTCACGACCCGTCCTCAGGGCCCGTGCCGTGACTACCCCATGCCAGCCTTCCATAGGCCAGGGGCTGGTGACTTGCACCAAAGGCGTAAATCCTAATAATAGGGAAGGCATTGCCTTTACAAAGTAAAAAAACACCACAGAGTACACAAGCTGAAGTAAACACTAAGTAAACTGAGTACTAAAGTAAGTGATGGAAGGTAATGGGACAGAATACGAACCCAAATGAAAGTAAAGTACAAATGAAATGAAAGTACAACAATTTGAAAGTAAAGCTGGGAGTCTGAGCTGTCCTCTAGAAACCCCACCTAAAGGGTGTGTACATATTGTCTCCTCTTCTCCAGCTATTCGCTCCATGTATGTCCCGTCCAATGATCCACCTCCAGGTACCGTCCAGCTCCATGAGCTCCCACCTCGATCAGTGATGTCTGTCGTCTGCATCCAACACAACGTAGTGCGGGCATAGCCCGTGCAGGGGTGAGTATGTGCTACTCAGTAGGGACCCTGAGACCCCCGAAGGTCTCCCAGAATCCACGAAGGATAAACTACAAAGGAAAGTTAAAATCACGATGTAACAACCAACTCTACTTAGGTATATGCCCATACATATACCTAAGCCATCAATTCCAGCTCGGCTCCAGCACACGAGCCCAAGTAAAACCCAGTCCACACAGGGAAAACAAAACCCATTCCACATAGGAATTCCCAACCCAATCCACATAAGAAAGCATAACTCAATCCACACAGGATATCAATTCCATCACATCGAAGTTAATGATTGAAAGTCAAGACTCAGCTCACACAGGTATTTATTTACGAAGAGGGGTGGAGATGATTTGATGTGGCCTCTGAATCATCTCTTATGCCGAACCCACATAGGATCCAAGTACAGTAGTTGTTTTTGTCGATCCCATGGAGGATCCAAGTATAGTAGTCATTTTCGTCGAACACACGGAGGATCCCAACACGATAGTCGAACCCACGGGGGATCCTAGTATAGTAGTCGTCCTTGTCAAACCCACAGAGGATACCAGTACGGTAGTCGTCCTCATCAAACCCATGGAGGATCCCAGTACGGTAGTCATCCTCATCGAACCCACGGAGGATCCCAGTACGGTAGTCATCCTCGTCGAACCCACAGAGGATCCTAGTATGGAAGTAATCTTCGTCGCAGCCAGCTCTAGGGTTCCCACACACAGCACGCTCGATTCCGGGAGGGTCTGCTCCACGAGCCAAGAGGGTTGATACATCAAATAACACGAATTCCGGAGTTGATGTATCCTAAAGTTCTATCTCGTCAAAAGGAACTCAACGCGACAGATGGCGCGCCTATCTGACGCCCGGTCTGAGAGTTATTGGCTTTTTCATCCTAGGGGCCCGGTTGGTTTTTAAGATAAAACCAACCTAACCATACTCCAGCTCCGTCCAAACCACAAGCGGAGTAATACAAAAGAACCTTCTCACTAAGAGGAAACCAAAGAAGTCAACAGAACATCAATCAGACATCCGGAACTCAAGTTATAATGGTTTCTGCTCCGAGGGCCCGGTTGGTTTTGTGTTCGAACCAACCCGTCTGTACCCAAAGTTCTCTGAAACCTTGAGTGTAATATATCGAAACGAACGTCTCGATCCAAGGATCCCATTTCAACTAACGGTGAATCGATCGAAGGTTGGTATCCCATGTTATGGGCCTTTGAATGATTCTGTCTGAATTTAGGGGGTTTGGGCCCGGACCGACCCTGCCCAAAACCCTCGGGGATGGCATGAACCAGTTCGACCTAACCCTGGTCCGGGTCTGGCCCGTTTGGGCATGGCCCAACCTGGCTAGTGCGGCCCAGCCCAAATCGGGCGGCCCGACACAGTGTGGGTGGCCCGAACCAACGCGGGCGGCCCGACACGGCGCGGGCGGCCCGACCCAGTGCGGGTTACCCGACCCAATGCAAGCGGCCCGGCTCGTCTGGGACCTCGGTTCGTGACCGAGCGGGCGTGAAGGGGGGGTGTCACCCCTTTCCTGGAAATGGCGGACCCGAGGGTTCTGCCTTGCTATGTTGGCTGGGGGTTTCAACCCCCGGTTTTCTAGGTTAACGGCCAGCCATTATGGCCGGCCGGGGGTGAATTCCGGGGGACCTTCCGGTCCCGCCTCTAGGTGTGCTGGCGGTCGAGTGAGTCTGGCCGCCCCCTTTCCTGAAACGCCGCAGCTTCCTTCTGTCCGGCGCGGCGCGACGGCGCCTCGCCCCTCCACCGTGGCCCGCCCCAGCCGCAGCCCTCCTCGGTGCTCCGGTGTGGCGCGACGGCGCCACACTCCTCCATCGCGACCTGGCTCTAGTCGCGGCCTTTTTCGATTTCACCGGCGCGGCGCGATGGCGTCGCACTCCTTCGCCGTATCCTGCTCCGGCCGCGGTTTTCTTGACCTCACGTGGTGCAACGGCACCACCTCCATTTCATTCCACGAAGAAAATCAATCAAAAAAAATGGGAGGAGGTTCCGTCGTGTTCGTACGGTCCGTCCTCCTCCCGTTATATTGATAACAGCTGGACAAAATTAATGAAGAACATCAAAATTAATCTTGAACCTAAAAACAACCCCTACCTCAACAACGATGAAAAAAGTCGGTGTCACGGTTGATGATGTTGGCGTACGCCCAAGGATGGAATGACGTCTCACACCGGCTACAGAGAGGAGAAGAACGGCACATCGATCACATCTTGCAGTGACGACGTTCATTGTTGAGGTCTTGACATTCTTCAATGAAGATGATGGAGTTCTCCAAGACTTAGAGAATTCTCTCCAAGTATCGACACACAACTAAAACAACCCCAAATAAAATAAGGTCTCCCTAATTTTATTAACACATTCCATGCTTTTTCAAAAACTCAAAACTCAAAACACACAACTCACTTAATTTAGTTAATGTGTTGGATTTGAATTAAAGTGGGGAGAGGGAAAGTCACCCTAATCATTGGAAAGTTTTTAAGGGTTACACAATTAAGAGGGAGTTTTAAGAATTTGAAGGGGTGGGGCTCGTGTGGGCCCCACCTCACAAATATCCTAACAATAGAAGTTAGGATTTTGTGGGTCCCACCCCAACTCTCTCACATTGAAGTTAAACCACATAGAAAAGAGAAATAAAAGTGTGACACAAATTTATTTCACTTAACACTTAAACTACTTACTAAAGAAATAAAATAAAATTGTAAAAAATTATATTTTATTCCTCACATTTTTAACAAGTCCACATGAGTAAACACACATTCAAAATAGGTTCTCCTAAGCAATTACCGGCGCTGCGGTTTCATCAGTGCCCTTGGATTTCGATTCCGAGCACTGCTTAAAAAGTTAGAAAAACCAGCTCGTTCATTCACTGAACATACCCGAGCTAAACTTCGGAAAATTATTCCGGGCACACTGGGCATCGGAATCAGGTGCCGTCAGAAACTGCGTACTTGTAAAATCCCAATGAAATTTAGAAAAAAAATTCCTTGAAATTTCTTGGTATTTAAATTACTCCCACATCAGGGATTTACATCCACATAAAGCAATAACACAAACCAGGGAAACTAAAGGAGGTACCGAGTACGCAATTGAGCCTCCCGCTCCCATGTGCTCTCCTAAAAGTTCCCGCACCGCCAATGAAATCACACAAGAGGAATCGACCATCCCCATAGGACCCACTCCTATTGATCCTCATCCTCTAATGGAACTGTGTGATAGTCGCTCTGTCATCAATGTCCAGCTCCCTGTGGTCGATGATATACGTCGGGTCATGCACGCATCTCCTCAGATGAAATACGTGGAAGACGTCGTGCACCAGGTGCAACTGTGGTTGAAAGGCCAGATGGTAATCCACCTCGTCTACCCTACTGAGGACCTTGAATGGTCCAAAGAACATCAGAGATTACTTGCCGCCTTGGCCAAATCTCCTTAGACCTCGTCGAGGTGAGACCCATAAAAAGTCGTGGTCGCCATCCTCGAACTCCAGTAGTCTCCACCTCTTATCAGCTTAGGTCTCCGGTCTGCTCTATGCAGTCTCATCTGCTGTGAACCATAGGAGATCACTTCCCGCACCTACATTAGGACACACCCGAGTCCAGTCCCTGATTCTTCATAGTGGACTATGTATCCAATGCCCTCTGGATGGGTGCACTGGTCAACCTCTACCTCATCTCTTGAAAGCTCTACTGGAAGTGGTACCGCAACTCTGGAGAATTCTATCACAAAGGTAAGTTTGGTCATCTCCTGATTGATTGAATGCACCCTCTTAAGCATGATTTTATCACGTACTGCCTGGGTTTTCCTTTCCGCCGACCAAGGAAAACCCCTTCCCAATGTTGTAGATAAACCACAACTGTTTTTCCTAATACCATCAATCTGTGTATAAACTGTGGTTGCCCAGTCCATACTCAAACTAACGTCGTAAGGCCTCGATGCTGCCACCAAGAGTTTCCAACTGAAACTCTCGCCTAAAGGGTCATATCACACTGTCAGCGTAAGTGTGATTATCGAGTCTCCTCCCAAAGGTATCTCCAGTCGTGAGGGTCAATTCAACGGCTTTACCGGAAACTCTTGGTCTGGGACAAGATTCGTGGAAGGTAGGAATGATTGGTACCTATGTCTTTTGATAAGGGAACTAGTAGTATACACATACCATACCTCAAATCATTCTAAGAGCCCTTGCGTCACACTCCTAGACCACATGCAGTTATTCTCTTCCCCTGCCCTCCAACACCCTATGCCTAGCACGGTCTACAAAAGTGGGTATTTGTAACATGTTGAAATTTACACCACCTGATGCTACACTCTAGATCTGCTTCCACATTTTCTTCTCTATAGATTCATTTATCCTTAACACTTCCTCTTCTTGAAACATTTACATGCCCAAGTCTCTGAAACTGGCTCTAGTTCCATGCTCTTCCACTGCTAACATCCTCTAGCTGTATTTGATCATCCAAAGAACATTCAAACACAAAGGATCTCTCTAACACTCTAGCGTGATTAGGAATCTATAGAGTAAAAAGTGATGGATCAGTTGTTCTTAAACACACTACGCTCAGAAGTCTGAGCCCTGAAGCACTATTCACATCGTATTCATCGAGTACTCGGAATTATCGGTATGCCTCGACAAATACTCAGCTACTGACACGTCATTCTGTCATAGCTGTATAAGCTCTAGAAAAACTCTCAGCCACCTCCTCAAGCCAGTCCTCAGCCGCCTGAGAGTCTGGCATGCCTTGGAACTTGAGGGTATCTGATGCTGAAACATGTGTATGGTACTAATCCTACATGTGTCATCTACCAATACCGCTGGTTGTAACTGCTGACCATCAGGGAGTGACATAGCTGGCACACTACGCGAAGGTACTATCTAAGGAATCAGTCCATGTACCGAGGCCTTATTACTATACAGACCAACCTCATGGTCACTCACTGGAAAACACTAGTAGATATGTCCACCATACACTCTATTGGTGTCTCAACTAGGAGGAAAACTCTAGCAATCGCCTCCATCCAGTCCACTACTGCCTGGGAATCTGTCTCGCCTTGTAACCTCGGAGGCCTCTACTGCTGGGACTCGAGCAATGCACTCTATCGGCGTGCACCATCTGATAGTATGTATAGTGGCATCCGTTGCCCAACAGCTGGTGGTGCTACTGGTACACCACCCGAGGGTGCCTGTATAGTAAAAAGGGACCTGCACCGGAGCCTCATCGCTCGGGGGGCTGTCATCGTGTACTCTATCTTTAGGGAACCCTAGCTAGTTGTCTTTGCAGTGGCATCCTGTTAAGGAATAGTTGCGCCACAGTCAAATAGTATACCTGCCGAGATGACTCAATGAGACCACAAAGGAAGCTCTTGAAAGACACACGCAATAAGTGTTTTCGTGCCCTGAGTTGGAAATCAGAAGTCAGGGTCTTTGTGTATGGATACATCGGCCGCCGCACCAACATTGGACTCCCTGGACTGATAAGCACACTCAATACCCTTAACACTATTGCTTCACATAGAAGAGAGATCAGAGTCCTGAGTTCTGCGGTAGAACCAAACTTCTCTGATACCAATTTGTCACGACCCGTCCTCGGGGCCCGTGCCGTGACTACCCCAATCCCACCTTCCATAGGCCAGGGGATGGTGACTAGTACCAAAGGCATAAATCCTGATAATAGAGAGGGAATTTCCTTTACAAAGTAAAAAAACACCACAGAGTATGCAAGCTAAAGTAAACACAAAGTAAACTGAGTAAAAAAGTAAGTGCTGGAATGTAATGGGCCAGAATACAAACCCAACTGAATATAAAGTACAACTGAAATGAAAGTACAACAACTGGAAAGTAAAGCAGCGAGTCCGAGCCGTCATCTGGAAACCCCACCTGAAGGGTTGGTACAGATAGTCTCCTCTGCTCCTCGGCTCCGGCTATCCGCTCTGTGTACGTCCCGTCCAGTGATCCACCTCCAGGTACCGTCCAGCTCCACAAGCTCCCACCTCGATCAGTATTGTCCGTCGTCTACATCCAACACAATGTAGTGAGGGCATATCCCATGTAGGGGTGAGTATACGCTACTCAGTAGGGACCCCAAGACCCCCGAAGGTCTCCAAGAATCCAAAAAGGATAAACCACAAAGGAAAGTTACAATCACAAAGTAACAACCAACTCTACTTAGGTATATGCCCATACATATACCTAAGTCATCAATTCCAGCTCGGCTCCAGCACATGAGCCCAAGTAAAACCCAGTCCGCACCGGGAAAACATAACCCATTCCACATAGAAATTCACAACCCAATCAACACAAGAAAGCATAACTCAATCCACACAGGATATCAAGTCAATCGCATCGAAGTTAATGATTGAAAGTCAAGACTCAACTCACACAGGTATCCATTTACGAAGAGGGGTGGAGATGATTAGATGTAGCCTATGAATCATATCTTCTACCGAACCCACGTAGGAACCAAGTATAGTAGTCTTTGCTGCTAAACCCACATATGATACAAGTATAGTAGTCTTCATCATCGAACCCACGGAGGATCCCAACATGGTAGTCGAACCCACGGAGGATCCGAGTATAGTAGTTGTCCTCATCGAACCCACAGAGGATCCCAGTACAATACTCATCCTCATCAAACCCACGGAGGATCCAAGTACTGTATTCGTCCTCATCGAACCCATGGAGGATCCCAGTACGGTAGTCGTCCTCATCGAACCCACGGAGGATCCTAGTATGGAAGTCATCTTCATCGCAGCCAGCTCTAGGTTTCCCGCACAGAGAATGCTAGATTCTGGGAGGGTCCCCTCCATGATCCAAGAGGGTCGATAAATCACCAAACACGAAGTCTGAAGTTGATGTATCCTAATGTTCTGTCTCGTCAAAATGAACTCAACGTGACAGATGACGCATCAATCGGACGCCCGATCTGAGAGTTATTGGCTTTTTCATCCCAGGGCTAGGTTAGTTTTTAAGCTAAAACCAACCTGAACATACTCCATCTGCGTCCAAACCCTGAGAAAAGTAATCCAAAATAACCGTATCAGTAATAGGAAACCAAATAAGTCGACAGCACATCAATCAGACGTCCGAAACTCAAGTTATAAGTGTTTCCGCTCCGAGGGCCCGATTGGTTTCGTGTTCGAAACAACCTAGCCGTACCCAAAGTTCTCTGAATCCTTGAGTGTAATATACTGAAATGACCATCTTGATCCAAGGATTGCATCTCAATTGACGGTGCATCGATCATAGATCTATATCCCTAGTATGGGACTTTGAATGATTCTGTCCGAATTTAGGGGGTTTGGACCCGGACTGACCCGGCCCGAAACCCCCTTGGTCGACCCAACCCGGGGCTGGGTCCGGCCTGTTTGGGCATGGCCCGGCCCAGTGGGGGCATCCCGGCCCAGCGCGGCAGCCCGCTCCAGCGCGGGCGGCCCGGCCCGGCTCGGTTTGGCGCTCGGTTCGTGGTCGAGCAGGCGCGAAGGGGGGGGGGGGGAATTGCCCCTTTCCTGGAAACGGTGGACCCGAGGGGTCCTCCTTACTATGATGGCAGGGGTTTCAACCCCCAGTTTTCTAGGTTAACGGACGGCCATTATGGCCGACCGGGGGTGACTGCCGCAGGACCTACCGGTTTCGCCTCCAGGTGTGCCAGCAGCTGGGTGAGTACGGTCGCCCCCTTTGCTAAACCACCATGGCATGCCCTGGACAAGGCCCTCCTCGGTGATCCGGCGCGGTGCGACGGTGCCGCGCTCTTCCGCCGCGGCCCGGCTCCAGTCACGGCCTCTTTCTGTCTCCCCGGCGCCACCCGACGGCAGCGCGCTCCTTCGTCGCAGCCCGCTCCGGCCACGGTTCTCTTGACCTCAAGCGGTGAAACAGCACCGCCTCCATTTCAATCCATGAAGAAAATCAATCAACAAAAAAGGGGAGGAAGTTCGTCCGTGTTCGTACAGTCTGTCCTCCTCCCGTTATATTGATAACAGGCAGCCAAAATTAATGAAGAACTTCAAAATTAATCTCGAACTTAAAAACAACCCCTACCACAGCAACGATGACAAAAGTTGGCATCGTGGTTTACTGCGTCGGCGTACAACCAAGGAGGGAATGACGTCTCACACCGGCTACGGAGAGGAGAAGAATGGAATGTTGATCACTCTTTGTGG
This sequence comes from Viscum album, assembly GCA_963277665.1. NCBI lineage: Eukaryota > Viridiplantae > Streptophyta > Magnoliopsida > Santalales > Viscaceae > Viscum > Viscum album. Next base: position 1,343,869,107 of record OY728123.1, read on the forward strand.
TGACGGCGTTCTTCATCGAGGGCTTGACGTTCTTCAATGAAGATGATGGAGTTCTCCAAGACTTAGAGTATTCTCTCCAAAAATCCACACACAACTAAAACAACCCCAAATAAAATAAGGCCTTCCTTATTTTATTAACACATGCCAAGGTTTTTCAAAAACTCAACATTCAAAACACCTAACTCACTTAATTAAGTTAATGTGTTGGCTTTGAATTAAAGTGGGGAGAGGGAAAGTCACCCTAATCAATGGGGAGTTTTTAAGGGTTACACACATAAGAGGGAGTTTTATGAATTTGAAGGGGTGGGGCTCGTGTGGGCCCCACCATAAAAATATCCTAACAAGAGAAGTTTGGATTTAGTGGGTCCCACCCCAACTCCCTCACATGGAAGTTAAAAACACATATAAGAGAGAGATAAAGTTGTGACACAACTTTATTTCACATAACACTTAAACCACTTAGTAAAGAAATAAAATAAAATTGTAAAACAATTTTATTTTATTCCTCACATTTTTAACAACTCCTCCCGAGTAAACACACCTTCGGAAAAGGTGATCCAAAGAAATTATCGGTGCTGCGGTTTCATCGATGCCCTCGGATTTCGATTCTGAGCACCAGTTAAAAAGTTAGAAAAACCCGCTCATTCGTTCACTGAACGTACCCGAGATAAACTTTGAAAAATTATTCCGGGCACACCAGTCCTCGGAATCAGGATCCGTCAGAAACTGCATACTCGTAAAATCCCAAAGAAATTAAGAAAAAAATTTCCTTGAAATTTCCGGATCTTTAAATTGAACATAATCGAAACATGATCAGTTGAATATAAGAACAACCATTATAATTAACACACCCCATGGTTGTTTTAGTCATAAGGAAATAATAGATATTATGTGTTTTTAAGTTAACTGTCCATAAAGGGGTGGTTGAGGATGAGTTAGTAACCTCCAACCACATCAATCGGGTCTAAAACACTATACAAGGTGCTATAAGAATTTAATTTAAGTCATTACTAATTTTAGAGGTGACACCCATAAGTTTCGGTGCATAGAACTATAAAAATATTGAATAAATGACATGAAATTAATGGAAAATAATCTAGACCACGAACCACATTCTTAGGATTTTCTACTTTTCCAATATCAAGCATTTATTCTAGCCAAAATAGCGGAAAATAGATGAATTTTCAAATTCCTAGAAAATTGGGAAAAACTTTTACACAGATTTAGCATTCCATAATGTGAGGTAAACAATGAAGAGAAGCATCCAGAGTATAGAGATTATGAAAATTTTTCCAATGAACCTGGTGGCTCTTGTTTTAGAATTCATATGAGCATAATGTACATAAACCTAAAAGTGAAGGAATGAAACTCTACCATCCACCCTTATTCGTGAGGTGAAGAAATAAAAAATGGAAGTTTAATAAAAAGCAACTAAAAATGGTATTTTCCTACAATTTTAAGAGCCACATGGTTTAGACACACATTTTTTATAATCATGCACCAACCATGAAGTATTATCTACCTAGGAGCCACACTCCACAAGGTTATATTGCATTGTTTGAAAAATAGTGTTCCTAAAATATTTATATGTCCATGTTAAGTTGAACTACGTGTGTGGGATAGGTACACAAATTGAAAAATCATGTGCACCATATGCACCATCCTCTACAATATACTATAGCAACCCTTCACAACTGTGTCCCTCAATATTCACTATTAAATGGAATTTTATGACACCTCATGATCAACTGGATCAGGTCACACAATTTCTCATGAAATCATGTGTGATTTAAATTAATTTTGCACAGTGTATAACTCCTCTAGATTGTGGGTTTTTGACCTCTAAGCTCCAAAAACCCATCCATTACTTTGAGGAATGTCACGGGGCTTAAACGTCATAAAAAAATAACATTCAAGGGATTCAATGATAGTATTTTTTTTGAGTCTTAGTTCATGATTGTACCCCCCCTACAATTGAAATGTTAAAATTTACAATGAATTTTCATCTTAGTCAAAAAAAATGAGATGTTATAATCTCCCCATCTTAGACCTTCTCATCCTCAAGAAGCCTTAAGGTTCTGTATAAAAAAACCCACCCTACCAGGTTTGAGAATCTCTACTCAAATAGTCCTGTCATCTTTCAGAATTCCAATAAAACCTCCACAAGACATTCCAAAAAAATAGTACATGATCCAATAAACTAGATTAAATAATTTTAACCAAAGAGAAAATATATAGAATGTTATTACGCAATATCCTCTATCCAAATAAAAAATCTAATAATCATCTCTATTATATAAAATCCTTATACACACCCCCATAATTCATAAAATTTAAACATCCAATTTCAAGTCACATCACCCGAATCAAGATAATATCTTACCAAAGTATGATCATTTCATTTTAAGGATTCTCTAAAAAAAATTCTCAAAATGATACACCTAATCAAGTTTGAGTGCACTAATTTTAGTCTTCACTCTGATCTTAATTGTAAACTCTGGTTTACCTAGTACAATACTGGTAACTTTAGCTTCTTTTTAAAAACTCATATAACCCTTTCCACAACACTTGCCTAAACTCATGGAATACATGAAGCGGTTCCACAATACCCATACATCTCATTTAGAATTATCTACATTCAAACCACTTACAACTGATAGTTCACAAAATCACATGACATTGAAGGAAAACACATTTTAGAGACTATACACCAATGTCTTTAAAAAGTGGTATCTCTATATTTCTTCATGAATGCTCATCGAATCCCACTACCAACTTCTTGTTATGAATCCTAACAAAGCCTCTCTCAGTTATTCATATTGAATAGAATATGAGAGATAAGAAAACTTCCCAATGATTGGCCCCAGATTTCCATGTACCATCTCTCAAGAGGGTCATCTTTCAATATCCTATGGTAAAATCAACACAATAATTATTCATTTAAACAGCTCCTTCATCACACTCCCAAATATCGATAAATCAATATAGAAAAGGGAATTTGATTTTCTTTATCTTGGTGTATAATTGATTATCTCTTAGTATACTCATCATATGGTCATGATTGGGGACATGATATTCTCTAAACAAGGGTTACACAAATATTTTGTCATTAGGAACATGACACTCCTTCTATGATATTCACATATCATCAACAGCCTATAAAATTCTAAGGTAGCACCTGAATCAACATCCCCCGACCATGACTGTATGGCTTAAAACATGGTTCAACTACCTAATTATTTTCTAAAAATATTTTAGGATAGCCCTAATCATGTGAACTACCTTTAAATGATACACCACACAACTGTTTTGTACCAATCCTACATTATGAAGTGGGTGTACTCTCCAATATGGCTTAGTTCTAGACCTACCTCACACTCCTGTATGTCTTCCATAATTTAGGTTATGATAACCATGAAACCCAACACATAAGTATTATTAAGGTAAGAGCTCCCAAAGAAACTCACCATGGAAAATGGATTTCACAAGTGTCATTAATCATTGAATGACCACCCACCCCGCAACTACATTTAAATATTTCAAACATTTAATAAGATTACTTTCTTTATAATCATAGATCAGGCCATTTCGAAATATCCCTTTATGATTGTATTCTTTATACATGGAAGGACATTCTCTTCATGACTGATATGATTATACCCATTTTAGGAGCTTCCAAGTCATTGGTTCACTAAAGAACAAAAAACATATGAAATTTAATGCTCCTTCACTATTGAACTCGGTTTATGGACATAGCTAAAATTCCCTTAGCATGAGAAACATAATAAGGGAGGAAAATCAACAACTCATCAGTGCAATAGGTATTATTCACCTTTAGAGGTACATCATATGCTCCTACTGATTCAATTAAATTCTCCTAACCATCATCAGACATAGAGGCCATAATTTAAATCTTATTATCCATAACACATCACATGATCTTTTATATAACACCATCCTGAACCACTAGTGGAACGTAACTTTTGATTTCCAGTTCAAAGGTACAATGCTCATAATGATATCATAATTCCCAAGTCATGTTTTTCCTAGTATAACCCATAAATGTATCCATCAAGAACCCATAACCCTTCAACCTTGTTGACGGGTAGCCATATGGTTTTATGATTTAATTGACCTTGTCACCTAATCAAAAAAATGGTTAATGTATCACCTTAACTCAATAAAATACTTGCATAATAATTTTTCCCATTTATTGAAAAACAATGAAATTGGAAGTATGAATTTAAGGAATACAATATTCCATATGAATGAAATAATTTCACACAACCTAATAAGCTTTAGACCATACCCAAGTCATTTCTAACTTACTAAACTGGATAATTATGTGAAGCTTATGACTTTAGTAAGGAATAACCCACTGACTGATCACCCATTTACTTTTGAGTTTTACATGACTAATAAGAGTTCTATTGAGGAAAAATAGAACATGAATTACACCTATCATTGAGAAAAAATATGGAAAAATTCCTCAATGATTTAAGTTCATAAGGAGCTAATATAACCAAAATATCCCCTTATATAAAAAGTTAATTGATCCAAAAATAAGGTCACACCTGAAAAGTTAACTACGCTTACAAACACACTATTAAGTCCAAGAATCAGAGGGTGTATTAAATTGGAGTATATGGGAAACATATACATTATTGATACAAAGAAACATAAAGAATAAACTTTACATGAGGGTTCATACTATAAACACCTATAACAGGTTTCAGTTTTATTGCATTGAAGTGACTTTCATTTGTTAAACATTTAAGCAGCTATCATATAAGGGACATAAATTACTAGTTTTTAAAAAATTACTATGAAATTTATTTAGCTTTTATCGTATGACATTTCAAGAAAATTATCTTATAATGTAATTTTTCAACATTTTATTTAATGAAGAGTTTACACAACAAGATCAGTTGAAAAAATCAATTTTAAATCTAGAGAATAAAACACTCTTTAGTTTTTAATTGAGATTTAAGTTAAGTAATTCCTCAAAATAATAAATATCATGGCTAGATTTCAATTATGTTGTTAATTAAAGGTATTGGTTAAGTACGATACCACCAAACGTTTATATGTAACCCCATATAAGTGGATAAAGACACTTTATATAACCATCTTATTTATAAAACAATACCCCATTAGATTAAGTATAAAATCATATAATGATTAAGGTGACCTATGCGGGTCCCATCATGACAACATGGTTTTAATCAGATGAAACCCATCACTAATTTTATCTTTAAATTTTCATGAAACCCTTAGTTGTTTTAATTCATAAGAATCATGGGAAAACTCATCCACTTGGTTCAAATCCAATTTATCTTCTAAGAATAATACCCCAGTTGACCTACTTGGATCCATTTTTAATATTCATAGATTTATAAATAATTATCACATCCCTAAAAGGGATCATCTTATAACAAAATTGACCAAATAACCTACTTGGGTCCAATCACACATTTGGGAAATTTATTCATGTGAGTCTTTATACAAAAAATATAGACATGTAAGAAATTAAATTTTGAAATTTATCTCAAATTTAACTGGCACTAATAACTACTATATTAAATTATTCCAAACAAATTCTACTTTTTATGATTTAAGTTGCCAACATGTTGACTCATTGACCATTTATTTATAATTAAAAAATAAAATTTTCTTTTTCTACATAATTATCTAATTATGTTAATCACCATTCTCAAATTTTAATCGTACATGCCTTTATAGTTTAAAATCATAATTCATGTAACTGCAAGAATATTTAAATTTTTTTACATTCTCAATAAATATATCAAACACATATATGATTGTTGGATTATATGGGTTACCATTCCAAATTTATAAGGTTCTTTAATCCTTAGATATTGGAAATATGGAATCTATTTAATCGAAACAATCAAAATTTCATCCAAAGAATCTAATGATTCCTAGATCAAAATAAAATAATTGGTTTATTAAATAGAATTCCTTCATCTATCTATGCATGAAGAAAATATTTAGGTTACTATAGGCACATAATTTAATTATTCTTATATCACAATTATCACTATGTATGTATTCACAATGCAATAAATACATATAATATTAGTATAAATCTACAATGAATAGTGTATAGATGAACATGGTGCACATTAATATAAGCATGGAATTCAAAAAAATTTGTTTTATAAAGATGAAAATGAAATCTATAATAAAACCTATATGGAATGGGATATACATTGAATGTGAATCTCTACCATCCTATAATGATGCATTTAACAATACTTCATTTCCATAATTGGAAATGGGTATAATCCATCAAATACATAAATCAATAACCATTGGACGTACAATAGTCATGCATAGTAAAACAATAATAAATTGTAATAATAGAATCAAGAAACATAGTCCAATTTTCGGGCCACATGATCCCACCCCTGTGTTTTTGTTGAACGGGGCCATAACCAAGCTATTTACAATGTTTTGAAACATTCTTTTCTCATGTCTACCATCCCAAAGTAGTAAAACCAACCCATAAAATAAACTCTAAGATTTTTATAATCCCAACTCAGGTTATACTAAAACATTTTGCTGAGTTGGTTGATCACTATACCTCAAACATACCTCCCCATGTGCAAGAGGTTGTAAACTAGAAGTGAGGTTGAAAGGTGGTAATGTGTAGAGACTATACCCTCTCTATCGTTACCAAATATAGGGGAGGAAATAATATATTGAGGAAGATAAGTATAGTAATAACTAGAAATCACTCATGAATAAATAAAAGATCATGTAAGAATATGATATAACAAAAAAAGATGGGAAAGTATACATAGTATAAACCAAGATGAAAAAAAAATTAACAAATTTAAGACATTGAAGGTATTTTTAATAGCATCAGAAGATCTAGATTGGCCCTCTACTCCTATACTCCATCCTATCCTGAGAATGTAACTACAAGAAAACATGATCTATGAACGTAAAACTACAATCATGAGGTCCTATCAGGTACCCCAATACAATGGTGTGTAAATAATGGTGTGAGATAAACTCAATTGGCCACCAAAAATAGTTTATAATGCGTAATATAGTTTCTTAAATAAAATAAAGTTGTTTTCCTGTATATCAAAAGTGGTAAAGTGAAAAAAATAGTGAATATAAACTAGTTAGGCTTATGTACCTCATGGACACCTATTAGGACAATACATACTTCATCTTAATATGGAATTCCCATGTACACTTACCATCATGTATATATATGAATACATCAGATTGTCATCTACACAGACATATAGGTATTGTTGAGGACCCATTTCACAGTTCCTAGGAATCCAAATACTAATATCATATATATGTACCACTAACATGACCCGAAGCATAACTCATGCATCCACATATAATCAAAAGAGTATGATACCCTTTAAGGGGGTTCATCCAGTAAAAACTCAATTAATTAATAAGGACATCTCATCCAACATTATCGGTGTAATAATAATAATAATAATAATATGATAGGTTCTTATATGAATCGGTTCACAATACAAATATCTGAAAAACAGAAATGTATGCCATCCCCTTAATCCTACTCATGGATGCGACTACCTTAATCAACATCCTAATCATGGGGGTATGAGACTCCATGCCCAAAAACCTAAGAAATTTGAGACACCATTACTACCATTCTCAACCTCGTGGAGTGAGATTTCATGTTCAATGAACCTATCCATGGTCCCTTAACAATTATCCAACGTGATGTAATCTCACTTTCCCTTTGATCCCTTTTCCTAGACATTCCAAGTTGAGGTACCTGGCATCACTCAAGACACAATGAACCTTTATGATCATATCCATTCATTATTTAAAAAAGAAAATATGTTATTCATTCCATGTTAGATTCAATATATATTTCTATTTCTAATCATATATATTCAATAACAAGGAGAGGGGAGGCACCCTTTCCATCATTCCAATCACTATATAAAACATCAATCTTCTAAAAAATTTATTTTTAAGGAAGTGAACCTCAAAAGGATATTTTATTCTAAAACATACTATTTTGGTCAAACAATTCATTTAAATCACATTAAACATTTCATTCAAGAGAAAAAAATTTGTTACACCAAAACTGGTGATCTAAAATATAACCCAAACATGATTACTGGAATATAAGCATATCCATTATGATTGGCATACCCTAAGTGTGGATTATTCATAAATAAACAATATTTATTGTTATTTTTTAAGATAAATGGCCATAAGGGGGTGGTTTGGGGTAAGTTCATAACCACCAACCACAACTAGGGGGTCTAAAACTCAATACAAGGTTTTCTAGTAATTTAATTTAAGTAATTCTACGTTTTATAGTTAACACATGTAAGATTCACTGTGAGAAAATATGGAAATATTTTATAAATAATTAGATTGTATGGGAAATCATATAGACTATAAAGATTATTCTTAGGATGTTCTAATCAACCAATAGTAGGTTCTGGTTCAAGATTCAATTGAAGAAATCAAAACAATCTCCAAAATTCGTGAAAATAAGGAAAAAGAGACCACACAGTTTTAGCATTCCATATGGAGAGTTAAATGAATAAGAGAGGCATGAGGAGTTTAGAGCCTAACTGTATGCTTAAAGCAAACTTGGGGTGGTTTATTCAAAGGGGGTATGAGGAAGATCTCCCAAATACTAGGACGAGAGGATGGAAGCTTGGGCAGTCTCCCTGTTATGCGTAAAGTAGAATAAAATGGAGGGGGAGGATAAAAATATAAATATGGAAAAAATAAACATTTTTAGATATTAAAAGTGATAAATGGATTGGTTATATGGTTTGTAAAACCTTTCATGAACCATGTCACATCCTATACCACGGTGACACACCCCACATGGTCAGCTTACATTCTTTGACAACCCATGAACCTAAACCATGTGTGGTTATTGGTTAAGTGGACTAAAGAAAATGATGAGGGTATGTCTTGAAAAAATGTTTGCATCCCATACTCCCAGATATTTAAAAATAAAAATATATCCCATATAGCCATTCGACTCAAATTTCATGGTAAATTCCAACAATGTGAAACCTCTTACTCCACCAGATTAGGCCACATGATTCCTTTAGATTGGTCACACATTTTAAACTATCCTTGTGTGATGCCTGTCTCTCCTAAAAACTTAGTTTTTAGCGATATTTTATACCTAAACTCACCCAAACCTATGAGTCACTTCCAAGATATTAAACTTCATAAAAACTTCACTTTTATGTGATACAATTCTCATAATTAAATTCTGAGGCTCAGTTTAAGATTTGACTCACCCACCAAATGAAAACCTTAAATTCTCCATGAATTTTTAATCAAGTCCCAATCACATGATGTTACATTATTCATCATTATTTTATTATATTTTTTACATTTTTTACGGGGATTCACATCACATAACTATAAAATACTCATCTATTAATTCATACTTTATGAATTATGATGTCCATATTGGTTTTATCAACTAGTTTTTATACCATTGAGATATGTTCTATATTCAACACCTTCTTATTATCATGGTACGTATACTACACAATAATGTATTGTTTTCATACATCCCTTAAATTCATGTGGTTTAAAAATCGATCAATTACTCCCTCTTTCTTGGTATTTTGATTCAATTTTTACAATAGTCATAAGGGATCAATTTCAAATATCACTTTGAAATATATAATGGTTATCTATAAATTCATATTTGACATAATTATATGTTCATTATCTTTAAAAACACTTTATTTTATTCTAATCAGGTTATTTATTGTGTGTACATCTATTCTTATCCAATAAAATCCCTTTACTTTATAATTAAATAAAAATGATACTTGTAATTGGAACCAATGTTATCTCTTCTTTTTAGTCATGAATCATTATCTTCCATGTGGATTTTATTTATATTAATTTAGGAATACTATTACATATAATTTAATTATTAATTCAAGTCATTTTATATTTAATTTTTCTTTATTTAATAAAATATAAATAGAATATCCTTATTTTTCAGTAAGGTTCTTTTTTATGTTCATTACAAAAGTGTGAAATAAATTCCATTTTTAACAGTCACTAAATGAACACATTTTCCAACTTATAATTTCATTCTTGAAGAATATTCCTCTTTATTTTTTCTATTTTTTTAAATTAATTCTAATTCCCAGTATTTTAAAAATTATTTATTTTTTATAAAATCATAATATTTTATAATAATAAATAAATGGATTTTATTCTATAGTGAAATTTATTATATTACACTCTAAATTTTGATTAATTAACTTCATTTATTATCAGGGTTTTAATATTTTGAATTATTTAATATTTAATTTTATTGGATTCAAAATCTTCATCCTAATTAAACAGTATTTTTTATTAAACATATAGTTTTTTTAAAACGGTGTTAGAAAATATTTGGAAAAATTATTTTAATAATTTCTATTAAATTCTTCTCTCAAGCACTAAAATTTAAATCTATTTTGGAGTTTTGTTTCATGTATTACCCTCTAAATGATATTTTTTTTATTATGGGATAATGAACATGCTATAACAAATTGTTCAATTCATGACCTCTTATATTATGAAACCATTCTAAACAATTATGTAACTCATATTCTTATAAAAGTTATTTTCATATATGTCAATAACCATTAATGTTTCTTATAATTAATTTATTATGTAGTCTAATGAAACAATCCATATTCATTATCTCGATGTAATATGATCATGTTTTGTTGAAAACTTCTTTAAAACATTTTTTTCCTATTATTAATTATGTTTTCATAAAATTACGTATGTCTTCTTATGTGGAACACATATGGATGTACATATTTTGTTATGATGTGTCAAAATAGATTTATATATCCCCCACCATAGAACTGGGAAATGTTATATATCTAATGAAATAGGATGTATGGTACTGTAGAGTAAACCTAATCCACTATGTGACTCTATGCACTATGTTATAATATCTTGGTATTGAGGCTTGACTTAGGCTTAGTATTTCATGTTTTTTATTATTTATTTATTCTTATTAGTCCATGATAAAATTGTATCAACTCGCTTTTGAAAACAATTATTTTGGAAATCATTAATCATAATCAATGTTTTATTTGGAATGATTTCTAGATATTGTGCTCATGTAACTTTATTATGTTCTTATACGCATGTGTTTATATTTTGCACAATTATGAACATTGATTTTGACCCCTTATATTTACACTTAATGAGTATTTAAGATCACCCATATTAGGTTTCCATTTCCATATTTGATGAAGAATATTATTAGAAATTCTATTTCTAGATGGGTATCATGTGTAATGAATTTAACAGGATATATTGAATTATATTTTTAAAATAAAGAACCCATATATTAGTGGGAAAATTTCCATTTTATGGGAAATAAATGAATTTTCCAAGTTAATGAATTATATATTAATTGTATTAAAACATATACCAGAACAGTATTAGTTATGTAAGTGAAATGATATTTTTTAATGATACAATTATTATGGATATAATTGTTTAATTCACATCAAACGGTGACAAATCCAATATGCAGTGAAATTTTTTTTAAACTTGATCAAATATAATAGTTCTGGGATACCTTATTATTCTAGTTTATTATTATTATACGAAATGTTTTACACTGGAGTGGGTAGATATAATATGTATGTGATACCCAAGATATTTATATTCCCTAGAATATTTCCATGGGAATGAGATATTTCAATCATATAGTACAAAAGTATGAGGATCGTTTTATGGTGACTAACTGATGGGATGGTCTTCAGAAATAGATAGAGGGTCTAATATAGAAGAGATATAACTTTAAGTATTTTAAATCTATACACCTTAATAGATAAATACCATGCCATGAATTTCACTAATCAATATGAGTTTTGATGTGTATGTGTATCATGCGATAAAGGAGATAGAATGATCCTGGGAATGTTTTTTAGATGTAAAGAATAGGAAAATAATTTATGTTGTGGGATATATTAATGGGAATTATGATTGGTTTTATGATATATGAATTTGAGGTATTACATGGAAATGTACTAGAAATGAAGTCAAAAATTATTATTTGAATGTGGTATGTGACTAAAAAATAGGTGTAGTATGGTCAGTAGTTCATTAGGTTAGAGAATATACAATTATTGGAACGATACTCTTGATTATACATGCTGTTTTATTTCTTGAGGAAGGGATAGGGTGTATAAAATCATTGGAATTCCTTTATTTGACAATGAGGGAAATTATACACTGTAGTGTGTTGCTGTTTGAATAGTCAATATTCATGGGAAGAGTAGTGTGAGTGTTTTCCCATGTATGTGATATATTGTGACCAATTATCTCTCATTAGTTAGTGAGAATAGTTTTTTATTGTGTGTTATCGACCATGGATTTAATTTGGTGTATTCCAATGAATTTATTTGGGATACTATTATATTTTGGATAGTATCCATGAATGTTATGTTATTCCTTTTATTATTTCATGGTGATACTATTAATGTTTGGTGACTTCATGAGTTTCCTTCTCGGTGTAGGGATTCATATTGGTAAGGTGAATATTTAGTCACGTGAAACACATTTATGATTGTAGGACCTTCAAAGGTTCATGTTTATTTTAGTGGGTTTTAGGATTACTTGATTTTTTTGACTTCTTTTCACTATGTTGGGGGTACTTGTAACATAGAGAAACATGATGAAATGGATAATAGAGCCCGAATCATGATCTGTTGATAATAGAGTTATGTGAGTGTGGACTGTGGGTATCATAATTTTAGTTAGTTATGGAATATAGGTAGGGTACTTCCCTTAGATAAATGATAAAATAGAATTTTTGTTGATTAATCCACCATTGGATGCTTTTTGTATGACATATTTTTTAGGTGTAATTCTACAGAATTTTAGTTTTGATGATACTATAAGAACTTATCAATTGTGATTGAGCTATATTTTTGTGATTTTATAAATGGGTCGTAATGTAAAATTAGTTTTGGAACACCATATTTTTGTATCAGACATTGCAATCAGATGTGGCCAATCAATTTGGTAACTGACTAACATGAAATTTAGGAATCATAGTATTTGTGGGAATATTTTTTTATATTTTTAATCACTTTATAATATAATAAATAGTTTTAAAAATTATGGATTGATGAAATACACAAATTCTGTTGTATAAAACAGTAGATTTTGGTGTAAATAGTTAGAGAATGCTCAGGTTCATCACCAACTGTGTATTAGTTTGATATATAGTACAAACATCAACTGTAGGAGTATTAAATTTTTGAAAATACTTTTTAAGAATGCTATATGGAGTGGTATATTTCAATGGATTCAATATATTTAGTTAGAAGCATAATTAATATGTCATCGGTATTCTAGAAATAGTCGAAGCAATGGGTTAATGATAGAAAAAATTTCAGGTTTGATGGGGTATAGTGGAGATGGAAATTATAAAATAACATCATTCTTGGAATGATTGAAATGTGTTATAAACCAAATCATGATATATATAATTTTTTGATAATTTATATAGTTTGGATTTTATGATGAGTAGTTCTTAAATATCTTTACATCTAAAAATTGAGTATGAATTATATTTCTATATAAAATGTGGGTCACAAGAGATGCATAAGGATACTTATTGGGGATGATAAGTGGTATAATGGTGAGGTCATAATGACCCACACCAGTGTGTGTCGATGGATTTCGATAAAATGTTAGTTTTAAAGGAGAGGAACCATTATTTGTTTTAAAAAATATAATTTGTATAAAAACATGACCTCATAAAAACAATTTAAATATTTAAATGTTGGTTATTCAGATTCATGTTCGAGTGAATAATAATAAAAGGTATTCCCACCCATTTTAAATGTTTACAAGATGATGTTTTATATAACACTCAGAAATGGTGACCACATTTATCCTAATTCACCCATCCTTACTTCCTTTATCATTCTTTTGTATTTATTAATATATCAAAAAACATCTACTAGTTTTTATTTCTCTAAAATTAATTTGATATTTTAGGTGGAGGATTCACATTTCGTTGATAATGTTTTTCATTTATTATTTTTATGAAAATCATTATCGTATCTTAGATTTAATCATTTATTTTCCAATGTCAATTGTTAATCTTAATTTTCATCCATAATTTGTATATATTATATATTAAAACACTCAGAAACACATATGTTTGTGACTGTTCACATTCTCATATATATATATATATATATATATATATCTATGTGTCTGTGTGTATATTCACCGAGACAAGCATTCAAATTTAAATACACATAGAGACACATATATTCAGATATTTATGTGTAAGCATCAATATATATTCATATATTATGGATTGTACATATATAAAAAAACATATATATTGTATTTACTTTATAAATATATCATATATGTATATAATTTATAATATATATATATTTTTTATGATATGTATTTGTTTGAATTTTTATATATTTATATATACAGTCATAATATAATGTATAAATATTATCAATATAGTAATTACATTTATGTTATATATATTTATATATATAATTTTATATTTTATTTGAAATTATTTTATACCATTAACTCATATAGAAATATATCTTTAAAAATATTTTATAGTGTATGTGAATATTTTTTTTACATAATATATATATATGGTTACAGTGTTTGTGTATATATATTATTTATATAACAAAATTTTATGTAATATATATATATATATATATATATTTATATTTTATTTCTTATATATGTGTGTGTGTGTGTGTGAAATGTATTTTAATATATATATATATAACATATTTTTTATATATTGCGTATATTTTAAGATTTTTTTAAATATAAATGTTACAACACATTGGGTTTGTAAAATATATTTATTTATGCATTGAATATCATCAAACATATTATAATCCTTATTGAAGTAGTTATTTACATTTTAATTTTATATATCATCTAATAGAAGAATTTTTGAAATAAAGTAAATTGATATCCAATCATACCCAAAGAGTATGCAGTCCTTTAAAACTAATATTTTCCACATAAATCTTCTATGATTTCCCATTATTACTAACTTCGTGATTTTTATAAAATCCTACCACTACAACAAGTAACATGATTTAATTTTTATAATAATATATCTATTTTTAAAAGGTTTTATCACTAATAAAAAAAAAATTATAACTCACATTATCATTACTTGATGATAATTGTTATGGAAAAGAGATTAGTTCATTGAGATTTTAGAAATTAAAGAAAATAAGGAATCTAGTTTCAAATCATTGAAGGATAATCCATTCCATGGTAATTCATAATAATTTTATTATATACCATGTAAAATTATATATTATATGTTATAATTAACCATAAATAATGAAGTTGGATAATTTATATAAATATTATGTATTCTAGTTTATTTATAAAACATGTGATTAAGATAATGTCTTATTTTCATCCCGATTGTACTCACCCCGATAATAAATATTTTACTGTTATCAAAGAGATGATATTATTATTCCTCATAAAAACCATAAAAAAAATATGATAATCATTAGATAATGGTTTAACAAAAGTATATAAATATAGAATAAAAGAGAAGAAAAATTATTTAAATGTATGACCATTATTAATACACTAACCATAATTTTTCAATATTTCTTAGTTATATATATCAAAACCCAACTCTTTATTACACATTATTCCCCGATTTATTACATAAAAACAACTAATAAACCCAAAATATTTAGATTTATAGTTTATTTGGGAATTAGGTACATTATATAACAAGTTATTACATGGGATACAAAACATTACTGAATACTTCTTCAAAATGATCCCAATATTCCAATAAAAATTAAAACAACATGGGATATCCCGGGGAAAAACATAAGCAAGTGGTGAGCTATAAATCACAATAAAGGAATAAATAATGCATAACATGAATAATATCATACGTTTTATAAAATAGGCATATCAATGGAACATACAAGTAACATGTATAATAAATAATGATATAACATGATAAACATAACATGGGAAATGTCAGAACAACTTAAAACACTACATCATAAATATAAGTCATTTCTAAATCCTCCAAGAAATCCTGGCGGTAAAATTACCATAAAATAATAAGTTACAACCCCATATCATGTTGATGTATCATGACACTAATCATTACCCAATGCATTGGAGCGCTATCAGGCCCACCTTACATTATCATTTCATTCTCACGAATAAGTGTGCCACACAGATCACATCACATGGATTCATTAAACATAATAATTTATTCCATGATAATGGAATGTATAATACAAACATGTATGTCCCTAATATATAATTGTGTGTGCATAAAGTTAAATACCCTCAAAATAAAAAAATTTACGGTATTCACTACACAATTATTTTTACATGGAAAATTGTAATGCAACTTCGACAGCACAACGATGTCATATATAAATTCATAAAATTGTTTGATGAGATATAAAGGGGTATATAATCATTTATAAATGAAATTTATAGTAATATGGACATGGAAAGAAATTCCACATCATATTTAATTTCAAATATAAGGCGTAACATAAAAGTGAAACTTGAAGAAAACAGAAAAAGGAAAGAACCCTTACATGCATGTGGGAAACCAAAGGCTTTGGAGGGGCTTATTTAATGATTTGGGAAACCTTGGGAGGACTATAGGGAGTATTGGTAATAGTTAGGTCATGATAAAATGAAATTTAGTGAAGTTAAATGGGATATTGGGTGGGTTTATATAGGAAAGGAGGGGGATTTCTTTATTTTTATTTTTTGGACTCTACATAATTAAATATTCAAAATCACAAACCATACCTTGGTTTTTAAATAAGGTTTCTATAAAAATTTATTAGTTTACATTAATTTATAAGCCGGTGGTCCATGCATTTTAAAATATTATCCTTCGTGATGTGGAGGTGAGTCACACTCTTAAAGAAATGATTTTAAAATTTTAAAATATATTATAATTATTGGTGGATTCAGAATGGTTTTATAAGAACCTAAATCACTTAATTTTTATGTTAAAATATATATTTGGTCATGGATCTCATTTATATTACTTATTACATCACTTTTGAGACATTGTGTTTTCATAAACACATAGTATATTTATACGGTATTCAACTTTTACCAGAAAAATTGATTATCTCAAAAAATTATGAAAAATTTTCCATTGGATGATTTTCACATCTTAATTCAAAATATAATATTAATTTTATCTAAATAAGTTTTAAAATATGTAAATTTTAACTTTTAAAATAAAAACTGACATTTATTGAAAATGGTGGGTTTTTTTTACAATAATAGACTTCAAACCCTAATAAAAATTACATTTGACTTCATAAAAATTATATTATCATTTATATTTAAAAATTATATTTAGTAATAATATTTTATTAATATATGATTTATTTAAATAATCTATTAATTCATAAGAATATATTGTTTAATTAAATTTGAATATTAACCAAAATTAATATTTGTGTTTAAAATTCATTTACAAACTACCAATAAAAGAATGAAACTATATTAATTATCTTATAAAAAATAATGTACATATATCTATTTATAGGTTCATGATAAATATCCCTTTAATAAACCATCATATGATCGAAGTGTATTGTGCGCAATGGTGGGTCTTTCATGGGGCCATTCGACGAATGAGGATTGGGTCGTAATCTCGATGAGATTGGACTCCCCAAATAAATGGTTTTTCCCACACTAATGTTTTTGGATATCAGCATGGGATTGGTCTTGGTAAAATCCTCTAAATTATATATCCCTTGTAATTTTTGATAAATGGGCTTCATAGGGTATGTCCCTACTTGTTGTAGCCATCACTTTTTTTTCTATGGCAATTGGATTTTTGAAATCCTATATTTATTGTAACAGCCCGAGATTTTATGAGAATTATTATTTTTAATTTCATTGATGTCTTGTGTTGTATGCGACACAAAAATTAGCTTGTTCTATATGCAACACCGTATACGCAACACTATTCTTGGCTCGTGTTACACAAAATTTCAAGTTCATTTGATAGAAGTTATTCTACGCAATATTGAGTGTGTGTGTGTGTATATATATATAATTATATATTCAATGTATAAATGAAATATGGTTGGATTATATTATACACAATAACAAAGTAATCGTGAACTACATGCAATCCTGACTTGGCTTTCTTTACACGCAATTGAAACCTTCCACGATAGCGTGTATTGTACGCAATACCAAGTTTCACTAAACAAAGATATGTTATCAAAATATTATATAAACTAGTGGTTGTGAATAGTAATACCCACTTTTTGAAATTTTATTTTTCGAAATGGACTACAATTTTGGATTCGGAATATCGAAATTATCCTAGGGTGAATTTTTTGTATTTTTCTGAAAACTTTCAATTTTTGATGAATAGTGAAAACAATGGGTAACTATTTAAAAACCGAAATTTTATTTAAATAATTACTTATTTTATTTAAATTTATTTTTGGTAAATATTGATACATAATACCTATATATGTTCAATGTAATTCATTGGAGTCATTTTATAATATTTTTTGATATATAAAAATTTTATTGAATTGTTCTTCGTCTTTTACCTACCTCCTAGGATCTTTTTGCAAACATACATAAAACATAATTTTACCGCTTCTGTGAGTGGTATTTCGAAAATCCGAGAGACACGATTAATATCAAGGAGTAAAATGTAGTTCAATAAGATAAAATTAATTTTTTTCCGAATAGTAACATTTTACTTTTATTTACAATAGTTAAAAGTCAATAGGGTAATTAAGGGTAAAAATGATATTATTATTATCCTAACACGTGTCCTAATTCTATTGGATAAGTGTAATTCGACCAAAAACATCCTTAGGAATAAAATATTTCCCTTTAGGTCCACTTGAATTAGATTAGGACATTTATTATTATTTTATTTAAAGAAGAGTTAAAATAGTTAAAATCAAAGATTAATAACTAAAACATATTTAATATAGGGTTATACATAAGCTAAATTTAACTATAAATATTAATTTGAAATATGAAAAATATTCCCTACCTAATGGTATTTTATTTATAATTTTTAGACATTAAATAATGTAATTTATTTATGACACAATGGTGATGTAGTAATTACCTAAATAATAAAATATTAAAATAATTAATATTATAAATACTCAAATAAATGTAATTTGAGACTTTTTAAGAATTAAACTTATTTTATAGGTTAATATGACTTGTTATTATTTATTTAATCAACTTTTGTGGAATTAATAATGCTGTTATGATTTCCACAAAAATCAATTACGAAATATTATCAGAATTGACATAAAATAGTTTTTAAAACAACTATTATATTATTAATTGTTAGTATATTCCTAAAAATATAAGGTTCAGAAAAATGACTTAGATAAGGTTATATATATTAATAATGAACCACTTGGGGTTTGTTTGGCTTGTTATAGTAAGTTTATTATCCATGTAGTGTAAGAAAACAAGAAGACACGGTAAAAGTTACATTATTTAACATAGAGTTAAATCTAAATGATAAGGTTAAAATAGAAACCTAAACTTGTCTAAAACCCATTGTTTGAGAGGATTTAGACCCATACTTACTTTAACTTCTAAATAAATCAATTTAGATCTATTATAAACCGAATATGACTTTATTATAAAATACTATTTTAAGTTTTCCAAAGGTACCCCTCTCCTCCCTTATAAAAAGGGAACCCTTTCTCTCTTCTCTTCACACACTTTTGAGCATTGAAGCTCAGCCAATCACTGAAAATTCCTCTTCTAAACCTCTCTAGTTAAATCATAGAGGTTCTGGTAATCTCAATAGAACAACTCTATTTCCCTAAGAAGAAGTTTAAAGGAGGTGTGTCGAGGAAGAGGTAATCTCTTTTACAGACTCTTTCAAGTTTCTTTCTTCTTCTACATCCTATTCTTTAGTTGTTTCATTATAAAGTAATAACATAAGTATTAATTATATACTGATATGTTATTATAAATATTAAAAAACCCTATTTCGCCTTCTATCCATCCTACGGAAAATGAAATCACCGTGCGTGCGTATGTACAAAATATTGTCTCCACGCTGTGGTGTTATCAGTTTTTCCACCATGACCTTACTTGGATGGGTATAATGGTGTAAAAGAAAACTATATATAATTATTATAACATCATACTGATTCTATGATATTATATCATCCACTTCAATGCCATTCAATAAATATGGGAATGATATCATTGCTTGTGCGTACGTACGGATTACCGTCTCCATGACGTGATGAGATTCATTTTCGATGTTAACAATTCAAGAATAACTATAAAGTATATATAATGAGTAATCATGAAATATATGTCATAATAATTCTACTGGATATATATATATATACATATATATATATATA
Source organism: Viscum album (assembly GCA_963277665.1). Lineage (NCBI taxonomy): Eukaryota > Viridiplantae > Streptophyta > Magnoliopsida > Santalales > Viscaceae > Viscum > Viscum album. Next base: position 1,343,889,581 of record OY728123.1, read on the forward strand.
TATATGTATGTATTTCATCTACTTAATTCCATTCAATTCAATAAGGGAATGAAAAACAGCATTCATGCGTACGTACGACCTACTGTCTCAATGAAGGGTGTATTTCATTCCATTTATCGATGTATTATATATATGTATATTCTGAATATATATTATATATAAATCATTTTTTATATTATGGAATTAATTAATCATGATATAAGTAACCGTATTAACAATTACAAGTCAAAACAAGGATGATAAATGAAACGATTTAACCCAAAACGCTGCTTTAACATGGAATTGACAAATGAACAGATAATATAAAGTCATAAGTGAATCATATATGATATCATAAATACTATTATGGTTCTATTACAAGTTAATAATATGTTTTAACCCACTATACAGGAGTCTCGGACACATACAGAAGAAATTGGACATAAGTTAAGGGAAAACTATTCCAATTTCGTTCTTATCCGAGATTGTTATTCATAAGTATTTACTAGGGTTGTTGTTATCATCAATGCCCATGTTTTCTAAAAATATTCTCATGTATTTTTAATGTCCTTTTTACCCATTTTTTTATTTTACCACATGTTATTAAAGGAATCTTACTTTTTTTTACCACACGGGGATCTCTTTTACTTTTCCGACAAAAGTACAGGAAGAATGTTATTTTTAACTTATACAGTGTGAACGGATTTTTAGGGTTTCATAACACCTACTTTTCATGAAGTTTACTCTAAAATATTTTATGACTATTTTCAAAATAATTTTCTTTTAAAATTTCATGTCATTTTGTGGAAGGAAAATGATTTTGTAGAAAAAAGGATATTTTCCTCAAGAATTCATTTCAAGTGTTTTATGAAAACCATTTTACATCTAAGATGACATTATTTCATATGTGTAAGTTTCAAGTATAATTTCTCTATGATTTACATGGTTTAACTTTTCTTATGATGAAATATCCATTTGTTTTATATGGATTATGTGATAATGGGATGATGTTTATGAAACCCATTTTATTCTTTGGGTTATGATGAATGTTTTAAGTTTATATTGTGGCACAAATAAGAATAATTTCATTATGAGATGGGTTGGACCTATATATCCCTCCAATGCATTGGGTAAATATTTATATCTCATGAGATAGACATGGCTGGAATGGTAATTTAATCCATTTTAGTGATACAGGACTGGAATGAGGAGTGAACTCGATTCAGAAAGGGACTTTGTCCACTAAGATGGTCTCGGCAGTAATGTGTTGGCTACTATGGAAATCATATCATGTGCTTAATGGTTTTCCACAATTACATGTATTAATTCAATGCTATTTAATCATTATTTGTATTCCTTTATAATATATTCCTTATTCACTTCCAAGATTTATGTCTGTGCTCAAGATTTTAATGTTTAGATTTCTTGTTCATGTTTTTTCATTCAAATGATTATGGATTATTTTATGTTCTCTATGTTTACCCTTACTGAGCATTTGATCTCACTCTTTTTATGCTTTCTTTTCCCCAAGATATAATGAAATGTTTAAGGTAAGAAAACCAAAAGGGGAAGATGTTTATGGGATATTTGGAAGATTTTTCACCATGATTAGAAGATTATGTTCTGATTTTCAAAAGACACTAAAATAATACGGTTTTGGGTGTTTGTTTTTGTCTTGTATTAAGTATTCTGCAACAGTAATGTAATGTCAATGTACTTCAAGCTTTGGTTCTTTACAGTTGGTATTAGAGCGAAGGTTTAGTTAACCTTTGGAAACTATGATACGAAAACTTTAGTGAAATCCTTAGAGATATTTATAAGGTATGTCTAGGGATGTCCCTAAGGATAAGTATATGTATAGTTTATATTCCTAGAATTACAGTAATGATCTTATAATTTAACCTAAGACGTTAGATATTGACAGTACTCCCCCATTATTATGTTGTTTTCCCTATCCTGATTTTTGCCTCTCACACTATTATTTTTGGGTTTTAGAAAATGGATGGAAACAGGAAGATTCATGATAATGGGGACATGATAGACAATGGAATGATATTATTTATGTGAAACCAAATGAAATGGGATTTGGAAGTCCAAACATCATTATTATTCCTAATCAGCAATCTCATAATATGATCAATAATCTCAACTTTGGTAAGTTTCCTGAATCAGCTAATAAGAGAACGATGGAGTTTCCTGATGATCATAGAGGAAAGAAAGTTAAATTTCTCTCATGTAAATCATGTTGGAAGAGGCATCAAGGAGAATATTTCAAAGAAACTAGAAGATGCTTTGGGTGTGGAAAAGAAGGACACAAATCCAGTAAGTGCAAAGGAAAAGGTTAAGTTAACACTATGGAGAAGGATAATGGTATTGCTAAGACATCAACAATGATTAGATGTTTTAAATGTGGAATGTATGGGCATTATGCAAACCAATTCCCTAAAGGGAAAATCTCATGAAGAGAATCACCATGGTCATATGGGTACTATTTATGTGGATGATGATGAGGAGACTATAAATGATATATGAAATGAAATAAGTGTTGAAACTTGGTCAATGGTTTAAGAAGGTAGTGGAATTATTGTATGTTTATCGAGAGTTATGTTGTATAGGTAATTTAATGGTACTATGGAATAAAGAAACATCTAAGGATTGTTACACTATTGTTTTTCCTAATGTATTTGAAAGTATGTGTTCAATGGTACTGGTAACCATGAAATATTATTCAGATATTTTTGTAAATAAGATGATATGCGTATAATGAAGGGATAATGAGAAAATGAAATTTTGATAGTATTCATGAGCTCATGACTGATATAAGGAAAAAGTGATATCATGGTTTGAGTATATAGAAATTATGGGATTTTGGTATGTAGAATGAGTTAAAAATTGACAGCATTCATGTTTTTGCTAAGGTTCTATGGTAATTCGTGTTTCAATAGAATACATGATTATGGTATTCACATGTTTGGAATATGACCAAAAATATATATCTTATGATATATGGGAGAAAATTGATGGTTTTCACATACTTGGTATATGACCTCTCTAGTAATTATTTTCTTTATACTATGAGATTTGATAGAAGTATTTTGGATAATCTTAAATATTGGAATGGATTATGTTGGACATAATATTGTATTATTTAATGATAGAACTTGTTTTTAGATATTATTTCTGGATTGTTATAATAGTATAGTTTTAGAAAAAGGACAACCTATAGGACGAGCGATAACCCGTCGCGTCGGACAAGGCTGTGAGAATCGAAACCACAACTGAAGTATGACATGACTTTATCCCGTACCACAAGCCTACAGGAAGTCCCTAGTTAGTAGAAACTTGTTTTATTTTATTAAGCGCTATGATAGATGAAGTATAAGTCCATTTTAGCAACCATATATGATTAATCTCAAGATAGATGGACTTATATATATTTAATAAATTGTGCTAAAATTTTTGCGATAGAAACAAATGGAATGACCTATCATTCTATCGCATGATCTGCTAACACTTCAAGAATGAAAAATTCAACTTCATTTCTTTAAGAGATGAAGTGGAAATTGTTCAAGGCATGAACAACAGTGAGATTTTAACAAAATCAAGTAAGTATTTCTTTTAATTCAAAAATTCTTCAATATTAGGGGAATGATATTGAAAACTGAAAACGTTGTCCTAGTACCCTCATACCCGATAAATCAGATGGCACCTTACATCATCACAAATTTATGGTTGTGTGGTTGATGTATTTTTCATAGCCATGTTCTCTGCCACTCTCCATCAGAACTTGGTGGTTAGATTTATCTTCCATGTCCATATTTTCACCTATGTTATCCTATGTGGAATCCCACTTCTAAGTTAATTTGGGTAACCGTTACATTTCATACTTTAGTTTTTTAAAGTTATGTTTTGGTATTCCTTTTTATGATATGGGTTTCTATGAAAGAAACTTTCAAGTAGTAAACCATTTATAACCCTGATGAATTTCAAGGGTGAAATACATTTTAAGGGGGTAGAATGTAACAACCAGAGATTTTATGAGAATTATTCTTTTTAATTTCATTGATGTCTTTTGTTGTATGCAACAACAAAATTATCTTGTTCTATACGCAACACCGTATATTCAACAATATTCTTGGCTCGTGTTACACAAAATTTCAAGTTCATTTGATAGAAGTTATTCTACGCAACATTGAGTGTATATATATATATATTCAATGTATAAATGAAATACGGTCAGATTCTATTATACACAACAACAAAGGAATCGTGCACTACACGCAATCCTGACTTGGCTTGCTTTACACACAATCATGACCTTCCATGATAGCATGTGTTGTATGCAATACCGAGTTTCACTAAACAATGATATGTTATTAAAATATTATATAAACTAGCCATTGTGAATAGTAATAACTACTTTTTGAAATTTTATTTTTCAAAATGGACTTCATTTTTGGATTTGGAATATCGAAATTAGCCTATGGTGACTTTTTGGTATTTTTCTGAAAACATTCAATTTTTGATGAATAGTGAAAACACTGGGTTACTATTTAAAAACCGACATTTTATTTAAATAATTATATATTTTATTTAAATTTATTTTAGGTAAAAATTTATACATAATACCTATATAAGTTTAATGTAATTCATTGGAGTCATTTTATAATAATTTTCGATATATAAATTTTTTGTTGAACTTTTCACCGTCTTTTACCTACCTCCTTGGAGATTTTTGAAAAATTACATAAAACATAATTTTACCACTTATGTGAGTGGAATTTCTAAAATCCGAGAGACAAGGTTAATATAAAGAAGTAAAATGTGGTTCAATAAGATAAAAATAATTTTTGGTGAATTGTAACTTTTTTACTTTTATTTACCACGGTTAAAAGTAAATCGGGTAATTTAGGGTAAAAATGATATTATTATTACCCTAACACATGTCCTAATTCTATTTGATAAGTTTAATTTGACAAAATAAAACCTTAGGAATAAAATATTTCCCTTTAGGTCCACTTGGATTAGATTAGGACATTTATTATTATTTCATTTAAAGAAGAGTTAAAGTAGTTAAAATCAAAGATTAATAACTAAAACATATTTAATATAAGGTTATACATAAGCTAAATTCGACTATAAATATTAATTATAAAGATACAAATATTTCCTACCTAATGGTAGTTTATTTATAATTTTTCTACATTATATAATTTAATTTATTTATGACACAATGGTGATGTAGTAATTACCTAAATAATGAAATTTTACAATAATTAATATTATAAATACCCAAATAAATATAAATTGAGACTTTTTATGAATTAAAATAATTTTATAGGTTAATATGACATGTTAGTATTGATTTAATTACCTTTTTTTGAACTAATAATTCTATTATGAGTTTCAAAAAAATCAATTACCAAATAGTGTCAAAAATGACATAAAATAGTTTTTAAAACAAATATTATATTATGAATTGTTATTATATTCATAAAAATCTAAGGTTCGGCCAAATGAATTATATAAGGTTATATATATAAATAATGAACCACTTGAGTTTCTTTTGGCTTGTTATAGTATGTTTATTAACCATTTAGTGTAAGGAAACAAGAAGACATGGTAAAAGTTAAATTATTTAACTTAGAGTTAAATCTAAATGATAAGGTTAAAATAGTAACCTAAACTTGTATAAAACCTATTGGTTGAGATAATTTCAACCCATACCTACTTTAGCTTATAAATAAATCAATGTTTAGCTATTATAAACCGAATATGACTTTATTATAAAATAATATTTTATGTTTTTTCAATGGTGCCCCTCTCCTCCCTTATAAAAAGGGCACCCCTTCCCTCTTCTCTTCACACCCTTTTGAGCATTTAAGCTTGGAAAACCCTGAAAATTATTCTTTTAAACCTCTATAGTTACATAACAGAGGTTATGTTCTTCTCAAAATACCAACTCTAGTTCCCTAAGAAGAAGTTTAAAGGAGGTGCGTCGAGGAAGAGGTAATCTCTTCTACTGACTCTTTCAAGTTTCTTTCTTCTTCTACTTCCTCTTCTTTAGTTGTTTCATTATAAAGTAATAACATAAGTATTAATTATATAATGATATTTTATTATAAATATGAAACAACCCTATTTCACCTTCTATCCATCCTATGGAAAACGAAATCACTGCGCGTGCGTACGTACAGAATACCGTCTCCATGCCGTGGTGTAATCAGTTTTTCCACCACCACCTTACATGGATAGGTATAATGGTGTAAATAATAACTATATATAATTATTATAAAATAATACTGATGCTATGATATTATATCATCCACTACAATACCATTCAATAAATATGGGAATGATATCATTGCTCGTGCGTACGTATGGATTACCGTCTCCACGACGCGATGAGATTCATTATCCATGTTAACAATTAAAGAATAATTATAAAGTATATATAATAAGTGATCATGAAATATATGAAATTATAATTCAACTGGATTTATGTATATATATGTATTTATGTCATCTACTTAATTCCATTCAATTCAATAAGGGAATGAAAAACAGCATTCATGCGTACGTACGACCTACCGTCTCCATGAACGGTGTATTTCTTTCCATTTATCGATATTATATATATATATGTATATTATGAATGTATATTATATATAAATCATCTTTTATATTATGGAATTAATTAATCATGATCTAAGTAATCTTATTAATAATTACAAGTCAAAACAAGGATGATAAATGAAACGATTTTACCCAAAACGCTGCTTTAACATGGAATTGACAAATGAACAGATAATATAAAGTCGTAAGTGAATCACATATGATATCATAAATATTATTATGGTTCTGTTAAAAGTTAATAATATGTTTAAACCCAAAATACAGGAGTCTCAGACACATACAGAAGAAATTGGACATATGGTAAGGGAAAACTATTCCAATCCTGTTCTTATCCGAGATTGTTATTTGTAAGTATTTACTAGGGTTACTGTTGTCATACATGTCAATGTTTTCTAAAAATGTTTTCATGTATTTTTAAAGTCCTTTTTACCCATTTTTGGAATTTACCACATGTTATTAAAGGAATCTTACTTTTGTTTACCACACTGGTAACTTTTTGACTTTTCCGACAAAAGTACAAGAAGAATGTTATTTTTAACTTATACGGTGTGAACGGATTTTTACGGTTTCATAACGCATCATTTTCATGAAGCATACTCTAAAATATTTTATGAATATTTTCAAAATAGTTTTCTTTTAAAATTTCATGCCATTTTGTGAAAAGAAAATGATTTTGAAGAAGAAAGGATATTTTCCTCAAGAATTCATTTCAAATGTTTTATCAAAACCATTTTCCATCTAAGATGACATTATATCATATGTGTATGTTTCAAGTATAATGTCTCTATGATTTACATGGTTTCAATTTTCTTATGATGAAATATCCATTTGTTTTATATGGATTATGTGATGATGGGATGATGTTTATGAAACCCATTTTATTCTTTGGGTTATGATGAATGTTTAAATTTTATTTTGTGCCACAAATAAGAACGATTTCATTATGATATGGGTGGGACCTATATCTCCCTCCAATGCATTGGGTAAAGATTTAAATCTCATTAGATAGGCATGGCTGGAATGGTAAGTTAATCCGGTTCAGTGATACAGGAATGGAACGAGGAGTGGACTCGATTCAGAAAGGGGCTTTATCCACTAAGATGGTCTTGGAAGCAATGCCTTGGCTACTATAGAAATAATATCATGTTCTTAATGGTTTTACACAATTACATGTTTTATTCCCCTGCTATTTTTTCATGATTGATGTTCCTTTATGATATATGCCTTACGTAATTCCAAGATTTATGTCTTTGCTCACGATTTTGATTTTTAGATATTATGTTCAAGTTTTTACATTCGAATGTTTATGGATTGTTTTATATTCTCTATGTTTACCCTTACTGAGCATTTGAACTGACACGTTTTATTTTTTCTATTTCCCATTATATAAAGAACGGTTTTAGGTAAGAAAACCAAAATGGGAAAATCTTTATGGGAGATGTTGAAGATCTTTCACCAGGATTAGAAGATTACTTTCTGAGTTTCCAAAAACACTAAACTAATACGGTCTTTGGGTGTCTGTTTTTGTCATGTATTAAGTATTCCGCAAAAGTAATGTAATGTCCATGTACGTCAAGCTTTGTGTCTTTACATTTATACTAATTAAGTGTTCACTGTTCAACAGCTATATTATCAATAGTAAAGATACTTAACGCTCATTAAGATACAATTAGATATAACAAAACAAAATAAGTTCATGTTTTTTCTATAACCATATAATATAATAATACATTTAATTAAATAATAAGGTGGATTTTATTTATTACAATTAGGGTTGTTACAATCCTCCCCCATTTAGGAATTTTACCCTCAAAATTTTCATCTCCCACACCAAATAGATGAAGGTAACTCTACATCGTCACTTCGTCTACTTCCCATGTTTCTTCTTCAAACATTTTGTTTCTACACAACACATTGATGAGGGGAATTTTTTTAATTTCATAGAAATTTTTTTCTACGATCTAAGATCTTCACAAGAAGCTCCTCATAGGAATGGTCATTCTCCAATGGTATAAACTATAGATTTAGTACATGTGAGGGGTTTGGTATTTACTTTCATTAGAGGGATACATGGAATACATCTTGTACTTGAGATAGTTTCTGTGTGAGTTCTAGTTGACAGGACACTATTTAAATGTGATCAAGGATATCAAAAGGGTTGATGTACCATGGAATATGATATCCATTCATTCCTAATCTCATCACATTCTCCCATTGAGATATGTGGAGTAATAAAATGTCTCCAATATAATACTCTAAGTCTCATAGAGGATTATCATCATATCTCTTCTATCAAGTCTATTAATCTTTAATTTGTTGTTGAATGGTCATTGTAACGACCCGAAATTTTGAATAAATCTTGTTTCCTAATTTTGTGTGTTATTTTATTTTTATACTCATCAAAACAGTTTCATTTGATAACATGAGTATAATTAAAATGAGACTGTTGGGTTTCGACTGTTATATGACTGTTAGACAATATGACCACTGGAAACTATACGTTTCAATTTTTGTCTATAAATACAAGTTATCTTGATTAATTTATATAGAAAGAATATTCGATGGCCTCATCCAATAGTCTCGGTCCAATCAAAGCCCATCTAATAGAACTTGGGAAGGAGGTAGCACCACTGGGCTTTTCTCTGGACCAAACCCAAGCCGAACATCATTGTGTAAAGCTATAATGGAATCACCTTCACGAGAAGTTCAAACTGATAGAAATTTTTACTCGTGCAATGTTGGCTGAGCCGCCCATAGATTCTCTCACCTTAGCACACCTTACACTTAGGTCCTATGCTGGGGTTATAAGGGGATATGTATGGAGACCGTAACTGCCTTGTGTAATCCTTTGTTTTTAAATAAAAAATTTTATTTCTTCTTATGATGATGTTTATGAATTTTTAAAGTCCGGATAAATATAGTATGCATATTTTTGATGAATTTTAGAGATATGATATTTTAAAAATGTTTATGTAGACCTTAAATAATTAAAAATGTGTAATGATTTTCAAAAAATGGTCTTCTAAAATTATGTTCAGTATGAAATTTAGAGTCTAATAAGATCAACTTAATTTTTGATGAATAGTAAACCATGAATAGTGATTTTATGCTTAGGATTAGTAATGTGACCAAATCGATTAGTAATCTCACTTAAAGAATTTATTAATATAATCTAGCCACCTAGATTAAGTAATGTGATTTAATAAAATGGTTAAATAATGGTTTCATAAAATCTTAGTCAGGTATTAGTTTTTTCGGGTGAATAGTTTTTTTTAATTAAAAATTAAATTAAAAATATTTAGAAAATTATTTTTATAAAATGGAGTTTATTTTTCAATTCATAACATCGATATTATGCTAAGCTAAATTTTGGGTAATTTTCTGAAAAAATGAATTTTCGGTGAATAGTGTATTTATTTAAAAATTAAATTAAAAATATTTAGAAAATTATTTTTATAAAATTGAGTTCATTTTTGAAATAAGAGAATTGATATTTGGTTAAGGTGAAATTTTTTGATTTTTCTGAGAAAGTTGAATTTTCAGTGAATAGTAAAAATACAGTTTTAGGGTTTCGATATGTTTAATGAAATCAGAACTGTGTCATGATGATTTCATGAGATGTTTTAAGATTTGGCTGACCAAAGGTGATGAATTATTATATGGGGGGATCCATGTGGCCTAACTCCATGGAAAATACCATGGGATAGCCCATGGTTTTGAGAAAACCACTTGTGAGGTGTCCCTTAGCCATTAATGCCTTGTCCCCTCACATTCCCTATAAATACCCACCCTTTCCTCCTTTAGTTTTCACTCCCAACTCTCCTCCAACGATGTTCTGATCTCATTACCTCCCAAGGAGTCCTCCCAAGGTGTCCCTATGCCCTCAAGGTCCCAACCTTTGTGTTTTAAGAGATACGTTTTAAGATAAGGGATCATACCTCCCTCTTTCTTTTCAAGTAATCTCTTTAATGTCATTTCTTTTATGCTCCATGATCTTATGTGGGAGGATGATCTTTTATATTCCTCTTACTTCCATTTTTATATTCATATGATGATATACCCCCTCTTCTCTCATCAATTCATTTTAAGAAAGTTTTAGTGACGTCGTTAGGCTGCCGAATTTATAAGGGATTCTTTCACCTTTCTCATTTTTAAAGATCTATTTTCATGCCAAGTCTTTCAAGTTCCTTTTTATTATGTTGGGGTATGATCTCTATATATATCATACAGATATTTTATGTTCATATGATGAGAGACCCTATTTTATCTCTTCAATTTAGTATTTTGAAGTTTTAAGTGTCGTCGTTAGGCTGCCGAGTTTTTAAGGGATTCTTTCACCCTTCTCGTTTTCATGATCTATTTTCATGTCATGTATACCAAGATCCTTTTTATTATGTTTTTGTATGATATATATATCTATCATACTGATCTTTTATGTTCATATTATGATATACCCTATTTGATCTCTTCAATTCAGTATTTTGAAGTTTTAAGTGGCGTCGTTAGGCTGCTGAGTTTTTAAGGGATTCTTTCACCCTTCTCGTTTTCAAGATCTATTTTCATGTCAAGTCTTTCATGTTCCTTTTTGTTATTTTGGGGTATGATCTCTATATATATCATACTGATATTTTATGTTCATATGATGAGAGACCCTATTTTATCTCATCAATTCTTATTTTTGAAGTTTAAGTGACACCGTTAGGCTGCTGAATTTTCATAAGAGAAATCTTATTTTTGTCTTCCTTTCATGTTCTTCGTTTCATATGGTATATATTTAAAATTTAATTACCATGTTCTTAACTCCTTTATATTCTGTTCCCCTACTGTTTTATGGATCATTTAATATTGGGTGACTCATTTCCCCTCTCTTTTCAATGTTTTCTAAAACCTCATAACATAGCTGTTATGCTGCAGAATTTCCGTCTCAAAATGTCTCTCTCTTTTTATAAAGTTCTTTTATTTTATTAAGTGAATACTCAAAGCCCTTTCTTCTAAAGGGGTATTAACATATATTCCAAAATGTTCTATTTTAATTTCTGGGATTTACATACATGAGACCCACCTTCCTTTTCATTGGGTTTTAAAGTGACACAAAGATCATGTCTTTAAAGCAGTTTTTAAAACGTTATGATAATGAAATGAAACCCATTTCTTTTATGCTATATGGGTTGTTTATGAAATGATTGATGAAGATATATGTGTATAACATGATAATAAAGGAAAATTTAAGGGTGTACCCTGATAGCACTCCAATGCATTGGGTAAAGACTTAATCTCCAGAGATGACCATTTTGACTGATACCTTGGTGAATAACCTTCGTAATTTTTATTGACACCTTGGGGATGGAACTTGGTGAAACAGAAATGATTGTATTTGTTAAACATTGTAGAAACATCTTCAAGTTATGAAATACTTTATTATGATATGCCTCATGATTTCTTTCTCATGCCTTAAAGTTCTTTGTCATTACATTGTTGATGTATCTCAAGTTCACATGTTAAATGTTTCCCTTGTTTCCCTTACTGGGCCTTCTGCTCACACTTTCTTTTGATGTATGTAACCAGGTTATAAGACGAAGTAATGAAACTAGGTTGAACATAAGGAGAAGGCTTTCAGGTGTTTAAGAAGTATGTTTTATGTTTTCATGTTTTAAGTTCCTGGTTTCCAAGACACTAAACCTTAAAGATCCTCAGTTTTGTAAAATGTAATGAAAAGTTGTGTTATAAAAAGGCGGGATGCTATAGTTGGTATAAAAGGATGGTTTAGTTATTTTTGTAAATTAGGATATGAAAACTCCAGGAATAACCCTATATAAAAGTTTAAATATAGGAAATCGTCCTGGTATTTTGGTGAGTATCGAGTAAGGGGTTGCCAAGCAAATACATCCCTGCCTGGATACGAGCCGGCAGAGGTGGCTCTGGCACAGATGTACATAGGGGTAAAACCTGAAAACACTTCTTTGATCTAGACTTGAACAGGAACTGGTACACGACAACGGGCCTTGCTGCACTCTTGGTTACAACACTCCTGTGGGATATGCTTTGGTAAATTCATAAGCTTAGTATGAACCATTATTAAATGAACAAAGATAAAATAAAATAAAGATTCACATAAGAATATATGATCATGGATAATCTAGTTTGGAACCTAGGAGATCACAACATAGGGTAAACTTTTCTTCTACAAGTTATCCTTATATGCTTTATGTTCCTTTTACTGATTATTGGCTAAGTATTTAAGACCCTAATTGTACTTTCTTTTCTTAGTTAATGGCAGGAAATGTAAGAACATGTCCCAACAACCAATGTGATAGGAAATGTGATGATTGCCTTATTAATATGATAGATATGATTAGGGGAATAAAATATGATTATTATTTTGGAAGACATTCACTATTCTGGGACCCCTATTTGATTGAGGTAAATAGATTACTACGGTATTTTCATTGAGGAGTAAAATTTTACTTATATTTTGAAGAATCGATGAATTTAAGGTGGACTTAGATTAATTTAGGTTACTTATGGAAATGATTAACCTATCTTGGGGAAAATATGTATAGGTTAGATACTTTGGTTATAAGATGTTAGGAGTGGTTGTTGTTGTTTGGAGATGAACGATGAAGTTTATTTTGGAATACTATGTTATCAAATCCTTCTTGTATTTGGGTTTCAATCTTAGTTTGATTTATTTTGAGGAATTTTACGGACAGTTATTTATGCAATGGTCTATGATGAAAATTGGGTAGTACCATGGAACTTTGAAGATTTAAAAGTAGTTTCCATTCCTATGGGATTCCATCTTTTTGAAGATTTGTTTTATCTTACCCTTCCTGTTTTTGAGATAATGTTTAAAGATAGAAGAAATTGATAGTTAATCTTTTGTGGATTATGTGACTCTAAAGAAGATGATTCTTGTGCTTTGATGAGAACATGTAGTTTTGAATGCTCATCGTTAGGAGAAAGGATTAGTTTCGGTATAAACTTATTAAAGGAAGAAACTCTACTTAAAGGTAGGTATATTTCCCTGTGTTTTATTCTATGTAGTAAATGAATTCCTCGAAACCATGAAAAGGAACGTTAAACAAAAATGTTGTCTATTAACATTTCCTACTGGGAAATCAAATACCATTTAACCCATCATAAGTTTGTGATTTTATTGTTGTTAACTTTCTCCTAATCATGTTTTATATCACTCTCCCTCGGAACGTGACCCTTTGTTTTCACCTCCATGTCCATGTTTTCCTACATGGAATCCTAGTATGGGTTAACTCGGGTGACCATTGTACTTCCCTTTCTTTATTTTAAAGTATAATTTTTATTGACTCATTTTCCGATGTGGGAGTTTCAATGAAATTTCAAAACCCAATTTTAAAAATTGCGAGGATGCAATTTCTTAAGGGGGGAAGATTGTAACGACCCGAAATTTTGAATAAATCTTGTTTCCTAATTATTTGTGTTATTTTATTTTTATACTCAACCAAACTGTTTCATTTGATAACATGAGTATAATTAAAATGAGACTATTGGGTTTCAACTGTAATATGACTGTTGGTCAATATGACCACTGGAAACTAAACGTTTCGATTTTTGTCTCTAAATACAAGTGATCTTGATTAATTAATATAGAAAGAAGATTCGATGGCCTCATCCAGTAGTCTCGGGCCAATCGAAGCCCATCTAATGGAACTTGGGAAAGAGGTAGCACCATTGGGCTTTTCTCTGGACCAAACCCATGCCGAACTTCATCGTGTGAAGCTAGAATGGAATCGCCTTCGTGGGAAGTTCAAACTGATAGAAATTACTACTCGTGCAATGTTGGATGATCCGCCCTCAGATTCTCTCACCTTAGCACACATTACACTTAGGTTCTATGCTGGCGTTATAAGGGGCTATGCAAGGAGACCGTAACTGCCTAGTGTGATCCTTTGTTTTTAAATAAAAGAAATTGATTTCTTTTTATGATAAAGTTTATGAATTTTCAAAGTCCTGATAAATATAGTATGCATATTTTTTTAAATTTTAGAGAAAGGATATTTTAAAAATGTTTATGAAAACCTTAAATAATTAAAAATGTGTAATGATTTTCAAAAAATGGTCTTTTACAATTATGTTCAGTATGAAATTTAGAGTCTAATAAGATCAAATTAATTTTTGATGAATAGTAAATTATGAAGTGATTTTATGCTTAGGATTAGTAATGTGACCAAATGGATTAGTAATCTCACTTAAAAAATTTATTAATATAATCTTGGCACCTTGATTAAGTAATGTGATTCAATAAAATGGTTAAATAACGATTTCATAAATTATTAGTCAATTATTAGTTTTTTCGAGTGAATAGTGTTTTTTTAGTTAAAAATTAAATTTAAATTATTTAGAAAATTATTTTTATAAAATGGAATTTATTTTTGAGTTCAGAATATCGATATTATGCTAAGGTAAATTTTGGGGAATTTTCTGAAAAAATGAATTTTCGGTGAATAGTGTATTTATTTAAAAATAAAATTAAAAATATTTAGAAAATTATTTTTATAAAATGGAGTTCATTTTTGAAATCAGATCATTGATATTTGGTTAAGGTAAAATTTTGGGATTTCTCTGAGAAAGTTGAATTTTCATTGAATAGTAAAAATATAGTTTTAGGGTTTGGGTATGTTTAATGACATCAGAATTGTGTCATGATGATGTCATGAGATATTATAAGAGTTTTCTGACCAAAGGCGATGAATTATTGTATTGGGGCCCCATGTGGCCTAACTCCATGTAAAATACCATGGGAGAGCCCATGGTTTTGAGAAAACCACTTGTGAGGTGTCCCTTGGCCATTAATACCTTGTCACCTCACATTCCCTATAAATACCCACCCTTTACTCATTTATTTTCACTCCCAACTCTCCCCCAATGAATCTCTGGTATCATTAACTCCCAAGGAGTCCTCCCAAGGTTCCCCCAATCCCTCAAGGTCCCAACCATTGAGTTTTAAGACATACGTTTTAAGGTAAGGGATCCTACCTCCCTCTTTCTTTTCAAGTAATATCTTTTATGTCATTTCTTTTATGATCCATGATATTATGTGGGAGGATGATCTTTTATATTCCTCTTACTTCCCTTTTCATGTTCATATGATTGGAGACCTCCTCTTTCTCTCATCAATTCATTTTAAGAAAGTTTAAGTGACGTCGTTAGGCTGCCGAATTTTTAAGGGATTCTTTCACCTTTCTCATTTTCAAAGATCTATTTTCATGTCAAGTCTTTCAAGTTACTTTTTATTATGTTGTGGTATGATCTCTATATCTATCATAATGATATTTTATGTTCATATGATTGGAGACCCTATTTGATCTCTTCAATTCAGTATTTTGATGTTTTAAGTGGCGCCGTTAGGCTGCCGAGTTTTTAAGGGATTCTTTCACCCTTCTCGTTTTCAAGATCTATTTTCATTTCAAGTCTTTCAAGTTTCTTTTTATTATGTCTGGGTATGATCTTTAAATCTATAATACTGATATTTTATGTTCATATGATGAGATACCCTGTTTTATCTCTTCAATTCAATATTTTGAAATTTTAAGTGGCGCTGTTAGGCTGCCGAGATTTTAAGGGATTCATTCACCCTTCTCATTTTCAAGATCTATTTTTGTGTCAAGTCTTTCATGTTACGTTTTGTTATGTTTTAGAATGATCTCTATATCTATCATAAGGATCTTTTATGTTCATATGATTAGAGACCCTATTTTATCTCATCAATTCTTTTTTTTTGAAGTTTAAGTGACGTCATTAGGCTACCGAATTTTCATAAGTGAAATATTATTTTTGTCTTCCTTTCATGTTCTTCATTTCATATGGTATATCTTAAAATTTTTATTACCATGTTTATAAATCCTTTATATTCTGTTCCCCTGCTATTTTATGGATCATATACGATTGGGTGACCCATGTCCCCTCCCTTTTCAATGTTTTCTAAAACCTCGTAACATAGCCGTTATGCTGCAGAATTTCCGTCTCAAAATGTCTCTCTCTTTTTCTAAAGTTCTTTTATTTTATTAAGTGAATACTCAATGATATTTCTTCTAAAGGGGTATTCACATATATACCAAAATGTTATATTTTAAATTCTAGGATTTACATACATGAGACCCACCTTCCTTTTCTATGGGTTTTAAAGTGACACAAAGACAGTGTATTTAAAGTTGTTTTTAAAACGTTGTGATTATGAAAAGAAACCCATTTCTTTTATGATATATGGGTTGTTTATGAAATGATTGATGAAGATATATGTGTCTCACATGATAATAAAGTCAAATTTAAGGGTACACCCTAATATCACTCCAATGCATTGGGTAAAGACTTAATCTCTAGAGATGACCATTTTGACTGATACCTTGGTGAATAACCTTGGTAATTTTTATTGACACCTTGGGGATGGAACTTGGTGAAACTGAAATTATTGTCTTTATTAAATTTTGTAGCCACATCTTCAAGTTATGAAATACGTAATTATGATATGCCTCATGATTTCTTTCTCATGCCTTAAAGTTATTTTTAATGACATTGTTGATGTTTCTCAAGTTCACATGTTAAATGTTTCCCTTATTTCCCTTACTAGGACTTCTGGTCACCCTTTCTTTTTTATGTATGTCCCCAGGTTATGAGATGCAGTAATGAACCTAGGATGAACATAAGGAGAAGCCTTTCAATTTTTTAAGAAGGATTTTTTATGTTTTCATGTTTTAAGTTCCTGGTTTCCAAGACACTAAACCTTAAAGATCCTCGGTTTTGTAAAATATAATGAAAATTGTGTTATAAAAAGGCGTGATGCTATAGTCACAACCTTCTCCACTATTTCCTCAACCATTTAAGAACCTAGAAGTTTTTATTCCCCAACTTCATATTAACATGCCAGTGTTCTATACCTAATCTCATAAAGGGCTTCATTGGGATCCATTTGGATGAATTAGTGGAAACTGTTGTTGTAAGAGAACTCAACCAAAAGAAGATGATTGTCTCATTCACCTTTCTAGTACACAAAACATGCTCAAAACATGTCTTTTGGTGTCAGAATAGTCCACTCAGAATGGCCATCCATTTTAGGATGATAGGTTGTATTGAAATTTAGCTCATTATTTAGAGCATACTAGATACTTTTCCAGAACATGGAGAACTACTGGATTTTGAGGTATTTTCAATGGGATCCCATCACCAATGAGCTTTTGCGATGGGGACCCATCAAAAATAAACCATTGTAGAAAACAGTGTTACTAATAGTTCTCCATTTATATATATAAGAACCTATTGCAATGGGCCCGTCACAAAAAAAGTATTTTTGACAGGACCCTTTTTCCATCACAAATAGGTATTTAAAAAATATATAAACTATTTGCGATTGGAACCCACTGCAAAAGGACCCACCATAAATACTTAATAAAATAAAAATATATATTTTCAATAAAATTATGATAATTAATATTAGAAATTAATATTATTATTAACACTATTAATATAAATAATATTATATTATATTATATTAATATTAATATTAATAATATAAATATATTTTATTATAATATTAATAATAAAATAATACTAATAAAATAATAATTTTATTATTATTAATATTATTTCTAAAAAAATAATAATATTATTATTATAATAAAAAAATTATAAAATATTAAAAAAATTAATATTCGCAAAAAATATAAAAAAATAATAAAATATTATTATTATTAATTGTAAAATAAACAAACATTAAAAATTAATACTAATAATAAATAAAAAAATAAAAAAAATAAATTATGCAATATTCCACCAATATAAAAAAGAAAAACTGTAAATAATTAATATTACAACAAACTTTGAATTCAAATTTTTTTAACATGAAAAAAATTACTCACTCAGAGAAGTAGTGGTCTCATATGAATCGCTTCAGTTCCAATTTGAAATGGTTGTCACTATAATCTCTCTCTGAGAAGTAGTGGCCTCATATGAACCCTTCAGTTCCAATTTGAAATTGAAATAGTAAAAATATTATATGTAGTTAATTTTCAAACTGAAAAAATAATACTAACCACAATCTGACCCTGGCGATCACCTCTAATCCCTCAAGTGGCTGGATCACTTTACATCCTCCGATAAACGTCTTACTCTGTAATATTGGGATACTTGATGACCTATATGAATATAAATTAAACTTTTCATATTAAAAGTAATATAATTTATTTAACAAAATTACTTACTAGATGCTCTCTATGCCTACTGAATGTATGGATACTAGCTCGATGTGTCACCTATTGTCTCCCCTGGTTCTGTCGGCTCAATGAATATCTCCTCTGAATTCTACCACCCAACCAATGTGAATATAATACATCCCAAATGTGAGATGAAATGTACTCTGGTTGGCAGACTCCCCACGACAAATCAAATACTGACACTCATGCTTTATTCATGGTCGTCCTTCTAAAATTGTAAAAACAACCAATAGAAACGATTAGGCATAGACTCTTTTAAGGCCACATGGATATAATCACACATGATATCATCGATGGGATACCATAAAATTGACAAATAATTTATAATATCATTTTATTAATGAAATAAATTTGAAAATAAATATTATTTATTGAAGTACCAACCAATAATCGAACATGCATAGCTGCACATCAATGGGAATCTGTTCCCATGTGATCCATGGCTGAGAAAAATAATTGTGCATGATAGTGCTCCCTTGTCCAACAACTATATGTTCAAAACTGTGAAAAATAATATATAATAAAATAAATAGTATATAAATAAATTAATGAAATCTAACTAAAATACAAAGGTTATCATACCTCAGCATGCATGGATCGAAGCCAAGAAGTGGACATCGCTCGGTAATAGGTTCAAGAATCATTAGTCGTGCAAGATCATTCCCCCTCTGTGTACCCCATGAAACGAAAGTAGGCTGAAGGACAGATGATCCCAAATCCTTCTTATCCAAAGGTTGCTCGGACTCCTAAAAATGATGAAATAAATCATCATCCATCTGAAACACAAAATGATTGTTTTTAGCAAATATTTGAAGATAACTAATATATATATATATATTAGTTTTGATTATAACCAATATTTTACTGTGTCAATGTTCACCTTCATCGTCATATTCAAATCTGAAGATGTCAATATCTTCATATTTCTCCTCGGCATCATCAATATCCAAATGAGTTTCAGTTTCATCATCTCATTTCATTTCAAATTATTTTGAAACATCATTAATATCATCGTCATCATCGGCCGTTAATTGTGGGGTGACATCATCTATATTCAAATATCTTTGTGAAAAAATTATATTTTGAGTAGTCTCTTGAAAATTTTCAATTCCTTTCACTTCAGTGAAACCACATTCACTTTGAGTAAAATGATTTTCCCAAATTTTTATTTTTATTTTTCTCCACCAATCACTCAGGTCTCTTAAAGTAGAACATTACATTGTGTAATAAAATTGATGTGCATGTTGATCCATAAAAAATGGTTCATGTACTACATGAAGTATTTTATATTTAATATCAATGATTCCATGAGTTGGATGAACATGCAAGCCTCTCTCAGTATCTAACTACTAACACTTAAATCTTGGTGTGTAATTTTTTCCTAAATAACACAATTAAGTAATTTCACTCATCATTCCATAAAAGTAAACATCATTTTATCTTTGATCAGATCCTATCTAGAAAACTCCACTATTCATTGTTCATTTTTGATTCCCCATATGCACGTGTATGAAATTGAAAACCATTAACCACATATTCATTATAATATTTATCCATTTTGGATGGTGGGTTACCCAATATACATAGTCAGTTATCAATTTTATCAACATGTTGAGACAATAATATTTTTTTAAAACAATTAAAAATATAATAAATAATAAACTAAATCAATATGGTAAACAATCAATAATTTATGTTACCTATTTTTTAAACCATTGAAAAAAAATTCCCTACGTTTTTCAAAAGTATCTGTTGTAGTTTGTGGAATATTTTTCTTGGTATTATTATCATATAACATATAAATAAAATATGTTTACTTGTTATAACATAAATTATATAATAAGTTATATAAGCCCTCATAGTAAAAATGATATAATTTCTTCACATTTGAGCAAAACATATGTTTGAGCTCTGTTATGTTCATCATTTGAAAACCATCTTTCATGAACTCCACTGAATCAAAACCCTGGTTGATTAAAAACTGATAAGTTATTTCCCATTTCATCATCAACATTCCCCTCATTCCATCCCATGTGTTTGTGTTTTGAGGGAAATTCAGATTCAAAATAATGACAACATAAAAAATCAATATCCTCTTGCAAATAAGCTTCACCAATTGAGCCTTCAACTAATGCTTTGTTACATACTTTTTTCTTCAATTTATACATTCATCTATCGAATGGTTACATCCATTGAAACTGTATTAGACTTATACATTTTTCGTTATGGGGAAAATGTAATATCAAATGTTCATTGAGTCAAAAGAAGCTGGAATAAAGACTTTTTCTAGTTTACATATAATTACAATAACATATTCTTCCATTTTTCTTAGTGTATCATAGTCTGTTGTCTTCGTACAAATGTCTCAGAAAAAATATGATATGTCTACTATAGACACTACCACAAAACAGTTTTTCCCAGTGCCAACCAATATCAGTGCTAACAAGAAAGTGCTGATAAAGGGGGTACCTTTATTATTGCTAAAAAAATAACTGATAAAGGTACCCCCTTTATCAGTGATTTTTTAGTGCTGATAAAGGGACCCCTTTTATCAGTGCTTTTTTAGTAGTGCTGATAAAGGGGGCCCTTTATCAACACATTTTTTGAAAGCACTGATAAAGGGTAGACTTCAAAAAAATTAATTAAAAATTATATATTAATATATAAATATATAAATATAGTTATATTTATATAAATATAGTATATAATTTTTAAATATATTTTAGATAAGTATAATTATAAATTTAAACTTAATAGACATAATATATAAGATATTTAGTGAAAATGGATTATAAAAAATTAATAAAATAATTTTAATTAAAAATTTGAAATTATAATGGAGGAATAGTCATTTCCTAACAATTTGAAGACCCAAAAAATCAAAAAATTTAAAAAAGACCCAAAATATGTTTAAAACGCAACTCGAACTTCAAACGGCCATAACTTTTGATTCGGGTGTCCATTTGAGCTCTACCACATATCAAATCCAATCCTGTGACAAGATCTACACTCTTATAACCTGGGAGTTTCCCTAGTCAAGGTTTTTTCGAGTCTAAAAAAGGTCCAGAATGCCTCCAAAACTGAGTTTTTAGTCCGAATACCCCAATTTTTTTAATTTTTTGTGGATTTTCAGCCTCGTTTAAGGGGGTATTATTGGATTTTTTTGGTGGGGAATGAATTTATTCCATGTTATTACATTCATATTGATATTATGTCTTTGAAATTTTATCGTTTTTTATAATGCACTGCTATTTATAATCAAATATATAACTATATTTACATATTTTTTATATATTCACACCTAAAAATTTAATTTCTTAGATAAATAATTAAACATATCTACATATAAAATATATTAGATTTATCTAAATAATAACTAATATCCATTTTACTTAAAATACCAATATATGAATATTTATATAACTATATATTAATATAACTATATATATATATATTAATATAACTATATATATTAATATAAATATATATATATATATTAATTTAACTATAAATATATATATTTACAGATACATGGTACTATTTTATTCAATGAGTAGTATAGGATTGGTTCCCCTTACTCTATAGAGGTTCATCAGGTTCCACGAATCATGGTATATCAAGAACGCCATTTTTGTTTTAATTTTCCTCCAACTCCTAGTATACCATACCTATGTCGTGATAGATTAGATGAAATTGTTGTTTCCAATATATTAGCTTTATCTAAATAATAAATGATATCCATTTTATTTAAAATACCAATATATTATTCTTTATATAACTATATATATATATTAATATAATAATATATATATTAATATAACTATATATATTAATATAAATATATATTACTATATGAATAAATATAACTAAATATATATATAAATATATATATATATCATAAATAAGAGAAAAAATCAATATAAGGGAGTGGAAAAGGCTTCAGGTGCGCACGGGGGAGGTCTTGAGATCAAATCTGGGTGGAGGCAGGGGCGCTTGCAAGGGTGAATTTGAGGGGCTAGTGCGGATAAAGGGTTTTTGCAGTGTGTGCGGGCGCTGGAGGTGTGGGAAAGTGCTGATAAAGTGGGGGCTCAAGTGCTGTAAAACCCCCCCCCTAAGGTAGGCATGATTTTTTAATTTTTTTTACTTTTTTCAGTGCTAAAAAATGCGCTGATAAAAGGGGTCTTTGTCGGCACTTTTTGGAGCACTGATAAAGGGGAACCCCCCCCCCCCCTTATCTTCACCGGATTTAACAGCATTTTTCTAGCACTGTTAAAGGCCATTTTTAGTGCTGATAAAAGGGGTATTTGTAGTAGTGAGAATCAAAAATCATATAATTCAACAAACCTCTTAGTCTAATCGGCATAAGCCTTTACCATATAACATGACTAACATGACTGTTTAATCCGGTAATATGACCATTTCTAATATATCTACCCAAATTGAAATAATAGTCATTTGGAAGTATCAAAATAGCAAACCACTGAAAAAATAATAAGAAACACTCTTTAAAAAGCGTATAAGCTGCTTATGGCTTCATTAATGTCTGTGATTAGATATTTTCAAACAGTTCAAGTTCTAGTCACCTATAAATTTGGGCAAGATATAATCATGAATTTACATTATCTTTTGTATTACCTAGATTATCCAAAACTATATGAAATAAATTATCAAAATAGTTCTTCTCGATATGAATGAAATCCAACATGTTGCAGACCAAAAAATCAAATTACTATGGCAGATCCCAAAAATTTCTCCATTTTATCCAATTGTTTTCTTTCCCAAATCCTTGAATTTTATATTGGTTTTATTTATGGTCCAAATATGATGGGAGGTAATGAAAATACAAATGATTTTATATCTATACTTGAGATCATTTTTGTAGGTCCATCCCTTCCAATGGTGAATTTTTTAAAATGGTATTTGTTCCTCTGAAAAGTATGATCGGTTGGAAGAAATCTACGATTATAGTCAAAATTGTAATGTTTTTTTCCATTGATGAGAATAAATTTTTTGTTTTCTCCCATAAAGTAAGGACTGGAATATGGACCATGTGTACTCTAGCCAGATAACATGTCATATGTCGTTATTTTACTAATTTTCCACATCAATGCATCTGTTAGTAGAAAATTTTGTTTCCCAACAACATCATATGTACGAACACCCTTACTCCACAGTGAATTTAACTAATCAATAAATGGTTTCAAATAAACATTAATATTATTCTTCAGATTTCCTTGGATCAAAAAGGTCTAAATAATATAAGTCTCCTTCATCAACATAAAAGGAGTTAAACTATACAGAGTTATAAAGGTAGGACAACTTCAATACTGACTACCATAACAACTGAATGAACAGAAACCCTCCGTAAAGAGATCCAATCACATGATCCTATATTCTAAATTAAATGATGAATACACTCAGTCAAAAAATATCCATAAATAAGCATCATATGGATAATTAATGATTTTATAGGTTGAATTCATTGTTTTTTTCATGACATCATTGTCCCTATGTTCTAATACAAAAAATAACATTGCAACCTGGGTGTAAGCGGGAAATATTTCAACTATTTTACAATAATTGATCCAAACTTCCCTGATTGATCTTTTTTATACCTCTATTGTCCACATGTGGTAAAAATATCCAACAACTCATTTTCATCATAATAGAAGAGGAAATCATTTGAATATGCATGGATCTTTTAATAAATATGGCCCAGATTATGAACCAACCTCTTTCTCTCATTGTAATTTGTAGGAAACACATTTTCTTTCAAGTAACAGTGTTGTAACCAAGGAAAATATCTGATTAATACAGTTGTTTAACACTCCATTATCTGATTTAATAGCCATAAATTTTTCAACCTCTTCTAATTTTCTTATCTTCCAACTAGTATATAATGCATCCTCAGCAGACCTCAACAACTCATAAAATTCAGATGGTGCTAACTCAAGAGTTAAATCAATATCATCCTGAGTTTTAGTTTGTTGAACAGATGGAACTGCAACATCATGTACTAAATTTTGAAACTGTGATGGTTTTGAAATCAAATTTTTAGTATCTTCTATAGAATTGTGTTCACCGTGTTGATACCAAAAAACATAATCTGGTTGAAAACCAAAACAAAAAATATGTCCCCAAACATTTTCAAATGTGTCAAATGTTCTCAGATAACATTTTTTACAAGGACACTTAATTGTGCCTTCTAAAAAAATTCTGTTTTTGATGATTAAAATTATAAGAAAGCTTCATCACCCTCCATATATACAGGATTTGAACCAGAAGTGTTCATATTGTTGCACTGATTTATCCAAGTGCGATCATTTAATAATGACTTTTCTAGACTTCTTTGTTCTATATTTTTCTACAAAATACTAAATCATTAATGTTTTTGAATAATTTGATATAAGAGAAACTCTATAAAAAAGGGAAGATATATAATTACAGCTACTTCTTATTAATTACCACTAATTACGGATGACATAATTTTCAGTGGATTGGAGGTTGCTCTTTTGTCTGAGTGCTCATTTACATACAAAATTTCTCACACTAAAATCACAATGAAGAATCTACTTGAAGTAATGAATATCCATTCCCATTCATATGAGAATGCATAAGCATACCTCTGACTAGATTCATCATTATGATTTCAGTGTGAGAAAGTCGAAAATAAATGAGTAATCAGATAAAAGAGCACCATTTTCACTAACGAATCATCTTCTTACAGCTATCACCACCTGCAAATATAATCTGGAAAATGTGCTCCTAAAGATGCATATCCAATATCATGGATATGAGATTTTATATGCATTTATAGGATAAAAATTTTGATAATATTTTTTGTCAATGAGATTTGAAAGAGGAACAGTCAATGAGAAAAAATAGTGTCGCCAAACTATTAGAAATTGTGCCAAGTTAATACAATTTATTACAATTATCCCTAATTATTAATAATTCTTTCAATTTATTACTAATTATTACTAATTATTTCTACTTATTAGTAATTATTTTTAATTATTAATATTTATTGCTAATTATTATAATTTTTTATTATTTTCTACTAATTACGAATATTTATTAAAAATTATTACTAATTATTAGTATTTATAAGTATTTATTACTAATTATTTGCATTTATTAGTATTTAGTAGTATTTATTACTAATTATTAGTATTTATTACTAATTATTACTATTTTTACTAATTATTACTAATTTTTATTAACTATTTCTATTTATTCTAATTATTAGTATTTATTACTAATTATTACTAATTATTAGTATTCATTACTAATTACGACTATTTATTACTAATTATTACTATTTATTATTATATATAACTATTTATTACTAATTAATACTAATTATTACTAATTATTTTTAATTATTACTAATTATTACTAATTATTACTAACCATTACTAATTATTAGTAATCATTAGTATTTATTACTAATTATTAGTATTTATTACTAATTATTAGTATTTATTACTAATTATTTCTAATTATTTCTAACTATTTCTTCTTATTTCTAATTATTAGTATTTATTCATATTTATTAGTATTTATTACTAACAACTACTATTTATTATTGTTTATGACTATTTATTACTAATTATTACTAATTAATTCTAATTAATAGTTATTAATACTAATTATAATAAATTATTACTAATTATTACTAATTATTAGTAATTATTAGTATTTATTAATAATTATTATTATTTATTACTAACTATTTGTATTTCATTCTTATTATTAGTATTTGTTGCTAATTATAATTATTTGTTATGAATTATTAGTATTTGTTAATAATTATTAGTATTTATTTCTAATTATTATTATGTGTTGCTAATTATTACTATTTGGTGCTAATTATTACTATTTGTTGCTAATTATTACAAGTTTTTGCTAATTATTACTATTCGTTGCTAATTATTACTATTTGCTGCTAATAATTGCTATTTATTACTAATTATTGCTAATTATTACTTATTATTTTCAATTACTACTAATTATTGCTAGTTACAACAAATTATTACTATTTATAACTAATTATTGCTAATTATTACTAATTATTGCTAATTATTACTAATTATTTCTAATTATTACTAATTGTTTCTAATTATTGCTAATTATTTCTAATTATTTTAAATTAATACTTATTATTAGTAATTATTACTATTTATTAGTAATTATTACATTTTATTACTATTTGTTTTTAATTATTAGTATTTGTAACTACTTTTTACTATTTGTCACTATTATTTACTTTTTATTAGTAATTGTTAGTATTTATTAGTAATTATAACTAATTATTAGTAATTATTACTAATTATTAGTAATTCTTACTAATTATTAGTAATTACTACTAATTATTAATAATTCATACTATTTTTTACTAATTGTTACTGTTTATTCATAATTATTACTAATTACCACTAATTATTACTATTTATTGGTATTTATTGTAATTTATTGCTAATTATTGCTAATTATTGATAATGTTTTCTAATTATTACTATTTATTACTAATTATTACAAATTAATGCTAATTATTACTAATTATTGCTATGTATTACAAATTAATTCTAATTACTACTAATTATTAGAATTTATACCTATTTATTAGTAATTATTATAATTATTACTTTTTGTTACTAATTATTAGTGTTTGTTACTAATTATTTTTATTTGTTACTATTTTTTACTAATTATTAGTATTGGTTACTATTTTTTACTCATAATTAGTAATTATTACTAATTATTAGTAATTATTACTAATTATTTGTATTTTTTACTATTTTTACTAATTATTACTATTTATTACTAATTATTACTAATTACAGCTAATTATTACTAATTAGCGTTAATTACTATTAATTACTGCTAATTACCTCTCCACATTACAAATTACCGCTAAGTATTTATATTCAATACTAATTATCATTAATAATTCTTAGTTTCCACTAATTATTAATAATCAACACTAATAATATCAATTTATTACTACAAATAAATATTGATGACAAAACAATCTAAATCTAACTTAATTACAACTAATTAACAACAATTAAAATTAATATAATAAATAAATAAATATAAAATTAAATAAAACATAAATATCTTTAAACTTGATCTCTTATAGGTGTAGACGACTTCAAAATCTGTTTGTAAAAAAATTAACTCAGAGAAATGTGAACTCTAAAATTAGTGTTTATATAGGGAGAGAAAGTAGGAATAGAGAGGAAGAAGGAAAAAATGAAAGGGGGTATATATAGGTAAGATTATTTGCGATCGAACTATTTACGACGGGAACCGTCACAAATACCATCGGTTGCATTAATTACTGTCAGTGGTTAAAAGGGTATTTGCGACGGGACCTATTGCAAATAGTGATCTTCCGACACACTATTTGTGACGAGGGCATGTCCCGTCGCAAATATTATTTATCGCTGCCAGGTATTTGCGCCAGGGAGGAACCCCCCATCAGAAATATCCTTTCTGTGGTTTAGTGCGCAAACTGCACCAAACCTTATGTGACAGTATCCCTTTTCCCATAAAAAATAACTAATTATTTTCAATGGGTTGATGTCTCCATCACAAATAATCTTTATGACAAACTATTTGGGGCAGGATCTATTCCCATCGCAAATAACCCATCACAAAAGGTTGTTTTTCCATTGTAGATATTAATATTAGATATCGATCGGACACAATCGATAGTGGTACGCCATGCATCCTTATAACTTATTTGATGTATATTCTTGGAAGTTGATCTAGTAATAAATCCTCTCAAATCACAATAATATGTTTAGTCTTTGTAATGTGATCCACAACAACCCAAATTGCATTGTTTCATTTGGATATCTTCAGAAGTCCAGTGACGAAGTCCATGGTGATGTTTCCCATTTCCATTTTGGTATGGGTAATGGATTCATCACCTAGTTAGACTTCTTCCTTTAACCCATCACTTTCCGACATACCAAGAACATCGATGTATATTTAGAGATATTCTTCTTCATGTTGTCCCACCAATAGTTCTCTCGAAGATCTCGATACATCGTTCTATTACCTGGTTGAATGTAGAATGTTGAACTATGTTCATTATCAAAAAGTTCCTTCATTAACTCAGGATTTGCTGGAACACATAGTCTTACCCAAATTTCACAATTCCTTCTTCAATGACATTGAACTTAGAAGATTTTACTTTTATTATAGGTTCCACTTTCTTCTCAATTCCCACATCATCTTTTTAACCACCCTTTATCCTTCCAAAAGAGACAGTTGAGAAATATTTTGTGAAATAATTGATTATGTTAATTTCATTATGATTTCCATCTTCATCCTCTTCAAATCCAAGATGATCATATCCTTCTCAATTACCATCAATGAAAAAATTGTTGGGTCCTTTCTACTTATAGCATCTACTACCTTATTTGATTTACTAGGATGGTAGTGCATTGACCAGTCATAATACATGGGGAGATTTAACCGTATTCTCAGGCACATATTAAGTTCTTTCAATGTGAATATATATTTTAGGCTATTTTGATCAGTATATATATCACACTTCTCCGAATATAGATACTTTTTCATGATTTTGAATGAAATGATCATAGCTTACAACTCCATATCATTCTTGGGATAGTTTTTCTTATAAACATTCAATTTCCATTATGTGTAGGCAATTACTTTGTCCTTTTTCCTCAACACACAGCTTTATCCCTTCTTAGAGGAATCTATAAAAATAATGAAAGGATCCCCCTTGTGGGTAGTGTGAGAACAAGATCTGTGATATAGCTATTTTCAACACCATGAAGCTTTCATCACATTCATCATTCCAAGAAAACTTAACTCCCTTCTGAGTTATCTTTGTAAGAGGGTTTTAAAATCATCAAAAATTTCTTAAAAATCAGTGATAATATTTATCTAACCACTGAAATCTAAAAATATCTTTCATGGATGTTATCTTTGGCCATCCTTAAATTGCTTTTATCGTTTAAGGATCTACTGATATCCTATTTCTTGTGATGATATTCCCCAAGAATGAGAATTCATTCAACCATAACTCACACTTTCTATACATTTCATAGTGCTTATCCTTTGACAATGTCTTTAATATAGTGATTAAATGTTTCTCATGATCCTCATTGGTTTTGGAGTAAATTATTATATCACCTATAAATATTACCATAAATATTATGAGTTAATATCTAAAGTAACTACTCATTATGTCCATCAATAGTTTTTCAGAATTAGTGAGTTTAAATGAAATTACTATTAACTCATAGTGCCCATCCCTTTTATGAAAACCAGTCTTCGGGATATCCTCCTACTTTACCCAAACGTGGTAATATCCCAACTGTAGATCCAACATGGGTAAGTATTATGCTCCACCTACCTAATCAAGAAATCTATCAATCCATGATAAAGGATAAATTTTATTTATCATGATCTTGTTGGGCTCGTGATAATCAATGAAAAGGCGCATTTCCCTATTCTTATTATTAACAAAGTGGACTGCTTCACCCCCTGGTGAAGCACTTGGGTTTATAAACCCTTTATCTAGATTATCCTATAGTTGTTTCTCTATCTCCTAATGTACCAAAACATCCATCCTATATGGAGTCTTGGATATTGGGAATGAAAGAGGTATAAGCTAACTATAAAATTCATCTTCTAGGCGAGGAGAATGATTAGGGAATTCCTTGAGAAACACATTAGTGTATTCCCTCACAATAGGCATGTCTTTGAAGATGGTTCTTTCTTTAGAATTAGTCATTTATTCTATATACGCTTGATTTTATAGAAATAATATACATGGTTGATATGATGGTGCTAAAGAAGATCCATCCTCCTACTTGAACTTGTATAGAAATAGGGGTCGATTCAACATATAGAGAGTGACTTTCATCTTGAAGCAATTTATGTTGGATCTATATATGGAAATACCAACCAAGCATCAAATTTCATCAAATTTCCCCAGAGTGAGTAAGACAAGGTCTTTCAGGAAATTGAGCCCACTAATTAAGACAAGGGATGAGTGACATACATGGAATGTAATAATTTCCCCATTGTTTTATTTTCACCCACATCTCTACTTCCATGATTTGTTGTGGTGTTGGGATACTTATACTAAATTTTTTATATATAATGGAATGCATAGTTCCATAATAAAAAAGTATGTTTGAAATTATTGAATGAATAACCAGAGTACATGTCACCTCTTTGTTTACATGATTTAATTTAGTTGTAGTGATGGAAAATTCTCTCCCTTTTTACATTGGAGGTTGTTCGTTATCTCTAAAATCACTTGGATTAGGTAATTGATTCACAATTTCCCATGATTCCTTGCAGTTTAATCAATGAATAATCTGATAAGGGTTGAATGGATTGTTCCTTTACTCCATTACAATAGAGGGTTTCTCCTATCAAAAAATGTTAGCTTGGTTTTATTCCTTCCCACGCCTAAATAATTTCCTTATTTCCTTTTGAAAATTTTTGGGGTTTTTCTACCTGCAACCTTGAAATGCAGGATGTTGAAATTTTGTGGAACCATTAGATCTCACTATCATACTTCCAGAATTAAAATCCACTTTCAACTTCTTATCCCCATAATAACCTAGAGATTCTTCAGTCTCCATTTGGACTTTGAAGGTGAATTATTAAATTTCTTCATTTCTATCAATGTCACGGATCACTATGGCTTTTCATAGACTAGGATTTATCCCACCAACGAAGTTTTCAACCTTGAATTTAGAGGAAATGAAAAAACTGGATGTGTATCGTGCAAGTATTGTGAAGTTTTTCTTGTACACCACAATATATTCATCATATTTTTCCAATATTTAAACAAAATATTATTCCATTTTACGATAGAGTGTTCAAGTAAAATATTTATTGAATTTGTTTTCTAAAATTTAATTTTCTCCATTTCGTTGATCTCTTCCTCATTTTTCATATTCTTGATAAATTTCCACCACTTATTAAATTCTACCTCTATATGGTAAACATCTAGAACAACCTTCTCTTGTTCAGAACATTGATGGATAAAGAAGATCTTATTAATGGAGTTGATCCATTGTTCTATGATTAAGGGATCAGATGATCCATTGAATGTAGGAGTCCTTTATCGCATGAAGCTCTCGATTGTGGGTTGTTCTCTCCTAGATGGTTTTGGAACTCCTATTTATCTAGGATTATATTAAGAACTTGACTTATATGAGACAATATTAGGACAATGTTTTTTCCATGTCCTATAAAATTGGAAATCTCATTGGTGAAATCATCACACCACCATTTTATTTTATTGTTAACATTATTTCTCCTATTTCCAAAAATTGGCTTGAATATAAGGAAAATTAGGGATAATTATCATAAAAATTTGAAAAAATAAAGGGGAATACAATGAAATTAAAATGATAACTTATATATTACATATAACTCTTTAACTTATGAGTTTCTATGTGTAATTCTTTGTCATCCATGATTTATTACATAAGATATTTTCTAATGGGATTAATTATTTGTTCCCTTAATAATGGTTCATAATGATATTATTAATATATGAAATCATATCTAGTAGGAGTATCAAATATTTTTCACACTAAGCTCATTTTCATGTACCAAAATATCCCAAGTTAGGACCAGAACATCTTGTCATAGTTGTAAATTCTATGTACATCTATTGCAGAACCATGTCCACTTGTAGTATCCATACATGGATATATTTCCCAGATAAACTAATTACTCTATACAGACAAATATTTTGGGATTTTTTATTATACGTTGTCTTATCCCTAAATTTTTTACTAGTGTTTTCTAACCTTAATCCGAATAATAACTAAACACTTCCTCTGATACCAACAATTACAACAATGGTCTTTATTAAACATTAATACATGATTTATGACATAAAAACACTTAATGCATCCCAAAATATCAATAATTATAGTGTCTTTGGAAATTAGAAACATTACATAACAACTTATAAAATTGGATACAAAACATTATTGAATACTTTCTTGACAAGATCACAATATTCCAATGAACTTAAAACTGCATGGGATATCCTGAGTACAAACATATAAAAGTTGTGAGATATAAATCCAAATAATGGAATAAACAAGGCATAAACTAAATAAGATAATACATGTTAAACATTTGGATTATCAGTGGATCATAAAAGGAACATTAATAATATGGCATGATATATCTTGATAAAAATAACATGAGAAATGTGGCAACAACGTAAAACTCTACTTCATAAACATAAGTCAAGGCTAAATCTACCAAAACATCATGGTGGAAAAATAACCATAAAGGAATAACATACAAACTTATACCAACATGACATATCATGGTACTAAACATTACCCAATTAATTGAGGGCTCTCATGGTGAACACTTAATGATCATTTCATTATCATTATTGTAACAACTCAAGATTTCATAGTATGTTATTTCTTCAAAGTAATTCAATAACTTGCACTACACACAACACTGAGTTCAAGCGCACCATGACTTACCAAAATATCCATTCAAAAGCGGTTATGAATAGTATTAACTGAATTTTGAACTTTATATAATCCTTATAATTTTATAATCCTTATTATGAGTTTATTTTAAATAATTTGAGAACAAATACATTTTTTTCAGATAAAAGAAGTATTTTTCAAAAAATGAAATTTTACCACCTTAATGGAGAACCCTTTTTAAATCCAATATTTGAAACTTTTATATATTCAATTTGACAAAATAAAATTCTTCATTATAATCGGGACATAATAATTTAGTTTTAATAAATTTTTGGTGTTTTTCTGATAACTTTTATATTTGGGTGAATAGTGAAAAATACAATATTTTAACTGAAAAAAACTTTTTCAATCAAAATATATTATAGTGTTAAATTATAAGATTTAATGGTTTGTAAGTATAAATATATTATAATTTTACCATTTAATCAAATTTTTGTCCTTGTATGTAATTTTACATTGAAATTGGACATAAACAAGTGTCAATCTTTTGATAGTTATTATTTCTTAAAAATATACCTTTTTGTTTTGACAATGGGAATTAATTTTAAATTAATAAATTAAACTTCAATGTTTTTAATTTTTTAAAATATACATCATTTTTTAATTCGAAATATCAAAATTAGCCTAGGGTGAATTTTTTGTATTTTTCTGAAAACATTCAATTTTTTTATGAATAGTGAAAAACACTGAGTTGTTGTTTAAAACCGGCTTTTTATTTAAACAATTATTTATTATTTAATTTTTTTAGGTCAAAATAGATACATAATACAAATATAAATTCAATTAAATTCATTGGATTCATTTTATATTAATTTTAGATATATAAAAAATTTATTGAACTTTTCACCGTCTTTTACCCTCCTCCTAGGAGAATTTGCAAATTCACATAAAACATAATTTTACTGCTTCTGTGAGTAGAATTTTAAAAATCCGAGAGACATGGTTAACCTCATTAATAAAAATTTGGTTCAATAAGATAAAAATAATTTTTGGTGAATAGTAACTTTTGACTTTTATTTAACGCGGTTAAAGGTAAATAGGGTAATTCAATACAAAAAGAATATTGTAATAATTCCAAATTACCTTAACACATGTTATAACCTTATTGGATGAGTAATGGCTGACCATGGTCATCCTTGGGTCGATTTAGGGACCCCATGGATCTACTTATGAATGATAATGACACTTTAGATTAATTAATTTAAAGTAAAGACAAAATTGACATAAACAAACATCTTTTAGTAATTAATTTTTCAATGGTGTTATATAATAAAACATTTTTACTATAAATAATATTTGGAAATATAAAAATATTTACTAAATCATGGTATTTTTTTATAATTTTTAGACATTAAATAATTAAATTTATTTATGACACAATGATGATGCAGTAATTACTTTATTAATGAAAGAATGAAATAAATTGTATTATAAATTTTAAAATAAATATAATTTAAAAGTTTTCTTGACATACAAGAATTATATAGGTGAATAAGACATGTTAGGGCTGATTCACTATATCTTGTTCGAAGTAATCACATTGTGATGACTTTCAAAAAAACAAAATACCAAATAGTGTCAAAATTTACATAAATTAATATTTAAAACACATACTATATTATTGGTTGATATAATATTCCTAAAAATGTATGGTTTGGACAAAGGGATTAAATAATATTATATATGTCATTAATGATCCACATGAGATTCTCTTGGAAGTTAAGAGTATGTTTATTAACCATATAGAGTAAGAATACAAGAAGACACTGTAAAAGCTAAACTATTTTACTAAGAGTTAAATCTAAATGATAAGGTTAAAATGGTAACATAATATTATCTAAAACTTGTTTGTTGAGATGATTTCGACCCATAACCCCATAAGGCTCGATATAAATTCATTTTTAACCATTATAAACCGAATATGATTTTATAATAATTTAATACTTTAATCTTTTCCTAAAGTGACCATCACCCCTCTTATAAAAGGGCACTTCTCCTTCTCTCAAAATCAGACCTCCAAATCCATTTGGATCAGCCAACCAATGCCCAAATATCCTTAAAACTATCCTAAATTCATAATAGAGGCCTTTATTTAGTCATAAAGCCAACATAATGATCCCTTTTGATCATATAAAAAGAAGAACCTGAAGGAGAGGTAATGATTTCACCACCCTTTTTCAAGTTCTCTTATTCTTCCACTTACTATTTCTTTGTTGTTTCCATTATAAAATAATAACTCCATCATATTCTATATAATTCAATGTTATTATAAATATTGAACTATTATATTCATTATTCTACCCATTTTATGAATGATAATGCCACCATGCGTGCGTACGTACGACTTACTGTCTCCACGCCGTGGTGTAATTTTTTATTCAACATTATCTTATGTGGATGGATATAATGATGAGTAATATATATATTAATAATGAAAATAACATGATAATGTCTTTTTAAAATAAATATACCATCCAATTCCATGACTTTATGGAAATCATATTGTCGCTCGTGCGTACGTACGGATTACCGTCTCCACGACGCGATGAGATTCATTTCCACGATCACCATTCAACGACGATTGTAAAAATATATATTACTAATAGGTATTTAATATATGACATAATAATGATACTATATATTTATATTTATATTTATATATATATGAACTTACATATATCTTATTCACTTAGTTCCGTTTAATACGATATGAAAATGGAAACAGTGTTTATGCGTACGTACGGACTACCGTCTCCATAAACGGTGTTTTTCATTTCATATATATGTCTATTATACATATTTATATTTGAAATATATATGATATATAAATCATGTTTTATATTCTCTAAGTATTTAAATCTTGGTCTAAGTGATACAACTATGAGTAACAAGTTAAAACACACACGATAAAGAAAGCGATTATTACCTGAAATGTTAATTTAACATGGAAATTATTATTAAATGGGTATTATAAAGTCATTAATTAATCATGTATGAGATCATAAATAATAATATTGTTCCGTTATACATTAATAACATACTACGATCTTCAAACATGAGGTTAAACGTACCATCGACTAAAGGAAAGTGCAAGGTATGGGGTTTTCATCTCACTCCTTATTCCCGTGAGATTCATGCCATATTGCCACAATTACCTTTTGTATGGTGTATTTACTGCACATAATTTTATTATTTTTGTAATAAACATTAATTTATGTGTATTTACATATTCATTGTATGATACTTCTTTCATAGGGTGTATGTTTCTTAAGTTACCAAATTGGCACGGGTTAATTTCACAATATCTTTATTATCGAAGGTTTTTCTTACGTAAGTATCTACTGGGACATATTTATTATCCATGTCCATGTTTCATAAAATAGTTTTCAAATGGATTATTTTAAGGTAATTTTTACTAAAACATCATTTTAAATGTTTTAAATATTTATTCTTCTAAAACATTGTCATTAATGTCCGTGTTTTCAAAATGGTTTTAAGGGTTTATTTAATTGGACATGAATGTTTTAAAATGTTAATTACATTAAAAAGTTTCAAATAGGTATGAGAAACATTGATTAAAAAATTTATTTAAATGTATTCCTTTCTTAATTTATTGAATTTTAAATGTTTTCATGAAAAAGGGATATTTCTCTCAAATAGTTTTACAAATCATTTCCATCTATGTCAAAATCCTTTAATGGATTTTGTACTTGTTTGAAGTTGATTTATAATGATAAAAATATTCTATGTTGTATTGATGGTTTTGTGATATTTTTTACTATGGATGTGTTATTTTTATACCATTCATGTTTTATGGGTAATGTATTGACATTTGGTATGCCTGTTTTAATAGGAATGTTTATGTTATGTTTAAACCTTTTCACATGAGGAATTCATTGGACTTAGTAAGTGACGGGTGGAGCCCGCTATAGCACCTCGATGCATCGGTAGGTCTCATGAGACAAAATAGTGTCTTGGCACAAGGCCATGACAAAATCTTATTTGTAGTCTGGGCACAAGGCCTTTACTATGTGGTTATGATAGTCTGGAATTATGCATTCTATCATTACGAAAGTGGCTATCGATATTGCATGTGATTATTCGACTAGTATAATATCCATGTGAATAAGTAAATGGAATTATTTTATTTTATCTTTTCCATATTATTATAATGTTTAAGTTTAAAAAGGCTTTGGTTTTAGTCTTATACATTGCATTAAATGTTTATGCTTATTTATGAAATTTTCCGATATATTTTTATCCTTACAGAGCATCTGAGCTCACCCCTTTATATGTTTTAATTTTCTCAGGATTCTAAGAAGTGTATTATGATTGATAATCAGGCTTAAGCTAGGGGATTAATGGCATTCTCAAAGGATCATTTATGTTGTGTTTTATTTTCTAAAGTGTAATTTTACTTCCATGTAAGTAATCTATTTTCCAAGACTGCTAAACTGATCGGTCTTTTAGGCCTTGATTCCTTCTAATAATGCCAATGTATTAAAATAATGCACCAACTCTAGTTAACAGGGGTAAGGGTGTTACAGTTGGTATCAGAGGAAGTTTATTACAAACCATGGTAACTATATTTAGATAAAATCTGATTAGAGCACATATCCATAAGATAGACATTGAGGATTAGTATAGATGTACTTCCCAGAAGTTTGGAATTGTAGATATTTTGTGAGTTTTCCAAGAAATACATCCCTGTCTGTATATGAGAAGGTAGAGGTGGCTCTAGAAAAGATGTACCTAGGGTTATAACCCGAAAGCACCGCTTTGAGCTAGAATCAAACGGGAATAGGTGCACGATAATGAGCCTTGCTACACTCTTGGTTATAACACTCCAGGGGATAATTTTGGGACAATTTACATTTTCTATCCAAACCAATTTGAAGTATTTTAATATAAGATGAGAATAAATGACCATTGTTAATCCTAAGGTGTTTCAAATTGAAAATATGGTGTCATGATATTCTCTAAATGATTTTATGACTACTGTTACTCACACAATTATTTCTGGTTTTAGTCAATGGCTAGATTGGAAGGAAGTCATAGTAACATTGAGAATGATGTACAAGGTGGGAACGATGGTGGAAATGAGAAAAACATGGAATATTGATAGGTGTAAAAGATATCTTGTTCATGCCAAATAAGTTTTCCAAAAATATGATCAACAACATATATATTAACCAACTACCGGACTCAATAAAGAAGAGAAAGGAGATGAATGATAAGAGGTCCAACAGTGGAGACCATAGA
Organism: Viscum album; assembly: GCA_963277665.1. Taxonomy (NCBI): domain Eukaryota; kingdom Viridiplantae; phylum Streptophyta; class Magnoliopsida; order Santalales; family Viscaceae; genus Viscum; species Viscum album. The sequence continues at coordinate 1,343,928,237 of OY728123.1, forward strand.
GAAAAGAATCCTCAATTTCCATCATGTAGGAAATGTGGAAGGAGACACCTAGGAAAGTGTCTGAATGGAACAAAGGAATTCTTTATGTGTGGGAAAGAAGGACATAATGTGAAAAATTGCCGTGGAAAAATGAAGAGTAATATGAAAGAAATTAAAAATGGTCCCAAGAATCAATTTAAATTCATTTGCTGTAAATGTAGGGGACCTGGCCATTACCTGAGTGAGTGCCCTATTATATAGGATATTTTCTTGGTCAAAAAATAATCTATGTAGAAATACATTGTTGGATAAATTTGTAAAAGTACTAGTGCTCCTTGTTGATGGGATTAATTTGGAATAATTTTCTCTTGTATTTATAACCCTACATTTTTTCATGTGAAAATTATATTTGAGGAAGACTTATCTTTTCTGTTGTGGATATAGTTATAAATAACTATTTGGTTTTATATGATCATTGGGATTGAGGCAATTAAAAGTAATTATATTTTGGGATGAAAATGAATGGTATGAGATAGCATTTGTGGTAAAATTATGTTATGGTTATTTTGAGGAATTCATCTCATTTTGGTAATGATATAAAATAAAGATTTCAAAAAAGGACAATACGCAGACCGTGTGACAACCCATCACGTCATACAATACTATGGGAATCGAATCCACAACCAGAGTGTGATTGGGATTTATCGCCTACCACTGGACTACGTGAAGCCCCTGGTTAGTGTGACTAATTATTTTTAGTTAAATTATTTTATTGATCAATATTAAGTTTATTTAGGCTATTATGTCTTATCAAATTAATACCCTTATTATAGTAAAATGATTTGGTGATTAAGTGATAAATGTTATTTTGGAAGACGTTCTCTTTGTAGGGAACACAATATGCCCAAGGAAAATATAATACTATGGGATTTTTTTGAGGAGTAATGGTGGATTTTTATCTTTGTTTTTATTTTGGATTTATAGTGATTTGAGTTATTTATGGAAATGAATAACCTATAATATATAATATTTTATTAGGTTAATTACTTTTAAGTATTTGAATTTAAGATTAGTCGATGTCATTTGGAGATATAATTTAACATGGAAGAGTATATAACCAAATTCTTATATGTTTTGAGTTTCAATATTAGTTTGGATTATATTGAAGGATTTTAAGGACAATTGTTTACTGAATGGGATTTATTTAACTTTGGGGTATTTTTGGTTTAATTTTAGAAAGTAAGATTAGTGTTTCTTTCTCTAAAGGAATATCCTTTTGGGGGATCATTAGATCTTGTTCTAACCATTTTGGTTTTTATTAATCTATAAAGACAAGGCAAATATATAGTTTATCCTTTGTGGATCATGTGATTCTATAGAAGTTTATTCTAGCTCTTTCGGTGTGACCAAGTCTTCTTGAATACTCGTCGTTTAAAAAAATGATTTAGTGGTATAAATTTATTAAAGAATGAAGGTATAATTAAAAATTAAGTATCTCTCTTTATGTACATATTCACTCTCATAAATGAATTCCTCATCTTTATGAAATATAACTTAAAAAAAAAATTGTCCGCCTACTTTTTCTACAGGGAAACTAATGACCGTTTGTCGCATCACAAGTTTGTTGTTTTCTTGTTGTTAAATTTATCCTGATCAGGTTTTCTACACCTCTCCATTGGAACATGAAACTTATTTTATCTTCCATATCCATGTTTTCTTACATGTAATCCTATTATGGGTTTTCTTGGGTGACCTTTTTAATTCTCTTTCTTTCGTTTAAAGTGACAGTTTTATTGACTCAATTTCTGATGTTGGTTTTCCCACAAAGGTATTTTATATTTTCATCCTTTTGTTTTCGAAGAAAAATTTCAAATTGTGAGGACACAATTTATTGATGGAGGGGAGAATGTATGTAGAGACCCTAAGCTTAACTTACATGAACATTACATTACTTTTGTGGAATACTTAGTACTTAACAAAAAATACACACACAAGGATCGTAATAGTTTAGTGTCTTTGGAAACTCGGAACGTAATCTTCTAATCGTGGTGAAAGATCTCCAATATCTTCCATAAATATCTTCCCTTTTTTTACCTAAACCTTTCATTATATCCTGGGGAAAAGAAAACATAAAATGTTGAGCTCAAATGCTCAGTAAGGGTAAACAAAAGAAATATAAATCTCATCATATACACAAGCACATAACTTTTGGAAATCTTAACCTTCAAAACGGATCATAATTTCATAACATGGGATAAATCATGGAATTGAAATGTAATCACAATAATCATAACTTAAAACTTGAAACTTTGTGGCATACACACATAATCATAGAGAATCATTTCTTGTTAGTCAAGACTCATTGCCAAGACTATCTTAGTGGACAAAGTCCCTTTCTGAACCGAGTCACCCTCGTTTCAGTCCTGTTTCACTGAACCGGTATAACCTACCATTCCAGCCATGTCTATCTCATGAGATATAAAATCTTTACCCAATGCATTGGAGGGAGATATAGGTCCCACCCATCTTATAATGAATATTTTCTTATGTGTGCCACATAATCATAAATCATACATCCTCGCATAACACATGTAACAAAAATGGGATTCTTGAAATATCATGACATCATAAAACAAACCATATAAGATAAAGGAATTCCTAAAAATAATTCCATCACAACATGATCAAATCAATGTAATAATAGGGATAAAAAATAGAACCCTTTATTATCTTAAATGGAAAATAATTTTGATAAAACACTTGAACTCCATTCTTGAGGAAAATATCCTTTCTTCATCAAATTTTTTTTTCCATTCATAACATCTCATACGGCTTGAAAATAAAAGATGTTGATTAAAAATAAACTTGAAAACTTGTAAAGGAAGCATCTTGGAAATAATGTTTTAAAAATCCATTCATCCTGTATAAGTTAAAAAAACATTCTTCGTACTTTTGTCGGAAAAGTCAAAAAGTACCTCGTACGAAAAACGACAAAAGATTCCTTTCATATCTTTAACTAAAAACTCACCGAAGGGTAAAATTGAATTTAAACAGTTGTACGTGGATGGAAATAATATTACATATTGAGGAAACATGGATGTGGATGATAAAATACACCCCAGTAAATACTAAAGTATAAACAATCTCGGATAAAAAATGAGATTGTGATATTTCCCTTACCTTAGGTCCGACTTGCTTTGTAAGTGTCTGAACCTCCTGTATAATTATTTAAATCATGTTATTGACTTATTCCAGAATCATATTCATTTTTATTACATAATATATGGTCCACTTATGACTTTATATTACCCGTTCTTTTGTAAATTCTTGTTAAAGTAGCGTTTTGGGTAAAATCGTCTCATTTGTCGTTCGTGTTTTTAACTTGTAATTTTTAATATGATTACTTGGATCATGATTACTTATATCCAGAATGTAAAACATGATTTATATATAATATATATTCAGAATATATATATATATAATATAGTTAAATGGAATGAAATACACCGTTCATGGAGACGGTAGTCCGTACGTACGCATGAACGCTGTTTTCGTTTCCTTATTGAAGTGAATGGAATTAAGTAGATGACATACATATAAATTTACATAAATCCAGTATCATTATTATGTCATATATTTAATTATTACTTATTATATATACTTTATAATCATTGATGAAAGGTTAATCATTGAGAATGAATCTCATCGCGTTGTGGACACGGTAGTCCGTACGTACGCACGAGCGATGATATCGTTCTCATGGTCGTGGAATTATTTTGAAGTGTATGTAGACTATTTCAGTATCAATATCACTTTATAATAATCATATATAGTTACTCATTACACCATTATACCCATCCTATTAAGGTGGTGGTGGAAAATAGATTACACCACGGCGTGGAGACGGTATTCCGTACGTACACACGCGTGGTGATTTCATTTTTCCGTAGGATGGATAGAAGGTGAATTAGGGTTGTTTAATATTTATAATAACATATCAGTATGTAATTAATACTGATGTCATTACTTTTTCATGAAACAACTAAAGAAGAAGAAGTTGAAGAAGAAAGAAATTGAAAAGATCGGTAATGGATATTACCTCTTCTTTGAAACGCCTCTTTGAATCCTCCACTTAGGGAACTAAGATTGGACTTTTAAGAAGACCAGGACCTCTAGTATTATTTTAGGGAAGTGGAGAAGGGATTTTGGCAGGGGTTGGCCGAGCTTGAGTGCTCAAATTGGTGTGAGGAGGAGGGGGAGGAGGTGTCCTTTTATAAGGGAGGAGAGGGGCACCTTAGGAATATCTCAAAATATTATTTTATATTAAAGTCAAAATCGGTTTATAATGGTTCCAAAGGGTATTATTTCGAAGCTAAAGTGGGTATGGGTCGAACCCCTATCAACCAATATGATTTAGACAAGTTTAGGTTATTATTTTAACCTTATCAATTATATTTAACTCTAAGTTAAATAATTTAACTTTTACCGTGTCTTTTTGTTTTCTTACACTATATGGTTAATAAACTTACTATAACATGCCAAACGAACCCCAAATTGTTTATTATTAATATATATATCCGTATCTAAGTCATTTGGCAGAACCTTAGATTTTTAGGAATAAAATTACAATTAATAATATAATATTTGATTTAAAAACTATTTTGTGTCCATTTTGACACTATTTGATATATGATTTTTGTGAAAGTCATAACAGAGTTATATGTTCTAACCAAGTTTATTAAATCAATACTAATATATCATAGTAACCTATAAAATTAGTGGAATTCAGAAAAAGTCTCAAATTACATTTATTTTGGTGTTTATAACATAAATTATGTCAATATTTCATTAATAAGATAATTACTGCATCATCATTGTGTCATAAATAAATTAAATTATTTAATGTCTAAAAATTACAAATAAAGTACCATTATATAGTAAATAGTTTTATCTTTCTAATTAATATTTATAGTCGAATTTATCCAATGTATAACACCATATTAAAAATGATTTACTTATTAAACATTGATTTTAACTATTTCAACTATTCATTAAATAAAATAATATTAAATGTCATAATCTAATCCAAGTGGACCTAAATGGTCATATTATATTCATAAGGTTATTGTTGGTCTAATTAAACGTATCCAATAGAATTAGTACATGTGTTAGGGTAATAGTAATATCATATTTACCCTTAGTTACCCTATTTACTATTAACCGCGGTAAAAAAAAGTAAAATGTTACTATTCACCAAAAAATTATTTTTATCTCATTGAACCACATTTTACTTACTGATATCAACTATGTCTATCGGATTTTCGAAATTCCATTCACAGAAGTGGTAAAATTATGTTTTATGCAAAATTCATTTTTTAACCTACCACTTAGTGGTTTCACTATTCATCAAAAATTGAAGTTTTTCAGAAAAATGCCAAAATTTCACCCTAATCTATAATTTATATTTCTAATTCAATAATGATTTATATTTTACAAAATTCCCTACATATAAGTTGCATTAATTAATTTTATAATTAATTTCCGTTGTCACAACAAATAGCCTGTTTTTAAGAGATAATAACAATCAAAAGATTGACCCTTGTTTATAACTGGTTTAAATGTGAAATTACATCCAATGACCAACATTGTATTAAATTGTAAAAATATATTCTAAATATAATCTAAAACCACTCAAATTAATAATTTATCACTATTAATTATTTCGATTAAAAAAGTTGTTTTTAATTAAAATTTAGTAATTTTTACTATTCATCAGAATATGAAAGTTATCCAAAAAGTATCAAAATTTAACCTTAGGCTAAATTCGATACTCCGAATCCATAAATGAAGTCCATTTTGAAAAATAAAATTTACAAAATTTCAAAAAGTGGTTATTACTATTCATAACGGCTAGTTTTAATAATATCTTAATAGCATATCGTTGTTTAGCGAAACTTGGTGTTGCGTACAACACACGCTATCGTGGAAGGTCACGATTGCGTGTAATTCAAGCCAGGTCAGAGATGTGTGTTGTGAAAGCTCCTTTTTGTGTAGCGTATAACACAAGACATTAATGAAATAAAAAAAATATTTTTCATAAAATCTCGGGGTGTTACATTCTACCCCCCTTAAAATGAATTTCGCCCTCGAAATTTGTCGGGGTTATATATGGTTTACTATTCAAAAGTTTCTTTAATCGAAACCCACGTCGTAAAAAGGAATACCAAAACCAATATTTAAAAACAAAAGTATGAAACGTAATGGTTACCCAAATAAACTAATCACTGGGTTTCCATATAGGTGAAAATATGGATAAGGAAGAGAAATCTAACCATCATGTTCTGATGGAGAGTGGTAGAGAACATGGATATGGAAAAGCTAGCAATCACAAATCCATAAATTTGTGACGATCTAAGTTGCCATCTGATTAATCAGATATACGAGCACTAGGACAGCATTTTTGGTTTTCAAGATCATTTCCTTAAAGTTGATGAAATTAGAATTAGAAGAAATACTTTCGTGATTTTGGTATAGTCTCACTATTTGTCGTTCTTTGGACAATTTCTACTTCATCTCTTAAAGAAATGAAGTTGAATTTGTCATTCGTGATGTGTTAGCAGATCATGTGATAGAATGATGGGTCATTCCATCTGTCTCAAAAGTTTAGAAAAGTTATCAAAAAATACATAAGTCCATCTATAGTGAGATTAATGATATATAGTTCCTAAAATGAACTTATACTTCATATATCATACTGCTTAATATAATAAAAACTAGTTTCTACTAAACAGGGACTTTCTGTAGGCCAGTGGTAGGTGATAAAGGCCAGTCGCACTTCGATTTTGGGTTCAATTCCCACAGCCTTGTCCGACGCGATGGGCTGTCGCTCGTCTAGCAGGTTGTCCTTTTTCTAAAACTATATTACTATAGCATCCCATCAATAATATCGAAAAAACTCCAATCCTTAAACAATACTAACTTATGTCCAAAAATCCTTAGTCTTATCCATAATACTTCAGTCCACTCTCATAATATAGTGAAAACGATTACCAGAGATTTAATACCATCGTTGATCCCCATATATCATAAGATATGTCTTGTTGGTCACATTCTAAACATTCAAAGGCCTTAATCATGTATTCTCTTGAATACCCATTGAACCTTATTGAAAACATGAATGCAGTTAAACGTTAACACTTTCCACATACCAAAATCCTTAAAATTCTATATACTCAAACCATGATATCACTTAGTCCTTATATCAATCATGAGCTCATGAATACCGTTAAACATTTAATTTTCTCCTTATCCCTTCATTATGCACATATCATCTAAATTCCAAAAATATCTGAATAACCTTTCATGGATATTGGTACCATTAATCATACACTTTCATAACTCAAGGAAATACAACAGTGTAACAATCCTTATATGTCTCTTTATTCCATATTACCATGAGATTTCTTATACAATATTACACATGATAAACATGTAATCATTCCACTACATTCTTAAACCATTGACCGAGCTTCAACAATTATTTCATATCACATATCATTTGTAGTCACTTCATCATCATCAAAATAAATAATTCCCATACGACCATACTGATTCTCTACATGAGACTTTCCCTTAGGGCATTGGTTTGCATAATGCCCGTACATTCCACATTTAAAACATTTATCCATTGTTGATGTCGTAGCAATACCATTATCCTCATCCATGGTGTTAACTGAACCTTTTCCTTTGCACTTACTTGCTTTGTGTCCTTCTTTTCCACACCCAAAGCATCTTCCAGTTCCTTTGAAACATTCTCCTTGATTCCTCTTCCCACATGATTTACATAGGGGAAATTGAACTTTCTTTCCTCTATGATCATCATGAAACTCCATCTTTCTCTTATTAGTCGAGTCAAGAAACTTACCAAATTTTACTTTATTGATCATATTATGAGATTGCTGATTCGGAATAATAATGATTTTTGGACTTCCAAATCCCATTTCATTATGAAGAATATCATTCCATTGTCCATAATATTCTCCATTATCGTGAATCATCTTGTTTCCAGCCATTTTCTAAAACCCAAAAAGAATAGTGTGAGAGGCAAAAATCATGCTAGGGGAAAACAACATAATAAAGGGGGAGTACCTTCAATATCTAACATCTTAGGTTTAATACTATGATCGTTAGAGTAATTCTAGTACTATAACCTATACATATACTTAACCTTAGGGACATCCGTTGACATACCTTAGAAATATCTCTAGGGATCTCACTAACGTTTTCGCATCCTAGTTTCCAAAGGTTGACTAAACCTTTCCTCTGATACCAACTGTAGAGACCCTAAGCTTAACGTACATGAACATTACATTACTTTTGCGGAATACTTTGTTCATAACAAAAAATACACACACATAGATCGTAATAGTTTAGTTTCTTTCGAAACTCGGAACGTAATCTTCTAATCATGGTGAAAGATCTCCAATATCTCCCATAAAGATCTTCCCTTTTTTTACCTAAAACCATTCTTTATATCCTGGGGAAAAGAAAACATAAAAGGGTGAGCTCAAATGCTCAGTAAGGGTAAACAAAAGAAATATAAATCTCATCGTATACACAAGCACATAACTTTTGGAAATCTTAACCTGCAAAAGGGATCATAATTTCATAACATGGGATAAATCATGGCAGTGAAATGTAATCACAATAATCATAACTAAAAACATGAAACTTTGTGGCATACACACATAATCATAGAGAATCATTTCTTGTTAGTCAAGACTCATTTCCAAGACTATCTTAGTGGACAAAGTCCCTTTCTGAACCGAGTCACCCGCGTTTCAGTCCTGTTTCACTGAACCGGTATAACCTACCATTCCAGCCATGTCTATCTCATGAGATATAAAATCTTTACCCAATGCATTGGATGGAGATATATGTCCCACCCATCTTATAATGAATCCTCTCTTATGTGTGCCACATAATCATAAATCATACATCATCGCATAACACATGTAACAAAAATGGGATTCTTGAAACATCATGACATCATAAAACAAACCATATAAGATAAAGGAATTCATAAAAATAATTCCATCACAACATGATCAAATCAATGTAATAATAGGGATAAAAACAGAACCCTTTATTATCTTAGATGGAAAATAATTTTGATAAAACACTTGAACTCCATTCTTGAGGAAAATATCCTTTCTTCATCAAAAACATTTTTCCTTTCATAACATGTCATACGGCTTGAAAATAAAAGAAGTTGATTAAAAATAAACTTGAAAACTTGTAAAGGAAGCTTTTTGGAAATAATGTTTTAAAAATCCATTCATCCTGTATATGTTAAAAAAACATTCTTCGTACTTTTGTCGGAAAAGTCAAAAAGTACCTCGTACGAAAAATGACAAAAGATTCCTTTCATATCTTTTACTAAAAACTCACCGAAGGGTAAAATTGAATTTAAACAGTTGTACGTGGATGGAAATAATATTACATATTGAGGAAACATGGATGTGGATGATAAAATACACCCCAGTAAATACTAAAGTATAAACAATCTCGGATAAAAAATGATATTGTGATATTTCCCTTACCTTAGGTCCGACTTGCTTTGTAAGTGTCCGAACCTCCTGTATAATGATTTAAATCATGTTATTGAATTATTCCAGAATCATATTCATTTTTATTACATCATATATGGTCCACTTATGACTTTATATTACCCGTTCTTTTGTAAATTCATGTTAAAGTAGCGTTTTGGGTAAAATCGTCTCATTTGTCGTTCGTGTTTTTAACTTGTAATTATTAATATGATTACTTGGATCATGATTACTTATATCCAGAATGTAAAACATGATTTATATATAATATATATTCAGAATATATATATATATAATATATACATAAATGGAATGAAATACACTGTTCATGGAGACGGTAGTCCATACGTACGCATGAATGCTGTTTTCGTTTCCTTATTGAAGTGAATGGAATTATGTAGATGATATAAATATAAATTTACATAAATCCAGTATCATTATTATGTCATATATTTCATTATTACTTATTATATATACTTTATAATCATTGATGAATGGTTAATCATTGAGAATGAATCTCATCGCGTCGTGGAGACGGTAGTCCGTACGTACGCACGAGCGATGATATCGTTCCCATGGTCGTGGAATTGTGTTGAAGTGTATGTAGACTATTTCAGTATCAATATCACTTTATAATAATCATATATATTTACTCATTACACCATTATACCCATCCTATTAAGGTGGTGGTGGAAAATAGATTACACCACGGCGTGGAGACGGTATTCCGTACGTACGCACGCGTGGTGATTTCATTTTTCCGTAGGATGGATAGAAGGTGAATTAGGGTTGTTTCATATTTATAATAACATATCAGTATTTAAGTAATACTGATGTTATTACTTTGTCATGAAAGAACTAAAGAAGAAGAAGTTGAAGAAGAAAGAAATTGAAAAGATCGGTAATGGATATTACCTCTTCTTTGAAACGCCTCTTTGAATCCTCCACTTAGGGAACTAAGATTGGTCTTTGAAGAAGACCAGGACCTCTAGGATTATTTTAGGGAAGTGGAGAAGTTATTTTGGCAGGGTTTGGACGAGTTTGAGCGCTCAAATTGGTGTGAGGAGGAGGGGGAGGAGGTGTCCTTTTATAAGGGAGGAGAGGGGCACCTTAGGAATATCTTAAAATATTATTTTCTATTAAAGTCAAAATCGGTTTATAATGGTTCCAAAGGGTCTTATTTCGAAGCTAAAGTGGGTATGGGTCGAAATCCTATCAACCAATAGGATTTAGAAAAGTTTAGGTTATTATTTTAACCTTATCAATTAGATTTAACTCTAAGTTAAATAATTTAACTTTTACCATGTCTTTTTGTTTTCTTACACTATATGGTTAATAAACTTAATATAACATGCCAAAAGAACCCCAAATTGTTTATTATTAATATATATATCCTTATCTAAGTCATTTGGCCGAACCTTAGATTTTTAGGAATAAAATAACAATTAATAATATAATATTTGTTTAAAAACCATTTTGTGTCAATTTTGACACTATTTGATATATGATTTTTGTGAAAGTCGTAACAGAGTTATATGTTCGAACCAAGTTGATTAATTCAATAATAATATATCATAGTAACCTAGAAAATTAGTGGAATTCATAAAAAGTCTCAAATTACATTTATTTTGGTGTTTATAAAATCAATTATGTCAATATTTCATTAATAAGAGAATTACTGCATCATCATTGTGTCATAAATAAATTAAATTATTTAATGTCTAAAAATTACAAATAAATTACCATTATATAGTAAATCTTTTTATCTTTCTAATGAATATTTATAGTCGAATGTATCTTATGTATAACCCCATATTAAAAATGATTTACTTATTAAACTTTGATTTTAACTATTTCAACTATTCATTAAATAAAATAATATTAAATGACATAATCTAATCCATGTGGACCTAAATGGTCATATTATATTCATAAGGTTATTTTTGGTCGAATTACACTTATCCAATAGAATTAGGACATGTGTTAGGGTAATAGTAATATCATATTTACCCTTAGTTACCCTATTTACTATTAACCGCGGTAAAAAAAGTAAAAAGTTACTATTCACCAAAAAATTATTTTTATCCCATTGAACCACATTTTACTTACTGATATCAACCGTGTCTATCGGATTTTCGATATTCCATTCACAGAAGCGGTAAAATTATGTTTTATGCAAAATTCAGTTTTTAACCTACCACTTAGTGGTTTCACTATTCATCAAAAATTGAAGTTTTTCAGAAAAATGCCAAAATTTCACCCTAAGCTATAATTGATATTCTGAATTCAAAAATGATTTCTATTTTACAAAATTCCCTACATATAAGTTGCATTAATTAATTTTATAATTAATTTCCGTTGTCACAACAAATAGCGTGTTTTTAAGAGATAATAACTATCAAAAGATTGACACTTGTTTATAACTGGTTTAAATGTGAAATTACATCCAATGACCAACATTGTATTAAATTGTAAAAATATATTCTAAATATACTTTAAAACCACTAAAATTAATAATTTATCACTATTAATTATTTCGATTAAAAAAAATTTTTTAATTAAAATTTAGTAATTTTCACTATTCATCAGAATATGAAAGTTATCCGAAAAGTACCAAAATATCACCTTAGGCTAAATTCGATACTCCGAATCCATAAATGAAGTCCATTTTGAAGAATAAAATTTACAAAATTTCAAAAAGTGGTTATTACTATTCATAACGGCTAGTTTTAATAATATCTTAATAGCATATCGTTGTTTAGCGAAACTTGGTGTTGTGTACAACACACGCTATCGTGGAAGGTCACGATTGCGTGTAATTCAAGCCAGGTCAGAGATGTGTGTTGTGAAAGCTCCTTTTGGTGTAGCGTATAACACAAGACATTAATGAAATTAAAAAAAATATTTTTCATAAAATCTCGGGGTGTTACAATGTAACATCCCAATATTTCATTTTATGTTATTTCTTCAAATTAATTCAATAACTTGCACTACACACAACACAGAGTTCAAGCGCACCCAGACTTACCAAACTAGTTGTTCAAAAGCGGTTATGAATAGTATTAACTTAATTTTTAACTTTATAAAATCCTTATAATTTTATAATCCATATTATGTGTTTCTTAGACATAATATCAGAACAAATACCCTTTTTCAGATAAAAGAAGTATTTTTTAAAAAATGAAATTTCACCACCTTTTAATGGTGAACCATTTTTAAATCCAATATTTGAAACTTTTATATATTCAATTTGACAAAATATTCTTCTTCATTAGAATAGATACATAATAATTTAGTTTCAATAAATTTTTGGTGTCTTTATGATAACTTTCATATTTGGGTAAATAGTGAAAAATACTATATTTTAACTGAAAAAAACTTTCTTAATCAAAATAATTTATAGAGTTAAATTATAAATTTAAATGGTTTTTACGTATAAATAGATTATATTTTTTACCATTTAATCCAATTCTTGTCATTATATGTAATTTTACATTGAAATTGGACATAAATAAGTGTCAATCATTCGATAGTTATTATTTCTTAAAAATATGCCTTTTAGTTTGGACAACATGAATTAATTTTAAACTAATTAATGATACATATATGTTCTTAATTTGTTAAAATAGACATCATTTTTGAATTTGGAATATAGAAAGTATCCTAGGGTGAAGTTTTGGTATTTTTCTGAAAACATTCAATTTTTTATGAATATTGAAAAACACTGGGTTATTGTTTAAAACCAGATTTCTATTTAAATAATTATTTATTTTATTTAAATTTATTTTAGATAAAAATAGATACATAATACCTATATAAATTTAATTTAATTTATTGGATTCATTTTATAATAATTTTAGATATATAAAAAATTTATTGAACATTTCACCGTCTTTTACCCACCTCCTAGGAGAATTTGCAAATTCATATAAAACATAATTTGACCGCTTCTGTGAGTATAATTTCAAAAATATGAGAGAAACGGTTAACCTCAGTAAGTAAAATTTGGTTCAATAAGATGAAAATATTTTTTTTTTGAATAGTAACTTTTGACTTTTATTTACCGCGGTTAAAGGTAAATAGGGTAATTCAAGGTAAAAAGAATATTGTAATAATTCAAAATTACCTTAAAAAATATTCTAAACATTATTGGAAGAGTAATGGACGAACATTTTAATCCTTGGGTCGATTTTGGGACCCCATGGAGCCACTTATGAATGATAATGACACTTTAGATTAATTAATTTAAAGTAATGAAAAAATTGACAAAAACAAAAATCTTTTAGTAATTAATTTTTATATGGTGTTATGTAAGTAATATTTTTGACAATAAATATTCTTTGGAAATATAAAAATATTTCCTACATCATTGTATTATTATATAATTTTTAAACAAAAATAATTAAATTTATTTCAGACACAATGATGATGCAATAATTACTTTATTAATTAAAGGATCAAATAAATGGTATTATAAATATTAAAATAAATATAATTTCAAAGTTTTCATGACATCCACGATTTTTTTTGGTGAATATGACATTTTAGAATTGATTCAATATATCGTTTTCGAAGTAATCCAGTTTTAATGACTTTCACAAAAACAAAATACCAAAGAGTGTCAAAATTGACATAAATTAATATTTAAAACAAATACTATATTATTGGTTGATATGATATTATTAAAAATGTAAGGTTCGGACAATGGGATTAAATAATATTATATATGTCATTAATGAGCCACTTTAGGTTCTATTGGAAGTTAAGAGTATGTTTGTTAACCATATAGAGCTAGAATACAAGAAGACACGGTAAAAGTTAAACTATTTAACTAAGAGTTAAATATAAAAGATAAGGTTAAAATAGTAACCTAAACTTGTCTAAAACCTATTGTTTGAGATCATTTTGACCCATAACCACCTAATTCACGAAATAAATTCATTTATAACAATTATAAACTGAATATGAATGTGTAATAAATTAATACTTTAATTTTTTCCTAAAGTGACCATCACCCCTCTTATAAAAGGGAACTTCAACTTCTCTCAAAATCACACCTCCAAATCCATTTGGATGGGCCAACCCCTGCTCAAATATTCTCCCAACCTTCCTAACTTCATCCTAGAGGCCTTACGTTTGTCAAAAATCCATCTTACGGATCCCTTTTGGTCATATCAAAAAGAATAACCCGGAGAAGAAGTAATGATTTCCCCACCCTCTTTCAAGTTCTCTTATTCTTCCACTTACTCTTTCTTTGTTGTTTCCATTATAAAATAATAAATCCAGTATCTTCTATATATTTTGATGTTATTATAAATATGGAACAACTATATTCATTATTCTACCAATCTTATGAATGATAATGTCAACATGCGTGCGTATGTACGGCTTACCGTCTCCACACGGGGGTGTAATTTGTTATTTAACTCTATATTATTTTGGTGGATATGATGATGAGTAATATGTATATAAATAATGAAAATAACAATCTAATATATCTGTTAAATTAATATACCATCCAATTCCACACCTTTAAGGAAATGATATTGTCGCTCGTGCGTATGTACGGATTACCGTCTCCACGATGCGATGAGATTCATTTCCACAATCACCATTCATCGACGATTATAAAAATATATATTTCTAATAAGTATGTAATATATGAAATAATAATTCTACTAGATATATATATATATATATGTACTTAAAGATATCTTACTCACTTAGTTTTTTTCAATACGATATGAAAACAGAAACACCGTTTATGCATACGTACGGACTACCGTCTCCATAATAGATGTTTTTCATTTCATATATATGTATATTCTACATATTTTTATTCTAAATATATATGATATTTAATTCATGTTTTATATTCTGTAAGTATTTAAATCTATGTGTAAGTGAAACATTCAAGAGTAACAAGTTAAAACACGCACGATAAAGAATGCGATTATTACCCGAAATGTTTATTTAACATGGAAATTATCATTAAATATTAATGAATCATGTATGATATAATAAATACTAATATGGTTCTGGTATACTCTAATATCATACTACTATCTTCATAATGGAGGTTAAACATACCCTCGACTAAAGAAAAGTGCAAGGTAAGGGGTTTTTATCTCACTCCTTATTCCTGTGAGATTCATGCCATATTTCCACTATTACTTTTTGTGTGGTGTATGTACTGCCCATAATTGTATTCATTTTGTAATAAACATTAATTTATGTGTATTTACATATTCATTGATTGATAATTATTTCATAGGGTGTATGTTGCGTAAGTTACCAAATTGTTAAGGGTTAATTTCACAATATCTTTATTATCCGAGGATGTTTTTACGTAAGTATCTACTGGGAAATATTTATTATCCATGTACAAGATTCATAAAATAGTTTT
Source organism: Viscum album (assembly GCA_963277665.1). Taxonomy (NCBI): domain Eukaryota; kingdom Viridiplantae; phylum Streptophyta; class Magnoliopsida; order Santalales; family Viscaceae; genus Viscum; species Viscum album. The sequence goes on from OY728123.1 coordinate 1,343,944,230, forward strand.
TAAAGGTATTTTTTAAGGTACTTTTTACTAAAACATCATTTTAAATATTTTAATGATTTATTCTTAGAAACCATTCTCATTAATGTCCATTTTTTCAAAATGGTTTTATGGATTTATTTAAATAGACATGAATGTTTTAAAATGTTAATTACATTCAAAAGATTCAAAGTGGTATGGGACACTTTGATTCAAAAATTTATTTAAATTTATTCCTTTCTAAATTGTGTGACTTTTAAATTTTTTCATGAAAAATGGATATTTCTCTCAAAGAGATTTAAAAATCATTTTTATCTATGTCAAAATCCATTAATGGATTTTAAACTTGTTTGAAGTTGATTTATTATGATACAAATCTTATGTATTGTATTGAAGGTTTTGTGATATGTTTGACTATGGATGTGATATTTTTATACAATTCATGGTTTATGGGTAATGTATTGATATTTCGTATGCCAGTTTTAATACGAATGTTTAAGTTATGTTTAAACCTTTTAATATGAGGAATGCATTAGATTTAGTAAGTGACGGGTGGAGCCCTCTATAGCTCCTCGATGCATCGGTATGTCTCATGAGACAAACTAGTTTCTTGGAACAAGGCCTTGACAAAATATTATTTTTAGTCTTGGAACAAGCCCTTGACTATGTGGTTATGATAGTCTGGCATTATGCATTCCATCATTAAGAATGTGGCTATTGATATTACATTTGATTATTCGACTAGTAGAATATCAATGTGAATAAGTAAATAGAATTAGTTTATTGTATATTTTCCACCTTATTCTGAAGTTCAAGTTTAAAAAGGCTTTTGTTTTAGTCTTATACATTTCCTTAAATGTTTTTGCTTATTTATGAAAGTTTCTGCAATATTGTTATCCTTACTGAGCATCTGATCTCAGCCCTTTCTAAATTTTAATTTTCTCAGGATTCCAAGAAGTGTATTATTATTGATAAGTAGGGTTAATCTAGGGGATTAATAGCTTCTCAAAGGATCATTTATGTTGTGTTTTATTTCTAAAGTGTAATGTAACATCCATGTATGTAATCTATTTTCCAAGACTGCTAAAATGATCGGTCTTTCAAGACTTGATTCCTTGTAATCATGCCAATGTATTAAAATAATGCACCAACTCTGGGTAACTGGGTTCGGGGCATTACAATTATTAAGTGTGCCACAAAGATCATATAACAATGATTCATTCAACATAATAATATATTAAAAAATAAAAAAAAATTAATAAAAAAATTTATGTCCCGAATAAATAATAAAATGTTCCTAAATAGGAATACCATTGATAGAAAAATGGGTACGGTATTCACTAAACAATTAATTTTTCTCGGACAATTGCAATGCCATTTCGGAAGCAAAACAACATCATATAGAAATTCATAAAATTGGTTGATGAGAGAAAAAGGGATATATCATAATTCATACACGAAATTGATAGTAATAAGGACATGGAAATACATTTCCCATCATAATTAATTAGAAATATAAGTTGTAATATAATAAAGAATCTTTAAGGAAGAGGATAGAGGAAAGAACCCTTACTTGAATGTGTGACACAAAAGTCTTGGAATAGGCTTCATTAATACTTGGGTATCCTTGGGAGGACTCTAGAGAGTATAGGTAAGCGTTGTCTCATTCTATATGGAATTTTCGTCAAGTGAAATGGGAGATTGGGTGGGTTTATATATGAATGTAGGGGGGTTTCTTTATTATTTAGGCTTTGGACTGTATATAATAAAATATTCAAAAACACAAACGATCCAATGGTCTATCCCATGGTGTCTTCCAAAAGGAAGTGTTATAAATTATTTTATAATAAAAAGAGCCAAAATTATTAAAATATTAAACTTTGTGCATTGGAGGTGAGTCACACTCTTAAATAGATGATTGTTAAATCTTAAGATATATTATAAGTCATGGAAGATTCATAATTTCTTCATAAAATGAATCAAATAAAACTAAAATAAAATTATTTTAAAGGTAGAAAATTCATTTCGTCTTGTATCCCATTAACATTACTTATTGAATTGCTTTTGGGTAATTGTGATATCATAAAACACAATGTATATTTATATAGTATTTAATTTTTATATGAAAATTAGATTATCTCAAAAAAAATTGAAATATTAAACATTGGATAATTTTTATGTTCTTATTAAAAAAAATATTCCTTTTATCAAAATAATTTTTTATTTATGTGAATTTTCACTTTTAAAATAAAAAACAACATTTATTAAAAATGAGGGGTTTTTTGATAATAAGTATTTTCAAATCCTATTAAAAATTACATTTGACTTGATAAAAATTATGTGATAATTTATATTTAATATATTTTATTTAATAATTATATTTTAAAAAAATATTTGTTATTTCAAAAATTCATTATTTCATAAGAATAGATTTATTAATTGAATTGGAATGTTAACCAAAAATAATATTGGTGCTTTAAAAATAATTTAAAAAGTAAAAATAATAGTATTAAAATATATTCACTATTTAACAAAAAATAATTTAAATATTACTATTTCTATGGTTTTGATACTAATACCATTAATACACGAATATACTTCATAAGAGTAAGGTTCATGACGGTGACACTTTTTAGGGATTTTTGGTGAACATAGTTTGGGTCTTGATCACAATGATCTTGAACTTATCACATAAACAGTTTAACAAACGAATAATTTAATGGATATCAGCTTGGGGTTGGTCTATGTAAAACCCTAGAAATACTATCTCCCTCAAAAACTCCAATAAATGGAATACCTAGGGTACGTTATTACTTGTTGAGGACATCGATTCTTTTTTGTGTCAATTAGATTTGTTAAAACCCTATATTTATACAAATCATGTGAAAAATTTTCAATGGCTATATTATCAAGGATAAATATAATTAACAGGAATTAAAATAAAATTGGATATAATAAAACAAAATAATTTCATGTGAATTATACAACCAAATTATATAATGATACAATTAATTAAATAAAAAGGTGAATTTTATTTATAATAGTTCCGGTTGTTACAATATTGGTGTTATAACTATACAAAATGTTTTAATTGATATGAATTGTTAGAATATTTCTATACCTATAATTAAGTCCACAATTTTTTAGGAATTATATTCACAAACTACTACATGGTTTATTCGTATCTACTTTAAAATAAATTTTTAAATGATGATTGATATTTCTTCTGAAGAGTTTATTATTTCTATATGATATTAAAATGAATTAAAAGTATCTATAATGGACCAAATATATTTATTAACAATATTTTTCATATATACAAGGGGTATGATGATCAGAAAAATAATCCTCAGGAAACATAGAATCCTTTCATTTCCAAATTAATAGAAGAGAGTTTTAATGTAAATTATAATTTATTAAAGGTTATTTTACATGAAAATTCTAGTCAAGTGAGTTTCATATATGATAATTTATAAAAATATAAAAATGGTTTTGAAAATATGAAATATTTATCAATTTCATTATTCCCTTACCACAAATCATAGATGGGATATTGTTCACCTGAAAATCGCATGTGTGTTCATAGAATTTGTTTTAAAATAGTTCGTAAAGAAATGGTGAATAGATGTTGTAAATTTGATTGATAAATTTGACCCCCACTAAATCCAACCAGCGTTATGTGTCTTGGAAAGAAGATTATGTTAATAAGAATATATAAATGTTTTATAAAATCACCTAGAAATTATTATTTGACTATATAAGTATTCTTGTAGTAGAGTTTTTACTAATACATTATTTAATTAATAAAAACACCCACTTTTCCTTTGTTAACAAGGATCATACTCAAGATTAGTTATTTAATGAATATTAAATAAATATTAGTTTTTTTATTGTTTAGTGTATTATTGATATGTTTAAGGGGAGATTTAATATCCTCTCTATATGACTACTTTATTAAATCATAAAAAATATTTCCTATAATTGAGGGTTAAAAAATTTTTATTTAAATATTGTGAATCATATTTAAACATTGTTCCAAAAGATATTATACTCCTTTAAATTATGGAATGAAAATAATCGATGAGCCAACCACAATAAAAATAACTCAATTGGATTAAAAAAACTATTTTTAGGTATCATTTTTCATCTCACAATGCCGAAATACAAGTGATATATTTTAAATATTTTTTTTTATATTTTTATAATAAAAAATGTGTTTTTTTCAATGTATTTAAAATATTTTAGGGTGAAACTATCTTGGACTAAAATATACTTTCACTCACATATTGAGTTATAGATAGTGTTGTGGTCTATAATATTTATGGTAATAAAATTCATAATACATCATTATCTATAGGTTATGTGATAGCTGGGATTTATGTATCTCATTAGGTAAATTATATATTTTTATTGATGATATTGATGTTTGGATATCCAAAAATGTTTTGGGAACAATAATTTCCTGACTGGTCACTGTAATTAATACTCAAGATATGCAAGGGGAATGATAATTAAATTATATTTTCTACCTAATAAATTTTATGATAAATAGAGAATTTTCAAATGATGGTATATAATTGTATAAATACACATATACAACAATATCAAATAAGTAAATGAGATAATTTTTTGTATCAAAAATGTAGTCCACATAACATAAATCTTCTCCACCACTAAACCATATATTGATGATGACATTAAAGGCTATTAAAAATCATATTTCAAGGAATATAATTTTATTAAATTTTATTTTGGAGTAAACATACATGATGAAGAGTTTGGTGAATTTATTTTATTTCTAAGTTTAAATGAAATTCCATTTCATGATAGGTTTAGAGTATCCATTATTAAAATATATATGAGGTATGATGAATGTTCTTCTACTTCTAACTATTTATGTACAATTTATAATAAAATATTTATTACATATGTCTGATTAATTATTTTTATATTATAAATTTATAGTCAATGTATAATGAGAGAAAATTTTCATTTTTTTATATCCCTATATTCACCCATGAGAATTAATACCGATATATGAATATTAAATAATAATTAGAGAATTATGAATTTTATGATTGTTTAACGAAAATACAGTAAAAAATATGTTATTTTTAATATATACACTTTAAAGAAAAAATACGTACATAGGTTATTATTATGATAACTTTTAATTAATATTATAGTTTAGTCAGTGTGGTTGCAATTGTTTTCTATAATTCATTGGATAATATTTCTGATAAATCCAATTAGTTAAATCATATATTTTTAGATCCAATTCTTGGATATTAACACAATCAGATGCTTATGATGTGATTTTTTATTATAAAACATTTCATTTTAAAAATATTATATTCTTTAACTTATGTTATTTATAATATGAATTAGAATTTGTGTTTTATTTATTAGTGTATTGTAAATGTATCAACCATTAATGGTTTTATGGAAAATTATCAACAAAATGTTTTATAAAGAGATCGTGAATAGATTTTTTTTTGTTTTCATTAAGTGGAATTGTTGTTGTGTTTATAATCTATCAACATATTTTAGGTTTGTCTAGGATTAATGATGGAATGGATGTGATTTTTATTATAATATATATATATAAGCGGCATCCCATTGTCAATGGGGAAAGGGAAAAGTTATTGATTCTTAAAATCATAGATTTATAGATTAATATAGTATCCATATATGTTATGACTGCTAAAATTTTATTCAAGATCATAAAAATTATTAATAAAGGTAGTGATTAATAAAATGGTTTTAATATTATTTTGGGAATCTAGAAATAGTGAGTGATTAGAGAACAATAAAGATGCTAGAAGAGGAGTAGAAGATCTATATGTTGAAGACATAACCTTTTAATGTGTCTTGAAATTAATTTGAGTTGATTAAGAAATATTGGATATATAATAGAGAATATTATATTTTAATTAGGTGAAATACAAAATAATAGTGAATTCTAAATTCAAATAATGGGATGCACCATATAAATATATTCCAAAATAGTGCACCATGTAAAAGGATTCAGTACCATTACTAAAAAATATTGTAAGAGTCAGGATCTATGTATGGGGATTAAAATATAGGGAATGGTGTAAGGATAAACATTTAAAGGGATACATGGATGAGACATTGTGTAAGGATATTCTTGTAAATATCGTTGATGTAAGTGGATCGAGGTGAGTATTTGATTGATCTAATAGTATTCATGTATGAGGAATAAATAATATAATATAATATTGTATTGAGATAGATAGTGTATATAATACATGAATAATCTCTGATATGTTACTTAAAATGATATCCTAAGAACATATGAAAGGTTAATCATGAAATATATTAGTGGCTTCATAATATAGATATATCTCATAAGATATGAATATCTCACATGAAAGGATGATCTCATAAGAATAAAACTATGTATTAAATAAATAAACAAAATATATCTACATATTAATTGACATTCATACAATATTGAACTCATATGATATCTAATTTCATAACATGATATATTCAACATATAAATTACCATTTCATAAGATATAAAAACCATAATATAAAACATATTTTTTGGAAAAACATGTAAAAATTCCATAAGAACAATATATTGGAATTATAGGGAAATTTGTTAATAAAAAACTATGGATTAAATAAGTTTCCTTTAGGAAATTCATGTGATATATGATTCATGGTTTTTACCATCATGATCATTTTTGGTTAAAAGTTATTAAATCAAATTTTTCAGTAAAAAAATATTAGTGGTACTATGAAATATCAGGTAATATTCACCATAAGCAACAGTGCCATGTCAAAATTCATGGATCCATGCATATGTGGAAGAATATTTTTGAATAACTAAATTATAGATTTGGTAGAGAAATTTAATTCATGATATTTCATTTATAAAATGAGAATTAAAAAACTAAATTTTAAGGGGTTTTAAGAAAATAAACTTGAATTTATTTGAATAGATATTTTGAAAGAAAATTAAATTTATAAATAATCAAAAAGTTTGAATTAATAGATTCTAATAACCATTTATGAAGATATTTTTCAATGTTTAAAAATTAAAATAATATTCAAATAATTTTCTATGAATATTAATGTTTTTTGGATAGATATAAAATAAAATATAGCTTGTAAATTATGTTATTTTTGAAACTCCTAAAATATATATTTTGTGTCAATGAAGAAGAAACCCCAAAATGTCTATGAAGATTTTATAAACTAAAAATTATGGGAATGAAACCAAAAAACATAGTGTTTTTATGAATCAAGTAATTATTATGTGAAAATAATAAATGAAACATTAGATATGTAGTGAGTAAGGTTATGTGATCCATATGATAAAAAATAATTTGGTACATATTAAATTATATAAGTATAATGAATACACACAAACTATATGAGAAGAAATTTAATATTGAAAAACTATTCAATTAACACTTTTGTGGGATCATTGAATACTTTTTATGCACAGTATAACCATCCTATTAGGAGATGAACATATTCTTTTCCAAATATAAATTTAACTTGTGGGAGGAAATATAAAGAACTCCTTAGGAGGTAGTTTTTATGATCATTGGAGATGATGAATTTATGGAGATAATTTGATATGAATTTTAAGATGTCGTTCTTACTTATGCTCTTATTAATATATTGTGGAGAAACCAAATTTTGGAACTCAAACCAATCCTAGAAATGGGAATATTTTTAATTTTAATCCTTTTAAAGCCTTTTAACATTCTGGAACATCAGGGTTCGTTAAATAATAAATATAAGTAATCATAGTTGTTTGGAGGGAGTTTGAGAGTAAAATAGTTGGGTTGGAGAAAAAATTATAGATCCAAAAATAATTCAATTCCTAAATAATGTGAAAAAATTATAAGTTGATCAGAGAAAATTTAATGAAATTCAAGGTTTTTATTTTTCACATAATGAAGGATGAATTCCTTGTTTGAATTATTTCAAGAATTATAACATCCATGTGCCTTTATTTTTTTGGATATTAATATCAAATAACTCATTATGTGAAATACTTTATCTTTCCATAAACGATTTTATCTTCTCGAGTATATAAATTACTGGACCCTATTGATTGACATAATTCTTATTTTTTTCTCTTGGTTCTTATATGAACTCTAATAGAATTTGGGAGGTCACCCAGACCCTCTTACATGGGTTTGATCCTTTTCATGGATTGGTTGTTATTTAATAATATATTGTTGTTTCTCCTACCTTATTCAATGTTTCTTCAAATTTCTTACCTAGAAATTATTGTAAGTGTTGTTGGTTCTTGTTGAGGTGTTCTTGTATGGTATTTTTGTTATATATTCATTTTTATTATGTTTTTAGAGTGTCACTTTCTAGGATTTTTTCTTATTATCATCATATTCTATAAAACCTAACATCAATTATGAAATTCTAGTTTATATAGGGTTTTTATAATCTAATCATTCAACTTCTAGGATGACATGATTTAATAAACCAATTATTATTCATTCCATGCTTAAAAATGTACTCTCATTTAATATTATTTGGTTTGTCTATCCTTGATTAATGGGATGTGTAAAGGAAACTTTATCTATGTTTATGTATAGGATGAAAGGGTATAAGAAGAAATTGAATGTTTTCCTATATTGTTTGAATTTATTGATTTGAGTTTTAACTTATTATATCTAATGTTATTTCTATATTTATATAGAAAAAATCACCTTCCCTAAATTGTGTAACCACTAAAATATGTTATCAAACCATTTTAATGAAACTAAAATTCATTATGTGGTTTCTAAAGCTTGGGAAAACAAATTAAATGGCTTAATAAATTTTATGATGTTTTTTGAAATGGTAAATAATGTTATATGATTAAAATGGATGATGTGAATTATTAATCATTTATAATTCTTTATTAATCTGCCTTGATTGTGCTTATGATAATATTTTGTCATGAAATTTGTTTCTTGATATTTCTTTATATTGTTTATGTATAATTTTATGGTTTGAGAATTTTTGTATTTAATTAAATTATAGGTTTATAAATTTTTAAAATTTTGACTATGTAAATATGGGTGAAATAATTATGGTCGGTGAGGAATGAATAGATTTGATAGCTTGGGGTTGAATAATTGGGTTGTAATGGGATAATTAATTGAATAACAGATAAAAAAATTAATTATAAATGGTAAAGTGGTGAAGTTTTGTTGATATGGCTTATGATGTGAAATTTGTTAATTGTGCAGAATCATTCATGTCATACAATTATGGTTTATGAGTTGTGTGGATGGGTTTGTTATTTATAATTATAGATAGAGAGATTATATCAAAGGAGAAGTTAATGATACTTATTTACTACATGTTTTAATTACCCTATCAATATATATTTTTATGGTATGAATTTCCAAATACAGTTGGTTCCTCAAGGTGTGATACATGGTTAGTGATGGGAGATAAAATGTCCAGTTGGTGTTGTGAGATATGATATTTTATTGGATTCATCATTGTATATTACATTTTGATAGATATTTTTTGTGTTATACAAGTATTTGTTTTTTGTTTATGATATGTTGTGGTTCCATTCTCACTTCGAGATCGGTTTTAGAGGGTACTCATTATGTCAGTTAGCTACATCTTAGAGGGTGAATGGATCTCCTGATAGGTAAGAGTGGTGATAGAAATATCTTGGCCCAGGGTAAGAGGATATTGTAGGAATGAATATTTTTGGTAATACATGTTTTTTATTCTGTTTTTAATGTTAAATACTATGTGATTCCCATAATATGGGGGCTTGGTTGAGGATGATATGGGAAACGAAGAATTTGGAGATGTTTGATTTTATTATTATATTTTTTGTTCCTTCTTTTTTTTCAATTATTATTTCCATGTGTGATTTTATTTCTTGGTTTATTTATTTACATGATTATTTATACTTATAAATTTCACATGAAAATTAACTTATTTAGTGTGATGATCCAATTGAGTACTATCAAATTCTCACCCCACCAGAGTTTTCTAGTGTTTATAATTGAGTGTAATTTGATTCGGAGCTATTTTTCGAGTTACTAGGAGAGTGTTGGAAAAAATTCATGTTTTATTATTTTTTGGTTCATGTATTAAATTTTTTAATGGAATGTTCAAAAAATTTGGTTTATGGGGATATAAATGATTTATTTTTGTTCCTTTTTGACTTATATAGAGTTGTATTAGTGGTTGTTTATATATCGAACTTTGTAATATTGAGAGAAATGTATCTAGTTTTATAATTAATATAAAATTGGTACTAGACACAAACATAGATCATAATTGGTGAAAGACTCATGGGTCACTACTAATACTTATGAATATAATATGAGGGGTTCCAGTGATGCGGGTCTCATTAAAATCCGTGTGTTTCACATACTTCAATTATTGAATCGTTGAACTAAATTTATGAGATAAATTAAGAGTATTTTAAGGATTGAACCATCCATATTTTTTGAACTAGAATAATAATTTATAAAAAAATGGGGGATAAATAGTTCACCCAACCCCCTCCTAGTTATCTTATCTATCATGGGATATACAATTAGTAACAAAGCTAATCCAGGGTTCAACTTAAATATCCAACATATTATGTATAGAATCTAAAACTTGTTAAAAGTATAGGAACACTTGTTATTAGTGTATGAATTTTTATCGATGGAAGAAAGAGATGTTTATAGATTTGTTTTGTGAAATATCAATGAGGTAAATGATATTATCATAGTGAATTTTAAACCCATTATAAAAAATGAACCCCTAAATTATACAAAAAATAAAAATCAAGATTTCTATGGAAAGACTGGAAATTTTGTCCACACATATAATTCTTAAATATCCTACACCAACATAATGTTTCTGAAAACCATTAATGATATATGGGAGATGAAAAATAATATATTTGAAATCCATGTGAAGAATAAGGAATAAAAAAATTATAACTGGAAAAAAAATTAAAGAAAAGAATGTATACTTTTAAGTGAATAGAAAAATATATTACCATGGTTAATGAGATTAATATTCAAATAAGCGGGGTTGGATTTAATCTATATTTTTCTATAGTTGTAAATAAACTTAGAAAAAAATCAAGATATATCTGATCATAATATTTCATCCTTTTAAGAGAATAGAGGTCTATTTCTTGATAAGAAGATAAATACCCTCATTAATTATGAAATGGGTAAAGCACCCAAATTCAAAAATAAATTAAATTATGTTCTTGAAATCAAATATAAGAAAGAATAAGAGATCATGGAAATAATGTTCGAATCTTAATCAGATTCAAAAATTGATAATAAATGATGTGATGGGAATTATATAGACATGAAATTTATCTACAAATATATCAAAAGAGGGAATAGAAAATACACACGAATTATTACTCTTAAATTATTTATTTTTAGATGAATTTTGAATTTTTAAATGGAATATCAAGAGTAGAAATGTGGTGAAACTGATAGTGTTAATGAGGAAAATTAATTCTATAGGAGAAACTCCTGTAAATAAAAAATATATTTTTAATGAATGAAGAAGTGTTTTAAAAAAACATATAGAATTAAATGATTAAATAGTTCAATTAAGACGCATCATACTAGAGTGATTTAAATTATGAAGGTTCGTATGAAAATCATAAAACAATTATAGCTCATATTTTCAATCATAACACTTTTTAAAGAAGTTTCGGGGATGAAGAATGAAATGGAAATCATGAATACATGCTTAGATCAAAATATGTTTGCATCATTGAGGAAATTTTAATTCATATGAATAATGGAATTTTTTTGGAAAATTGTAAATAATAAAAGATATTAATTAGAGTTATATCATATAGGAGATAAAAATTTTCAAGGTGGAAATTTTGTAAAAAGATAAGATATTATGTCATCTCAAGATAAAACTGGTTGTAAATAATGAAGAGATACATGAGGTATAGTATCAGAATCTAAAATATAAAAACAACATTAAATGCATGATAAATTACTAAAATAAATATTTAGAAACTCATTTTGAATCAAACAAATCTATTGAGAATACCAGGACCAGGATGGAGGTACTTACAGGTTCAATTGTAACATGTGATACAAAATATATTTTCACTAGTTATTCAAAATACAAAATGTAAAATGGATAATTTTGGGAAACATAAATTCATAAAAAAATTCTTTATAATAGGGACAAATTTTGGGAATTTTTAAAAGTAAAAACAACTAATAATAAAGAAAACCCAATTACATATCTGGGTAACAATTTTATTCATGGTAGGTCAGTCAAATATGTTATAGATCAAGATTCAAGTTATAATACTTTTGGTGTTGTTAATTTTGATAAAACAAATATAAATACTTTTAGAAAATATATTTTTTATTAAAAAATCAATAATCAAGAGAATGTCTTCCAATAAATAACAAAAGAAAGTATGAGAGAAAATAATATTATTTTTAGAATAAAAAGCTTATGTCTGAGTAGTCAACAAGGATATCAATAAAAAATATATGTAAATATTGATGTAGTTATGTATAATATGAACAACATGGAATCCATATTGTAAGGTTCATGAAATTTTATCCCCGAAAAACTTTGACAACATTTTAGTCAAAAATATATGAATATAAGAAGATAAAAACCAATAATTATTATTATAATACAACATGTTATAAAGGGAGAAAAAATTCCCAAACATGTAGTGTTATTTAGTAAAAATAAAGAATATAGAAATACATTAATAAATTTTTATTAGTAATTAAATATCAGGGAGGTATATCTAAGTAAGAATGTAAATTTACTACTCATAATTGGAAAACACACCCACATAAGGAGTCTGTTGAAAGAAAAAAATGAAACCATGTATTCTATAGTAATACATGAAAAAACATTAAGAAAAAGAAGCATGAATAACTCATCAAGAGATGAAAAAAGAAATTATGTATAATTTTGGTTGAATGAAAACACTCATATGTGCTTCTATGATATAAAACATGGTGAAACCCCGTCATTTTTATAATATTTATAGGTTTATTTCATCTTACATGAAAAAAATATAAGGATATAAAATAAAATGGGTAATATATGAGGTAATAACTTTTATATAGAACAGGGGAGATTCTCATCTTGTTATTTTATTACTATCATGATATGTTGATTATAATTTCCTATATTTTGGGGGTCTATTTAATAAATAAATTTCTAAATAGTATTACTTAATAAAAATATATAATTTCTATGAATCTTTAATTTTCGTATAGTTATTAATAAAATGACAATTAGGGATTTAATTTTCATTATAAATTTATGTGAAGGAGGATAAAAATAAAAAAAATCATATTAAAGGAAAATAATTAATTGGAAACCTAGTTTTTATATCTCTCTTGTTGTATACATTCGTATTTCCCACATAAACATAAGTTATATTAAATAAATATTCTTGGTTATGTTCTGGGCGGTGTTATCCTTCTATCAGCAGTACTTAATGGTTGTAAATAATATCAAAATAGAGGTAAGATACTGATTTCAAAATTATTATGATTTAGAGAAAATTTTCCTATATTATTATACATTTATTGTTAATATAGAGTAGAAGAAAAAGGGTTTTCATACATACATATTTAAAAAGAATGAATTTAGTTATATTTTCAAATAATAAAATAGTGTAATTGAATTTCTTAATGATAGATTGTATTTTTTTCAATAAGTGGAGTTGATATATGTATAGATAATGTATCAATATGTTTTAAAGTGTATGATAGTAATGATGAAGGTTATTTTATGTTTACTAAAAAAGAAAATATATTTAATAGATGATTCCTAGGTTATAAAGAAAATAATGAAATATTATTCTATTTGAATATCTTGTTTATAGAGATTCAAGTAGTATCCCAACATGTGATTATTTATAAGATATTATTCATGTTCAATACATGTACTAATAATGCAATTATTTTCAATAATATTTTTAATATAGTTTGGTCGAACTTACCTAGTGAAAGATGTTGAAGAACAATGAATATGAAGACTGGTGTGTTGGTGATCCATCCATTAATGTAAGACATTTTGGTTGAGGTTTGATTTTTTTTGAGTTGATTAATAATTCTTGAAGATTTAATAAAGGAGATCCAAATTGAATCGTCTGAAATTTGGAAAAATGATTATGTTTATATTCACATATAGGGATCCACTATGTAAGGATATACAAATAGGGAACCACATAAGGGTTTTTAGCACTACATATACATATCAATGTAATAGTTGTGGTCAATATATGTGTATATATTGTAAGATATTGATTTAAAGGTTAATACATAAAGCGATCTATAGAGGAGCCACAATGTAAGGGAATTCTTATCAAAATCAATAACATAATGGTATTAATGTGAGCTTCCAATTAATCTATGTGTTCTCACACATGAGGAATGTGTAAGGTAAAAAACTTAGGTAATAGATTTATAATGTATATTATAGATGAATAATGTAAGATATGAAGTGTATTATGACTTATCTAACTCATATGAACAACTGATCTTATAAAATATTAGGAAATTAGTATGATAGAAAAATCTTATAATATAAAAAGATCTCATATGAATGTTATATCTCAAAATATGATAACTATATAAGAATTTTTTTGTTTAATATATCAATTTATGAATTAGAATTAATATCCTATTGATATAATATGATAAATGATTTCATAAGATACAATATCATTTATATTATGAGTCATTTTATAAGATACAAATTATAGATAAAAATATATTTTATGAAACAAATGTCTTTAATTCCATAACAATCATGTAGTTGGATTATTAAGTAATTGTAGGGGTAAATGTTAGATAAAATGATATTGATTCAAATGATTCTTCAGGAATGTTCTTCATGGGTTCAATCAAGAATATCCTTCACATTGATCATGATTCATGCTGATTTTTTCTATCAAATTAAAGGTGATATTATTAAATATGATGGATTCCATGTTGTAGTCCTCAGTTCCACATAAAAATATTGAAAACACATATGGGAAATTTGATTTTAAAATTAATAAATCATAGATTTTATAATTAAATTAAATACATGATATTTTTTAATCCAATTGGAATTAAGAATATGAGTCTTAAAGATTCTTAAGAGGAATACATAGTCTCTATTTGAATGGGTTTTTGGAAATATATTTTAACTTTAAATATTACACAATGTTTAATAAATATATTATTTTCCAAAAAATTAATTTAGGTTTACATATTTTAAAATGAAAATTACATTCAATAAATATTCAATGAATATTAAAGATGGTAAGAAAAAGAATAAAAAGTGATATCTTGATAATATTGATATTAGTCCAACACTTAAAACATATATTCTGTATAAATAATATGGAAACCTAAAACATCTAGTAAATAACTATGAATTAAATAAGAAGTGTAAAAAATCAACTACATCCATGAGTTCTTGTCCATAGAGGAAGGATAAAGATGCAATTGTCAATATAAATGTAACATTGGAGTGAGAAATCCTTGGTTATAAAATCTACCAATATAAGGATGGACATATAGTCTCTGTGAAGGAAACATATGGAATAGTAGCCAAATTAAAATACTTTCATGAACAAACCCAGATACTCAAATATAATGATACTTGGGCTAGCCCTGAAATATCTTGAAGGGTTTTTTAGATCCCCATGAGTTAGAAATTATCACTTGACATTATTATAGATCAAAGAAAGAAAACTTATTCTAAATAAGTGAGGAAGATAATATATACAACATAGAATGATCAACACTCCAATGTGAGAAATAAGATGAAAAAATATATAAGATAATACATAGACTGAAAGGCTAACATCCCAAAGGAAACAACATTGAAACCAAACAAAATTATCAAAAATATTCTTTGTAACAATTGAATGAAGTCTCCACTATTAACCATTATAAATCAATGGTATCGATGATCGTGAACATTCACAAACTCTAAGTGGACATATCCCATTACTAAGACCTAGAATAAAAAAATCTACAAATTCTTGAAGTCAATGGTATGATGTGAACTATAAAGGCTAGATGGGTCTCAACAAGTGTTCTATAATAAATTTCAAAACAATTAATCCAATTATTATTTCATTTAGAATTAATCAAGAAAAGTTATAACAGTTATATATTTTAGTAAAAAACATTCATTCACAGCAATAGATATTACAAGTATAAAAAACTATATTAAATTAAAATTTTATATAAAACACTTATATAAAGAAGTTTGAATGAATTTAACTATTCAATAATCAATGGGATTTATATATAAGTCAAACAATAATTTCACCATGTAAAAAACATGTTCTATATTATTCCATGAAATAGGATCCTTGCACATATCATTAATGGTCTAGTGTCAAGAAAGGTTTTAACACTCAAATCAATATACATCCAATCAGGTAACCCTCATATGTCATTAATTCCCTTCGTGGGGAACCCTCATGGGATTTCATTGATTACTTATTTAGTCTAACTTTTCATTTTCGATATATTACTTGGTACTCAATGTTATTGCATGATTTTACTAGTTACCACTAACTAACCAGGCTAACAAATGATTCAAAAAATCAATCTAAAATAACAAGGTTAAGGTGATCAAGAAATATAAAACCACTCACTTTTAATGACATGGTCAAATAAAACAGCCATAATGGGATCATCGATATATAATGAGGTGAAGGTGATCAAGAAAAATAACATATTTTAGATTAAAATCTCATCTTGTGAACATTCAAGGACCAACGATTCAATTTATTATGAAAATAGGTTTATTATTGTATTAACCATAGGTTTTATATATTTTAATAAGATTTTTTGGATAATTAAAACCTACCATTATGGTTTTTAGGATAGGGACATATGGTTAGAAAAACTATGTGCACTAACTAATAGCCCCTACTAGTAGTGTTCATAATTTCCCCTAGGAGGGTGCATCATTTTCCAGACCATCCACCAAACATGAATAAAATCCCTATCTGAGGATTCATGGTTTGGTGTGGATAGCCACATGATTTGTAAAAACTATACATATAGTAACCCAAGATTCATATACATTTATATTAAATCTTTTAGATGAGTATTTATTAAATTACACAAACACATTCAATATTACAAAAATAGTTTAGTTACATTGTATACTAGGTATAAATTTTTTAATTTAGTGAAATAACTTCACCATATCCCATAAAGATCTCTAATTTTAGTAATCTTCACAAAACATACCAACATTAAATCCAATTTTTTTTCCCAGGGAGTGTAAACATAATTATTTGTGTGATATGATGATCAGTTAGGATAAATAATGGATATATATAACAATAATTTGAATATATATGTATTTAAAAATGATAATAACATATAAATACAATACCTTGTACTTTAAAGATCATAATCATGATTCATGCAACAAATATTCGTAGTTAGAGAGACTTGAATCGTAAGTAAAACAAATAACATGATATGTGATATCATAAAATTAGAATAAGACAGAGAATTGTGGCTTACACATAATCATATAAAATCATTAGTAGTGAATAAAAATTTATAAAACATATTAGGGAACTCCATGTGGGGATACACCTCCTGGGCGGGACACACCACTATTTTTAGTGGCCGCCATTACTCATAGTGGAATGGGTTAACTCCCAACACCATCAAGGATGTAAGGGTTCACTCCCAAAACAATGATATGAAAAAAAATATATTAGTTAACTAAGTTAACTCCCCATTTTATTCTTGTTTATCTCATGTGATAAACTTCATTACTTGAGTAATTTGCGGGAGATATAGGACCCGCCCAACATTGGTTATAACAAACTAAAATGCTTAGCTATAACCTAACCATTATCATTTTTTATAAGGTAACTATAATCACATAATAAGAATTGTACATTTCTATTCCAGAACATCATAAACATTCATCATATCAAAACAAATGATATGATATGGGTTTTATAAACATTTCAACGTAACATAATCTTTGGAAACGAAACAAGATTCATAATCATTTCATCAAAACAAAACCCATTTAAAAAAATCCTATTAAATAATCATTTTTTCATGGTATAACTATGGAATAGAATAATGTTTCATAAAAAACATGTCATCATAAACATAAAACATTAAAATAATTGACGAGAATGGTATCCTTGAATCTTATCCCCAATATAGCATAAATAACAACAAAAAAGTTCATCTTAGAATGACAACGATTTCGAAAGGTAAATCACTTAGAATGCATCCTAAAAAAAGTAACATTTTTTTAAAAATCATTATAATTAAAACAAAAAAAATATAAAATATTTTGGAAATCCAATTCATTGAAAATAAACGTGAAATATTATGAAGGAAGTCTTAAAAAAATTCATTTGAATGATTAATTGAGGAAAATATTCTTTCCCATTTGAAAAAAAACTTATAACATAAAACATTTTCAAAATAAGAATACTTCTAAATAAACTTGATATCATATAATTTAATAATAAATTAAAATAATTTTCATGATTGATAGAATTTTTTTCATATCATACACATGAAAATAGTGATTCCTTTAACATTTTCTATAATAGCCAAACAGACATTGTTTTTGAAACTGAAATAAAGATTCCTTTTAAAAACTCTAAGGTCAAATGTAGGTAATAAAATAATTAATAAATAATTATCAAAAAAATTAAAAACTTTTTTCAAAACCATTTTTAGAAAGCATAGTTCTGGAATAAAAAGTGTATTTTCTCAAAAGGACTTTTTAAAAAAACATTTTTCTTGAACTCTAGAGTACATTAAGAGAGGAAAATTAAGGCATAATGTTTATTCTCATGAAAAAAATAGAGGAGAATAAACTTGAATAGTTTCTTGAGATATTAAATAGGATATTTTGTCACTGGAAATGTAATCATAAACAATCCTGACAAACAATGATATTGTTGCATAAAACGTTTACTAATTTGGTAAAAATGAAATTAATCCCCATAAAATAATAATATTAAATGAATCATAGAATATCCTGAGAATAAATATATTAATGGTATAAAATTTTTAGGGTAAGTATAAACACATTATATAAGAAAGTAGGTGTATAACATAACTTATATCCTATATGAGGAAAATTAAGACAAAAAACATTACTTATTTGTTATCTTTTGAACCATAAACCCCATGAAAGAGATATTCATAAATAGATATGGAAACCCCAATAAATATTTTAGATAATAATAAAAAAAATTCATTGGAAGTTTATAAACCACATAAAAGAACCAGGTCAGGAATATGGAATTTGTCTCACAGAAAAGTAATATTCAGACCAAAATCCCTTAAAATATGTCTTGAATTCATTCATACTTGTTTTAAACTCATGTATAATAAATATATGTTTTTATTCATGTTTTAATGAAAACTTAAATATATGATAACATATATTGTTTACTTATCTCTTCTAATTATCCATTTATTAACATTTTTATATTAAAGTTGTGTTTTGGTTAATAATTTCTTTGTTTTTTG
The DNA here is from genome assembly GCA_963277665.1 of Viscum album. NCBI lineage: Eukaryota > Viridiplantae > Streptophyta > Magnoliopsida > Santalales > Viscaceae > Viscum > Viscum album. The sequence goes on from OY728123.1 coordinate 1,343,963,738, forward strand.
TAAAGATTTGATTTTTTATTTTAAATACTCTTACCTTTATCATGGTTATATAATCTACATATCGAAAATCATGACATAATTATCATATTTATAGATAAATTATTCTTTTTTGTCCCAACATGAATGATTTTAATTATTTCATATATATTATAATTATGTCATAAATATCACATATATGTTTCGTTATCGTCTTCCATGTAAAGCATTTGTGAGAATTGGGTCATATCACTTTTCGAGGTTGTAGTATGTCATACACATGAGCAGCATTATCATGTTCACTATTGAATGGAATGTAAATATGTAAATATGATATAATGAAACCATAGGTATAATTATGCTATAAATATCATATATATACTTTAGATAAATCAACATACCCAATTGTGAGAGATAGTAATGAAAAAATGTATAACATTAGTTCATGAGGCGATATTCTGTCATACACACGAATGATGATTTCATAACCCATTTATTGGAATTAGAGATGGTTAAAAGTTTTAAAAATATTATAAAAATTACATAGAATATTTCAAATATTGGAGTTATTATATAATAAAGTTTTAATAATTATTTAAGGATATGGAGGAAAAAATAATATAATTTTTTTTGTTGAATAACTTTAAATATTCTTTTGGTATCCCCATTAGTTTTTCACCAAAAGCCTAGATAAGTTGAATTTATGTCAAATATAAGGCTTATATAATGTGAGGTGGGAATTTATTATTGTATTTTTGTATTAATTTTCAGAACCAAAAGTGTTTAAGGTGTTAAGAAGAGGTAAGATGAGGGGGCCTTTTATAAGTGAGGTGAGTTCCTCACATTGCAGGTTTTGAAAAGAAAATGGTGTAACCATATTTTTATCATAAAAATGAACCAAAATGGAGTATTTGTGAGACTTATATATTTATTGGTCAAAATATCAATAAAATATATTTCATACTTGTTTTTAGTTCATTTAAAGCAATATCGTTTTAGTTTGACACCCGGTAAACTCATTATTAACAAAACCAAGATAATTAATTATTTTTGTTTTCAATCGCGATTCTTGTGAAAATTTTATTTTAATATTTGTCATAATATATATTATTATTATTCCAAATATTGAATCCATTTTCCAAAATTAAATTCATGAAATTGGGATATGTTATTTTAAAATTAATCTTACGGATGTGATGAGAAAGGGGCTTTTCAATGTAAATTGTTCAAAAGTATACAAATGTTTTATATCCATTTTAAAAATAAAAATGATTCCAATGACCAAAATTGGATAAATATATATATAATTTATCTAATTTTACTTTAAAAAAAATTTAAAATAAAATTTCAATATATAAATAATTTAAATGAAAAGGGTGTTTTCATTTAAAATTTGGTTTTTTCACTATTTATCAAAAACCATATTTTCTAAAAATTATAAAAAATTCACAATAATATTATTTTGAAATAATTATTTCTAAAATAAAATTTATTTTTTCAAAATTATTTTTATTAAAGTTTAATATTTTAAATTTTATTCAATACATGCAAATGCGACGAGAAAGCGCATTTTCGAGAAGTGTATTTCTCAAGCACGACATAATTTTAAATTAACTTTAGGTCTAACAATTGTCATTGTATAAATCTAAAATAATTTTTTATATATATAATTGATAAATTTAATTTAAATAATTATTAATTAATTTTTTTTTGGATTAATTAATGTGGAGAAATATTTTTCACTCTAAAATAGTATTTTTGAAACAAATTCTTTTAAACCGAAAAATAAAAATATGAAATAATACAATAAATTTATGATTAAAAATTAACTAAGTTGAATAAATATAATTAAATAATACCTAATTTAATTTAAATAATAATGGTAAATTTAAATAACTCAATCTGTTGAATATAAATGATAGTTTTCCAAATGTTATTATTTTTTCACTACCCACAAAAATGATACATTTTAAGAAAAATCCAAAAATTTTACCATAAGTTAATTTGGATATTATGTATCCAAAATTGAAGTTCATTTTATCAAATAAATTTTTTAAAATCTTAATAAAAAAATTATAATATTTTCTCATAAAAATAAATAAAACATATTTTTTACGGAATCATTTTTTTAAAGAATAAGTTTACTTTATAAAAAAATTATTAATTATTTACTAAGAATTTATAAAATATTTATATTACCTATTAAAGTTATATGTATATTTCGTATATATTTTATACTATTCAAAAATTCGTATTTAATGTCTAGGTTATAATGTTTATATTTAAAATAATATTATTTCATGGTTCACTGAAGCTCGGTGTCACATGTCATATGAACTATCAAAGTATATCATTCTTGAATGTAATGTAGTAAAAATAGGTGTTTTTTATAATAAATTATATAAAAAAATAAATTAATTTGAAAAAAATATTTTATGAACAATCGAGTTGTTGGAGTGCACCTCCATCTAGTGGCTCACAAAAGGACACATGGTTTACTGGGCCAAACCGCATGATTTTCCATAACCATGTTCTAACCATACACAACCTATTGGGGTTCTAAAATTTTATATATTTCATCTAAAACACCAAGAGACAAGATCCATCCAATTGGAGATCAAAATAATTTTCAAGGAATACCTAAAATAATGTAACATGATGAGACAACCTCCCCATAATAAAATCATTACGTAACTAGAAATCCTATCAAGAAAGATCCATATCAAATTGGTGGGACCTATGACACCTCATAAATTCATCATTCTCCATGTATCGTGAAAATATAATATTTATTCCATATAAGAAATATCAATGTTATCTTCCTCCCAAAAAGAACAATTTTTTTTGAGTTCATGATCTAGACCAGATTCTTTGTCGTGGACAAATCAATCCCAACAAAAAGATCCTCCTATATTATGCAAGAATATTGGTACAAAAGAAAAATCCAAATCCATGAAAATTTGAAGGAAAAATGTATTGATGTCAATAGTTGTGTAATTTTTAAATAATAATACACTTCCCCCTCCTTAACATCATACTCAAAAGGAACCACTATCCATGGTGAAGGATTCCCTATTTATAAAGTTATTGATGACCTAAATGAGGTGAGAATCTATAAAACACCAAGTCACCAACTGAAAAATACAAATTTCATTTATGAATTTCAAGATATGATTTTTAAAATCTCTATTCCATCAAAATTCACAAAAAAAATCAATTTAATTTACATTATCTTCTCTTGGACTAATCATGGTACAACTAAGGATGTTTCAACAACCTTTGACCAGCATAGGGGATATTTACACAACCATCCATAAAAGGACTTTAACGAATCCATATAAATTATATAATGGTATATTTTATTATAATAAAACTCAATAATCCCAAAAAAGGGATCCCAAAGATAACCATATTTGAGAACACAATAACATAACATGACCTCAAGAATATGTATAAATTATTTAGTATTTCAATTTGTCTATAGATGATATGTATCACTCAATCTCATATGATATCCCATTACCTTGTGGAGGCCTCTCCAAATTTGAGAGGTGAGCTGAGGACCATTATCAAAAACTATAGCAGATGGAACCAAATCAATTATAAAATACCATACACATAGAGATGTCCCAAGTCCCCAACTATGGTTATACCATGAATGGGAATAAAGTTAGCTTACTTGGATAGACTATTGATCACAAACCATATCACATTCTTCTGTCAAGTGTTATGAGGAAACCCATTGATAATTTCCATAGAGTTATCATCCCACTCAAATTCGGCACTGAAACTGTATGAAGAAAACTCAATAGTCTCTGGTAGGCATCTTTGACCTTCAAAAAGATATAAAAATTAGAAAATAAAATACTTATGTATCATCTCATTCATTTCATACAATATTTGTATCACATGAAATAAAACTTTTTTTGGTCCCAAGTTGGACCTCCCATAGGGAATCATGGTAATCGAATATTATAGAATTTTTTATGGGAGAAGGAACAACCTACCGATCCCAAAAATATAGGATACTCTTAGAATAGATCATCTAGTCACTGATGGTCCCCCCCCCCCCCCCCCGCTATATAGAAAATCTATAAATCTATGGAATTCATCATCAAACTGCTATTTCTAAATAATTATCTCAATAAGAGAAAATGTTAACTGTGCACTTTCCTAGAAAACCCAAGACTCTTCCTCCCCGACTCCTTGATGTTACTGATCTAAATTATCTATATTGTTTCACCCATCTAAAGATTCATTCCCATCTTGTGTCATATTTTTCTTACTCAAGGCATCATTGATGACATTCCCCTTCCACAGGTTATAAGAAATATTTAAATCAAAATACTATAGGTAATCCATAATTCATATATAATTATGTTTTAAATTATTTTTTGATAGAATTTTACTCAAGATTTAGTGGTCCTACTAAATAATGAATCATTAAATTAAAATTTAATTTCACAAAATCTTATGATCACACATCACTATTATATGTTCAATATCAGGTATTGAGTAATTATTCTGGTGTGTCTCAATCTTTTTTGACCATAGGATACCCTATTATCTCCATACATAATAACACAACACAAACATGAACCTAATTCTTAAATAAATACCACATTTCCCTACCCTAACACTAGAATATTCAGTGCTAGAAATGTATTCAAAACATGTTTTAGTATAACCAAATAACTCTAACATTTATCATCCCAAATGTAAATAACTTCCTTCTAAGTATGAGTTTTCATTCGAGAATCAATCTTTGAGAAATATTTGATAAACTAGTGGTAATAAAACCTGAAGCCCAAATTGTTTCATATATCAAAAACATTATGTGGTTTCTCCAATGTCATAAAAACCTTCATCTTCTAAGTATGAACTATGATTCCATATCAAAGACCATGTGCCCCAAATATCTTCTCTTTCTGTATCAATAATTATCATTTCAAAATATCCTTGTATAGTCTTTGATATCTCAAGATTTATAGGACTCTTCTCATATGACACACCTGATACTCCACCATCTTGGAGTAATCTAATATTTCATCCACAAAGACTACTATTAATGATTTATAGTACATGTGGAAAATCATGTTCATTAAATCCTATAAAATATAATTATAATTTGTTAGGCCAAATGACATGACATGATACTCATAATGGCCATACATAATTCTAATGGTTTTCTTATTAAAGTCATGGTATTTTATTCTTGACTTGTGTTAACTAGATCAAGGATAAATCATCATGGTTCACCTTTTCACCTTAAACTAATCAATAATATCTTCAATCAGTATTAAAAAATAAAATTTATTTACTGTAAGTTGATTTTTTCAGTAATCAACACATAGGTGAAGTGTTACATCATATTTCATTAAAAAGATAATAGGTTACTCCCATAGTGACACATTTTGGCATACAAATCATTTCTTAAAAAATTCATCCAATTAATTAATTAACTCTTTATACTATATAGGTACTATACTATAAGAAGTAATAGATCATGACTGAGAAACATATACTTAATCAATATATAACTTAACATATATTACCAGTGTTAGACCATAGAAATCAGAATAGAACAAATTGGGAAAATCAATGATGATAGGAGGGTAGTTATCAAACAATGTTTCTCACTCTATGTAGAAACACTCCAATATTACCCTTCTATACTCTAGAAAATGAATTATGGAACTCTTGAACTCAAGTTTCATTTCCTTATAAATAAAAAAACAACCCATCAGGTGCATTAAAGGATACTTGTGGAAGATAGTAGTCAATTCATTCATTATTAGTAGTCATCCAATTCAACCAGAAAAGTATATCAATAGGATTCCTATCAAGAACAAGAAAATTACATGTTAGTTCAAGAACTAACAAGTATAAAGAAAAAGTTGAAAAAAATAACCTTTTCTCCCTTTTTTGAGGGATGTTTTTATATCCATAATATAAGACAACATATATTAGTTAATATTTAGTGTGTGAGAAATATGACTGTATATAATCTATTAAGAAGCACTAGTATTAAATAAATAATTAACTAATAATGAAACTATAGTGATAATATCTATCACATGTTTTCAATTTAAATTAGATTCATTTGGATACTATTCCATGACATGAGGAAGCTTTATTCTGAATGCTTATGGATAGAACCCCGTAAATCATGAATCATATTATTATACCATTATACTTTTTGGAGATAATGAACCTATGAAATAATATTTTGGGGAAAAGAATTGTAAAAAATTATATATAAGTCTTTTGTAAGAATAAGAACAACATATCTTTATCACCTCGGTACAAACACATCTTGAATTCCAAAAAAAATATGCACTATAAGCATGTTATTGGGACAATTCTTTGAATTTTTGGAGGTATAGAAAAATAAATCTCTATAAAACCACCAAAAAGATCATCATGAATTTTAGTACCATAAAATGAACTCATGGAATTACGAATGGGAGAAAAATGTTGTCTCTTCAACACTAAATTTCTGTCAAGATAAAACTTAGCCATAAATGGAATATCCAAAATAAGTAGTCAGATTTTATAAAAAAACTATATATCAGTTTTCATATCGAATAACTACCTTAAATATTCACTCCTTTGGATTCTCATTAGTCACCTCCTTAGGAGAAAACTATATAATATTAGGAAAGAGTTGTTTATAATAAATCATGATATTTTCACTCTATTAATGGTTCGGAAACACCGTGAATTTTCTTGAGACCATAGATTCTAGATAGAAATAATTAGTAAAAATAACTCAATAGCCTTTCCACTCAAAACCGTAAGTCTTATTGAATGTTTACATTAAACTCTGCCATCTCCTTCTGTGCCTTTCCATCTTAAATGTAGCACATTTAACTATAATAACATTGGGTTTTTCTACAAACTCAAAGGGAAGATATATCTTTTTCAACTAGTCTTCATACTCTTAAGTATTATTAGATCCTTGTAAAGTATGTGGATTGAGGTGAAGAAACTATTGATAGTGATCATGATATTTATCACTTCTAGGTACCACCACCACATCACTAACAGGAATCTGTATAGGCACTTCTTCTAGAAATTGGATAACACACACTACTATCTCAAAAATATTCTGGTCTGTTGAATGATATTTGCAATATAGTTTACCAGCAACATCCTCTTGGGGTACATTAAAAAATCTTCTTGTATGAGTTATTTGATACAATATCAATAAAAAATACTGAAGAAATAAAAAAGATAAACATATCGAAACCTAAGATAAAAGACCAAGGAATATCAATTCCATCTAGAAAAGAAATTAGTGGCATCTTAGCATACTCTTATCAAAGGTAAAAAACACTAAAATTTGATCAAAAAATTACTCAAATTCACCTCCCTCAAACACCAATAGAGACTAAAGGATTATTATGCTTTTATCTAGATAGAAACGCACCAATAAATACCCCTAAGTCTCATAAAGACATCCCAAACTACATACTAACTCAAAATAAAGAAGATTAACCTACACCGATGATGCCACTTTTTTACGAACTATCACAGACACCTTGGTTCACTAATAATGACACAAGGTTTTCCTCGATCCTTTTGGGTTGGAAACATTCACCTATCACCATATATGTTCAAAGAGGTAATTATTTTTCATCAAAGAGTGGAATCTAAAATATATAAGTTAGCTTCCTCAAAACTCCAAACAATATAATTTACCGAAAAGAGACAAGATAAATAGTTCCTAGATAGAATGATCAGTATTCCAATGGGAAAACATGTAGAGAAAACAAAAAATCTTAAAAAGATCGTATGTAGCAAGTGGAAAGTAGTTATATTGATCACCATCATCACCCCACTGTACCAAAGATCGAGAACATCAACCACCTATAGGTGATTCTTTCCCATTTATTCGACTGGGAATAAGAAAATATAAAACAAATCATGAAGAAAATGTATCGTTTGAGCAATAAATCTCAGTAGGGTCTCACTATGTGTTTTATAATCAATTCCATAACAATTATACCAGTTATTATTCCATTTAAAATTAAAAAAGGCATGTTATACTAATCACATATTTTAAACCACAATATTCTTCACATCCAATGATATGGAAGGTATATCAAAGAATCCTTAAATGAAAATTTTGTTTAAAACACTTATATAAATAATTTTTAAAGAATAATATGTTGCAATAATAAATTGAATGTATATCCAAGTCAAAAAATAATATCACCATGTACAAGAATCCCCTGGATATTTTATTATATGTAATAGGTTCCTCACACATATAAATAATGGTCTCATCTCAATATAGGTTTCCACACTCAAGTCAATCTATACCCAAATCAAGGAACCCTCATGGGCCATCAACACCCCCAAAGGGTAACCCTCCCTATCATTCATGCCAAAAATTAGTAGTTAAAGATTCCATCATCAATCCATTACTAGGGATCCACAGTCATAGCATGATCTTCCCAAAAATAACTAACTAATCATTTTAAGATGTACATCAAAAAAATAATTAATTAAACATGGGTTAATAAAAAAATTAATTTCAATTCAAATTAAAATTACCTTGTTTTTATTTTTAAACATTCCTTTATCATTTCAAAACAACAAAAAAGGTTTCCATCAACTCATTGAATTTTAAATCATCCTTCAATTTATTCTATTTATCTCGAGGTTTAACGAAAAGTAAATTGATAAAATAAATTTCAAAATCAAGCCTGAATTTTCCTAAAATCCTCTCCCCATTTCAATTAAAGTAAAATTAGGGGTTTTCAAAACATCCATTCCATTTAAAATCACTCATAAAATCAAAAAAATCATGGTTTTCAAGTCGATTAAATAATCATTTCTATTTAATAAAAACATTTATGGTATTAATCATATGGAAACAAATCCTAGAGCTTGCTAAATTTAATCAGATTATCAAAGACAAGATCTACAATGGGATCGCCAATGAAGTATGAGGAGAAGTACTCCAGGAAATAGAACCAAAATTCAAGAACCATACAGAAGTAGTTTATATCCAAAAATAAAATGTTTATCGATCACTATATGAGTTTTATATAGATATATAATGGAAAATACAAAGATATGGGAGATACACTAACCTAAAGGAGATAAAAAAAATCACCAGAGCATCTATCCTATAAAAAAAGTTTTAGAGGAGTCAAAATCACCTCTTGGGAGCCTTAAATGACCAAGGATTCAAGTTAGGGTCTAAATAGGTTTATTAGGGGTTAAATGATATTTTTTAAAAAAATTATACTATTTTCAAGGGAATTAAAACCTGTGTGAATAGTTCTCTAGGTGGGTGACACGGTTAGACAAACCCCGTTCCCTATCATTTCTCCCTTACTATTAGGGTTCACTGCTTCTCCTATGAGGGTTCATGGCTTGTCAACCAAATAACCAACCATTAAAACCCTCACATTGTATCATTTTATAGTTTTTGAGGAGGTGTTTTTTACTATTTAGAAAATTTGTGTTCCCCATTCTAATGGCCAATAATAGGGAATGTGGTTTTTTGTCCAAGAAAAATGGTTTTTACAAACAATTCACAAATCCAAAACAACCTCTTCGGCTTCCAAAATTATCCAAATTTCTCCTGAAACACCATGTGTAAAGACTCAACAAAAAGGAAATAAAAATAAGGGTCATAATATACCTAAAATAAGGTAATAAGATATTTCAAATATAGTCAAGGTTTATGACCAATCCAAGGATGAGTTGGGGAGGAACCATGAAGTGTTTTATATAGGAATTATAAATCCACATATAGGAGGTGGTCAGAAGAACATAAGGAGATATCATAAATTGGAATAGGATGTTATAAAAAACCCATTAGGAGGTGTCTCATTTTATCACTGGGGAACAAGAATTTTAGGATATTTTCTGATATGTTTTTTGGTAGATTTTATGTACCTATAATTTTTTAATCATATTGGAGAAACCAGTTCACAAAATAGGAACTAAATCCGAAATAAGTAATAATTGAACAATAAAAGTTATTAATTCTTATGTTCCATGAATTTTAATAACTATATCGTTAATGTGAAGCTAGGATATATAATTTGATCTGATTAATGCTTTAACTAGTTACAATGGTTAAACTAAAAGTAAAATTTGTAAAAGGATAAGGGGATCACTAATTCACCCTCACAACATATCAATGTTGTCACATAATATATGAACTAAATATATTTGGAATAAAATAAAAAATTATTGTCTATATACTTAAATATCATAAAATGAAATTATTGTAAAACAAATATAAATGAATTTTTAATATTATCATTATAACAAAAAAACTAAACTATAATAATTGAAGTTACTACATCAATTTAATTATGAATGAATTATTTCCCATAGAAAAAAATAAAACCCCATTAAGGGAATCTGTTATATGTGTTTATTTTATAATTTATACACTTTATGTTAACATGTTCATAATCCACATCTTTATTTATTTTATTTTAGTACTATTGGAGAAAATTGTTAATCCCTTAGATAATTCTAAAATATTCAAAATAACTAATAAATGATAAATTTATTTTATGTCTAAACATTTATATGATTGAAAAAAAATACTTTTATATAAAACTAATTTTTTATTATTTTCTAAAAAATTAATTCTTGATATGTTTTTTGGAAATATTCTACATGTGGGTACGTTTTGTTTAAAAGTGATATTTTAGTTTGAAACATAAATTTCATTATTTATTAAAGTAAAATATTTTTTATTATCATGGAAATCATGGATAAATAATAAATGATTTATTTTTGTCATATAAAAATGAATATTTATTCATTTTGAGGTTTATTTTGGTTGGATTTTCTAAAATTGTGTTTTTTCAATTTATATGTAAAATGTTAGTTCAAAACATGTGTCTCGTGCTTAAATCTAAGAAAATAATATTGGATTTTTCAAACACTAAGAAATTGAACATTGATTTATTTTTGATATGTAAGAATGAAACATGTTTCATTCTTATATGTTATGTGTCTAGTATGATAAATGTGTATCTTTATATTTTCATCATTTAAGAAGTAAAAATCACTTGTCATATTGTCAAAATGAGAAAACATATTTATATTTTTAATAATTGATGATTTATTTGGGAAATTTAGGAATAAAACATAGATCATTTTGAAATGTGTTATGCTTAGAATAAATAAAAGTCTATGTTTCAAATTTAAAATAGAACTCTAATTTAAACATTAACATCATAGAATTCTAAATTATAATAAAATGGACTTGTATTTTTATTTATATATCAAAAAATTATTTTTGATTAATTTTTTTCATATAGAAATAATAGAAAAATTGTTTAAAGGAATGGTATGGCTTGCATGACTAAATTTGTGTGGTTCTCATATGGAGGTATCATTTATGATTAAAACAACAATTATAGTATTTTCATAAAACTATAAGAAAATGGTTATTTATTCAATTTTTAGATTTATAAATAAACCAAAATCATTTAGATATGTGGTACTGTTTGAATGATTGAAAATTTAAATTTATATTCAACCATTTAAGATGTATTAAATGAGCATGAAATACAAAAAACTGTGAAAAATAGTCATATTGTCATGAATTTATATTGAAGTGAATGTTGATTAATTTTTATTATATATGAATTAAATTTGAATCATTAAAGCATGTGGGGTTATTAAAATATTTGAAGGGTGTATTTTTAATTTAAAAGTAACATTTTAGTTCAAAATATGATTCACTTAATAAATTCCTGTAAAAAGTTAATATATTGTTATAAAGCTCTTCAAACACCAATTAAAAATTCATTTTTTCCATTGAGTAGTAAACTATACATTATTAAAATGGTTTTTCTAGTTAGAATTACTAAATCTGTGCATTTCCAATTTATAATTAACAACTCAGTTTTAATTTGTTTTACATTCTCAAATTTCAGGAAATGGGCTAAGGTACTAATGAAACAATATATAAATTTCCATTGATATATTTGTGACCTGTAAGAATGATCTTAAATTTATTTTTCATTTCATTTTGTTGGTAATAGTTCGATTATATTTTTCATTTTAATTATTTAATAAGTACAAAACACAAGTAGCATATTTATAACAAAAAATGTTCCCTCAAATTATCTTTAAAATCCAATAAAATTATCACTAAATCCTTTTTAATAGGTAGAAATAAACAACACATAATTTTTTGGATTCATTGTCTCAAAATAACATAAATAATTTTTATAATTTAAAATTCACATTTTAGTTCAAAACATTCAATACTTTATCTAATCTAATTGAATGATACATCATTATAGTGAAACTATCGGAAAATGATCACTGATTCTTTTTGGAAATTTAATCATGAACCTCAAATCATTCATTTGAACTATTTTGTGTTTATGATTAAATGTTTTTTTTTTCTTTTAGAAGTAAAATTTCTGTTCAAAAAAATATGTTATTAACTAAATAATATTTAATGATATAATAATTTGATGAAGCTAATAAAAGGAAACCATTTATTAATTTTTGACCTATAGGAAAACAGAAACATGTGATTCTGACCCATAGTGTATCCAATATGATTAAAAACATATTTTTTATTTTTAAAACAAGTTGTGCATGAAATGAGTAATTTTATATTTATCATTTCAAATAAATTTAAATTTTAGTTAGTGTTTTTAATAATGAAATTATTGTTTACCATTACTTATATCTTCTTTATTTCATTTTTATGAATATTTCATGTGATAATTAAATCTATTTGGAATGTTAGCTCATTAACACACACTTTTCAATGTGTTCTTATTATATAAACATTGAATACATTTATGTTGTAATAATTAATAATGTATAATTTTTTGTGAAATCGTTAATTTTATCATTTATAGTATTCTTTCAATTACAACATTTAACTTTTTAATTATACCACTTATTTATTTATATAATAGTATTTAATTTCATTTTTGGGTTAATATCGTACTAAACTGTGGTTATACAAGACATATAGTCCCTTTTTATGTTCTTAAAAACAATTTATGAATGGATAATATCTAAATTTTATAAAGAAAATAGAAAATTTTGATGCTTATTAGTGATTTTTTTAGTGCTTAGAATAGTTTCATTTCTTAGTTTTCTTATCCCCAATTTTTTTTCAATCATAGAGATTTTTTAGTTCTATAAAAGGCCCAAGTTTCTTAGAACTAACTTTTACAACTCTTTTTATCCCTAATAAAACCCTTTTTAAGTTATTATAGTGGGTAATTATAGTTAGTGTCTTGTTTTTTGATCATGATGTACCACTATTAGAGTTCATTCATTCAATGTGTGGACCATCGCACACCACATTTAAGAGAGGTAATTAAAACTAACAATATGCCACAATATACCACTATATAATATAAAAAGATTTAATGTATCATGAAATATACTCTATAAAATTCCATGAATTTTATCATGAGTCGTTATAGAACCTAATTTAAAGTTAATTATCTAAGAACTAGGTCGTGTAATATCACTACAGAATATGATATAACAACATGATTGATCATGACACACGTTTATCAATAAAATTATACCTATCTAGTAGATTATGACATATTTATAGAGTGGTGTCACAACTAATAGGGGGTTTATGACATACCAAACATAGGTAAAACATAGGTTTGGATGATTGATCATGAAATACTATCGAGAATAATTTATTAAAGATTCACATGATTCTACCCTAAGGTCCTTAACACCATCACTGCCAACAAAGGAAATGAATCACCTTATGAACACACTACATCACATAAATTTAATTTTAATAATAGACACATGATTCATAAAGGTTCTTTGACCTATATCTCTACCATCATCTACAATATCTTACTATATCTAAAAACATAAATGACGATACAAACTTGGGTTATTTAAAATATATCCCAAATAAATCATAACAAAACCTAATATTAACTAATATTTGTATGATAATCCTAAAGAAACTTTCATTAAATCTTTTATTAACTAGAGGTATATAAAAGAAATAATTCCATATTAATAAGGAAAAATATCAACCTCAGTTCCAAAGGATATACCTCGTCCTTTTTATTTTCCTAGATATCCAACTCGTCAGCTCCCATATTGATTAAAATACCTAGGGAATTTAGATAACACCCATCCACCAATATATCCTATTAGTAAATACCATATATTACCTATCCTATAAAACTTACCTATGTTAGATCACATACTATACTATATAAGATTAATGTGGAATTCCACATAGTTTAAAATCCTTAATCTCCCTTTACTCCTCTTCCATAAGAGGAAACAAGACCGAATGAAATATTTTTCCTTTTTTATACCTTTATAGAAACCCTTAGGAGAAACCATTATTAACAAAATTTGAGGAATTCTCTATATTGGGTTCCATATAAAAATAAAAAAACATTATAAGTCACATTCATGATATTTTAGTCCCAAATAACATTAATCATCAAAAAATGAGAAATATATATCTAAAACCATGTGAAGAGAAATAACTTATCCAATTCCATAAGTTTTACCCACACTAATCCCATTTTATTAAACTCTGGGAAGCCCTAACCCCCACCCCTGAATTTTAAATAATGTGAATATCCCATTTAGGGTCTATGTGTCATAATTCTTTCTAATTCATCTTGTAATTGTATTCATTTGATAACTAAAAATAACTAACCATATATTGAAATGAATATACCAATCCAAATATACCTCACATAGGGAAAATATTTTTTTATCCATTAGGGCCAAGTTTTCGTTATCATAACCTGAAACCCCATTGAATAAAACATCAATTCACATAAATAATATAATATGTGGTTTATCTTATAAGGGTAAATCTTCGTAGAACACATCAATGTAACCCCATACAATAATTTATGTTTATTCATCTCTGTTCCCATAAAATGAAGAAATGAGGTTAATACAGACACATTTGTTTTATATAGTATATTTTGGAGCAATAATATAAATAATGGAATGAAATGGGGGATTTACTTTAGCCAAACTTTTGTGAGTCCATTATCACAAAATTCATGTCGATTAGATGATCATAAATGAATAGTGAGATGAATAAATTGATATGAATAGGTAGTGTAGATGTAGAAAAGAATATTCTATTTAGGAGGCTAGAATATGAGATGTTCTACTAGTTATTAATTATTTTTTAAAATAAATTATTAATTTTAATTATAATATTTTAAATACTCCTAAAATAGGATACTTAAATCTCAATGTCCCATCGGGATCCCCATAGGTGACTGGGATCAAAGTAGCCCTCTATCAAGTTCATGGGGTCCTAAGAAGTGGTGCATTTAAACTTATATTCTCACTATATTACTAGTAATATACCATCAAACTTATAGTGGTATCTTATTTTCCTAATTTTTTGTGCTTAATTACCTCATACTTAACACCCCACCTAGATCCCCTTCTAGGAATCCAATTCACTAAAGAATTCACCTATATTCCAATGAATGTGGTTATTCCTTGATAGTGATATAGAAATGAATATATGTACATATATCAGTTTAGTACTAGTATAATCCAAAAACACCCACATCTAACATCATACATGTATTTAAAACATGAATAACATCTCCCATTCCAAGTGTCCAAAAGATAATAATATAAGGTATGAACCAGAGTCTTAAACATGAACTGTTTAAAAATAAAATCTCTGTACATAAAAAATCAATAATCGATAAATAAATTAGAAAATAAAAATGTCCAAACACCATATCATAACCCCAGCCCTACGGACCTCCATTTTATAGTTTCTTTATTTTACAATGATAACATATAATAAGATCTACATTCATCTCATGGTTGAATGTATAGTATATTCTAGTGGTCTATGGGGATATATTTCTACTTCCACTCCTCAATTATCCTTCGTTAACTCCATTCAAATTGACCTATTAATAACTTAAAGATCAAAATTAAATCATTTAACAATTTAAACAGAAAAATTAAATTTCAATATTACTCTATTTGATGAGGGTCATGATAATGTCTCTTGTTTATATGTAGTTATGTTATTGATTTATCATCAAAGTGTTACATGTGATATGTACTATTATGACCCAAAAATCTTTCACCAAAGGATTATATTGTAAATCCAAGAAAATTACTACATATGGTATGAAATAATTTAGTGTTCTTATAATTATATATTTCCAGTGTAAATGGTTTCTATATTTAACACAGAGACATGGTAATGACTAAAAGAGGTGAAATTCTTAATTTATAATTTTTTGGATTCTTGAGACTGTTACATTCCATTAAAAATATTTTTTTTAAGAGGAGAATATTTTTTACTTCTATAGGAATTTCCTTCAATAACATGATATATTTATAGTATATTTGACCTAGTTTTGAGAACTATTTTAGAGATATTTCCTTTATGTGACATTTAGAGTCAAAAATCAATAATAGATACTGACTACTCATTATGAAATATTTAAAGATTACGTATTTCATGCATTAATCAAAATGTTGACGCATTATTCTTTTAATATGTTATATGAAACGTATATTTTGGTCTCACATTTTAATAGGTTGCCTTATTTAAATATTCAAATGATAATGTTGAAATATATGATTAAATACAAAATATTTTTCTTATATATAAATTAACAGGTTTGGATATTCTTTTATCCCAAATGGGATAAACTTAAAATGTGATTTTAAAATGTTTTTATAAGAGAATATATGGGGGTATTTTTTTTTCAATTGTAAAAAATTTATCATGATTCTTAATTTTTTTATTAGCTTCATCTTGTATAGTAGGGTCTGGTATTTCTAAGTTTTATTGAGTTAGTTGAGGATAAATATTCATATTTTATAGTGGTATGTTCCATCATTATTTGGAGTGACCATATTCTATAGATGCATACTAGAAAATATGGGTGCAGTTAGATAGTGTATGGTCAACATTGATGGTTTTAGAGGTCTCCATCCAAATAGATATGACAAAAATTATTTCATTGGTTGAAACATTTTTATTCTTAGTATTTTTATCATGATTAACATATCTTGGATCAATTGATTCAAGAACGACTTTTTTTCATGACTAATTTTATTTTTTAAATTTGTTTCAAGAGGGACCATTAGTAAAATATTGTAAATTACTTTATATTAAACATTTTTTTCACTGAAAAGCATCTTTATGTGAAAGAATTTATTTATTACTGGTGGTTGATGTTCAAATTCACCTAGGTTATGATATCCATGACTTTTATCTACTCTAATAAAACATCATTATTGATACAAATAAGTTAATTATATTCATTCATTATTTTTACCTTATGTTGGGTATTTAGTTTATCCCTAAAATGATTCAATGACTTCTATTTTTTTTGGGAAATTATGTGATGTTTTTTATTACTAATGTTTTTTGGGTAGTAATATCACATTTGAAAAGAAATTTTATCTTTCACCCTTTTCAATTTTCTATATTCCTCTATGTTTTGTTATAGTTATTGTGAATTATTTATCCCCAAAAATACTTCTAAAAATCATGCTAATTGAATTATTCATTATTTCCCTTAGATTATAGGTCTGAAATATTCAAAGGGGTTTCGTTTTTTTACGTTTTTATTTATTTATTGATTAAATTTAAAAATTCCTATTTTGTCAAGATAGAAATGTGGATATCTTTTTAACTATATCTCATATTTAGAATCTACCAAATCATGATGATTTTCGGTGATTTATAAAAACCATAAGCTAATAATAGTAATCCAAGGGTATTTATTGAATAGTTTCTTCATTGGTACATTAAATGGATGATAAAAATAAAGGTTGGCATCAATGTTTTCAGAAATGACTTTTACATTAACCCTGACATTAATCTGATAGACTAATAAAAGATGGGCTGGTGTTTCTAGTATAGTGTGAAAATGTATCATTTTAGAGATTCAATTTTTTCCTTGTAAAACTTTGGATTATTTCTACATATATTTTCAGAGACAGGCGCCGAGATGGAATGTGATTTTGAGGCCCGGATTTCCTAGAATTATTTTTATAGAAATCCAAAATATGATTTATACTAAACACATGTACATTCTTAATGAAAATGGAATAACAAATAAAATGAATCTTAGATAAGAAATCTGATATCACAATTGACTTTGGAATTTAATTCTTACCTAGGTCAAAACCAAAACAAATCAGTGTAGTGTGTTTCGAAATCATGACTGTTGGTTAGTGAATTCAGTTAAAATAAATAATTACATTTATTTATTTAAGTTTAATAAACTAATATCAATTTTTACTTAAATACGCCACCATATAAATTATCTATAGTTTTCTGCAATAACCTTATGATAATTTTGAGGTGGTCTTCCTCCATATCATTAGAAAATCGAATCAGATGATAATGAACCTCCAGAACAAAGCATATAAAAGTTTTGAAAATGTAACAAACCCTCTCAATCGTTGGTGAGTAAGTTATCCAATGATGAGTGATCCATTATCCATTTTATACTCATCAATTCAAATATTAACCCTATATTGATTAAATTTTTTTATGCACATCCATTTCTTTGATCTATACCAATTTCCAGACATATCATGTGCCCAAGTATGAAAATTTAATTGATTATTCATTGTTTTCTCACCTCTAATATCCTTGTATATGTTTTTTGGAAATTAATTCATTGAAAAAAACTGTTAAAACTTTTTTTTGGTGATTTTATATTTCTAATTATTTTCATTATTCTCCCTTAGTATATAGGGCCATGGATTGACATTTTCAGGTGGTACCAGGCCTAATCACCCCCATGGATTCATGGTAAAATTGTAGAAAACAAATGGAACAACAAATAAGGGATAAATTCAAAGGTTTTTGGGTTGTGAGAGAGTTTATTGTTGACCTGGGATCTAAAATGGTACTGTTGGACTCCTCATGTATTAATCATGTTTTAATGATCACAAATCCTATTGCTGTTAACTAATCTCAATCTTAATTTCACATCTTGCTAATTCTCTTCAAGTCTTATGATGTTAATTACTCTCTTTATTATTTACAAGTCTTATGCATGATCACAAATCTCACTTATATTATCAAGCCTTTATATTTATGATTCAAGTTCTCTTACTCTCTAATGATAAAACTTAATCCATATTCATCATATTACTGTTTAAGTATAAATATAGATATTTGTCTAAGTATAGAGACACTATGATGTTTGACACAGTAAGACAGACTGTCTATAAGACGCAGTCATAGTCAGCCAGACACCGTGAAGGACTCACCGTGACCGAGACACCATGAGCTACTCACCGTGACCGAGACACCATGAGCAACTCACTGTGACCGAGAAACCGTGGGCTACTCACAGTGACCGAGACACCGTGAATCACTTACCGTGAACCACATAACGTGAGGACTATACCATGAAGAAGACATCGTTTACATAATCCCTGTGACACTGTTTCTCAAATTTTTGTCAATATTATTTAAATAATTCTATTGGTAATAATTAATGTTTTTAATGCAATTAATTTTTTTTAATGATAGTTGTTGGCATGTCAGGAAACCTTATCTCGTACCTGTGAAAAGGGAATCGTTTCTACTACCAGAACCAATGGAATATAAGGAAGATTGAGATGTAGTACACGTGAAAGTGTAAGTAGTTGTGTGCAAGTGTGAGGATAAAACAAGAAGAACTTACACACACCCGAGAGCACTCTGCTGAATAAAAAGAACAATCTTGAGAAAGGAGAAGATTGAAATACTTTCAAAGAACTCTCATGAGTGAAATCCAACACCACTGAAGAACACACAATGAATCAAGAGATCGTTTTCACTCCTGTAGAACACAAGCTGAACTACGACGCTCTGTTTTTCAGCAGACAAACCAGAGAAGGACACAGAAGAAATTCTGCTGAATCCAACAAGTCCAGAGCTGCATTGCTAATCTCTAGAGCTTTCTAAACTCTTATCTATTCTCTCTAAGTGATTTTTTTATTTACTTTCGAGCAGTGTGGTGTACTCTGTATATCTCACACCCACACTGTCTCCTGCACTGAACTAAAGGATATCAAAATTCTCACTCTAAAATTCTTTACTCTTGTTTACCCACGTCAATTGTGGAAGAGTTCCTTGTGTGGCCTGATCTTTTTTTTGTTTCCCATGAAGAATAGTGGTAGAGGTCCCTGCATGGCTTGGACAGTTGTGTAAACTGTTTTTAACCCCAATCTAGGGTGTGGATCAAATTTATATAAATTTGAGAGGACTAAGTCATGACTTGAGATTGAACTTCTTGTTATATCTTCTGTGCATCTTTAGTTTATGTTTAAAGTATACTACATATATATTTTATACTCCGCTGTTATTACTTTTAAATACAAAACTATTTTAAAGCTACTTTGATAGTTAAATTAGCAAGTGTTTACACTTATTGTAAATAATTAGGTTAGTTTCAAAAGTTAGTTTGATCTTGTGGTTAAATTAACTGAGACCTAATCAATCGTTGGGAAGGTAAGTGAACATTTAAAATATGTATAAATTCACTATAGTTTAACTTTTTTTATAAATTGAGGGATTTTAAATAGAAAATATTTTAACAGAAATTTTAATTGGAAATCAATTCACCCCCCTCTTGAGTATCCACTCCGACCAACATTTGGTATCAAAGGTTGTTTTTATTTAAGGATTTTTGAAATACTCTGTTTTTCAACTGTGATTTTAGTTTCATCTTCAAAGATCTCAAATTTCTGTTAGTTCTAAATTTTATCTCTTTAAATTTACTTTCTAAAATCTAGTTATGAACAATAGACTAGTGGGTGCTGCTACAAACATGCCACCTTTCTTCAAAGGTACAAACTATGCTCAGTGGAAGCTTAAAATGAAAATTCATTTAGAAAGCATGTGTTTTGATATTTGGACTGCTATATAATCTCAATATAAAATTCCAGCAACTGAAATAACAACATGGGCTGAACCTACAAAGACTGCCTACAATAATAATTGTAAAGCTATGAATGCCATGTACTGTGCTTTAGGAGATTAAGAGTTTAATAGAATTTCTTCTTGTAAAACTGATTTTGAAATTTGGGATACTTTAGGTGTTTCTCATGAAGGAACAACCAATGTTTAAGAAATGATATTGAATACATATTCTATTAAATATGATAATTTTAAAATGAAAACTGATGAAACTATTTCTGATATATATCTAAGGTTTAATGAGATATTCAATACAATGAATTCACTTGGTAAATCTATTCCTGCAAAGGAACAAATTATGAGGATACTGATATGTTTACCAGACTGATGGAGAGGCACATCTGTTTCAATCAGAGAGTCATGTGACATTGCTGCTCTACCTGTCAAAGAACTCATTGCAAAGCTTATGATGTATGAGGAAGAACTCAAGGTGAATAAAGAGGAAGATGATGAACCAAAAAGGAAATCAGTGGATTTCAAGACTACTACTTCAAAGAACAAGGACAAAGAAAAATCTCAAATACAAACTGATAGTTCAACAAGTGAAATCTCATACTCTAATAGTGATGCTGAAATTGCTCAGATAGCCAAAAGGTTTAAGAAATTTTATAGGAAGATTTTTTTTTCATAAAATCAAATTACAAAGGAAAGTATGAAAATAAAGGACATTGGAAGAAGGACTAGAAAAATCCAGATAAAAGTGATGAAGTTTTTTCTATGAGTGCAAAAGAAAAGGACACATTAAAGCAGACTGGCCAAAGCTAAAATTCAAGAAGAAATATGATTACAAGGACAGTAAGTACAAGAAAGCTATGAAGTCTATCTGGAGTGATTTTGATGACAGCACAAGTGAATCTGAAATGTCTGGTTCTGAAAAGAATCAAGCCAACATGTGTTTCATGAAAAACACGTTTGAGGTAACCTTAAATACTCCTATTTTAAATTCTTATTATTCTGGAGATGATGCAGAATTTGATTCGGATTCTGAAAACATGACTAGTGAGAAATTATTTGAATATTATAATATGCTGGAAGAGACATGCAATGAACTTAAGGATAAATACAAATCATTGAAGAAATAGCATGCTCTCACTACAACTGTTAAAACTGAACTTAATATTGAAAAAGAGAAGAATTCTCAAGTGTTAAAGGAGAACACTGAACTGAAAATGTCTAATGATCAACTAAGAAAGGACTTAGAGAAGTTCACAAATGGAAAGGATACACTAAATCAAATTCTAGGAAATCAAGTGGAACTAAAATACACTATTTGAATAGGCTACAAACCTGGATAGAGACAGCTTACTAAGAATAGCTTTATTCCTAAATTTGGATAGAATACTGCTATTTCTAGTTCTGGAAATCCCTATGCTTCAACTAGTTATTCACATAGTTATAAATCAAATAGAGTTTAACTTTCAAAATCTATTGATTCTATAAATTATATGAGACCCATAAGACAAATTTGGGTACCAAAATCATTGATTTCTAACCTGTCTGGACCCAAGAAGATCTGGGTACCAAAATTATACTCAATCTAAAACTGTTTTTTAGGAGACCTGCTGGAAGAGTTTCCACAAGAAGACATGGTATTTGGACAGTGGATGTTCAAGACATATGTCTGGGGATTACTCATGATTCAAGAGTTTAATAAAGGTTGATAGAGGGAAGGTCACCTTTGGTGATAATTCTAAAGGAAAGATCATCGGCCTAGGCCAAATTGGTAACACTGATTCATTTTTAATTTCTAAAGTTTTATTTGTTGATGGACTGAAATATAATTTGTTAAGTATTTCTCAATTATGTGATGATGGTTTTAATTTCAAATTTGAAAATTATTCCTTTAATGTTTTTAACTCAAAAAATGTTTTAGTATTTTCTTCTTTAAGAAATTAAAATGTTTATGTTGTTGGTTTAAATTCATTAGCTAAAAAATGTTCCCTGTTTAAATGTCTTTCATAAAGAGTCTTGTCTTTGGCCTAGAAGATTAGGACACTGCAATATACACTCACATAGGAAACTAACTAGGAAGAACTTAGTTAGAGACTTACCCAAACTTGAGTTTCCAATTGACAAATTTTGTCATCCCTGTAAAAAGGGAAAGCAACACAAAATCTCTTTCAAACCATAGAAAGATGTCTCAACTCCTCAAAATCTTGATTTGTTTTACATGGATCTATTTGGACCATCTATAGTTTCTATCTTAAATGGGAATCACTAGGTCTATTTCCTAGTAGATGACTTTTCTAGATATACTTGTGTATACTTCTTAGCTCATAAAAGTGAAGCTTGTTCTTAATTCTTTAAATACTCCAAGTCTGTAGAAAACCTTAGTGGACTTAAGATTAAAACTCTAAGAAGTGATCATGGCCGTGAGTTTGAAAATCATGAATTTGAATCCTATTTATCACACAATGGATATAGTCATAACTTTTCTACTCCTAGGACACCTCAGTAGAATGGTGTAGTAGAAAGAAGAAATAGAACCCTGCAAGAAATTGCTAGCACTATACTTAATGAATATGACCTACCAATTTACTTATGGGATGAAGCAATGAATACACCTTGTTATATTATTAATAGAGTCTTAATTAGACAAGTTCTTAAGAAGACCCCATATGAGTTGTGGAATAATAGAAAACCTAAAGTCAATTACTTTAGAGTCTTTGGTTGCAAAGTCTTTATTTTCAATACAAAAGATAATCTTGATAAGTTTGCTTCTAAGAGTGATGAAGGAATCTTTTTGGGATATTCTTTGACCAGAAAATCCTATAGAGTTTTCAATAAGAGAACCAAGTGTCTGGAAGAATCTGTTCACATCAAATTCGATGAAACTAATACACATGAGTCTAAAACCTCTCTTGAAAATATTAAATAAGATTTATCTGTTCTAGACCTTAATGATAAAATCAATGAACCTTCTATAAAGACAACCAGTTTGGAACTTACTCCAGAATCTTCTTCTAATGAACCCAAACCTCGAGAAGAACCTGAAATTTCAATTCCTACCTTTACTAGATGAACTAGAATTCTAAAGAATCATCCTTTAGATGCTATTGTAGGAAATCTTGGTAGAGGGACATAGACTAGAGCTTCTCTTAGAAATCAGGATGAACATCAAGCATTCATGTCATAGCATGAACCTAAAAACATTGATGATGCTATTAATGATGATTTTTGGGTAATTGCTATGAAAGAAGAACTCAATCAGTTTTAAAGAAATAATGTGTGGAATGTTGTTGAAAGACCTAAGGACACTTTAAACATAGGCACTAAATGGGTGTTTAGAAATAAAGTAGATGAATCTAGAAACATAGTTAGAAACAAAGCTAGGATAGTTTCACAAGGATATAGTCAAGAGGAAGGAATTGACTATGAGGAGACTTTTTCTCCAGTAGCTAGATTAGAAGCTATAATAATTTTACTTTCTTATGATGCACATCTAAATTTCAAACTATATCAAATGCATGTCAAGAGTGCATTATTAATTGGATATATTGCGGAGGATGTTTTTGTTGAACAACCACCTGGATTATCAAACCCTCATTTTCCAAATCATATTTTCAAATTATTAAAAGCTTTATACGGTTTAAAGCAAGCATCAAGATCTTAGTATGATAGATTAAGTACTTTTCTAATTTATAAAGGTTTTACAAAAGGTATAGCCGAACTACTCATTTTATAAAACGAATTTCTAAAGATGTTTTAGTTGTAAAAATTTATGTAGATGATATTATTTTTAGATCTTCAAGAAATTACCTATGTAATGATTTTTCTAAAATGATGCAAAATGAATTTTAAATGAGTTTAATGGGTGAACTCAAATTATTTCATGGATTTCAAATCCTTCAAAATGAGGATGGAATTATTTTAACTCAAAGTAAATATACTAGATATCTTATAAAACGTTTTGGATTTGATAACACAAAAAGTAGTGACACTCCCATGAGTACCACCTGTAAGTTGGATCTTGATGAAGATGGTAAATATGTTAATCAAACCACTTATAGAGGAATGATTGGAAATCTACTCTACCTGACTGCTAGTCGTCCTAATATTATGTTTTGTGTGTGTATGTGTGCTGTTTTCAAGCAAAACCTAAAGACTCACATTTAAATGTTGTAAAGAGAATGTTAAAATACCTCAAGAATACTCCCAATTTAGGACTGTTCTATCCCAAAGGACAATCATTTGAACTAGTTAGTTATTCTGATGCTGATTTTTTTGGATGTAAGTTAGATAGAAAAAGCACCTCTGGAACATGTCATCTTTTAGGAAAGTCACTATTATCATGGTGTAGTAAGAATCAAAATTCTGTTGCATTATCTTCTACAGAAGCTGAATACATAGCTGCTGTAAGTTGTTGTGCGCAAATTTTGTGGATGAAACGCACATTACTAGACAATGGATATCAATTCATACATGTCCCAATAAATTGTGACAACACAAGTGCTATTAATATTTATAAGAATCCTGTTTCTCATTCTAGGACAAAACATATTGACGTAAGACATCACTTTTTGAGGGATCATTGTCAAAAAGATGATATCACTTTGGAATTCATTGGTACTGAATATCAACTTGCTGATATATTCACTAAACCATTAAATTCTGAAAGATTAGACTACATCATACATGATCTTGGTATGATTAATCATGAATATATATCTTACTAATCATAACGCTCAATACTTTACTGTATTTTACTTTATGGTTTCATGCTCACAGTTTTACAGTTACTGTTTCATGCATACGGTCTCCCCATTAAGATCTTGTTCCCACGGTCTGTTAACTCACTATCTCACCATGACTGCACAGAATGATCACTGTCTCACCATGAAGAGCACCAACTATCTCACCGTGATGACTATTTTTCATCACACCATAATTCCTACTCACGGTCTCATCGTGAAAATTATTTATATTCTTATTTTAACCCGTATCGCGGTAATCTTTATTTCACTACTATTTAATTTCCCACGTTTTTTATGATGATTGACATTACCAAATGATAAAACTTAAGGGTTTCATTCGATTCCTTACCCGAAATCCCTCCTGAACCTTCTCATTCTTGAAAACTTTCTCTTTCCTCTCGCCCGAACCTTCAGTGGATGCCAAGGATGAAGCGTCCATCTTCACCCTCATCTAAGAAGCGTCGCTCTAAGAAACAAAAGAGGATGCCGAGGATAGCTCCAGAATAACCTCTAAACCCAAACTTGGTAAGACGTACTGTTGTACCTGAAAAAGAAGTTTTCCATGAGTGGTTGTTGTCTAGAAATTCATTAGTTTTTAAAGTTTTAAGAGAACAAGGATGGCTTGAATGGTTCTCTGGACAAAATAGACCGATTTCCCGAGGCTGGTATCTCAATCATATCAGTATGTGAAGTTTTCCTTTGAGTTTGGAGAAAGCTTTATGGTGACCAGCTGGATCAATGGTCAGAAGTGTTCTTTCTCTTTGAGGTTGTGGGCTACATGCCTTAGAATTCCACATGAAAGAGTTTGTGAAGACTACCCGAGAGACCCTCATCCATCTTCTGATATCTTCAATCTGGAAAATGCCTTGGAAATTCTAACTGGTAATGGCACCAAGCGAAGGGCCATAGCTACTGAATTAGATGGGGAGACTAGACTTCTTTTCAAATTTTTTCAGAATTTGATTAGTTCGAGAAAAGGGGATTTTTCTTTAATGAAGTATCAGGATGGGTTCCTGATTCACCTGTTGGATAATGGCCATAAGATCAACCTATGCAAGTATGTTATTAACCATATCTCTGAGCTGATCCAAGTCACTTCCAAATCCACCTCGTTGTTTTACTCAAGGATTATTTCAGCCATGTTAGTTTCCAAAGGGATGGTTGGACCGAATGAAGAAAAGTTAGAGGACTTTGATTTCTGCTTATCAATGCATGTCATCAGAAGGATGAAGATAAGCTGGAACCCCTGGAAGAAGCAATGGGTTGAGGATAATGATCAACTCTATAAAAAGTTTAATCCTGTTGACTATCCAAGAAGGCCTAAGAATCTATCTGATCTTGTTTTGGAATAAGATGAAGTTGTTGAGTATTCAGAAGAATAAGAAGAAGAAGAAGAGGAAGTAACAGCTGAAGTATCACCAAGAGAAGAAGCTGGAAGACCTCCAATGGAAATAGTTTCTTTTGAAAAAGAAATAGTTGTTGTCCCTGCTGTTGTCCCTGCTGAAATACCTCAAGGAGAGGAAGTTTCTGTTGGTTTGAGAGAAGTGTAAGCTCCTGCTTTTAGTGAAGATTTAAATCCAAAAAGTCATCCTAATGCTGCAAGAAAATTGGTTTTACTGATTCAAAACAGCAAGCAACCATAGAGTCAGATCCTGTTGAAGAGGATCTCCCAGTCGAGAAAGAAGAGAGTCTAGAAGCTCAACCAGTGGAACAATTCGTTCTGGAGATAATTCCCTCTACTGGAGAGAGGATGGAAATTGCCTTTCAGTTGGAAAGGAAAGAGTTTGATGAAGAGATTAGAGATGATCCTGTGGATCTTGATCATGTTCCTGAGCCTATAGTCTCTGAAATGGAAGCACAATTTGAGCGGGAGGAACCTCAAAACCTTGAGATTATAGAAGATGGATATGATGAAGCTTCTCAACATACTGTCACATATTCTGTGTACACTCGGTATGAATTACCAAGATTTTATGATGTGAATGAGTCATAAAAAGTGACTACAACTGGAATGGATCTTTATTCTCTATTTCAACTGAAGTCTATAGCTCATCCAGAACCAGAACCAGAACCAGAGCCCCATTCTCAATCTGAATCAGAATATGAGTCTGAAGATGAATCTGAACCACTACCTTTACATGCACCTTTACCCTAGCATCACTCCTTTGTGACTAAAGATGATCTGAAAGTTTTTGGAGAGACTCTGTTAGCTGGAGTGGATAAGATCTTATCCTCTCAACCTCATTCAGTGACTCAAATGAGTCAAGAAGATGCATCAATTATCATGGAAAATATTATGTTGCATATTCAACTAAGGATGATCCGATAAATTCAAGAATTCATAGTTGCAAATAAGCTACTATGTTCTGATGTTGGAAATCTGAAAAATATGGTAGGAAACTTGCAGAATGAGTTGTCTTTGAAATCAGAACCTGCTCATGTTTTTGCCCCTGCACCTGTTGCTACTTCTCCTGAGCCATCCGATTTCACCCTTGCTAGGGAAATTGTGTCTCAAGTGCATCCATATATACTATCTTTTGATGAAAAGATTGGAAAAGGACACACCAAGATGTTGGAATGCATGAGGGATCTTTTAGAAAATCGGAATAAACTCACTGACGAGTACACTGGATGCCTTCAAAAAGTTCTGAAACAGCTCAAAGCTCTATTTGAAGCTATAAAAGCTTCTCCTGCTTCAGGTCAACCTTCTGTTCCTCTATTGGATGATTCTCTATTGAGATCCATGATCAAGGAAGAACTTCAGAATGCCTTAAGTGGCTTGGATTTGTCTTTTTTGTTAGAAGTGGTTAAGAACACTGATCGAGCATTGGACTTAGTTAGAATTCATTCTAAAATAGCCAATGATGCTCAACAGGAGATCACTAAGAAAATATATTTTTACCTCACTCGGATTTTCTCCAAAAGTGATATGACATATCACTTTAGATATCTTGTGGAAAACCTGAAAATCCCTCCTATAACTCAATCTTTTAATGATCAAGTTCAGAAAATTACAGATTTCACCAGATTGTTAGACAAATTCATGGAGAAAAAGGACGATTTTGAAAAGTCTATGCAATATGGTGGTGAAATCATTACTGATTTCATCAATATTTTGAAGCCATATCTTCATGTGCAGAGTACTTCTATAGTTCCTCCAGCTGCTGCACCCCTTAGACCTGGTCTACCTGCCTTAGCCTCAACTGCCATGTCAGTCAGCCAAGCTCTTTATCAGATCCAGCCAGTCATTCATGAAGGTCTACCCTTACCCTCTTTGTCTACCACAACTCTGCCTTCTTCTACTTCAGCGCCAGATCCTCCTGCTACTAAATCCAAGGAGAATGTGGATCCCTAAAGAGTCCAGAGACTATTTTCTTTTTAATGGGATGCCATTTCTTGATTCCTATTTGTATTTCTCTTGTATGATCTATTCTGAACCCTTTTTAATGAAAAATTCATTGTTTCATTTCATTTTCTCAACGTTTTGATAATCCCAGAAGGGGGAATAAAAACTACAAGTTTCAGTACTATGATGAGATATGCTATGTTGTATTTCATTTATATTTTGACTATACATGATTTGTGATCATCTAAAAGGGGGAGATTGTTGGACTCCTCATGTATTAATCATGTTTTAATGATCAAAAATCCTATTACTGTTAATTAATCTCAATCTTAATTGCACATCTTTCAAATTCTATTCAAGTCTTATGATGTTAATTACTCTCTTTATTATTTACAAGTCTTATGAATGATCAAAAATGTCACTTATATTTACAATCCTTTATATTTATGATTCAAGTTCTCTTACTCTCTAATGATTAAACGTAATCCATATTCTACATATTACTGTTTAAGTATAAATACAGATATTTTTCTAAGTATAGAGACACCGTGATGTTTGACACAGTAAGTCAAACTGTCTACAAGACACAATCAAAGTCACCCAGATACCGTGAAGGACTCACCGTGACCGAGACACTGTGAGCTACTCACCGTGACCGAGACACCATGAGCTACTCACAGTGACCGAGACACGGTGAGCTACTCACTGTGACCGAGACACCGTGAATCACTTTCCATGAACCACATACCGTGAATACTATACCGTGAAGAAGACACTATTTACATAATCACTATGACACCGTTTCTTACCTTTTTTCAATATTATTTAAATAATGCTAACGGTCATATTTGATGTTTTTAATGCAATTAATGTAATTTAATGATAGCTGTTGGCATGTCTGGAAACCATATCTCATACCTATGAAAAGGGAATAATTCCTACTGCTAGAACCAGTAGAATATAAGGAAGAATGAGATGTAGTACACGTTCAAGTGTAAGCAGTGGTGTGCAAGTGTGACGATACAACAAGAAGAACTTACATACACCTGAGAGCACTATGCTGAAAAAAAGAACTATCCTGAGCAAGATGGATATTGCAAGACTTTCAAAGAACTCTCATGAGTGCAATCCAACATCACTGAAGAACACATGACAAATCAAGAGATCATTTTCACTCTTGTAGAACACAAGATAAACTACGACACTCTGTTTTTCAATAGAAAAACTAGAGAAGGACTCAGAAGAAATTCTGCCGAATCCAACGAGTCTAGAGATACATTTCTAATCACTAGAGCTTTCTAAACTCTTATCTATTCTCTCTAAGTGATTTGTTTATTTACTTTTGAGCAGTTTGGTTTACTCTGTAAATCTTACACACACACACTGCCTTCTACACTGAACTGAAGGATATCAAAATCCTCACTCTAAAATTCTTAACTCTTGTTTACCCATGTCAACTATGGAAGAGGTCCTTGTGTGGCCTGATCTTTGTTTTGTTTCCCATGAAGAATAGTGGTAGAGGTCCCTGTCTGGCCTGGACAGTTTTGTAAACTGTTGTTAACCCCGATCCAGTGTGTGGATCAAATTTATATAAATTTGAGAGGACTCAGTCTCATATTGAGACTGAACCTCTTGTTATATCTACTGTGCATATTTAGTTTAAGTTTAATGTATACTACATATATCTTATATACTCCTCTTCTATTACATTTAAATAAAAAACTATTTTAAAGCTACTTTGATAGTTAAATTAGAAAGTGTTTACACTTATTGTAAATCTGTATGTTAGTTTCAACAGTTAGTTTGATCTTGTGGTTAAATTAACTGAGACCTAATCAATCTTTGAGAAGCTAAGTGAACATTTACAATCTGCATAAATTCGCTATAGTTTAACTTGTTTTGTAAATTGGGGGATTTTGAATAGACAATATTTTAGAAGAAATTTTAATTGGAACTCAATTCACCCCCCTCATGAGTATCCACTACGACCAACAGGTACATTTCAGTGATGGGATATGAACAGATGTGTGACTGTGTGACGTGGATCATGTCGCCTTTGTATGAAACAATTGAATCATTTCCCCAGCCACCAGATCACCATAAAGGGAAGGTAAGAATAAAATACACCAATTTTTATTTTTCAATAAACGATTTGAAGGTGGAGATATTGGATCTAATGTGTAGAGATTAATTCTATAATTCTACGAAATTTGTGACTACTTTCCATTTAGTATAAAGAAATCATGTCATATACTACTATGGCTTCAGAAACTAGGTTTCTCCAGTGAGATAGATATCACATGTCATATTGGAAGAAAACACACCATGTGACACATGTTCTAGTGAATCAGCATGTACTCAGGGAGTACAATAGATTAGGCTCGTCTGGGAACAAATAGTGTTCCATAGTATACAAACATAGGAAATCTATATGGACATGTTCAAAGTACCCTGACCCAGTAAGAGTGCATGGGGTAGGACCCTCAGTGGCTCGAACACATAGTGTAGACCATATACACTTTATTTATGGTTACATGGTCGGTGATCTTTGTACCTAAAAGGGAATATCCATGTAATTGAGCATGAAACAAATCCATGTCGGTCCACAGAAACATCTTATACCCCTTGATTCATTTTTGGGAAACTTCAACCTCTCATATCTCCTTATTTTGGACCCAAATTTTGACCCATAAGTAGACAATCTTGATGCGTTTTCCACATAGAATATGATGGTTTCTTCTATAGTGGATTTTGATATATGTTTCAGAAATTCTAAAGCGTGAGGATTATATTGGTTACTCTTTATGAAGACAACAATCACGCAGGATTGCCAGGGGATACTAAAGTGAAACCATCTTACTAAGATAGGACATAGCTCTCTATATATCAATATAGTGTCACCCACTAACTGTGCATTGCATGATTCCTCTAACTTCTCTTCAAGTGGAACCCTCATGTTTGGTGGGTCAGGGTTCTGTAACCAACTATTGGACTGGAACCCACTTTCTAGGCATGACAAGGCTCCACTATCTATGTTATGAGTGGTACCCTTCTATTAAGCGATACATGGGTCCTTGAATAATAGAGTTTAACCCTCTATATAGGAGGATAATGGGTTCTCTATTGATTGATGGACTTGAATCCTTTAACAAGGTTGGTCCTAGGTCCTCTATCTACGTTTGAGCAGCACCCTCCAATGGAGACAGGGCATGGTCTATCAACCATCATAGTTGATCCCTCCAATCAGGATAGTTCATGGATCCTATAGATATCGATTGAGTGTAAAACGTGTATTTCACTTGGTAATG
Organism: Viscum album; assembly: GCA_963277665.1. Lineage (NCBI taxonomy): Eukaryota > Viridiplantae > Streptophyta > Magnoliopsida > Santalales > Viscaceae > Viscum > Viscum album. The sequence goes on from OY728123.1 coordinate 1,343,996,024, forward strand.
GGTCCCCTACATAGATATTTTGTACCTTGAAAGTGCAGTATAGTGGCGATATATGGCTTTACTTGGATATTTTATGATGGAAAGACGTGTGATATGTTGGGTATCCTTGATTGACTTCGGGAATTGTTGTCTCCATTTACATTGGATGGGATGTGAGATTGATATCCCCTTCTCTTTCATTTTGTTTTCATTGGATTGACCATATATATACATACATATATATATATATATATATATATATATATATTTGTATCCATGTCATTGGATCCTATTTACACTCTTGGTTTGGGTTGCAGTATTTACTATATATTTCTATTGTGTCTCTTAATAATCCCACTTCATCTTTCAAGGTATCATAATGGCTATGTATATACTCACCCCTACATGGGATTTTCCCTCATCTGTCATTTCATATGAAGACGATGGACAGGTCGGTGGTGACTAAAAAGGATCTTAGGCATAATTGGTGCATTGGACCATGTACGGTGGGGGTCAGATCATGGAGATCATAAGATGGGATCTCTCAACACTATTACTTTTCTTTAATGATGAAACATCTTTCTGGTTGGGCATGTATTTTTTCACTTTACATTTTAGTTTTCATTATCGTAACCTCTTACACCGTATAAGATTTCCATATGTGGTCTATACTCTAGTTGCTACATATTTTTATTCTTATTCCCCATCAATTCTTCCTTGATATGGTTTTTAATTTTAATACATGTACATTAGGAAAATACCTTTTATAAGGGATATGCCTTTGGGTGCTAATCACCACCCTTGGGCCTATAGAGGCATTCTTGAGCTAGTTTTGGATCAAGACCCATGGTGTCCTGTCATGAAATATTAGTATAAGAGTTGTTCAATTCTTTTTATGGTGTTTGGTGTAGTACCCTTACGAAGAGTTGGTTGGGATATAGGGTAGAGATTAAAAATTGTATCAAGTACATATTTTGTTCGAGATAATCCAATTTTATTGTGGTGTCTTATGTATCCATTAACTAGGACCTTCACTACCTTCATCTCAACTCATCATACCGAGACAATGTTTTTTGAGATAAACGATGCATGCATTATATAAGATTGATTATTTGAATTTCCGTCTTGAGTAATCTCCCAATGGTTTATATATTCTCATCTAATCATGGTATGTCTTCATTAAAATTTCAAAATTCCTATGTGACACCATCTAGCTAGGTTACCAGTTCTATATCTTGACCAAGATATGATGAGGGATGAGGCCTTAGTTTAGGGTCCATCCCATGTGATTCCTCCTCTTGCATGAAATTTGGATATACCATGACATGTCGAGCAGAAAATAATACCCGGTGAGAAGAATAAGGATGTTTGTAGAGTTAACACACACAAAAAGTACCAAATCTAGAAGACACTGATGTTTTATGGTTATCCAAATCCCCAAACAATGAAGGGTTTGATAGAGTTGGTGTTACCTGTTTTTAGGATCATCTGTAAAATGAAGGATCAGGTAGTTGAACTAATAGATACCTTTTCCTTAAAGAAATCCTATGCTAGTGGAGTCCTATTACCAAGATTCATGATGAGTTGACACTATCATAGACTGACTTCTAGTTGTAGTTCTGTGAGGAGTACTGCCACTAATGATTTCACTCAGTCTGGATTTAGGTTCTTTAAGAGACAAAATAGAGAGGGTTGATAGTGGATATTCATGCTTCAAGGTTCATAAACCTTAAATGTTTCTCCATTTAAAATATCCAATATGGCTACATCTAAGCTCAAACGTTTGATAAGGGACTCTATTGATATATTTGTTCTGCTTTGGTACCCTTTTACATCACCCACCTATGTTAGTGTGTTGGATATCGCACTGGTGAGAGAGATATTCCTACCAAAAGGAAACATGTTAGCTGGTCCTAGAAGTGTAAATCATAGGGCTAAGTGATATGTAGCAGTTATTAGATTCCCATTGAACAGATCTTAGCATGGGAGGTCTTCCCAAGAAAAACATCTTGCATGTGGTCAGGGGCAGTACAAAGGTCCATGGAAGCCTTGAGAGAGGAGGTTCTATTTTTTTATGGTATAGGTCACATTGTGTGTGACCTCCCAACCAGACATGGTAATGAGTTCCAGCTGATAGTTGATAGACCACCAAGATAGAGGAGGCGTCGTGATCTGGGATTTCCAATGAGAGGTCAGGAGGCCCCAAGGGATGCCAAACTGGCCGAGGAGTAAGTGGATCTTCAGGAGAAGTAAATGTAGGTAGTTTAATATGTTATTATGTCCTTCCACCACCACCACTAGGCATCCCATGTTAGTATTAGTGAGTTTTAGGTTGGGTTCACAGATAGCTTTAGGAGAAATAGGCTTACAACCCAACAGAACTTGAGATAACTAGAGGTATGATATTTGTTTATTCTACTATTTTCTCAGTATTACTAGACAGATGTGTAAGTTATTACATAATATCTACAATCATGGTGGGAGATATAGTTATCCAAATCATGACCCTATATTAGAAGCTTTGTATTAAGGTTTCTACGGGGAACCCTTATTTCATAACATTTATCAATCAGAAATTCCAGCTATCACTTGGTGGAGAAATTTTCACATGTGAACTTTTCGTCATAATGGTAGAACTCTATGTTGTCATATTGGGTATGTATTGGTTTTATATGTTCAAATACCATATTTACTATAATTTTAGACCATTTATATGCCTTAATACTAATGTGGTGAGATTCACCATTACGAGTGTCAGAGATCTCAATATGGGATTAGTGGGTTATGTGGGTAAGAGGTCACAACCCATCACCCATCAGTTAGAGAGTGTAGCATTTGGTGTTACAAGATCTTTAAGAATCTGTATTCAATCATTGATGGAGGATTTTATGGATGTATTCTACGAGGAAGTTTCTGGAAAACCTTTGAGGTGAGAGATGAAGTTTTTTATTGACTAATATCATGTGACTTGTTTGATATCTTCTATAGCATATCAGATGGACCCTACCGAGATCGGGGAGCTGTAGTGCTACTGGAGGACCTTCAAGAGAATCATTTTATCAATCTAATTTTTCTCCCTATGTAGTTCAAATGTTTTTTATGATAAATTAAGATTATATATTTCATATTTGTGGGGGTTATCGTCACATTATCTTGGACACAATAAAAAACAAGTACCCCATCTCATGGATTGATGAAATATTTGACTAGTTGAGGTGTTTGATATGGTTAGAAAAGATCAATCAAAGATCTGACTACCACCAGTTGAGGGTTTTATAGCCTGATATTCTAAAACTATAATTCCGATGTTTTTATAGACACTATGAGTTCCTGTTGATGCCCTTCGGTGTGAGGAGTGACCCCACTCTTTTTATATATTTGATGAATAAAATAATGTATCCATACATGGACCAATTTGTGGTTTTCTTAATTGATGACATACTCATATACTCTGTGTTAGAGGAGTACCATACATAGAAGATGAGTATGGTACTAGATATCTTCGAGTTCACCAGCTTTATGGTATGTTCTTAGAGTTCAAATTCGTGTTTCATGTGGTTCAATTTCTAGGAAATTCAATTTTTTATCATGTTTTAGTCATGGAACCACCAGAAATTGAAGTAGTTATTTCTTGGGATCCGCCCAAGATCATGTTAGAGGTGTGTATTTTTCTTATATTAGAGGGGTACTACATGACTATTTTGGTATACTTTTCAATGATTTCATCACTTTTTACCACCCTGTGGTGGAAGGGGAAACCTTTTTCTTAGACTTAATAGTGTCATGGGCCTTCAAGGAGTTGAGGTTGAGGATGAAAAGGTTACCTATGTTGAGACTACTACATGATTTTATAGAGTATGTAGTGTATTTCGATGACACAGTTGTGTTTTGATGTAGATATTGGTAATTATTGAATATGGGTCGAGGTGGATGATACCCCATGATTATAAATACATGACTCAAAACCTAGAGCTAGTCATTTCACTGAGGATGTAGAGGAACTATCTTCTCGGAGAGAACTTTTTTGTTTACTCCAACCATCAAAGTCTTAGGTATGTCTTCGCATAGAGATACTTGAACCTATGATAGCAATGCTGGTTAGAAATCCTATAGGAATGTGATATTAGGATATTATATACATCAAGGAAGGGAAACATTGTAGTAGATTCCCATATCAGGAAGTCCCATGTCCATTTTTGTAGGAGGCTTATGAGAAGTTGGATTCTTTGTAGTTGAACCTGGTAGATCATAGGGTTCATATTTTCATTAATCAATGGGGTTGACTCCTCCACTTCTCGAGCATATATGGGAGTTCCACTAGGGAGAAATCACCTATGAGGCCTTTTATGACTAGATATCCATAGGAGATTCACTAAATATATATTTTGAACAAGGGAATCATGTAATCCTTTTAATGGTATGGGAGGTGGTCCCAGGAAAGATGTTAGAGGATGTGATGTGAGAGTTTTAAACTTCTCATTTGGTTGTACATCCTGATGTGAGAACATTTATAGAGACCTTTAGTGGAAATTTTGGTGGTATGAAATGAGATATTGTGTAGCTGATTTTGTTTCATGATGTGTTTCCTTTTATGAAGTGAATGATGAGCACCATGTTCTATAATGTTTTATACAACCCCTTGATATTTCAAATACACTAGTAGAAAAATGATATTTAGCATTAATTTTTTTTATTTTAATGTTATTTTTTTAGTAACATTGATGTTTCTGATGTAATAAATATGGTTTTTGATGTAGGTTTTTATAAATCGATGCCCAAAGGGATTTACATTTGTTTTTTGAATTTTGTTTTTTACAAAACAGACACCAATAAGATACAAAAAAATAATTTTTTTCATTGTTTATTAAATAATAGATTCCAAATAATTAAAAAAAATACAATATTTTAGTTCATTTCTTATTATTTTATTTTACAAGTCTTTGAGCTAAAAAAAAGTTACAGATCAATAGTTATGGTCATTAGAAGTTAGAATTATTAAATTTTGGGTAGAACAACTCATCTAAAAAAACATGAGAAACATGAATGATAATTACATACAATAAATGAAATAAAATAAACATAAGTATTAGAACATATTTCAATTATTTTATGCATATTTTTTCAAATGAATGTTTTTTATCATCATACCTCTTAGTTTAAGGGTATAACTCATTAGGTGATGAAAAAAGTGATTGATAATGAATTTTTCACCTTAGTGGGTATATCTCATCTATATGGTTATAACTATAAATTGATCATAATAATAAATCACCATTATAAGGAAGATTATTTAGGTATTTATAAATGAAGGAAAATAATAATAAATAAATTAAATTATTAGAATATATATCATTTTTAAATCATTGATTGAAGTTATGTTGAAAATTTTATTGAATCAAAGAGGTCAAAAATGATGAATAAAATTTAAAATTGAATTATATATAGTAAAATAAGATCTTTTCAATGGTGTTTTATAGAAATTAATATTGATTTTAAAAAGTGAAATTTTCATTTTGAAAAAAAATCATATATTGATCCCGTATTTTTACAAATAATTTTTGGTTTCGGTTGAGTTTAAAAATGATGACAAAGAATATTTACATTGGTTTTTTGGAATTAGGTTTTACCAAACTGATGCCAAAAATACCCAATGATATAATGTTTGGCATTATTTATAAAATAAACAGACACAAAAAAATAAAAAAATGGGGTCAGTTTTTAAAAAAGATATCACCCTAAAAAAAATTTAAAAAATATTTTTTGAATAATTTTTCTTTTTAAATATTCCCATAATTAAAAAAATAATAACTATGATTTATATTATTTACTAAGATTAAATTTTACTAGTCTTGGAGTTTAAATGGAGTAATGGATTTAATGTTAGGGCCTTCGAAAGTAGGAATTCTTTAAGACTTATATTAGAGAAGTTCAAATTTAGGAATCTATAACTTTTAAGTTGTAACTCTATTTTAACTCCACAACCAGTCAAACATAATCATAAGAAATGATCTAAAACATAGTAATTTTTTTAATAATGGGTAATTTTTTAAACTTAATCCAAAAATAATTTTTAAAGTCTTTATTTTGCATTAGTTTCTTTAAAAAATGATGAAAAAAATACGTTGTTTATCTTTATGGAATTAGTTTTGCTAAAAACCAATGGTAATAATGTTACTAATGGGTATTTTTTTGAATTGGATTTATAAAAAAAATCCTAATAACTAATATAAATCCCCTTTAGAATTGGATTTAAACATAACCAACCTCAAAGTTTCCCCAAAAATATCTCTTAAATAAGTAAAAATTTTAATGCTCATAACTATTAATCTGTAAGATAGTTTTAGCTCCAAGAACAGTAAAATATAAGCTTGGTAAATGATCTAAGATATAGTAATTTTATTAATTATTAGCATCGGTCATTTAAAAATTTGATAACAAAATTATTATTTTTTTATTCATGGCATCAGTTTCTTTACAAACTAATGCCAAAAATAATTTTTTATAACTATTTGGTGTTAGTTTCTTTATTAATCTACACTAAAAAACATAGATGGGTGATTTTAGTGCCAATTTTAAATAAAATAAATGCCAAATATTTTTCAAAAACATATTTTGTGTTAGTTTATAAGAAACCAACATCATATTTTCAATGTTAAAGACCAATTTTATACTAGTGAGTGGAAATGGGATAGCATATCAGTCGACTTTCTGATAGGTAATCCTAGGATTGTGGAGTTTCATGACACCCTCTATATGATTGTTGACTAACTCATAAAGTTTTCACATTTTCTCCCTTTTTGTATTAGAGTTCTATGGAGAGTTTGGAAAGATGTATGTATGAGATATTATTCTCCTTCATGGGGTGCCCTTGACTATTTTCTCTAATAATGATGTGTGGTTCACATCCCGATTATGCTGAGGTCTACATGAGGAATTAAGGAACTGGAATAGGATGAGTACAGTATTCCACCCCTATAAAGAAGTGTATACTATTCCTTCAAAAAAAATTGTATACTGAGAACACAATCTAGGTGTTAGAGAATATATTAGGGGCTTGAATGTTAGAATATTTTCAATGCTGTGAGGATCAATTTCCCTTAGTATAGGTTGCATAAAAAACAACTACCACTATACTATCATCATAGAACAATTCATGGAACTATATGAGAGACCATGTAGGTCACCCTTATGTTAGATAATGATTGATAAGGAATCTATTGTGGATATAGATTTTGTGTAGTTGACGATAGATAGTTTCTCAGACATCAATGAGTGGATGAGGATATCTTAGAGATGGTAGAAATATTATACATATCAACATCATAGGCCTTTGTATTTCCATTAGGGAGACCATGTTTTCATGGGATTCTCCCCATGATGATTACTATGGAAGTTAATAAGAGGAAGAATTCAATCTGTCTGGTACTTCATATTGTTCAAGATCTTGCAGATGGTTTTTGAGGTTACTTACCACCTTGCCCTACAACCATAGTTAGATCAGGTGCATGACATCTTCAACATGTTGCGGCTGAGGAGATACATTCATGACCGCATGCACTTCACTGGTTGGAGTGATCTAGGAATAAAGGATGGGGACACTTTTTAGAATCTTCTAGTGGAAAATTATTATCAATAATAAATAAACATGTATAGATAAACCATCCCCTTGCTTGGCATGTTGTGGTAGCAAGAGAATGTGAATGAGATCTCTTAGTATTGGGAGATCGAGATACAGGCTCAGTATCCTGAGTTTTCTGTTTAGATTTACTTTTATGGGTTGAAAATATTAAAGGAGGGAATGATGTAGAGACCCAATTATTTCCTTGTTAGACTTTGATATATTTCTATTTATATTTTGGGAGCCATAAGCTGAGACGGCTTACGATTATGATTCTCATGTTCCGAAAATTACTTTTCAAAAAATATTAAATATATTTTAATTTACAAATGCTCAATTTTATAAATAAAATGTTTTAACTCTTTAATATAATCTCATATAATAAAAATTACACAACGGTTGGGTCTGAAATGTGATGTTTACCCTAGGTGAAACCTAAAATAGGTCAGCTTTGTGATTTCACATATCATAACCAATGGAAAGTTAGTTTGGTTAAAATATATATTTAATTTTTTTCTATTTATTAAACTATTTTTTCCTTAAATACCATACTATAAAAATTCTCAAGGGTTTCCCATATAAACCCTCAGATAATTGAGAAAAGTTTTTTCTCTTTTATGTTGCTAAATCGAATCATATGAGGAGTAACCTCTACATCGAAGCATATTGAAGCACAAAAAATGAAATGACACCTCACAATTGTTGGAAAGTACATTCTTCAAAGAAGGATGATCCAATATCAAGGTAGGAATCATCAATTCATGGATTACACTATTTTTTATTAAATTTATTTAGCATGATCATCTATTTCTTTGATATGCACCAATTTTCAGACTTTTCGTTAACCCATGTATTGAAATTAAATTCTTCATTCATCTCTTCTCACCCAAGATAACCTTGTTTACATTTATGGGAAAAAGTATTTGTTAATTATGGTTAAAAAAATTTATTTTCACTCTATGATTCTTCAAGTTCTTTACCAATAATATATGGGTCCATGGGTCGATGTTTTCAGGTTGTACCAAGCCTGATTGAATACCTGAAATAACAGTGGTATCATGTATGGAAAAATAAATACCATATTAGGGATAAAATTTGTGGTTTTTTAGTTTGCTGGTGAATGGTTTTTGAATCCAGGATCTGAACTAAGACTTGGTGTCGATGAGGGATGATCAGAGGCACGCCATTGCATGGTAGATCATACGAACTTCGTAAAAATAAATGGAATTGTTTTTATGAACATAAAATGGATAAAAACATAGAGATAATGAGATACACTAATTTTTAGTGGTCAGACGAAAGATCTAAATGCGGAAATACCAAATCTTGAGCATGCAGACCAGATCTAACTTTCTGATAAAATATTGAACGCATGTTGTGTTCTAGGAAGAACACATGGAGTGTACAACCCTAGAAATGGTGGCTAGGATTTTACGAAGATATAATTATCACATTACATGTGGGACCCCCACATGCTTTGTGAAACGTGTGTGGGGAACTCAACATATTATCTCAGAGTACATGGGAATGATAATGGCTAGGAACATGTTGTGTTCCAATGTACATGAACACTAGAAAAGTATAAAAACAATGGAAAAGTACCCAGACACAACCATAGAGCACATGGAAGAACCTCAGGAGGCTTGGACACTCTGTTTAAACCTTCTAAATTCCATGTATGGTTAAATGGGTAGTGATTCATGTACATGTAGGGATACATCTAGGAGATAGAGCTGGAACACATGTTGTGTGGAACCCATCTCATGTCATGTACCAATTTTTTCATTTTAAAAAAACTTTGACCTAGCATATCTTCTTCATTTGGACTTTTATTTTTTCTCGAGAGTATCATATCTTGAGTTTTTTTTCACATAAAACTCAATGTTGTCCTTCGTAGTGACTTATGAGATATGATTGAAATTTTTTCAAGTCTGATTCTTATTTAAGAAATTCTCAATGACAGTAGTGATCACGCAAGTTTACCATAGCCTTATAAAGTGGAACCCTCTTATTAGGGTAGAAAATGAGTTATCTACCTATATATGGAGTGGAATGTACAATATGGTTGGGCATGGTTTCACTGTCTACTCTTCATGTGTCACCCTCAAGAAGGGAAGGGCACGGGTCCTCAACCAATTATTTGTTTGGCACTCTACTACTGGGTGGGACATGGGTCCTCTATTTTCTATCTGAGTGGCACCATCCTAATATTTTTGGATTGGGTCCTCTATTACTAGAGTGTAACCCTCTAGATGGTCTAGTAATGGGTCCTCTATTGACTATTAGAGTGTAAACCTTCAGTTAGACAGGCCATGGGTCCTCTATCGACTTTGAAGTGGAACACTCCTGTAGAGACATGGCATAGGTCCTCGATCATAAGAGTGGAACCCTTTAGTCAGGACAGAGATTGGGTCCTTGGGATATTTACTAATTGGAACCATCTTATTTTATCATGGAATGGATCCTCTACATTGATATTTTTCACCATGAATTTGTGGCATAATGGCATGGTGTGGCTTAACATTGATGTTTTCTTCTGGGATGACACATGGGATGTTGGGCATCATTTATGGACTTATGGAACTGTTGGATCTTTTTACCTGGGATAGGATAGGATATAAATATGTCATTATCTCTCATTTGTGTTTTTCTAGTTTGAGCATATATATATTTATATCCATGTTGTTGGATCTTGTTTACTCTCTTGCTTTGTGTAATATTTTTTTATATCTATTTCAATCATGTAAACTACTAATCCCCATTCATATTTCAGAGTTTCTTGCTGGGTAAGTAATTAATCACACCTAAATGAGATTTTCTCACATTTTTTTGACTTATGTAGATAATGGATAGGACAGTAGTGACTTTAGAGAGCTTTGGGATACATGGTGCATTGGACCACGTACAGTAGTCAGAGAATTGAGATTAGAATATGGGATCTCTTGGCACTTTTAATTGTCTTTTTTTTCATTTAGGACATATTTATGTTTGGGTAGGTATTTTCCCCATTTAAAATTTAGATTTCACTGTCGTACTCATGTAAACCCAAAAGGTTTTTCATGAACGGGTTATATTCTAGCTATTGCATATTTTTCATTATTATTCCTCTATACTTATTTATTAAGATGGTTGGGTGTGTGTAATTAGTTAAATTAGAAAAAGGCCATGAATTTTAGATATTCCTTTTGAAACTTACACCACTGCTAGCCTATGGAGGCAAGATCTGGGTAGTTACATCTTGAGATCTATCCGTTTAGGTCATGATAATTGTTAATGGTAACTTATACAGAGTTAGACGCATTCATTTTGTTATGGTGAAGTGGTTTTTTAGTGTGGTTGTTTGATTATTGGAACATGGTAGACGAATCTAGTTTGGGTATATTTTTTACATAATATTAAATTTAATCCTTTAACCATCACAATTCTCTTAGTTATAGAATTATCATATATTCTGGTGAAATCAATGATAGATGATAATATATGTAGATGTTGATGGGTGATGGATTTTATGCTCTAGAATTGGGTAATGTAATATGATGGAAGAATCAAAAATAGTTTGAGCGGTAGTTTTGTTCCAAAAATGAAAAGGTAGAAGATCAAACCTAATGGGAATTTGTTGAAACCCAGTTAAGAGCATCTATTTTCAATAAATAGTATAATAATATATTATGTCTTCATGACTGTGTGTTTGTGAAAATTTAGAAAAAAATATATTCCATTTAAATAACCTTAAGAAATGTGTTTTTTGTGATTTTTGGAATGATACTTGCATTCAGTTGAATATAAAATATTTTTTTTAATATTGTATATGAAGATATATGTATATTGTTCATACATTTATGCACATAAAAATACATAAATTGAGTTTGAATTGAGATAATCATTTATTACTTTACTATTATAAAATTTAACAAATAAAATTTTATTTTTATTCATAATTATAATAATTGAAAAAATGTTATTATTATTATTATTATTATTTATAAATGTCAATAACCCCCTAGAATGGTTTTTTAGACTGGTCCAGGAATCTTAAAGATCATTATTCCATTCAAGTAACTAATAACTAATCTATGATTTTATGTGTATTTATGATTTGGTGTTCAGATGGTTGTTGAATATATGTGTGATCTAAAGCATCAAACCATCTAGATTATGAAGCATAGAATAATGGTGGATGGATTATTTTGTGTCCATAATGATTTTTTGGAAGAAGGAACACAAGATGGAATAAAAGGGTAATCCATGTGGTGATGTGGCATGATGTGTCATCATAATGCATGATTTATGTGCAGTCTTCACCTACCAGAATTCTTCTAGTAGAGGGATAATTCAGGATTATTGAGTAAAAACCAAATGGTAAAAATAATATATTGGATGGTCTAGTGAAAAATTATTACATGAAATATTAATTTTAGAATCTAGGTTACTTGATGTTCCAAAAAAATAGGATATTATGTTATTTCCATATTTATATATGAAATTTAATAAGATTCCCTCTAGTGTGTGTGTGTGTTATTTATATTAGAAGGGTATGACTTGATCTAGTTTGGACTCATTGGGGTTTTCTATTAATTTATTTGGTTTCTTTCTATATTACCTACTAGTGGTTACAGGTATATAATTTTTAATTGGATAAAAAAACTTATTTTCACCCTATAATTTAAATTTTATAATTGAATAGTTGAGTATTTTTTATTTTTGTAGATATTAATTTTTTTTATTTTTTGAAAAATAGAGCTTAATTGTAGTGTTTATTTTATACTTAAAAATATTGAATATCATATTTTTTCTATGATGTCATTCGTGTATTTTTTTAAAGAATATATTTTTGTTTTTGTCAAGATTAGATATAAATTATACTAACTATTTAGTGATTTTGAGATCATATGATTATGAAATTAATAAGTAATGATTTTAACATGAGTGAATTCATTGAAAGTATGATTTTTCCTTTGATGGTTATGATACTTGAAGATATACTAGTGGGGCCTATTATCATTAGTATAAATAATATTACTTCTATCAGTCAATGATTTTATATTATATGTGGGTTTAATGTTAGTAACAGTGATAATATGAAATGAAAAATAATTTTTGAGTATTTAGGGTCATAAAATAATCTTGAAATAATTAAGATTGTTAATATAAATTAACAAATAATATAATAGTGTGATACCATTACCCCCCCCCCCCACACAGACACATTAATATTACAATTTGGAATGTGATTCTGAACGTTATGATATTCATATTGTTTCTTATTGTGTACCTGAAGAGGGTCAGATAAAATTTTTTTCATGATTAGTGTAAAATTATCAAATAGTTATATTTTTAACATTTATCGGATGGTTTATTCATGATCAATATTCATTTCACATTGCATTGACTGAATTATTTGACTCTTGAGGATTTACCTAGAGAGTTATACATCTGAAGACATTATTGTGATAATGATATGGGTTACGGATGGTGATGGAATTTATATAGAACTCACAATATGTGTATGTCTATGTGGAAGGTAGATTTTTTATTTCTATAATTAGTATCTAGAACTTGTGATAGTATAGATTTGGTGGATTTTGATCGTTTGGAATGTATGATCATGACATATATTATTATTTCAATTATAGTTATGGGATTATGTGAATTATTTTCAATGTAATTTGATGTTATTTCATGTATTGTAGTATCATTCACCTTGTAACAGCAACATTAGGGTTATTTACATGAGTGTGACCCAATATATATAATAATGTGTGGTCCGACTAGATAGATACACTAGAGTCGCCTCTCTCACCACACTATTTTATTGTTATTGGAAGTTAATTAGATATGTGTTATTTATATTGTGGTTTTATTTTTAGATGGTTGTGGATTTAGCGTGGTTAAAATAGTGCTTGGGTGATATTATGTTATCAATTAGTTATTTTTATTCTTGTTTTAGGGAGATGTTTTGCGGGGGAATTATTATATATTTTTAAAATGGGTTATATTGTACATACCTTGTTATGTACTGAGTGGTTCTTATGGTGTTCTTAGGAATAAAATAATAAAAATAAATAGATTTATTGATAATGATATATAAACTTATAGAATGAAATTAACTCATGGATAATAACTAATGATATATAAGGATATGAGAATTCACTAGTTGAGGTTGGACCAAGTTTACCACTTGGTGAATTTGGCTGGTGAGGATAAAACTAAATATTGTTATTTTACTATAATTATTATAATGGTTACTTGATATTGACTGAGTTATTTATCCATAGAGGATTATAAAATCTATATATGGTTATTCTTAACCCTATTTCTAGATATAGTTTTTTCGGATCATGTTGGTTGAGTTACTGAATGGAGTAAGCATAGAAACTATGGTGGATAGTAGGATTTGGTTGGGTGAGGAATTTTTATATACCTATGGCATCTTTATGTGGTTTATATTTTTATGAAATTTTTGGTTTGGAATTTATTTTACCATAATTATATTTTTGAAAAAAAATTTGGTTATGTTTTGGATATTCTTGAATTACACATAATTTATTTATCAGTTGGTTGTGGATACATTATTGTGATTTCATTTTTGGTTCCCATTCAGCATTATTATTTTTTTATATTCATTGTGGTTAATTCATTGAACATATTAGATTTATACCACAAACAGTTTTCATTAAATACCTATAATAATATAGGTGAGATTCATAAGTCACACTTTATTTCAAAAAAGACTCACCTGGGGTCTTGAGATAATCAGGTATTGACATTTATTTTGAGAATGTTATTTATTTTCTTCTTCACCATGTGTTCCAGTTTAGGATCGATTTATATCCTATTATAGAGTTTAATTTTCAGTTTCATAATAGATAAATTTTTCTAAACATTTTAAATAGAGACTATATATTGATGGTTTTTTAGGATATTCATTTAACTAGTTTTAACAACATTACATACACTGGTTTTATTTTCTTTGAATGTGGAAAACATATTGATGTTTTGTATAGATTATTGTCATTTGAAACATTAAGGAGCAAGATCCATTATTCACTTCCAATTATTGATGTTCATATTTAATATATTAGGTGTTATTCTTTTAAAATCTTGATCTTTATTACGAAAATCAAATGGTTGAGAATCAAAATGAGTTTATTATAATGATGTATACTCGATCCCTATATGGGACTTTTGACTACATTATAATGCATTTCTGTCAAATGAATTCAAAAATATTTCTTATATATTAATTTCATTAGATATTATATCTTTGTATCAGCTAATTTTGTGTTATTTAAAAATAATATATTATTATATAAATGTATATAAGATATGAATACATATAATTTAATGATTGAAATTGGTTTTTTATTATAGTATAAGTTATATTGAATGATACTAAATCCATTTTTTTAAATGTGTGGTTTATTTTCTAATTCATGTTATCTTATAGAATTTTGTCCCTATTTTCAAAATATAGATTTATATAGTTTTTAATAAGATTAAAATAGTAATTTATCAATGGTTTTTAGTAATCATATCTTGTAATTATTTTATTAGTGGATTTTATTAAAAATATATTAGATTGCAACTCCATTATTAGTCATGACCCGTAAGGGTAGTTCCTTGCATTGGATTTAGTAGTGTCTTTAAGTGTTTAATTAACTATAGAGGCTCACTAGTGAACCTATACATAGATTTCATAAGGGTATAGTACCTTATTAGGTATAACCCGATGTTTCATGCTGTGTATTGAGTTATAGATTTATATTAAATAATTCATTCAATGATTATAGGTCAAAATAATAAACCACAATGATCAAAATTATGTTACCATTGACTTGGAATTTTAAATAATTATTTCCCTTCATAAATTGTAGAGGAATGATTTATTATTAGATCATCATATAGTATTTATATACCAAAATAACTTTCACTACATTTTTATAGGCTTATAAATTTAAGATAGAGGAAATAGTTCAACTTCATCCAGGATAATTATTTTTTATCACACAAACCTTAGGAAAGGGAAATGACGTAATATATTACTAAAGTAAAAAAAAAATTAATATGGGGAAGTAGCTTGAGTATTGAGAAAAGAGTATATTATGGTCGAAAAATCTATAGTATTTTTATTAAACTAGATCAAGTGGATGATTAACCATATTAATATTAAATGTCTACAGAATATTTCTTTATTCAACTTATGATCGTGTTCTAGTTGTGATATATAAGGAATAAGTGTCATTTATAAATATTATATCCCAGGGAATTTTTATTTTTTTACTTTTTTATAAACAAATAATTTTAAAATGAGAAAAAATTAAAGATTATTAATATAGATCATCCAAATAAAAATTCATGACAAATACGACAAATCTATTATGAAGATATGTATTGAATAATATAAATATATATTAGAGAACATATGGTGTGAGTTATGTCATGTTGGAAATTAATGCTAAATGTATGAGACTAATCAAGTATTTATAGGTTTTGAATATGGATAAGGATTGTTTAAAAGAGCCTAGTGAGTTTTGTGTCTCTATATTAAATGATGATTATAAGAATTTTATGACTATGTTAAAAAACACAATATGACATATATTCTTATAATGGAAAGATATTTATTTGAATATATATATGGAGTGTTCTATAAATATTTTTATATATTAGTTAATTTCATTAATTTTTTGTGGATTGGATTATATATGATTTAAAAAAAGTCACAACATTGATGAATGTGATGATATACATTGGATTAATATCAAAGTAAGTGACACAATTTTGTCTCATAATGTGATATTGGTAAATCTTAAGTATTGGGATATATTATAATCTAAGGGTATTGCATAATCCGACTCATGAATGTAATTTTTGATCATCCAATTATCATCAAATATCGTGATTGGACCATGGATGTTCATAAGAGATTTGTCAACCTATGATAAAGGTTTTTGTAGAAAAAAACATAAAATTGATTAATAATGTTATTGGATATCTCTAGAGGGACTATTTTTAAAAAAAATTATATAGTATTATCAATTTCATTGTCTGGATTTCATAGTGTTTCATTGTCCTATAATATCACATGATTAATGTTTTGAAATGTGTTATCTCCATCATGTTATATTATCTTGTCTATCTATTAGGAAAAATTAAAAACATAAAATGGTACGTTGTTTTTATGTGAATTTACATTTCCAAGTGAATTGATGCATTCTCTAACATGGTTTTTCGGGGTGGAAACATGAATTGTTCTTGAATGAAAAGGGAAAGTTTCATGGGGTGAATAAATCATGGTAAAATATACAACAATGAGGACCATATGGATATATAATTATGTTATTCCATATGGTAGAATGAATATTTCACCAAATGATTTTATATCATGTGGTGTTGGACATTAAAGTCAGAGAATATCATATATTATGATATATGACAAACAAAAGATAAAATTGAACAACAAATAGTGTAAAAGATGAATTGTAGCACATAATAGGCGCATTCCATGAGATATAAAGTTATTATATCTCACACTTATGTTCAATATAAAGGGATGTTGATTACTATTAACATTGATAATGATTCACCTCATGTGGTTTTTATACCACTAAAAATAATATAAACATATCTTATTATAGATTTCAGGTCTTTATTTTTGACAAAATATATATATGGAAAAATATGGGTGGTGATATATTGGATTTAGGATTCTGAGAAGGGTATTTATTTGAAACAATTCTTTTAAAAATAGTAAAATAATTTATCATAAATTTGGATAATGATGATGAGTTTCATTGTATATAGTGACATGGGTATAATTTGGGCCACATCAAGTACTACATATTGAATATATTCATAGTGTAATATCAATTAATATGATAGCTATAAATTATTTAGTTATAATTAATGTATGGTTATATCAAAGGTGGGGACATGAATAAAGCATTGAATAGATTTATTAGTTACAGGATTCTCTAAAAATAATCTTGATATTTTAAAAGTATTTCAATATGATAATAAATTATTGAATAAAGATAGAATAAGGGAATAGAATGTGTGAGGTAGTTATAGATAGTTATGAATTTTTTAAGCCCATGTAAATCATAATGAAAACTATATACAATTTATTTCATTTAATATATGTATATTTATAATTTTATAGAATTTTCCAGATATTTTATCATATTAATAAACTATAAAGAATATAGAAAAGGTTTCATGCATGCAACGATAATGAATGATCATGGAATAATTCACTGAACATTTGAAATGTTATATTTTTATGTAATTGATATATAACATTTGATATGTAATATTGTTAGTTGATAACAATATTTTTTTGCATATATTTTATTTTATTTTAAGGTATTGAATAGTGTATTTAATTTATTTATATTTATAATATTAAGAACTTTGGAATTGTTTTATGATTTATGGAAGAAAAAAATAGATATTTGAAAAATGAAATAAAATAGAAAAATAATGGATAAAAAATAAAGTTCACATCATGAGTGCATCTTGCAGTGTGTAAACCAATTTCTGAGGATACAATGAAGCTAAAAAATTTGAGTATAATTATTACATGCCACATTATTTATTTATGCATCATGACATCATCTGATGAAGCATCTGATTCGGACAAGTCATGATGAGATTACACGCAATGAAGAACAATTACAGGTTGTGTAAACACATTACACAACGTGAGGGTTTTTTGGGAAATGGTTTTGAAGGCAATACAAAAAAAAATGACACCATGAAATTAAAAGACTACACATCATTTAACCACATTAAAAGGGGGTATAGTATTCTTCTATTGGGGGAATTTATATCTGGAGACAGAATCTTGGATAGAGAAGTTGTGATTGCCATTCAGAGTTTTTCTTCATTTCCTTTATGATTTTATTTTATTTTCTCATTCCCTTTTGTTCTATAATCACTAGGATGATGGGTAACCCACCTTGTTCTAGGGTTATGTAATATAATAGGGCATGTTCGTTGGATTTTTTCAATTTATTTTATTCATTTATATGTTTTTTTTCATTTTATTTTATTCATGTATTTAGTATTTTTTTCAATTTCATCTTCATCTTCTAATACCTTTCTTTTTCTTCTATCATAAATATTAATAATTTTATAAAAAAGGAATAATAAAATTGTGAAATTGAAAACCAAAAAAGTGTGATGACTATTTTTTAATTTAGGGAAAATCAGGTTTAAATAATGTATCGAGACAAGCTAGATTCGAAAAAACTGTTAAATTACCAGACCAAGGGAAATATGATATTGTCACATTGCGGAGGAGATACCATGACCATTGGATCTTAATTTTATTGAATGAGACGCCAATAATGATATAATAAATATATTTTCTTAAATACAGTTGTATCTAAAACCTAAAATTAAAAAACCCTTGTGTGGTTTAAGGATTTGATCACAAACTAACAAAACTGCTTTTCTTTCATCTTTTTCTATCCTCAAATCAACCAAAACCAAAATTTTATAAACTATTTAAACAAATTAATAAAATTAAATCATTTGAAAATGTAATCCAACTAATTTTAACATCCATGGGGTATCAATCTAATTCTTCTTCTAAAACTCATTTTAATTAATTAAGTGTCATAGTTGAGTTTTTCTGCATTTTCTTAGACTCATTGGGAATTAACGATTCCCTCTATGCTATAAAAATAGAACCATTTTTAGGAACGATTGGATTTTTATTTTTAATAAATAAATTTTTATATTTTATTAGTTTATTTAAATTTCTCCTTTCATAATGGGTGTATTTGTGCAGTGTGTTTCAGATTTTTAAATCTTTAATGCACAACTACAACACTTGTTCATATGAAAAAAATATATCATTGATTCAGAAAACCATTTCTGAACCAAAAATCAACATGTTGGGGTTATTTAAATAGATCAGGGGAAGAAGATGCTCGCAGACTATAGGATACCATCAAACACGGGATTTATACTGAGCTTACTAGCACCCCCCATTAAATAAAATCACTTTGAGATCATTCCTACAATAATTTTATTGATAAAAAATATTGTGAAATTCACCATACAACCACATGAAGATCCGAACAAACATTTGGAAGAATTCATCATCATCTATGACTCATTAAAATTTTAAAATGATTCAAGTGATGTTGTAAGACACCATATTTTCTAATTTTCATTACATGATTGAGCTCGAGATTGGTCCAAATCCTGTTTGCACATTCCATCACTACATGGGATTATCTGGCAAGAAACATCCTCACAAGCTACATTCCACCTTCTATGTCAATGGAAATATGAGTAAACATTCTTAAAAAAATTCAATTTAAAGATGAATAATTTTATTCAACATGGGAACATTATAAATATATTAATAAAAAAGATGGGCATCATGATGAGCCAAAATAAAACCCCCAAGGAAACCATATTGAAGATGAAAATTATACTGATTACTATCATGTTAATCAATTTTAGGGTTATAGAACACAACAACAATAGGGAAATGGTCTTCAAAAAAGACCACAATTGTACTGAAAAAAATAATCCCAAGGGCCCACACTAAACATCTAGGTCTATACATTTGAAGAGATACTGAAAACATTCATGACATCCCTCAGGTCTATACTAAAATAAAAAAAGAATAATAATCAAACCGAAAGGCAATGTTAAGGAATCTGGAGCATCAAATTATCCAAATTGCTGATCATCTTAGAGAGAGACATATATGAGAACTACTAGGATTCCATAAAGTACATGCACATAATGAATTTAAATTTTTACAATGTAGAAGTCGGATGAAAACAAAAATATATGGTATATCATTTTCAAGACAACAACCAGGGAAAATAAAGAGAAGTGGAAGATAAAAAATAGAAAACAACAACTAGCTGAAGAATATGAAGAAGAACCACCTTAGTACAAGACAAGAAATTATTTTCTAGAAAAGATGGTATAAGTAAAGAACAATGTCCAGAAAGGTAAATTTTTAGAACACTTTAAAATGTTGAATATTAATATACCCATTATAGTGGATCTCAAAAACATGTTGGCATATGAAAATTTCATGACAGAGCTGGTAACCAACAAGAATATGTAATAAGAAATTGTAAATATTCCACTCACACGTGAGTGTTCAGAAGTGGTATATAAGGACCTACCAAAGAGGAAAATTGATCATGATATTTTATTCAATTGCAACTTTTATAGGAGCTAAAAAATCTAGAAAATGATTGTCTGACTTATGTGTGAGTGGAACTATCATGTCGCACACAAAATATCAATACATTGTTACTAGATGGACCGAATCCAATAAGAGCTTCAATCTAATTATTGGACTCAATAGTAAATCATCTCAGAGGCCTTGGTGAGGAAATACTGATTAGATTCGATAAATTATACTTTCCTATCAACTTCCTAGTTCAATATATGTAAGAGGAGATAAATCTCATTATTCTAGGAAGGCCATTTTTAGCCATATGATATGTATTGATCGATGTTAATAATAGAGAATATTTTCTTATAGTTAGAATTAATAAAGTATGTTTCAACATCCATTGAGAAATAGAGAACTACAATGTGAAATAAAACAATGATTTTGGGATGTAAAAACACCTAAAGATGAGGATGTCATAAAAAATAAAGAGTTTCATGAGTTAGATTCAGTTGTGAAAGAGGATTCCAAACAGAATAAGAATAATAAGCTAGAGACAAGTCTCCTAACACTAAATGACCTACCAAATCCACTACATTTTAGAATGTACAACTGATATAGATGCTACATGAACTTCCATTTAGTTAATCAAAATTGGGGATGAAATGGTGGGTCAGTCAAATGGATATCAGGAAAGTAATTCCATCAGGGAGAATTAAGTTGTTTAGAGAAGAAGGACAGGGTCCAACCTATATATATATTATAGAACTGATGCCATTTATGGACATTGTAGAGGTTTAAAATTTTTAATCATCCATAAAGTGAGCTGAATTCAAAGGAGGTAAGGTAAATCCAACAATGGTAAACAAAATCACATACCAAAGGCAACTCATGTTTTTTGTTTTTTTAATATTTATTTAGTTTTTGGAGGTGTCTATACTCTCAATAATTTTTTTTTTAAAATTCATTGATAATAGATTTTCTTTAACTTATTTATTTTTAATTTGTTTTATCATCAAGACCCAAGGATATAACAAGTATCAAGAATCAAAAAAAGAGGTTTCAGCAAAATTAAACGTCATAACAGCCATTTGCATGTCATGAATATAGAGCACCTATAATATACACATTAATTATTGAATCACAAATTACAAGGGGATTAATAGACTCAATTATGTAATTTTCAAAATATTCCACATATTTAATTAGATTTTTCAACATCCAATTTCATTCCCTCACTTGATTTTTTCTTCAATAAAATGAACTATGAGACATAAAACCGGCTATTAAAATTATTATGCCATGAATTTAAATTTATTTATAAATAAATTTAAATAATAAAATGGATAAAATAATTAGTAGAGATAAGAATTTTGATTGGGATTGGGAAAATAAATATTTAGGGAATAATTTAGATCATTGTAAATGAATTTTTAATGAGATTTGGCCATGATTTAAATTTCTTATATTTTCATTAATTGATTTAATTATTCATATTCATTGTCATGAGTAATTTTCCCAACCATTATTCACATTCCCAAGAAATCATCTAAACTAATATTTCCAATTCTTTCATTCATTTATTTCTTGAGAATCTTGAGAATGTTATCTTTTAGAACATTCTTTGCATCTTATCCAAGCTTTGACTACAATTATTCACCATTAAAATTATTGCGGCCTTATTTTTATTAAACCTTATACTGAGACCCACATTAAAATAGTCCTTTTTAAGCCCATAGAATCCATGAACATACTTGTCATGAAATGTTACATGCTACAAACCCATTTAATCCTTCCCTACCATTCATTAAATAATTTTCATGATTATCAAACATAATAGTGGGGGAACAAAAAACTAGGGGAAGTTATGGACATATTTTGATGAATAAGTATGGGGAAATTTTCATGCGATTTAGGGAAGGCACGTAATTTGTATTTATTGAACACCCTCTTGAAAAAGGGAAACAAATAAGAAAATTTTGTTCTTATAGGGAAATTAAAAAAAACACCATTTAATTGAATGGTGATCCTATTATAACTATTACAAATAGTATTGTGAGAATATAATTAGGGGTTGGTTGGTGCATGTGAGAATTTTCTATAATATGTCTTTATAAATTAAAATAAATGAAATTTAATAATAAAATAGGTTGTTTTGTTTATTCCATTTCATCTCGTTATGATACTTCTCTAAGATACTGATTGGATGAAAGACTTTTTATTAAGCAGTTTTTTATTATCAAGCAATGTAATTTATATTTGAACCTATATTTTGGGACATAATTGATTTAAATCATTTAGATACCTTCCTTAAAAATCTAACACATTTGATCCAAAATGGTGAATCCCTCATGATTATTTTTTTTCTCTATTTATGTGGTAAAGAAGTTAGATACTTTGAAATACCTTGGTAAGTTACATGGTCTTGAGGTATGTGTATCAATCTATTCATTTATACAATGATAACGATTAGAAAATTTCAGTGCGAGGTAAAATGCAAGTGGCATGAATATTAAGAATGAATTGAAAACTGAAATAAATGATTAAAAGGTTTGGATATATCAGAAAACGTAAAGTTAAAATACTTGCTTGACATGTTTCTTTGAAAAATGAGGCATTGATAAATTTTCTACCTGTGACGCTCGAATATTTGATTTCCCATTTTATCAATTTCTTTTTGTTCAAATTAAATTTAAACCATGGTAAAGTGATATTTCTTTTTTATTGTGTTGAGATTTCATCCATGAGGAAAAGTATGAATTTTAGTGTGGGGGTATTTGATAACAATAATTTGTTAATACATTTTATGTTATTTTAAGGTATTGAAGTTTTTATTTAATTGATTAATCATTCCAATATTGGTAATTTTTTAATTTTTTATGATTTATGGTAGGAAATAATAGATATTTTGAAAAAGAATGAAAAGATTCAAATAATAGAAAAAATATAGTCCGAACCATGAGAAAATTTAAAGTAGTGAGACACTAGATTTCTAATTATACAACAATTCTACAAAACTCAAGAAAAATGATTACACACTGGGAAATTCCTTTCCACGTCGTGACTTCATCGAAAGAAGCAGTCGCTCAGTACAAGTCATGATGAGATTATATATTGTTAAGAATAATTACATGTTCTTTAAACACATTACACAATGTTATAGATTTTTAGATATGTTTTTGGAAGAGATGAACTGAAATTCATGTCCCCTTGAATTTCAGAGATTGCACATCATGTAATCACAGTACACGTTGTGTAAATTCCCTAAATAGGATATCAAAGTACATATTCTATGTGTCTTCTATTTTTTTAAAATATTTGAGAAGGGACCTGCCTCAGACTGCCTATAGATCAAATATTTATAATATTTATTAATATCATATCTCATCTAAAGAATATAAAAGGAGGTCTAGGATGCTGTTATTGGGGGAATTTAGATCCAGATACAGAAGCTTGGAATGAGAACTTATAGGGCCATTTATGATTTTTTTTACCCTTTCCTTTATATGTTCATTTTATTTTATCCTTCCCTCTTATTACACCATCATAAGGATGAGGGCATTAAGATGCCTTATTCTAGGGTAATTTAATATAAGGGATAAGGTGTGTTGTATTTATTTCATTTTATTTTATTCATTTATTTGTCTTGTCCTAATGAAATCTTCAAATTCAAATAATTTTATTTTTCTTCTTTATAACCATTGACAATTGAATAAAAAAGAAATCATAACATTGTGAAATTGATAACCCTAAAATATGCATGACCATTGTCAAATTTATGGGAAATCAGGTTTAAATATAGTTCTGATAAAAAATTGATTCGTAAAAAACCCTAAATTATGATACCGATGAAAATATGGTATTTCTCCATTGAGGAAGAGATAGAATAACCATTGGATCTACCACATCTTGACTATTACACCAATCATGAATTAAGCAACATATTTTCTTAAATCAAATTTCTCATGAAACATGAAATTACAAAGCCTTGGTGTGCTTTAAAAATATGATAACAAACCAACCAAACTACTTTCATTTCTTCTTTCCCCCTCCTAAAATCAATATCAACTGATATTTTCTCACCGATTTCTACAAATTAATATAATGATATCATTTGAAAACCTAATCAAACTAATTTCACTATCCATACTAATCATTCTCAACCTCATACTAATACCATTTTCAATTAATTAAGTAGCATAATTTAGTTTTTATAAAAACAAATTGAATCGAGCCATGGGTAATTAACAACACTCTCTCAGATATCATTCGTGGAACCTGAAATATAGAAACATATTGAATATTTCCTAGGCTCCCGGACAAAACACTCTTTAATAATGGAGGGTTGATGGAGATAATGATGATCCACATGTAATGATATTATAGTGATGTTAGATCTTGATGTATCTAAAATTTTTAAGATTTTGGATATATAGATATACACAATGAATAAGATACAGTGAAATATATATATATATATATATATTTAAGAGGCATACAATACTTTGAGGGTTATCTTATTAAAGTATATCATGTTATCTTGGGAGAGTAAAGAATAAGGGGAATGATGAACCAGATAAAAGAAGAAGAGAACATATCTTATGGAGAAAATTTTCTTATATTATTAAATATATATATATATATATATATTTCTTTTAAAAAATTATTCACCCATTCATTATATGTGGAAGGATATAATAATGTTAGTGGATTGTATCTGTCTAATAGTGAGATGTTGATGGATCCACTAAATTTTTAAACATGAATGTAATTTAGTGACTTGTAAATGGAAAAATATGTAATTTGGGTTCCTTAGATATAAACCTTATTGGGTGAACTAAAAATATTATGTGTTCATTTTTTCATAACATTCATATTATATAGTAATTAAAAATGACAAGTATGAGAAATTAGTTAATTAATGAGGGATTTGAAAATGGTTCCAAATTTTGTAAATTAATATTATTATTATAGTCTTACTTAGTGATTACACTGATATAAGTCCAATATCCTTTGAGTGAGAGTATTAAAATGAAGTAATTGTAAATAGTGGTTATCCCCCTGAGTCTCCCCACTCTCTGGGTGAATCTAACATGGCCTGTTACCCATAATAGTAGAAATGTACCAGATAGTTTTTCAAAATTTAAGGATAGTGAATTTTTTGAGATATATCATGGGTTAAATAGAGTATACATGATGTAGTGGTTCTAAAGATCAATTTTTATCATATAGTGGTTTATCTATGAGGGGATATGATGTTCTATGATTAAAGATATTATTTATATAGAGGATGAATATATGGGTTTTATAATAATGGTTTCTGTTGGAAATTTTATATATATTTCGTCAACAAATAATATTGATTTATATAAAAATACTATTTAAAAGTAACATATTTTACAACATATTGTGTTTAGAGTGAATAAATAAAACTGCACATGGGTTTTTTGATTTTAATGAATAACTATCACATTGAAATATAAATGTTTTAAGATAGAATAAATTTAAATATATATCTGATAAATCAATTTCAAAAATATATATGCCTCATGTGTTCTAGATATATTATGGAAATCATGTTCTATATTACACTTAATTGGGTATTATTGTTTCTTGGGTAGAAATACTCAAGCTAAAAATTATTTCGATTATTTGAAATTAATTTCTATAAAATTTTCTTGTGTATATTTTCATTTGAAATAAGTATATATTAATGTTTTTTATTTTAATAAAAAAAATTAGGATTGATACTTATTTGTGGGATAAATAAATAACCGCAATAGATAGGTAGAGTGTATGGTATGTGTTACATTAACTACCTAATTGGATTCATTATGAATCATGACCCATGATCTCATATATTTTCAAATAATTGATAAAAACAATAGGTTTCTCATTATTCTACAGATGAAACTTGAAGATTAGGCATATTCCCATGCTCGCTACTATAAATTAACCTAATTGGATGATGAAAATAGTGTGAATTTAGTTCGTGTTCTTCTTCTCATTCACAAGTTGGTTGATGTTTGGTTATTGTACAAAGGACAATACCTTTTATCCATATATAATACATCTTAATAGATCAATATTAAATGCATAAAATTGTGATCCACATCAGAATAATTTAGGTATAGTATCTAGGAAAATATGGAAGCATAAACAACTTTTTCTAAAAATATTCACACCATCCACCACTTATCTCTTCACAACTATCATCCTTCTTAGAAATGACAAAATTAATTCAACTTTTCATAACCTAGGAAAAGAAAACATATAAATTGGGTGGGATCATATTCTCAGTAATGTTAAACAAGGGAGATATCAATGATCACATAATAATAACATGAGCATAAGGGTATAAGAACATGATATTTTAATTTTTAAACCAAACCGATAATATAAATGGTCATAATCTTAAGTTATATATTATACCATGGAAGTTCATTAGATATGAATCATAGAGGATCGATAAACAAAAACCATGAGATTATAATATAGGTATAAGTCATAGAATTTTTGGATACACATAAGAATTGAAATCCATTATGTTAGTAGTAAAGGAACACTTCCATGACTATCATTATGGAATGGGTTAACTCCCCATTCCGTGGAATTATTCAATGATCTATCATAAGAATATTAAAAATTATTGAGTCCTTTATTGAACTGGTTTCACTCTCCATTCCAATCATAATTATCTCAGGATATGTTATTCTTTACCCAATACATTAGAGGGATATATAGGTCCCACCATTAAGATAAGTAAATCATACACATGTGTCCTAGAAGATCATAAATCATTTATAATATCAGACCCAAGAACAGAAATTGGTTTTCATAAACATTTTATCTTTTAATCATAAACATAAATCACCTACATAATGAATAAAGATAGTACCAATGTATCATATCCATATTAAATCATAATTATCCTCAAAATAATTTCATACTATAGGGAATATATTTTTTAAATATCACTTGTAATAATTCTTTAAGAAAATTACCATTCCATTTTGAAATCATTTCTTTTTTAAATAGATAAGAAATTAAAATAGATAAAAATTACTTGAAATTAAACTTTTAAAAATGTAATGGTATTATAAAATAAATATTTAGTCATGAAAATGAAAAAAATTAATTATTTTGTTATAAGTTAAAAAATTAATCCTTATATAATATTGTCGGAAAAGTCAAAAATGGACTCATTTGAAAAATTACAAGAAAATTCCTTTCAAATTCTTCTGTAAAAAGTAGAAAATGTTTCAAATGAATTTAAATTATCATTGGAAATTTATTGATAATTTTTTGTAATATTTTTATAAAAAATTAATAAATATGTGAAATATTCTTCATTAGAGACATAAACATAAATAATGTTGAATATTGATTAATTTGTGAAATAAAACCCTTAACTCTAGTTCTCCATTCTACCTAAGCACTCAAACATCCTGTATAATATATTAAAATTTACTATTTTTATATATTAAGGTCATTTTAATACTTATAATATATTATTTAATCCCTTTATAAAGTTTTAAATACCTTTTTTAATAACTCCTTATTAACACTGTTATCTCTGGGTGTTATCTATTTTCATTATCATGAGTATATTAGTTCACTAGTTTTATTACTTGTATATTTATCTCAATTAAATCATATAAATAATAGTTATAATGATATTAAAATCATATATATTATTTATATACAAATTTCTATTCATCTATAAAATATTAATATAGAATTATTAATTACAACGTTCATAGAGATGGCAGACCATACATACACATTAATGTTGTTTTAATTTTTCAAAGAATAGAATAAAAGAATGTAAAAAATTTATTAATATTTAAATAAAATTATTATTTAATATATATAATATATCTTCATTCAAATAATACTCATTACCATCCAATTTCATTATAAATTAATGGCGAATTAGATCACATTTTAGAGGTGGTAGTCTACACAAACAGAAGACCAGTGTTATCGTTTCACAAAGGATTGAATTGTATGGAGGTTGAAATGATATTATTATTATAAAAGAAAAATTGTTTCACTAGTATAATATATATAAGTAAAACTTTTTTTAATACCCATACATATAATATGGTGAAGAAAAATTAAGTCTATCTCTATGTGGAGATGGTAAATTGTACGTACGCACGATCGATACATTTACCTCTCATTTGATGGGAAGGAGTGTATATAATTGTGTTTTCAAAATAATAATATAATTTAATAAAAATTTGGATACATAATTTATTATTTCCTGACACATAAAAAATATATTTATAGTATGTAGGCTTCCATATATGTAAATTTAATCGATTAAAGATATCAACTCTTCTTTGAAATGACTCCATCAGAACTCTTATAAAAGGATCTGAGGTTGATCTCATATGAAGAAAAGAATATATAGGTTATTTATAGTGATGATTATATTAGAAAATTGTACTTTATGTTCATGATATAAGGATTAATCTAGTGTAAATAATTGAGGTAGGAGGTTCAATTTTATAATTAAGGTGACATGAACTTTTAGAATTACTGAAACTATTAAATTATAATAAATTATTTATCACGAAAAACTCCAATTGTAATGGTATTTGAATATATGGTATTATATTTTTGTAATATAATAATATGATATAATTTAAATAATTCTTTTTCATTTTAAACCTCATCATCTTCATTAACCCTTAGTTAACAGATTTAAATAACTACGGTAACAAAATTATTAATGTTAAAGGCATGAAATTCTGACTTATATGGTAAAAATTGTCCCAGAAATTGAAAATTTAAAAACATTTAGTCCATAATATATTAAACATGTATTACTTCAATATTTTTATGATTTTAAAATAATTCATAAAATATTATTTTGAAAAAACTCATTGTTATCACTTTTTACACTATTCATTTAATTTCACTTTAAATACATCAAGACAAAGGGTCAATTTGAATATAATTATTTTAAACCCAACTAATTTTTATATATATCTATAAATTTTTTGGGTTGTGTTAACTAATTCAAATTTTATCAATTTTATTATTTTTCAACTCATTTATAATATTTTTTTATTAAATGTGGACATACTAATTTGGGGTTACATAAAACATTGTGGTCATTATATAATTACTAAAAAATAAAATATTAACATAAACCATTAAATTAATTATTTTTCATATCAAAATAAATAATTATTTTTCATATCAAAATAAAAAATTATTTTAATTCATAACTCAATTCGGTTCCATTGTGGAAACATAAAAGATTTAAAAAACATAGAGAGTGGCATTTTAAAACATTATTTGATATAAATAATATATAAGTCGTCTTCAAGAAATATTTTCCATTAAAAACTAAATTTCTAGCCTAAGTTGTTTATTTTTTAATTAAATTCTTCCAATAAGTATTATGATTAATAAATATGGCCTTATCACTTATTTATAATCCTGGTTAAGTTGATTTACCCTTAGAGTTGTAATAAAATTTATCACGATTATTATTTATATTGAAAAAAAATAAAAGAGGTATAATTTCCAAATATGAACCTTTTAGTTATAAATATTTATCTAATTTTATAAAATTCAATACCTATACATTGTATTAATTAAGTTTAAATTAAATTTTCAAAATTTAGCAAAACACTTCTTTTCATAAAGAAAAACAACTTTAAGGGTAAAAAGTGATTTCTTCATATCCTATACATAGAAAAATATTGTATGAATGTATAAAATATTTTATGAATTAAATAATATATAAATTTTATTAAAATAATTCACTAATAATATTTAAATTTATTTATTAAATTAAAATAAAATTGCACACATTAAAATTCATAAAAAATCATTTTTATTTTTTAATAATTCTTTTATTCTAATCATGTGATAAATATTAAATTCATTATATAAATGTGTAGACCATAATTTTTTCATAATTTATTTATCATTATTCATATCTTCAAATACAATTTCTAGGACGCAACAAAAGCATAATATTTTAATAATATTATGCCTGATGGTTAAACTTGTTGTTGTGGGTAATGAAAACTGTCAAAAAAATCAAATTATTTAAAGAAAAAAATCATAAAAATATAATGGTGTTCTAATATAACCCTATTAAAAAGAATATTACTATTTAAATTCGTTGCTCTGATCCAAATAGATGAGGATACTTCCGCCTCGTCCAATTGGTGGTTTCGCAAAAAAATGACTAAGTGAGTAGTATTTTTTGTAGCACTTTCCCTCTATGATCAAGAATATCTACTACTTTCTAATCATAATAAAGATATTTCTCCAGTGATATGACATCTTAATTTTTTACATGTTAAGGATTTGATATGCATGTCCTCGTGAGAGATATATGGAACACATCATGAACTTGAGTGAGATTTGATGGAAGTGAAAATTGATAAGCTACCATTCAGATATGATCAATAATTTAAAAAGGATAAATATACCTATGGAATAGATTTCCATTATTTCCATATCTAATCACTCAATTCCATGGAGATATTTATACAAATAACTTGATATCACCATCAAAAATAAGAACTTCTTTAAGATTGTCGGAATAACATTTTTTTAACTACGATATCCTCTTATGTGAAATTGAATGACTCAATCCTCCTCCCCCATTTACTTATCTAGATTAGTTCCCAAAAGATTTATTTCACTAAAATTATTTCTTGTATGTTTGATTTCTTCCCTTCCTATCATAGTGGGATTAATAATGATCCATCTAAATGATGGAGTAAAATTTATTTTTGTAATAGAATTATAGAAAATGAAGTTGTTGATCTTGAAAACCTTTTAAATCCTTAGGGAAATATCTCAACATATCTACTAGAGTTTTAATTTTCCTATTAGAAAAACCATTATTCTAAGGATGATAAGTAGTTCTAAAACATAACACTATTTCAATAGTGTACTGAATACATATCTAAAACATTTTGGTAAACCTCTGACCCTGATCAGATACAATTGATAGTGGTAGACCATGAAATATTACAACAGTATTAATGTATAGATATGTATATTGATCAAAATAAAAATCATATATAATGGAAATTAAGTGTGATAGCATTTTAAGGTCATAGACTAGAACCCAAGTAGCATTATCCCCTTTATATGTTTTGTGGAGTCTATTGGAAAAATCCATTATGATATTTTTTTTATTTCTATTTTGGTATGTGTTGTAGTTGTAACATCTCATTATATTACTATTTATAAGCCTTATCATGAAGAAATATTAATCACCGTGAAACATACTCTGACATATCTTTCTTCATTCAAACACATTATAAATACTCATTCAAATCTCTATACATCTTTGTACATCTATGATGGATAGAGAATAAAGAACTGTAAGCTTCATCAATCATCTCTTTCTCCAAATATGGTATTCAATGGAAACATACATGGTTCTAGAACCACATTATTACATAGAAATAAAGGTTGAACATAGTAACATTTAACACCTTTCTTTTTATCTACACATTTTCCTTATATTCCCCTTCAATCATCACATGAATTGGTGGTTGGATACAATTTGATAAAGATAATATTTCTCCCCTTCCATCAATATTTTAAGATACATCCTTCTAAAATCCATAAATGTTAGATATTTTGTGATCCTCATTATATATAACCTAGTATGATCATTTTTACATAGATAATTCAGCACCTTGTTTTCTTTTACAAGGTGGTAATGTATTTATCGGTCTTAATATGTGATCAATTCCAAACATCTTCTCTAGCACACATAATTAACTCCTTCTATGAGAATATAAACTTTAAAATTTTTCAACCGTATCTAAGTCGCACTTTTCCCCATAAGGACAATTCATCTATATATTAAGTTCAAATTCTACCATATCTAACTCAAAATCATTAGTTGGGTAATATTTCTCAAATTCCATTAATTATTATGAGGCATTAGATATAACCAAATCATTCTGTATAAGGATACATCCCAGTCCCTTATATAAGGCACCACTAAAAATTACAAACCCTTCTCTAATATAGAGTTGAGAAAAAATATGGGTTCTGACTATAATTCCCTTATGTTTCTTAAAAAAATCCTCACATCCATCCATAAAAAGTAATATGGATCTCAATATAGTTAACATGGAGAGTGGATTAGATATAACTAGAAATTATCTATAAAACACTAATAATATCTATCCAAAACAAGAGAAATATGGATCCTAGTCAAAGTTGTTGGTCTTAGAAAATTTTCAATAAGTTATGTATTTTAAGGGTCTTCTGATATAAACTCAATTGCAATTATATGACCCAAAAAAAATCTTTTTAGGATAAAAATCACTATTGGTAAATATTTCATAAATATTATTCACCTTTAAGTAATTCAATAAAATTATCGAGTAATAATTATTCTCTTCCTTACTCAATGAATGTACTATAATATCATCAATATAGACTACTACAATCCAATCAAGGTAGTGTTTAAAAACTATATTCATTAAATACATTAATATAAAATGGAAATTAGTAAGAACAAATGGAATCACTATAAATTCATAGTTTTCATACCTTGTATTTAATTTTTTATTTGGTATATCTTCATTCATGGCCATAAATTGATGATATACCAAATGAAAATATCTTTGGAAAAGTATTGAGCTTCATATAGTTGATCGAAAAAGACATCAATAGTTAATAAAGGTTGGTTTTTCTTAAAATTAATCTTGTTGTGTACTTAGTATTAAATGAATAATCGCATTGATCAATCATTCTTCTTATGGAAAAGATCACATGCAAACCACGGTGACACACATGGAAGAATTAATTCTTTTTCAAAATTTTCATTGGGTTTCTTATTTAATTCTTATAACTAATTCTTGCACATTATATATGGAGTCTAGTTGTATCACCCTGTAAAATGCTTACAAGAAACTACACTTCATGATCTAGTGGAGGACTAGTAAACTCTTCTGGATGGAAATAAATAATATCCCACACAATAGGCATGTCAAAAATGTTGGGTCTCTCCCCAACCATCTGATATAAGTTCCCCATATGAATATAAATCATGATACATACAATGGATATAATTTCAATCACACTGATAAGTAATCATAATTCGATTTGGAATATAATTTGTTACTTCCCTTCCTTAAAAATTGATGTTGTAATTATACAATGAATACTAATTCATTCAAAAAATGTCATCAATTTCTACTAAAGTAATAATTTAATGATTTAAAATACACACATTCCCATAAACATTAACCAGAAAATTATCATATAATTGTGATGTGATCACTATACCATTTGGGGTTTTTTCTCCAAACTCACCGTCTAATTTTTGATATATTACTACAAAATCATTTTAGAGGCCTTAGGAAATAAGATATTCTTTATATAAAAAATAAAATAAGAAATTATCAGTTCTAGAGTAGTTTTTAAGTGTATCATTCATGATGTCATTATCATACCACTCATTAAAAATAGTGGGTGCATCAGATATCCCATTGCCTATAGGATTAATAGGTTTTTAGATAAATAATCATTATTACTCTTTGAATTTGGGGACTTGTTTGCATAAGTCCAGTTATCCTTTAATTTAAATATATGGGTTTTGGGTAATGCATTTTTTTTATCTTTCACTCGATTATCATGGTTATCAAACTTCCTCATATCACCCCAGCATTCGATTTCCCAATGTCCTTACTTTCCACAAATGAAATATTTATCAATCCCATTTAGTAAATTTTCTTTATGTTTCCTTCCACATTTTTAGTATAATGGAATTATCATAATATTCTCTATATTGTTTTAATAATATTCATTAAATTTTAGTTTCATTTGCCTATCAAAAAAATGTTATTGATATATAACACTAATGTCCATATCCACATTGATATCACATTGAAATGTTTCTTCATCACTACTGAAGACCCTTATAGATAATTCCCTTTAGAGACCTAGTTTTAAGAAACTATCAAATAAATAAACCTTACATTAAATTTGAATGATAATACTAGAAGTAGGCCTCACAAGTGTTGTGATATTTTCCATATATGTGTAAAAAGATTCATCATCTTCATAATTTATCTCAAGGAAATAATTCTCATTTATTATACAAGTATCATGAGTAAATTAATTATTAAATACAAATATTTTAAATTCCTCCGACTATATATATTCAATTTTTTCTTGTTATCTCATGTAGTTTATAAAAGACCAGCACTAATCTAATTCTCCTTCCTAATAATAAATATCCTAAATAACTTCTTCATGTTTTGGACACTACAGTACAGAATATATCCATTAATTGGTACTAATCCATTTCTCATAAACAAGTGGATTCACAAACCCAATAAAATACAGTAATTGTTTCCACATGAAGGACTCAAAAGAACATTTCTTCCTCTTTTTCTTTTTTATAGGCCTCTTGTGATTCATATCTTACGAAATTTGGGTGATCATAGAAAAAATATTATTTCATACCATATCCCATAACATTCAGTTTATCGGATATAAAATAATTCATTATCTATCGCATTAAGCATTAATATGATTTCTTTGGGTTCTAGCTATTCACTAAAACCACAAATAGTAGTGTGTGAAAAAATAATAAAGGTGAGAAACCATATAATAATGAAAAATCATTAATGGGATGTCTAAATTCTAACACCTTTATCTATGATACCATATATTTAACCTAGTTCATTGATGATCATTAACAAAATTTTATGATTTTATACTATATGTTGATATCTCCCTAGGGTTATTACTAATTTGTTTCTCATCCATGTTTTCAATGGATAATTAATCATTAATTAAATACCAACTATAAAAAACTATTCTTTCTAACATAGATGTTACATATTAATGGATTAATGTTCATTACATCTGGAAATACTTTTTTAACTATTTTCCAAACACTTTTAGGAAAAAGTTAGAAACCCAGAGTCACTTTCACGCCCACAAAACACATCCAAACCTGAACAAGCAAACAAACACCCAGAGTAACCAACAAAAACTAAAAACCATAATCTCTATACTCGTCATCGCAAACAATAGAGGAGTCCTCCTATGTGGCGGTCATTCCACAATCAGAAGCCGGATTAAAACGCCTCTTGAAATCACCATTATAGTCTCGCCTCACATCATCCAAAGTGATTCTCCCAAGACCATCTTACATGGATAGGTTGCCTTTTTTAAAAGCCAGGTTCACCCCATGATCTCACATAATGGAGGCTCTGGTGCACAACGGTTGAGGCAGATAGGATTAATCCTTCCTACCTTTTCTTTTTTGGAGTAGTAGATACCAATCCTCCATCCTCAGTCCTGGTTATATCTCCACATTTCAATATAAACTAGAATCATTTATGTCTAGATTATTTGGAATCCTTAATACGCAATCATTAGGTTCATAAAATATCTACATCATCGCACAATTATTTCTTCATAACTATAACCTTTCTAAGACATATCATAATATATATTATTATGTATATCCTAGTGAAATGAAACATATGAAAAGGGTGAGATTATAGGCTCAGTAATCAAAAAAATGGAGATATTAATGATCACATAAGCATTACATGACAATAATGGTATAAGGATATGAAAAAAAAAATTGAAACCCATACCCTATATATCAATGCCAATAATTTTATGTTATGGAATAAACTTGGTTTGTTTATAAAAATTGAATATTAAAAGAATTAAATAACATAAACCATAAGATCCCAATAAATGCATAAGTCATTGAATTTTGGCTTACACATAAGAATAGAAAATAATTTCATTAGTAGTCATGTATCATTTCCAAGTATATAATAGTGGAATGAGTTCACTACACAAACCACAGTAGTTTTCAAAGTTTGCACCCAATACTATCATAGTGGAATGTGTCCCATATTTAACTAGGTTCACTCCAAATTCTAGTCCAATTTATCTATTGAGATATTAATATTTACCCATTTCACTATAGGGATATGTTTTTTCCACCCTTAATGTAATATATATCATACATATGTGTACCACATGATCATAAATTATTCATTGTATCATAAAAAATGAAAATAAAATTGTTTCTTAAATATTTCATATTTCAATAATAAACATAAACCATCTAGAGGAATAATGAAGTTGGTATGCATGGATCAAATCTCTAGTAAATAATAAGTAACAAGAAATAATTTCATCTTATATGGAATATTATTTTGAAATATCACTTGAACTAATTATTGAAGAAAATAATCTTTCATTTTCAAATTAATTTTCTCTTTTAAAAGCTAGGAAATTATATCTAAAAATATTTTCATTAGAACCAACCACGTAAAATTATAATATAAAATCCAAGAATTTTTTTTTAATAATATTATTAATATTAATTAATTTTTTGTATTTAAAAATACATTCATTCAATTTTTTTGAAAAGGTAGAAAGTATCTAGTTTGGAAAATAACAAGAATGTTTCTTTCAAACCAATTTTTAAAATATAAAACATGGGTTGAAATAAATTTAAATAATAATTGGTGAATTGTGGAAGTTTTTCATTAGAATATTTATATAACATCTATATGTAAGAGGAATATTTCCCAGTGGAGACATAAACATAAACAAACACTAATATTGATGAGATTTTGAAATAAAACACCTACCATGAGTTTTTTTTTTAAATAACACTACCTTGTGTATATATACTTTATTTTTTTATAAAACAATTATAGAGTTATTATTATACATATAATATAATAAATAATATCTTTATATAAATTAAATACCACCTTATTTAAATAAATCCTTATTAAAATTTTTATTTCCTGGTGTTAACTGTTTCATTTATCATGAGTATATTTATTTAGTAGTTCCAATACTTGTAAATTTATCATGGATCCATAATATCAATTATTTTACATTTAAAATATATATTATAAATTTATTATATACATATTTAGATTCAAATATATAATTTATAAATTGAAAAATGAATTAAACTGTTCATGGATACAGTAGGTCGTAAGTACACATAAATAATGTTTTCATTTTTCAATGTATGGAATGAAATAAAAGTAAATATTAATGAAAAATTTGAAGATAATTATTATATTAAATATATATTATATATTCATAAACTGTATCCTCATAACCATCCATGAAAAATAAACCTGATAAACGAATCACATCGCTTTGTGTATGTTGTAGTCTACACGTACGCACGAGTGACATTATCATTTCACAAAGGATTGTATGGTAATAAAGTGGATATGGTATTATTATTCCAAAAGAATAATTTCTTAATTATCATCATATACAAATATAAAAACCATTATAATATAAGTCCATTAAATATAGTGATGAGAAATTAATTTTATCACTATATGGAGATGATAAGTCGTATATATGCATGAACAAAACTTTTGATTCATGTTTGATTATAAAGAGGGTGTAAAATTTTTTATTAATAAATATAGTAGAAAATTATTATTTTTTATAAATAATTTATTATTTTTTTATACATAAAATGGAATTTAGATGAGGTAACAAGGTTTACAAAATATAGTGATCTGTTTTGACGATTACCTCTTCTAAGAAGTTACTCCTTTATATCTCCTCTAAAAGCCTCTAGGGTTGTTCTTTTCATTTTACAAAAACCTATATGATTTCGAATAAGAACTTTATAAGGTAAATTGGTATAGTTTTATCAATATATAAGTCCCAATGTTTTTTAAATATGTTAGGGAGGATATAGAATTTTATAATTTAGATAATTGGAACTTTTGGAATTTTTGAAAATATTAAAATATATTAAATTTATTCAGACGAAATGTGCCTAAAAATGGACATTGATTTGAAGATAATTTATTATAGGATTTTAATACCATAATAAAATGAAATTTATAAAGGTTTTGGTTTAATTTTAAACATTATCTTTTTTATTAACCCATAGATAACAAATTTTAATTTTGACTTTGGTACACATTTTTCAATATTAAAGTGGTGAAGTTATTAACTATATGGTCATAATTATCTCATAAATAGACAATTTATTACATTTTATACAATATCATATCCACCGTGTATTGATTCAATATTTTTATTATTTTTGAATAATTTATTCAAATATTATTTTGATAAAATAACATTATAGTCTATTTTTTTACAATTTATTTAATTTAACATTAAATACATCAAGAGAAAGGGAGAATTAGAATATAATGATTTTAATACTCCTTAAAATGTTATATTTATCTATAAAATTTTTGGGTCACATTAATTAATTCAAATTATATCACTTAATATATTTTTATAATCATTTATTATATCTTTTTTATTTAATGTAGACATACTACATTAGTGTTACAAAAGAAATTATAGTCATTATATAATTACTAAAAATATAAAAAATATTATAAAACTAAAAAAATATTTTTAATCTTGAAATAAAAAGTTGTATTTCTTTCTAACATACTTTTTTCCAATGTGGAAGCATAAAGTATATTAAAAACAATTAGAGTGACATTTTGTAACGTTCTTTTATTTAAACAATATATAGGTAATTTTCATAGACAAGTATCTATTAAAATAAAAAATATAGTTTATAATGTGTTAAGTTTCTAATTATATTCATAAAATTAAAATCATGATGAATAATTATATCCATTTCACTAATTTTTAATTCATATTAACAAGATTTACCATTTGACTATGTGATAAATTTTTCCATGGTTACTATTCATATTGACAAAAAATAAATGTTTCATAATTAACAAATTAAAAACTAAATATAATAAATATGTATTTAATTTTATTAAATTAAATACCTATAAATGTTATAAATATATTTTAAATAAAGTGTAAAAAATTAAAAAAAACAGATCTTTAGTGAAAACCTTTTGAAGCATAAAACTAACTTTATTCTTTCTTATGCTTAAAAAAATATGTTCTAAAATTATAACTATTTGGAAAATTAACTTATATAAAAAAATTTATATAATAATTGATCAAAAATTATTAATTTAATTTAATAATATAAAAATTCATCTCATTCAAAAACCCAATTTTTTTCATAAATATCATCACTTTCATTTTTAAATAGTTTTTTTTAATTATTAAAATTCTATAAAAAATTTGTTCACTTTATTAATATGTAGACCATATATTTATCATAATTTATGTATTACTATTTATACCCACTAATCTAACAACTAGAAGATAATAGACACTAAATCATTTAATAATGTTGCGTGAGTTTTTTTAACATGATGTTGTGTGTTATGAAAACTATAAAATAAATAAAAATATTTAAGGATAAATATTTCATAAATATATTTTGGTGTTATTGTGATATAGGATACTGATTAAATTGATCTGAATATTGATCCCTTATTTTATGCTACTTTCTACTTCGTGTGGCTCAAATGCCTATATCCCATGATTATTTCTAGTGTAACCAAATCTAGTTTGTGGATATTAAAATAAATGTCTACGTTTGTTAGAGTAGATATTGATTTTTAGGACTAATGATAAATAAATATCTTAGACTGATTATTTTAAATCCAAATCATAGAATAATTTTATTTATCCCTATTTATATGTTGTTTTTTTTCAATATAGTTTCTTCACATTGTTGTTTATGAATATGATGTGGTTCACACAACCTTTTCAATATATTATTAATTTTTGTTTATGCCTGGTTTATAATGGAATCTATAATGGAGATAAAGCTCAATGAGAATTGTGTGTACTGGTTTTAGAATTTATTCTACTGAAATATATTTGACTAATCTATCTGGATAATTTAATCTGGGTTTGAAGGTTCTTGAACACTAGTTGTAATTTTTCATGTATCAATGTCTGCCTGAATTGCCCTAAGGCCTTCATTTTTTATTGATTTTTGATAACCCCCCTTTAAAGGGATGAGGGGGAACCCTTAAAAGTATCGTAGGCTCAGAGATAACATGGCCTGTAGGCTTAGAAGATAACATGACCCGAAGGTCTTAGGGAATTCAACCAGACTATCTGCAAGGAACTGCCCCTCCCCAGCATCTGCATCTTGATAGTAGCTCTCACCTTTGCATGACCGTCTGGCTAGGCTTCCCGTGAAAGCATAGGCTGGTACTTATGGCATATCCATACCCTCTCATTCTGACAATCCATTTGGATCTGCTCTGGTGAGTGCACCTGCTCTGAATCCTCATCTGGGGATGCTCCTTTTTTTAGTGTGTCTTGGGCCTGCATTCATGTGGCCCGAAGGCCTTGGGGTGGCCCGAAGGCCTTAAGGTGGCCCGAAGGCCTTTAGAATCAACTGGCCAGAAGGCCTTGGGGGGGACAAAAGTCTTGCAGGACTCGAGGACCAAACCGATGGCCTGAAGGCCCACATTGATGAATAGTTCCTGCTGTTACAGTACCGAATAGTGCCTACTACAGTGCCTGCTACAGTGCCTGCTATAATAACCCGGAAATATGCCTCCACCTGGATTTGATCTCGGG
This sequence comes from Viscum album, assembly GCA_963277665.1. Lineage (NCBI taxonomy): Eukaryota > Viridiplantae > Streptophyta > Magnoliopsida > Santalales > Viscaceae > Viscum > Viscum album. The sequence continues at coordinate 1,344,037,252 of OY728123.1, forward strand.
TCTCTTGGATGCACCTAGCAAGTCCTCACCAACTGGGCTGAGGCTCTTGTGCAAAATATCAAAGACATGTTGGAGGATTCACCCCTCTCATTCCACCAATACAGAAGGAAAAGTTAGAAGGGGGATTTGGTATCATCTGAACCTATAATTGATTCATCTATCATTGTCTATATTAGTGAATCTGATGGAAAACCCCTACCTATTCGATTGTGCGAACTAGAGAAGTATATATTCAAGATGAAAGAAAATTACTAAAGGTTTCAAAGTCTATAATTATTAATCGATTAAAGTGTTTATTTATTAAATACTAAAATTGGAGTCATATGAATTTTTTGTCCAAAAATACACAAGTAATTCTAAAATAAGTAGAGTAGAACATGTTGGAATTTTATTGAAAAGTTTTCTATAAGACATTATAGATTTAAAAATAGTTGTTTCTATATAGAAAACTTAAACATAAATGTAATTAAAATTATATAGTATTCTTTTGTCTTTTTTTAATATTCAAACTAGTTATAATTTGTCTTTCCCCCCATCTGTGGTGTGCCTGATGACATCCTCCATAGAACTTACTATGAACTAAAATTATGCTTCTTTTCATTTTTCGTTTTTCATTTTTCATTTCCTCTCCAATTATTATTCCTTCATATCTTAATTCTACCCCATCCCCATTTAATTTTAGTGTGTTGTATGTTTCTGTTGATTTCTTATAGTATCTTATAACACATCTAATGTTAATGTTACGTATTCTTCTTAATTATTTATCTATTCTCCAATTGTTCATACTATCATTATATTTTATTTTAATTTTCTTCTCTTTGATCGAATGATGTGTCCTTTTACCCTGTTTTTTTATTCAATTTCCCCTACCTATATATTTAAGTTCTTTAAAAAAAATTGGTGTATTCTATTAAAAGTGTGTTTTCTACTTACTCTCTTCAAGTTATTACTTTTCTTATTATGTAAAATTATCTCACATCTCTGTAGAAAGTGTTCTAACATTATTTTCATCCATATAGGAATGATTTGAATATGAGTAATCATTAAACAAAAATTTATATTATTTGTTGATTGTTTTTTTAGATCTCAAGGGATGGGTCAAGGATGTCTTCCAATAGCATATGGAATAATATTTTCCTTCTACTTCCTCTTAAAATAAATCAATTACCACCCTTCACCAAGAATCTTAGTGTTGTGGTTATATTTGGACACATATATGGCACATTATAACTTTAATATAATTTAATTTTAATTAAAAATAATAATTATCATAATTATTTAATTTAATTTTATAAATTATTTTTTTAAAATATTTAAAATCTAATTGTTTTGAAAAAATAAGTGTTTAATTGTTCAGTTTTAGTTTCCTAGAAATTATTTAAAATCATCTATTTTGTTTTTATTCCAATTTTTTAAAATTATAGAATATTTATCGATATTTATTGTTATTTATCTTATTTTTTGTTTATTTTGAAATAATAATCTTATGTTTTTTAATGTTTAATATTATTTTAATAAATTTATTATTTAGTCTCATTACTTTTTTTTAATTATTTTAACAATTTTTTTTTAATTTGATTTGATCTTATTTATTTTATTTTATTATATAATATATATTTTATATTTTAGGATATTTTTATTTATGTATTTATTTTAGTATTAATTTTTTATTCTACTGGTTAATAACCATAATTGAATTTATTTTGATTTGGAATCCCAAAATTTTTAAGCTTTATCAAAGCTGATTTTAGGTAGCATCTATTTAAAGAATTTTTATATAATCCCACATAAAACTTTTCATGTTCTCTATGCATAGCCAATTTGGAAAGAGGGTATACCTATGGGATCTTCATTATAGAATGTCACATATCCATTTTTATTGGAGTATCAATTGGTGTATCCCAATAATCAGGTACATGAATATTTCACATACTAATTTATTTGGGAAATATAGTTCATGGTACAAATGAATCTCAATGAATATTAAACCTGATATAGTGAGCTCACCATTAATGGAATATTCATCCAAGTTTGAATCTTGGAGAATCCTGGTGAAGATATTGATTTTGGAGATTAATAGATGCCCATAATGTGGATTTTTCATTGTTTTGGTGAAGAATCCAATTGATTTCATGAATAATACATGAGTTATACTTTTATTAGGATACTAGTGTTGTTTATTTAGGGTGAATTATTACAATGGAAGAAGAAATAAGTCCCCCGCCATCGATTTAGAATGATATGATATTGATATTGATAAATCTTAACATATATCTGAGCTACTATTATCGTTGATGAATCTATTGAAGAACGATACACCGTCATGATTTGATGAAGGTCAACCACAAATATTTGTGAAACTATTAATACCATATTTGAGGTTGATTTCCTGAAATAGATATCTGCCACAACCCTGATAAAATTGATTCCATATTTTTAGTATCCCACAGGAAACTACCAAACTAAATTAGATGTTAACCACTGACCAGAGTGAAACACCCATAGTGGGGATGATCAATTGATGTTTACACTTAATTTGTCTATAATTTTCAAACCAATGATGAAGGTTCATGAGATTTTTCCCATTATATTTCTCAGTTTAAAGGTTTTTATTTGAAAAGAGGGGTGGAATGAACACCCATAATCCATATAATGTGGGTATTCAGATATTTTATGATAGGTATTCATTATAATTCGTATGTGAATCTGTTGATGACAATACAGACACCTTCAGAGTCAGTGTAGTAGAATTTAAATGCCAGTAAGAATAATTTTTTTGAATTTTTATTCATTATGATAGATTATTGAAGCTTGAATAAATATAGTGAATAAGGATTAATAAATATTATATAATCATGATGAGTGGGTGTCATGTGAAATGGGATAATTTGTTATAAGAGAAATTTTATTTTTACCTGGACTTCACAACAATTAGAGCATATGAACTAACCTTGGTATACCACCTAGAAATTGTGGTTGTGTGGAGAATTGGATATAAACTATAATCAATTCTCTATATTTTATTATATAGGAATGTGATTCAAGAAGCTTATAGGGATAAATTTTTGAGACCTTTTGAAGTATTACGATGGGAGAAAAAACTAGAGGGCCATCAGGGGAGTCGCCTCTACTATTGATTTGGATGAAGATTAAATGATTTTTTTGATTCATAATTGAGATCATATAGATATATTATGAAAAAATACTCTAGAGTTTTATGTTTAATTATTTATATTTTAAATTGTTTATATATTTTTCTGTAATTCCTCTATAGAACATTGTTTATCGAATAACCTATTGATGTCTAATGATAAATTTTCCATTCATTTTGGGATATTATTTTTTTATTAAATTATATGAAAAATAAATTTTCAATCATCGTATGTCTTCAAAGAGTGTATATTTTTAACTCAACCTGTTTAGGTGCTCAATTTTTACTCTCATTGTTTAAACCTATCAAATATTGACTAATAATTTAAAGCCTAATGGGTTTATGATTCTGTCTTTGTGCTCAATGATCATTGACCACTTAAACTAAATCCTAATTAAACGAGGAAAAAACTGATAATTCAGTTGATAATATTGATTTTTAAAGATAAATGAGATTCATTTTTTGATATCATAATTATTTCATTGAGATTGTTTTTGTTAAAATAATTTTGAGTGATGTAGAATGTTTTATCCATCAGATAGACATGATTTGGCCGCTATCTTTTTTCGATTAACGTCCTTCGTCTTTCTTCTATTTTAATTTAGATTCTATTTTTATACATTAATCTATATTTTCATATAAAATATAGTAATTCATTTTAGAAAAAACGTTTTACACTAAAATATAATTATAAATTTATATTTATATAATAATATAATTCATGATAAAGAAACTCATAAATGAAGTCTCATTAAGAGAAAAACTTGGTAGCCGAAATATTTTAGTTATTGGGTTTTAAAATATGATGGCAGGTAAACATATCATATAAACCTCATAATTCACCAAGCTTGAGACTGTGGTTCTTATGTTAAATGGTGCAGTTTTTTTCATAGTCACATCAAGGAAATATCTTCACTCTTATAGGAGAGAAAAACATCCCACTAAAATATATTTTAGTATGTATTTCAGTCACTATTTATATTGAATTGGGTTTAATTTAATAGAACATCTAGAATTTTATTTTATTTTTGTACAAAACAATACGTTTTTTAGACTAAAGGTACATCACTATTAGTTAATTTTTCTGGGACATTAAATTTCTTCACTAACTGATACTTTAACCACTTCACCTCTCAATCTCATTTTCTTTTTCATTTTTTATATTATAATTGATGATCCCACTTCATGTATGATTTTTTTCATTGATTATAATAGGTTTTCCATAGTGTTCGATGAAATATTAAAATTTAAATAATTTCAATATGATGAAGAAGTTATAATATTTATGGAGTTTGGATAAAGTGATCAGGTATTATAATCTTATGTAACATATTAATGGTTTTAAGACTTTTAATTTCTAAGTTTATGTTAGGATAATTGTTATATATTCCTTAAATTACATTGGATTTCATGGTAAAATATTTTTCTGAGTAACTCTAATGATGGTTGAACTGGTTCTAAGTTCAAAATACAAGTTTAAAATGTGACACATTGTTTATAAAAAAGAATAAGGATGTTTCTTTAAGATTAATAGTTCTTTCGAATGAATATTCCTTAAAATAATATAATATGTTTATAATAATTTCATGAAATATTTCATTATTTTATGATAACTGTACACGATCTTATTTGAAGAATATTTATATTATGGTTTTCAAAAAGCAAAACCATGCAACATAATTATTATTTTCATGAAGTTTTCATGAGTATGAAATTTTTATAATTTATATTCTAAATTGATTTTAAGGGGAAATGAATGAAGACAAAGTAGTGGAATGAATTTTAAAAAGGGGCTATGTTTTAATACAATCTACATTTTCCCTATTAATAATTTTATTTGTGGTGGAATGATATGTTCGACCATGAAAGGAAACCAAGAAAGCCTCAACTAGGAAACATGTGGGACCCAAAGGGTCAAAAATTCCATAGGAGGTCATCTAATCCATAATGAATTATCGAATTCAAACATTGAGGGTCCTATATAATCCATTTTTACTATCATACACATTTATAAGTCCAATGGTGGGAATGTCTAGAGGAACTAAGTGGTTGGGAAGAATCCCACTAGGATATAGCCCATGTGGAAGGTGTTGTGTTTGATTCATTTTATTCCCTTGTAGTAAAATTTCAGGGTTACGACATGATCAGGGTAATAACCCATGGTAAAAACAATGTGATTTAAAAAATGGGATATTGGAATGTGTCCACTTCTCATCCATATTAGAAACAAATAAAAAACACAGGACACCCATCAAAAAGATCAACACTGCTCGATCTACCCATTCCTTTATATTCAAAATAGCCTGAAAATATTTTTGAATATCATCATTCTCTTCCATCTCCTATCTCTCTATAGAACCATTATGTTTCATCGAAGAATAAGGATAAACCACCATCATTGGAACCTGAATCTTCCATGATCATAGTGCATTATAAATGATATGAAAACCATGACTAACATAATCATGAAGAATTATTTACATGATTTATATGGAGGTTCCTTAAAAAAACTGAAAACACCATTTTAGGAGGACATCAATAAAGTCAATCACAATGGATAAACCTCAAGATCTCATAAAAATTATTTGTGCACTTTTATGAATGCATTCACATGTGGAAATAACCGCAATTTAGAAACGTGATTGCTATGAAAAAAACACCATGAATTTTGTGTCTTACCTCTTGGTTTTAAGGTTTCAAATCTTATGACTTCAACTCTTTATTTTGTTCTTCATCACATAAAATCTGGTATTTTAGTTGGTTAATCGCATTGATGAAAGGTTGTGATCCTAAACTATAAAAGTAGAAGAATTGATCTTTTTCACGGTTCTACCACACATATATTTAATTTGTCATATTTTTTATGGAATGAGTTTCCTTTCGATTTTTTATTTGTTTCAATATGGCAATGTGTAACGCAATTCTTCAGTGATTCATTATGAAAGGTTGTCTCATGAACCTTATTGGTTCCACAATGGATATATGTGCACATTTTATTATAATAATTTTAGCAAAAATGCAACTATTTTTCACACAATTCCCAAGATAAAAAAATAAGATTGATACCTTAAGTCCGCATTTGATTTGTGAACTCCCATTTTTCAATTTAAATAATTTGTTCCACAAATCATTTATTTTTATTTTTTATGAAGAAATATTGTGCATCAAATATTTATTGTGCAAGAGATATAGCATACTACATGAAATTATAATAGGAAGAATTGAAAAATTTCATTGTGGTTTTCTCAAAGGTAACAAGTGGAGGACACACAAAGAAGTGACTAATGCATACATTCAAGCATTGATTTTTGAATGAATATGCACATAATGAAATAATTGAGGTAGTGTTTGTTGATTTTTGAAGAAGAAATAATAATAACTGAAAAAAAAAAGAGTACTTCCGTGCATTTTACAAAATATGAATAGAAAAACATAAATTAACAATAAAAAATATCTTATATATTCTAGGGGATATGACTTTATGATGACCCATGGATTGTATTACACATTCATGAATATTGAGATACTAACATGCAATAATATTTTCAAAAGTAGTGTATAATGAACTTGAGGTTAAAGTTTATAAGAATATAAAAATACATTATATCATAGTTATCAGTGTATTAAGTTTTTTTTAAGTTAATTGATTCATTAGTTGATAGTAAAATTATGGTGAAATCATAGTGAATTAAATTTTAATTTCATAGAGAATATCCAATAAAACATTCAATATAGAAATTGTATCAAATATGAAATAAATTGTGATGATTATTTTTTGAAATGAACATTAATTTTTGGATAATTACAAGGTATTTTTATGATTCAAGCAAGGAAGAATAAAAAGTTTTAGTGAAATATATTATTCACTAAATGGGAAGGATATCTAGACAACTTTATTAACTATTTCATATTATTTTGAGTTAAAGATATATATATGAAGAAGAGTGAATGGCCAATTTGTATTCATTTTAATAATCATTTGGGTTAGGAATAATTATTTTCATTCCAATCCACAACACATTCATATTATTTTGACATATATAGGAAGAATATGTGTATATTTCAATTTTTTTCTATGAAGAAGAGGAAATTATCCTACCTACTGTTTAAAATGTAACCAAGTGAAGAAAAAAAAATTGGAAGATAAATGTATCACTTTAACATACAAAATTATTCTAAATAGGTGTAACAATTTCTTGGCATCACAAATTTTTTTTATAAACAATATGAAGAATGCCTTCAAACGTGGCACGAGCATCCATCCCAAAGATGTATAACATGAACTATCAACTAACTATAGTGATTTTAATGTGAAATGGTATTTCCTACATGATGTAACAACATTAAAAGGATTAATTAATTATAGTTATGTGGTTATAAAATATCTATACTGTTCCAAGAACTAGCTACCCTTATTTAGTAGTGATCCTTGCCAAAATATTGTGTTATGTATTATAATTCTTTTATATATGTGCATGTGATTGGAAAAATAGAATAGGATAATTAATATCCTAATATGTTGAATAGGTAAACTGATAAAAGTTTTATTTGGTTTAAAAATTTCCTAAAACCCATTCACCCCCCCCCCCACCCCAGTGTTACGCATACCCCAAACATGTCCTTTCACTAATTTCAGAACTGAGAGTATTTTTCATTTCAATATAAATAATCAAAATAATATATATATATATATATATATATTATTAAAAATATTAAAACATAATAAAAGGTAGATAAGATTCTTATCAAACCCAAATCCTCATTTATAGAATGAATCCCTAGTTCATTTCTTGTGCTTCCACTAGTTTCCATCCAACAGCCCAAAGGCCTTTAAATTTTTATGTATTAAACTGATGACCCATTAAAAATAACTCTACCTATAACTTTTTGGAATTATTTTCTAGCAGGATTCCCTATTATAGTTACTTATTCGTTTAATGAACCAACATCTAATAATTTTAATAAATAATATATTTCTTAAGAAATAAATTTCACCAAATTTCTCAAATTATCATTTAGATGGTTCAATTTTCTAGTGTTTCACTTCTAAAACAAATTTTTATTGGTTTTGAATTTAAAATTATCCACTGTGTTACTGGGATACCCCCACACCAATGCTTTCAAATATTATATAAATATTACGTAGTTTTCATTTATTAAAAAATTCAATAACTATCATAATAAAAAGTTAAGTGTATTTGGGAATTGGTTAAAAAATTCATCGTTTACCTATAACATACCCTAATATTTTATCAAATATTTTACCAAAGCAACTTTCAAACTGATCATAATCTCATTTACTCATAGAATAACCTATGGATATACATTAATTAATTGGTTATAAAACATAACAGTAAACAGATAATCAAAATTAAACAAAATAAACATAATCAATTGACATATCAATAGATCAATGAAAATAACATGATATAAAAACAATCGAGAAGCACAAGGAATGAAAAATGATACGTAGAGTATGAATGTTATTATCATAAGAACAAATATTACTATGATATCATTATAAAATCATACCATAATAAGAACATAGGAAAATAATATGAATATAGGAAAAATATAATACATGTCATCATAAGAATATTTTTTATCAAAAAACTATGGAATCATACTCTTCTAGAGTCACACACTATAAAAAAGTGAGCAAACCCCACTACACATGCACTATAACATAATTTTATTAGATAATTTATTATACACCGTACATATCATCTCATGAGATATAAACTTTACCCAATGCATTGGTGGCCTATAAAATTCCCAAACCAACTATTATATCATGACATGCATATATATGTTTGTGTCTTATAGAATAAAAACAGACATGAATAACAAGCTTGACACCCAAGTGAAAAAGAAATGGGTTATAAAACATTTTTATATGTAATAATTCTAACATAAGCAATTGAATATTTATATAAATCAATATATAAGAAATGGGTTCTCTAGAATGGGTGTCAAAGAACATGGTAATCTATGAATAAAAGAACACAGAATAAAATAACCAAGATCCATGTTAATGAATTGGAATAATGAATGGAATCCTAGAAGGAACCTTTTTAATGACAACATAGGTTATGAAATAACTATTAAACAACGAGTGAATGGTAAATAGATATCTAATTCCCCATTAATAATGGAAAATAATAATTATATAAATTCATGTATTGAAGTATAAAAAAGGTACAACATGGTATGTATGGAATTATAAGTATTAATCCAAATGGAATAAAGTTGGAGAGAAATTGTTTCCCATATTAATATCAAATTGTGTTGTCATCTTTCAATGGGAGGGTAGATAAAATTCTTTTATATATATAATCAATGTATAATGTAATAATAGTATCTCAAGTGGTATTATTCACATGTTTTAAATAAAATTTATACATGAAGATAACATTAAAAAAAAATTATAATGACTTTTGTATGGTAATGTATGACTTCATGTATTTTTTAGCTCCAAATAGCCTCACAGATCAAGGGTATAATATAGATAACATCACTTGGTTTAACAATTACAAAGGAAATCAGATTATATAGAGTCAATTAAAATGATAAAAATATTTCCCATATTTAATTAATGAGTTCCCTAATATAACTATCAACCATATATCAGAGGCTCTTTCAGATCAATCACCTATTTAAATTAAACTTCAATATATGTGTTACTCTTGATGTTACAATTAATTTTAAATATTATGGATTTCTGAACATAAATACATGAATAAGGTTTGGTTTTAATGGTTACTATACATACAAGGGAATATATTGGTAGTTTTCTAAAACAAGTTATGGATACTCAATGAATACCTTTATTCATTGAAGAAGAGAATGCCCAATCAACTTCAGATAATGGATGAGATTAAAACAAAAATAAAATATCAGGATGATAGATTTTAAAACCATTGGTATGAAAATTATTACATTCTTATGATATCCATAAAAAATATGTCTAATGGACAAAATCATAGAGGTGAAGGGGATTTCTAGGGTTAAATTTCATGGTTTATGGATTAGTGAATGTGACTAGAATAATGTTCCCATTCATGAATCAATTAAATAAATAAGCTTTTTGGGTAATTAGAACATTCTTATTAATGATTTTACATATTTATGTGATATGGAATAGTTAATTATTCTTGTTGTATAAAACATTGAATCACTTCTATAAGGACCAATACAAGGTTTAAGGGAAGGTTTTCTAAGGGAAGAAGTTAAAGTTTCCTTAATTAAATGTATTCTGAGATAAACTGATGAGAAAATAAATGGTAATATTATTTTTATTATGCAATAGGTTAACAACTAGAAGGCTATTAGATCCATCAATCTAGAAAGTTTGACTCTCTTTTAGGGTTTATCAGGATCTTTCTATGTTTCTACCTATGACATTATTCAATATTATCTCATAGTTGTAGTTAAATGTTTTTTTTAATGGAATTTTTCTTCCCTGAGTCAAATGTGATACTATATTTTCATAATTCCATGGTTAGAAAACTATTTACCTTCAATCAATACAAAATTTTTACTATATGAAACTTCTTAAAAAAATAGTGACTACATCCTCAAATATATACTCATGAAACTTCTTGCATGACTTATATTAAGGAAGAATCGTGGTTTTGTGAAGGGGAATTCTATGTAGAGATCCATTATCCAAGATCATCAATTGATTTGATATCTCAATAGAAACATTATTGGAACTATTGTTATTATGAAAATTGATTTGGAAAATTCATATAATAAGGAATAATTAAAATATATTCTAAGGATATTTATGTGATATACATTCTTTAATGTGTTGTGTCATCTATTCCATTGATTTGTTTCATCATCATGTCTCTCAATCTCTCTTCTGGGAAATAAGTTTATATTTTTTAAATATATGGTGGTTATTAATCATAGTGGTGCCCTTTCTCCAAATCTATTTAACCTAATAGAATATTTTATTCTCAGAATAATTAATAATATCATTCATACGGGTGAAATTTAATGTATTAGGGGTTGGAAAAACTTCACTGTAATTTCAAAGTTAATTTTCAGAGATGATGTGTTATTTTTTCCCAATTAAAGGTATAATTATATTTATTCCTTCCACCATACTTTGGATGAAAACACAAAATAGAGGGGGAAAATTATCAATTAAGGATAAAATAATTCTCAATATACCTAAGAAATGTACTTATATACATGTTATAAAGGTTAAATCAAGGCATGGAATCACAATATAAAACACTGAAATGTATTACATGGGTTTACCTCTATAAATAGAATGAATATTAATACAGAATTATGTTGGTATTTTCAATAGTATCAATTTATGAATAAAAAACTAGATGTCATGATTTGTATACTTTTTTTATATGATAAAAATGGTTAATAATGTGTTTTGGTAAATTTATATTCATATTATTTCAATTATAAATCTATTTAATGTGGTTCTCTAAAATATTTTAGGAGTGATGATTTTTTTTATTCAAAATTGTCACATCGATGTCTGGTATTACTATCCCCAGTGGAAAAGGATTTCAATACCAATTATATGTAGTGGGAACAATATAATAATTATATATGATACCATGTATTTCATTAATGATTTTTTATGGGGGCTCTCGATGTGAATTATTTATTCTCAAACATCTCCCAATGTAAATATGGGTATCACAATATTCTTTATATCATAGAAATCTGAAATTTCATTCCACTATAAATATTTTTAAAACATAATCTTTATAGGATTTATTAACATTCACATAAGATTATGGAGAGCAAAAAAAAATTGTACTAAAAACTTATTAGGTTTTTTGATTTTATTTTTATGATTTTAGGGTTAAGAAGTTTCCATTTGGATGACCATCAATTGCTTGGAACTTACCAATTATATACTGAATAATTAATAGAAAAGATTAATCTCTAACATCCAGTAAGTATAATAAACCTATTATTACTACTTCAGTTTCATGGAACATCAATTTTCTAGATTTTCACAGGCTCATCTTTCTATTTCAAAATAAGGATTTTTGGAAAAAAGTGGCTCTGATGTAAACATATTTCCACTATGTTCATCTTTCTGGAGTTTCACATTCAAAATCATACAATACCCATAGGCCTTAATTTAAATATAATAATAATACACAAATAATAAGAAAACCACTAATACATAAATGATATTTTTGAAACAATTCATTATTATTTCAGGAGGAGGTTGGTGTCAATTTATATAGAACTATGCTGGAAATTTTTTTCTATGCTCTATTAATTTCTATTCCATTTATATCTTCATTTTCTATTGGTTATTTTAATAAAATTATACACTTTTGAATCTCAGGAACTGTTATTTTTACACTTGGTTAGTTTTTGGACCCTTCGTGAGAACATATATTCTTCATGGAATAGTGTGAGTAAAAGTTGATTTTTAGGTTTTGGTGTAGAGTCTCTTAATCTAGTTATAGATAAAGTCCAATTACACTTGGTTTTTAATTTATATTATTTTATAATAATTCAAAAAACTCACTAGACCCTAGGAATAAATATTTTATCTTAGAAGAGTATGGGTTCGTTGGTTTGGATGGAAAGCTCATTCTTTTAGTCATAAATTCAATGCTAATTTCTCATGTACTCATAGAATCGAGAGGGGAGGTGGTATTATTCCCTACCTAGGTGGGGTTGTGATGTTAGATATTATATATTCATATGGTCATGGTAATAATATGGAGGAAAAATAATTAACTCTTTGAAATGGTATCACATTGAATAAGATTTATAATTAGGACCTCATTATTGTTGAAATAGATTTAGATATGGTGAAAAGTTTCATTTTAGGTAAAATCCCTACCCACTTGTCTATTTCTGATTACCTCTAGTCCTATCATGTTACAATTATGAATAATATAAATTTTATGCACATTTAGTGTGAAAGAAATATGGTGGTAGACTCTATATCCACTAAAGTTGATCAAATGATCTTCTTAAAATTGTTACTAGAATTGAAAACATTCTCCTAAAATGCATGGATGTTATTCTTGGGGATTTATAAGGATTATATTTTTTCATCCACTATTAATTTTACTTTAGCATGCTCAACCATTAATTAAATATATATCATTATCAGTCAAATTCTTCTAAGGATAATTCTAAATAAGTTATATCCTTAAATAAAGATGATAAATTTATATTAAAACGAATTGTAAAGGGTAGGTATTTTGAAAATAATTAAATAATTTGATAAATATGTTATTATTAAAAAATTAAATAAAAATAATGGATGAGAGTTCCTTTTTAAAAATCACATGATATGGTCTATTAATTTGTAATAAAGGTTTGTAGAAAGGTAATATAATAAAAATTATTGGAAAATTTATGGTATACACTCAAATAAATTAATATATGTTTTATAAGATAAAAATATAATAAATAAGAAATATTTAGTAATAATGGAGTTTTGTAAAAGGAAACCAATAATTAATTTTAAAAATATGGGTAAAAAATCCTTCAAATGACATAAATTCATATGGTTTTCTTTGAAAAAAACAAAACGTTGTTATATTATATGTAAAATATTTAGGTCTAAATTATTATAGAGGGAGATGATAATATTTATAATATGTATAAACAATGAATAGAAATATATAGAAAATATCCATTTATATACATTGAAGGGTTAGACATAAAATAAATTATTGAAGTATAAATATAAGATTATGTATGTCCCTAGAATGAAGAAATGTAAAATAAATTATAAAACTTTCATAATGGATATATATATAAGTTTAATAGGTATATAGTAGGGGTATAAGTTTAAGTAGAAAGAGTCCCCTACCCTGGATTCTTGAATCCATTGTACGCTGCTCTAACATATTTCTTCATTGATATTTCTCCATAATAATACACTTTAAGGATTATAGGAATGTTTTTTATTATACTAATCCTTCTAAAATTTGTTTATAATATTTTTTAGAGGTATTTTGGATGATTTTTTATGGGTAGGTTATTCTATGTAAAGTGAAATGGTTGGAAGAGGGACATATTTATAAGTGAAGGGGTGTTTTTTGAATAAAATATTTATTAATTTATTATTTTTACTAAGAAAATGAATAGTACTAATCATTTTTAATTTTTATATAAATCGATACATGTGAGGCCAAGGTAAAGGTTTCTTAAATCATTTATTATGTAATTAATTGTGTATTTTTCTTATAATTAAAAATAAAACTTTTACAATAATTAATAATTTATATCCATATTTTACTATTTATGGAATAAAAAAATTGCAGAATTAAGAAATTTTGAAATTTAATTCTCATATTAAATATTATACTTTACTAAAAAATGTCTAAGTTATTTTACTAAAAATAATATTTATAATTACATTATGTTTCATTTATTGAGGAATTATTTTATGATATTTGGACACATATTTTATCTTAATTTATATTTGTTAAACATTACCTATATGGCTAATCATTAGCTATAATAAATTTCATTTTACGATTATATTGGTTAGGTTACAATTCTAATGGTAAAATTCCACTGGTTATATAGTTTTCATACTTATTATAAATAAATTTTTCTTCTATCATTTTCCATTTACTCAATATTCTCTCATGGCATTTTACTATTCATTTACCAATTTATGGAAAAAAATTAATCTTTTTTCCTTTTCATGTTGTTGTATCTTTGTGTGATATTTCTATGAGACAATGTCGCTATAATTTTAGAAATTATAGTGATTATGTATTTTTTTATTTAATTATACTTTTTTAATAATTATAATGTATATTTATCTCTAAAATGTGATTTTCAATATTTTTGAAAAACATAAATATAATTTCTTCATTTCCTACCTTCTGCTTTTATATTATATTTATTCATATATGAAATAATTGTTTTAACAAAAATGTTTTCAATAAAAAATAATAGTTAATTTATATTTTATAAATTCTATGTAAATATCATTAAACCGAAATAAAATAATTTCATTTAGAAATTATAAAAATATTCATTGAAAATATTGGATGTTATAGTAATTGGAAACTTATGTTTTGAGAGCTATATATTAATAGAGATTATAAATTCATTATTTTCTCAATTTTATTCAATTATAAAATCCTCCCTGCTAAAAATTTATCATAAGAGGAAAATTACTTCATTTTTAGTTTATATATGTATTTTTTGATTTTATAATAAAAATAATGAATTATTGATCTTTATTTTATTTATTTTATTTCTTAATTACATAATGAAATCCAACATTGAATATGTGTATTTCATGATTTTCATATAGGATTCTAATGAGAGGAAAACAAATTCGATGTAGATCAAATGAGTGAAGTATGATGATAAAAAATAATAAACATAATAAATTTAGTGTAATTGGAAAAGTACATATGAGGACAATAAAGAATATGTAATAGTTATATACTCCTATATAATACACACTAAAGGAACTGAAATTGAATATTTGGGATGATATAGAATTAGGATGACCATTTTCTTGAAGATTATTATGGAGAATTTTATAATTATAATACTCTAATATATAAATATGTAATAGTTATTTGGATGATATGAAGCTGACACACAACAATTGATAACATTTTTTAAATAAAAATTAACTTATGTATGGATAATAATATTAATTTAATTATTATGTAAGAGTCCTCCAGTTATGTATATTTAAAATTTGATGTAGTCTTGAGAACACATTCAATTGATTTGTAAGTCTCTGACATAATATGAAAGAGTAAAATTATATCCTAGAGTGAGTAGTAATGATGATACATAAAGGTAAACACATTCGAAATTACAAATGTTCCAGAGCTAGATATTGATATCTTGAAGTACTCCAAGATGCTAGTAATATAAAGATGCATTGATGTTCAGATAGATATAATATAATCTTTCTGAGTTAATGAAATTAAAATTTGAAGTTAAAATAGTTAAAGAAGATGATGTTATGTTTTCATAAGTGGAATGGTGGATCATAAGAGTTTAAATTTCTGAAGGCATGAAATTTATTATTTATGTATGAGTATCATTTCTCATACATTATAATAAATATTAATAGAATATCTATATATATGAAAAGATTTTTTTCTTCCCTATGAATATATAAGAGACTTTTTAGGGATATTTTAAGATAATTTTTGAAAATAATTGATTTATAAAATTCAATTACATATTGAAATTCCAACAAATATTCTCATGTGAAGTTTTATACTTCAAAAAATCATAAAAACCCAAGACGTGCATCAAGGAATATAGGTTTAATCTATGATGGGTTCCCAAGAAAACCAAAATTTTTATTAACTTACAGAACACCACACCGTAGAAATGGAATTCATATTGTTAGGTTATGAAGTTAACTGAGATGGTAATAACATTAATAATATCACTATTGACAGTTCCCCTTTCAAGTAAAAACACTATAAAATATCCACCAATTTAAAATATTATCTTATATTATATTTTCCACATATATTAATTAACAATATTAAATATTATTATGGTAATTATGGAGGGTTTTCATTGAATAATAAAAGTTGATCCTATGTGGAATAAAATCAACAACTCTGGATATATGGATCCTTACCCATGCGCAATTCAAAGCCGAATGAAAGATGCAACATATATAAAATTTACTATCCATCCTTTTCATGTTGAATAATGAATGATAAAAGAATTAATTATATGATGTATTTATTGAGTAAGAAAATAGATTCAATGAGGAATATATCATTCAATTTTTTCAATGGGGAATATAGATTTCTATAATTTTTGTTCTAAAATTTCAATTAGTTGTTTTTATTTTGGAAAATATTACATCTCTTTATTTTGTTCTAATTTTTTTCATTCAAATAAAAGTTAATTAGTCTTAATTTTTATTTAAATTTTAAAACTATATTTTTTTAATAGAATTTTTAATTATATTATATTTAATTTCATAGAGATTATTAAGTTTATCTCACATAAATGCGAAGAATAAAATTTATATATATGGTTAGCATTACTTAGAGGAAATACTGTGTTTAAAATAATATAATTTAGAGTGTGTATTAGGGAATTAAAAGAGGAAAAATTTTAAAATAATTTTTTTAGAGACAAAATGCCTTAACATTTCTATAAATATTCTCTTTAAAATAATCTAACCCATTTTTCCTAATTTTATTTTCTTTTTTTTCAATATTCATTAATTTCAATTGGGTTAGTGACATGTTAGATAAAGCAACAAGTGAGTTTAAGGGAACAAAAAAAGTGAACCATGGGAGTAATTTTCCCTCCATGATCTAGAATGATCCAAATTTAATGTTCAATAATCCCAGAGACATTCTATATTACATACCCATTAGGGGAGTTTGAGTTTATATATGTTAGCATGGACGTGGGAGATTCAGTAAATGTGATTAATTAAATTGCTTTCTCTACTATATAGGTCAGAGAAGTAAAATATTATAGTAGTATGATCCAAATATCCAATAAAAGTATTTAAATATTTGTTGAGGTCATTGATAAAGTGTTTTTAAAAGTGATTGATATGGTTTTCCATACATAATTTTTTGTTTTCAATATTTAAGATGATAGTTTCAACACACAAACACTATTAATTTTAGGATGTAATTTTCTTAAAAATGGTTTATAAATTAAAAATTCTAAAAAAGCAAAGAATATTAATTGAATTTGGAAAAAAATAATCTTCATTAACATTTTTGAATGCATTAAATTTAGAATGGAGATTCACTCATTTCACCAAGTGAAAATGATTGATTTTTTCTTCACTAAATTTTTAATAGATTCCATATGTAATGAATCCCAATATTATAATTCTAAAAAAGATTCATTTACAACTTAGGATCATTATTTAAATAATTATGATAATTTTTGAGATATGGATTTAAGTGCTTAAGTTTTTTCTTGTAATCCTTATATAAAATAAGATTTTTTATTCAACTAGAACTACTAAAAACCATTCATGTGACAATTATGTTTTCTACTTTATTAAGTAATAGAATAAACATTCATGTCATTCACGTAACTAATGATATAAAACTATAGATATTTTTTATCTTGAATCACAATTCATTGTATTGTTGAATATAAAAATTTTTCTAAAGATGATACATTTCCAGAGCTTGTGAACACTTTTCTACTACAGCTATTGAACTAATATCTTCTTTTATGGATATTTTTCATAGAGGAATTAAATATTATAGTGTAAACAAAAACATATTATCCATATAGAGATGTTCCACCTAATATATTATTGAAACCCTTACCTAAGAATTTAAAAATAAATATTGAATAATGTGAAATATCATGTGATTATAGCTGAGGGGCTACCCATAGACCAAGAAAACCATATAAAGGGAGATAATGAAGATATTAGGAAATATATAATATATTAAATATCTATATTTATATAAATTATCACTTTATTATGTATTCATATGATTTTTTCAGGGAATTATATCAGACCCACTATTTATTGTCAAAAAAGGAGAAATTCTATAATTTTAGAGGTTGTTAAGAAGTAATTAAACACTTTTAGGGAAACTAAAATAATTTTTCCATTTTATAATGTCTAGTTGGTAAGATTAGTTCAAATAGTGATTAAAATGAGTGGTATTACTATTTTATAGAATAATTTTAAAATCATGACCCTATTAGACTCTAAAAAAATAAATGGTGTGTTAAGATTATAGGAATTTTAAAATTTCTACTATAAAGGATCGCTTACTTCAACCATTAATTAACCAAATTCTCAAGATACTTATAAGGTCATCCCACTATTATTTTTAGGGAATTTTAGGGTACATACAAATTCACACTATACCTAGGGATCAGTAAAATACCATTATTTCCTATCATTTTAGTATTTGTATTAATAAAATTAATCCATTTGGATTGGGTAATTATATGGGAACCATTTAAGTGTGTATGAAGAGTATTTGTATGATTTTTTAGATTATTTTATAGAATTCTATATTGATTATTTTAAAATGTATAGACCCACTTATGAATATTTATTTAGGAGTCTTTTTTCTATCCTCTGAATATGTATTGATAAAAACCTTATCTAAAACTTTTAAAAATTCCATTTAACGATGGAGAAAGGGATAGATATATGACATGTAGAGTTCAAGGGGTGTAATATTGGTCAATTTTACCAAGGTTGATATTATTTTTTCACTATCATACACAAAATTAATGAAGGATGTAAGGCTTTCTTTTAAAAAGATAGTTTCTATTAATGTTTTAAAAAATATTTAATATATATAGATATATCTTTCTATAAATTGAAAAAAAAATATAATTTCTATGTCATTGATAATAATTATAAAGAATTCTCTAACATTTTATGTAGAAGTTAGTATCTTTTCCCATTATCAGTCTACCTATATACGATTTACTTTTTTAATTGATGATTGATCCATCAAAATTCATTATGGTCTATCTTGAGTCAATGAAGAAGGAAGAGGTATTATGAAAAACATAATGTATATGTTTATTTAGATGAATCATAGTTAAATTATATAAACACTAATAATGATGTTATTAATTTTTTCACTTGAAAATTTAAGATATTACATATTTGGATTTGTATTTATTTCCTTAAATAACCGTTTTCTATCAAATTTTTGACAATGAAGAATTAGTTAAAAAATATATTGGTATGGATTTCCTTTCTATGGGAATTTTATATATGAATAAATGATAAGAGTTGTATTATTTACATAGTTTTTATCTATTTTAATAGACTAATAACTCTAAAATGTGAAGGCCCCTGAATTTTGACACTTATGATGGAAACATTCCAAGATGAGGATATTTATTTTATTAATAGAATTAACCATGGTTTAATAATATTATCACTAATTTTGTTTAATTGAATGAATCCACCATATAAATTTTAATAAGGTTTTAGATTATTAAGTTAATCTAGGAAGTACATATGGTATGGTCGATATTTGTTTCACTATTTATGTAACCAAATCCTTAGGTAATGCATCTAATATTAATATATAAAATCAATGCTTAAACTTTTATCTATTTTGAGATTCAGTGGCCATATTGGACCACAAAATATAACCTAGTAATTACATGATTCATTTTTCCCCACACATTTCAAGGATGATTTTTTATTTTTTTTTATAACCTATATAAACATCTAGTTTCAAATAATAATTCTATGATAAATGAGATGCTAAAACAGTATCTTAGTTATTGGATAAATTTTATTTATGGGGTACATATGTCAAAGAACCATTTATAAATTATATAAGATATCATTAAATTTCTATATACATGGACTATCTATCCAAGTAGGTAAAAGGCATTCTCATAGGAATTGATGAATCTAATGTAGCTTTAAAATTTGTAATATCTATCCTATTTTATAGGTTTGGGTTTCCAAGATTAATCATTAGTGATATAGAAACAAACTTTTATAGTGAGACTTAATTGAAAATGTTGGGAAAATATATATTTCATCATAAGGATTATACACCTTATAATAAATAAAAAATGTATGAGGTTTAAAATAGAGATATCAAGCACATTGTCCAAAAAAATAACCATACTAATATGAAATATTGAATCATGGGATTTTTTGAAGCACATTTTTCCTATAATAATGCCTATAAAACTCTAACTATAATCTCATATTGTATTCTTGTTTATGGGAGATATTTTCACAAAATTATAGAGTTAGAGCCCAAATTATTTTGGGTTTTAAAGAGATAAAACCTAAAACTATATGGACCTGTGAAAGAAGTGAAATTATGCAAGAATGTGTTAGAATAAATAAATAATAATTTTTATTAAACATCTACACATTAAAAGGAAAAAAAACTAAAGCATTCCATTTCAAATTTACCCTCTATATGCAGATCAATGATGGATATAAGGGATGATGACTGATTTCATAAAATAATATTGAAAAAAATACATTTGTTCTAAAAAAATTATTTTTACTAGTATTATTTCCTTAGTGTTATATATATTAATGATATTTATAATGATTCACCATTCACTATCAATGATAATATATTGAATCATTTTCTGAATGTGTTTAAGATTCTCTATGGGTGGATTTTATTCTTAAAGATACATAATACACATAATGATTTTTCATTTAATTTTTTCTCTATTGTTTTTGTGGTCATTATAATTCATGATTTCATATTATGAAATGAAACTATTATATAATGTGTATGTTTCACATAATACATGTGGGGGTTAAAAATCATTTGTTAGATTCAGATTTTTTGTTTTTGTTTTGCAATTTTGTTCCCTTTGAAATATTATTTGTGTTTTTTAAACATGTTGAGCTCAAATGGTATTACTTTGTAATATCAGAACCTATTTCAATTGAAATAATTGATTTAAATTAAGGAACATAATTTATATGAGTTCTAAAATTAACATATTTTCTAATACAATTTTTAAAAAAATCATTAAAAAACTAAATTTCTAAAATATCATTTCATGGCATACAATCCAATAATAAAATCACTAACCTATGTGGATTTTAAACCAATTTATATTATATCATTTATAGTAAGCTCACTACATGTGAGCACTAGGGAATATATTTATAAATAAAAACTTCCAAATATTATAGAATTACTCATAGAGCATTGTGTAACTTTTTTTAGAAAATAATTAAGGAATTATTTACATTAAAAATAATCATTTTATAATAAAAATTATTCTTTCCTACCCTGGAATATTCCAATTTGTATCCCTAATAATCAATATATACTGATTTTAGACATAACTTTAGTATCCTAAAAAAAATCCCAACTTTATCTAGAAGTAATTGCATGATAAGAGTTGAATCTAAGTGGGGATGGTTATTTTTGGATGAATCTATCTTGTGAATAGGTTGTTCTTTATGATGTTCTGGAGAGTTTAATCCAACACAGAACCCACCACATTGTATCCTCATGACCAGTACAAGGGTATTTCCCCTAGAGCGCCAACACAACACAACCATTCATGTTACATCATATCCTCTTTATTTTTATGCCACCATACCACAACATAATAAATTTTACTGTGGTTTCTACATGCATAGGAAAGTGTAGATATAGGTCCACCATGACCTTACTCTTCCCTTCACTAAGAACCCCAACCAAAAAACAAGAATTTTTTCATGTCCAAAAACATTATCCTAATATGTTCCATCACTTGGGGTTCTAATCCAAACCCAAATTCCTAGAATTACCCTCAATCCAGATAAAAAATAAAATTATCTAGTGAACATAAAAACTCCATAAAATTATGAGTCATTAAAAACAATATATAATGCTTCTTATCCCTAAGAAGCCTTGGTATTCCTTGAACTATAATTATTAACGTTCTATAGTCTCTAATTCACTGAGAGATTTATATTATCTATCCTTGAATTCTAAATATGATTATTATGTGCAACACAAACAACTATGGTATACTAAATAGATATCACTCCATCCACTTGTGACAAACTCCAACAATAAGATGATGTCCAAATGCAACTCTCTATCCTCAGACATCATTGTTTCTTTGACTAATCCATTCCTGATAATATGGGTCTCCCTAGTACAAGTTTCTCTTCACTATGTATTATTCCACATCAAAATTCTCCCCACTATATTATTCTCCCATCCAATGATCTTCTGGTGATTCAAATTCTTTCTTGATGTGGTTCCACCTCACAATGTCTGATTATTCAGAAAAACACTACCTAGTATTCTTTTGATGACATTTATCAAAACTCTTTTGTCATCACTTACTAACACGTCATCAGACCACCTTACACAATCACAATGTCTTATGTTCTAGATGTATCAAACATTCATTTTAATGCTTGAACTAAACTCTAATCCTCACCCATATTGTAATTAAACATTTGGATTACCAATGAACTTCTAAAACTAATATGCCCTCACTTTGATCAATGTTGGATGGAGTGGATACTCAAGAGGGGTTGAATTGAGTTCCAATAAAAATTACGGTTAAAAGTATTTCTCTTAAAGTCCCCCTATTTAAAAACAAGTTAAACTATAGTGAATTAATACAGATTTTAAAAGTTCAATTAGTATAAGGCCCCATCCTTGAACCTTACATAATCTTGAGTTATTACAAGATTACACATTGAGGATCTTTTCGGGTTTAGAGTTTTACAGAATTAGATCATAAAACATGCATTACATTCCACATATAAACAAAGTGGTTACATAAAGATAGTATTCTTCATTACCATCAATGGAAACATATTTAAAATAAACATGGATTCTTTCTTGACACTTCCCTGACACTATCATCATATCATGTACCTTTCCCTTGAACTGTGAAAAACATTTCAAAAAACTTGGGATGAGCATAAAAAGCTCAGTAAGGGATATAAAAATATGTAAAGGAAACATGGGTACATAAATACATAAGTATGAGATCATACTTTACCCATAAAACATAAGCACTTTAACATACCTCATCAAATCATGAATAAATCATAGAAATCATAAGACATAAAGGTAACTTGAGGCATTCATAACATTCTTACGTAGGGAGTAACCCTCTTGGTTACGTTTGGAATACCCATCACAGTATATTCCCTAAAATCTCTTTAGAGAAACCTTAACGTTTCACTCCTTCGCGTTACCCAATGAATTGGAGAGCTATATCGGGCTCACCCACCCTTAGTTTATCACGGAACCACCCGTATTCATAATAATTCCCAAGAACCATAACATAATCGTATCACATAAAACATGCATAAAGGAAACATAACATTTCCACATTTCAATCACAAGATATCAATACAACACAAAAAAAACATTGTGAAAACCATTTTCAATACCAAAATAAAAGAAAAGTAAAACATGGTATTTATTTTTCTTTTAAAAAGAAGGTATGGCTTGTAGAGGAAGTCGAAACTCAAATAACGGTTACGACGGCGGAGAAGTCGTTGTCGCCGCATACGTACGAAAAAAACATTCCCTTTTGTCGTTTAGTAAACGCTTCGCATAAAAAAGATTCATTTTGAATAAACGTAAAAGTCAAATTGGTTTATACACCGTATAAAAGAAAGTTGTGTATAAAATAAAATATGCCTCAATGAAAGGAGATTGAGACGAAGTCCCATACCTCGTATCCGACTTGACCCAACCGTTCTTTAATCTCCTGAATAATAAACTTGAGTTAATCTCTACTTTCTTATGAACCTTTTTCAAGTTCATTATTACTTTTATACCATGTTATGAACATCATGTGATCATTTCAGTTAATAATGTTCATTTTGTCGGTATTTGGTTCTTAAGTCAAAAATAGACTTCTTACACTTACATGTTGTTAATTTGGTCAAAGGTTCATTATATCCAGAATGATATTAATGATTTGGATAAAATATATATCATATATATTCATCATATACATGTATTTATAATATTACATCACATTTAGAGGTAAGAAATGAAATGCACCGTTCATGGAGACGGTAAGCCATACGTACGCAAGAACGCTACTTCCATTTCTATTTCATATTTTCTGGAATGGAATCATAATTATATAAGAGTATATTATAATTCCAGTATAATAACATATATAATATCATTAACTTTATCCTTTACACATCCCAAATATGGTATTAACGAATCAAATCACTTTCAGGGGGCGGTAGTCCGCACTTCCTAAAATGAAGATATCGTGTTTACCCATAATGGAAACCATAAAGGTATGCCCAAAATGAAAAAAAAAACAGAAGCTTAAGGAAAACAAAAACATATTATATATCATATATAAAAATAGTGACATCATAATGGCCACCTTTGAAGGTCTTAAATTAGTATTGAACAATCATCGTTTCGGGAGGCAGAATTTCGCCATCCACGGAAACCGTTTGTTCTTTAACCATTTGATGTAGTTGTGTGAGATTGTAGCTCAAATAAATCTTATAACAACATCCTAGTATATTTAAGATACTGTTGTTGTTACAAAAGAAGTAAATAAAAAGAGTTTAGGGGGGTTGTAGAAGAAAAATAAAACAAATGAACATGAGAGAATGAATTACCTTTAAAAGTGTAACTCCTTTTGATTTGAGCCTAAAGGATTCCTTTGAAAGGATTCTGCCCAAAGGGAATCTTATAGGATGAGGAGAGGGATGTGGAGAGAGTAAATGGGCAGGGGTTGGCACAGCCAAAGGCTTGAGTAGTGTGTGAAATGAGGTAGAGGTGGGGGCCTTTTTAAGAGGAGAGGAGGGGCACTTTTTGAAAGTAAAGATAAGTAACTTCATTTTAAAAAGCGTTTCGGATTCAAAAGGTCCCACATTGCTATAATTCGAGGATAAGGTGATAAGTCTTTGAAAACCACTCATACAATTGGTTTTGGCCATGTGTAGGTTTTAGATTTTTCATTATCTTTCCATTTTATTTAAATCGTTAAATAATGAGGTCATCGCTGCATCATCATGATGTCATAAATAATTTAATTTATTTAAAGTCTAAAAATTATAAAAAAACTACTATGATGTAGGAAATAGTTTTATCTTTCCAATGACTATTTATAATCAAAAATATGATCTTTATAACCCCATGTAAAAATTGTTTTCGTAAAACATATTATGTTTGTGTCATTTTAACTTTTACATTAAATAAAAAGTTATTTATGTCATTTCCCAACCAAAGTGGATCCATGGGGTCCCCAAGTTGACCCATGGATTTTCTTGGTCGGCCATGACACAACCAATTAGGGTAGGACATGTGTCAAGCTCATCTTATTTTATTAAAGCATTATTTTTACCTTAAACTACACTAATTACCACTAATCGCGATTAAAACTTAATAAGTTACTATTCACCAAAAAATTATTTAAATCTCATTGAACCACATTTTACTTCTTAATGACAACCATGTATGTCGGATTTTTGAAATTCAAAACACAATGATGGGAAATTTTCATTTAAACAGAAAATCAGTTTTTATAAGTACCACTTAGTGGTTTCACTATTCATCAAAAATTGAAGTTTTTCAGAAAATTATCAAAAATTCACCCTAAGATATATTTGATATTCCGAATTCAAAAATGAAGTCTATTTTACAAAATTAAAATCATATAATTCACTTTAATTAATTTAATAATCAATTCCCGCTGCCAGAGCAAATAGCGTGTTTTTATAAAACAATAAGTATCAAAAGATTGACACCTGTTTAAGTCTAATTTCAAAGTGAAGTTGATTCCAATGACCACCATTGGATAAAATGGTAAAAATATATTCTAATTTAACTTTAAAACTAATTCAAAAGATAATATAATCATATAAATAGATTATATTAAAAGGCATTTTTGATGTAAAATGCAGTATTTTTCACTATTCATTAAAAAAATGAACATTGTCAGAAAAATACCAAAAATTCACACAAAGTAAATTTTTATGTCCCAATCATAAAGAATAAGTTTATTTTGACAAACATAGTTTATAAAATTGTCAAAATATATATTTAAAAAGGGTTTTCCATCATAAGGCAATAAAACAATCTTTTAAGAATATTAGTGTATTCCATGCTTAAGATTTGATTTATTTTCATTTTAAGCCTCTAAAACACTATCTTAATCATTAATAGACATAAATAAAAATATCTATTATTCATTACTTACTTGGGATGTTACATCCTTCCCACTTTAGAAAATTGCGTCCCCATAATTTATTTACTTATCGAATAAATGGGGGTACTTATCCCTCATTGCATTTTCAGATTCCCATGTTACCTATTCAATCATGTGGTTTTCCCACAAAACCTTTACCTGTTGAATCACCTTATTCCGTAACACATGCTCCCTGTGGTCAAGAATCTGGACCGGTTGTTCCTCATAAGATAGGTTCTCTTCCAGCTAAACTACCTCTGGACTCAAAACATGAGATGGATCCGGCATATACTTTCTCAACATCGAAATGTGAAAAACATTGTGTACCTCAGATAAACTCGGAGGTAAAGCCACTCGGTATACAACTGATCCAACTCTCTCCAGAATTTCGTATGTTCCAATGAACCTTGGACTCAACTTTCCTTTCTTACCAAATCTCATCACACTTTTCCAAGGAGAAACCTTGAGAAAAACATGATCACCTACCTCGAAAGATAGATCCTTCCTCCGGTTATCCGCATAACTCTTCTGCCTGCTCTGAGCTGTTCTCATGTGTTTCTGAATCAGCTGAACTTTTTCTGCCATCTCTTCTACCAATTCTTGTCCCATCAACTTCCTTTCACCCACTTCATTCCAGAAAGCTGGAGTTCGACACCGCTTCCCATATAATGCCTGAAATGGTGCCATCTGTATACTGGAATGAAAACTGTTATTATATGAAAATTCAACCAAAGAAAGATGTTGGTCCCAACTTCCCTGATAATCCATAGAACAAGCTCGTAGCATATCCTCCAATGTCTGAATTGTTCGTTCTGACTGCCCATCTGATTGAGGATGAAAAGCTGTACTAAAATTTAATTCAGTACCCACCGACTTCTGAAGGCCTTTCCAAAAGTTAGAAGTAAACCTGGGATCACGATCTGATACAATGGAGAGAGGAAATCCATGTAACCTGACTATCTCTTTAAGATACAAACGGGAAAGTTGATCAAGAGATAAAGTATCTCGTATAGCAAGGAAATGGGCAGATTTGGTCAAGCATTCAAAAATAACCCAGATTGCATTATTACCTCAAGATGTCTTCGGTAATCCAACAACAATGTCCATGGATATATTCTCCCATTTCCACTCTGGCACTGGTAAAGGATGAAGCATCCCTTTCGGTAACTGCCACTCTACTTTAACCTGCTGACAAGTCAAACACTTCACAGTAAAATCAGAAATATCTCTTTTCATTCCATCCCACCAGTAATACTCTCGCAGATCTCTATACATCTTAGTACTGCCCAGATGAACTGAAAACGGAGAACTATGAGCTTCACATAACAACTCTCTCTTCA
Source organism: Viscum album (assembly GCA_963277665.1). Taxonomy (NCBI): domain Eukaryota; kingdom Viridiplantae; phylum Streptophyta; class Magnoliopsida; order Santalales; family Viscaceae; genus Viscum; species Viscum album. Next base: position 1,344,065,374 of record OY728123.1, read on the forward strand.
AATATGAATCACAAGGCACACACAATATCTTCCCAAATCTCAAAACACAATCATTATCAATGTTGAATTCAGGAAACTTACCTTTCTGAACCAGCTCTACCTTTTTCTGCAACTCACTGTCTTGATTTTGTGCTTGCTTGATTCTATCTGATAGAGAAGATCTCACTGATACCTGAAACAAAACAGAAGGACTTCCTGCACCAACAACTTCTATGCCAAAGTTCATCAAATCCTTAACTAAAGGATCAAGTTCCAAACGCAACATTGTTAATGAAGGATTACTTTTTCGACTCAAAACATCAGCCACTTTATTTTCTTTTCCCGGATGGTAATGAATTGTACAATCATAATCCTTGATTAATTCTAGCCATCTCCTCTGTCTCATGTTTAACTCTTTCTGAGTGAATATATACTTTAATCTTTTGTGATCGGTATATATTTCACACTTTACTCCATACAAATGATGCCTCCAAATTTTTAATGCAAAAACAACAGCAGCTATTTCCAAATCATGTGTAGGGTAATTTACCTCATGAGTTTTCAACTGTCGTGAAGCAAAAGCAATTACCTGATCATTCTTCATTAGGACGCAACCAAGTCCTTTCAATGAAGCATCATTGTATATAACAAACTCACCATTTCTGGAAGGTAGTGCCAAAACTGGAGCATTCACCAATCTTCTTTTCAATTCCTGAAATCAATCATCACATTCTTTTGTCCAGATAAACTTAACACCCTTCCGAGTTAGCTTAGTCATTGGACTAGATAACCGTGAAAAATTTCTAACAAACCTTCGGTAATAGCCCGCCAAACCAAGGAAGCTAAGAATCTCGGTTATATTTGTGGGTCTAGGCTATTCTTCCACAACTTTTGTTTTTGCAGGATCAACAGTTATTCCATCTTTAGAAACAATGTGACCAAGGAAAGAAATTTGTTGCAACCAAAACTCACACTTGCTGAATTTCCCATATAGTTTCTTTTCTTTTAAGGTTTGCAAGATAACCCTTAAATGTCTTTCATGCTCCTCTTTAATTTTAGAAAACACCAAAATATCATCAATGAAAACCACCAAAAACTTATCCAAGAACTCATGGAAAATTCTATTTATTAATTCCATGAATACAGAAGGTGCATTAGTTAGCCCAAAAGGCATTACTACAAATTCATAATGGCCATATCTCGTACGGAACGCAATCTTCGGAATATCTGCCTCCTTTACCTTCAGCTGATGGTACCCCCGATCTCAGGTCAATCTTTGAAAAAAACTGAGCTCCCTGGAGCTGATCAAACAAATCATCGATATGAGGCAAAGGATATTTTTTCTTAATAGTGATGTTATTCAAGGATCTATAATCAATGAAAAGTCTCATAGAACCATCATTCTTTTTAACAAATAAAATAGGATCACCCCAAGGTGATGTGCTAGGTCGAATGAAACCATTCTCTAATAAATCTTGCAATTGCTCCTTCAACTCTAAATGTTCAATTTGAGCCATTCGATAAGGGGGTTTTGAAATTGGCTTAGCATCAGGAACAAAGTCAACAGTAAACTCAACTTCCCGATCTGGTATTATTCTAGGCAACTCATCAGGAAAAACATCAGGATACTCATTTACCACTGGCACATCATCAATCTGAATAGTTCCCTTGTTTTCAACAATATGAGCAAGGTAACATTCATTTCAGTCTTTTATAAGTTTCTCGGCCTCTTGATAAGATATCAAAAGTAAGGGTTCATTCTTGTAAACAAACTGAAAGTCTTTCTGAAAAGAAACTTCTTTAGCTCTATAGTCAATCTTAGCATGGTAAATAGAGATCCAATCCATACCCAGGATAACATCAAACTCTACTAGAGGTAGAACAATAAGGGTTGCAAGTAGGTTCTTTCCACAGATAAGGATAGGAAGATTCTTATAAATTCTTTTTGCCTCAACATTTCCCCTAGGTGTTTTTACCAAAAGTTCAGGAGTCATTTCTTGAGATGGTATTCCCATTTTACTAGAAAAGGTTTCAGAGATGAAAGAATGTGTAGACCCCGAATCAAACAACACACTAGAATAATCTGAAAAAACAAACAAAGTACCTGATACAACTTCATTTGATGGCCCGACATCTGCTGAAGTAGTTGCAAAGGATTTCACCACCCCTTTCTGCTTGTAGTCTAACTGCTTCCCATCACTCAAGCTCTATGTCGGACACTCGTTTTCATAGTGACCCATCTCATTGCACTTATAACATTTCACTAACTGTAAATCAAATTTGTTATTACCTTCACCTTGATCTTTTTCAGTGAAATCACGAGCCTTATGTCCCATCTTACCACATCGGTAGCACTTTCCAGAATTCAGAAGACATTCCCCAGCATGCCTTTTTCCACATTTATCACAAACTGGAAACTTAGTTCTCTTACCATCAGACTTTTTTGAAGAATTCTTACCTTTCTCCTGCCACCTCATTCTCTTCTTCTGATGATTGTTATAGAACACTTGGTCATCGGAAAACTCCATTTCCACCTTCTCAGCACATCGAACAAGCTTTTCATAACTTTTGAACTCACGAGAAGCTAATTCCCTTCGATATTTTGGCTTTAATCCTGAGTAAAAACGATTGATTTTACTATCAAGGTCTCGGATAAAATTTGGAGCATACCTTGCCAATAGAGTGAACCTTTCTTCGTAGGCATCCACTGAGTCTTCCTCTTGCCTCAATTCCAAGAATTGTTTTTCCATCCTAAGTCGAACAGCCTTAGGAAAATACTTCTCAAGAAACATACCTTTGAATTCATCCCAGTCAAGAGCATCAATCTCATCGGCGTCACTGATATTTTTAACCATAGACCACCACTGATCTGCTTCACCCTCCAAACAGTAAATAGATAGTGTTACCTTTTGATTGTCTGAACACCCCATGACATCAAAAATATTCTCCAGTGTTTTAATCCACCCTTCAGCTAGCACATGGTCAGATGATCCTCTGAATGATGGTGGATGTTGCCTCATTAAATGTTCCACCACTGACATGTTCCTCTGCGGTTGATCTGGCTGATCTCATGCAAGGATACCACCACCATTTATTGCTTGAGTCAAATGCTCCATTACTGCAATAAACTATTCAGTTCCAATTCCGACCATTTCTGGATGCGGATTCGGAAGGTTATTTCCTTCTGTATGCCTTCCTAGCACTGCTTCCCTATTTCCTCTGCGGAAAACCATTCTGAACAAACATGTCTTAGATGAAGCAACATGTTAATCTTTAAATGCTATATCATTTCAAAAAAATATTTTTGGATAATCATTTAATAGAATTCTAACTCCTATAGTTATCTAAAACGACCTTTGATACCAACTATAAGGCCCCATCCTTAATCCTTACATAATCTTGAGTTATTACAAGATTACACATTGAGGATCTTTTCGGGTTTAGAGTTTTAGAGAATTAGATCATAAAACTTGCATTACATTCCACATATAAACAAAGTGGTTACATAAAGATAGTATTCTTCATTCCCATCAATGTAAACATATTTAAAATAAACATGAATAATTTCTTAACACTTCCTTGACACTATCATCATATCATGTACCTTTCCCTTGACCTGTGAAAAACATTTCAAAAAACATGGGATGAGCATAAAAAGCTCAGAAAGGGATATAAAAAAATGGAAAGGAAACATGGGTACATAAATACATAAGGATGAGATCATACTTTACCCATAAAACATAAGAACATTAACATACCTCATCAAATCATGAATAAATCATAGACATCATAAGACATAAAGGTAACTTGAGGCATTCATAACATTGTTACGTAGGGAGTAACCCTCTTGGTTACGTTTGGAATACCCATCATAGTATATTCCCTAAAATCTCTTCGGAGAAACCTTAACGTTTCACTCCTTCGCGTTACCCAATGCATTGGAGAGCTATATCGGGATCACCCGCCCTTAGTTTATCACGGAACCACCCATCTTCATAATAATTCCCAAGAACCATAACATAACATATCACATAAAACATGCATAAAGGAAACATAACATTTCCACATTTCAATCACAAGATATCAATACAACACAAAAAAAACATTGTGAAAACCATTTTCAATACCAAAATATAAGAAAAGTAAAACATGGTATTTATTTTTCTTTTAAAAAGAAGGTATGGCTTGTAGAGGAAGCCGAAACTCAAATAACGGTTACGACGGCGGCGAAGTCGTTGTCGCCACATACGTACGACAAAAACATTCCCTTTTGTCGTTTAGTAAATGCTTCGCATAAAAAAGATTCCTTTTGAATAAACGTAAAAGTCAAACGGGTTTATACACCATATAAAAGAAAGTTGTGTATAAAATAAAATATGCCTCAATGAAAGGAGATTGAGACGAAGTCCCATACATTGTATCCGACTTGACCCGACCGTTCTTTAATCTCCTGAATAATAAACTTGAGTTAATCTCTACTTGCTTATGAACCTTTTTCAAGTTCATTATTCCTTTTATACCATGTTATGAACATCATGTAATCATTTCAGTTAATAATGTTCATTTTGTCGGTATTTGGTTCTTAAGTCAAAAATAGACTTCTTACACTTACATGTTGTTAATTTGGTCAAAGGTTCGTTATATACAGAATGATATTAATGATTTGGATAACATATATATCATATATATTCATAATATACATGTATTTATAATATTACATCACATTTAGAGGTAAGAAATGAAATGCACCGTTCATGGAGACGGTAAGCCGTACGTACGCATGAACGCTACTTCCATTTCTATTTCGTATTTTCTGGAATGGAATCATAATGATATAAGAGTATATTATAATTCCAGTATAATAACATATATAATATCATTAACTTTATCCTTTACACATCCCACATATGGTATTAACGAATCAAATCACTTTCAGGGGGTGGTAGTCCGCACTTCCTAAAATGAAGATATCGTGTTTACCCATAATGGAAACCATAAAGGTATGCCCAAAATGAAAAAAAAACATAAGCTTAAGGAAAAAATATACATATTATATATCATATATAAAAATATTGACATCATAATGTCCACCTTTGAAGGTGTTAAATGAGTATTGAACAATCATCGTTTCGGGAGGCAGAATTTCGCCATCCACGGAAACCGTATGTTCTTTAACCATTTGATGTAGTTGTGTGAGAGTGTAGCTCAAATAAATCTTATAACAACATTCTAGTATATTGAATATACTTGTGTTGTTACAAAAGAAGTAAATAAAAAGAGTTTAGGGGGTTTGGAGAAGCAAAATAAAACAAAGGAACATGAGAGAATGAATTACCTTTAAAAGTGTAACTCCTTTTGATTTGAGCCTAAAGGCTTCCTTTGAAAGGATTATGCCCAAAGGGAATCTTCTAGGATGAGTAGAGGGATGTGGAGAGAGTAAATGGGAAGGGTCTGGCCGAGCCAAAGGCTTGAGGAGTGTGTGAAATGAGGTAGAGGTGGGGCCTTTTATAAGAGGAGAGGAGGGGCACTTTTGGAAAGTAAAGATAAGTTACTTTATTTTAAAAAGAGTTTCGGATTAAAAAGGTCCCACATTGCTATAATTAGAGGATAAGGTGATAAGTCTTAGAAATCCACTCATCCAATTGGTTTTGGCCATGTGTAGTTTTTAGATTTTTCATTATCTTTCCATTTTATTTAAATCGTTAAATAATGAGGTCATCGCTGCATCATCATGATGTCATAAATAATTTAATTTATTTAAAGTCTAAAAATTATAAAAAAATACTATGATGTAGGAAGTTGTTTTATCTTTCCAATGACTATTCATAATCAAAAATATGATCTTTATAACCCCATGTAAAAATTGTTTTCGTAAAACATATTATGTTTGTGTCATTTTTACTTTTACATTAAATAAAAAGTTATTTATGTCATTTCCCAACCAAAGTGGATCCATGGGGTCCCCAAGTTGACTCATGGCTTTTTTGTTTCGGCCATGACACAACCAATGAGGGTAGGACATGTGTCAAGCTCATCTTATTTTATTAAATCATTATTTTTACCATAAACTACAATAATTACCACTAATCGCGATTAAAACTTAATAAGTTACTATTCACCAAAAAATTATTTTAATCTCATTGAACCACATTTTACTTCTTAATGACAACCATGTATGTCGGATTTTTGAAATTCAAAACACAATGATGGGAAAATTTTCATTTAAACGGAAAATCAGTTTTTATAAGTATCACTTAGTGGTTTCACTATTCATCAAAAATTGAAGTTTTTCAGAAAATTACCAAAAATTAACCCTAAGCTATATTTGATATTCCGAATTCAAAAATGAAGTCTATTTTACAAAATTCAAATCATATAAGTCACATTAATTAATTTAATAATCAATTCCCACTGCCAGAGCAAATAGCGTGTTTTTATAAAACAATAAGTATCAAAAGATTGACACCAGTTTAAGTCTAATTTCAAAGTTAAGTTGATTCCAATGACCACCATTGGATAAAATGGTAAAAATATATTCTAATTTAACTTTAAAACTAATTAAAAATATAATCTAATAATATAAATAAATTAGATTAAAAAGCATTTTTGATGTAAAATGCAGTATTTTTCACTATTCATTAAAAAATGAACATTGTCAGAAAAATACCAAAAATTCACACAAAGTAAATTTTTATGTCCCAATAATAAAGAATAAGTTTATTTTGACAAACATAGTTTATAAAATTGTCAAAATATATATTTAAAAAGGATTTTCCATCATAAGGCAGTAAAACAATCTTTTAAGAATATTAGTGTATTCCATGCTTAAGATTGGATTTATTTTCATTTTAAGCCTCTAAAACACTATCTTAATCATTAATAGAAATAGATAAAAATATCTATTATTCATTACTTACTTGGGATGTTACAATTAGTTTCTCAAAGATTGATTAGGTCTCAGTTAATTTAATCAAAAGATTAACTTAACTTTTGAAACTAACTTACTGGTTCATAATAAGTACAAACACTTGCTAATTTAACTATCAAAGTAACTTTAAAACGAATTTTATTTCAAATTAATTAGAAGTGGAATATAAAATATATAAAATACTTTAGACTTAAACTAACTAGCACAGCATATGTAACCAAGACGTTCAGTCTCAAGCCGAGACCTAGTCCTCTCAAACTGTTTATATAAATTTGATCCACACCCTGGATCTGGGTAAAAAACAGTGAAAACACTATCCAGGTACAAAGACCTCTACCACAGTTATATGTGGGAACAAAAACATTATCACAGAAGCTATCCGGGTCACACTTGACCTCTTCCACGGTTCACAGTGGGATACAAAAGAGTTATGGAAAGTTTTGTGTGAGGATTTAGTATCCTCCAGTTCATCACAGGAGACAGTGTGTAAATACACAGCTCCAAAATTAAATGTATAAGACACAATAGAGATAAATAGATAAATATGAGTTTAGAGTGCTCTATGTGTTGTGAGTGAAGCTCTGGACTCCTTGGATTGATGTAAATGAAGCTCTAAGTCCTTCTCTGGTTTTTTTCTGAAAAACAGAGTGTCATTCTCTTCCTTGGTTTTCAGGTTCAGCTTGAGCTTGAGTGCATGAAGAGCTCATTGTTGTTATTCACTCAAGATTCATCTTGTGTTCTCTTCTAGAATGAATGGCTTCGTGTATTTCCAGTTCCCTTCCAGTATGAATTTAGCTTTTTCTTTTTGTGTGAATGCACCACGTTTCAATGTTGTTCAACCTTTTATTTTTACACTCTTCACGTGGCTCATTAGTTCTTGATTCATCTCATGTGTGTCATCTTGCCCAGTCTTTGCCCTTCCTTTTTTAGCTGTCAGCTCTGGTAAAAAGAATGATTACCTTTTTCATGGGTACTAGGTATGGTTCCCTAACATGCCAACAACTAACATTTAATATCATTAATTTCATTAAAAACATCAAATGTAACTGTTGCATAATAAATAAATAATATTGAGATTATAGAGTTTGACTGGTCAAGATTTTAATAGTTTTCTTCTGTCGGTATAAGTGTAACGGTGATCTTTGTATAACAGTGACCTTTTTTCGGTAGCTCTTGGTCTATAGGTAGCTCTTTGATCATGTATCAGTAGCTCCCGGTATCGGTAGATATTTGATCTTGTATCGGTATCTCTTTGATCATGTATCGGTATCTCCTGGTATCATTAGATGTTACGATGTGTATCAGTATCTCTATATACCAGTGACTTCATCTCTCGGGTAGACTTTTCTTCTATCAGTAGCTCGTTTTGTATCAGTAGCTTTATAGTGGTAGACTTGTTCATATCGGAAAAATTACTCAATCGGTAAATATGGTGTAATAGTAGCTTGTATCAGTAGATTGATGTATCAGTGACTATCTGTATCGGTAGCTTCACTTCTGTACCAGTGATGTAAGAATCGGTAGACTTATTCTGTCAGTAGCTCATATTCTATCGGTAGCTCAGCTTCTATCGGTATCTCATCTTCTATCGGTAGCTCAGCTTATATCGGTAACTCAGCTTCTATCAGTAGCTCAGCTTCTATCGGTAGCTATTTGTATTAGTGAGCTTTGCCTATCGGTGACTATGTCTCTCAGTAGACTAAGTATATCGGTAGTTATAGGAATATTAGTGACTTAACACTTATGTTTTATGCAGAACACATCCGACTGAGTTAGAATGAATTCAAAACTCATATAATCATAGATAAACATTTATTAAAATATTTCAAGGATTATTTTAATATTATTATCATCTTGATAATAGAATGTCATATATTGAATGAATTAATATATAGATAAACATTATTTTGTATTATCGAAGCTTGTGAAAGCATAATTGGGATTATCAAAACAGGTGAGGTCAACAATCTCCCCCTTTTTGATAATCACAACTTATGATATTATAGTCCCAATATAATCAGTAATGAATCAAAGGATATGTCCTTAAATTAAATTATATCAGAGAAAAAAATATAAGATGTGAAATGTGCAATGTACCAGAGGTAGAATTAAATGAAATGGTATCAAAGGTACAAGGCATAGTATCTTTCCCTTAGAATATTTTCTCTCCCTTTCTTATAAAAGTTATTATTCCCAGATATAATTTTTCTCTCCTTATAATATTTTCCCCCCTTTTTGATAATCAAAAAGTTGGAAACAACAAAGAGAAAAGGAACAAAATGAGAAATAAGAGACAACCATTTGTATTTCAGGTGGAAAAAAAGTACAAGAACTGAAAACAAAATACAAGGGATTCCTATCAAATATCTTAGCCACCTATTCAATCCACGTCCTCAATGTGAGATTTTCCCTTTAAATCAGAAGAGGATTTAGACTGTGTGGATGCAGGTGAAGTCTTAGGAATTCCAGAAATGATCATAGGAGGTTGAGCCACTGAAACTGTTCCTGGACTATACTGAGTAGTTCTTTGAGTGATCAAAGGAGTAATGCTTCTAATAGCTTGAGCAGGGGTCATCTGAACTGGAGAAGTAGTAGAGGCAGAGGAAGGTAAAGCTGGAGGTATAATCATTTGCCTATCATCGACACGTAAGAAAGGAAACAAAATATTTCGGAAATCCATAATTATTCCTCCTCCTCTCTCCATAGTATAAATGAAATCATCCTTCTCTCCATGAAATTTTCCAAGGATGGAGTCAATTCCCTTAGCTTGCTGACTTGCTCCCTGAAGTCTTGATTAACAGGTGGCAGTTTCATATTTTCTAGCATGAGCTTGAAAAGATTATTGAGCTGGGGTTTGGTATAAATCCTTTCAAAATAATAGTCTACCTTTTCTTTCAGTTCTTTCTGAGAGGCAGAAGCTTCTCTCTTATAGTGTTGGACTATCTTCATTATTTCTCTAGCTAAATATCTAGTAGAAATCACCACTTTTCTCAGGTCGGATGAGTCCACAAAGCCATTGGTTGATGCTGAACCAAGCTCCTCCTTCATCACAGCTCTAATCTAATCCAAATCTACTGAAGGTGTGGTGGCAAGAGAACCAACAGAGAAAGTTACTATTTCCTTGAAGTTTTTGGTCAATCCACAGATAAGATTTTTGACTTGGTAATCTTGGGTGCTTATATAATCTTTCAGGGAGGTTTTAAAACCTTCAAAGAATGATACCATCTGGCATACAACACTTTTGACATAAGAAAAATCGTTATCTTCTTGGGATTTAGAACTCATATAAGATTCTAAAGAGATAACAGATTTCTTAAGAGCTTCAACATCTTCTTCCAGGCTGGAAACTGATTTTGGCAAGCTGTAACTTCATCCACTATCTCTGCCACAAAGTTAGAGACATTACATCTGAGAAAGTGTTCAAAAGACTTTTCCACATTGATCAATTACTCAAAAAAGTGACTCCTTAACCAAGCAATAGAATTACTCAAAAGGTACTTCGTCTCAGACTTTAAGGAAGCTAAGTCATCCCTGGTGATCATATCAGTATGAGAAATCACAACAAGAGCTCTTTTAGATACTATAATGGCCACTGAGTCATTCATAATCGACTGAATTCAAGATACCAGTGAAGCTTCCATCTTCCTTATTTATTTCACAAAACTGATTTTGAGTTCAGACTTGAGCATGTCCAGATCATGCATTCTAACCACATATTCAGGTAACAACTCAATCTGAATATCATAATTTGTTTTTGGTCTATTGAGGGATGCTTCATTATCAGAATCGGGATAGTCCAATCCACAAACCACAAAACCTGGGTCTTCTACCCAATCCTCAATTTCAACAGCCACTGACACACTACCAAATCTGGTTTGATGCTCCCCCTCAACTGGTGAATTCTCTTGTACAACAAGAGAATTCTTAGCAGGACTTTCTTCCTCAGAAGAATCTTTTACTATCAACTCCATCTCTGCAACAGCTGAAAAAGCAGGAGGTTCCTCTAAATTAGGCATAGGTCCATCCATCTCACCCACTACTTATTCAACATTCACAACTGAGCTTCCAATCAATAGACTCAGACTTATGTAAGTAGAATCTGATGCTTCAGATTTTTCCCTTTCTTCTTCATTGTCAGGGACCGGCTGGTCTTCGTCATCATCAGGAGTTTCTTCTTCTAATTTAGTTTCCTTTCTTGACGATAAAATTTCAGCAGCAGGACTTGGGGGAAAGCCCGTATCCCTTCAATCATCCATAGAAGTCTCCTCTTCATCAGTCTCATCATTGTACTAAGGTTCTTCTTAATCAGGTCCTAGACCTGGATCCCTCACATCCTTAGGACTTGAAGGATGATTCACAGGATTGAATTTATCATATACCTTCTTATCATCATTAACCCATTCCCCTCTCTATGGGTTCCAATTTACCATTATATATTTGCAAACTATGCTTGTGATATAGAAGTTTTTCCTTACTACCACTGTCTCATCTTGATACTCAACTACCCCTTTCACTTTGTTCATCACCGAGATCAACCTGGAAAAGAATAGGGAATTGGTTTTTGATTTTGTCATGATCATGTCCTCTATTTGAAACATTAGAAATCTGCATAGATTCACTTTCACACAATGTCTTAAGAGATGTAGGAGATAGATATCTTGATATCTTAAATTCTCAATGTCCCATCCCCTTGGTATTAAGACATGCTGAACAAATTTGAACAGCAATCTATTTTCTCCATATATTTCAGTAGCCACTACTTGTCTTTGATTTCCACTACCTTTGAGCTCCTCTAGGTCAGTTTCATAGTAGAATATATCACTTGTATGTGGTATGTCTTTCGAGACATATCCAGAAACACCTTTGTGTGGAACCTTCAGGCACTCATCCCTCTCAACAGATTAAAAAGATATCTCCTTTCCATTCACAAAAGAAATCACTCATTTCTCATATTCTGACTTCTGAAAGCTCACAAACTCATAATATTATTTCACTATCTTAGGATAGTAGGGTCCATTGTTGTTTGAAAATCAATCTACCCACTTTTGATCATCCTGCACCTCGAGAACTAACTATTTGCTAGCCAACAACAATTCCACGCACAGCTCTTTTTTTATCACAATAACTCTATTTTGCAAATGAGGGTTTACCGGTCTCCTTCCTGATCATGTTCTACCAATACTACCACTTGCTTCGGGCTTGATCTTCTACTTCTTCGCATTTGGCTCTTCAAGGTCATCTCTGATGGTAGGGAGTTTGGTTTTTTCCATCTCTAGTTCGACAAACTTAGGTTTTTTGAGAAGTTTGGGAACTAAGGCTTGAGGGTAAAGAGTTTGAGGCTCGGTGGATTGAGAAGTAACTAGGACTTAGTTTTATCATTTAGAAATAATAAAATAAATAATTAATATATAAGTATAAACGATTCAGATTCTGGCGGCAGACAGAAGTTTAAAACAGCGCGTACTCATCGGTAGGTTTTATCGGTGAGAATTCCTATCAGTGAGGTCCATTGGTGAGGTTTTCACATCGGTTAGGTTTTCACATCGGTGAGGTTTTCACATCATTGAGGTCTCCACATCAGTGAGTTCTTCACATCGGTGAGGTTTTCACATCGGTGAGGTTTTCTACTGATCAAGGTTGATCATTCCTAACTCATGTCTAATGTAACATAACCTATCCAAAATTTATGGTTTGGTGAAGATGTCAGCTAATTGATGTTCGTTACCTATAAATTCAAGAGTAATATCACATTTTTGGTAATGATCTCTCAAAAAGTGGTGTTTTACATCAATGTGTTTGGTCCTTAAGTGAGATACAGGGTTCTTCGAAATGTTTATTACACTAGTGTTATCACAGTTAATAGAAACATGCTTAAAATCGTATACATAGTCCAAAATAGTGTGTTTCATCCACAGAATTTGTGCACAGCGACTACTAGCAGCTATATACTCTGCTTCGGTAGTAGATAGAGCTACATAATTCAGCTTTTTACTACACCAAGATACTTAGGACTTTCCCAATAAATGTCATGTTCCAGATGTGCATTTTCTATCCAACATGCAACCAGCAAAGTCAGCATCTGAATAACTCATTAAGTCAAAAGATTGTCCTTTCGGATAAAATAATCCTTAATTTACAGTGTGTTTATGATACTTAAAAATTATTCTAATAGTAATTAAATGAGATTCTTTTGGATTAGCTTGAAATCTTGCACACATACACACACTAAAAATAATATCTGGTCGACTAGCAGTAAGGTAAAGTAAGCTTCCAATCATACCTCTGTAATTGGTTTGATAAACTAGTTTCTAAGTTTCATCTACATCCAATTTACAGACTGTACTCATAGGAGTATCACTTTCCTTAATACTATCCAAACCAAAATGTTTTAAAAGATCCTTCTTATTTTACTTTGATTCAAAATAATTCTATTTTCATTTTGAAAAACTTGAAATCGAAGAAAATATTTGAGTTCTCCCATTAAACTCATTTCAAATTCATTTTGCATACTCTTTGAAAAAACAATACATAAAGAATTTTTACAAGATCCAAAAATAATATCATCAACATAGATTTGTACTATCAACACATCTTTAGAAATTCTTTTAATAAAAAGATTTGGATCAACAATCCCTTTATTAAAACTTTTTGAAATAATAAAATTACTAAGTCTATCATACCAAGATCTTGGAGCATGTTTTAGACCATATAAAGCTTTAGATAGCTTGAAAACTTGATTTGGAAAATGTGGATTAGTAAATCAAGGTGGTTGTTCAACAAAAACATCTTCAATTATAAAATCATTTAGAAAAGATCTTTTGACATCCATTTGATATAATTTGAAATTAAGATGAGCAGCATAGGAAAGTAAGATCCTAACTGATTCTAATATAGCTATTGGGGAAAAGGTTTCCTCATAGTCTATTCCTTCCTCTTGACTATATCCTTGTGCAACTAACCTATCTTTGTTTCTAAATATGATTCCAGACTCATCAACTTTTTTTCTAACAACCCACTTAGTGCTTATTGTCAAAGTGTCCTTGGGTCTGTCAACTAATTCCCAGACATTGTTTCTTTCAAATTGATTTAACTCTTCTTGCATATACATTACCCAGAATTCATCGTTGATTGCATCATTGACATTTTTAGGTTCTAGTTTTGAGGGAAATGCTTGATGTTCAACCCGGTTTCTTAGAGAAGCTCTAGTCTGTGTCCCTCTATCAAGATTACCAACAACAGCATCCAACGGATGATTCTTTAGAATCCTAGTTGATATTGTAAAGGTAGGACTAGAAATTTGAGGTTCATTTATAGGTTTGGGTGCAACAGAAGAAGATTCTAGAATATGTCCAGAAATGGATGTTTTTACAGCAGGTTCTTTAGTTTTATCATTAAGGTCTAGAACAGTCAAATCTTCTTCAAGATTTTCAAGAGAAGGCTTAGGTTCATGTGGATCAGTTTCATCAAACTTGATGTGAACAGATTCTTCCACACATTTGTTTCTTTTGTTAAAGACTTTATAGGATTTGATAGTTAAAGAATAACCATGAAAAAATCCTTCATAAATTTTGGATGCAATTTTTTCAAGATTATCTTTGGTATTTAGAATAAATACTTTGCAACCGAAGACTCTAAAGTAACTAACTTTAAGTTTCCTAGTGTTCCACAGTTCATAAGGGGTATTCTTAAGAATAGGTCTAATAATGACTCTATTGATAATATAACAAGTTGTATTCACATCTTCAACCCAGAAGTAAACAGGTAGGTCATACTCATTAATCATAGTTATTGCAATTTCTTGTAGGGTTCGATTTCTTCTTTCTACTACACCATTCCGGTGAGGTGTTATAGGGGCAAAAAAGTTATGACTATAGCCATTATGTGAGTAGTAATATCCAAACTCATGATTTTCAAACTCATGACCATGGTCACTTCTTAGGGTATTAATCTTAAGTCCACTAAGTTTTTCTACAGACTTTGAGTATTTAACAAAATGAAAACAATCTTCACTTTTGTGAGCTAAGAAGTATACCCATGTATATCTAGAAAGGTCATCTACTAAGACATAAACATAGTGCTTCCTATTTAAACTAGAACCTCTAGAAGGTCCAAACAATTCTATGTGAACTAACTTGAGAGGTTGAGAAGTTGAAACTTCTTTCTTTAATTTAAAAAAAACTTTATGTTTCTTTCCCTTTTGACAGGGATTACAAACTTTGTCAATTGGGAATTCAAGTTTAGGTAGGTCTCTAACTATGTTTTTCCTAGTCAGTTTTCTAAGTGAATAAATGTTCTAGTTTCCTAATCTTCTGTGCCAAAGCCAGGATTCTTTATGAAAATCATTTAAACAAGTAACATTTTTATTTGATATAGAATTCAAATCAACAGAATAAACATTTTCATTTCTGAAGGCAGAAAATACTAAAGAATTTTTAGAGCTAAAAACACTACAAGAATCATTTTCGAATTTAACATTAAAGCCATCATCACATAACTGAGAAATACTCAACAGATTATACTTAAGTCCATCAACAAATAAAACATTAGAAATTAAAACTAAATTAGTGTTACCGACCTGGCCTAGGCCAATGATATTTCCTTTAGAATTATCACCAAAGGTGACATAGCCTCCTTCAACCTTTATTAAGATTTTAAAGCATGTATAATATCTAGACATGTGCCTTGAAAATACAATGTCCAAGTACCATACCTTCTTGTGAGAACTCTTTAAGCAGGTTTCCTACAAAACAGTTTTAGATGGAAAATGATTTTGGTACCCACATATTCTTGGGTCCAGACAGGTTAGCAAGTAAAGCTTTAGGTACCCAGATTTTTCTTATGGGTCTCAAATAATTTACAGAATCAATTGATTTTGAAAGATATACTTTACTTGATCTATAACAATGTGAATAACTAGTTTAGGCATTTGAATTTCCAGAACTATAACTAGGAAAATTTTGTCTATATTTAGGAATAAATCTATTTTTGGTAAATTGTCTCTATCCATGTTGGTATCCCAAACTAGTAGTGTACTTTGGTGCCACTTTTTAACCTAGAATCTGTGTAAGGGAATATTTTCATTTGTTAATTTTTCTAAGTCCATTCTCAGTTTCTCATTAGAAAATTTCAGTTCAGTATTTTCCTTAATCAATTGATCATTATTTTCTTTTTCTACATCAAGAGGAGATTTAACAGTGCTAGATAAAGCATGATGTTTCTTTAAGGATTTTTACTTTTCCTTAAGTTCATTGGAGGTCTCTTCTATCATATTACAATATTAAAATAATTCTTTACTAGAAATATTTTCAGATTCAGGATCAGAATCAACTCGAGAATAGTATGAATTTAAAGCAGGAGTGTCCAGTGTTACCTCAGATGTGTTTGTCATATAACACATGTTAGATTTATGAGAATCTTCATACTTAGTAGAATCAAAATCACTTGAAGTGACTTTTGAAGAACTCTAGGTTTCTTTCATTTATTTCTTATACTTTCTATCCTTGTAGTCATGTTTCTTCTTGAACTTCAATTTTGGATAGTCAGCTTTTACATGTCCTTTCCTTTTGCACTCATAGAAGATAACTTCATCACTCTTATCATCTTTCTTCCAGTCCTTTTTCCAATGACCTATGTTATCATATTTTCCTTTGTAATTTGATTTTATGAATAATTTCTTCTTTCTGAATAACTTCTTTAATCTTCTTTCTATTTGAGCCATCTCAGCATCACTATCGGAGTCTGAACTTTCACTTGTTGAGCTTTCAGTTTGTATGTGAACTTTCTCCTTATCCTTTCTCTTTGATGTAGTATATTTAAAAGCCACTAACTTCCTTTTAGGTTCATCATATTCTTCCTTATTCACCTTGAGTTCTTCCTCATACATCATAAGCATACCAATAAGCTCCTTAACAGGTAGTGAACTTATATCACACGATTCTCTTATAGAGACAGATGTGCCTCTCCATATTTCTGGAAGACATATTAATATTCTCATAATTTGTTCCTTTTCTGGAACAGCCTTTCCAAGAGAGCTCATAGTATTGACAACCTCATTGAACCTGAGATACATGTCAAAAATAGGTTCATCAGTCTTCAGTTTAAAGTTATTATATTTAATAGTATAGGTATTCAGCCTCATTTATTTCACATTGGTTGTTCCCTCATGGGAAATAGCCAAAGTGTCCCAGATTTCATAGGTAGTTTTACAAATAGATATTCTATTAAACTCTTCATCTCCTAGAGCACAATACAGGACATTCATAGATTTATAATTTTTATTGTAAGCTATTTTATTAGGTTCATACCAAGTAGTTATATCAGTTTCTAGAATTTTATATTGAGTTTCTATTCTAGTCCAGATATAAAATCCCATACTTTCTAGATGAATTTTCATCTTAAGTTTCCATTGAGCATAATTTGTACCATTAAAGAAAGGTAGCATGTTGGTGGCAGCACCTTCTAGTCTATTTTCCATAACTAGATTTTAGGAAAAATATTTAAAGAGATAAAATTTAGAACTAATAGAAATTTATGATCTTTAAAGATGCAACTAAAATCACAGTTGAAAAAAAAGAGTATTTTGAAAACTTTTATTAATAAAAACAACCTTTGATACCAAATGTTGGTCGGAGTGGACACTCAAGAGGGGGGTCAATTGAGTTCCAATAAAAAAATTTATTAAAAATATTTCTCTTAAAGTCCCCCAATTTAAAAACAAGTTAAACTATAGTGAATTTATACCGATTATAAAAGTTCAATTAGTTTCTCAAATATTTATTAGGTCTCAGTTAATTTAATCCAAAGATTAACTTAACTTTTGAAACTAACTTACTGGTTCACAATAAGTACAAACACTTGCTAATTTAACTATCAAAGTAACTTTAAAACGAACTTTATTTCAAATTAATTACCATCGGAATATAAAATATATAAAATACTTTATACTTAAAATAACATGCACATCTGATGTAACCAATAGGTTCAGTCTCAAGCTGAGACCTATTCCTCTCAAACAATTTATATAAATTTGATCCACACCCTGGATTAGGGTAAACAACAGTGAAAACACTATAAATGTATAAATACCACTACCACAGTTATACATGGGAACAAAAACAATAGCACACAAGATATACAGGTCACACTTGACCTCTTCCATAGTTCATAGTGGGAAAAAAGAGTTATGGAAGGTTTGGTGTGAGGATTTAGTATCCTCCAGTTCAGCACAAGAGTCGGTGTGTAAATACACTGCTCAAAAATTAAATGAATAAGACACAATAGAGATAAATAGATAAACATGAATTTAGAGTGCTCTATGTGTTGTGAGTGAAGCTCTAGACTCCTTGGATTGATGTAAATGAAGCTCTGAGTCCTTCTCTGGTTTTTGTATAAAAAACTGAGTGTCGTTCTCTTCCTTGGTTTTCAGGTTCAGCTTGAGCTTGAGTTCATGAAGAGATCGTTGCAGTACTTCACTCAAGATGTAGCTTGTGTTCTCCTCTATAATGAATGGCTTCGTGTATGTCCAGTGCTCTTCCATTATGAATGTAGATTTTTCTTTTTGGGTGAATGCACCATGTTTCAATGTTGTTCAGCCTTTTATTTTTACACTCTTCACGTGGCTTCTTAGATCTTGATTCTTCTCATGTGTGTCATCCATCCCGGTCTTTGTCCTTCCTTTTATAACAATCAGCTCTAGTAAAAAGAATGATTACCTTTTTCATGGGTACTAGGTACGATTCCCTGACATGCCAACAACTAACATTAAATATCATTAATTGCATTAAAAACATCAAATGTAACAATTTCATAATAAATAAATAATATTGAGATTATAGAGTTTGACTGTTCAAGCTTTTGTTAGTAGCCTTATATTGGTATAAGTGTAACTGTGGTCTTTATATTTAAGTGACCTTCTGTCGGTAGCTCTTGGTCTATCTGTATCTCTTTGATCATGTATCGGTAGCTCCTGGTATCAGTAGCTATTTGATCTTCTATCGGTAGCACTTTGATCATGTATCGGTAGCTCCTGGTATTGGTAGCTGTTACTCTGTGTATCAGTAGCTCTATATACCGGTGACTTCATCTTTAGGTAGACTTTTCTTCTATCGGTAGCTCATTTTATATCGGTAGATTCATAGAGGTAGACTTGTTCATATCAGCAGACTTACTCTCTCGGTAACTTTGGTTTATCAGTAGCTTGTATCAGTAGCTTGATGCATCAATGACTATCTGTATCGGTAGCTTCACTTCTGTACCAGTGATGTAAGTATCCGTAGACTTATTCTGTCGGTAGCTCATCTTGTATCGGTAGATCAACTTCTATCAGTAGCTCAGCTTCTATCGGTAGCTATCTGTATCGGTGACCTTTTCCTATCAGTGACTATCTCTATCAGTAGACTAAGTCTATGAGTAGCTATAGACATATAAGTGACTTAACACTTCTATTTTATGCAGAACACATTCGATTGAGTTAGAATGAATTCAAAACTCATATAATCATAGATAAACATTGATTAACATATTTCAAGGATTATTTTAATATTATTATCATATTGATAATAGAATATCATAGATTGAAATAATTAATATATAGATAAAAATTATTTGGAATTATCAAAGCTTGTGAAAGAATAATTGGGATTATCAAAACAGGTGAGGTCAACAATCAACAATACACCTCTAATCTAACACACTCCCATATCACACAAAATATATCTTTAGCCTAATTAAAACATATGGAATCCATAAAAGACCATATCTTAACTATAAATCTTTTATTTTATAAGTAAATACGTAAAATATGATCTACCAGCTCACTAATATCATGGGGAAACCTTCGTTGTCTATCAATCAGTCTTATAACACCCTATACCCTTCTGACTTGATGGTTATTATTAAACATCTGATATAATTATCTTGACTATATTAGTGTCAAAGTTGTCAAAAAAATGTAACTGAAAAACTAATTTTAATAACCCAAATTTCATTTTTTTTATTAAACACAATGACTAGATGTGGTCATTATTTTATCACCAAAGTGAAAACCTGAATCACCAAACACTACTCAATTTTGGATCACTAGAAATTTTATCCTCAGTGATTTACAAAATAGCACTAGTAACAATTTTCATACCATCCAATATTCAATGGTTTTCTCTCCACTGTATGGATTCCCATACACCTCTCCTCAAGCATCAATACCAAACTATTCCCAACACCACATCAATGCCACTCTTCCAATTCCATAATCACTTAACATGACAAATAAAGACACTATATTATTGTCAAAAATACCCTAAGATATTATGTTTATAATTACTTCACTAATAACAACAGTCCTTAGCCAACACTTAACCACTCTAAAATCCATAAAACAAATAGGCACCACTCATCACTAGTGTACATTCACCCTTTCACAAAGATCATTTTAACATACAAAAATCTCAACTCACATTCTCTATTCTTAGGATGATGGAACCTTGGAAAATTTTCTCACATTTTCTCACAAACACTATTCCTTGATCTCACCCAAAAAAAATGGTGCACACTCATGTACAACCAGATCACACAACATGACTCGAGAAACTATGAGTCACATCCTGTCTAATATAGGACCACACACCCAATCCAAATACCTTTTACCATTATAGATAATCCTCTTACAATAGCCCAAGTAATCTCACTCATGCCAAGGATAACACAACTATTACCCACCAGAGAGAGGCATTTCAAAAACCATGAGTGTCTACCTACACTCTCACCAAACAACTCAAATGAGCATCAAAAACAATAAGGCTTGGATTCCATCTGATCCTACCCTCTAAACCTTATATTGATGCACGAAGCACTCTGAGTGCTTCCCATTTTTAAGGCCCAGGGAATTTCTCATTCATTTCCTCAACCATCTTAGGGGTATTATCATATTATGTAAATCTCATTCCAATCACTAAATCATCCCTCAATAATTCAATACATGCACTATCCCACTATGTTTCCCTATACATCCCCTATATAAGGAACTATGTATCCATTACTAGGGAATATCTCACAACAAAATCCACCTAACAAGAATTCAAAAAACCACACATGAGTGGAAACTATGTCTTTTTTAGTCGAATTCAACTAACATGTTATATGGTACAAACCATGTAATTGTTTTTATGCATTATATAGCTCGACCGCATCATTAAATCATATACAGATAAGAATACATATTTCAAGTGAAACCTATATTCCAAATATGATGCATGTACATGGGTGCCTTTCTAATAGACCAATATTCAAAACTATAAACCAAAATCTCTAAAAAACAAATTACCTTAAATAAACACCTCAAGAATAATAATAGATACTGAACATTAATATCATACACCTAGTAAAAATACCTTACACTAAGAAATGTATTCAAGATCCACCAATTTTAGGTCCATCAAAAGATTTGGAATATTCTTTGATTACCTATCAATAATCTCCCAAAATAGTAAATCAAATGAAAATGAAACTCAGATACATCTTGTAACACCCTGGACCAGATCACATGTCTAGGTTGGAGGGTTTTGTAGCCAAAAGAATGCCTCCCCAAATGAAAAAGGCAGCCAACTAGCAATGAGGTAATAATCAATAAAATATAGAAACTATTCCATTATATTACAGTTAATAAACATGTGTAAATAACAAAATATTCATCCAATGTAGGTAATCACTGTATTAATAAATCAATAAACGCAATAATAAAACAAAATGTCCCAGGAGGAAGCATAGAGTCATACATTAATTGATCACAAACTATGATAATCACATATACATAATAAAAAAAAGACCAAAAATAAAAAACCATGCTTACTGTTTTACCTAGGCTCTATATAACCCAGTCATTACATACCTATAAAGATACTCCAAACTAAACATCTATAAATCATGTTCTTATACCGATAAAATAGTCCTAATTTCTAAATGTGTACTAGATTTCCCATGAAAGGTGTGATAAATACCTTTTTAGAGTATCTTACCATGTTCCCTTAGTATACACCATCATATATGGATATTCATTGAGAAATTAAACATATCAACCAAGTGCATTGTACATCATGTAGAAATTTGGCCACTTTGACTCTAGGCGCACCAGGTCATCATGTGTTAACAAGGACACTATGACACTTGTCCACACCTTCTATCTCAGGATGTTATTGTCTTATCATCACCTTATTATATTGTATAAAAAACTAGCCCATGCTCATTGGATGAATGTAAGGAATCATCCAAATCTAAACCACTACCCACAGAGACAGGGTGATATCATGAGTCTATCTCTTAGGGAAATCCATAAAACTCGTAGGAGGAAACCCATAACTCCCAACCTATACCTTATTACTCATGTTAGGGACACACATTCCTATCTCACATTACATCATAGTTATACAAGTATTGTAAATAAATCTTTCCCATTATATAAATTATTTATTTATCATTCAATGTAATTTCCTTGTAAATAACTTATCAATCATTGTGAATCCATCCTAGTATCAAGCAATTACTTCTAAATAAAGGTATTACAAGGATTATGTTACACTAGTATATCATCTCAATGATGAAATTGAGGTGAGTTCCATCTCACCTATGCATGGCCCAAGCTCTTGAATCGATCCCTCACTCTAGAGTTCATCACATAAAAGCACTATGAAAATAAGAACCTGAATTAAATAGTTAATAGGCCCTAATAATACCACATAATACCACCAACTCACCACCTAGGAACTAACCACTTTTACCTTGACCGAAAACTCAATGTTACTCATTATCCATTAAGCCCTCAAGCTACTCCTCTAGACCATCTCAAAAACTAAAGGGGTGTTCCCATTTCCCTCTCACATATCCAAAGGGATATTTTTTATCCTTACACCTAAAAGAACCCATATTTTTTCACATATTCTATACCAAAATGAATTATTCTTCTTAAAATTCTATCTAGGATTTCAAAAAACCATCGATATGTGTCACTCACTTGGAATGAGATGTACAACCATATCACTAATTTTGGGAGGCCTATGACTCTCATGACTTTCTAACTATCCCTATAAAACAAACCTAGTCTACCATTAACCCATATCACACCTAGATACCTAATAGATGTCTCCTATTAACTATTCCATGTTTCTCTCCACTTCGTGACATAGTTTCATGGTGGTCCTAAGCCACACCAAATAATATAGAAGTTTTTATTGGTCAAGGAGGTTTAAATCCACCCATTCACATACACTAACATTCTCTTAATCCATATTAATTATACCTAAACCCATGAAGAATACAAGAAGTATGTAATAATTTATAAAAAAGAATGAAGTTTTATATTAAATATAATATTTATCTTCATAAAGGATTTATAATTCTCACTAAGCTCTCTACATCCTTTTACCAAGCACATCCATGTCCCATTCAAGGTCATACCACCAACAATGTTCATATATCATTTAATAGGGAATGAATACTTAATTATCTAAATTTATGTTTAATATTATATTTATGAACACGGATAATAATTGTATAAGAACTCTCTGAGTATTATCAAATTATCAAAATATCTTGAATCCTCAATTAAACATACATCAAATTTCCAAGGATTGACCCTTGGACTATCCAAATAAAAATCCCAATCATTCATAACCCAATAAACCATTATTTTTCTCAATTTAATTAAAACTCCAAAATAATTTCATCATGATAAAACCCTTTAAAAAATGTTGATAAATTACATATGATCATCTTCCCAGGACACACCCTCACTGTGACACATAAAATCTACATTATGTTTGGATTATTACACAAGATCTTATGAAATTATAACTGAAGCCCAAGATTGTATCTAAAAAATTTTTGAGGTACAAATAGAAAGAATAATTGACTAAGGAATGTATAACATAACTCAAATATTAAAAATAAACATCAAAAATTAATTCCATGGAGTATGAGATCCACGGTGGGAAGGAGACAAAAGAGGTTACAACTGAATAGACCTCCCTATCACTGTTTTCCCCTTAATATCATAGGGGGTGAAAATTAAATTATCCATATTCCCTCAAAAAACTATTGAGAAACACATATTTCATCCTAAATGTAGAGGCCATGGTAAAAGGCCCCTCACCCAACCTCCAGCTTTAATGTAGAGAAAGATGCTATAGAGAATCCCATATTTGGGGGCGTAGCCTGATGTTCTACCTCCAAATTAGACTCTATGGTGTATCCCATCACGGTTTCATCACTATATACCATGATAAGTGCTTTACCAAGATATGGTGTGACCCTCAGGTTATGGAATAACCAAACATAAGTTGGTTGGTTTCCCAAACTCGAGGTAGTCCCCTCTATGGAATGGGACCCAAGAGATATGCATCCCGGAATCCACTAATAGAATACTCCTCCAAGGACTAACCCATTGGATTTATATGGTTCCATTCCTTGAAAAAACCCTCCAATATTTTCTATTAATATTTTTCAGGGACTACTAGCCTCAATTTAAATGAATTACACATAGGGGAAGTTTACACACATATTATGTAATGACCCACAAATTCATTAATGAAACTTCCTCATGGTCTATTTGAATGTCTTCTTATGGTTATGTAAAACATATGCACTTATTTGGTTTAATGTTTTGGATTTTAAAATACTGTTAACAATTGTGACCATTTCTAATATAGTCGTTGAACAATGATCACATGATTATTATAAACATAGGACATTAAAAAATCAAATTTACTCAGAAAAAGGAAGTGATGGCCTCATCCAGTAGACTTTCCCTATACGAATCCAATTTGTTAGAGCTTGGAAATGATGTGACATCATTGGGATTCACTCTTGACCCATCCTAATCTGATCTTGAACAAATTAATCTTGAGTGAAACTAACTATGGGATAAGAGGAAGATAAAAGAGATTATAACTTGAGGGATGTTATTTAAGCCACCCCAAGAGTATGTCACCATCACAAACCTTACCATTCAGTCTTATGTGGTTGTTTTATGGGGTTATGTAACAATAACCTATTAATTGTAATATGTACATTATTCTTGTATAGATAATAGATATTCTTTTTTTTATTTTTACTTTGTAAATATTGTTTAAAGAAAAAATAGTATTTTTAGTTAATATTCAACTAAGAAATCTATTTTCATGAATTAATGGATTTTTTAATTAAATATTATTTTAATAATATATTATTATTATTATTATTATTATTATTAAATAACTTTTTATTAAATATAAATTATTATATAATTTTATGATTGCAATTGTAATTTTTATTACGGTTTGAAAGCTGTTGTTGTCAAAACCCGTGAATTTTCGATAACTGTTGGTTTTTATTTTAAAAGTGAAAATTCATATATTTATAAAATTATTCAGATAAAATGAATATTATTTTTGGAATCACTACATCAAAATTATCCAATGGTGAATTTTTTATAATTTTCTGATACAGTCGAATTTTTGGATAAAAATTAAATACCATTAAAATATATAATGTGTTTTATGACATCATAATAACCCAATAGTGATGTAATAAAATACAATAAATATTATTTTCGGACAATATATGTCTTTTGATTAAAATAATGTGATTTTTGGTTTTTTTATTTATTTTAAAAATCTTTAGTGGACCCTTCAACGCTTATAAAACATTTTGTCTTTTTAAATTCTTTTCCTTGAGAGTGTGACTCAACACCACATAATCAACCCTATTATTTTAATAGGTTCTACCATTATCCTTATAAAATATTATTTTCCACTCCCCTTTGGAAAAAACCATGGGAAAAAACCGTGGTCTAGTTTGTGTTATTGATTAGTTTAATGTTTGGTTTCCCAAACCTAAATAATAAAGAATTCTATCACATTTCCTATATAAACCCACCCAATATCCCACTTCCTCTTCACTAAAATCTATTGGAGTTCGACCAAAACCTTCCCCCCTCTCTCTATAATCCTCAAAAGGTTCCCCAAGATCTCAAGAATCTTTTCTCAAGCCTCTACCAAGCTTTTGGTATCGCACTTCCAAGTAAGGGATTTCTTCCTTTCTCATTTTGTCCAATTTTCTTTAAGTTGTTATGCCCTTTTGTTTTCAATTAAAAATGTTGTGGTATGATTTTTCACCCCCCATACTTCCCTATTTATTTTTTAATGATGGTATACCCATTTATCTCTCATTAATTCCTCCCAGGTACACCTGTTACCATGCCGAAATTCCGTAAGGGATTTCTCCCTCCTCTTTTACGTCCAAGTAATTATTTTTTATTATGCATCTAAATTCCATTAATTTTTTTGGGAAATATATCTATATTACCCCCTTACTATAAATTTTATTTTCATATAATTATAAACCCATTTCTCTCTCATCAAACATTTTTATGAATCCTTATGTCATGACGTTAAGTGGAAGAAATTCCACCGCATTTTTTCAAGCCAAGATCATTATATAGTGAATACCATACCCATGCCTCTATTAAGGGTATTCACCATTATTCACATATACATATTTAATGGTAATTTCATGTATTTATTCCACATTAATTAATTGAGGAATAACTTATGATTTTTATTGATTCTATGTTATATTATCCACGTGGCACACTAATGCATGAAATGAAATGCTTAAGAAGGGTGTGCCCTGATAGCACTCCAATACATTGGGTAAATTATAGTATCATGATGAATCATGTGCAATTAGTGTTGACTCATTCTAATTCATGTTCAATGAGGTTTTACTCATGCTTCATGTGAAATGAGGGTTTACTCATGCTCCATGTGTAATGAGCCTTGGCTCCTGCTAATTCTGTGTTAAGTGTTGTTGCCACATTTCTATGTTATGATTATCATGCTTTATCATGCCTTTATGTTCATGTTTCTCTTATTCTAAATTGATATTACTATTTTATAACATGTATTTTACTCCTCATGTTATTCCATGTTTATTACCTTACTAGGCTTTATAGCTCACCCTTTTCTTATGAATATCCTTGGGTTATCCCATGCAATGCTATGTACGAGGGAATGTAGTGGTCATTTAAAAGATTTTTTAAATAAAGATGTTGTATTTAAGGTTGTAATTTGTTATTTAATGATCATAATCACAAAATACTCTAGACCTATTGATCTTCTATGTTTTATCAAGTGAAGTTTATGTAATAAATCATGTTTTAGTGTGTAATAAATAATAGGGTTGTCATAGTTGGTATCAGAGGATAGGTTTAGTTATTTTGGGATTAGGATTGGAAAACCAAAGTGAAGACTTAGAGAAAAGACTAATCATAATAAAAATATACCTAAGTTATGGTGAGTATTTATTAATTGGTTTATCAAGAAAATATATCCTTGTCTCGATACGAGCAGGTAGAGGCAGCTCTAGTACAGATGTACCTACGGGTGAAAACCTTGACAATGAGTTTAGGGCTTGACCCAGGGTATCCTAGTACACATAAATGGGCCTTTCTTGGTCACAACCCTCTCTAGGGATATTATTTGGTAAATTAACAAGCTTAGTATGAACTATTATTAAAGGAATTCTAAAAAAATTGCCTCTATGAATACATGTTAGAAAGTAGATCATGGATAACATTGATTGAAGCTTATAGATTCATAAGTTAAGGAAATAAATTTTATTTATAAGTCATCCATTATTTCCTTGGATTACCATTTATGTGTTACCCCTAACATTACTTTTATTCTATCCAATGGCTCGTAATATGAGGAATATGGATGACAACTGATGTGAAGGTCAACGTGATGAATGTCCCATTGACATTTCCATTCAAATGTGAGCTCAAGTAGAGCATATCGTGATTATACCAAACCATATATCAAAACTAACGATTAACAATTATTCCTTTTTGAATGACCAATGGAATCAAGGAATAGGAACATGCCACCTCATGAAAGCCAATCTGATAAAGTTGATAAGGGAAAGAAGACCCAATTTCCTTTGTGCAACAAATGTGTAAAGAGGTGCCATGGGAAATGTCACAAAGGGACTATGAGAAGTTTTATGTGTGTAAAGGAAGGGAAAAAAGTATCCAATTTCCATAAAATAATGGACAATATGATGGATGGATTTAAATCTCAATCTATGGAATCTTACACGGTTTTGTGTCATAAATGTGGAGAAGTTGGGTATTATCCAAGACGATGCTCTATTGCAAGTGATGAGAAGCTTGATGAGCATCAACAATCTCCTTGTTAAAGGGATCATGGAAAGTCCTATGCTAATATGGATAATAAAGAATGAATAACATGTAACCACTAATTCATTTTAGTTTATTTCTTAATGTATTTCAATTCATTTTTTATTATATATTATATTTTTATTCTAAGAAAATTGTGACCCTATAAGAAATGTTATTAAATAATTAGGGAAAAAACTTCTATAAGTTTTGTATCACGTGTTGAAATTTGTGGGAATTTTCTTCTTGAAAATTCTAAAAGGATCACTTTAATGGTATTTGAGGAAAAAAGGACAAAGTAATTTCCTGTTCCTCAAGGCAGTCCCACACATGATCTAGAGTTAGTAGCAGCAATTTTGGTTTTAAAATTTTAGTGGCATTACCTCTTTGGGGAGAAGTGTGAAATATACATGTCTCACAAAACCCTCAAGTATATATTCACACAAAAAGAGTTTAACATACACCAATGAAGGCGATAAGAGATGATCAATTACTATAACTACTCAATCCATTACAACCCTGGGAAAGAGAACAAGGTAGAAGATTCTCTTAGTAAAAAGGACCCAGTAATTCTATCACTGATGAGAATTGAAAAGGATCCAATCTTTTTAGCTTTGATGAATTTGTACATGGTAATCATAAATAAGGGAACATCATTAATCCTTTCACAAATTATTGGTCAACCGTCTCTTTTAGAAAGGTTAAAGGATGATTAAAAAGATGTTGTAGTAATTTAGAAGAAAGTGGAAACTATCAAGAAAAGGAAATCCTCAAAGTTCAATTTCAATGAATAAGGAATTGTGATATTTGGGTCAAGAATATGTATTCCATCAAATTTGGAGCTGAAGAAAGAACTTTTGGATGATGCAAATAGTTCAAATTTCTCTATTCACCAAGGAAACCCAATGATGTATCGAGATCTATGAGAGAATTATTGGTGGGATAATATGAAGAAGGAGATTGTTGAGTATACATCAATATACCTGGTGTGTCAGAAAGTGATGGTAGAGAGGTGGATGTCTAAGGGGATGATCCAACAATTGCCCATACCAGCATGGAAATGGGAGAAAATTACCATGGACTTTATCACCGGACATCTTAATATATCCAAAGGAAACAATTCAATCTAGGTTGTTGTGGATCATCTTAAAAAGTCTGCACACTTCATTGCAATTCAAAAGGATTTCTCATTCGATCAACTGGAATGGATATATATCAGGGGAGTGGTAAGGTTATATAGAGTACCACTGTCTATTGTATTTGATCATGATCCAAGATTCACCTCTATGTTTTGGAAGAGTCTTCAGTATGCTATAGATACTGAACTAAACTTCGTTACGGCCTATCATCCTCAAACAGATGGCCAATATGAGTGAACTATTCTAACACTAGAGGATATGTTATGATTATGTTCTACAGACATCAGAGGTGGGTGGGACCAACATCTTCCACTGATTGAATTCTCGTTCAATAACAGTTTCCACTCGAACATCCAAATGGAACCTTATGAAGCCCTATATGGGAAGAGGTTCAAAACACTTGTATGTAGGGATGAATTTGGTGAGCATAAGCTTCTAGAAACAGAAAAGGTTGAAGAAATGGTGGAGAAGGTGAAAACCATTGAGCATCATATCAAGGCTTCCCAGAGTCAGCAAAAGAGTTATACAGATAACCATCGAAGAGACCTTGAATTAATGTTGGAGACATGGTATTTCTATGCATATCTTTATGGAAGAAGGTCGTGAGGTTTGGAAATGAAGGGAAGTTATGTCCTGGGTACATCGGCCCCTTCGAAATTCTTGATCGTATTGGGGTTATGGCCTATCGAATAACACTTCCACCTACCACGGCCAAAGTACATGATGTCTTTCATGTATCCTTTTTAAGGAAGTATATACCAGACCCTTCACATGTACTCCCTTCAGAGGTAGTATATCTTGAGGATGATCTTTCTTATGAGGAGCAACCAGTGATGATCTTAGATCGTAGAGAAAAAGTTCTACGAAATAAGACAATGCCCCTCATCAAGTTGTTGTGGAGAAACCAAAAGTTTGAATAAGTGACATGGGAATTGGAGGAAGTGATGAAGCAAAGTTACCCACATATGTTTTAGTGTGGGAAAAGGAAATTTTGAGGACAAAATTTCTTAAGGGGGGAAGATTGTAACGACCCGAAAAATAATTAATGAATGTTCCTCTTGGTCAATTTAAATGTCTTCTTATGGTTATGTAAAACATATGCTCTTATTTGGGTTTATGTTTTTGATTTTATAATATTGTTATGAATTGTGAATTTTTCTAATATAGCCATTGAACAGTGATCACCTGATTAGTATAAATATATGGCTTTAACAAATCCAATTTACTCAAGGAAAGGAAGTGATAGCCTCATCCAGTAGACTTTCCCTGTACGAAGTCCATTTTTTAGGGCATAGAAAGGAGGTGGAGTCATTGGGATTCACTCTAGACCAATCTCAAGAAAATAATGAACACGTTAAGCTTCAGTGGAACCAACTATGGGAGAATTGGAAGATAATAGAGATTACCACCCGAGCAATGTTATCCAAGCCACATAAAAAGTCTATCACCATCACACCCCATACCCTTCGGTCTTATGTGGGTGTTTTAAGGGTTTATGTAAAAATAACCTAGTACTAATTTTATGTACATTATTCTTTTATAAAGAATAAACATTCTTTTTATTATTGTTACTTTGTAAATAGTTTTTAAAGAACAAATAGTATTTTTAGTTAAAATTCAACTAAGAAATCTATTTTGATGAATTAATGGATTTTTTAATAAAATATTATTTTAATAAAATATTATTATTATTAAAATAATTTTTATTAAATATAATTTATATATAATTTTATGAATGCAATTGTAATTTTTATTAAGGTTTGAAAGCAGTTTTTGTCAAAACCCATGATTTTTCGATAAATGTCAGTTTTTATTTTAAAAGTAAAAATTCACATATTTAGAAAATTATTTAGATAAAATGATTATTATTTTTGGAATCAGGATGTCGAAATTATCCAAAGGTGAATTTTTAATAATTTTCTGAGACAGTCGAATTTTTGGGTAAAAATTAAATATCGTTTAAATATATAGCGTGTTTTATGACATCATAATGACCTAATAGTGATGTAATAAAATACTATAAACAATATGTTCAGAAAATATATGTTTTAACATTAAAATAATGTGATTTTGTTTTTGTTTGATTTATTTTACAAATCTTTAGTGGACCCTTCAAGGCTTATAAAACATTTTGTCTTTTTAAATTGTTTTCCTTGAGAGTGTGACTCACCTCCACATAAGCAACCCTATTATTTTAATATTTTCATCCATTGGACTTATATAATATTGTTTTTCACTACAATTTGGAAAAATATATGGGCCTAAATCAATGTATGGTTTGTGTTTTTGATTAGTTTAATGTGCGGTGTCCCAAACCTAAATAATAAATAATTCCCTCTCCTTTCCTATATAAACTCAGCCAAGATCCTACTTCCTCTTCACACAAAGTATTTGCAGTTCAACCAACCCATGCCATCCTTTCTCTAGAATCCACCCAAGTTTTCCCAATCTCCCAATAATCCTCTCACATGCCTCTCCCAAGCTTTTTGGATCTCACTTCCAAGTTAGGTATTTCTTCCTTTCTCATTTTGTCCAATTTTCTTTAAGTTTTTATGCCCTTTTTTCAATTAAAAATGTTGGGGTATAATATTTAACCACCCCCATACTGCCCTCTTTATATTTTTATTATGGGAGACCCTTTTCTCTATCATTAATTCCTCCCATGTACACATGTTACCATACTAAAATTCCCTGAGGGATTTCTCTCTCCTCTTTTTCATCCTAGTAATTCGTTTGTATTCTTCATCTAAATTCCATTACGTTTGTTAGGAAATGTATCTATATGAACCCCTTACTTTACATTTCATGTAAATATGATGAGACACCCATTTCTCTCTCATCAACCATTTTCATTAATCCTTATGTCATGCTGTTATGTTACTGAAATTGCATCGCATTTTTTCAAATCAAGATCATTGTGTAGTGAATACCATACTCATGTCTCTATCAAGGGTATTCACCTTTATTCACATATACATGTTTAATGGTAATTTAATGTATTTGTTCCACATTACTTAATCTTGTAATAACTTGTTATGTTGATTGATTCTATGTTTTATGATTCATATGGAACACTTATGCATGAAACGAAATGTTTAAGAAGGGTGTTCCATGATAGCGCTCAAATGCATTAGTATCTTGATACGTCATGTACAATGAGTGTTGACTTGTGATAATTCAAGTGCAATGTGTGTTTACTCATGCTTCATGTGAAATGATGTTTTACTCATGCTCCATGTTCAATGAGCCTTGGCTCGTGCTAATTCCATGTTAAGTGTTGTTGCCACATTTCTATGTTATGATTATCATGCTTTATCATACCTTTTTGTTCGTGTTTCTCTTTTGATCCATTGATATGCCTATTTTCTAACATGTATTTTACTTATCATGTTATTCCATGTTTTTTCCCTTACCGGGATTTATAACTCACCCTTTTCTTATGAATGTCCTCATGGTATCCTATACAATTCTAAGTACGAGGGAATGTAGCGGTCATGTAAAGGAATTTTTCAATAAAGATGTTTTATTTCATGTTTTAAGTTATTATGTAATGATCATAATCCTCAAATACACTATACCTCTTGATCTTCTATGTTGTATCAAGTGAAGTTTATGTAATAAATCATGTTTTAGTGTGTAATTAAGAATAGGTTTTTCATATGTTACACCCACCCTGGTGTAGACATATGGATAAGGTATGGGAATTTACACCATATAACAACAATTATGTATCCTTTCATAATGTGGTTTAGCCTCCTTGAACACAAACCACAATAATATAGCTCCCCAAATTGCATCATGGTAACTTCAAGTAGAATTTATTTTGGTATCAAGGTCGCCCCAACCATGCTTTGTTTCTCACCCAAGTACCGGAATCACCAAAGAATCCTAATTACTCATCCAAAACACCATCACAAGATTTTATAATCCTTAGATTCTAGATATGAATCCCAATTCATGTAATTATTCCTAATATGAATAAAAAATTAAAATTATCTTTATAAATTAATGATACAATGATTTATGGAGTAACACCATGAGATTTTATAATGTATTACATTAAGTGAAATATATAAACTCAATTTTTATGACATACTATATTCTAAATATTTTAAATTTTGTATTATATATGTTTTATTTAGAACATAAATTTAAAAAATTTCATAATTTGAATTTGATGAAATTAAATTATTTTTTAAATTCATCATGTAAATATTATTTTTAGTGAATTCCAATGATATTTCTGAAAGGGTAGACTATTGTATGAATAGTTAAAAAAATATTATTCATAAATAATATCGCTTCTATGAAATCATCATGAAAAATAAATAAATTTAATGTTTCAGAAACCATTTGGATAGAATAAATTTTCATTTTATGATTAAAATAAATTATTTATATATATTATGTAAAAATTATAAACCTTTTTCCATTTTAAAACTTATGGGAAGTTTTATGCTAATAAAATAATTATTTTGTTTAATTTTCTTTAATTCATTATTTTTAGTGATAAATTTGATTTTATATTTATATAAAATTAAAATTACTCTCTTTTTTTATCTATATATGAATAAATATTTAAAAAGGAACAATAGTAAACATGATTTTAGTGTAAAATCATTTTTATTATTAAAAAGACGTTTTTCTATAAAAAATTATGATTCGCTTTATTATATTAAAAATGATTTTTAAAAACCCTATATATTTAATCATAAAAAATTTATTCACTATAAGTAAAAAAAATCAAATAAATTAATGATGTCAACTTTATTTTTGTTCATAAATAATAGTTATGATGGAAAAATTTGGTTTCCAAAGACAATAGTAAAAGGGTCAAGGGGGTTATAAATAATGAGATAAGGCCAAAAATATTATATATATATTTAAAAATATTATTGGTTGAGTTTTTTTACAACCTAACTCATATTATATTATATATTTTTTTTATTTTGGGATACTTAATTTTGAAAATGAATTTATTTTATTTTATGGTTAAGAGAATTCATAATAGTTTCACTCCCCTTGCTTTTAAAAGGATCCCAAGAGCCCCACACCTCTCTACCCATATTTATTACCTTATATTAATTATTATATTTCTATAAAACTACCCAAAAACATTATCCCCGAAATAGAAATACATTTCTAACAAAAATACCAACACATGCAGGCTTGAAGATAGATCTAAAAGAGGATACCTATGAAAGAGGTAATCATATTAACCAAGTTCATTCAAGTATATGCATTTATAAAAATCCTCAAAATTTCATATAACCATATATAAATAATAATGTCAACATAATGAGTTTCCTAATATTTATTTTTTTGATGGAACAACCATCATCTACTGCCTTTCAATCTATTGTAAAATGAAACTATTTTACATGCATACGGTCGGACTACCGCTAGTATGAACAAGGTGTTTCATTTCACATCATTGATATACGAGGACTATTATAAAAAATGTATTTAATGATTAAATTTTATATTTATTACATAATTATTATTTTTTGAATATAAATTATTTTCACGCTTCATGTTTTTCCATCCATTGAAAAATGAATGCTTCACTCATGTGTATATGCAGAATGCCACCTCCAAGAAAGACATTTTTCATTTTACATTCTTGCATAACCATGATTGTTCAAAAAAATTGATTTATTAGTTAATATGGTGTTTATAATATAATTAAATTTTTAAAATGGTGATAAAAATATTTATACACTCAAATAAATATATTCTTTTTTTGGAATTAAAATATCCAAAAAATGATATTTTAAATAATTTCATGAAAATAATAAAAATAAGTTCCTTAAATTGATCATGTAACTCTATAAATATATAAAAAATTACCATAAACATTAATAAAAATTATATATTACTAAAATATGTCAAACTTTTATAGATCATTACCACTGAATCAGAACACTAATAAAAAACTGAATAGTTCCCAAAAAATAATAATTTTTACAAATAATTTCTATAACGTATATAATAAGAAATTACAAGTGAATGGTATAAATTATGATAAATATAAAAATACTTTCTATATATACATATAATAAATCACCATTTATTATTCCTAAACATATTATAATATTTCAACAAGAAGGAATCTATGTTAAGGTATTCTTATCCCAAACATCCTTCTTTGAGACGTGTTTTAAATTACACACTGATATCCATTATATAATTTATGTGATACCTATTTTAAATATTATAAAATTATCAACTCTTTAGTAATTTAAATTTATTTTAAATTTATTTTCTCTATTTCAGTAGGTTTTGATTCATGCTTTAAAAATTCATAATATTTCTTGTCTCAATTTTGATTTATTGAGACATGTTTCATGTTTTGAACCGTGATTTCTATTTTATTGTGTACTTACTACCCCATGAATATAAATCTAAATAATATTCAATTTAATTAATTGGATTTATAAAACCATATAATGTTCTTAGTTTTTATTTTATTTTATTTGGATTTTACACAGGTTATAAGGTTTTATTTTACAAACATTGTTTTAATGAGACGGTTTATATTTCAATTTCCATTGGGGAATTTTTTTTCTCATAAACTCGTTTTATTTTATCATATTTATATTATCTATGGTTTTCTCAACTATTCCATCAATTTACCCTCTAATTAATACTCAATCTCCCTAAATTAATATTTTTATGTAACGATAACCTTATTTATTATTTTTCATCAGGAATATTTCACTTCAATATCCAAATAATTTTTTTAAATATTTTTTTATATAAGTAAATTATTTATTATAGTAATGAAAAATTAACCTTTTCTTTCTATTAAAAATTTTATGAGAAATATTTCTAGTTTTTTGAGCATTACATTTTTTTACATTCATTATAATAGTGTAGAATGAATAACTTTTTTTTAAAAAAAATCATGAATAGATTTTAACATTTTCATGACCATTTTATATAAACTAGATTTATTTCAATGTTTTTATGTTTTTAAAATTTAATTTCTATTCACCTTATTCTATGAATTTTTCAAAATAATTAAATATTATTTTCCTAAAATTTTGAAAAAAGATTTTATTCCACTAAATTTATTGTTTTCAATCATATCCATACTTTAATTCATAAGAATAGTTTCCCTTCCAGACTCTATTATTGTAAAAGAAAATTAAAAATAATTTTTCCATTTATTCTTTAAATCTCATGAAAATAGTTTTGGGATTGAATTTTGACTTTTTTTATTATAAAGTTACAAAAACTTTATGGAAACGTTTTCTTAAAACCATCAGATCCATTTCCATGTATATCTCCCAAAAGAATTATATTTAATTAAAATCCATAATTTTTGGTAAAATAGTGGATTGATTTATCATTGATATATTCTATACCTTTTTTATAATTTACATAACCACAAATTTATTATTTTATATGGTGTAAATATCCAATTTTAAATGAATCAGATAGGGTGTATTTACTAATAATGATAACTCATTTATTGAATTGGGAAATATTATCAATAAATATTATTAGTAGTCTTATATAGAATATTGTAATAAATTTTGGTCGTTTTATTATGTACAAGGGAAATATTTCAATTTTGTATAGTTTATTGAATATGGATATATAAATATTGATAAGGCCTAACGATGATTTAGTGATCAGAGTGGCCTAAAATTATATACCCATCAATGCATCGATAGATACCGTGAGAAATAAATAATGGTTATTATTTAGTGTATTCCTACCCATATATTTATGATTTCATGGACATGGTTATTTAATAAGGTTTTATACTAAGAATTATATGTCCCTTAAATGCATTAGAGGATCTTATAAGGGTAACAAGAATAGGTTTCTCTTAGTATCTTCCAATACTTAAAAGGATAATGTTTAGAAAAATTCCTAGTAGCTATATCAGTTGTATTGGTATGAGGCCTTAATGGTATTTAATATGTATTGGCATGAGTCATTAGTAGTAATATTAAGATGTATTGGATTATCCATTTATTTAATAGAAATATAATTAATTATGACTATGTGGTTATTTATATTTTTATGTTTTTTATGGATATATTTTTTTCTCAGGTTATTGATTATATGGAACATTTACTTATTATTTACCTTATTTTAATACACATATTTGTTTTTCAATTATAAATTCCATTGAACACTGATATTCGTAATTTTTAGAGTGTACCCTTATTATGTTTTCTGTCGTATCTGTGTTCCTATTTTTAGGTATTTTTCTTCTTATATTATTGTCCTAGATTTTCCCCCCTAGGAACCCCATTCAACACCCTTGAATATTGAATAAAATTGACATGTTTTGGCTGGAAAGAATAGGCCACACGGTTTGGTCGCACAGTTTACTAAAATGTGTGGAAAAACTGTGCAGAATGTCCAGATCATTAAATTTTTTTATGTTATTTCAATTTTTTCACTATTAAATTATACTTAACTCACCAATTTTTTCCCATTTTACCCTTGCAGTTGTGGAAGGCTCTCAAGCTCTATCACGCTCCCTTAGAGCCCAATTTTGAAGGGATTTTTCTAGTAGAACTTCAATATTATTCAAGTAAGTGAGTCCTCCAATGATTTCATTCCTTTTTCATATGGATTCTTCCCTCCTTCATGAATTTCAAGATGCTCAACAACTAGGGTTTAATATCAAGGGTATATAATGTGTTTCATGGTTCAATATTGTTTAATAAGGTTCGTTTTCATCCCCTTCTAGTGCAACGGTGGTGTGGTTGATGTTTCACAAAAAGATTTGGGGTTTTTGACATCTAAGGTATTTATTTCCATGTGTAATACTTCTTTTATGAGTTATCTTTATTTATTCACCTTATTAGAAGGTTTGGTACCTATTGTGTGTATGGAGAAAATTATTTTTCATAGAATTGGCTAAGATTTAGATTTTAAGGTTGAATTTTTCTTGAAATTGTGTGTTTTTCATGTCTAAATCATGTGGTATAATTTGAGTTCATTTTAAAATATATGAAAATTTTTAATTTAATGATTATCGGGCTTGAAAATCTATTTTGGTATGTATTTTGTTGAATATGTCCATGAAAGTGGGTTTTCAAATGGATTTTGTGTGAAAATCCATGTTTTAATTCTTGAAATTGTTTTATGAAAATTTAAAATTCTTTATTGAGTTACACAATGGGTGAAAAAATATTGGGTATTGTTTATTGTGTGTATGATTAATAAATGGTATTTTTATGCCCAAATGTTATTTTATAACAAGTGGAACTTATTTCCCTAAAAAGATGGAAACTTGGGTATCTAGGTGGGTAGAAATGTACTAGTATTCTAGTGATATGGTAGAGGTATCATCCATGTTTCACCTAGTATGTTTGATGATGAAAACACAAACTGAAATTTGATCATTTTTAAGATGACTAGGTAATTGGGGTTTCCCAATCTAGTGGCTCATGCATAAGAAGGATATTTTCTATGGTCACTTATACACTGAGATACGATTTAACTTAGGCCTCATAGCTAGCTAGTGCCTAAGGGTGTTCCCATGACTAGTTATCATTGGATATATTGCACTTACCATCATCATACGGTGTGTTTTGATGGAAATTTTAGTAGCATGTGTTCTTTTTTTTAATGTGTACATTCTTCCAAATTTTCCTCCTTGAAGTTTCTTTCAGTAAAAGTTTTACCTTTTAGAAACTATTTTAGCATTTATTTTTTATAAAAACTAGAAATATTTTAGTCTTGAAATGTTTATCGCTTGGAATATATTTGGGTGGAATCCTATTGGTCTTAGTATCACACCCTAATTACACATTTGGGTGTAATTAGACATGGTAATGATTGAAACAGGTAAGGGAAAGGTCCTTGGAGACAGTGGTTTGGGTTGTTAGCTTTTGTTCTGGGTGTTGTGTTATGGATAAGCTTTAGGGGTAATGTTCCCTTTCCATGTGGTGGTTCATGAGCCAAAATTTCTTCTCCTTTTGAGTTATGTCCCTCTTAGGTTTTTTTGAATCTTTTCATTTCAATTCTTAATTTTATTAAAGGCTTGTTTGGATTAAACTTTTATATTTGGAATATTTAATTTTGTTGGTATCTTAATGCTTCTAAACATAGATAAATCATTCCCAAACCATTACTTTTGATACCTGGACACTTGCGCCAGCCTGGGGGGATAGAGAATGCCCTTTGAGACTTTCCACAGACTAGGTCAGGTTCCAGTTTAGATGGTGACCAAATCTAGTTTGTGAAAAAATGGTATCAAATCATGGTTAAGATCTTCGGGTCATATTATTTTGATGAGTATGGTTATACAAGAGATAGGACTATTGAGGATCATATTTCTAGTTTCGATTAGAGTTCTTAGACCATAGCTCTCATGAGATACCTCAAGTTTCTATGGGATATTGGGATTATTTTACTTCACTTTCAGGTGAGATGTGCGGGCTGCAAATTTCATGTGGACATTGGGTGGGGTGAAGTAGTTGTTCATTTCATTATTGAGATGTGTTTGATTATTTATATTTGATGTTTTTGCTGATATTTTTCATAATTTTGGTACTAATGTTTTCTCTTGTGACCATTTCTTTTTGTAGCAACATACCACCCCTGAGAGCTCCCATTCACCCATGGCAGGTAGCCAAAGAGTGTTCTCCCTCCCTACTTGATCAGAGGTTGGTAGAAGCTACAGTTTGGGCTATCCATGATCTAGGAAAGTGGGTGGCTACTATTCATAATCCAGTTGGAGATGATGAACCTAGTCCTAAGAAGGAAAAATCCTAAGAGTTTCTGAAGAAAAATAATCAAGCCTTCCAAGGTATCATGTAACCCTAGGAAGAAAATGAGTTTCTTGATAAGATTGAGCGCATGTTCGAGTTCCTTTACACACCTAAGGATATTAGGGTGAAATTTTACTCATTTCTAAAAGAAGTTCTCTACCAAAGGTGGTGGGAATTTGTTCTTCAAGCTAGGAAGCATGAGAAAATTAGTTGGAAGGATTTCAAGGCTATATTCAATAATGAGTATTGTTCTGAAGACTTGACTTATTTTGGATCCCAGATTTTTATAGATCTCATTCAAGGTGACCAGTCAGGGATGGATTTTGCCAACTTATTTTTCAAGAAAGTCCAATATTCCCCCAAGATAGTATATATTGAATAGATAATGGCATAGATATTTGAAAATGGATTGCAACCATAGCTATATTCTCAGGTATTCATGTTTAAAATGAAGACATGTGTCAAGGTGGTTGACTGGGATTATATAGTAGAGATTGACTGCACGGGGAGGTATTGTTTCTCTATGTCAGTATGAGTGATGGGAAGTGGTAGTTTATTTTAGAAGAAAATTAAGCAAGATGAGAAGGGGATGAAGGGAGTTGATAGCTTAGGTCATCCTACCAGGAAGTTCTCATGTGGTTTCTGATGTGAGGTATGTTGTGTGACACTAGTGCAGGAGGCTAGGAAACACCTGACCAGGATGCGCAGCTCCTCAGATTCCTTATAATTAGTGTGGACCTATAGATAATTTACAGTTCTTTTGCAAGGTGATGCATCCACTAAAGAGTGGTACATGGTCAATGGCTTCTAGGGGACTATCAGTTCAGCCAGAGCCTTCTAGATTAGTGGGATCTCAGTTGGGTGATTGTATCAGCCGGGCCAGTTTGTCTTCTGGGAAGATCCAGTTTAGGGCAAATCCATAGGCAAGAAGTCATTCTTGGACAGAGATGAGGCATATTTTCTATGTGGATTAGGCAACAGTAGGATCAAATGTAGGGCCTTGGAAATTTTGAGGTACCATTTTGATTGAATCTTCTTTAGTATTCTTTCTCATTGACACCAGTGCAAATATTTCTTTTATCTCTACCCATATTGTTGTCATGACCCGCCTTCACGAAAAGTAGGGAAGGGTTATCAGATTTCCAATCCCTTCATTATTTAAGTTTAAGGAGAGATAATGACCCCCGAAACCCACCTTCAATAGGTCCCGGAGTGGTGACTAGCACCAAGGGTATATAATCTCACACAAAAAAGGAAGGCATTACCCTTTTTATTTTTTTATAGGATCGATAGATAAGGTAGAAACCCCAAAAACACCCAAGCTAAAAGTAAAGGTAAAGCCAAAAGTAAACAATTCCCATATGAATGTTCAAAAGTAAGGGATGAAAGCCAAAAAACTCCAAAAGTTAATGTACCAATAAAAGGAAAACGACAAAATCAAATGCCCCAAGGTCCGAGCTAGTATGGTCACGCATGATCCCTGATGTCATCCTGGAAACCTGAAAATAGTATTTTAAACGTAGGATGAGCATACAAGTACAGTCAGTAGGGAAACCCAAAGACTCTCGTGAAAAAGTTAGTAGACATTCTAATTCCCCGTGGAAAAAGAGATAACCAAACACCTAACAAGGTAAACTATCCACCCAAGCCTCACCAAGGCACACTCCCCAAATAACGCAACTCAAGTAAAGTATAGTAATTTCACATCGATGTTTGGGTACCCTGCGCCGCTTTCCAACTGGTTATTGAAGACATCCTATGCATCGAACAAATACCGTCATTCTCACTGTAGTCCCACTGCCACATACACCCGTACACACCTGGGCAACAACCACACATCCCTCCCGCAAACACCTGGGGCCACAACCGCTATCCCGCCCGTAGACACCTGGTCTACAACAACCTCACGTAACCATGCCCGCAAACACCTGGTCCAGAACAACCACTGCCACGCTCGAAGACACCTAGGCCAGAAAGCTACTGTCACCGTCA
Source organism: Viscum album (assembly GCA_963277665.1). Classification (NCBI taxonomy): domain Eukaryota; kingdom Viridiplantae; phylum Streptophyta; class Magnoliopsida; order Santalales; family Viscaceae; genus Viscum; species Viscum album. The sequence goes on from OY728123.1 coordinate 1,344,107,359, forward strand.
CACCTGAAGACACCTGGGCCACATCCTGAAGATACTTAGGAAACAACCTTCTCGTAAACACCTGGGCCAACCACCGCAACCACCCCGCCCAAAGATCTATGGGATAATAATGGACCTCAGGCCATCACAGCCTGCCCGAAGATACTTGGGCTATCTAGGAAAGGGAGAAGAAAGGATCTAATAACCAGCCACTAATAGATTTGTTGGTAAAAAAACACCCCCCATGAAATGGGGGTGTTCGGCACTAAGTTCTCAACTTGGGTGGGGCATGAATAAGAAACATAAGAACTTCAAATATATGTATAATTAAAAAACACTCAACCCAACCCAGGGTTTCCAAAGCCAATTAATGAACAAGCACACTCATCCCTATTCATAAGAAGCACACTGCTCATAGCCGAGTCATAACTCACCCAATAACCAATTCCCATTTAATCTATTCTTTCTTCCCTGTTCAATTAATCTCATTTAAATAAAGTTCTGCACTACTGGGCAACTAAAACCACAAGAACAAACCAAGGTAAAAATTTACAGCCAACAGAAATTTAAGCATTCACAGCTGGTTCTCTTGCAAAGTCACAAAACAAAGGGATAAGTGAGATCCCTCGAAGTACTGAAACCAAAGAAAACCCCGAGATACATCCCCATGTTCCCAAAATCCATGATCAAACAGTTTCTCAAAAATAGAGGATTCCACCCCAATTCTTGATATAAGCATTGTAATCACACAGCCTCAAATTCACAACCAGTGAAAGTATAACAACAGGGGATCCCATCCCCACCCGCATCGCCTTAGCAATCGGCCCATGAAAGAAACAACCAAACCGATAACACTAACACAAGGCAGTCCCACATAGGTATTTTCAGATTTAAAAGATTTAACACACTCCATGGTTTCAATTCCATTGTTCTTTAATCGGAGTTATCAAAGAAAAGGGTTGATCCTAGTGCTTTTAATTTATTTAACTGAGTATATGAAATTAACAAATTCCATGTTACAGTTATTTAAACATCTAGGAAAACCAAGGATCAATAGTGTATAAAGAAAGACCACCAACAGCTATGATTTTCTGTGGGCATAGGCCTGTACAATTCACAACACATAACAACATAAAGAGTATAGCAGAACATCGATCACACCCCCTTTTATTCTTTAAAGGTCGGTTCATTATCTTCGTTAAGTTCAGTTTCATCAATTTCCACAGGGGAAAAAGAATACCCACCCCGCATGATACACAGAAAGGAGAGGAAAAGGAGAAAATCCCTATATGATGGACCAAGGATCAACGTTAAGTCCTTGCGTGAGTATTAGTAACTCCATGGAACGCGATCAAGGAAAACTTCGAGGGGTTATAACTCATCGGGAGGGAGGGTACTCTTAGTGTATGGTGATAAAGAAAAAGAAACATAGGGTGAAGCCTTTAGGTTATAAAGGCTAAGATACAACATTATTGGGACAGTTAAGATGCAGAAAGAAAAACTCGAAACAGCGTAAGATGTGGGATCGTGGGTTGACCACACGACTGGGACACCCCACACGCTCCTTAAAAGGACCCCGCCTTTCGGGGCAGTTTAAACCGATGCACACCTCATGGTTTTTCATTTAAGGAGGGTACCTCACCAATTATTCAATATAAATTCCATTAATGGGAATTAATGGGATTTAAAATAGCATAAAGGGGTCAAAACATGGTTTAAAAACCAATTTGCGTAAAAAGGAGTTGCTATTGGAAAACCCGTGGGGGTAGACGAGAGCTACTGGTAGCCGAGAGCTACCAATTGGGGAAAACTACCGGTAGCCGAGAGCTACCAGATGGCGACAGCTACCGGTAGCCGAGAGCTACCAGATGGCGATAGCTACCAGTAGCCGAGAGCTACCGGTAGCCAATATCTACCGGTAGCCGAGGGCTACCGATCCCCCAAGGTCACCGGTTGGCTAGGTCTACCGGTAGGCTGAGGATACCGCTGGGAGTCACCGAGAAGCTGGGATGGCCTTCCAGACCACCCATAACACCTCAAACATCAGATTTTTACCAAGTAATGGACCCCAAAATCTCGGGCCATTACATCAGATACTTCTCAAACTATTCTTATCACGAATAATATAAGAACAACCCAGAAAGGGGAAAAGTGGGATCCAAACAACCACCCTCTAAAGATACTTCTCAGGCGAAAACCGCTGAGTTGTTTGAAAGCTAGAACAGAACCCTCCCCCTACATCCAGGAATACTCCCCCAAGAGTTATCAATCACAAACATTCACAACAAGAACAAGGATCACACTGTCCAACACATGAGTTAGGGAGTCCCCTCCTACATGTCAGGATATTATCCTCTTTGGGTGGCACTGACTCGCCCACACACGTTTAACCGCATCTATATTAATGTGCCCCGATTAGCAATCAGGTTTTCCCACCATCACACATTTGTACACACACATCGAGAGAAAAGAGAACAGGTCATCTAATGGCTAAGAAAAACAAGAATTTCATATATTAGAGCACATGGTACAATATCTCAAGGATCAGAACAAAAAAACAAAGAAGAAAAAATAGCTCTGTGTACTGAACGTGTAACTAGGCCTCCCTCTCCCATGTGCTCTCTTCAAGCCCACCATGCCTCCACAACACATGAACCAAGGGGGAGTTTCGTCCACGAAGCACTTTCTCCTTACGATCCTCGATCTTGATTGTTCGTTCTATGAAGGACCCATCGTCTTTGACATATTACTCCCCCCAATCGATGACCTGGGAGTCATCGTGTAGATACTGATGATGTTGGGAAATCTGAAAGACATTGTGAACTTTCTCCAACTGAGGTGGCAACGCCAGCTGATACCCCACCTCACCAACTCATCCCAACACCTCGAAAGGTCCGATGAACCTAGGGGAGAGCTTACTCCCCTTCCCAAACCTTCGCTTCCCACGTCGAGGTGAAACCTTCAAGAACACATGATTCCCAACCTAGAACTCCAAGGGCCTCCTCCTACGATTGGCATAAGACTTCTGCCAGTCCTAGGCTTCCTTCATCCTCTCACTCACAAGTTAAACCTTCTCAGTGGTGCACCACTTCTGGCCCAAGAATAGCTGCTTCCCCAATCTCTGTCCAGCAAACAGGTGAATGACACAGACTTCCATACAAGGCCTCAAATGGTCTCATACCAATAGTGGAGCAGAAGTTATTGTTATAAGAAAACTCTACTAGAGGCAAGTGTCATACCCATGATCCCCCAAAATCCAGAACACATGCTCGCATCATGTCTTCCAATGTCTGGATCATTCGTTCTGTTTTCCCATCTGTCTGAGGGTGGAAAGCAGTGCTAAGGCATAGCTGGGTGCCAAAGGCATGCTGTAATCCCCTCCAGTCTCATGAGGTAAACCGTGTGTCTCGATCGGAGACAATAGATCTCGGGATCCTATGAAACTGCACCACCTCATCGACATACCTCTGGGCTAAGGTGCTCACCAGGCTCAACTCCTTAATCTCCAAGAAGTGTGCTGATTTTGTCAACCAATCCACCACTACCCAGATGGCATCATAGCCTCCCTGAGCCCTAGGTATCCCTGTGACGAAGTCCATCGAGATGTCATCCCACTTCCACTCGGGAACATCTAACGGCTGTAACGGCCCTCGTGGAAAACGGTGTTCATCCTTTACTTACTGACACATGAGGCACATTGCCACAAACTCTACCACCTCCCGCTTTACCCCGGGCCACCAAAACTATCTCCTCAGGCCTTGGTACATCATTGAGACCCCAGGATGTACCGCTAAAGCTGATCCATAGAACTCATGGAGAACACCCTTATGCATCATCTCCGGAACAAAAATCCTTCCATGGAAAACCATCTGATGTTGACCATCCTCCGACCATCCCTCAAGAGAATTTCCCAGATAAACACGATCCTGCATCACTTCCACCTCTTAGTCCCCCCACTGAGACTCTTCCACCTGCACCACTAAGGAGGGAACTACAGTCATCTGAAGTAGAAAACCTCTTCCACCTTCCACCCTTGCATCCAAATTCTAGGCCGCTAACTCTTCCATCGCTCTCCAAGAATCTATATATTCCCAAACTACTTCCTTCTGCGATTTCCTGCTTAGGGAATCATCCACCACGTTTCCTTTCCCTGAGGTGTAGGAAATCTCGAAATTGTAATCCTGGAGGAACTCCATCCACCTTCGCTACCTTAAGTTCAGGTCCCGCTGGGAGAATATATACTTCAAGATTTTTTGGTCCGTGAAGACCACAAAGTGATCTCTGATGAGGTAATGTCGCCACAAGTTTTGTGCCAAAACTACTGCCGCAAGCTCCAGATCATGGGTGGCATAATTATGCTCAAGGGGACGTAACCTCCTAGACCCATAGGAGATCACCCCTTTCCATTGCATCAACACACACCCGAGACCCTACCTTGAAGCATCCCAGAATACCTCATACACCACCCCTTCTTCTAGAAACCTCAACACTCAGGTACTAACCAACTTCTCCTTCATATAGCTGAAGGATGCCTTGCACTGCTAACTCCACACCAAAGCCTGGTCCTTTTTGGTAAATACTATCAAAGGTGCTGCAACTTGGTTGAAGTTTGGTACAAACCTCTGATAGTAACCATCCAGCCCAAGGAAACTATGGACCTCTACCACATTCTTGGTTGATGCCCAAGAAACAACCGAATCAACCTTCGATGGGTCTACCTCTACTCCCTACTCGGACACTACGTTCCCAAGGAAGTGCACTTCTCGCATCCAAAACTTTCACTTTGACAACTTCCCATAGAGCTAGTGTTGTCGGAGTACCTCCAAAACCATCCTAAGGTGCTCAGCGTGATCCTCATCTGATCTTGAGTAGATCAGGATGTCGTCAATGAACACGACCATGAACCGATTCAGATACTCCTGGAAGAAAGAGTTCATAATCCCCATGAACACAGCTGGAGCATTCGTAACGCCAAACGGCATGACCACAAACTCGAAGTTCCCATATCTGCACGTGAAGGCCATCTTCACGATGTCTCCCTCCTTCACCCTCAACTGGTGATATCCAGACCGTAGTTCGATCATTGAGAACCATCCTACCCCTTTTAACTGGTCAAAGAGATCGTCTATCCTCAGAAGAGGGTAGCGATTCTTGACCGTTGCCTGATTCATCCTCCTGTAGTTTATGCACAGCCTTAGACAACCATCGGCCTTCTTCGCAAACAACACAAGAGCACCCAACGGTGACACACTCGGTCGAACAAAACCCTTCTTCATCAAATCATCAATCTGAATCTACAACTCCCATAGCTCCGAAGGCACCATACGGTAGGGAGCCATAAAAATCGGACAAGCACCAGGCTGCAAGTCTATCCCAAACTCGACATCACATCGAGGGGGTAGAGTCATCACCTCCTCAGGGAAGATGTCCATAAACTCACCGACGATCACGGGTACCTCCACCATCTCTACATCCGCTGACTCCACTGATAGCTCAGCTAACAAGGAGAGGAGGGGTTCCTCTCGCCTGCTGCCCTTCTGGCCACCCCGCTCGCTAGTGAAAGTAACACCTCGGCCGCCTAAGTCAGAAAACATGACCCTTCCTCGAAAGCAGTCGATTACGGAACATACATAGAACACAATCAATGCCTAGGATGACATCATATGGTTGTATCTACAATAGCAGGAGGTCCCTAACTGACTGATGTGGCCCTATCGTCAGTCTGCATCTTCGACAAACATAAGATAAATTTGTCTGACCTTTGACTGGTGTGCTCAGCACCAGGGGCACTAAATGTCTCTCGGCATCTAGACCCAAAGAACGGGCCAGACTGGGTGTAAAAAAAGGAGTGTTAAGATCCTATAGCGAACTAGATGTAAGCAAGGGTACTGAACAAACTGACCGTACCTTGAAAGACCTCCGGTCCTGCTAGAACTGCTACCTCTGCAGCGTGCAACTGCCCGCGCCCGGCTCTTCTGCCTCTCGGTTGTCAGCCACCTCCTCGACCACGCCCTGGTCAAGGTCCATGAGGAGTTCCCTGAGGTCTTCCTCCACCTAAAACATCTGCCCTCAGAGGAGCGGGAGCTCGCTGACCCTGCTGTTGCTACTGGAAAGGCCTCGCTGGATACTGCTGCTGCTGAGGCGAGTGCTGAACATGCCCGCCACCATTGTATTGCACTCTATCTGAACACTGATTCCGAAGGAGCCTGTGGCTCCCACAGACGATGAATCTCACCCCTGGGCCCATAGGGAAAGGGTGAGGGCCAAGGGATCGGAACTGGAACTGTTGAGACCTTCTCCTTGTTGGTCGAAACCTAGAGGGTCCTAATGCTGGAGGCCTGCTGCTAAAGGCCTTTCCCTTCGATGATCCCAGCTGGATCCCCTCTTTTGACAGACCTCCTAGTGTGTGCATCCTCTCCACCACTTCAGCCTTATTCATCACCACTAAGTATGTAATCAAGGTGAAGGGGGTAACAACATACTGGAGGGAAGGTCGGAGGACCTCCTCTAATGGTCTCCCCTGAGACTCCTCATCCGGAGATAGGTCTGGAGAAAAGCAGAGGAGATCCTTGAACTTGATCCCCAGCTCCTTTACTGACATACTCCCCTGCTGGAGGGAGAGTAGCTCCTGACTCTTCTCAGCTTTCATCGTAGAAGAGAGGAATTCCTCCAGGAACTCCTTCTCGAAATCAGACTATCCCACCTCAGCCTCTCTCCTCTCCCCCAGGTAGAGCATCCACCACTAACGCGTTTCTCCCCGCATCTGGCTCACGGCTAGAGGAACCCAATACTCCCTCGGATCCCAAATCAAGCCGAATGCTATCACCAGCTCCTCTATCCAACTCTCTGTCTTCATGTCTGAGGTGCTTCCCTCATACTTCCCGAGGGTCTACCGCTAGAAAGCATGAAGCGTATTCTACCATTGATCATCCTCCTCCTCTCAATCATCCCTCTATCGATCAGCCACATCAACCTCCTGGGCCTCGATTGCCCGCACCACTCATGGTCATCTCCCAAGTGTCATAGCTGCAAGGTAAACAAGGAATGCCTAAGCCCAAGTAGTGCAGAATATTGTTCTTACATTTTATTTGACTTCTTTATTTATTTTGAATCCCCGAGACACCCATGAAACACGATAACACAAGTCATTATGATGCATGAACCTTTTATAGGGTATCTACCAAGCAATCAATGTGGCCTCACTTTGTCGTTCGGTAGGTCCAGAGTCCTTACATAGGATCACGGGGGGCCCTAAAATTCTGTTTCCTAGCTAGTCTTCCCTGGCCTAATTCACACACCAAGGTCACCCAACAATGTTGCCCTACCATCCCATGCAATCCTCACAGTGCCTAACACCAGACTTCAACCTATCTCTCAACCTGCACTCTGAAACCATTCTGTCACGACCCGCCTTCACCAAAAGGAGGGAAGGGTCAGCAGATTGCCAAGCCCTTCCTTCTTTATGTTGAAGGAGAGATAATGGCCCCTGAAGCCCGCCTTCAATAGGTCCCGGAGTGGCGATCAATTCTAAAGTTATAGAATCTCACATAAAAAGAAGGCATTACCCTTTTTATTTTTTTATAGGATCGAGAGATAAGGTATCAACCCCAACAACACCCAAGATGAAAGTAAAGGTAAATCCAAAAGTAAACCATTCCTATATGCATGTTCAAAAGTAAGGGATGCAAGCCACAAAACTCCAAAAGGTAATGTACCAAGAAAAGGAAAATGACAACAGAAACTGCCCCAAGGTCCAAGCTAGTACGGTCCCGCATGATCCCTGATGTCCTCCTGGAAACCTGAAAACAGTTTTATATATGTAGGGTGAGAATACAAGTACACTCAGTAGGTAAAACCAAAGACTCTCGTGCACAAGTGAAGAGACATTCTAATGCCCCGTGGAAAAAGAGATAACCAAACACCTAACAAGGTAAACTATCCACCCAAGCCTCACTAAGGCACACTCCCCAAATAACTCAAGTCAAGTAAATTATATTAATAGCACATTGATGTTTGGGTACCCCACGCTTCTTTCCCACTGGTTATTGAAGACATCCTAAGCATCGAACCAATCCTGCCATTCTCACCGCAGTCCCACTACCACACCCACCCGCACACACCTGGGCCACAACCACACATCCCACCCGTATACACCTGGATCGCAACTGTTATCCTGCCCGTCGACACCTGGGTCACAACAACCTCACGTAACCATTCCTGCAAACACCTAGACCAGAACAACCACTGCAACGCCCGAAGACACCTAGGCCAGAAATCTATTGTCACTGTCACACCCGAAGACACCTGGGACTCATCCCGAAGATACTTGGGAAACAACCTTCTCATAAACACCTGGTCCAAACACCACAACCACCCCACCCGAAGATTCTTGGGCTAATAATGGACCTCAGTCCATCACAGCCTACCCGAAGATACATGGGCTATCCGGGGATGGGAGCAGAAAGGACCTAATAACCATCCACTAATAGAAGTGTTGGGAAAAACACCCTCCCCCATGAAATGGGGGTGTTCGGCACTAAGTGCTCAACTTGGGTGGGGTGCGAATAAGAAACTTAAGAACTACAAATATATGTATAATTAACAAACACTCAACCCAACCTAGGGTTTCCAAATCCAATCCAAGCACAAGCACACTCGTCCCTATTCATAGGAAGCACACTGATCATAGCTGAGTCATAACTCACCCCCCAAAACCAATTCCAATTTAATCTATTTTTCTTCCATGTTCATGTAATCTCATTTAAATAAAGTTCTGTACTATTGGGAAACAAAAAGCATAAGAAAAAACCAAGGGAAAAAGTTACAGCCAACAGAAATTTAAGCATTCACACCCGATTCTCTTACAAATTAACAACAACAAAGGGATAAGTGAGATCCCTTGAAGTACTGGAACCAAAGAAAACCCCGAGATACAGCCCCATGTTCCCAAAATCCATGAGCCAATGGTATCTCAACAACAAGGGATCCAACCCCAATTCGTGATATAATCAGATTAATCACACAACCTCAAATTCACAACCAGCGAAAGTATAGCAACAGGGGATCCCATCCCCACCCACATCACCTCAGAAATTGGCCCATGAAAGAAACAACCAAACTGCTACCACCAACACAAGGCATTCCCACGCAGGTATTTTCATATTTAAAATATTTAACACACTCTATGGTTTCAATTCCACCGTGCATTAATCGGGGTTATCACAGGAAAGGGTTGGTCCTGGTGCTTTCAATTTATTTAACCGAGTATACGTAATTAACCAATTCCATGTTACAGTTATTTAAACATCCAAGAGCACCAAGGTTCAATATGGCACAGAGAAAGACCACCAACAACCATGATTTTCAGGGAGCATAGGACTGTACAATTCACAACACATAACAATATAATGAGTACAGAAGAACATTGATCACACCCCCTTTCATTCTTTAATGGTCAGTTCATTATCTTTGTTAAGTTCGGTTTCATCAATTTACATAGGGGAAAAAGAATACCCACCCCGTATGATACCTAAAAAGAAGAGACTAAGGAGAAAATCCCTACCTGACGGATCAAGGACCGATGTTAAGTCCTCGCGTGAGTAGCAGGAACTCTACAGAACACAATCAAGGAAAACTTCGAGGGGTTACAACTCGTCGGGAGGAAGGGTAATCTGAGTGCAGGGTGATAGAGAAAATGAAATGTAGGGAGAATCCTTTAGGTTATAAAGGCTGAGATACATCATTCCCAGGACAGTTAATATGCAAAAAGAAAAACTCAAAACTGTGTAAGAAGTGGGATCGTGGGTTGACCACGCGGTTGGGACACCCCACACGCTACTTAAAAGGTCACTGCCTTTCGGGGCAGTTTAAACCGACTCACACCTCATGGTTTTTCATTTAAGGAGGGTACCACACCAATTATTTAATTTAAACGCCACTAATGGGCATTAATAGGCTTTAAAACAGCTTAAAGGGGTCAAAACATGGTTTAAAAACAAATTTGTGTAAAAAAGAGGAGCTGATAGAAAACCCGTGGGGGGTAGGCGAGAGCTACCGATAGCCAAGAGCTACTGGTTGGTGATAGCTACGGGTAGCCGAGAGATACCATTTGGCGATAGCCACTGGTAGTCAAGAGCTACCAGTTGGTGACAGCTACCGGTAGCCGAGAGCTACCGGTTGGCGACAGCTACCGGTAGCCGAGAGATACCAGTACCTGAGAGCTACCAGTCGCTGAGGGCTACCGGTACCCCAAGATCACCGGTAGGCTAGGTCTATCGGTAGGCCGAGGCTACCGCTAGGAGTCACCAAGAAGATGGGATGGACTTCCAGACCACCCAGAACACCTCAAACATCAAATGTTTACCAAGTAATGGACCCCAAAAACCCGGGCCTTTATAATTGTGAACCAGGAGAATTTTCCAACCGAGTTGATGTATTTTGGGATGGAGTTCATGACATTGTTGGGTAATAATAATGAGAAAGGTCACACTTTCCCATTATGTACACATTCTTTGTCTGGGTTTGAGATAGAGTGGGACATCTTTGTCTTGGATATGGAACTTTTTTATGTAATACTATACTTGGATTGGTATGTTCAATTTCAATCACATGTTTATTTTTACCGGTGGTGAGTGACATTCATGCACCTTATTGGAGTCCACAGGTTTTTCATGGGTAGTGGGATACTCATTTGGGTCATACAAGACCTCCACTCCCAGAGTTGAGTAATCTTATATTCTATTTATTGTCATTCATTCTATAAGATGATTGTTGTGCTCCTGAGGTTTGATTACCTCATATAGTGGATGAGTTCCCAGAGGTATTTCTAGATGATTGTTCTGGATTTTCCCTAGAGCGGATGTGGAGTTCTCGATTGATCTATCCCAAGAACACAAATGATATCTCTTCCCTCATTTTGTATAGCCTCCACCGAGTTGATGTAATTAATGACATGGCTGTACAATTTAGAATCCAAAGGATTCATTCACCTGATCGTCTCTACTTGGGTTGCTCCTGTTCTTTTTGAAAAGAAGGCCAATGGGTCCCTTTGATTGTCCATTGACTACCTAAATCTGAATAAGGTAACCATCCAGAAAAATATCTTATTCCCCAGATATATGACTTATTTGATCAGTAAAATGGGGAATGTAGTTTTCCATGATAAACTTGTGTTTGGGTTACCACCAATTCTGGGTGAGAGAGGCGGATATCTTGAAGACAGATTTCCAAAGTAGGTGTGTCCACTTCCAGTACTTGGTCATGGCCTTCTGATTGACCAATTCTCTTGTGGGATTTATGGAATTCATAAATAGGGTGTTCCACTAGTATCTTGACTCCTTCATCATGGTATTCATTGATGAAATCCTGGTTTACTCTAGATCTATGGAAGAGCATTAGCATCATTTTCAGATCTTTTTGGGCACTTTGCAAGATCATCTCCTTTATGAAATGTTTTCAAAGTGAACATTTTGGATTTGAGAAGTAAATTTTGTGGGTCGTATAATCTCGGAATAGAGGGTTTTAGTGGACCCCGAGAAGATCAGGGTAGTTATGTCATGGGAGAAGCCGAAGAATGTGTTAGAGATCATGAGTTTCGTTATCCTGGCAGGTTAATATATGCGATTTTTTGTTATTTCTCTTAACATTATTCTCCCATGACCACGCTCACTTGAAAAGGGTTCAATTTTGAATGAGGACCAGAATGACTGATATCCTTCAAGGAGTAAAAGTAGTGGTTGACTGCTGCCACCATGTTGATGTTGCCAGAATCTAGAAAGGGATACGTGGTGTATTGAGATGCTTTAGGTATGAGTCTCTGGTACATTCTTATGCAGGGCAGTCACGTGTTTGCATATGTCTCTCACCAAATCTGACCACATGAAAATAATTTCCCAACCCATGACATGGAGTTAGAAGGGGTCATGCATTCTTTGAATACTTGTAGTCACTAACTCTTTGGGGAGATGTTTTTGGTCTAATCTGATCATAAGAGTTTATCCTATATCTTCTCATATAAGGATCTTAATCTGAGGCAGTGCCATTGGATCGAGTATTTTCAAGGATTCACTTTGCAATCATCTATACCCTGGGAAAAGGTAATGTGGTTACTGACACCTTGAGAAGTAAAGTACCAGGGAAGGCTTTAAAAAAGTCTAGTGACGAGTATACTTTGATGTGGGTCTTTTCTCAAATGCACGTGGAGACCAAGGAGCATAGCAGAGGATCGTTCTTGAAATTTTTTCATTTGAATCCTTCTCTTATAGATTTGATTCAATGGGATTATCCCAGTGATGAGATACATCTATATTTTATGTAGTTCCTTCATAGTGGGGATATATCTTATAATTTCTCTTCATCTCCCTAGGGAATCTTCTAATTCAAGGTCCATTTTGTGGTTTTTTCTCATAGGAAGTTAGTGATGGAGGATAGCCACCAATCTCAATGTTTTATTCACCCAGGTGATACCAAAATGAATTATTATTTTCTTCGGATATTCTGGTGGCTAGGTACAAGACATAACATTAGAAACTTTGTGTCAAGATGCTATACATGTCAGTAAGTAAAAGCAGAGCATCAAAGTCCCTCTGGTTTTCTTCATCCATTACCCATTCCTACCTGGAAGTGGGATGAGTTCTCCATGGATTTTTTTGTTGGATTACCTCATACACTTCAGGTTAAAAGTGGTATTTGGGTAGTGATTAATCATCAGACCAAATCATCTCACCTCATTTTGATTAGAGATACAGCTAAAGAGGTTGAGATCGGCCGATTTTATATTCAGGATGTGGTAGGGCTTCATGGTGTGCCATTAGCATTTGTCTCAGATAGTGAACCCCATTTTACCTCTTTGTTTTTGGAAGGACTTGGGTCATATATTAAGATGATAATTTCATAACATACTCAAATGGATGGTCTGATAGAGAGGTTAAATTATATTCTAGAATACATGATCTGTGCAAGTGTTTTGAATTTTGGAGGATCTTGGGATAACCACTGGGTATTGGTAAAAATTTTCTGTAATAAATGTTATCAATATTCTATTCTAATGAATCATTTTAGTGTGCTCTATGGTCATCCATGTCAGTTTCCCCTGTGTTGGTATGAGGTAGGTGAGACCTCATTGTTGGGCTGAGCCTTGTGCAAGAGGCATCTAAGAAGGTCAAGATAATCAGGCATCGATTATTGATAGCTATTATTTTCCACAAATCTAATGCTGATCAGAGAAATAAAGATCTTCGGTTCTTGGTGGGTGATCAAGAATTCTTGATGGTGGCTCCTCATTTGGTTCATCATACTTTGGGAAAGCAGGGAAATCTAACGCCAAGGTATGTCATCACTTTTGAGATCACTGAGAAGATTGGAAAGGTAGAATAAAAGTTATATTTACCCTCTCAGTTAACATCTAATCATGTCATATTCCATGTATCCTAATTTAAGAAGTAAAATATAGACCTGCCTGTTGTTTTTAATTAGAACGAGTTGGTGATAGATCCTGATTTATCCGTGTTTGAGCAGCTGGTGTGAATAGTGGATTCCCAAGAGAAGGTGATTCAGGGGAAGTCTATTCCACTGGCTCAGGTCCTTTGGAAACATGGGGATTATGTATGCAATAAGTGGGAGTGGAATTCATGGGTGGAGAAAAAATACCACTTACTGTTTTCCGATCAAGCTTTGAGTTGGCTTTCTGGGTGGAACGTTTTCATGGAGGAGAGGATTTTCATATCCATGTCCCTGTTTTTAGGTTTTTTACTCTTATATTCTTTGCGAAAATTTTACTTCTAGGATCTCCCTTTAACCCCCTTGAATTTTGAAGAAAATGGACATGTTTTGGGTGGCCATAATAGGTTATACGGTTTGGCTGCATGGATTACTAAACAGTGCAGACAAACCATGCATAGTGTCCAACTCATTAACAAAATTTAATGTTATTCCAATTTTTTCCAACTACGATTATACCTAACTCATCCTTTTATTACCCCATTTTACCCTAGTATCTATATAAGGCTCCCAAGTTTCCACAATCTCCCTTGGAACCCATTTCTGAAGGGGTATCTAGTGTTGTAACATCAAGATTCTTCAAGCAAGTGATCCCTCCTTTGTTTTCATTCATTTTCCTTAGGATTTATTCCATCCTTCATGAAGTTCCAAATTTCCATCAAATATGCTTTCATACCTAGGGTATAATTTTTTTTCCTTAGTTAAATCATGAGGATTAGGGTTCATTTTCATCCCCTTGTGGTGCGGTGGTGGTGTGGCTGAAGTTTCGCATAATTATTTTGGGTTTTTAACATCAAAGTTATGTGTTTCCTTGTGTAAACATTCTTTTATGAGTTATCTTGATTAATTGACCTTCTTAGTAGTTTTCTTATCTATTTTTTTTGTGAGAAAATTATTTTTTATATAATTGGTTAATATTTTGATTTTCAAATTTCATTTTTTTCTTGAAATTGTGTGTTTTTATTGTGTTACTCATGTGGTATCATTTGAGGGAATTTTATAATATGTGAAAATGTTTTATTAAATGTTTCTAGGGATTGAAATTCTGTTTTGGTCTGGTTTTTGGGTGAATTTTCCCTTTAAATTTAGGTTTGAAATAGATTTTGTAGGCATATCCTTGCTTTACTTCTTGAAATTATTATATGAAAATTTTAAATGGTTTGTTGAGTTACACAACAAGTGAAAAACATGTTGGGTACTATTTGGTGTGTGAATGATTCAAAAATGGTATTTTTATGTGAAAATATAATTTTACAACTTGTGAAACATTTCTGATAACAAATAGGGAAACTCATGTATCTTGGTGGATAAACTAGGACTAGTATGCTATTGATCTGGAAGTGGTATCATCCCTATTTTACATAACATGTTTTACAATTACAACACTGACTAATCTTTGATGATGTTAGGGACCAAAAGTCCATTGGGGTTTCCCCTACTATTGTCTCATAAACAAGAAGGATATTGGCTATGGTTACTTTTACACCATGATATGATGTACCTAGGGCCCCACAGCAAGCTAGTGCCTAGGAGTGTTCACATGACTAGTGCTCATTGGCAATATTGCACTTATCATTGGCATAAGGTGTGTTTTGGTGGAAGATTCAGTAGCATTTTTGTTTTAATCCAAATTGTACATTCTTACAAATTTCCCCATTGAAATCTATTTCCATTAAAATTTACACCTTTTGTAAACTATTAAATCATTTCTTGTTTAAAAACTAGCATGCTTTTTGTCTTCAAATGTTTCTCACATGGAATCTTTTTTGGTGTAATTATATTGGGATTAGGCTCACCCCTACTTAAATATTTTAATGTAATTATACGTGGTAGTGTTTGACATAGGTAAGAGAAAGGTCATTAGAGATGGTGGTTCAGGTTGTTAGCATCTTTTCTAGGTGTAGTATTGTGGAGAAGGTCTGGGGGTGATGTCCCCTTGTCGTGTGGTGGTTCTTGAGCCAAACTTGCTACTTTTTTTGAGTTGGGTCCCTCTTGGGGTTTTTTTAAACTATGTATTTCAATTATAAATTTTAATAAAATCTTGTTTGGATTAAATTTTTAGATTCTGTTTATTTATTTTTATTGGTGTTTTAATGATTCTAAACATGGTTAAATCATTCCCAACCCATTATTTGTAATACCCAGGCACTTTTTCTAGCCCATGGGGATAGGGAATGCCCTTAGAGACTTTCCACATACTTGGTCAAGATCCGGTTAGGATGGATACCAGATCTGGTTCATGAATTTTTTTATTTCCTCATGTTATGATAAAGAGTAACTCATACGATATATATTGATTGGTGTCCAGTATGGAAATTGTTTGGGAGATATTAAAGACTTATTCCAGAATACAAATA
Source organism: Viscum album (assembly GCA_963277665.1). Classification (NCBI taxonomy): domain Eukaryota; kingdom Viridiplantae; phylum Streptophyta; class Magnoliopsida; order Santalales; family Viscaceae; genus Viscum; species Viscum album. The sequence goes on from OY728123.1 coordinate 1,344,123,192, forward strand.
TATATATATATAATTTAAAATTTTCATTTTATGGGTAATACATGTGTTTTGTTCAGTATTGATTTTTCCAATTTATTAAATACTTTAAACTAATAAAATATATTGTTTTAAAGTAACCCAAGTTTTATTTTGATGTTGTAGAAATGAATAGTTAAAATTAGGTCACTTGAATTGGTATTAATGATAGTCCTTAAAGATGATTTTGTTATCAATATATCTAGGAGAATGGGTATGGTCATATCAATTTTTATCTAAATAGGGGTTAACTAACTTTAGAGGTTTCGAATTTATCCTATGTTTCTAATGTATTAGTTATGGATAACATAATGGGTTAATAAGTTTATAGATGATCATCAGTTCAAAGTCATATGGAACCTAATATGTTTTTATGTGATTATATTTTAAGGTGATTAATGATATTTTGGGAAATGATTATTATGTTTTAAGAGTAATCAATTATTGAGGAATATATTACAATTTTGTGTTGGTATGTGATTTGATTATGGTAAATATGGAATGGGTTAATTGATTTTGGTAATATAAGTCAACCTGTAACACCCCGACACTTTATAAAAGGGAAATAATATTAGATAGAGTATATTAGAAGAAACCCAAATATTAAAAGAAAATTTAACACCCCAAGAATTTCCAAAATATTTCTATTTAAGTAAATTTAGTCTCATTAGTAGATTGAATCATAGACAATAATGAGTTTAATGAAGCAAGACACTCTATTAAAATAGTAATATTTAAATATGACCATTATAACCATGTTTTTAAGATGGTGGGTATGACTATTAATAAAAAATTATTAAAATTACATATTTTACACATCTGTACAATAAATTCAATGGTTTAATATTTATTATAAATAAATTAAGAACCATTTAATGGAGAAAGATATATTTTTTGAAAAAATGAATTTTTATGAAATGAGGAACCGTAATGCATTGCGTAGATAATTTCATATTAATTCTTTTATAATTTAACAAAATTATTTTAAAAAATAAAATTCATTTTTAATATGTAAATTTCAAAATTATCTTGGGGTGAATATTTGAAAATTTTCTGAAAGGATTATTTTTTTTGGTGAATAGTGAAAAATATCAATTCTTATAAAAAACAACATTTTCAATTAAATTATTTAAAAAGTTAAATATTCTTTTAAGTTTTTTTTAAGTATAATTAGTTAAATTATATTAATATTTATCAATTTTAGGTCATTCTAATCTATTTCATATTGAATTTTGATATTAAAATATTTAATATTTATGGAGATTTTCTCTTTGGAAAACCACTCTTTAAGTGCGTCAACGGTTTACTTTAAAATTGAATTCTTCCCATTACTTGATTGGAATTTGGAAAAATTGATTCCATATAACGAATAATAATAATTTATATTATATAATAATATCAAATTAATTTTCTACCATATTTAATATTAAAAATATGAAAAAATAATTATTGTGGTTAAGGTAAAAATTGGTTTCGTAAGGGATTAAACTAAGAATATATGGGTTAAAAGGACCTATACACTTGTCCAAACCTCATTTTATGGTAATTTGAATAAATTATAATCTATAAAGTTTTATAATTTTATATTTTGGATCCTTTTTCATGTGAAAATTTGGGTACAACTTTTTTGAAAAATTACTAGTGTGTCAATCTCCTTGTATATAAATGGTCATCCCCTATCCACTCCTCTTAAAACCACCAAAACCATTTTGTTCAATAAATACCATCCAAATTCCTTTTATTAATTATTTACATTAATCCTATATTCCTTATATATTTTTATTAATTCCTACGATATACAATTTATATAAAAACCTAAAGAGGATCTCCGAAGAAGTTGTAAAAAACATAAACATCGATTTTGTTTTATTTCTTCTACCATATCATTTAATAATTTTAAATAATGTTGATATAATAAAACAACTATATACCATATAATAATAATTTATTATTTTAATATTATAACCTAAATCCACCTCCTCTTCCTTCAAATGGTATATAAAATCATCATTCATGTGTAAGGAGAACTACTGACTCATAAACCTTTGTGATATGTTTTCAATTTATATTTTACAAGGATGGAAATAAAGAGAGATTAAAAAAATGTATATTATATTTTTAAAATAATTATAATTATTTAGTTATGATATCACATATAAATTAATACATTCAATTTTTGGAGAATATGATAATGTCTCTCTTGTGTACGGTGGACTACTGCCTCTCGAAGCGATGTCATTTTTTATTCACACACGATTCACATGGATTCTAAACAATATATGTTTAGATATAAATATGTGACATATATGTGAAATAAAAATTACTCTATAATTTTAATATATATTTTAACTTAAATTCTTTCAATCCATTTAGAAAATAGAAGATATGTACATGTGTATGTATGGCTGAACATCTCCACGATAGCTGTATTACATTTTATACATCTAAATGGAATAGATTACTATAAATACACATATAATGAATATATATGATAATAATTTGGCGGTTAACATTTTGAATATGATTTAAGCACGATCAAATTAAATGGAACAAACTTTCCAACAAAACCTTACCTGAAAAGATGAATCAATTATCAACTAAAATAGTGATTTTAAAAAGGAATTGTTAATAAATGGGTGATAAAATACATTAATTAAATAATATAGGGTATGAAAATATTAATTATGGTTTTATAACAGATTTATAATAACAAAATATTTATTATATAGTTTTTTGGAACCCATACGAAGGAAATTGACCATGAGGAATGAGTTTATCATCTAACTTTTACTTTCATGAGACATACATCATATTCACCACATTTTCCTTTGTGTGGAGTTTATAATACAACTCTTTATATTTTATAACACGAAAATATTTCTCTTATTGGTATTTAATGTTTCATTTTTTCCTTCCGAGGTCTTGGATTCAAATGTCACCAAAGTGGTAATTTTTTTTCACAATCTCATCATTATTCGTGATTATTTTTATTTAATTTGATACTAAGGGAATTATTTTTAATTTATATCATAAAACCAATATTTTTTATTATATTATAGTTACTAACAAAATTTTCAATTTATAGTACCATTTTGACACTCTTTGGTTTTTAAAATGATTGAGAAAATGTTTTTAAAAATATACATATTTATTTCTCTATTTGGTCAAAACATATTTCACATCAATAACTATGTTATATATGAAAATTTTCAAAATTGTTTTTAAAATTTTTGAAATTATTTATTAAATATATTTCTACCGATTTTTTAATTTTACAAAATTTATTGAAATTAAACTTCCTTAAATTTTTAAAACAAGTCCCATTTTGATTTTATTGAAAATGTGAAAGTAGTATTTGTTTTAACTAGTACAGAATAAATATATTTTTATATAATAATGAACACTCTGTGTTTTAAATATTGCATTACAAGTTGTCAATGCATATTTTTATTAAAAATTATTTTGAAATTATTTGAGGCATTTTTTTACTAAAAGGTATTTTCAAAGTGAAAGGTCTATTTTCATGAAGGATGTTTTTAATTAAATTTTTTTTCGTATTTATATTAATCTATAACATCAATACATTATTTTACTTATGATCCATTATTGATATGTTGTATTGATAACATCAATTATTTTTTCTTTGAATTGTTTTTATCAGTTTGACTGAGGACGTGCCATTTTTATTATAATTAACTATATTTTTTGATTTTTCTTATGATTATGTTTTGTTGATTGTGGTATGTATTATTTTATATGTTACTTTTTCAATATGCATGTTTGTATTGGTTTTGTTTCACCACTTTACTATGAGAAATTAATTGGAATTAGTAAGTGATGGTTGGGGCCAAGTTCACGATATCCCCTCTAATAATTAGCACGTCTCAAGAGAAATTTTTTTGGATAATTAGATGGGTTTCTACCTACAAATATAAATTATCCTGTAAAAACCCTTTATATCTTCATATGTTCAGTATTATGAATTTTATCATTATGAGATCACTTATTTCCATGTGATTCTTCGATTAGTTTGAATATCCATGGATATGTTTCATTCTTATGTGATTATTTATATGGATTTATTTCAGAATCATTTATTTATATCATATTATGATATATTTATTTATTAATTGTCATGTGTTTTAGTTATTTACCTTTCCATATTTATTTAACATATATATTCATTATATATTCTATTCTGTGCTTACCCTTACAGAGCATCTAAGCTCACCAAATTATGATTTCTTATTTTCCTCATTGCATCATGAAGTGTTTTGTGATTGGTATATAGGGATACACTATAAGTAATAAAGGTGTTCTCAATGAAAACACTTTTTATATTATATTCTTTCAAATGTAATTTGAATTTCACATATGTATCCATTTTAATAAGACTTAAAATCTATTAAGTCTTTCAGTATGTGATTCCTTGTATCTTATTCCAATGTAATAATTTATCCACCATCTTTGAGTTAGGGAGCCTGGGTTATTACATCTAAAATTAAAGGAAGTTTAGTATAAACCTTAGGAACTATATTTAGGAAAACATATATTGGGAACACAGAAATATGATTGACTTCTAGGATATCTATAGAATAAAATCCTAGATGTTTTTTAAGGTATGAGTTATGTCGTCTTTCTAATATAAACATCCCTATCTGGATACTACAAGTGGATATGGTTCTGAGAATGATGTTTATAGGGGTAATAACTTAGAAAATTCTTGAAAGTCTTGATTGTAGCCTTACCTAGTCCATGAATATGGCCTTTACTATTCACCTAATTTTACACTCCTAGGGTATATTCATTGGATAACTCATATTTTGTGTATAAACCATTATGAAAAATTCTAGAATATTTTTATTTTTTAGAAACATTCCCAAACAAACAAATTTTATGATTTTGAAATCATATATTTATATATTTTATCAATTTAGGTTATGTTTTTCCCTAGTTTTGGAATTATAAATTATGATACATATTGTTAGGATCTTGTCTAGTGTATAACAATTTTTAAAAATGGAACCTGGTAGAAGGAATGAGAACCATATCAATGCACGTAATCTAAAAAGTGAGAATGATGATTTCTTTTACAGTCTTAACACTATTTATTAAAGGGGAATATTCTTCCAAAAGTATCATTATATGAGTACATAGTATTATTTTTTATCAAAATAGATAAATAATTCTCTATATATTATGTATTTAATGTGAAGAAATAATTGATGTACAAAGAAGACAAAAACATAAGGGGAGGAATGTAAATAATGGATTTCCAGCATGTGATAATAATCGAAAAAAACACACTAGTATTTGATTGAAGGAAATGGGTGTTTTCTTCACATTTAAAGATAGTAAATAATGTGAATAGTTGTAAGGGAAAAAAAGAAATTTCTAATCTTCAATTATTCAACTGAAAGGAATAGGGAACTACACAAATAAATTCTATAATTGTCAAGGGAATATTCTCTAAAAGAAGCTAATATATCATATTAAAATATTTTTCTATTACCATATAATATGTTGAAGGATTAATTTTTTTTTAGGATTCATGAATTATGTTATATGATAATTTTATAAATGATATTCTAGTTATAAGAATTATTAAATGTATAAGTATTTAACTGAAGTACTATTTCTTAAAGGATTATAGATAATGTGATGAAAGGTAATGATAACAAATAAAAGTTATTAACTAACTAGTTTAACCTGTTGGAAAAAAATGATTAAGGGAAAAAAACCTTAAAATGTTCATGATGTTGAGATAATAATGGGATGTCTATGGCATAGTATTGGGGGCCTTGAAAATAGTTATAGTTTAATTTGTTGTTGTCTAATTTTATATAGTATACTACAAACATTTATTTATGGAACATATTCTACAAATTGAGATTTCATTTCTAGATGCTTTAATTTTTTTCATTAAGCTATTATAGTGATCAAGGTGTTCACATATTTGGAATGTGACATTAAGAGACAAATCATATTTTATGGGGAATATAATGTTGGTTTGGTGAGTTCCCTTTAAAAAATTACATTTAATTTTGATATACATATTTTATATGATTCTTAAGGTTAATTATATATTGAATACATTAATTTTAACTTTTGTTTTTATTGGATAACTGTTTTATAACCATTTTATTGGAAAACATATAGAGATATGAAAAATGGATTGTTATTATAATGACCTATTAAACATGATTTGTCTAAAAAAATTAGCATATTCATTTCATAGAGTAAGATATGAAGTAGGAATTGATAAAATAAAAACAAAAGGATTATCTTCCATTTATTAAATAGGACGATATCAAGTAAGTTTATTTTCATATGTTCTCAGCCTAGATGGTAAAGGAATTCCTCAACATGAGGAAAAGGATTCTGAAACAAAATGTTATCATAGTACCTTCATTTCCAATGAATAAAATAGTCCATTAACTCATCTCATATGTATATATTTTTTGTTTTTGAGTTTATCTTGACCATTCTCTTTATTATTATCAATGACCTATATCACCATCAATATTTAGTTTTGAATTACAGATTTCTTCTATTTCCATATTTTTACTTCCCACCTATGTTCTCCTACATGTAATCCTAGTTATGGGATTATTACAGTTGGACTTTGTAATTTTATTTCAATATTATCTTAAAGATTCTTTATTAACCCTTTTCTTGATTTGTGATTTCAAGATGTGTATTTTAAAATGTCAAACCATTGATTATTCTAATCAAGATTAAGCTACGAGGATGAAATATATTTTTGGGGGTGGAATTTAACAACCTAAGATTTTAAAAGAGAAGCATAATATTTGAAAATTTATATTAGATGAAACACCAGGATTATAAGAGAATTTATCACCACTATAATTTAAAAAATATTTAATTTTAAATAAATTAAATCCCTTTGTTAGCATGCAAGGCACAAAACACCAGGTTAAACGAAATGTGACACTCTATTAAAATATAATTCTTTAAAAAACCATATTATAACATTTCGATTAAGATCGTAGGTATGAATAGTATTAACTAAATTATGAAATGTATATATTTTACACATGTATAAAATAAATTCAATGGTTATCGATTTATTTGAAATAAAATAATAATTATTTGAATTATAATGAAATGTTTTTTATAAATTATTCTTTTCTGAAAGGGGTATTAGTTGTGCTTTGCACACTTAATTTAACATTAATTTTAAACACTATTAGAAAATATTTTTGAAAAAATAAACACCCTTTTTGAAATAAAAATTTTAAAATAATCATTGGGTTGTGTTTTAATATTTTTTCAACAGGATTAAATTTTTTTATGAATATCAAAAAATAATAATTTTTATTGAAAACTCCCTTTTCATTCAAATTATTGAAAATATAAAATTATATTTTAAATTTTTTTAATGTAAAATTATTTTTTTATATTAAAATATTACTAACCTAGTTCATTTTAATCAATTTAATATTGGGTTTTAATATTAAAACATTCAATACATATCAAAATTTTCTCTTTTTAAAAATCACTCTTTTGTCACATCTATAGTTCAATTTTATATTGAATTATACTATATATTTGAATTTAATTTTGAAAAATAGATTATTTATTTAAAATTACAATAAAAATATTATATATTGAGGTTAAATTAATTTTTTACCATAAATAATTATTAAAATAACAAAAATTAATTAATGTGGTTATTGTATAAACTGGTGTATTAGGGGTTAATCTAAAAAGATAAGAGCTTAAATGATATAAAAAAAATTTGAAACTCCATTTCATGTGAATATCTAGACCTTATAAATTATATGATTCAATAATGGACCATTTTGGATCCTTTTTTCATGAAAAAAATGTTGTTACGACTTTTTCATTTGAGAAATTAAAAGTGTTCCAGTCACCTCAAAAATAAAAGGCCACCCCTCTTCCTTTACACAACTCCAAAACCCTTTGATTAAGAAAATACCAACCCAAATACATTACTTAAATCCCTCCACTCCACCTAAATTCCTTAATTTTTTTATGAATCCCTCTTAATAGTGCGTTAGGTGTGATCCTAAAAAGGATCTCTAAAGAAGATATTAAATTAATAAACTTGCCTTTTTTATTTGTTCATACACCTAATTTAGTATTATTCAATCAACTTTATAAAACAACACAATTATCTCCCATATACTTATATGTTATTATGTTATCACTATAGCCTAAATATTTCCCTTCTTCTATCAAATGGGATATGAAATCATAATTCTTTTTAATGACAGACTATCACCTCGCGTCCCGATGTGATGTGTTCTTTACTTATATTTAAACTTTTTAAATTATTATATCACATATATATTATTACACTCCATTCTATGGGAATATGGTAATGTCACTTTGGTGTTATGTCACATTACCACGTCACGAAGCATTGTTATTTAATGAGACACCACAAGACATTAAAATATTTTTCATTTAGAATAAATATAGTTTTTATGGAATTATTTATACACAATGTTAATCTTATGCTACGTACGACACTTTATTAACATGTGTTACACACAAGACCAAGTTTTATCGCCCTTCAATGGAGAACCTATTTTAAAACTAAATTTTTACACTTAAATGAATTTTATTTTTCAAATTAATCATCATTTTTGAATTTATAATTGAAAAATTAGAATATGGTGAATTTATTTTATTTTTCTAAGAAACTTCATTTTTTTTCTGAATAGTGAAAATTACTGAAACTTAGTTAAAAATAGCCTTTTTGTTTAAATAATTATTAATGATGAATTATATTTTATATTTTTTTGAGTCACATTAGATCAATTATACATTTATTTATTCAATTAAGTTCATTATAATCAATTTTACTTTGAAATCAAATTTAAAAACATAAAAAAAGTTTTGAATGTTTTTCTACTTTAAAACCCCATTATTTTTCTCCATCTATAGGACTAGCATTAATCATAATTTTTAAACTTCTTTGATTTGAATTTTTAAAATTTTATGTACCCAGATATAATTAATATAATAAGAATAGTCAAATAATATCAACTTAATTTTTGGAAAAAAATGATTAATTAGTGCAATTAAAATTAATTACGATGATTAGGATAAGGTTAAACTTAAAAAGGGACTAAACCTTAATATTAAGGAACAAAATGAATGGGAAACTTGTCCAAAACACATTGGATGAAAATAATTTTTATATTTAAACACTTGTTTCAAAATATATGGGTTATTGTAATATTATTAAATGGAAGTGCACTATATAAAAGGGTAAGTAAGGAAAAATTCAAATGGAGAACTTTCCCCACCTTTAACATTTATAAAACATTGAGATATTTAAAAAACATCATATTTTCGGTTATTGATATCTTTTTGAAATTTATATGGTTTATTGTTATCATAATTAGTTATCAATAATTTTTAGAGATGTTTTATGTACTTAAAATTCATATGAAAAGCCAATGTAGTGGTTATTTAGTTAATAATTAACTAAAAAAATGATACTATAAATAATAAAATTGAAGTTTATTGATTCAATTGTTAACATTATTTGTTTTTTATATTAATATATCAATTTAAACATATGTAATCCTAATATATTTTAATTCCGATATTATTTTTATATTTTAAATTAACATTAAATAAATATTATCAAAATTCACATTATTCTTATTTTACAATAAATTAATCTTATTAAATGAATTAAAAGTAATACAAATAACATATGCTTAAATGTTATTTTTATGCGTTTATATATATTAAATCTGGTCTATTATAGGACCAATTAATCTTTTATAATTAATATATTCACCCATATATTGTAAAATAATTTTTAACATGGTCCGGGTTCAAGTAGTGTTTTAGTGAATCACATGCGCTTGTTGAAAATTTAATTTCCAAAACATGTGAGGATTTTATTTTATAAATTAGTTATAATATTAATAATCCATTTTTCTATATTTTTTTAATAAATCTAACTTTAATTTATTGTTAATGTATAAATTAATTAAATTATAAAACATAATGCTTTAATAAAAACCAAAATTATAAAATTGGAGAATCATAGAAGTTAAGGATCCAAATAACTAAAATGATCATATTTTTGAGTGGATAGGGTTTTTATAGACCGTGATTCTCCTTTACTACCTTATTTTTTCATTTTTGAGTCACTTTAGGAATTATTGACCCCACCCCCCCAATAGTGAATTCCTTTTGGTATTTAAAAAAGTAACACTCTCCATCCACTATAACTAGAAAATAACTCTACTCCATCCTCGATGGGGAACGGGTTTTCCCCTCGCTTAGTGCTAACCCTAGCGCCGCCTATGACGGCGCTGGGTATTTCCTCGAAGGTCAGGCTCGTGGGACCAACAATGCCCTCCTTTTCCTATCTCCCGGAGCTGCTGAGGGTCTCTGATCCATCTTCCCTCCCTTTCCCGATTCTCCCAGAGGTGTCGGCTATTAGGATCTCACCGAAGGCTTCAGAATCACTCAATGGGTCTCCCGCGTTCTCCTTGTCGCCTTTGGAATTCCATGAAGCTGTGTCGGTGCATTCGCGTACCTTGGTTGCAAAGTTCGGTCCGGATCGGCACCCAGTAGGCATCTTTGCAAGGTTTGTAAATTCCTCTTGGGGGTTGTTGAATAGGGCTATTGTTGGGTTTCTTGACTGGTTTCATTTTATTATTCATCTCCAGTCTATCAAGGATTTTTCCCAGGCTTGGTGGTGTGATTCACGGAGGTGTGATAACCGGCCATTCCTTCTGTTCCGATGGATGATTGATTTCCATAGGGGACGTGACTATCAACGCTCGACCCTGTGGATTCGGCTTCCCGGCCTACCTCTACCTTTCCAGAACCTTGGTGTCTTAAAGGGGATCGGCGACCGGCTGGGTTGTTTCTTGCGTGCTGATGAAGCTATCTCTCGAGTGTAACACCCATGGTTTGCACGTTTTTGCGTCGAAATGGATATGTCAAGCGTTCTTCCTCATCACAATTTGTTTCTGTGGGTGGTGAGAAAGTTTTGTGGAAACGGATCAACTATGAGGAGGTTGTAGTTCTCTGTTCGGTCTGCTTCTGTCAAGGGCATTCGAAATCTATATTTCGTTGGCGTAGATTCCGTCGTCGAAGAGGTCCACTCCAAGCTTCACAGGTGGATGATCCCCCCTCTACATTTGAGGAGCCTGATCTGCCTCCACCCTCTGTTCATATGCTAGTTCAAGTTCCCTCCTCTAATCAGGCCCCATTTGTGGATAAGGTGCCAATTTTTCAATCACCCTCAGTTCAGATGTCGGTTCCTCTTTCTTCTCAAGGCCCGGTACTGGTGATCTCTGGCTCCCCAGACCACTCGCTGAAGGATACTAAGGTCAGGGTTTTGCTTGAAAAATGGGATCTGGGGGTGTGCATTTCCCAAAATTCTCACTGTACTACTGGGTAGGAGCATGTGTCAAGTACAGGGATAGGTCGGGTATTCCCCTCATTGGTGTCTACTACAGCAGTTCTGGGTGTGAAGGACCCCCGCAGCTCTCATGCGAAGAAGGGAAAACAAGTGTCGGTTGATGAGGATGGATTCACCCTCTACCAAGGAAGGATGTCAATGCGCAAGGAATTCCCCTCCCACACTAGCATAGAATAAGGGATTCTATCATTACCCCCTGTACAAAAGGAAAATACTATTGGAATTGAAAAACTCAATGCTCCTCTCATCACGGGTGGTGGTTCTCCCACTAATCGATCAAGTACTGGAAACAAGAAGTATCCCCCATTATGAGACCTTAGCCCAAATATTTCTAATTCTCCTCCCCTCTCTCAGAGTGGAAATTCTAGGAAGATGGCACTAGTGGACTCGGGTAATCTTCTTTTCACAAGAAGTCGATCCATACAGTGTTCCGAGTGAAAGTTTAGAATTTGACTGAACTTGTGACAGTTTGTTAGTTTTTCTGGTTCTTCTGTTATGTTTTTAATATGAAAGTCATTAGTAATACTATGAGGATCTGCCTCAGATGTGTTTTCAGAGTAGGAAGTTTCCACCAACACATATCTATCTGGATTTGGATGAATGAGAGGGCATGGCACTTGCCATCAGTACCGGGCTCGTTCATCCCTACACGGGACAGCTAGCCGAGCGGCCATGCAGAGGTGGAGACTTGTTTAATTGGTGTAGGTGCTAGGGAGGTGCAGCTCCAAATAGTCTTGATTTTCTGGTCTTTTACTTTTTAATTGCTTTTATGTGGTTGGAATTGTTGGGGTTCACACTTACCTTTAAAAGTGTCTGTTGAAGATACCAAAAAATGTGGATTGAGGATTACTCCGTCCTCCAACCTCTCAAGACACATTGTATCATACATAATTTGTAAACATATTCTACCAACATCCCTCACCTCCAATAGAAGCCTCCCCTTGGGAAGAAATCAATCCAAGGATTCTTTTGGTACAAACCAAAATAGGTTACCTGATTAAGAGGTAACACCTTCTCTCATGCATTCTAATTTTATTTCCATTATCCACTCCATATATTCTTATTATTTTATTATTACATAAAACATCCAATATCCTAAATATAATAGTATTTTTTATGATAAAGTTTATACCTACACTTACACACACCTCCATATAATGGGGAACAAAAATACTGTTTTTGTGTACAATGAACTACAACCTCACGAAATGATGATTGTTCAATTTTCCCTTACCACCTCTCACGGTGACCATTATGATGGAAACTATATTTATATATTTTATTTATTTTATTTATTATATATTATGTTTCTTTAATTTTTATTTAGAACATACAATTATGTTATCAATGTTGTGTAAATATGATAATTTCTTTTGAGGAAGTGTGGACTACTTCCCCCTCAATTCGGTATGATTTGTGCATTCCATACACGGAACGTATATAGGATGTTATTAATAAAATATATAACATATATAAAATATATATGATACTTTAATTATAATAAAAAAATATATCCTTTAATTTTAATTATCTTAATACAACAAAGAAATGAAAGTAGTGTTCATGAATACATACAGACTACTGTCTCCATGAATGGTGCACTTCATGTCTAATATCCAAATATTATGAACCATTATAAATAAATATTAAATGAATGTATATGGTAATTTAGTTATTTTTTTAATTATTTTTATGATGAAACCATGATATATTTTATAATAAGAACAAATAACAAATTTAAATGAACTCAACAAACTAGGCAATTAACATCTAAAATATTAAAAATATTGGAATATTATTAAAAAACAGGTAAAAATATCATATGTAGTTAATATATGATATTATAAACATGATTATGGTAATTTTATTAGTAAGTAACATTTTTTAAACCACTATACAGGAGGCTAAAAACATCAAACAAAAGGAAGGTTAAGGTAAGGGATTTTTATCTCACTTTTTAAAGTTGTGAGATTAATGTCATATTCACTACTTACATGTTTTTTGTGCCATACCTACTGACCATTTTGATATATTATATAATTTATCCTCTTATTATCATGATATTATATGATTCATCTAATTTAATAAATTTCCTTTGATTATAATTTAAATTTTTCAAAGTGGAATGGGACACTTTGTAAAGTTTAAAGATTAGTCTCCTCAAATGCTTTTAATCTCACTTAATTTTTTGACTGTTAACTTCCCTTGAAAAAAATCACTTTATTTTAATCATTTTTCATTATAAATTAAAATAAATATCTATATTCTCATACAACGGATTTTATTATTACCTAAATCATATACCATTTTTCATATAGTGGTTACTTTTACAATTATCAGATTATTTGGGAATTATTGATAGATTCATATTTCTAATTAAATATGGATATTTGATATGAGCTATTAGTTATTTTGATTACTCAATATGATGAATAATTTGGGTTGTAAATGATCAGTGGAGCCCAGAATTTATATATCTACTTTATGCATCGACATTTTATCACGAGACAAATAAGTTGTCCAAATTAAATGGGTTTCTATCCATGTTTTAGACCATCTTGTGAAAGGTCTTGATGGTAATAGGTTTTCATGTTCCTAAGACATGACGTCTGATAAGAAATAAATTTCCCTCATTTAGTATTATTTATTTTTTATCCATGAGATTTTGTGTTGACATATCTATGGACGTAGTTCATTCCTATTTTATTGATTTATGGCATGTGTTTAAGTTTCTTACTTTCCACATTATTTATGCCTTATCTAGTTATTTTTATGGAATGTTTATTTAGTTATTTACCTCTCCATATATATTTATTCTTTATTGGTTATTTTGAATTTACCCTTACTAATCATTTCATCTCACCCTTATTATGATTAATTCCCCAAGTTATGAATAATTGAATTTTGATTATGCTTTCAAGGATATAGTTTATTTTATTTTTATATGTATCATGTTTGTATTTCATATTTCCCAATGTATTATGGGTATCATATATGTAATCTATATTTCTAAGACATCTAAAATGAACAGTCCTCCACGATTATATTCCTTGTAATAATTCCAATTTAATGTAACAATACACCAGCTCCTGGATTATGGGGTCGGGGCATTATAGTTTCTATCAAAGGACATTTATAAACAACCATAGAGACTAGATTTAGAAAACCTAGATTATGGAGAACAAATGTAAGATAGAAATTATGGATAATCTTATAAGATTATCCTTGAATTTTGAAAGATTAAATATTATTTGGTAATTCCTTGAAATACAAATCTCTCGGAATACTACAGGTGGAAGTTGAACTAGCACAGATGTACCTAGGAGTAACAAATCTGACAAGGTGTTCTAGGCCTGACTCGGGGTCATCGGGTACACGAGAATGGGCATTACATTACTCATGGTTTGACTCTACAGAGGTATATTCTTAGGATAGTTTAAATTTTTTTTACCTACAGTTATGAAGGATTTAGATGTTCTGATTTCCTCAAAGTAGCCAAAGTTTATTATTCTAGGATTCACGATTCATAAATTTTTGTCATGTACTATACCATGTTCATAGTTATATAATGTTCATAATTTTATGAGATAATATAGTATATGTAAATGTTTCAAAATGGTTCCTAACTATGAAATGAGAACATCCACCAATGCACGTGACAGAAAGAGTGGGAAGGATCATATCTTTCATGGTATTAATCCAAAATATCATAGGGAAATATTATTCCATATATTCTCATCATATGAGGAAATAATATCATGGGTTAAAAATATAAGAAAATAATTCTTTAAGTCTAATAACTTTTAAGGGGATTAGAGGATGGCATAGAAAAAAATGGATAAAGGGACAAAGGGAAAGAAGGATTTTCCCACATGTGATAAATATGGAAAGAATCACCCTGGTAAATGCTTCAAGTAATGGAAGTTTGTTATAAGTATAGATATAAAGGTCACCAAGTTCATGGTTTCAATTGTAAGAAAATGGTTTCCAATGTTCAATTCTTACACTACAAGGAGAGGAGACACTTTGTGGATCAATGACCCAATACTCAAAGAAATATACCCTAGATGATGCTACTGGACAGTGATGAAGTTATTATACTACCTCAAATGAAGAGGAATGATTAATATACTTGTTCAATAATTATATAATTTTAATATTTTATCAACAATTTAATAGTTATAAGAATTATGTAATATACGAATATTGTATTTTAGTACCTTTACGTTAAGGGTTTTAGATTATATACTAAATGGTACCATGAAAAGCTATTTAGAAGAAAGTTATAATTTTTGGAAAAAACATGATTTATGGAAAGAAAACCCTTAATATATTCATCATGTTTAGATAATGATGAAGAAATGACTTATTGGATGATTTTTAAATACCTTGGAACTGATTAATAACTTGTGGAAAAGTGGTCAGTGATATCATTTATGGAGTTTATAATACTTTTGGATTTAAAGAATATGTCCACTAACATTTTTATTACTCAAGTAATAAGGAATAATTCATGTTTCCAATAAGGTTTTATCATAATTCATGTTTTTACCATATTTCCAAAGGATACATGATGAATTTTGTCACATGTTGGGAATGTGAAAATTGAAATCTTCATCATGTTGATTAAAGTCTAATGATAATTTTGATTTGGAATTTTAATGAATTTATTTATTAAGTTATTGGATCATAATATATTGTAAAAGTTAATTGTTAATAAAATGGTCTAATATTATCATTGTATGAGATTTTATATGGTAATTTATTAATTCGCTTTATGTTGTATCATGTGATAAGAGATGAATTAGAAATAATTCAAGGCATAATCAAAGGAAAAGATTTTGTTTATTGAAACGTATATTTATATATATTCTTATAGAGTGACTGAAATCATTAACTATAAGAAAAATGATCTTGAAACCAAACATTTTGTCTTGGTACCTTCATTTTCGATGAATCAAATGGCCTCTTAAATCATCATGGATTTATGACCTTATAATAGTTAATTTCATCCTAACCATGTTATCTAGACCTCCCCATCAGAACATGAGGGTTATATTTTTCTTTTGTATCCATATTTCCACTTCCCACATATGTTCTCCAACTAGGGAACCTACATACATGGTAGTTGTACATTCCTTTCTATCTTATTAATAAATAGCGATATTGACCCTTTTTACGACGTGGGTCTTTCAAAAATAGTTTATTTTCAGTCCTTATATTATTGGGTTTGAATTTAAATTGCAAGGATTAAGTTTAATTAAGGTGGGGAGAATGTGACACCCCAAGACCTTACAATATTTTCCTTTTAGAATAAATATAATTTTGTTGCTGGCATGCTTAATACACAATGTTAAACTATTTTAAAAATAAATTAATAAATTTATATGAATGTTATTTTAAAAATATATTTTTTGTATTCATAATGTCAAAATTATATTGGAGTGAATTTTTGGGATTTTTCTCAAAGACTTTATTTTTTTGATGAATAGGGAAAATTACAGCATTTTAATTAAAAACATACTTTTTTAATTAATTATTAATGATGAATTATATTTTATATTTTTTTAGTGTCACATTAGATCAATTATACATCTATTGATACAATTAAGTTCATTAGAATAAATTTTATTTTGAAATTTAATATAAAAACTTTAAAAACTTTTGAACATTTTCTTACTTTAAAAAATGTTATTTTGCCTCGTCTACCAGATTTGAATTAATATTATTATTCCCAATATGGTGATTTGAATTTTCAAAATCCAACATAAAAATATGTAATTAATATTATATTTTTAGTATAATAATATCGACTTAATTTTCATACCCAAATGATTAGTGAATGTGATTAAAATTAATTACGGTAATTAAGGTATGATTAAGCTTAATAAGGGACTAAACCTTGATATTAAGGAACCAAATGAACTTGAAACATGTTCAAAATCCATTAGCTTCCAATAATTTAACCATTTCCTCAATTTTTTATAAATGTAAGGGTTATTGTGATATTATTAAATGGAATTTCCTTATATAAAAGGGTAAGTAAGGAAAAATAAAAAATGAGAACTTTCCTTAGCTTTAACATTTTTAAAACATTCCTATATGTTCAAAACATCAAATTTATGGTTATATATATCCTTTTGAAATATATACGAACTATTGTTATCATCATAAATTATCAATAATTTTTAGAAATGGTTATGTACTTAAAATGATTAATAAATTCCAATTTAGTGATTATCCTGTTAATAATTAACTAAAATAAATGGTACTATAAATATTAAAAGTAAAGATAATTGATTGAATTTTTGAATTTTTTTATATGAATATATAAATTTAAATAAAATTATACATAATATATTTTAATTAAAATTTAATATTTATATTTTAAAATTAACATTAAATAAATAATGTCAAAATTGACATTATTGTTATTTTACAAATAATTAATCTTATTAAATGAATTAAAATTAATAAAAATAATATATTATTCCATGTTATTTAATTTTTTTAATAATTAATAAATTTAGACTAATAAGGGATAAATTATTCTTTTACAATTAACATATTAATACATATATTGTAAAAATGTTGTTAACATGGTCTGGGTTAAAGTAGTTTTTTAGCACATCACATGCGCTTTTTGTAAAATTAATCTCCAAAACACATGTGAATTTTATTTTATAAATTATAAATCATATTAATAATTCTTTGTATCTATATTTTCAAATAAAACTAACTTTAATCTAGTCAAAAATGGTTAAATTAATTAGATTAGAAAACTAGAAGCTTTAATAAAAACTAAAATGATAAAATTGGAAAATCATAGAAGTTAAAGAAACCAAATAATTAAAATACCCATATTTTTGTGTGTATGAGGTTTTTATAGTAAATTATTCTCCTTTAACTCATTATTTTTCCATTTTTTAGGCACTTTAGTTAAGATTTACCCCCCCCCCCAATAGTGAATACGTTTTGTATTTACAAAAGTGTTACTCCCCTTTCCACTATAAAAAGAAAAGAACTCTACTCCTTCCTCTCACCTCTCATGGAACATTATCACCTTATAAATCTATAAATATAGTCTCCCAAAATCTCTCCCATCTACCTGGAATCCTTCGCTTGGGAAGAAATCAACTCAAGGATGCTTTTGGTACAGACCAAATGAGCTTACCTGATTAAGAGATAATGCCTACTCTCGTGCATTCTAATATCATTTCCATTATCCATTCCCTATATTATTATTATTATATTATTACACAAAAAACAGTATCCTAAATATACTATGATGTTTTTATGATAATTTTGGTACCTACACTTATAGACATCTCAAATTAATGGGTAATAAACATACTATTTTTGTGTACGGCGAATGACTACCTTACGAAACAGTGACTGTTCAATTTTCCCCTACCACCTCTCATAGTGGCCATTACGATGGAAAATATATTTATATATGATATATATGTTATTTATGATGTCTCATTATTCTATTAATTTTAATTATAACAAATCTTTAGGCTATCCAAGTTGTTTAAATACAATAATTTCATTTGAGGAAGTGTGGACAACTGCCCCTCAAAGCGATATGATTTGGTCATGCCACACATGGAACATATATAGAATATTCGTAATAATAATATATAACATATATAACATAGATATGATAATGTATTTATAATATACATATGTATGGTTTATTTTTAATTTTTTTATACAACAATGAAATGAATGTAGTGTCCATGCGTATGTACGGCCTACCGTCTCCATAAACGGGGCACTTCATTCATAATATCCAAATATTATGAACCATTATAAATATGTTTTTACTGAATATATAAAATAATGTAGTGATTATTTAAATTCTTGAGAATATGAAACCATGATATATTTTATAACAACAACAAATAACAAGTTAAAACATACTCATCAAACTAGGAAATTAACACCCGAAATAGTCAAAATAATAGAGGATTGTTAACAAACAAGTAATAAAATATCATAAGAATTTAATATAGGATATTATAAACATGATTTTGGTTCTTTTATTTGTAATTAACATATTTTATTATACTAAACATGTGGCTAAATACCACAAAACAAAAGGATGTTCAAGGTAAGGGATTTTTATCTCACTTTTTAAATCTGTGAGATTAATGTCTTATTCACTACTTCTTTTTTATTCCAAACCTACTAACCATTTTGATATATTATATAATTAATTTTATTAATATAATTAAATTATAAGATTCATCTAATTCAATGCCTTTTTGGTGATTATGATTTAAATGTTTCAAAGTGGCAATGGACACTTTGGAATGCTTAAAGATTATTCTCCTCAAATTTTCTTAATTGCATATCATTTTGTGATTCTTAACTTCCCTTGAATAAATAACTTTATTATAAAAATTTTTATTGTTAATTTAATTAAATATTCATATTATCATACAATGGATATTAGTATTTATTAAACCTTATACCATTTTTCATACGGCGGTTTGAGAATTATATGATTATTGGGGAATTACTTATAGATCTATATTTCTTATTTATTAAAGATATTTGATAATGAAAATTAGAAATTTTGATTATTAACTTTGAGGAATTATTTGAACTATAAATTAAATTTTGATCCCATACTTTATATATCTCCTCGATTCATGGACTGGTATGCATGAGGCAAATAAGTTGTCCAAATTAAATGGGTTCATATCCTTGTTTTAAACCGTCTTGTGAAATATCTTGAAGGTAATAGTTTTCCATGTGTCCAAGACATGAAATCTGATAAGAAACAAAATTCCCTCATTTAGTATCATTTATTTTTTATCCATTGTATTTTATGCAGACATATCTATGGATGTAGTTCGTTCCTAGTTTATTGATTTATGACATGTGTTTTAGTTTCATACATGCCACATTATTTATTCCTTATCTAAATATTTTTATGGAATATTTATTCAGTTATTTACCTTTCAATATAGGTTGATTAATTATGGATTCTATTTTATTTAACCATACTAAGATTTTTATCTCACCCTTATTATGTTTCATTCCTTAAGTTATGAAGAAGAGAATTTTTATTAAGCTTTAAAGGATGCAGTATGTTTCATTTTTTTTCTATCAAGTTTGTATTTATTATTTTTTAATGTATTATGGGTATCATATAATTAATATTTATTTTCAAAGTCTTTTAAAATAAATGGTTTTTTAGGATTATCTTTCTTGAAATAATTCCAATGGAATGTAATAATACACCGGATCTAGGCTTCTGGGGTAAGGGCGTTACATTATTTCTTCATGTATTTTTTAAGAATAATGTAATAATGATATTTTTAAATGAAAATTTGATATATATATATATATATATTACATAAACATTATTCAATAATTGTAATATATTATTTAATTTTTTCCTTTCAATCTGTTGGTAAAACAGAAACAATGTTCATGCATACATATGACATACCTACTCCATTAATAATATATTTTATTTTATATTTCAAAATATAATAGATTTTACTTAGTTAAAATATAATTAATATTTAAAATATTTATTTCATGTTTAACATTATTTATATTACTCAATAGTTAAAAATTTAATAGGACCAAATTTATAAAACTAACTTACAAGGAAAACGATGTAACTATCACCTAAAATCCATTTTAACAAAAACAAATACAATAAAATTTTAACAAACATGAAGTAAATAATATATGTCATAAAATTAATGAGTATGGTTCTATAAAATATTTATAATAATCCTATATTTATTATAAATTATGGTAAAAAACATACAATGGATGTTAAAACTCTTGTAAAGGATTAACCTGTCACGTTTATATTCATGGGACATATGCCAGATTCACTAGTTATTCCTTTATATGGTTTATATAATCCCCATTTTCACTTTCTATATCATAAATATACTTATATTATTCATATTTAATGTTTAATTTTTATTTATTTCTTTTACTTTTCATGTTATTCAAAAGTTACCAATGTGGTATGTGTTTATTTCACAATCAAATAATTATTAAGGATTGATTTTGTTTAAAACTATATAGGGGGATTTTTTATGAATTTATATCCAAAAATATATATATTTAAATTTAGTATATTTTTTAATTATATTTTCATGTAATTATACATTTTTTAAACCCATTAACACTTAAAATGATTCAGAAATTGATTTTAAGAAAATAAAACATTAGTTTCCTATTCAGTAGAAAATCCTTTTTCACCCAATCCATGATTTATAAAAATGATTTCAAAAATGATTTTAAAATTTTCCAAATGATTTATTAAAGAAATTTTTATCTATTTTTTACTTTTTTATAATTTTTTTGAAAATAATCATCACGTCATTTTCAAAACATGGCACATTTGAAATTTAATTTAAATTTGAAAGGAATTTTTATTCTAATGTGTTTGGTCTAAATGATGTTTTCTACTATCCTGACCACGCAATATTTTAAATATTATTTTAAATTTTTTAAAAGATTATTATAAAATAAAAAATATTTTCAAAAAATTTTGTGAACATTTTTAAGGTTATTTTTTAAGTGAAAATATTATTTTCCTCAAGAATGTTTTTAATGACATTTTATGGTACTTTATCATTAATTTCGTCAAACCTTTATTGTAATTACGATCTATTGGGGATTTTTTTAGTGATACCATATTTATTCACTATATTGATGTCTTATGATCAGTTAGATAGAATATGTAGAATTTTTTTTCCGTTACCCATATTATTTTGGATTGTTTGTGATTACGTCTACTTGGTTGGGGTATGTATTGAAATTTTTTATTTTAGTTTTTCAATATATATATATATATATATATATTCACTATGTTTAACCACTTTTATATGAGTATTGAATTACACCTAGTAAGTTACACGTAGGTCACTGTTAAAGATGGCCCTTCTATGTATTAACAGGTCTCATTAAACAAATAATTTGGCTAAATTAAATCTCTTTCGACCCACAGATTTAAACTATCTTGTATGAGGTATTTATAGTTTCATATGTATAGAATAATGAATTCCCTCGTTATGATATCAGTTATTTCAATTTTATTATTCAATTATGTATAATATACCAAGGCATGTTTCTAGATTATGTGAATATTTATATGAGTTTTTTATAGTCATTTATTTATTTCATATTATACTAAGATTGTTTATTAAATGGAATGGGATTCTGTTATTTTCCTTGACATATTGATTATACTTTTTTATTCATAATTGCTTCCACTATATGTTTACCCTTACTGAGCATATGATATTACCCCTTTAATATGTTTTCCTCAATATATGAGGATGTTTTTTGTTATTGGTATTCATAGATGCGATATGAGGAATAATGGTGTTCTAAAAGAAAAGACATTGTGTATTTTATTTTTTCAATATTAATTTTAATTTTAATTGTATTTATAGTTTACCAAGAATAAATAACTATTCAGTTCTTCATGGTGCGAATCCATTTATCTTATTCGATTGTAATGTAGTAACCAATAGCTTCGGGTTACTGGAGTAGGGGTCATTACACCACCATTATAGATAAATATGAGGGTTCAAAACTAATTTAATTTTATATATTTTTAGGATATTTTTTGAAATTGTTAGTAAAACTATATAAATATATATGTTACAGTTTATATTGAATGGTGTTTAGTTTTTAGATTGAGGAAGTATTTTTTGAGATAAATATTATGTTGAATTTTCTAAATATATGTTTCTAAATTTTTTGTGATTAATATATATTAATGATTATTTATTAATGATTATTTATGTTCAATGATTTTTAGGGTAAAACATATGTTTATTCTGGAAGAATATAAGACCAATAAATTCTGAATTGGGGGTTCGAATTTGGGAATGAATTTTTTTTATTATTTTTAGGGTTTAGTTAAAATTAAACATTCTGTTTTATTATTTTGGTTTTAGAGATTAATATGTTATGTATTTATATGAATTTTTATTCACAGATGGTTTTATTTTAACTTGTGATAAACATGTTATATTTTATAAATTACTAGGTATTTGGGGAATAAATTTTCATTATTGTGTAGATCTTATGATCCATTAAAATGTTATTTTCCAGATTTTTTCATTGATGTTCCTTATGATTATTAAACCACCAATAGGGGGTTTAATTAGTGGTTTTATTTTTAGGAATCTTCAAATTTATTAAATTTAATCCCCATTTTTTGTTATAGTAACTTTTTTTATCCATGTTTATAAATAACTCACAAGTATGAATATACAAGAATGTAAACAAGGCATACAAGTTTTACAAGGTTCAACTTTAGTTTCATAACTGAAATCCTTTACCTAGATACTCTCATGTGTCAAAATAAATTAACTATTATAAAGATGTGAATACAAATTTGAGTTAAGTCCTAGTATACTCTTTCTATTTTATGATAGGAATTATTTTACTAACTCCCATCAGTGTATAAATATTTTCATATAAAACAATTTCATCAACAAAATTATGAAACTTTTTAACAATGGATCGCAAACTCTCATTCAAAAATTTCATCTAATTTCCCATGTATAGAATGGCTATTTGGTACACCCTTTCTACATCTGAAAAATCCTATCCATTTTACTCTTTCAACATCTATAAAATTTCATCTATTTTTCTTCACTGAAATTGTACCAACTTTTTTACTTGTGTTCTGTTTATTTATAAAATCTATTTAACTCCAAAAAATATACCAACAGAATTCATCCATTAATATCTTTCTCATTTATCTTAATTGATGATGTGTTTAATAATATGATCAAAACCATTTCCCAAAACTCTTCTCTAACATGAAATTGGTCTTTTGTTGAAACATTGAATGAAAAAAATTCTATTTTGTTTAAAATTCATCAATGTATGAATATTATTTTTATATTTTATTTTTCACCTCTTTATAAAGGCGATTCATATGTATAAATGGTGGGACACTAGTTTCATTTTATTAATAACTATATTTTTTAAACCAAATCTCATGAATATTTTTATATCTTAGGATTCTTCTTATCTCTTTTAAAATACTCCTAAATCTTCTATAATTATCCATAAATTCAATCATTTCTCAAAATTACTTGATTTGATGTATTAAATTAATTATCCATATAATTTTTTATTGATATTAAAACAAAACCATTTTAATTAACAAATGAATAAAAATATATTTGAAGACATTACAAAGTTTTACTTAGAGAAATTTTTATCATAAAACTTTTTTTCAGACGGATTTATAAAAAATTATCTATCTGGTTCAATTTTTCAATTTTCTTCTCAAGAAAAACTCCCCCATCTAGGGATATTTTTGTATAGTATTAATTTTAAGCTCAAAAATCATAAGAAGTAAACTTCTATAAACTTTTCATCTAATGAAATCAACAATTTTCTCCTGAGTTCATCTATTTGATCGAACCTTCTCTCTTTGATCATAAAACCTCAGAACTAGAATTTTTTTCATCAGATGAATATTTTTTCAAATGAATTAATAATAAATTATTTTTATGACTCTAATTTTTATTATATACCTTCATAAACTTATTTTAAGCTAATTCCCTTAATAAAAATCCTATGTACGATGAAAAATATGAATTTTTTTATGATGGAATTTCTCAGTACCACATTTTATAACTTCACAACATTGAATTTCAAAAAGATTCCACTAAGAAACACTTTTTGAATTGAAAATTCCTATATATTGGATTTATAGAAATATATAATTCTTATTTCTATCTATCTTTACCCTTTCGAAAATAAATAACATCTTGGTTAGTTTGTTTCTCATGACCTACTGACGATGGTTGACTACATTGTTGAAACTTTAATAAAATTTCTCACATGTAACTTCATTATCCATGAAACTACTTAAAATTTCCAATTTTTTATTTCTCCCTTTATATTTATACAGATATAAAAATATTACTTATTAATAAAAAAAAAATTCTTTCAAATGTTTTGAAACTCTATAATCTCAGTGAAAAAAATTTTTCATTCCATCCAATGAGTTTTTTCCAGTGATCTGTATTTTGGTTGTCTAGTGGATTCATGCAATAATTTCTTGTAAAAACTCATAAACATTCATTTTTTGGAATATTTTTTCCATTAAAATTTTTTAATAAACCTTTTTTCAGACATATCAATTTAATATGTTTTATTTCCTTATAGAAACATCATCAAGAATGTTTGTCCAGTGGATCTATGTGTGGTAAAAATGTTGTCGCACTCTCTATTTATTATCTTCTTCTATGGATCGCCTTATTTACACCTATACAATATCAATATATAATGGTTTATATAGAAATTTTTTTACAAAATATTTTTTATAGAATACTTCATCTCTCCCTGTATAGAATTCTGAAAATTTACACTACTAGATTTCTTAAAAACTATTTTTCTTGTAATCCATATATTGTATGTTTGTTAAGGATCATCTATAATTATAAGTTAAAATTTTTTCATTATTCATGGTGATAAAAGGACTTATAATTAATATTTAAATGATTTTAGGAACCATAAATAACACCATAAAATAGATTTTCTTTATTATAATTTTATTTAATAAAGTTCTGGATACTTTCTATCTTTTTTTCATTCTAGAAACTTCATAACAAAACATTATAACAAAAATTTATTAATTAATACTCTTTAAAAACATCTAGTAAATTCAATTATACAGTTAAAAAACATTCTTTAACAGAAGGGATTTGTAAAAAATAAAAAAAATATAATCAAAAAAACAAAAAAAATCATATCTCAATTTGAATTTTTTAAGAACATTCATAATCAATTTTCACAACTCATCATTTTTCACCACTAATATTTTTCACAATTAAATTTTGTTATTAAAAGTATCCTTTTATCAAATTTTACCAAATAAAATACTTTCTCAAATAGAAAATCATAACATTACACTACTAGATAAATTAATGTTTTTGTAAGAATTATATACCTATGTGACAAGAATATTTATGGACATTATAATATAAAATACTCTTAAATTTTCTTATCTCAATTTTTTATACTCCCCTAGTTGATGATAACCATAGATTCAGATTTATTTTTTAAATAATTGAATATAATCTCTTATTTTTAGAAAAAACATTTACTTCACTATTTATGAAATAGTTATACATATTTTCCCTCATTTTCAATATAATCAAAATCATAGTATGGGACTTAATTATAGATTATTGAAAGTCTATAATGGTGGATGAACATGAAGTTTCACCCTCATTTATAAAAATATGTTTTTTGGCATAGCTTTGGTGAAAAATTCAGAAATTTCATTATTCAAGGAAATATATTCCATCATAACATCTCATTTATAAAGGGGTAATTTATATCAATGTATTTTTATCTCAAATGTTAAATAATATTTTTTTAAATATACATGGTTCATTGATTATCACAAGGAATCTTCAATGATTTATAAACATTAACTGTCAAATTATGTAGCTATACATTTAACCTAATCATTTATGTACAATCATGGATGGAAGAAACATATTCTTCTTCCACTTTACTCGAAGTTATTGAGCCCTATTTCTTACTATTCTAGATCACATAGAATTTCTCTGTGAAAAATATTCCTCCTGAGGTTGGTTTTCTATGATTTCAATATACATCCCAATATTCTATAGTATAACCAAAAAAGATATTATCACAACATCTTTTACACAACAACAAATAAAAATATATTCCATTAACATATCTAAAAATTATGTTTGTTTCTATAAAATCTGATTCAAATGGATCACTCTGACATCTTGTACATAGAGTAACAACATAAAAAAATTTAGTTCTTTAAGTTATAATATAGAGTAAAATATCTGTCAACTTTAAAAAATATTTTTTATTATCACTTCTCACATATTCATTTTTTCTCGTCTTCATGAGAACATAAATAAGAGTATAAACTTTTTTAGAATATATCATGCCAAAATTTTTGGAACATTCCCTAGTGTTATTTTATTATGATATGAAAATATATAATTCCTTCTATTACACATATAAAACAAAAAATATAGATAATTATATCAGTATTGAAATTGAAAAAATCACCTTTAATTATTTAGAAAACACTTTAAGAGAATTTTTTCTATCACATAAAAAAATTATTTCATCAATATTAAAAAATCATGGTACCTAAGTTCATCATATTAACATATTTGTTTTTAGATTTTAATTTATAAAAATTAAAATTATTCAAGAAACTATCATGTTCAGGTACTAAGGTCGTGGAGCATGTTTTATCCCATACAATGTTTCATTTAACTTACACACCGTTAATTCATATTTATAAAGTAAACGCACAAAATATTTATCAATGTAATCTCATTTTATGTCTTGATTTTTTAATGTTTGATTAACATATCTCTGATACAAATTATAGAAATTATGTTTATCCACTTATAGGAACATCATGATAGTTTATAATCTGACATTGAGGGAAAATGTTTCATAAAAATACAACCTTCCACATTTTAATACCGTTTTACAAACAAGTCATTCATTGTTTCATGAAACATAATCATGTTCATCCATCTTATTTCTGAACACCCATTGTGTCCTAATAAAATTCTTCCCCATTAGATGTGAAATAAGTTCCCATGTGTTATTTTTCACTGTCTCGTCTAACTCTTCATTTATAGAATCTATACATTCTATGTGTTTAATTTCTTCTAATACTGATTCCAATTCAACGAGTGAAATAAGTTTTGTTTTATTTTCTAAAATCATAATTATTTAAATCTGTACCAAAGCCTTAAAATATTAAATAAAAGTTTTATATTTATGTTTATTTTATGAAGCGTGAAAGTTTAGATTTTTTAACTTATCTTTTCTCATCACATGATTTTTTTGAATATCAGGTCACCTGTTGTGTCTAATTTTCATCTTGGTTTTTATAAATCTTATTAAAATTCTTTGACTTATATTCTACAAAATTATAAAACAAATCTATGTTAAGGAAGTTATAATTTCAACAATTTCCACATCATAAGAATCCAAAAACTTTGGTAAAAAAAATTACAACATTTATAACTTATTATATTGATAAATATCCCATAAAAATTCCATCCTTGTATATTTAATGAAATTTTCCATGATAATTATTTTTTATATATTATAAATAACTACTTCTAAAAACATTTACTATTTCACTAATGGTTCCTTGTTATATAAACATTAATGGGAATTATTGTAATATTTTTTCCATAACATACATTTTCTTTGTACATTAAAAATAGTTCTAATAGATTCTCCACATAAAAATAGAATATTTATATGAATCTAGTATGATTATTCCCATTTCCACCAAACTCAAATTTTTTTCTCTTGAAAATATTTTTTTTAGGGGTTTAAAGAGAATTTAATTTTTGTTTAATTCTATGTTTCTTTATATATGATTAAATATAATTACATATAGAGTTATTTTCACTATATGTTCCTAGTTTTAGTATATGAACAACAAAATCACTTTCTACATCTCACATAAAAAATCTAAACTTTTCTACTACCTTGGATTTATGAATCATAGATATAATATTTTTCATCTGAGTTAAATCATTAATGAAAGTGATAAATGTAAAAATACACTTTCATATACTATTGTCCCATAAACCCATATAAATTGGATTAAATAATATCAATAGGTATTATATATTGAATGTCAACATTCTTATGGATTCTTACAATCATCTTCACTTCTGTAAACACTCTAAAAACTTCATCTTTATTATTTTTCAAATATGGAATGTTTCTTACATCATATACTTTAAAAGATTATATTTAATTGTCTATGGGGATCGAAACTATTATGAAACAACTTTTTACCATCATCAACACTCAAATAATATGATTCCCCAAGCACTCCAATATGAAAGAGATTTCTAAAGCTTCATTCTCCCATAGTAATAATTCTTCCATCATTCAAATTTCTGATGATGCATGAATCTTTTCTGAAAATATATTATAAAACATCATTAAAATGTTGGATCACTCTATATAATTTATTTTTATACTGTTAATATAAAAACATACATAGATATCAATTTCTCATCTTCAATATATATTGTTTTGATTCTTATTTTTTTATGAAATTTCCATTTTTTATAATAAGTGGTCATTCATCTTGATTTTAAATGTAATTAGAATTTTTTATGTCTCATATGATGTATGAGAAACCACCATTATCTTGAATTTATAGATTTTTTCACTTTCCCTATTTATGTGTTGTCTCAATAACAAATAATATTTCATCAAATTTCTTCTTTCTGGATTATTTTTCATTCCTCTCATAGGAAACATTTTTTAGAAGTGTAGGGATACATTCTTAAGAAAATAAACCTAGTCTTTAACCTATTTTATTAACATCTTCTATATATCCATACTAATTTTTTGTTTGAAATTTACAGAAATATTGAAATATGTTTTCCAAATTCATGTTCCTTAGGACTGTTACTTACATTTATTTTATTGTTACTCCCCAAAATTTCATAACGGCTTCTAAGAAGAGACATTTTATTCCAAAAATTATATGATTTATGAAAAATTATATCATGTAACAAACAATATCAACAAAATCTAAGTCTTTAATAAAAATAATATCCTTCTCTATTATTACTTTTCCATGTTTTGTAATATACGTCGATTTATGTGTCCTAAAAGTATGGGGGAAATTTTGTATGGATATTTTTCTCAACTACTATAGATGTGATAAGTTTATCGCATAATTTCTTACTCCAAAATTTCCCGACATTTTTCTTATCACATGAAATGTTTTTAAAATCATATGAACATTTAAATTTATAGTGTATATAATTCAACAGATTTGTGGAATTATATTTCTTATCATCGTGAGATGTTTTATATTTTTCCTCTCAATCCTTGTTGAAAATTATATTTATCTTTTTTAAGGTAATTTTTACCTCAATTACTTTGGTTTAGTTTTTTAAACATGATTCTCTTTAATATTAAGTTACGTTCTAAGATCATAAAAAATATATCCTTCTTCGACAATTTAATTTTTATAGTTTACAACCACCTAAATATAATCATCTTCTTGTTTAGGGGAATATTTACCTCTGTAAATATCCTACCTTAATTATTTATTCAACCTCAAAATTCATTACATCAATATTGTATTTTTATGAAGACATTAAATTTACAGATCTAAGTTAATATTCCCTATTAGATTCCTCACCACATTATTCTTCTTCACTATTTAAGTAATCGCCCTTTTTCTCAATAGTAGCATAGAAGCTTCTGAATTTTTATGAACATTTGTCAAATAAAAAATTGTACTCAGTAGATTAGTTTTCAACATTCTTAATTATTATACTTATTCTTTTTCCAATGAACTTTTTATTACCACAAGTATATTTCTTGTCTTCATTAGCTGATTTCTAAAAATTCTTGAACAAATTATTTTCTTTATAATGATATTTATATTCACAAATATTATTCTTGTGTAAATTCATAGAAAATTTTATAATTCCTCTAAAATCAAAACATTTTATTCATTTTTTCCTTAATACTCTCTACTTCCAATATAATATTTTAAAATATTAGAGACATTATCATTTTATTCATTTCAACATCATGTTTTCTTATAAATCATTGAGATCAAAATTCTCCATATCTTGGATTTTATATATTCTCCTTACTTCAAAATCTATGCCATCTATGATTTTCTTATTCAAAACTAGATCTTTTATTATTTCATATGAATGAAGAAAGTAATTCAATTTATCCAGATATAAATCATCTCCATATTATAAAGAAATAATTTTAGTGTCAACCCCATCATGGATAATTCCCATGAGTTTTTATACAATTTCAGAATCTTCCAGGAGATTAGAAAATCCTCTAATTCTTCATATATCTTTATTAACTCTGATGATATTTTCATCAACAATTTTTTCAACTATCATTCTGAAATCATCAAACTTACTTCCCAAAATTTGAAAGTTTTCCTCTTTCTATTTTTTGTTTCCCTTGATGATACATTCATGTTTTTCTAAAATTTCCTTATCATTAATGAGACCCATCACCTCCATGAAGACATTTTCTAATAAATATATAATAATATCATTTATAGTTTTCCCATCAACCTCAATGATTCTTTTTTTTCGGAAAATGTGATGGAATTATTTCTCTCAATGGGTAGAGATCCTATAGTTGCTTCATTAATAACCTTAAGGGGAAGTGATAGAATAAATGGTATCATTTTGTTCTCCAATACATGATATTTATTTCTATAAAGTGTTGGAATAACTCAAATGTTATCTTAATTAAAAGTTTCCATGATAATTATATAACATGTGGTCATTTACTCTGTTACCAATTGATGATCTTTAGGTTCATTAAACCACATATAAGGGGAGTTTCAATCAGTATTTTTCTTTTTAAAAATTTCAAACTATATGAAATTTGACCAATATAACTAGTTAGAGTTACTTTAATTGTCAAAATTAATGAAAAAAATCACAAGCAGATAAAATTCTAAAAAGTAAACAAGGAATGAAATACATACAAGGTTCAACCTCATTGTGATAATCTAAATCTATTCCATGGACAATACTACATTTTTATAGAAATTAACCACTAAAAAGAAGTGAATACAACATTTATTCAAATACTTTTAGACTCCTTATTTTTCCTTGTAACATCATGTTACCTTTATTTCAGGTATTATTTAATCCTTGTTATGTTTTTTTATTTTTCGTTGTCTAGGTAGGGGAGAGAAGGATTTAAGAGGATACCTATAATATTGAAGTCATAGATTCATTGGATTTTTTAACATATAACCTATTGGTTCTTTAGAATATTAGGGATTTACACAGTGTGTAATATGGTTACACGATGTGTAAATTCTTAAATAATAATAAATCAATTATTAATAAAATGAAAAAGGGTTTTGTAATTTATAGTACTTGTTAGTTAAATGATGTGTAATTGGGTTACACATAATGTAATGTCATGGGTTTTGTATTTAAATAGGAATATCATTTAAATTTTTTATTTAAACTTGACAAAATTTGGTTCCATTGACCCAAGATCCATACCCTAGGTATTTTGAATCACTATAACCCTTTTTGGGCTATTTTATCAATGATTGATCATTATTTTGATTGCAGTGTGACTCTCTGGGAGCAGTATTCTAATTTCCCTTTTTCTTTCTCTTTCACTCCTTGGAATTTGATGGATCATTTTTGGATTGATGAATTTAAATGTTGTGTTGTTGAATCGTGTTTCCAGGATGAGTTCTAATTTCTATTGTGGCTTCATTCTTTTTGGTGGGTTGTGTTTCTAGTGTTGTGTTTACATGAAAAATGTTGGTGGTTTCATTGTGATGGACAGTTTTTATTAACCCTATATTTCTTAATTTAAATTCTATTTTTTGATATAAATTCAATTTAATGATGAATTTATTTCAAATTAGTTTACTAAAAACACCATCCTATTGAATTTTGGGAATCATATTTCATTTTGAATGAAATTGGTGAAAATCCCCCAATTCTATTAAATTGGGTTGTGATTGTAAAATTGATGGAATTTCATAAATTTTAAATTGTTGAATTTAAATTATGGAATTGGTTTGATGAAATTGTTTTAAAATTGGTATTTGAGAAAATATACTAAATATTTTTTGATATAAACCCATTTTTTATCTTGGAAAAATAGAAGTTTTTATTAAAACCCTTGTGTTAGTATTTAAATATAAATAGGTATATTTGAAATGGAGTAATGTGATGAATTTTATTTTAAATAAATTTTCCATCATTAGCTGTGGTTAGAGCACATGTAATCCTAAATAGTTACTGAGTTATTAGGATATAAATATTTTTTAATGTTTTACCTCTATAAAAAAACCTAGTGTAGTAGGTCACATCCGTGATAAGATGGTTATGAGTCCTCTTTGACCAGTGTCACAGGAATGTGTGAATACACATATTTTCTTTGTCACCTTGTAGTGTGTTATATCATATATCCTAGAACTATCACACCTTTTAGAACATGACCAAGTTTATAAATTGTTTTTATTTGAAATATATTCCATTTTTGTTGTAAAATTTTTTGAATTCCTTATGAATTTATATAAAAATTTTATATAAAAATTTAAATAAAATGTTTGTTTAAAGCATTTAAATAATTTCAAATATAAATCCTGATTTTTGTTAAATATACTTTTGAACTACCATGAATTTTTATTTAAAAGTTAATGATTTATTTATTTAATTAAATATTGGAATCTTATTATCAAATCATTGCTGAGACACTACTGGTATTTTATCTCACACCCTACCTATTCATTTAGGTGTGTTTATATTATATTCTTCAAAGGTAAGGAAAGAGTAAGCATCCACATGGAGGAGGTAATAGATATTGATTGTTGGGATTACAGAGTTGTGTCCACTAGGACATATATTTTTATCCTATTTTCTAGTACTTTACTAAAGTTCTTTGGATTGCTTACCTATTTAAATAATAGTACAATTCTCCCTCTTGGGGTTTCTTGTATGCATACTGAATTTTTATCATACTTATTTAATGTTTGTGCCAAATTCATACACACTTCCATTTTTATGATGTCAGGTGCTTCTCACCAACCTTTGGGGACCAAGAATTCCCTCTGAGCTATTTTAGGACTATATTGGTTATCAAGTTAACAGGTTACCCATGGTGGTTTGTGAAAAAGTGGCATCAGAGCATTTTTTCCATATTACCATGATGTTAGTATGTAGTTGTGTAATCTATTAAGGACTTAGGAGGTAGTTATGATTGAGTTCCTAGCCATATCTCAATGAAATGAGCCTTAAGTGAACTGGGGTGGTTTTGGGAAGGATTTCTTGAGGATATTTTCTATTATTTTTCCTACTTTTGATTTGGATAGATTGATATAAAAATATATTTTTTCAATATTTTTGGATTAATTTTTCTTATTCCTCTATTTTTTAGTGTTAATATGATGTATTCAATGTTCCTTTCTAATTTGTTTTAGCGCCATGCCTCTGAAAAGATGTGAAAATTGGATCTGGGATGGAGTTGTTGATGAATCATAGTGAGAAAATCCTCTCAAAGACTCAAATCTGGTTAAAGTGATTATACATACTTTTCATGCTCTTGGACAAGAATCGCCACCCATTTGTATTTAGGATCCAACTGTGGAACCTCAAAGGTATGTTTCCCAGAATAATGCTCAATAGTTCCTTCCACATAATCCATCATCATTCAAAGGCTCCAAAAATCCTTAAGAGGTTGAGGAATGGTTAACTGGGATTGAGTGTCTATTTGAATTCTTGAAGATTCCTAGTAAAATCAAGGTGAAGTGTGACACCTTAGTGTTGGAGGGACCTATAAGGAGATAGTGGGACATTATGGTGATGGAAAAAAAGTATGATCACTTAGAGTGGAAAGACATCAAGGATCTATTAATTGACTGGTTCTATCCAAAACTTTTTGGGGTAGTCCAAGGATATTGATTTTTTTTACACATCAGTATGCCTAGAATACTATGACTGAGTATGAAAACTATTTTTCAGAACATGTGTAGTTTTCACCTGAGATTGTTTCGAATTAAAAGATGAATACTTAATGGTTCGAGTTGGGAATTATATCATATATTCATTTTTAGGTTTTCTTTTTAATAATTCCTTATTATGTTGATGTTATAGATAGAATGATGATGGTCGAAATAGACCTAGCTTATATGTTAGGGTGGATGGGAGTTACTTTTTCTTCAAGTGGTTATGTGAATTACACCAAAGGAAAGAGGAAGTTTGATGATTCTTATATATTTTCTCAACAATAGGGTTTTTCTAAACCACCTATAATTTCTATAAGAGGCCCTTTTATTTGATACCAGTATGGAATTCCTAGGCAGTCAAAGGATATTTTCACTAAGGAACCAAAGATATGTGGCTCATTTGGATTCTCAGATCACCTAAAGAAGTTATTCCATGTTTACTCCACTCCATGTAGTGGCATGGGATCATCAGCACCTTCTAAAATTATGGTGAAATCAGATGCTTCAAGGAAAATGGGTTCTATTTGTAGGAATATATAAGGAATATTACTCACACATTGGTAGAGTCTCTAGACGAAGTATATAGGGTTCCAGTGACCATGAGAGGTAAAATCATTATAACTTCATCATTAGTTACTACTTTATTTGATATTGGTTCATATCATTTGTTTATTTCAACCTGTATTGTTAATCTTCTAAATCTTCCTATGGATATTTTATCTTATGTGATGGATATTTCTAAACCCCTTGGAACGAATACAGAGAAGGGTCTCCATAGTCCATATTTTTTGTCTCAATATTAGATATAGATATTTCTTGGAGTATAATTTTTCTTAACATGAAAGTATTTAGAATCTTATTCTTGATGGATTGGATCATTTCCAATAAATCATGGATTAATTTTTCTTTTCATTAAGTCTTATTTACAGCACTTGATGGGGTTTTCTGCAATTTTCAATGAGAATGGGATATGAGGTTGAGTAGAAGAAGACCTTATTATCAATAGTTGGGAAAAGTCATATTAGTGGAATATTTTGATCTGGACTGGGAATATTTGAGTGGTGACCTCTCTCTAATTTTCATCGAGTTTCCATTTGTTTTTTCTTTATAATTATCTAGATTGACACTTGTAAGGGAGTTATATTTCTCTATAGATTTAGTAAATTGTACTCAACTAGTGTATATTCCTTCTTACCTCATGGTTCCAGATGAAATGAAAGATATAAAGAATTAGTTGGAAGATCTTCTTGTAAAAGGCATTTTACGCTTGAGTGTGTCACCTTGGGTGGCACTATTTTTCTTTGCTAATAAATCTGATGGTTTACTTCACTTTTTGTTGATTACTAAAGACTAAATAGATTAATAGTAAAGACCCAATATAAATTTCCATAGATTTATAATTTCTTTGATCAGTTGAAATGGGAAAAGTGTTTTTATAAGACTGAACTTTGATCTAGTTACCATAACATATGAATAAAATAAGCTAGAATTTAGAAAAATGTCTTCCAAAGTAGGTATGACCATTATGAGTACCTTGTATTTCCATATGGTCTTACCAATTCCTCTATAGTATGTGTGGATTTAATGAATGGAAATCCTTATTAGTATCTTGATTCTTTTGTGGTGGTATTTCTGGATGACATTCTTTTTTACACTAAGTCTGAAGAGGATCATCTGAATTAAAACATATTTTGACTACTAAAACTATGTTGAATCTTCCATAGGCCAGTTAATGCTATGTGGTCTTATGTGATGCATCATATTTATGTTTGGGTTGCATTTTTATGAAGGGAGATCATGTTGTTGCTTATTGATCACAACATCTTAGGCCACATTAGAAGGATTATCGGACCCATGACCTTGAACTTCCAGCTTTGATGCACGTACATAAGATTTGGTAGAATTACCTTTATAGATAAAGGTTTACCATGTTTTCAAACCATAGGATCTTTAGTTATATCATTTATAAGAATATTTGAATCTCATACATATGTGTTGGGTGTAATACTTGAAATATTTTTATTTCAACAACTCCTATACCCCATGGAAACTGAATGTGGTTGAATATGCTTTATGTAGGAAACATCCAACCCAGGTTGTGAAAGAATCATCAGAAGAGTGGAAGTTTATGGATCTCTTTAAACAGTTTCTTAATTGGTTTCCAGGAATCATGGTCCATGGTTTCCTTGGCCACTATTTAGTTGAAATCCACAATTATTGAGATAATTATTTAGGAATAGTAGATTTATCATTAATTCTGTAGCATTAGAGACTCTTTGTATGGTTGGGATAACATATTTGATTGGTCTTTCTCCTTTGAGGGGATTCTTTGTTATTATAATTATTTTAGAGTGCCTTTAGTAGTAAGGAAATATTTCATGGGATATTTCCATAACTCCCAATGGGTAGTGCACCCAAGAACCATAAAGATATTATATGACATGCAGTGTAGATTCTAGAGGCTAAGTATGAGATGGGGAATTATTGAATTTCTCTCTCGTTGTTATATGTGCCAATAGGTCAAGGACAAGCACTATAAATCTTCGAGTTCTCTTCATACACTTCCAATCCCATCATGGAACTAGTATCAGATCTTAATGCACTTTTTTCATGGGTTCCTCCTTTCCTAAATAATGAAGAATGTGATATGGGTGGTGATTGATTGTATGACCAAATCAGATCACATTATACCCATCTATGATATATCCAAGGTTAATAATATGGTATATATCTATGTGAAAGATATTTTGTCATGTATTTTCATATGCTATAGTATCTGATTGAGATATTTGGTTTACTTCTCTCTTTTAGAGAGGCCTTCAGGAGGCACTTGGATAGAAGGTCCATTTGAATAGGGTATGACCTCCATAGTCGAATGGCCAGAAAAAAATATTTATAAATATTCTCAAGAATATTCTCTATGGCAGTGTCCTTTGCTTTAGTGGAGCTCGTGATGATCATCTTGGGATGGTTGAGTTTTTGTTTAACAATAGTTACCAGTATATGATCAGAATGGATCCTTTTGAGGCCTTGTATTTTCAGACTGGTAGATCTCCTTTTTTCTGAATACCAGTGAAATATCTTTAGTTTATCCGAGATTGGTCTAAGATATGAAATAAAATATTTATTTTATTTCTCAAATAATTTTGATGGAATAGAGTCTGTGTAAATATTAGGTTGATCATCATCATAGAATAATAGAATATTCAAGTGGTTATTAGGTGTTCTTTAATGTTTAACCTTGGTTGGGTCATCTATGGATTGGGAGGAAAGGGAATCTTGATCCATATTTTGTGGGACCTTTTGAAGGTTTTGAGAAGGTGGTGAAGGTTTCTTACTATTTATAACTTCTATCATAGCTGATGTTGATACATAACTTATTCCATGTATCTAAACTACAAAAGTTTCAGTCTAATAAATAAAAGGTTCTGAGCTTGAGTGATCTTTGAATTGAACCTAATTTATCCAGGAATAAACAGGAACTCAGTATAGTTGATTATAAAACAATGTTAATTTATGTAATAATTATACCTTTGGTTTGAGTGCTATGGATGAACAATTCATATTATCATGAGACATGGGAGTACAAGGTGCTGATGAGGGAGTAGTCACCCAACCTTTCTAATAAAGATGCATCTTGATAGTATTTCTAGGGATAGAAATTTTTTTATGGTGGAGAGTTTGTAACATCCCATTACCTTTTTAGTGGATATTTTTTAATCCTTTAAATGGTTTTCATTATTCCGTAACTAGGTAGGGCCAATAAAGTTTTGGTAGGACAACTATAATGGTAAATTTATAGATATGTTGTACTCTTTAGCATGAAACCTATTGGTTCTATAGCCTTTAAGGGATTTACAAAATGTGAAATATGGTAACATGACTTGTAAATTCTAAAATAATAATAAATCCATTTATTAAAAAGATGGGATTTTTTGGCATATATGGGACTTGTAAATTACGTGGCGTGTAATTGGGTTACACGTCATCTAATGCCCCAAGATTTGTTCTTAAATAGGAATCTCAGCTAAAATTTTTATTTCCTCTTCTTCATACATCCATTATGTCTACTTTATATTCATACATAGGAAATATTGGATCCCTCCAACCCTTCTGAGTCATTTTATTCATTGATTGATCATTGTTTTAGTTGTAGTGTGACTCTCCGAGTAAGAGGTCTTCCAATATATGTATATATTTCAATTTCCCTCCATTGAATTTTTTATACTATCATGGAATTAATGGATTTAAACTTTGTGTTATGAATCTTGTTCCTAGTTTTGGTTCCTATATCTTTTTTACCTTTGTTATTTTTGGCTTCTTCTATTACAGAATTTCTATTTTCGTGAAAAAGTTAGGTGGTTTTGTTATGGTGGCTAATTTTTATTAAAAATAAATTGATTAATTTAAATTCAGTTGTTATATTTAAATTCAATTTCATTATTAATTTCTTTTAATAAATTTATTTAATACCCAATTTCACTGAATGGGGGGCTTTGGATTTGATTTTTATAAAATTAAGGAAAACCCACAATTATACTAAGTTTGGGTGTGTTTATGAACATAATGGAATTTTTTGAAATAAGAATTGTTGAATTTAAATTCTGGAATTGATTTTATGAAATTGATTTCAATTTGAAATTTAATTAAATGGATTAAATTGGTTTTATAGAATCCTATTGGTTTTATCTTGTAAAAATGCATGTTTTCATTAAAAACCTATGTGTTGGTTTTTAAATGGAAGTTAAAAAATTTTTTATGGAGTAATGGAATGAATTTTATTTTAAAGAAAATAAAATAATTTTTCCATCATATAGTGTGAATATATAACATTAAATCTTATGTAGTTAGTGATTTATTATGATATAACTATGTTTTCATGCTTTACTACTGAAACAAAACCTAGTGAAGAAGATCACATCCTTGATGGGATGGTGATGAGTCCTCATAGACTAGTGTCATAGGGATGTGTGTATATACATATTGTTTTAATCACCTCTAAGTGGGTGATATCCCATAGCATGTAAATATCATACAATTTGGCACACGTCCATGTTTCTCATTTGTTTTTATTTGAAATATATTCCATTTTTTGAAAAACAAATTACATGACTTATGAATTTATATAAACTTAAATATTTATTAAGACATTTTTTAAATTATTTCCATATTTTGAATTATAATGCATGATTTTTTAGAAATATACTTTTGAACTTCTGTGATTTTTTATTCAAAATATAATTCTCTATTTAGATAATTAAATGTTTTCGTGTTAATATGGAATCCTTGGTGAGACCATAATCATATTATATCTCACAACCTACTTATTCCTTTGGTTGTTTTTATATTATCTTCTTCTAAGTTCAAGAAAGGGTAAGGAGCCACTTAAAGATGGTAGTATATGTTGATCATTGGTCTTGGAGAGTTTTGTAAAGAATAAATTGGGTTTGTAACCTAATTATTGGTACTTATTTGTAGTAAATTTAGTTGATTACCTATTTGACTTCTGTTATAGTTCTCCCAATAGAGTTTTTATTTTATAGATACTGAATTGTTAATCTTAATTTCAATATTTTTATGGAAAAAATATTCCCAATTCAATTTTTTATGTTGTCAGATTATTGTCTCCAACCCATAGGGATCGGGAACACCCTTTAGGATATGTCAGGACTATCCTTGTTATAGATTTACTAGGGAACTCAAGTTGGTTTTTTGATTGTCTTGATTGGTATGAATATACAAACTCCCATTAATTTATAATTTTTTTCATTCAAAACCTGATCCACAAAAAAAAATGAAACATTGTAAATTCATTACCCAATGCTTTATTTGGAATGTTAATATGGTTTCCTCTAACTAGAATCTTTTTCTAGTGCATTATTTCTATGTTTAGAATATTATTTCTACTCTACCTATTCTATATTTGTGAAATTCTTTCTGCTATGCTTAATTAAAACTGTGACAACTTTTCTAAACTGAGTTCTATCCATTTAGAAAAAAACATATATTCCTAAAAAAACTCTTCTA
Organism: Viscum album; assembly: GCA_963277665.1. Lineage (NCBI taxonomy): Eukaryota > Viridiplantae > Streptophyta > Magnoliopsida > Santalales > Viscaceae > Viscum > Viscum album. The sequence goes on from OY728123.1 coordinate 1,344,164,234, forward strand.
AGGAACTCCTAATATATCTATATGTCTCATTTATATAAATTGAAACTATGTATGATAATCAAATTGAAACTTCTATTTAGAACTCTACATCCTAACAAAATTGATTTTCTATTGAAAAATCAGACTCATACATATTATATAGAATTTTCAATTATTGTTTGTATGAATAATATTGTATACATTATATATTTCACCCATATTATATGTTATTTATAAATAGAAACTATTTTAAACCAATTTCATTTTCTAACTCTCTAAAATTACCAAATCTACTATATAAAAAATTTGAAAATTGCAGGATGCTTATCAACTCTTCAAGAATTATCATGAATATTCTATAATTCTCATTATATTCCAACCTTTTGCTAACGTCCTTAAAATCATAAATTAAAAAATGTATAAAAATTATATTATCTCAATATTAAATCAAAACCAATTTGAATGAAAAAATTAATAACAAAAACTTTTTGGACTATATAAAGTTTTCACAAAAACAAATTTTGGGTGAAAGTTTTATCAGATGGATTTGAAAAAAATTCTATATATGGTATTATTTGTGAGATTAATCTTCAATAAAAATACCTACATCTGGTGGAATGTTCCTTTAGTCTTCTTCCTCAAAAAAATGACTTTTTCCAAGATGGACAAATTTGTTGGTAAAAGTGAATTTTCTATTGGTAAAACATTTTACAAACATGTATGTCCTGATCACTAAACTCTTGGTGAAAACTCTATCACAAAATGTAGTTACGATAGATAAAATAGTTCTTTATAATAATAATAATACCAATAGATAATATATATGGTCGTTAATGCTTTTGTCAACAAATTCTTTTGACATATGTTTTTGGTAGTAATAATATTAAAAATATATAATATTTATTTATAAATTAAATTTGAATAAAAATAATAAATTTATTGCTATTAAAATTTCATATTATATTTATTAATTTATCTTATATAATTCAATTTCATTAATTATTAAACTAGTTATGATTTACAAGAGTTTTCAAACATTAAAAAATATATATTAATAATGAAATGTAATACAAAATAATAAATAAAAAAATGCAATATTATCCCCCCAAAAGAATCACTCAACCCCCCCCCCCCCACTATGTTCCACCAATTCTTGACCCACTAGTAAGCTCGATCTAGCTATACCATATCCTTCAGTGCACTAGAAACCTCAAGTAGTAGCCTTCAGTACACTAGAATGTAGCAGCCTTCATCTCCTAGATCTCCACCACACACGAGCCAGCTCCAGTGTCAATGAGAATCAAATCATTCTAGCTTAAATACTAGTGATATACCTCAAGTCACAATTATATCACACTCATAAACTCTAATATCTATATCATAAATATCCAAAAAAATCATACCCACAAATGAGTGAAAAATATCTTCTTGACATGAAACAAAAATAGAAATAAAGGGATGTATAAAAATTTATTTTCATATTGTTTATTTTTTATCATCCCTATTTAAATCTCAATTATTTTAGAAAATAATAAAACATCCACAAATTGGTATTCAAATAGTTAATTAAATATATCTAGCGCATATTTTTAAATAAAAAAAGAAACCGAACAAGTGTAATCTCATAAAAACTAATATTAAAACACCAAAACTTCCCTTTTTCCATAATTGAATGCATCAAGTATTAAAAATTGCAATATTTTTAAAGCCTTCAATAATGGACTTTTATAATAGCTCTAGATATATATCCTTGCTAAAATTTTCATTTCCATGAACTCCTTATAGATTCACACCTTGTTACATTCCTATTTTATTCTTACCTAACCCTTACTCCCAATATTTTTCATTCCAAATTTCATGGATAAAGGTGAGTTAAAGGACATAAATTGTTAATTTATATTGTGTATATTAAAATAAAACATGCATGAGTCGCTTGAATGAAAAATTATAGTGTAGTCACTCTTCATTAAATTAATTTTTTCATCCAATTATTTTAAAGATATATAAATATAAATTAATAGAAAATGTATATAAAAATATATATAAAAGTGGATGATGTTATTGAGTTATTTCATTGTACTTTATTTATAGACTCATAACCCAAATAAAAATAATATGGTGTTGTTATGTAATTAATTTTGTAAGGGAGATTGGGAGAGGCCATTTTCATCCATAATATTTAAATAATCATATATTATATAAATTTTTAAAATACCTTCTTCTTGAACTTTAATTTCCAATTCACACCCACCATCCCTTATCTAAAAATACAACCTTGAAAACATCCTCAAAATTATTTAACAAAATTTGTATCTATATTAGAGATATGATAGTTTTATCAAGATTATTATTTTAATTTCATGTTCTTCAGATGAGTATAAAGTTTCCTATCATTTACACTTGCTAAAATTGCGACATAAAAATCTATGTAAGGTATGTTGTGAAGTGATTTGGTATAAATAATTAAGGTTGGAATGATAGTTAGTGTAAATGGATAAGAATAGTGAACTCAATTTCAAAAAATAATCATGAATTATTGCATTTTGAAATATTATTTGAGGTACTCCCATTTTTTATTTTAGTTATAACTATTTTCATTATATTAAATTTTATCCATGAGTGAAAAACAAACATGTGGGGTGATAATAATGGTATTTTTTGAATTTTTTTGTGTGTTTCATGATGAATATATCTTTATTTTATTTATAAATATATGGTAAAATTTACATTTGTTAAAATTTTGTGTGCTTAGAGTGAATAAATAAAATTGATCTTATTTTTTGGATTTTATTGATTAAATATCATATTGAAATATAAATTTTAACTGTGGAAATACATTTTTATCAAACTTTAAATATAAATTTTTAAAATGCATGTGTTATATATATTTTGAATATATTATGGAAATCATGTTTTTTGTAGTTCAATGTTTTTAATGTTATATTAGGTTGAAATACTTATAAAAAAGTTTTATTTTATTTTTTCAGTTAAATTGATACAACTTTTCAGTTAAGAAAAAAATTATATTGTGAATTTTTATTTGAGTTTCTATAATTTGGAATGTGAACTTCCATTTAGTTTATTATAAAAATTATTAGTTTCTATTTCCATTCTTGTTACATTAATACGATAGGGGATTTTTGTGTCTATTTAATTCAATATTTAAATTTATTTTTTCCTTGAAATATTTATTATATTCAATATTTCCTTACATTTAGGATGATATTGGTTTTATAGCAGAGGATAATGAGAGTCATAGATCTCTCGAAACTAATGGATCGTGATTGAATGTTTAATGTACATTGGTTTTTCTTATTGTATCTCAAAAATAAATCTTAATATATTTCTTTAGTACACAACACATCTCATGTTATTATGTTCTCAAAGAGTTGTTACATTATTACTTATTTGAACAATAAAATACATTAGAGACATCCATTTGTTGGATATACCATTCTCATATGCCTATTATAATGTTTTTTAAGGGCTTGGGATCCTGAATTCATTCAAGTTTCATTAAATTCATGTGTAGGATCTTGAGATACTCTAGTTTTTCGACATGATAAGAGATTTTAGATTTTTTCTTCAAGGAGATAAAGGTTCAACAATTTTGTGTCAACTACAAAATAGTGGTAACTTTTTCTCTATTGTTCGTAATGTATAGAGTTTCAGTGGATATCATAAATCATTTATTATGGAAAGACTAATGGTTAGGTAATCAAAGTATATAATAAACATTTTGAGAATACTTTCATATCTCAAGGAATATATCATCAATTATTGTGAGATTATTTCCATTATTTAGTTTCTACAACCAAAAAATTGATGTATCATTTTATATTTGGGTATAATATTCATCGGCCTAAGAGAAAAATAGATTAACTAACCATGGTTATTTTTATCATCACCACATGGTTTAGCCAATTTAATTTCATAGATAGTTTCTAAAAATCATTTAGTATTTTTGACTCGTTTATCATTTTGTTGTTTTCATTTAGTAATAAATATCATAGGAGTGGTGTTCAATTCTAGAATATACACCCAAAAAAACAAAGCACATTATATATTTGTGTTCATTTTTTCCACATTTTCTTTCTTTCACACACTCATATTAAATCTTCCTCGTATCCTTTGTTTTAGTTTTTTTAATAAAACAATTATCTAATTTATCTCATAAGTCATATATTATAATAGTGGAACATGGCTATTTCATATGGATTTCTATTACCATGAAACCAATAAAAATTGGTATCAAATCTATCTAAACTATAAAAATGGGGTCTAGGGAATTTGAAAAATATAATTTTGATGAGGATAAAGATTTCATTTTTTGGCTGAAAAATGACCCCACAATTAGATAATAATGAACTTAATGATGATATTTCTATTGCTAAGAATAAATTTGTTACCATATACACCGATGGAGAGTCCACTACTATTGAAGTTTATGTATAGAGACCCATAAATTTCATACATATATATTACATTTTAATATATAAATATTTATTGCATAAAATTCTAATCCATGCCTTGATCGTTTAGGTCTGGTATATTTTAAAAAATTTGAAACATTAACAAACTGTACATAAAAATATCAATATTTTCTCTCACTTATTTCACCCTAAATAGAACCCTTCTATGAAAACCCATAATATATACCATTATTCATATCCACGGAAAGGTAACGTAAGAAAAGGTTTATCTTAGCTGTTTAACAAGGGTAAAAAAGTGAGATACCAATGATCACATAATCATAACATGTAACGCCCCGACCCCAGCTACCCAGAGTCGGTGCATTACTTCGTAACATTGTCATGATCACAAGAAGATCAAATCTCGAAAGACCGATTGGTTTAGTAGCCTTGGAAACACTAGATATATTCATAAAGTTTTACATTACATTTTAAAGTGAAAAACTACTACAACAACAAAGTCTTCATAATTCACACTCATATCCCCACATACTATCCCTGCATGTCATTCATAACTTACTTCTTCACATCCTGGGAAAAATAAAACATAGAAAAGGCGTGAGCTCAAATGCCCAGTAAGGATAACAATATAGCGGAACATTCATAATAAGCATAAACATTTAAGGCAATGAATTACTAAAACAAAAGCCTTTTAAAATTGAACTTCAACATAGTATGGCAAAAATAAAAATGAAATAATGCCATTTACTTATTCACATGGATATTCTACTAATCGAATAATCACATGCAATATCAATAACCACTTTCATAATGTTGGAATGCATAATGCTAAACGTTAATTTCTTTGTCTAGGCCTCATCCCAAGACCTAGGGGTTACTTCTAACCGGAACCCAACCCGGAGTGCCTCTAATAACCGGACACCAACCCGGAGTGCCTCTAATAACCGGACACCAACCCGGAGTGCCTCTAATAACCGGACACCAACCCGGAGGGCATAATTTTACCAGTCCCTAACCTGGAGGGCTTACTTTAACCAGTCCCCAACCTGGAGGGCTTAATTTTACCAGTCCCCAACCTGGAGGGCTTACTTTTACCGGTCCCCAACCCGGAACATACTTGTTTAGCACATTCATCTGAAGAAAAGTTTGAAATATAACATAATCATTCGGATTAAAACTAGCATACGAAATGTCAATAGTTTCACCATAAACTATGAATGGTATAAAATAGCATATCCACAGTCAAACATATCACAAAACCTTCAATACAATATAGAAGTTTTGTATTATAATAAATCAACTTCAAATAAGCGTAAAATCCATTAAAGGATGTTGACATAGATGAAATCAAAACACTTTTTAGAGAAATATCTATTTCTATTTTTGAAATCATTTAAGAGCCATATAAAATAAAACATTTTCTTGAAAATATTCTTGTAAGCTTGTAAGGAAAGCTTTGACGATTTTATAATGGTGGAAAATAACCGCACCCGCCGTATAAGTAAAAAAAACATTCTTATCTTAATTCTGTCGAAAAGGTCAAAAAGGACCTTGTTTTGAAAACGACGGAAATATTCCTTTATAAACCTCTTACAAAAAGTCAAACAAGGGTATAAATGAATTTAACCCATATTCTTGTAAATAATAAATATGATTTGAAATACATTTCAAAGAAACATGGATGTGGATGATAAAGAAATCCCAGTAGATTATTACGTATAAACAATCTCGGATAATGAAGAGATTGTGAAATAACCCTTACCTTGTACTTTTCCTTGGTTGGGGTAGGTTAACCTCCTGTATAATGGTGAAATAATTGTTATTAAATTATACAAGAATCATATACATTAATATGATATCATATATGATCTTTTAACATTGTTTTATTAATAATATCTTAGTATTATCGTCGTTTCGGGTGATAATCGATTCGTTCTTCTTAAATGTTTGGTTATGTAAGACATGTTTGTAATGGATAGATTATATCTTATTCATAATAATAATGATATTAACATTATTTTTAACCCCAAAATGAGAATAAGACTTGAATGGGTATGATGGAGAATGAATCTTATCGCGTTCGTGGAGACGGTAGTCCGTACGTGCGCACGAACGCTACTTCCATTTAATTTTTTATTTTAAAAGAATCTAATCCAAATGATACATAGGTATATTACTATCCAGTATAGTATTTTATATATGTTACTTAAGTTCATTAACACCATCCTTTATACGTTCCATGTGTGGTATGAACGAGTCATATCATTTTAAGGGGGCGGTAGTCCGCACTTCCTCAAATGAAATTATCGTATGTATATACAACATGAAACGAATAATGGTATGAAATAAAATTGAATTACAGAAGCTTATATATAAAATATATATCATTAATATCATATTTAATTACAGTTCCATCATAATGGCCACCATGAGAGGTGGTAAGATGTATTTGAACAATCATCGTTTCGTGAGGCGTTAGTTTGCCATCCACAGAAACATTATGTTCATCATCCATTAGATGGAGTTGTGTGTATGTGTAGTTTGAATCCTTCTTATAACAACATCCTAGTATATTTAGGATACTGGTGTTGTTACAAAAGAAAGGAAATAAAAAGATTTTGGGGGTTGGAGAAGCAAAATAAATGAAGATACTTTAAGAGAAATTGTTACCTTTAATTTAGGTAACTCACTTTGGTTGGAACCAAAGGACTTCTTGAAATGCTTTCTGCCTAAGGGGAAGCTTCAAGGAGGAGGAGAGGGATGTGGGGAGATTAGTTGGGCAGAGTTTGGACGAGCCAAGTGGCTTGAGAGGTGTGAGGAAAAGAGAAGGAGGAGTGCCCTTTTATAAGAGGGGTGAGGGGCACCTTTGGAAAAGCTAGAAATATTAATTTATAATAAATTCATATTCGGTTTCTAAAGGCTCCAAAGTTGACTATTCAAAGGATGAGGTGGGGATAGGTCGAAAACAACTCATCCAATAGAATTTAGACAGGTTTGGGTACTTATATTAACCTTATCTTTAAGTATTAACTCTAAGTTAATTAGTTTCACTTTTACAATGTCTCTTTGTATTTTATATATTATGGTTAATAAACTTACTATATACATCCAAGCGACCCCCAAGTGGTCCATTAATGATTAACCTATCATAATATAAGTCTCTTGGCCGAACCTTAGATTTTTAGGAATTTAATATCAATTAATAATATAATATTTGTTTTAAGAACTCTTTTATGTCAATTTTGACACTATTCATTAGTTGATTTTTGTGAAACTCATAAAAGATTGATTACTTCGAACAAAGTCAATTAAATCAATCCTAATATATCATATTATCCTAGAAAATTAGTTTAATTCATTAAAAGTTTCATATTATATTTATTTGGGTATTTATAATATCAATTATGTTAATTTTTTACTATTTTAGTAATTACAGCATCATCATTGTGTCATAAATAAAATAAATTATTTAATGTCTAAAAATTATAAATAAAATATCATTATGTAGGAAATCGTTTTATCTTTCTAATGAATATTTATAATCGAAAATCCAACATGTATAACCCTATGTAAAAATTGTTGTTCTAAAAGATATATGCTTGTGTCATTTTTGTATTCATTTTGACTTAATTAAAATAAAGTGTCATTATCACTTACAAGTGGATCCATGGGGTCCAAAAATAGACCCAAAGATGCCCATGGTCGACTATGTATCAACCAATAGGTTTAAGACGCGTTTTAGGGTAATTTAGTATTATTATAATATTATTTTTTTAACCCTTATTTACCGGATTTACCCTTAACCATGGTAAATAAAATATTTACCGCAGTAATTATTCAAAATGTCTAAAAATAAAAGTTACCTATTTACACAATTTGAACATCCTGATTCCAAATATGGAATCCATTTTTCTAAATTCAAAACACAGAAGTGGCAGAAATTAATTTAAAATTAATTCCCGCTGTCAAAACAAAAAGCGTGTTTTTAAGAGATAATAACTACCAAAAGATTGACACTTGTTTATGTTCGGTTTAATTGTAAAATTATGTCCAATGACCAAAATTATATTAAATGGTAAAAATATATTCTAAATATACTTTAAAACCACTCAAATTCATAATTTATCAATATTAATTATTTTGATTAAAAAAGTTGTTTTTAATTAAAATTTAGTAATTTTCACTATTCATCAAAATATAAAAGTTATCCGAAATGTACCAAAATTTCACCCTAGGCTAATTTCGATATTCCGAATCCAAAAATGAAGTCCATTTTTAAATATAAAATATATATAATTTCAAAAATTAGGTATTACTATTCATAACGGCTAGTTTGATTGGTTGTGGTGTGTGTTAAAACTCAAGGTTGCGTACAACACACGCTACTGTATTACTCAAAGAAAGCGTACCGTGGAAGCTTGGGATGTTTCATTTTAAATTTTTGATGTCCCAATTTAGTCAAAAAGATTAAAATATTTTATTTTAAAAGGTTTCACTATTAGAAGTTGATAATACTGAAAATGAATCTGTTCTTGCAATATGACTAAGAAACTCATAATAGGGATTCTAAAATTATAAGGATTATATAAAGTTCAAAATGTAGTTAATACTATTCATGAACTCTTTTAATGGTGTGATTGCACTCGGTGTTGCGTGTAGTGCAAGTTATTGAATTATTTTTAAGAAATAACACACTCTGAAATCCTGGGGTGTTACATTCTCCCCTCCTTCAATAAATTGCGTCCTCGCAATTTGAAATTGTTCTTCGAAAATAAAAGGTTGAAAGTAGAAAATATATTTGTGGGAAAACCCACATCGGAAATTGGGTTACTAAAATTTAGTCTTAATATGAGGAAAAGATAAATGAAAGGGTCACCACCAAATTATGATCTCGATTAGGAGAACATTGGTGGCAATTAGAGACATATAATTGGAGGAAAAATGTAAATATTTATAGGTAGTGATTGAGGTCATCAATCACAAACAAGTATAAAATTGAGGTCCTTAAACTCATCAATCTATGATGATTTGAAGTACCATTGGTTCAAAAAAATATAGGGTATTGGGACAACACATTTTTGACATTTCAAAATATCTTAGTTGAAATCCCACATCGAAAAATGAATTAATGAGGCCTCTATTTAAAATAAAGAGTGGAAAGTATGAAGATTACCGAAAATAACACATACTAGGGTTCCATTTAGGAAAATATGGATATGGAAGAGAAATCTAACCATCAATTATCTGATGGAGAGTGGTAGAGAACATGGCTATGAAAAGGCCAACAATCCCAAAGCCATAAATTAGTGATGATTTAAGGTACCATCTAGGAAAACATTTTTGTTCTAAGTTCCTTTTATTAATGATGAGGAATTTATTTATGAGATTGGCTAAGATCATAAGGAGATATACTTAGTTTATAATTAGAGTTTTATCCATTAATAAATTTCTACCAAAACTCATCATTCACTCGTAAAAAAAAATTCTATTTATACTATTCATAGAGGGTTCCAAAATAAAAGAATTTATAATTCATCTACCAGATCTTTTAAAAAACTACTTTATTTAATCCAGGACATCTCGTGGGATAGTGGTAGGTGATACACCCTTGTCGCCCTTTGGTTGCGGGTTCAAGTCTCGCAGCCTTGCCGGACGCGACGGGTTGCCGCCCGACCTCCGGGTTGTCCTTTTATGGCAATCCAAAATAATCCAAACTAGAACTATCCAAAATACTTCTGTCCAAACTCACAGTCCAACATTCATAAGGAAGGTAAACATAATATAGATCCTTTTTACCCCGTAATAGCAAATGAATACCTTCATCATGTATTACCATATTCCTTATTGATTACATTCATGCTCCCTTATTCCATATAGAATGCTGGATATACTTCATTAATCCAAAAATGTTTTAAACCCTAACAATGATGGAATATACAAATCATTAATCAGCTTCAAGGTAGTCAATAATATCCAATATAATTTATCCAAAATAATCACATATTATTCCAAAATCACTACCTCAGTATCAGAACTATATTACGATTTATCATTCTCTCAACCATATATTTTCCAAAAATTTAACCTTCTATTGAGTCACTTTTCTTTGTTCCACACAATCTCAAGTCCTTAATGAAATAGTACTGCAGTACAATCCTTATATACTCCATAATTATTATAACAAGTACATTGTTGATACAACACTCAATTGATATAATCAACATAAGAACTCTAATCATTCCTCTTCATCTATGGTAGTATCATAACTTGATTATTATCCAATAGCATCATTTGCGGCATAGTCTGATGACTGGTACATAGGTTCGCGTAGTGTCCAAACTCCTTGCAAATGAAGCATTGTACATTTAAAACCATTTTCTTACCCTTGCAGTCACGTACTTTGTGCCCTTTTCCTCCACACTTATAACAAACTCCCATTCCTTTCAGGCAAGTTCCAGGGTGTTTCTTTCCACAGTTACCACATATGGGAAAATTCTTCTTTTCCCTCTTACTTTTATCCATCTTTCTCTCTTCCATCCTTTTCTTCTCTTGCTTCCCTTCAAAGCCATAGGACTCAGTAAACTCTTTACTTATCTTATCAACACATGATATTATTTCTTCATATGATGATTATAAATAGGAGACTATTTCTCTTATCAATTCTAGCTTAAGACCATGAAAGATATGATCCTTCCTTCTCTTTGGATCATGTGCATTGTTAGAGTTCTCGTTCCTTCTACTGGGCGCCATTTCTAAACAATGGCATAAACTAGATCAGTTTATGAATCAAAATACATAATCCCATACTTATAAAACACCTAACATAAATTTAACTATTTATGGATATAATCTATAATCATAAGAATGTTTTCTTTGAGGAAGTATATACTCATAATCCCTTCAAAATGATTTGTAAAGAAAATGAGAGTTATCCTAAGCATATCCCCCGGGAGTTTCGTAACCAAGAGTGCAGCAAGGCCCGTTGTCGTGCACCAGTTCCCGTTCGAGTCTAGCTCAAAGCGGTGTTTTCGGGTTTTACCCCTAGGTACATCTGTGCCAGAGCCACCTCTACCTGCTCGTATCCAGACAGGGATGTATTGCTCGGAAAACTCACAAAATCTCTACAATACCAAAATTCTAGGAAGTTCTTCTATACTAATCCTCAAAGTTCATCTTAGGTCTACGTGCTCTAATCAGAGTTTATCTAAATCTAGCTTCCAAGGTTTGTACTAAACTTCCTCTGATACCAACTGTAACGCCCCGACCCCAGCTACCCAGAGTCGGTGCATTACTTCGTAACATTGTCATGATCACAAGAAGATCAAATCTCGAAAGACCGATTGGTTTAGTAGCCTTGGAAACACTAGATATATTCATAAAGTTTTACATTACATTTTAAAGTGAAAAACTACTACAACAACAAAGTCTTCATAATTCACACTCATATCCCCACATACTATCCCTGTATGTCATTCATAACTTACTTCTTCACATCCTGGGAAAAATAAAACATAGAAAAGGGGTGAGCTCAAATGCCCAGTAAGGATAACAATATAGCGGAACATTCATAATAAGCATAAACATTTAAGGCAATGAATTACTAAAACAAAAGCCTTTTAAAATTGAACTTCAACATAGTATGGCAAAAATAAAAATGAAATAATGCCATTTACTTATTCACATGGATATTCTACTAATCGAATAATCACATGCAATATCAATAACCACTTTCATAATGTTGGAATGCATAATGCTAAACGTTAATTTCTTTGTCTAGGCCTCATCCCAAGACCTAGGGGTTACTTCTAACCGGAACCCAACCCGGAGTGCCTCTAATAACCGGACACCAACCCGGAGTGCCTCTAATAACCGGACACCAACCCGGAGTGCCTCTAATAACCGGACACCAACCCGGAGGGCATAATTTTACCAGTCCCTAACCTGGAGGGCTTACTTTAACCAGTCCCCAACCTGGAGGGCTTACTTTTACCAGTCCCCAACCTGGAGGGCTTACTTTTACCGGTCCCCAACCCGGAACATACTTGTTTAGCACATTCATCTGAAGAAAAGTTTGAAATATAACATAATCATTCGGATTAAAACTAGCATACGAAATGTCAATAGTTTCACCATAAACTATGAATGGTATAAAATAGCATATCCACAGTCAAACATATCACAAAACCTTCAATACAATATAGAAGTTTTGTATTATAATAAATCAACTTCAAATAAGCGTAAAATCCATTAAAGGATGTTGACATAGATGAAATCAAAACACTTTTTAGAGAAATATCTATTTCTATTTTTGAAATCATTTAAGAGCCATATAAAATAAAACATTTTCTTGAAAATATTCTTGTAAGCTTGTAAGGAAAGCTTTGACGATTTTATAATGGTGGAAAATAACCGCACCCGCCGTATAAGTAAAAAAAACATTCTTATCTTAATTCTGTCGAAAAGGTCAAAAAGGACCTTGTTTTGAAAACGACGGAAATATTCCTTTATAAACCTCTTACAAAAAGTCAAAAAAGGGTATAAATGAATTTAACCCATATTCTTGTAAAAAATAAATATGATTTGAAATACATTTCAAAGAAACATGGATGTGGATGATAAAGAAATCCCAGTAGATTATTACGTATAAACAATCTCGGATAATGAAGAGATTGTGAAATAACCCTTACCTTGTACTTTTCCTTGGTTGGGGTAGGTTAACCTCCTGTATAATGGTGAAATAATTGTTATTAAATTATACAAGAATCATATACATTAATATGATATCATATATGATCTTTTAACATTGTTTTATTAATAATATCTTAGTATTATCGTCGTTTCGGGTGATAATCGATTCGTTCTTCTTAAATGTTTGGTTATGTAAGACATGTTTGTAATGGATAGATTATATCTTATTCATAATAAGAATGATATTAACATTATTTTTAACCCCAAAATGAGAATAAGACTTGAATGGGTATGATGGAGAATGAATCTTATCGCGTTCGTGGAGACGGTAGTCCGTACGTGCGCACGAACGCTACTTCCATTTAATTTTTTATTTTAAAAGAATCTAATCCAAATGATACATAGGTATATTACTATCCAGTATAGTATTTTATATATGTTACTTAAGTTCATTAACACCATCCTTTATACGTTCCATGTGTGGTATGAACGAGTCATATCATTTTAAGGGGGCGGTAGTCCGCACTTCCTCAAATGAAATTATCGTATGTATATACAACATGAAACGAATAATGGTATGAAATAAAATGGAATTACAGAAGCTTATATATAAAATATATATCATTAATATCATATTTAATTACAGTGCCATCATAATGTCCACCATGAGAGGTGGTAAGATGTATTTGAACAATCATCGTTTCGTGAGGCGTTAGTTTGCCATCCACAGAAACATTATGTTCATCATCCATTAGATGGAGTTGTGTGTATGTGTAGTTTGAATCCTTCTTATAACAACATCCTAGTATATTTAGGATACTGGTGTTGTTACAAAAGAAAGTAAATAAAAAGATTTTGGGGGTTGGAGAAGCAAAATAAATGAAGATACTTTAAGAGAAATTGTTACCTTTAATTTAGGTAACTCACTTTGGTTGGAACCAAAGGACTTCTTGAAATGCTTTCTGCCTAAGGGGAAGCTTCAAGGAGGAGGAGAGGGATGTGGGGAGATTAGTTGGTCAGAGTTTGGACGAGCCAAGTGGCTTGAGAGGTGTGAGGAAAAGAGAAGGAGGAGTGCCCTTTTATAAGAGGGGTGAGGGGCACCTTTGGAAAAGCTAGAAATATTAATTTATAATAAATTCATATTCGGTTTCTAAAGGCTCCAAAGTTGACTATTCAAAGTATGAGGTGGGGATAGGTCGAAAACAACTCATCCAATAGAATTTAGACAGGTTTGGGTACTTATATTAACCTTATCTTTAAGTATTAACTCTAAGTTAATTAGTTTCACTTTTACAATGTCTCTTTGTATTTTATATATTATGGTTAATAAACTTACTATATACATCCAAGCGACCCCGAAGTGGTCCATTAATGATTAACCTATCATAATATAAGTCTCTTGGCCGAACCTTAGATTTTTAGGAATTTAATATCAATTAATAATATAATATTTGTTTTAAGAACTCTTTTATGTCAATTTTGACACTATTCATTAGTTGATTTTTGTGAAACTCATAAAAGATTGATTACTTCGAACAAAGTCAATTAAATCAATCCTCATATATCATATTATCCTAGAAAATTAGTTTAATTCATTAAAAGTTTCATATTATATTTATTTGGGTATTTATAATATCAATTATGTTAATTTTTTACTATTTTAGTAATTACAGCATCATCATTGTGTCATACATAACATAAATTATTTAATGTCTAAAAATTATAAATAAAATTTCATTATGTAGGAAATCTTTTTATCTTTCTAATGAATATTTATAATCGAAAATCCAACATGTATAACCCTATGTAAAAATTGTGGTTCTAAAAGATATATGCTTGTGTCATTTTTGTATTCATTTTGACTTAATTAAAATAAAGTGTCATTATCACTTACAAGTGGATCCATGGGGTCCCAAAATAGACCCAAAGATGCCCATGGTCGACTATGTATCAACCAATATGGTTAAGACACGTTTTAGGGTAATTTAGTATTATTATAATATTATTTGTTTAACCCTTATTTACCGGATTTACCCTTAACCATGGTAAATAAAATATTTACCGCAGTAATTATTCAAAATGTCTAAAAATAAAAGTTACCTATTTACACAATTTGAACATCCTGATTCCAAATATGGAATCCATTTTTATAAATTCAAAACACAGAAGTGGCAGAAATTAATTTAAAATTAATTCCCGCTGTCAAAACAAAAAGCGTGTTTTTAAGAGATAATAACTACCAAAAGATTGACACTTGTTTATGTTCGGTTTAATTGTAAAATTATGTCCAATGACCAACATTATATTAAATGGTAAAAATATATTCTAAATATACTTTAAAACCACTCAAATTCATAATTTATCAATATTAATTATTTTGATTAAAAAAGTTGTTTTTAATTAAAATTTAGTAATTTTCACTATTCATCAAAATATAAAAGTTATCCGAAATGTACCAAAATTTCACCCTAGGCTAATTTCGATATTCCGAATCCAAAAATGAAGTCCATTTTTAAATATAAAATATATATAATTTCAAAAATTAGGTATTACTATTCATAACGGCTAGTTTGATTGGTTGTGGTGTGTGTTAAAACTCAAGGTTGCGTACAACACACGCTACTGTATTACTCAAAGAAAGCGTACCGTGGAAGCTTGGGATGTTTCATTTTAAATTTTTGATGTCCCAATTTAGTCAAAAAGATTAAAATATTGTATTTTAAAAGGTTTCACTATTAGAAGTTGATAATACTGAAAATGAATCTGTTCTTGCAATATGACTAAGAAACTCATAATAGGGATTCTAAAATTATAAGGATTATATAAAGTTCAAAATGTAGTTAATACTATTCATGAACTCTTTTAATGGTGTGATTGCACTCGGTGTTGCGTGTAGTGCAAGTTATTGAATTATTTTTAAGAAATAACACACTCTGAAATCCTGGGGTGTTACATAACATGTGCATAGTGGTATAAAAATATGATCTTAAATTGTGTAACCTATAACCTTCTATAAAATATCATAATCCTAATTCATAGAATAAATCGTCAAAATTTATAAGAAAAGAATCATAAAGTAATCAAATATCATGAACCATGAGATCAATATATAAGCATAGGACATGGAATAGTGGCCTAAACATAAGCATAGAAAATAATCTTTTTATTAGTAAAGTATAATTTATAAGGATACCATTGAAAAATTGGTTTAATCCTCAATCCATCATAGTAGTGATGGTTCAATCCAATGAATTTCTTAGTGGGTAGAGTCCCTTACAAAACTGGATTCACTCCACATTCCATTCTTATTTACCTCATTAAATATCAATATTTACCCAATACACTAGAGAGAGGTATAGGTCCCATAAATCACATATTAAAAATCATATATATGTGTTCCATAATATCATAGTGTGTTAATCATATCATAACCTGTGAAAAGAAAAATGTTTTATAAACTTTTCACCACAACATAATCCCTATAAGAGAAATGGGTCTCATAAACATTTCATCTTTTCATCATAAACATAAGCTATCTAGAAAAATAATAAATATTTTATCCTTTGATAATATCCCTATAAATGAATAAGTAACCATAAAAAATAACATCTTATATAGAAAATTATTTTATAAAGATCACTTGGGATAATTATTAAGGAAAAAAACATTTTCATTTTGAAACCATTTATTTTTAAAAAGATGTGCAATAATAAAGGAAAAAAATTTATTTGAAATAGCCATATAAACTTTTAAAATATGATTCAAAGAAAATTTAGTCATGAAAGTGGGAAAATATATTCATTCCATATAAATTAAAAAATATTCCTTCCATATTATTGTCAAAAAGTCACAAATTACCACATTGGTAAAATGAAAAAATATTCCTTTAAAACGGTTTTGTAAAAATTCAAACATGGATAAAAATGACTTTAAAAATCATCGGATAAAGGTAAAAACGTTTTTGAAAACATTTTTAGAATAAATGTATATGATAAAGAAATATTCCTAGTGGAAACATAAACATAAAAAATCCTGAATATTGCTAAGATCGTGAAATAAACCCATACCTTGAGTTTTCCTCACATCAAAGGAACTTTAAACTCCAATTTATTGTAATGACCCCTTTATATATACACTAAAGGGATCTAGGGTTGGTCTTTTGGTTAGACTAAAAACACTATAATATGTATAGAGAAGTTAATAGGGGGAATTTATTAGGGTTTTCTAAGCTAGAAGGATTAAATAAGTAAGGGAGTAGGTTCCCTATTATAATTGAGGTGTATATTACTTTTAGAATTTTATAAAAAAATAAAATTATAATAATACTATTATAGATCCAAATAATTTCAAATGGATATGGATTCTAATTAAATATAGTATTTAGTTTTAATCACATAAATCATTAGAATTTAAGAAAGTTTTAATTTCATTATTCTTTATGATTTTCATTAACTCTTAGTTAACTAATTTTGATTTAACTATGGTGACATCTTTTTTAATAAAAAATTTTTTAATTTTAACTTATAAGCTAAAAATAGGATCATAGATGTCCTATTTATGAAATTTTCATTCATATTACAACCAACTTTTTTTATTTCATGATTAGTATGATTTTTAAATAATTTAATAAAATACTATTTTGATAAAATATCATTATTGCCAATTTTGTAACTATTGATTTAATTTAATTTTAAATAGATCAAAATAAGGGCAGAATTTGAATAAAATTCTATCAAAACAACCTAATTAGTTATACAAATTAAAAAAATTATTAGTTCACATTAACACATTCAACATATATAACTTATTTTTTAATATAATTTATTATATGTTTTTATCAAATGAATAAATACTATATCAGTGTTACATAAGAAATTAAGGTCATTATATAATTAAATAATACTAAAAATAATTTTATATCATGAAAATAATTTTATTTGTCACAATATAATAATTATAGTAATTCATAACCTATATTTATCCCTATATGAACACATAAAATATACAAATAACAAAGAGTGTGTAATTTTGTAAATTTAATTTATTTAAATAATTTTTAATACATTTTGAAGGGAAGGGACCATTAAATAAGTTTTGTTTGATTCTATGGTGTTAAGAGTCAAATTTGGTTCATGGAAAAAAGATTTTTGAAGAATTAGTATGTCTATATCACTTATTTTTAATCCATATTAACCAGATTTACCCTTTTCCTAGTATAACATTTTTACTAAGGTTACAATTCGTATTGAACAAAAATAAAATGTGACGTCCCAATCTTGGATGCCACTTAATAGTTTCCCAAGCCCCAGTGGGCCACATGGACTCAAGCACATCTCCCAAAATGCCAGAGGCTTCCAACAAGCAGTGAGGGCCTAGGGTGTGTCCATGGGGACACTATGCCCTCATTATTAGAGTGTAGCACATTGGATAAATATAAACATAGGTAAATAGTGAAGAAATGAAAGTAAATATAATGTGAGATGGAAATAGATACAAAAGTAAAAATAACAAAAATAATTGGATTAAATGATGATGATAAATCATGTCACTAAGAAAATTTAAAACATGGATACAATACAGTATACAAAACATGTTCCACAAAAGAATAAGGAAATCAAAAGACAATCCCAAGCTTCCTGAGATTCAGATTAGTCATCTACTATCAAGATCTATCCTAAACAGCAAACAATCAAGTGTTCGAAACCATATACTTTTCATTATCAACACCTGCATTCATGTAATCTTCCCCAGGTACAAAACAGTGCCCCGAGAGTGTGTGTGATAAATATTAGAGGGCCACCACCAATGGTTTCTATAGCATTTGGACCGTGTAATGGAAATAAAATAGTGTGAAACCATGAATATATTTATCGTAAATTAGTACAATTTAACTAAATACCCAATTACCTTCTTCATCCCTCGACTGGTGTATGAACATGTAACCAGTTCATGATTTCATTGTTATGATATTATAAATAAGTCACATGTTAATAATATTGAATGTTCCAAGATGTAATAAGGAACCCTGTAATGATATTTATATTGAAGTTCCAAGGTAATAACCAAGGAAGCGTAAAACTTAAGGTTCACCAACTCGGTAATAACTATATCCTGGCTAAGGGTAGGAGTGTAATACAAGGATCACATCCCAAGGCATTCCCCAATGTGATGCCTAACGACTAAAATGAGTTCATCCAAGGTAAAATGGGGCTAATTAATGATTGGGACCAATGTTATTTAACCCTGTAACCTACTTGTAAATGTTAGATCCAAGGAGTGTACCCAAGGAATCTTGTAATAATATTTAACTGTTCAAACTATGTCATATTGGGCATCAAATGTTAGACAAGGATCGGGATCTAGGTGGGCCTCAACCATATAAATCTGCATCCTTGATTCGGAATGGGATTCAAGAGTGCTCAGGTCATTCCCAATAGAATCCAATGTGAGCATGATTATGGTCACTCTTATTTGATAATGATGTCATATAATATTTTATAATTTTCGATAAATTACGTTTCTTTTGGGTGATAATTATAATTGAGCATGCAACCATTCAATCAAGTATTAATTAATCAACAATCCCATTTGGGTCTACCCTTGTCTTTCATTAGTGTGACAAGGCCATGTAGCATGAAACCATTCATTTAATTCATTTTATTAATTTTCAATAATCAAGGTTTACTCTGATACCTTCCCTTAACATGGTAAGGGGTGATAAAGATATGGAATCTATTATTCAATTACATTTAATAAGGTCAAGTCATATACTTGGTATGCTTACCAATTTCAATTTCACTTTAAATTATCAATTCCAAGCACTTACCTAAGGTGGGTCAAGTTGTGATAATACATGGTACTTTCCATTATGTAATTCACAAATTAAATAAATCCATTTTATATAGAAAAAATCACCCTTATAAAGGTCAATCCAACGCACACCCGAACAGTGGCTCAATGGTGTCAAAACACTAAAACGAAAATTATGAAAAAAATACTACATGGGATGGACGAAGTTTTGGGTGTAACCACTAGAAACTAATAAAATATTAATAGAGCATAACCATATAGTTATAATTATTATAATAATAAAATATAAACTTAGTAAATGACACCCAATGAAATCTCTGGGACCCACAAAACAACTCCAAAATCAACGAAATTGAGGGATGAGTTATAGACCATCCACCTTAGGCATGTAAGAATATCCTCTTCTAGTATTAGCAATAGAAATGCCTTGGAACATAGTAGATATTAGATAAAGGTAAAAATGATCACATCTTGAAAACTAGGTTGAGAGAATGAGAGAAGAATAACGGATCAAATGTACTCGAGTATTTATCATTGTAGATCCAACGAGATGAATGAAAGCTTGAAACAATCCCGGATGAAGGATATATTTTGATCCTTAACATCAGCCTTAAATAGAACCTAAATGGGATAAAATGGAGGTCACACCCATTAGAATTTGGATTTGGGAAGAAAAAAGTTTTAATTAGATCATTAAGGGTAAAATTGTAAAATTACATAAAATTTAGCTTGTGCACGGTCATCCACATGCTTTGCCAAACCTTGAACCAACCATGAATGGGGACCTATATGAAGGGGGTAGCGCACGGTTATGTCGCATGGTTAGGGAAACCATGTTCCAATTGTGAAAGATGTATCTTCCAAAATATACATGCCATTTTCATGGTTATATCTAATTGTGCACCCTATATACACGGTTTACTTAAATCATCTGATAGTTACAATTTCCCCAAAATGTGATTTTAAGACTCTGACCAAGCCCCAAACACCCTAATGACCATCGCTAGATCACTATTCATCAATATTAGATCCAAAATAAATAATTAGACTAAAATTTAAAGGATCCATGCCTGAGTGAAAAACCAGGTTCTTATAGCCTTTTCCCTTAAAAGAACTCATCCTTAGGTTCACCTTCCAAGGGTGGTGAAACACTGTCTAAGAGAAACTCTAGACACTAAGTGCATATTTTGGACTCCCTATCTCAATTCCAATCTCTAACATGGTCATTCTACCATATCTCCCATTCTAGAGGGGCTGGCCAGCCTTAGAGAGCCTTCGTGCGCTAGTCAATAATGCATACTGGATAATCCTCAATGGTAGCATCGACATCTAATTCAAATTCCTTAGGATCAAAAGTATAATATGGTTCATCATTATATTGGTGGAGCTATGAAACATTGATGAGTTCGTGCATAGCATGGTACCTCTAAGGTAATAGAAACTAATATGCTACTGGCCCGACTCTCTCCTGAATCAAAAACAGACCAACATAATGAGGTGAAAACTTCCCTAGAATCAATAACCATATATTACCTAGAAAGGGTGATACCTAAAGGAAATCATGATCTCCAAACTCAAAATCAATAGGTTTTCTATAATTATAGACATAATATTTCTATCTAGACTGAGAAATATTTGTATGTTTTCTATTCTACTGAACCTATATCAGAGTCTCCTTACAGAGATGAGGACCTAGTAGGTATGTCTCAACTAATTATATATAGCACAAGGTATAATGACATGTCCAACCATATATTGCCTAAAAAGGATCCATATGAATTTTTTTCTGAAATCTTTTATTATAGGATAACTCAAAGAGAGGGATTTTCTTCTCCTAAGAACCACCAAAATCAAGGAAACATACTTGGAGAATGTTCTCTAGGACCTATATTGTCTTTTATGATTATCCATCTACCTTAAGGTAAAACGTTTTTCTTAAAAGAACATGTGTTCCCATATCCTTAAGTAATCTCTAGTTGAACTATGGTGTGAAATGAGAATCCATAGCTAAAATGATAGTATGACAGACCTCTTGTCGTCATATGATCTCACAGACATATAGTATTCCCCGATCATCAACTGAGAAAGTATCCTGAATAAAAATGAAGTGATCCACTTTATTCATTATGTCAATGAAAATCCAGATAGTGTATCTACCTCTAGGAGACCTATGTAAACTGACTACAAATTCTATGAAAACATATTCCCTTTTTCATTCTGGGACTATATGTGGTTGTAACAAGCTTGTAGGTCTATGATGCTCCACCTTCACCTACTGTCATGTGGAACACCTAGTGATAAAGCCAACAATCTGACACTTTATCCCAAGACACTAAATATAGTTTCACATATATCGATTCATCATAGATAAACCTAGATGAACTGCCCCCTGAAAATCATGGGAATCTTGTATTAACTCCTCTCTCAAATATTTAGGATACTAGACATGTCTATCAATACGCAGGATTATTTTGTGTCCACAGATCAATACGGAGAAGGCTATCTCTTGATATACTCTCGTGGATAACCAATCCCTTAGTATTTTAATATTTTCTACCCTTCAAATTATCAAGGAGAAAAGAATTTAATGTCAAAAAAGAGAGGAAATACTTCTCCTTACTATCATTAAACTTCATATGTAGGTCAGAAAAGATGAATATTAACTTTCATTCATTGCTAGCTTCTCATATGGCATGTGCCTGATTTTTCTGACTTAGCACATCTAAAACTACTTTTCCCTTCCAAGGAATATAGAAAATCTCAAAATCAAAGTACTGTAGTTATTTTAACCAAATTTTCTTTTTGAGGTTCAAGACACACTTTGTAAAGATATATTTGAGGCCCTTGTGGTCTGTCTACACCAAAAAGTAATAACCTAAGAGATAGTGTCTCCAACAATATAAGGCATGGATAACTAATACTATCTCAAGGTTTTGTGTTGGGAAGTTTCTATCATGGGTCCTTAACTGAAGATCTCCAAATGCAATTATTCCATTATCCTACATCATCACTGATCCTAGGATAATGCCTGATGCATCACAAAAGACAGTATAACCTCTACCTGGATATAAAAGAATTAGAATAGGTTCTAAGAAAACCCACCATTTTGTCTCTTCAAAGGATTTCTTTCATGCTTCTAGTCACGTAAACTTAACACCCTTCTTTTTAAGGGTAGTGGGAGCTGAAGAAAGGTGTGATAATTCATGTATGAAATTCCTGGAATATCTAGACGGTGCTAAGAAACTTTGAATATCAAACACATTCTTGGGATGCTCCTAAAAAACTACATCAGTAACCTTTTATTGGTCAATAGATATACTTTATTATGATATTATATGACCCAATAAGTGAACTATTTTTATCCAAAATTTGAACTTAGAAATCTTAGCATAAATTTGATGCTCTCTCAGTGAACTCATAATTATATCAAGATGATCGTCATGGTAGTTATGAGTATGAGAATACACCAATATGTCTTCCACAAATACCACAACAAATGAATCGAGATAGGGATGGAAAACCCTATTCATTCAAACTATTAAAATTTTAGGTTCATTTGTAAGACTAAATGGAATAACAAGGTTCTCATACAAACCATAACTTCTATGGAAAGTTGTAAGAGGTAAGTCTGATGGCCTTACTTGCACATGGTGATATCTTAACCTTAGGTCAATCTTATATATGACCCTAGCTCTTTATACATGGTTGTAGGGATAATCTATTTGAGGCATTGGATAAAATTTCTTTACTATGATCTGGTTCAATATTATTTAATCCATGCATTGACATAAGGTTACATCCCCCTTCTAGGCAAAAATCGTGGGAGAACCCCAAGCCGATGTACTAGGCCACATAAATACTATGACCTATAAATCCTCTAACTACGACTAGATCTCCGGAAGCTATTTAGGTGTTATATTGTATAGTGGAATGGACACTATAGCTACTCCTAAAAAAAGATCAATTGTAAAATCTACCTCACTTTAAGGGGTTAATTTAGAAAAAAATTCTAGAAAGACGTCCCTAAAATGATCCACTACAGGAGGAAAATCATCTTGATATAAACTTTGATTCTCCATAAAGTTTTTATTCAATCTAGGTGGTCACTCCCACTATCCCATGATACTCTAGTCCCACTCTACATGTTTGTACATCCCACTCACCCTTATGTAGATAACTGCTACCCTCTAGTGATGTAAATGATATCCTATAGTGATAGAAGTATAGAAAATCATGATACGGAACCAACCAATCCATCCCGAGAATGACATCAAATATTATCATCTCAAAAACTATGTGGTTCCATAATAAACAGTAATTACTTACCTCAAGTGGATAGTCACTACATTAGCATTGGCCCTCTAACTGCACTCATAATCAGGTGTCTAGGGTCATTACCCAATAGTAGTATTGTATCTCCAGTTTGATACTTTCTATGATAGGTATTGAGATAAAATAGTTTGAAACACCCATATCAAATAAAGAATATACTATAGTAGATAACACTAGGATGGTGCCTCGGATTTTATATGGTCACGTGTCCTAATCCTTGGGTATCAGCTATAGCACATGAAACTAGCCTAATCCATGGAACTGAGAAATAGCAAGATTACCACAATTAGAACTGCACTGCTGGCATAGCTAGTGATGAGGAGTCTAACTACTATGGCCCTCACTTTCTCCTCGTTTATTCATTTTGGTGCTATTCCAACTCCCCGTCTAATGTGGTGCAAAAGAATCTGATCTTGAAGGTGGAATCGACACGGATTCTTTTCCACTTGAAGTTGGTGGAAAGGTCTAGCAGAACCTCTACAGATCCCCCGTAAAGCTGCAAGATCATCACTCCATTGGGTCTCTATCACAATGAGGCTTTATTTTCCCCAGTTTTCCACACTGATGATACACTATAGAACTATTAAAATGTGTACTATATTTGTCCCAACCCTGATGATAAACCCTAAGGGAATGGTTCTTGTCCCCAATAAAACTATTATCCTATGGTGGAGCTGGTCCTCTATACTCAGTGTTATTTTCATCCATCGGGTTCCGCTCAGTGACAATAGACTAATTGAATATTTTAAAAAAATTATTCAAGAAAACAAACACTCACCAGCATACTGATGGCGTAGTGAATCCTAGCCTTAAAATGTATAACACGTGAAAGCTCATCACTAGATAAAAGTAGTACAAAGCACTATAACTCACTGAAACATGTTGAATATTCCATAAATAAAATATAACCCAACTCAAGATGTATGAACTATCTGTCTCTATCAACTCTCAACATATGAGGAAAGAACTGATCATAAAAGGCATTCTAAAAATCAACCCATAACATGCCCTGATGATAACCAGCCTCATTAATCACATACCACCAATGCCTGGATGAATCTCATAGCATAACAATTGAAGGTTTCTCCCTCAACTCTTTATGAATCTTCATATTCTCAAAGATAGATAGGGTGGACATTATCCAACACTCAGTAGCTTCTGTACTACCATCCCCTGAGAAATTAGTATAATGATACTTTTGGAACTCGTGAGTCAAATCAGCCATCATGGGGTAAAACTCATGGGGAACAATACATGGATTACATAAAACATAGATAAATATCATGAACATGGAAATTAGTTCTCATATCAGGTTCGGTATATAGTTCCTCAAGTGGCACTCTTGGAGGTAAGACTGGCATCTCAGGTCCCATTAAGTTTGGAGCAAGATCATCCCCACCTTCTTGGCGTACGACATGAAGATTTTGTGGTAGAATTTATCTACAAATTCCATACACATTCCTTATAACAATATTTAATAAGGGAGATAGAATAACTAAAAGAAGTCAAACATATGCATACTCACTACCCAGGGAATTATACCACAACTACCTACTTAGACAGCTCGGTACTCGTAAGTGATCATGTATAAGTTTCATTTCATTTTAAATTTAATATTTAGAATCACTCATTTACCTTTCATAAACATGACAAGGTGGGATATGGAAGTGAAACCAATTCATTTTATATTCCATGTTTGATTTTATAATTCATATTCATTCCCATTGAATCGGTTCCCATACACCTTATAAGGGAAAATGATTCCCATTTATTTATAGAATAATGTATTGAGTCAAAAAAATGATAATATTAATCCATGAGGGCCCATAACACCTCATGAATTGAGATAGTAAATCACTCAATAACAAATAAGATTAATACAATCATAATCTAACT
Source organism: Viscum album (assembly GCA_963277665.1). Lineage (NCBI taxonomy): Eukaryota > Viridiplantae > Streptophyta > Magnoliopsida > Santalales > Viscaceae > Viscum > Viscum album. The sequence goes on from OY728123.1 coordinate 1,344,190,372, forward strand.
CTAACGACATCACACAACAATCACAAGCATATCAAGAAATTAAAAAGCAGTGAAATACAACAATATGGCTTGATAATATGCATGACATATGAACTCAAGGTGCCTATAATGATGCATGTAACAATTCTCCATGCCATCATATCATTGTTCCAAGGATAAAATAGAATCTCAATCATAATAATAGTCAACAACACCACATAATATGTGTTTCACCCAATGGGGACAAGATATCAACTGTAATAGGGAATAAAAATTACAATTTAGGAAACTCGGCCTTTACCCCAAACAAGGGTTCGCGACACCCAAGAAAATCTTATGACCATGTTCCAAGAGTTCCTAATCTCGAATCTATTGTATCCAAATAGTAAAGTATGAAAAAAAAACCTCTGATACCACTTTGTGACATCCCATACCCGAATTCCACTTAATAGGGGCCCCGAACCTGGTGGGCCACATGGCCTCAAGTGCATCTCCCCAAATTCCAGAGGCTTCCGACTAGCAGTGAGGGTCTAGGGTGTGTCTATGGGGAGAATATTCCCTCATTACTAGAGTATGTCATAGAAAAAAATATGAACAAAGGTAAATATAGGAAGTAATGAAAGTAAATAGAATTCATAGTAGAAACAGAGACAATAGTAACAATAACTAAAATAAATGGATTAACTAATGATGATATGACATGTCTCTAGATAATTATAAAACATGAATATAATATAGTAGGAATAACATCTCCCACAAATGTATAAGGAAATAAAAATACAATCCCAAGCATCTTGAGCTCCTTCTCAGTCATCTGCTACCATGCTCCGGACTAAAGAGCAAGAATTCAAGTGTTCGAAGATGTATGATTCCCTTTATCAATACATGCATTCATGTAATCAACCTCATGTACCAAATGACACCTGGAGAGGGTTTGAGATAAATCCCTTTGGGCCACCACCAATGGTGTCTATAGTATTCTACCCATAAAATAGAAATGTAACTCTGATGAAACATTAATATATATAAAGTAAGGGAGTATAATATAACTAAATACCCATGTACCTATTTCATCACTCATCTTGTGTCTAAATATGTAACTAGTTCATTATTTTATTTTTATGAGTTTATAAATAAGTCACATATTAACAATAGTGAAGGTTCCAAGATGAAATAAGGAAACCTGTAATGATATTTATTGTGAAGTTCCAAGGTAATAAACTAGGAACCATTGAACTCATGGGTATCCAAGTTAGTAATAATTTTATCTTGTAAAAATGTAAGATTGTAATCCAAGGATCATAATCCAAGTAATTCCAAAATATTATGTCGACCGAGTCGAAGGAGTTCATCCAAGTTAAAATGGGGATAAGAAATGACTGGCCCTAATGGGATTTAACCATGGAACCTACTTTTCAATTATGGATCCAAAGTGTTTATCAAATAAATCCTGTAATAATATTGAATGGATCATATGGTGTCATACTAGGAATACAAAGTCAGACAAGTATCGGGATCCATGTGAGTCTCTACCAATGCAATTTGTATCCTTGAATCAGAATGGGGTTCCCGAGTGCTCAAGGTATTTCTTATGGAATTCAAGGTGAGCTCAATTTAGGCCCCTCATATTTGATTATTATGTAATAAAATATATTATAAGGTTCATTTCATTACCTTTAATTATCGGAAAATACAAATTGATCATGAAACCATTTAATCAAGTCTTAATTAATCAATAAGTCCATTTGGTTTAGGCCTTTCCTTTCATTAGTATGACAAGTCCAAGTAACATGAAACCATTCATTTAATCCATTTAAGTAATTTTCAGTTGTAAAGTTTCACTCTTCTACCATCCATTAAAATCATAAGGTTTGATATGGACATGCATCCTATTATTCAATTACATTTAATAAGGACAATTCATATACTCAGTATACTTTCCAATTTCCATTTTACATTTAATTTTCAATTTGAACCACTTACCCTAGGAAGGTCAAGTTTTGATCACACATGGTACTATACATTAAAAAATTCAAAAAATAAATCGAGTAATTTAATTTAGAAAATATCACCCTTAGAAAGGTCAAGCCAAAGCACACCTGAATGGAGTCTCAAACGTGTCAAATCACTAAAATAACAATTATAGAGAAAAAAATACTACATGCGATGATGGGGTTATATGGGTAACCACTAACAACTAATAAAATATTTATAAAGATCATAACTATTTGTTTCTAATGACAATAATCATGGAATATAAATTCAGTAAATAGAAACTGATGAAATCAATGAGGCACAAAAGACAACTCTAAAATCAACAATCTTGAGGGATGAGTTATAGTGAAACCACCTTAGGCTTGAAGGAAAATACTCCTCTCATATTATCCTATGATATGGCTTGGAATTTATTAGATCTGTGAAACATGTAAAAACAATCACACCTCAATAATTAGGTCATGATAAATATATAAGAAGTAAGGATCAAACAGACTTGAGTAATTATAGTTGTGTATAGAAATATAACGAATGGAAGCTCGAAGGAATTATGGATGAAGAAGATATCTTTATCCCTAGATTAGGCCTTCAAAAGATCCAAAATGGGATAAAATAGAGGTCCTTTTCACTGGAATTTAGATTAGGTAAGAATAAAGGTTTAATAAGATTATTAAGGGTTAAATGGTAAAATTAACGAAAAAATAGCCTATGCAAACTTTTTCCACATGGATTTATAAATTGTGTTCCAACCATGAATGGGAACATGTAGGAAGGTTCATACTGTGTGTTTATTCTATATGGTTAGTGAAATTTTGTGCCAAACAGGCGAGATGGCTCTACCCAAAAATTCAATCCATCCGCTTGGTTGGATCTAACAAAGGGCACCACCCGCACGGTTTACTCTTACTGTGAGATTGGGTCCTTTTCCCCAAAAACAATGGGTTCCAGGATCTGAACAATCCCCATACACCCTTGGGAAATTCTCTAACTTGCTAGGAATCCATATTAGGTCCAAAATAATGAATTATATTGGAATTTAAAGGATCCATACCAGAATGAAAAACTAGGTTCTTACAATATTCTCCCCTTAAATGAACTCATCCCCAAGTTCACCTTCCAAGGGTGGTGAAATAATGTCTAAGAGAAACTCTAGCCACTGGGAAATATGCCATCCTCCTAATCCCAAGTATCATCTTTCACATTACGGTGTTGTCATAAAACCCATACTAGGGGGCAGACCAACCTAAGATATCCTTCAGGCTCTAGTCAGCGATGTGTACTGGATACTCCTCAAAGGTAGCATCAACATCTAACTCAAATTCCTTGGGACCAAAAGTATAATATGGGTCAGTATGATATTGGTTATGCAATGAAACATAGAAGAAATCATGCATGTCATGGTACCTATGAGGTAATAGCAACTGATAGGCTACTGGCCCGACTCACTTTGTAATCTCAAAAGGACCTACATAACATGACAATAACTTACCTTGCCTCTTTAACCATCTATTACATATCTTGGTTGATGCCTGTAGGAAAACACTATCTCTAACCTTGAAATCCAGAGGTCTTCTTTAGAAATCAGCATAAGATTTATGTCTAGACTGAGTAGTTGTCATACACTTTCCGATCAGCTAAACCTACTTAGAAATCTCTTGAATGAGATGAGGACGTAGTAGGGCTACCTCACTTGCCTCTATCCATAATATGAGTGAATGTAATTTCCTACCATATATGGCCTCAAAAGTATCCATCTAAATTATTAACTAAAAGATGTTATTATAGGCGAACTCATCGATAGGGATCTTATTCTCCCAAGATTCTATTAAATCAAGGAAACAATCTCATATCATGTCCTCTAGGACCAATATTTTTGGTTCTGATTTTCCATCTTTCTAAGGGTGAAAAGATGTTCTTAGAAGAACATGTGTTCTCATAGCCTTCTGTAATCCCTTCCAAAATCATGATGTGAAACAAGTTTCCTTATCTGAAATGATAGTACAAAGTACCTCGTGTAGTATTATGATCTATCAGATATACATTCATCCCAAATCATAAATTGAGAAAGTATCCTAAATAGGAATTAAATGATCCACTTTTCTCATTCTATCAATGACAACCCATAAAACATTGCTACCTCTAGACGACCTAGGTAAACTTACTAAATATTCCATGATAACATCTTCCTATTTACATTCTAGGACTGGAAGTGGTTATTAAAAACATGTAGGTATCTAGTGCTTCACCTTCACCTGCTGATAGGTGGAACATCTAGTGATAAATCCTAAAATCTAACATTTCATCTCAAGCCACCAATATTAGTGTCTCTATCTCAATACATCGTGGATATACTTGGATGAACTTCCCACTAAGAATCATGGGACTCCTGTAGAAACTCCTCACATATATTTATTAAACTCTTAAATTTCCATCAATACAAAAGATTCCATCTAGGTCCATAGACCAATCCAGAGGTGGGTTATCTATTGATATACACTCATAGAGAACCAACCCCTCAGGATCTGAAAATTTTCTAACATTCACCTTCTAAAGGAGGGAAGATTTGACTCTCAAATATGAGAGTTAATAAAAATCATGACTGTCATTAAAATCTAGATGCATCTAAGAAAATCGGTCCATAAACATCCATTCATCAGTGGATTCTCATATGGTATATACCTGAGTTTTCTAACAATACACATCTATAACTACATTTCCTTTCCCAGGCATATAAGAAAGCACAAAATGAAAGGATTTTTGATATTCTACCCATATATGTTGTCTAAGATTCAATTCAAATTGTGTTGAGATATATTTTAGGATCTTGTGGACCATGTACACCACAAAGTTCTCACCTTATATATGGTGTCTCCAACAATATAAGTCATGGAAAACTACTGATAACTCAATGTCAGGTTTCAGGTAGTTTCTCTCATGAGGCCTCAACTAATGAGATTTTTTAATAATGAATCCATTCTCCTATATCATTACTTCTCATAATTTGATTCCTAACAGATCAAAAAAGACATTATAGCCTCTTCCAGGCTTTGGATTAATCAAAATAGGTTCCCAGACAAGCCTCCTTTTCAGCTCCTAAAATGATTTCTAACATGCTTCTGACCACAGGATATTAACTCCCTTCTTTTTAAGAATAGTTATAGGTGAATAAAGGAATGATAAGCCTTGTATGAAATGCCAATAATATCCATCCATCCCTAAGAAACTCCATAAATAAAACACATTCTTGGGATTCTCTTAGGAAACTACAACACTAACCATTTCTAGGACAACATATACGCCTGATTCCGATATGATATGACCCCAGAAGTGAAATTTTTCTATCCCAAAGTGGCACTTAGAAATATTGGCATAAAATATGATGCCCTATCATTGTACTCATAATGATCTCAAAATGACTGGAATGGTTGGTGTTAGTGTGAGAATACACCAATATTTTTTCCACAATGACTATGAAAAAAGAATCAATATAGGTATAGTAAACCCTATTAATTAGAGCCTTGAAAATGGTGGGTGTTTTCATAAGACTGAATGGAAGAACAAGGTTCTCATACAGACCATGCCTGACATAGAATGTTGTATGAGGTATGCTGGATGGTCTTACTCTTAAATGGAAATATCTCGACTATAGGTTGATATTACAGAAGAACCTATCTCCTCAGATACGGTCAAAGATACATATATTCGAGGTATTGGATGTTATTTCTTGACCATATGATATCGCAAATTTGTGTAATACATGATCATGCTTAAGGTTCCATCCACATTCTTGGAGAAAAGCATGGGAGAACCCCAAGAGGATGAACTGGGCAGTATAAAGCCTTTGTCCTATAAATACTCTAACTATCGCTTGATCTCCTGAAGATCTGTAGGTTCCATCATGTATAGTGGAATGGACACTAGTGTTTCTCTTAGAATAATATTGATTTTAAACTATACCTCTCTATGAGGAGGTATGTTAGAAAAATCATCAGGAAATACATCCATGAAATGATCAGCTACTAGAGGGAAATAAGTTTGACATAAACGATTATCTTCCAGGAAGATATTTCAAATCTGGATAATCACTCCACCAATTACATTATGCTCTAGTCCTTCTCTACTAGCCTGTACATCCCACTCACCCTTATGTGGATAACTATTTCCCTCTAGTGATGTAAATAATACCTTACAGTGATAGCACTTTACAAAAGAATGATACTGAACCAACCAATCCATCCTGAGAATGACATCAAATTCTATCATCCCTATAATGAATAGGTTCCATAAAAAAGGGTAACTTCCTAACTCAAGGGTATAGTCCCTACATTGGAATATTCCCCCTGATTACACTTATAATTGAGTGTTTAGGTTCATTACACCACAAGAATATTATGTCTCCAGTCTGAGACTTTCCTTGATAGATACAAAGATAAAAGAGTTTACAACACCTGTATCAAATAAAGCAGATACTATAGTAGATGCTTCTAGAATAGTATCTCATACTGTAGATGATATCATGGCCTGATCCTTGGGTATCGGTTCTAGAACATGTAACTGGTCTTATCCACCCTATGCAACACTTGTACTACTGTGCTCAAAACTACTCTACTGGTGATCAGGAGTCTAACTATTATGGCTACAACGTCCTCCTCGTCTAGTCCTATCAGTGTTATTCTAACTCCTTGCCTGATGTGGCCTAAAAGGACTCACTACTGAAGGTGAAGCTGGAATGGATCATTTTCCACTTGACGCTGGTGGAAATTTCATGTAGAACCTCTGAAGACACCACATAAATATAACGACCCATACTTTTATCAATGTAATTTCTCCCTTATTATATTAATTTCATATAGTATAATCACATAATAACACATTAAGAACACAATACAAACTTTAAAAATTATGAATGAATGAAATTAATGCTATTTATAGAATCTAAGAAACCTATACTTATGAGATAGTAACTTGACCATAGGAATAGTAATATGACCCTTATAAATAGTAAACCATCCAAATGAATTGTATCCACAACAACAAAGGTATAAATAAAAAATTTTCATATTATAAGTGAAAATATGATATAATTATATTACATTTTAAGTACGTAAATTTTTTAAAACTTATTAATTAAGTGTTGGTATTTTTATAAGTAATAACTATTTAATTATAACTTTATGATTAATTTAATAATTTTAAAGAAAAATTATTTTCATAAAATGTATACAAAAATTAATATTTTGATTTCTTATTATTTTAATATAATTTTATGATACCTTAATTAATTTTTCAAAGTGTTATAAAATCATTTATAATTTTAACATCTATATTTTCAAAGTAAATGATGACTTTAATTAAAAATTAAAATTCTCATATTTAGGAAATTATTTTCATAAAATGGAGTTCATTTCTTAGTTCTACACATTGAAAATGTTTAGGGTTATTTTTTTGGGATTTTTCTGAAATGCTTGATTTTTTGGTGTATAATGAAATACGATAATTTACAGTATATATACATTATAAATTAAATAAACTATTCATTTAGTCACCGCTGATATAAAAACCATTGGTTTGAACTCACATGATATAATTAATATACTTAGTCCCAATAATTAACACAATTTTTTATCTTGAGAAAAATAATAAGATAATGAATTAAATAATGAGAAACCACCCCTCTCCACCACTATAAATACCAACCCTCACACCCTCTTCTCATCACACGTATAAATATCATGACCCATCCCTCGGGGCCTATGTCGTGACTACCCCAAGCCCACCTTCCATAGGCCAGGGGCTGGTGACTAGCACCGAAAGGCATATTCCTTATAATTGGAAAGGCATTGCCTTTATAACATGTAAACTCACGTAACCAAGCACACGGCAAGATACGAACACAAGAAAATTGTATAACCAAAAGAGTTCTTAAGGTAAAAGGGGCCAAAATACAAGCCCAATAGTAAAGGTACAAGTACAACTGAAATACAATACAACTAAAGAAAGAGAAAAGACAACTACTGGATCATCCTTCGAGGTTCCTACTTGAAGGGTAGGTACATATCGCCTCTTTAGCACTCCATGTACATCCATCTCCTCTGTGTACCAACATGCAGTATGGTGCACCTCTAGGTACCGTCCAATCCTGGTACCCTCTTCCCCATTCAGCGTTGTTCGTCGTCTGCATCCAATACAACAAGGTGCGGGCATAGCCCGTGCAGGGGTGAGTATAACGATACTTAGTAGGGACCATGAGACCCTCAAGGTCTCTAAAAATCTACCAAGGATAAACCAAAAAGTATGAAATCAACAGATAACCCTACTTAGGCATATGCCCATACATATACCTAAGTTATCAAGTAATCCATCCCTATCATGAGGAAACATAGAGGTATTGACTCAGCTCACACCAGGTATATAATTACGTACAATAGTAGAGATGATTAAATTTAAATACAAAATCATCTTACTCCGTTAAGAGGAACTTCTGATAACCTACAAAAAATCTCTAAGAGATGACCCACGTAGGAACCCTAAGACCTGACCCGAACAGGATAGTTATGAGCACTCTTCTCGTCATATCTAGCTACTGGGTTTCCGCACTAGGCTTGCTCGTCTCTGGGAGAGTCCGCACCCCAAGCCACTGGTTGATTCTCTAACTGCCACGATGTCCCATGAAGAAGTATCTCAAAGGTTCTCCATGTCATAGGGGTCTCAACGCAACAGACGGTGCATCAATCATATGTTTAATCTGTGAGTTATTAGCCCTTATTTCCTGGGGGCTCGGTTGGATTCGGGTTCAATCCAACCCGACCATTTCCCAACTTTATCCAAAAATCTAGTGGGGTTTATTCAAAGAGACCATCTCGCTCTGTGGTTTTGAGAACCGCTGAAAGTCTGTCAAACGAACGTCTGGTGCCAATGTTATGGCCCAAGAATGTAAATGGGTTATAGTGGGCCCAGGTCCGGTCTGACCCTATCGGACTGACCGGGCTCGACCCGGTTCGGGTAAACCCATCCCAACCCGTTGGGTCTAGCCCGTAAGGCTGCGAGGTTCCGCGGAGTGCAGAGGGTGTCCACGAGGCCATAGAGGTCCGTGGAGGGCGTTAGACCACGGGGCGGCTCGGTCGGGGTGGTTCGGCCGGAAGGGCGGAGGTGGATCGTCCCAGCGGCGGCGGCTCAGGCGGCGGATCGACCCAGACAGCAGCAACGACTCAGACGGCGGCGGCGGCTCGGGTAGTGGCGGTGCCTTGGGCGGTGGCTCGACTCGGCATGGCGAGTGTGGCTCGGCTCAATGACTCAGCTCGGTGGCTCGGCTCGGCAGTGGTGCCTCAGGCGGTGGAGGCGGCTCGGCCGGCAGCTCGGCTTGGCACGACGACGGCAGCTCGTCCGGGGTAGCCCGGATTGGTCGTGGTGGCAATTCAAATAGCGGCGGTGCGGCGAAGCCACTGCGATAATTCGGTCGGGGTGGCGCGGTGTGGTCGCAGTAGCGATTCGGCTAGGGCGGTGCGGCGAAGCCACGGTGGCAGTGGTCACGGAGCGGCGCCGTCACCTTCGTCACGGACAGTAGTTGTGTCAGTCGCCGTTCTCATGCCCCTTTGTGGTTGGTCTCCGTTCTCCTCCATTGCGAAAAACACCACAATTCATCACAAGAATTACGGAGAGGACGACCATGTTAGATTGTCCCACACTCTCCGCATTAGAGCAGTAGCAAGCGGCTCAACAAGAAAAAGAATGTGTATGGAAGATATTTAAGAACATCAATCACCATAACATTCATCAATCACTACTCCCATTCCCGTATAAGGAACTTAGAAGGGAAGAACATGGGAACAAAACCCCAACTTTGGATTTTCTATTGACATTGGCGCGAGAAGGAAGTTGAAGTTTTCGACATTCGTCTCATCTTCCACACACCTCCAATCCCGGGCTTGAGTTTCAATTCGTCGTGGTTGAAGATGTTCCTCTTTGGAGGGTGTCCCGAGGTAGAATTTGAAGTCGTCATTATTTTTTGGAGGAGCACTCTTCATTGAAGAATGCGTTCTTTGTTGGAGAAGTGTAATTCTCCAAGGGTTCTCCTCTAACAATTCCACCCAAAAAATGAAAGAGGTTTCAATATAATTTACTTAAATGATTAATTTTGTTGGCACAACCAAGTTTGTGTAATTAATATATCACGTTGTCACAATTAAATATATTAATTAATTGGCCCAATTTAATGACTCAATTTAATGGGAGGGGTGGAATATTGGGGAGTTGGGAGGTTTCTCCCCATTAATAGGGGTCGGGTGGTCCCCGCCTCTAAAATTCAAATTGCGGGTTTAGGCTCGGGTGGTCCCCACCACCATAACCTCATAAGGGAGGTTTAGTTCCAGTGGACCCCACATCTTAACTTCCAAAGTGTGGATTAGTTCTGGAGGTCCCCACCTCCCGACATCCACATGGGTGTTTCAAATTAAAATAAATTGTTACACAGTTTTATTTTTATTTTATTCTTTCATGAAAAACTGAAAATCTAACTTTCACCCGCTACCAACTGCCATCGAGGTGAAAGTCTCTTTAAGAGAATACCGGCACTGCGAGTTCAACGGTTCCCTCATATCTCAATTCCGAGCACTGGTTCAAAAGTTATAAAAACATTCTCGTATGTCTACTAAACATACCTGAAAAAAAGTTCAAAAATTCATTCTGGGCACTCCGGGCCTCGGAATCACGCACTGTCAATTTTCACAGACTCGTAAAATTCCCATTTATTTAAAACAAATACATGGAAATTTTGGGTCTTTACATTCTCCCCAAATCAGGGCTTTACGCCCCCATATTCCACAACTCATAACTAGGTAAACAAGTTGGGGTACTGAGCAAGCATATGTGCCTCCCACCCCCATGTGCTCTCCTAGAGGTTCTCGTGCTACTAGAAAATGCGCACCAAAGGTATCAACCATCCATGAAGGATATTCTCCTGTCGATCCTCAATCTCAACAAGAACCTATGTAAAATTCTCCCCATTTTTGATGTCCATCTCGCCATTTTCGGTGACGTGGGAAGGGTCGTGCACGTATCTTCTTAGCTAGGATAAGTGGAAGATGCCATGCACCCGGTGCAACTGTGGTGAAAGAGCTAAGTGGTAATCCACCTTTCCAACTCTACTGAGGACCTTGAAGGGTCCAATGATTCTTGGAGATAACTTTCTTCCTCGACCGAATCTCCATAAACCTCATTGGGATGAGACTCATAGAAAGATGTGGTTGCCATCCTCGAACTCCAGCGGTCTCTGTCTCCTGTCAGAATATGACTTCTTCCTACTCTGTGTAGTATTCATCTGATCCTGGATGATCTTCAACTTTTCTATGGTAGCCCATACCATCTTTGGTCCCACTTGTGCTGACTCCCCTAGTTCAGTCCAGCACAAAGGGGATTTTCATGGTCTCCCGCACACTACCTCAAATGGTGTCATGCCAATAGTGTAGTGATAGCTATTGTTGTATGAAAACTCCACCAAAGGAAACTGATCCTCCCAGCTATGACCAAAGTCAAGGACACAAGAACGCAGCATGTCCTTGAGGTTCTAAATGGTCTACTCAGTCTAGCCATCCGTATGAGGATGGAAGGAGGTTCTCAAATGAAGTTTTGCCCCGAAATCTTCCAGCAACCCCTTCTATAGTCGGGAAGTAAAATGCACATCATGATAGTATACAATCATCAAGGTTACTCCATTTATCTTCAAAATCTTCTGCACATAGAGGCGTACCAATCTCTCTATTAAACCCTCCTCTCTGATCCATATGAAGTGGGCAGACTTGGTGAGTCGGTCAACGATCACCCAAATTGAGTCATGTCCACTGGATGTATGTGGAAGTCCTATCATGAAGTACATGTATATCCCATCCCACTTCCACTCTAGGACCTCTAAAGGCTGAACCAAGCTTGCTGGTACCTGATGCTCTTCCTTCACTTACTAACAAGTGAGACACGGAGAGACAAACTCTGCTACTGCCTTCCTCATTCTCGGCCACCAGTGTTATCGTCGGAGATCCCAGTACATCTTCGCCACTCATGGATATACCGCTAGAGGGTATGTGTGGAAATCCCTCATCACTTCCTCCTGAAGCAACATTGGTACCATGGTACGTCCTCTGAAGAGGATGATGTGCTCCCCACATTCATAAAATCCATTAGGTGCATGTCCTGTGGATATCTGAGCATGTCGTCTTGTAGTCTATGTCCCCACGCTGCGCCTCCCTAACTCACTAAAGAATTGTGGGAGTGACTGTAAGATACTGAATAAAAGCTGCTCCATCTTTATCCACAAGGATATCTTCAAAGCAACTAGTTTCGATTTCTCATCGCCTAGCAGCTACATACCAGACCTTCTGCTGAGTGAATCCGATACAACGTTCCCCTTCCCAGGAGTATAGACTATCTGAAAGTCCTAGTCCTGGAGGAACTCAATACAATGTCATTGTCTCAGATTTAGTTCCTTTTGAGAGAAGATATACCTAAGACTCTTGTGATTCGAGTAGACTGTAAAACTTTCACCCATCAGATAGTGTGGCCACATCTTCTAGGCGAAGACCACTGCTGCTAACTCCAGGTCATGAGTAGAATAGTTCTGCTCATGTTGTCTCAGCTGTCGAGAACCATATGCGATAACTGCTCACTCCTGTATCAGAACACATTCGAGTTCGGTCCCTGATGCGTCGCAGTAGACTACATACCCTACACCTTCCTCTAGAAGCCTCAAGATGTGGGCACTAGTCAGACTCTGCCTCAGCTCCTAAAAACTCTGATGGAATCTATCCAACCACACAAAGTGTTTCCCCTTCTTCATCAATACTAAAAGTGGTGCTGCAACTCTAGAGAAATCCGGTACAAACCTCTAATAGTATCCAGCAAAACCCAAGAAACTCTGTATCTCTGTCACACTCCTGGGTGGCTCCCAAGGAAGTACCGCCTCAATATTTGGTGGATCCACTACAACTCGAGCCTCTAATATGAAATTTCCCAAAAAGTGAACCTCTCGGATCCATAATTGGAACTTTGATATCTTACCATAAAGTTAGTGATCTTGTAGTGTGTCTAGTACTACCAGCAAATGATAGCCATGCTCCTCCTCAGTATCCAAGTAGATCAGAATGTCGTCGATGAAGACTACTACAAAGCGATCAAGGTATGGATTAAAGATCGTGTTCATGAGCCCCATGAACACTAGAGTGTTGGTTACACTGAATGGAATAACCAAGAACTCATGATGGTCGTACCAACACCTGAAGGTTGTCTTTTTCACATCCTCGTCTCGTACTCTGAGCTGGTGATAGCCTAATCTGAGGTCTATCTTTGAGAACCAATGTTCTCCCTTCAGCTGATCAAAGAGGGCATCAATCCTCAGAAGAGGGTACTTGTTCTTCATGTTCACCTGGTTCAGGTGCTGATAGTCAACATGAAGACTCAAGCTCCTATTCACCTTCTTGGCGAACATAATTGGGGCTGCCCATGGGGAAACACTGGGCTGGATGAACCCCTTCCTTTGTAAGTCCTCTAGGTGTACATGCAGCTCACAAAGCTCCGCAGAAGCCATCTGATATGTTGGTGTAGATATCGGTGTCGTCTCGGGGTATAATTCAATGTAAAATTCCACATCTCTGTGAGGAGGTAGACCCAATACATAATCAGGGAAGACATTTGCATACAGGTCCACCACTATAGGATAATTCGGACTCTCCACATCAACCTCCCCAAGGGTAAGGCTGGCCAACTGATGACTGATCGGTTGTAACCTCCTCTAGGAAAGTCCATCGTGCGCTGCAAAGTCTACCTTCTCACCGATTATGGTGAACCTTGTCCCATCCATGTGTACACATCGCACATTGTGCCCAATACAGTCTATCTGAGCACAGACTATAGATAACCATTCCATACCCAAGATTAAATCGTAAGGCCTCGATGCTGCTACTAGGAGATCTCAGCTGAATCTCTCTTCTCCTAGAGTAAGCTCACACTGTCGGCACCAGTGAGTAATCATCGAATCTGCTCCCATAGGAGTCTCTAGCCATAAGGATCGATCAAACGGCTCCGTTGGAATCTCTGAGCTCCAAACGAGGGAAGTGGAAATAAAATAATGACTGGAACCTATGTCTATAAGTACTACATCTAAGGTGGAGTATACATAGATCATACCTCCTATATCTCTGGAGCGTCATGATCATAGGCCCCAGCTGCATAGAGCTGAGATCTCCCCTTTCCACATGCTTCCTATGGTTGAGGTGGACCTCCTGGTGGTGGTGGCGGTAACACCTCAAATTTTATTTCATCGCCAGTTGCATGACCAGCTCCTCTTCCATGTCCATCTGCTCCCTGAGGACCTCCTCGGTTGAACCTCTGTCTCAGCTTTGGTGGTCCCTTGACCATATGCTGATCATCCATACGGTGGGTAGAACAGTCATGAGCCATGTAACCCTACCCACCGCATGTGTAACACTGCCCACTCCTGGTATGGAAGGATCTATCTCGGGTTCCACGCACAACCGATCCTAAGTCATGCGGTCATCCACCTATAGGTCTGGTCCTCTTGGAACTCTGTGACATCTGTCTACTACCAGCTGCAGAAAAATTCACTACGTGATGACTACTGGTGGATCTCACTATTGAAGACTGCTTAGCAAGGAAACTCTCCACTAGGAGGGCTCTCTCTATCACCCTCGTCTACGTCGGGATGCTGAGTGAGATCATTAAAGCCCCGGTATCCCACCTGAGTCCCTGATTAAAGGACTGAGCCCTGAAAAAAGGGTCTCGCACCATATCTATAGAGTAGCGTGAGTGGTTAGTGAACCTCGCTGAATACTGAGCTACAGTCATGCTACCCTGCTGCAGATGAAGAAGAACCTATATACACAATGCGTGAAGAGTCGCTGGGACAAACTCTACCCGAAACAGGCTCTTGAAGTCTGCCAAGAGAAGAGTTACCTCATTGTGAACTTGGAGCATCAAGCTCCACCATCTGTCGGATGCTACATGTAGAAGGCTGGCGGCAACGATCACCATGAGATAAGTTGGTGTCCCTACCAGTCAGAAAACTCTAACCACGGCCTCCAGCCAATCTTTATCCGCCTATGGGTCAGTCACTCCCCAAAACCTTGGTGGCCTCTGGTGCTGGAACTCATGTCACATGCCCAAGCGGCGTGCACTCTCTACTGCTGAGGCTGGTGGCATCGGTGGCCCAATGGGTAATGGTACTGCGGGTGCCTCTACTAGTGCCTCTACTAGAATAGGTCCCTGCACCGAGGCCTCATCACTCGGTGGGTTATCAGTGCATACTACTCTCAGAACCCTAGCTGGCTGTCTGCATGGAGGCTTCCTGAAAAGAAAAAGTTGTGCCACAGTCAATTATTTATACCTGGTGATCTGACTCAAAATATCACAAATAAAACTCTTCATAACACACATGCAAATAGTATTTTTGTGCACTAAGTTGTAAATCAAGAGTCAGGGTCCGGGTGTATGGATACGTCAGCCACCGCACCAACACTGGATTCCCTAAACTGATAACCACACTCACTACACTTAACAATATTGTTGTTAAAAAGAAAAATCAAAGTCCTATGTTATGTGGTATAATTGACTCCTCTGATACCAATTTTTCACAATCCGTCCCCTGGGGCCCATATCGTGACTACCCCAAGCCCACCTTATATAGGCTAGGGGATGACGACTAGCACCGAAATGTGTATTCCCTAGAACTGGGGAGGAATTTCCTTTATAACCTGTAAACTCATGTAACCAAGAACACAACAAGATAAGGACACAAGAAAAATGTATAACCAAAAGAGTGATGAAGGTAAAAGTGGCCTAAATACAATCCCAAAAGAAAAGGTACAAGTACAACTGAAATATAATACAACTGAAGAAAGAGAAAATATAGCTACTCAGTTATCCTCCCAGGTTCCTACCTAACGGGTAGGTACAGATCACCTCCTCAGCACTCCACATCCACTTGTCTCCTCTGCGTACTGACATGCCATATGGTCCACCTCTGGGTATCGTCCTATCCCGGTACCCTCATCCTCAGTCAGTGTTATCTGTCGTCTGCATCCAACACAACAAGGTGCGGGCATAGCCCGTGCGTGGGTGAGTATAACGATACTCAGTAGGGACCCCGAGACCCTTAAGGTCTCTCAAAATCCACCAAGGATAAACAACAAAGTATGAAATCAACATATAACCCTACATAGGTATATGCCTATACATATACCTAAGTTATCAAGTAATTCATATCAATCATGAGAAAACACAGAGGTATAGACTCAGTTCACACCAGGTAAATCTTTAGGTACAATAGTAGAGATGATTAGATTTAACTACTAAATCATCTTACTCCATTAAGAGGCTCTACTACTAACCTGCACAGAATCGCTAAGAGATGACCCACGCAGGATCGCTAGGAGATGTCCCACGCAGGATCGCTAGGAGCTGATCTGCATAGGATATCTAGGAGCACTCTTCTCGTCACATCCAGCTACTGGGTTTTTTCATTAGGATTCCTCATCTCTGGGAGAGTCCGATCCCAAAGCCACTGGTCAATTCTCCAACTGCCATGATGTCCCACGAAGAAGTGTCTTAAAGGTTCAACATGTCATGGGGGTCTCAATACAACAGACGATGCATCAATGGGATGCCCAGTCTGTTTGTTATTATCCTTTTAGTCCCGGGGGCCCAGTTGGATTCGTACTCAATCCAACCCAACCGTTACCCAACTTTATCCAAAAATCTAGTGGGGTATACCCAAAGGGCTTGTCTCGCTCCGAGGTTTACAGCGCCACTGATGGTTCGTCAAACGGACATCTGGTGCCAAAGTTATGGCCCAAGAATGTAAATGGGTCGTAGTAGGCCTAGGTTCGGTCTGCCCTAGTCGGACTGACCTGGCCCGCTGGGCGGCCCGAACCGTGGGGTTTGGCCTGGCCTGGTAGGCCGTGAGGGGCCACGGAGGGCCACTGGTGGCCGTGAGGACATAGAGGGTCGCGGAGGGCTTGTGGTCGCGGGGCGGCTCGGCCGGGGGAGTTTGGTCGGAAGGGCGGCGGTGGCTCGACCCATACGTTGGAAGCGGATTGGACGGCGACTCGGATGGCGCCTCATCCCAGCAGTGGAAACTCGGGTAGTGGCTCGGCCCAGATGGCAGTGGCGGCTCGGATGGCAGTGGCGGCTCGGGCGGCGGCTTGGCTCGGCATGGAGGCAGCGGCTCGGACCAATGGCTTAGGCGGTGACTCAGCTCGACACATCAGTGATGATGAGGTCGAGGCGGTGCGGCAAGGTCACGGTGGTGGTGCGGTCGGGGTGGTGTGGCGAGGCTGCGGCGGCGGTTTAGTCGGGGCGGTGTGGCAAAGCTGCGGTGGCGGTTCTGCCTGGGCGGCGCGGCGAGGCCGCGACGGCTGTTCAACCGGGGCAGCACAGTGAATTCGCGGCGGTGGTGGTCATGGAGTGGCGCCATTGCGCTTTCTCCTTCATCGTGGTCGATGGTGGTGCCATTTTCTGTTCTAATTCACCTTTGTGGTTGGTCTCCGTCCTCCTCCATCACGAAGAATACCACAATTCATCACAAGAATTACGGATAGGAAGTGCCATGTTAGTTTGGCCCACACTATCTGCATGAGAGTGGTTGCAAGCGGCTCAAAAATAACAAGGACATGTATGTAAGATATTTAAGAACTTCAAAAATTCATTCTGGGAACTCCGGGCCTCGGAATCATGCGTGGTCAATTTTTGCAGACTCGTAAAATTCCCATATATTTTAAAAAATACATGGGAATTTAGGGTCTTTACATTTGACCCTTTATAAACTTCTTCCCTAGACCCTCCCACATATCTAGGATCTCTTGATCTCATCAAAATACCAAGCCTGGGTTCCTTGAGGAGGATCTCAAGAGGAGAATTCAAGAGGTAAATCCTCTATTCTTCATTGAATTTCCTTTTGATTTTATTTTTTTATCTCCTCACCTACCTTCAACCAAATGGAATGAAAACTATGGTATCTTATATATACTATAATTATTTCATGTTAGCGGAAGATACATCATTATACTCTCCCCTTTCACTCTTTTATACTCAAAAAAATGAAATTGTCTCACCTGATGAGTCAATTTATCAACATTGTGGGTGATTCACTTTCATTTTTCTTAAACACATTCAAGGATATTAATAAAACCAGTATATGGTTTTAAAAAATTTAATGTGTATGATACAAACATATTTACATTATAGAAATAACATTTATGCATAATACTGAATGATAAAACAAAACGAGTTTTTTGTGATTTAAAAACTGCTAAAATTAAACTAAAATGATAATCCTTAACTTTTATCTAATGATTCGTTCTCATGGTATATAACAAAAAACACTATAAAATCATTAAAACTTACATAATAACATTCATAACATATAATAACAATTCTAGATTATTTCACGACCTGCCTTCATCAATATTTGGGAAGGGATAGCAAAGTGCCATGCCCTTCCATCCTCAGGATGAAAGAGAGATAATAACCCCCGATTCCC
This sequence comes from Viscum album, assembly GCA_963277665.1. Classification (NCBI taxonomy): domain Eukaryota; kingdom Viridiplantae; phylum Streptophyta; class Magnoliopsida; order Santalales; family Viscaceae; genus Viscum; species Viscum album. Next base: position 1,344,208,886 of record OY728123.1, read on the forward strand.
ACCTCCAATAGGCTCCAGATCAGTGACTAGAACCAAGGTTACAAAATACCACATCATATGGAAGTAATTTCCATTTTTATAGAATAGTATTATGAGATAAGATGGTCAATCTCAAGAAAATAAAAATACTAAAAGTAGAAGTACAGCCAAAATCCATTCCCACATGAATGTTCAAAATTAAAGCTGATACACGGTAAAAAAACTCCAAAGTAAAGTACCAAAAGAAAATAGACTAAGAATAATAGCAACTAATCCCGATGGTTGATCTATTAAATTCAATCATGATCCTCAAATTCCTCCTGGAAACCTGAAAATATTTTTATATATGTAGTGTGAGCATAATAGTACACTCAGTGGGGACCTCTACACAAGTGGGGGGAATATATGAATTTCCATGTGAGAAAATAGTAGAACCTAAAAGAAACCACAAAGGAATACTATCTATCCTATCATCAAGAAGGAACACTCACCAAATAATGAAAGTCAAGTAAGGTAGTAGTATAAGAACATCGACATTTTGGTACCCCACACCACTTTCCCACAAGTTAACTGCTCATCCCTAATAAATAAAATCTTTATGCTACCACTATTCCCATACGCAGTCCCACTACCACAACCTACCCACACACACCTAGGCCTCAAACCACACACACTCCCATCTGCAGACACCTGGGCCACAACAACCATGCCTCTCACACGAAGACACTTGGGCATTATCTCAAAGACACTTGGGAAAACAATACTAGCCTACGGACAACTAGGTATCTCATCCAAAACAAATGATCCCAAAGGATATGGGACTATGGTAAGCCTCATGCCATTATATCCTACTCATATAAACCTCAAACGATATGATCCCAAAATAGGGTGTAATGAAGAAAGGCACTAACCAACCATCCATCCTCCCATAGGGATGTTGGGAAAGACACCCTCCCCCATGAAATTTGGGTGTTCGTCACATGGTTATCAACAAGGGTGGGGTGCGTATATAAATCACAAGGAACTACAATTTATAAATATAGGTAATCAAACACTCAACCCAACCAAAAAGTTTAAAAGAACCAAAAAAATGAGACCACCAGTACCACTTTTGATGTTACCCTTATATGCATAACCACACAACACCCACTTCCACGAATTAACCCAACCCATTTTAATTTAACCACTTTCCATTTATTTATTTAAGGGGACTCACCTTAATTTATTCCAACACTACCTGGAAACTACCAACCATAATCGTACAACAACAAAACCAGATTTGCAGTCCCACTGCACACCCCAGTTCAACCACTTCCAACTATCATTCTTCAAATTTATACTGTAGAATCCTCCTATCACAACCCAGTCATAAAACCCCACTACCCAAACACTTCCTAGATTCAGTCCAACTACATAAAAAGTTCATAACCACACTACAGTCCCACTTCACAATGTCATTTGATGTACACAACACAGACAAAGGCAGTTTTGCTGCCTACAAGTCTATTCATTCCACAATCAATCTGAATCTCAAACTAGGATACAAACACATCACCCATGCCACCCCACACACAAAAATTTCACAAAAAACACCGTTAAACCACAGCCCCACTACACACATGTCCCACACCCTTCTCATAGAACCAACTCCTATGTATAACATTATACCCATAATTATGCTCCAAATAGTAGAACCACATAGCTCACACAAGGGGAAAAACCCAATAGAACATAGCACTCAGCCACACCTATTAAACTAGAGATATTCATATTCAATAAACATTATTCTTTAAGTACACTTAATGGATAGGGGTGATCACACAAGGGTTTTCATCCTGGGTAATCCATTTCAATTAACCTGGTATACATTATTAAGCATATTTCATGTTACATCCATTTATTAAGCATCTCAAAAAATTGAACATCATCATTGCATTAGAAAATACCACCAATGTCCATGATTTCTAAAAGTTATATAGCCATAAAAACCATAAAATAACCAAAGATAACAAATTAAAAAAAGTGATCAACATCAACCCATCTTAAATTTCATGTTCCTTATTATAATAGGTCTTGTTAACTTTTTATAATAAACTTCCCCATACCTTATTTATTACTTGTTAAAGAAAAGTATTCAAACTTGTTTTACACGTAATAATTAGTAAACCCACCCTGCATGATGAAAATATAAAGAGATGTAGAATAAATCCCTAACTAAAACAACAAGTGACCAAAACTCTCTATGCACCAAGAATAGGGGATCGTGTGAGCAGTAGAGAAGAACTCTAAGAAAAATGAGAATTAGAGGCACTAGAACAGGCGTATGACTCTTCAAGGGAGGAAGACTCTAAGTGCACCAATATAGAATGAAAAATATACTGGGAATGGGAGATCCTGGCTTTGAAGAGCCAGATCCTATATTAAAGGAAGAACAATTTCAAAGGAAATTAATCATGGTATCATTGTCAAGATCATATGGTTTGAGTATCTCAAAGACCCCATAATGTTCATATATTAAATATATACATAATATTCTTCATAATGATCTTTAAAACGCCCAAATAAGGATTTGAACTTGGTTTATGTCAAATAATATGTATGAGGGGCGAAACTGGAAAACCAAGAAAAACTGGGAAAACTGCAAATGAGTCACTGATGGATGAGTCGCCTATGTGGAGACAATAATGGGTGAGCTACCTATGCAACCTACTAATGTTGATCTACCGACACAATGACCTACTGATGCCTCAACCTACAGATTCCCTAACCTACCAATTCCCTAACCTACCAATGCCTCGACCTACTGACGCCTCGACCTACTGACGCCCTAACCTACCGATGCCTCGACCTACCGATGCACTGACATGTTAACGCCAATGCCCTAATTCACCAATGGAAAAGCTATAAATTTGGAAAACTCTTGAAATGGACTACTATTGCCTCCTAGAACACTCTAAATATTGGTTTTTCACAAATCAATGTCCTAAGAAAATATGAGTTATTACACAAGATACATCTCAATCTGTTCTCTTTTTTTTTGAGAATTCAAAACTAAACTAGAAGAAAGAGGGTCTGAAAAACCACCCCTTAAGATTCATCTCATGATAAAACCACCACGTGTTATTCTAAAGCTAGATTGAAAACCTCTACATCCCAGGGAAACATCATTGACATATATCTCTTTAACAACTGTTCAATCACTAAGGCCCCACTACCCCCAACAACCACACAAACACCAAAGGTCGTGCTTCCCAGACACATGTATTATGGATCTACTTACTCTATGTCATGATACTATATGATTTTTGCAGAACTAACTCACTCACATCGGTTTAATCACATCCACATTAACGCATCTTGATTAGGGATCAGGTCCTCCCCTCACCATAGTCAATACTTTTCAAAAACATTTAGAGAATTGGGAAAAACTCATCTAATAATGAACAATATCAAGTATTGCATCATAGAATGAAGAAAAAAATTAAAACAAAGAAAAATTATAGAACATCTTTGGGTACTAGTCATGCATCTGTGCCTCTCACTCCTATGTACTCTCCCTAAGGCAACCATGCTTTCATAACACGTGAACCAAATGAATGTTTCATCCATGAAGCACCTTATCTTCATGACCTTGGATTGTTATGGTCATTCCATGAACATCTCATAGTCCTCTATATCCAACACTCCCTATTCAATGATGTGTGATTCATTGTGTATATACCGAAGAAGTTGAAAGACATGTAAGACGTCATGGATCCTCTCCAACTACGGTGGAAATTGCAGCTGAAATGCCACCTCACCAACTTATCCCAAAAACTCAAAAGGTTTGATAAACCTGGGAGAAATCTTTCTTGCCTTACCAAACCTCCTCTACCCACGCTGAAGGAAAACAATTAAGAACACATGGTCCCTAACATTGAACTCCAAGGTCCTCCTCCTATGATTGGTATAAGACTTCTACCGATCTGGAGCTTCCTTCATCATCTCACGTACAAGTTGAACCTTCTCTGTTGTTTATGAACTACCTATAGCCCAAGAAAACCTACCTCCCCAACCTCTGTCCAGCATATGGGTGAATGACATGGCCTTCCACACAAGGATTTGAACAGTGTCATGCCTATGGTATAGTGATAACTATTATTGTAAGAAAACTCTAATAGAGTCAAGTGTTATACCCATGATCATTCGAAGTCCATAACACATTCTCACAACATATCCTCTAACATTTGGATGGTCCTCTTTGTCTTCCCATCAATATGATGGTGTAAAGAAGTGTTGAGGTGTAGTTGGGTAGCGAAATCATGTTGTAATCCCCTCCAGAATCGTTATGTGAAACTCATATCCTAATCTAAGATGATGGGTCTTGGTAATCCATGAATCCATACCACTTCACCTACGTACCTTTGTGATAATTCATCACTGCACTTGAATCCTTGATCAGCAGGAAGTGAGCTTATTTCATCAATCGATCCACCACCACTCAGATAGCATCACAGCCTTTCTGGTCCATAGGTAGTCCTCTAATGAAATCCCTCGATATGTCATCCCAATTTCACATGGGAATGTCTAAGTTCTTCCACATACTATTGGGAATATGGTTCTCAGCCTTCACCTACTAACACACTATGCACCTTTCCACAAACACATCCACTACCCGCTTCACCCCAAGACACAAAAATTGTTCCCTCAGGCCTTAGTACATCTTGGAAACTCTTGGTTGTACCACCATGGGTGATCTATGGAACTCATGGAGAATTCCCTCATGCATTGTTACTGGGACAAACATCATCCCACAAAACAACATCTAATTTTGAATATAATCTGACTATCCTTATGAAGAATCACCCTGGACAATGCGATCATGCATCACCTCAGTCCTTAAGTCTCCCCACTAAGACTCCTCCATCGGTCGCATTAAAGAAGAGTTCACTATCATCTGAAATAGATATCCTCTATCATCATCCGCTCTCACATCCTGACGCATGGTGTCCAACTCCTGCATTTCTTTAAAATAATCCACGTATTTCCAAATAAGATCCTTATGAACCTTTATGATTAAGTTATTGGCCACCAATTTCCCCTTTCTTAGGGTTTAAGATATCTCAAAGTCGTAGTATTGTAGGAACTTCATACACCTTTGCTACTGCAAGTTCAGGTCTCATTGGGAAAAGATATACCTCAAGCTCTTTGGATCCATGTAGACCACAGAGTGAGCCCTGATGAGGTAATGTTTCCACAACTTCAACCCAAACATGACCTCTACAATCTCAATTTCATTGGGGGCATGGTTAAATTCTTGAGGATGTAACTCCCTAGATCCATAATAGATCACTCCCCACTACTGCATTAGCACTCACCCAAATCCTAGACCGAATGCATCACAAAGAACCTAAAACAACACCCCTTACTTTGGAAACCTGATCATTGGAGATCTAACCATTTTCCCCTTTAGATTGATGAAGATTACTCAACACTCCTCACTCTATAAGAAGGAATCACCCTTTCTGGTCAACACTGTCAATGAAGCTGCAACTCAAGAGAAGTTGGGTATGAACCTTTGGTAGTAGCCTGCTAGACCTAAGAAACTGTGAACATCTTCCATGTTCTTGGGTAATGCATAAGAAACAACCACCTCAACCATTGATGGGTCCACTGTTGTCCCTTGCTGAGACACCACGTGTCCATGGAAGTGCACCTCTTTAATATAGAACTTGCACTTGAACAACTTCTCATAGATATGATGGTGTTGGAGGACCGCAATGACAGTCCACTGATGCTTATCATGCTTCTCCTCTATCCTTGAGTAGATCAGGATTTCATCAATGAACATGATGAAGAACTATTCCAAGAACTTGTGAAATACAGAGTTCATGATCCCCATGAACACGTCTGGTGCATTCGTAATGCTAAAGGGCATGACCACTAACCTGAAGTTCCCATACATGCATATGAAAGCATTATTCATGATTTAACCCTCCTTCACCCTCAACTAGTGATATCCAAGCCACAGATCAATCTTAGAGAACCAACATGCTCCCTTTAACTAGTAGAAAATATTGTCGACCCTTAGAAGGGGGTAATAGTTCTTGACCGTCACTCGATTCAGCCTCTGATAGTCTATGCAGAATCTTAGAACATCATCTTCCATCTTCATGAATAGGACTAGAGCACCCCATGGTGACACACATGGTGGCATCGGTGGCCCAATGGGTAATGGTACTGCTGGTGCCTCTACTAGTGCCTCTACTAGAATAGGTCCCTGCACCGAGGCCTCATCACTCGGTGGGTTATCAGTGCGTACTACTCTCAGAACCCTAGCTGGCTGTCTGCATGGAGGCTTCCTGAAAAGAAAAAGTTGTGCCACAGTCAATTATTTATACCTGGTGATCTGACTCAAAAGATCACAAAGAAAACTCTTCATAACACACATGCAAATAGTATTTTTGTGCACTAAGTTGTAAATCAAGAGTCAGGGTCCAGGTGTATGGATACGTCAGCCACCACACCAACACTGGATTCCATAAACTGATAACCACACTCACTACACTTAACAATATTGTTGTTAAAAAGAAAAACCAGAGTCCTATGTTATGTGGTATAATTGACTCCTCTGATACCAATTTTTCATAATCCGTCCTCTGGGGCCCATATCGTGACTACCCCAAGCCCACCTTATATAGGCTAGGGGATGACGACTAGCACCGAAATGTGTATTCCCTAGAACTGGGGAGGAATTTCCTTTATAACCTGTAAACTCACGTAACCAAGAACACAACAAGATAAGGACACAAGAAAAATGTATAACCAAAAGAGTGATGAAGGTAAAAGTGGCCTAAATAGAATCCCAAAAGAAAAGGTACAAGTACAACTGAAATATAATACAACTGAAGAAAGAGAAAATATAGCTACTCAGTTATCCTCCCAGGTTCCTACCTAATGGGTAGGTACAGATCACCTCCTCAGCACTCCACATCCACTTGTCTCCTCTGCGTACTGACATGCCATATGGTCCACCTCTGGGTATCGTCCTATCCCGGTACCCTCATCCTCAGTCAGTGTTATCTGTCGTCTCCATCCAACACAACAAGGTACGGGCATAGCTCGTGCGTGGGTGAGTATAACGATACTCAGTAGGGACCCCGATACCCTTAAGGTCTCTCAAAAACCACCAAGGATAAACAACAAAGTATGAAATCAACATATAACCCTACATAGGTATATGCCTATACATATACCTAAGTTATCAAGTAATTCATATCAATCATGAGGAAACACAGAGGTATAGACTCAGTTCACACCAGGTAAATCTTTAGGTACAATAGTAGAGATGATTAGATTTAACTACTAAATCATCTTACTCCATTAAGAGGCTCTACTACTAACCTGCACGGAATCGCTAAGAGATGACCCACGCAGGATCGCTAGGAGATGTCCCACGCAGGATCGCTAGGAGCTGAGCTGCATAGGATATCTAGGAGCACTATTCTCGTCACATCCAGCTACTGGGTTTTTTCATTAGGCTTCCTCATCTCTGGGAGAGTCCGATCCCAAAGCCACTGGTCAATTCTCCAACTGCCATGATGTCCCACGAAGAAGTGTCTTAAAGGTTCAACATGTCATGGGGGTCTCAATACAACAGACGATGCATCAATGGGATGCCCAGTCTATTTGTTATTATCCTTTTAGTCCCGGGGGCCCAGTTGGATTCGTACTCAATCCAACCCAACCGTTACCCAACTTTATGCAAAAATCTAGTGGGGTATACCCAAAGGGCTTGTCTCGCTCCGAGGTTTACAGCGCCACTGATGGTTCGTCAAACGGACATCTGGTGCCAAAGTTATGGCCCAAGAATGTAAATGGGTCGTAGTAGGCCTAGGTTCGGTCTGCCCTAGTCGGACTGACCTGGCCCGCTGGGCGGCCCGAACCGTGGGGTTTGGCCTGGCCTGGTAGGCCGTGAGGGGCCACAGAGGGCCACTGGTGGCCGTGAGGACATAGAGGGTCGCGGAGGGCTTGTGGCCGCGGGACGGCTCAGCCGGGGGAGTTTGGTCGGAAGGGCGGCGGTGGCTCGACCCATACGTTGGAAGCGGATTGGACGGCGACTCGGATGGCACCTCATCCCAGCAGTGGAAACTCGGGTAGTGGCTCGGCCCAGATGGCAGCGGCGGCTCGGATGGCAGTGGCGGCTCGGGCGGCGGCTTGGCTCGGCATGGAGGCAGCGGCTCGGACCAATGGCTCAGGCGGTGACTCAGCTCGACACATCAGTGATGATGAGGTCGAGGCGGTGCGGCAAGGTCACGGTGGTGGTGCGGTCGGGGTGGTGTGGCGAGGCTGCGGCGGCGGTTTAGTCGGGGCGGAGTGGCAAAGCTGCGGTGGCGGTTCTGCCTGGGCAGCGCGGCGAGGCCGCGACGGCTGTTCAACCGGGGCAGCACAGTGAATTCGCGGCGGTGGTGGTCATGGAGTGGCGCCATTGCGCTGTCTCCTTCATCGTGGTCGATGGTGGTGCCATTTTCTGTTCTAATTCACCTTTGTGGTTGGTCTCCGTCCTCCTCTATCATGAAGAACACCACAATTCATCACAATAATTACGGATAGGAAGTGCCATGTTAGTTTGGCCCACACTCTCTGCATGAGAGTGGTTGCAAGCGGCTCAAAAATAACAAGGACATGTATGTAAGATATTTAAGAACTTCAAATTGGGGGGTTTAGGCTCGGGTGCTCCCCACCACCATAACCTCACAAGGGAGGTTTAGTTCCGGTGGACCCCACATCTTAACTTTCAAATGGTGGTTTAGTTCTGGTGGTCCCCACCTCCCAGTATCCACATGGGTGTTTCAAATAAAAATAAATCATTAGAAATTTTTATTTTTATTTTATTCTTTCACGAAGAACCCAAAAACTAAATTTCACCCTCGACCAACTATCATTGAGGTGAAAGTCTCTTTAAGCAAATATCGGCTTTGAGAGTTAAACAGTACCCTCGGATATCAATTCTGTGCACCAGTTTAAAAGTTATAAAAACCCGCTCATACGTTTACTGAACGTACTAGAAGAAAAGTTCAAAAATTCATTCTGGGAACTCCGGGCCTCGGAATCATGCGCGGTCAATTTTTGCAGACTCGTAAAATTCCCATATATTTTAAAAAATACATGGGAATTTAGGGTCTTTACATTTGACCCTTTATAAACTTCTTCCCTAGACCTTCCCACATATCTAGGATCTCTTGGTCTCATCAAAATACCAAGCCTGGGTTCCTTGAGGAGGATCTCAAGAGGAGAATTCAAGAGGTAAATCCTCTATTCTTCATTGAATTTCCTTTTGATTTTATTTTTTTATCTCCTCACCTACCTTCAACAAAATGGAATGAAAACTCTGGTATCTTATATATACTATAATTATTTCATGTTAGCGGAAGATACATCATTATACTCTCCCCTTTCACTCTTTTATACTCAAAAAAATGAAATTGTCTCACCTGATGAGTCAATTTATCAACATCGTGGGTGATTCACTTTCATTTTTCTTAAACACATTCAAGGATATTAATAAAACCAGTATATGGTTTTAAAACATTTAATGTGTATGATACAAACATATTTACATTATATAAATAACATTTATGCATAATACTGAATGATAAAACAAAACGAGTTTTTTGTGATTTAAAAACTGCTAAAATTAAACTAAAATGATAATCCTTAACTTTTATCTAATGATTCGTTCTCATGGTATATAACAAAAAACACTATAAAATCATTAAAACTTACATAATAACATTCATAACATATAATAACAATTCTAGATTATTTCACGACCTGCCTTCATCAATATTTGGGAAGGGATAGCAAAGTGCCATGCCCTTCCATCCTCAGGATGAAAGAGAGATAATAACCCCTGATTCCCACCTCCAATAGGCTCCAGATCAGTGACTAGAACCAAGGTTACAAAATACCACATCATATGGAAGTAATTTCCATTTTTATAGAACAGTATTATGAGATAAGATGGTCAATCTCAAGAAAATAAAAATACTAAAAGTAGAAGTACAGCCAAAATCCATTCCCACATGAATGTTAAAAATTAAAGCTGATACACAGTAAAAAAACTCCAAAGTAATGTACCAAAAGAAAAGAGACTAAGAATAATAGCAACTAATCCCGATGGTTGATCTATTAAATTCAATCATGATCCTCAAATTCCTCCTGGAAACCTGAAAATAGTTTTATATATGTAGGGTGAGCATAATAGTACACTCAGTGGGGACCTCTACACAAGTGGGGGGAATATATGAATTTCCATGTGAGAAAATAGTAGAACCTAAAAGAAACCACAAAGGAATACTATCTATCCTATCATCAAGAAGGAACACTCGCCAAATAATGAAAGTCAAGTAAGGTAGTAGTATAAGAACATCGACATTTTGGTACCCCACACCACTTTCCCACAATTTAACTGCTCATCCCTAATAAATAAAATCTTTATGCTACCACTATTCCCATACACAGTCCCACTACCACAACCTACCCACACACACCTAGGCCTCAAACCACACACACTCCCGTCTGCAGACACCTGGGCCACAACAACCATGCCTCTCACACGAAGACACTTGGGCATTATCTCAAAGACACTTGGGAAAACAATACTAGCCTACGGACAACTAGGTATCTCATCTAAAACAAATGATCCCAAAGGATATGGGACTATGGTAAGACTCATGCCATTATATCCTACTCATATAAACCTCAAACGATATGATCCCAAAATAGGGTGTAATGAAGAAAGGCACTAACCAACCATCCATCCTCCCACATGGATGTTGGGAAAGACACCCTCCCCCATGAAATTTGGGTGTTCGTCACATGGTTATCAACAAGGGTGGGGTGCGTATATAAATCACAAGGAACTTCAATTTATAAATATAGGTAATCAAACACTCAACCCAACCAACAAGTTTAAAAGAACCAAAAAAATGAGACCACCAGTACCACTTTTGATGTTACCCTTATATGCATAACCACACAACACCCACTTCCACGAATTAACCCAACCCATTTTAATTTAACCACTTTCCATTTATTTATTTAAGGGGACTCACCTTAATTTATTCCAACACTACCTGGAAACTACCAACCATAATCGTACAACAACAAAACCAGATTTGCAGTCCCACTGCACACCCCAGTTCAACCACTTCCAACTATCATTATTCAAATTTATACTGTAGAATCCTCCTATCACAACCCAGTCATAAAACCCCACTACCCAAACACTTCCTAGATTCAGTCCAACTACATAAAAAGTTCATAACCACACTACAGTCCCACTTCGCAATGTCATTTGATGTACACAACACAAACAAAGGCAGTTTTGCTGCCTACAAGTCTATTCATTCCACAATCAATCTGAATCTCAAACTAGGATACCAACACATCACCCATGCCACCCCACACACAAAAATTTCACAAAAAACACCGTTAAACCACATCCCCACTACACACATGTCCCACACCCTTCTCATAGAACCAACTCCTATGTATAACACTATACCCATAATTATGCTCCAAATAGTAGAACCACATAGATCACACAAGGGGAAAAACCCAATAGAACATAGCACTCAGCCACACCTATTAAACTAGAGATATTAATATTCAATAAACATTATTCTTTAAGTACACTTAATGGATAGGGGTGATCACACAAGGGTTTTCATCCTGGGTAATCCATTTCAATTAACCTGGTATACATGATTAAGCATATTTCATGTTACATCCATTTATTAAGAATCTCAAAAAATTGAACATCATCATTGCATTAGAAAATACCACCAATGTCCATGATTTCTAGAAGTTATATAGCCATAAAAACCATAAAATAACCAAAGATAACAAATTAAAAAAAGTGATCAACATCAACCCATCTTAAATTTCATGTTCCTTATTATAATAGGTCTTGTTAACTTTTTATAATAAACTTCCCCATACCTTATTTATTACTTGTTAAAGAAAAGTATTCAAACTTGTTTTACACGTAATCATTAGTAAACCCACCCTGCATGATGAAAATATAAAGAGATTTAGAATAAATCCCTAACTAAAACAACAAGTGACCAAAACTCTCTATGCACCAAGAATAGGGGATCGTGTGAGCAGTAGAGAAGAACTCTAAGAAAAATGAGAATTAGAGGCACTAGAACAGGCGTATGACTCTTCAAGGGAGGAAGACTCTAAGTGCACCAATATAGAATGAAAAATATACTGGGAATGGGAGATCCTGGCTTTGAAGAGCCAGATCCTATATTAAAGGAAGAACAATTTCAAAGGAAATTAATCATGGTATCATTGTCAAGATCATATGGTTTGAGTATCTCAAAGACCCCATAATGTTCATATATTAAATATATACTTAATATTCTTCATAATGATCTTTAAAACGCCCAAATAAGGATTTAAACTTGGTTTATGTCAAATAATATGTATGAGGGGCGAAACTGGAAAACCAAGAAAAACTGGGAAAACTGCAAATGAGTCATTGATGGATGAGTCGCCTATGTGGAGACAATAATGGGTGAGCTACCTATGCAACCTACTAATGTTGATCTACCGACACAATGACCTACTGATGCCTCAACCTACAGATTCCCTAACCTACCAATTCCCTGACCTACCAATGCCTCGACCTACTGACGCCTCGACCTACTGACGCCCTAACCTACCGATGCCTCGACCTACCGATGCACTGACATGTTAACGCCAATGCCCTAATTCACCAATGGAAAAGCTATAAATTTGGAAAACTCATGAAATGGACTACTATTTCCTCCTAGAACACTCTAAATATTGGTTTTTCACAAATCAATGTCCTAAGAAAATATGAGTTATTACACAAGATACATCTCAATCTGTTCTCTTTTTTTTTTGAGAATTCAAAACTAAACTAGAAGAAAGAGGGTCTGAAAAACCACCCCTTAAGATTCATCTCATGATAAAACCACCACGTGTTATTCTAAAGCTAGATTGAAAACCTCTACATCCCAGGGAAACATCATTGACATATATCTCTTTAACAACTGTTCAATCACTAAGGCCCCACTACCCCCAACAACCACACAAACACCAAAGGTCGTGCTTCCCAGACACATGTATTATGGATCTACTTCCTCTAAGTCATGATACTATATGATTTTTGCAGAACTAACTCACTCACATCGGTTTAATCACATCCACATTAACGCATCTTGATTAGGGATCAGGTCCTCCCCTCACCATAGTCAATACTTTTCAAAAACATTTAGAGAATTGGGAAAAACTCATCTAATAATGAACAATATCAAGTATTGCATCATAGAATGAAGCAAAAAATTAAAACAAAGAAAAATTATAGAACATCTTTGGGTACTAGTCATGCATCTGTGCCTCTCACTCCTATGTACTCTCCCTAAGGCAACCATGCTTTCATAACACGTGAACCAAATGAATGTTTCATCCATGAAGCACCTTATATTCATGACCCTGGATTGTTATGGTCATTCCATGAACATCGCATAGTCCTCTATATCCAACACTCCCTATTCAATGATGTGTGATTCATTGTGTATATACCGAAGAAGTTGAGAGACATGGAAGACGTCATGGATCCTCTCCAACTACGGTGGCAATTGCAGCTGAAATTCCACCTCACCAACTTATCCCAAAAACTCAAAAGGTTTGATAAACCTGGGAGAAATCTTTCTTGCCTTACCAAACCTCCTATACCCACGCTGAAGGAAAACAATTAAGAACACATGGTCCCTAACATTGAACTCCAAGGTCCTCCTCCTATGATTGGTATAAGACTTCTACCGATCTGGAGCTTCCTTCATCATCTCACGTACAAGTTGAACCTTCTCTGTTGTTTATGAACTACCTATAGCCCAAGAAAACCTACCTCCCCAACCTCTGTCCAGCATATGGGTGAATGACATGGCCTTCCACACAAGGATTTGAACAGTGTCATGCCTATGGTATAGTGATAACTATTATTGTAAGAAAACTCTAATAGAGTCAAGTGTTATACCCATGATCATTCGAAGTCCATAACACATTCTCACAACATATCCTCTAACATTTGGATGGTCCTCTTTGTCTTCCCATCAATATGATGGTGTAAAGAAGTGTTGAGGTGTAGTTGGGTAGCGAAATCATGTTGTAATCCCCTCCAGAATCGTTATGTGAAACTCATATCCTAATCTAAGATGATGGGTCTTGGTAATCCATGAATCCATACCACTTCACCTACGTACCTCTGTGATAATTCATCACTGCACTTGAATCCTTGATCAGCAGGAAGTGAGCTTATTTCATCAATCGATCCACCACCACTCAGATAGCATCACAGCCTTTCTGGTCCATAGGTAGTCCTCTAATGAAATCCCTCGATATGTCGTCCCAATTTCACATGGGAATGTCTAAGTTCTTCCACATACTATTGGGAATATGGTTCTCAGCCTTCACCTACTAACACACTATGCACCTTTCCACAAACACATCCACTACCCGCTTCACCCCAAGACACAAAAATTGTTCCCTCAGGCCTTAGTACATCTTGGAAACTCTTGGTTGTACCACCATGGGTGATCTATGGAACTCATGGAGAATTCCCTCATGCATTGTTACTGGGACAAACATCATCCCACAAAACAACATCTGATTTTGAATATAATCTGACTATCCTTATGAAGAATCACCCTGGACAATGCGATCATGCATCACCTCAGTCCTTAAGTCTCCCCACTAAGACTCCTCCACCGGTCGCATTAAAGAAGAGTTCACTATCATCTGAAATAGATATCCTCTATCATCATCCGCTCTCACATCCTGACGCATGGCGTCCAACTCCTACATTTCTTTAAAATAATCCATGTATTTCCAAATAAGATCCTTCTGAACCTTTATGATTAAGTTATTGGCCACCAATTTCCCCTTTCTTAGGGTTTAAGATATCTCAAAGTCGTAGTATTGTAGGAACTTCATACACCTTTGCTACTGCAAGTTCAGGTCCCATTGGGAAAAGATATACCTCAAGCTCTTTGGATCCATGTAGACCACAGAGTGAGCCCTGATGAGGTAATGTTTCCACAACTTCAACCCAAACATGACCTCTACAATATCAATTTCATTGGGGGCATGGTTAAATTCTTGAGGATGTAACTCCCTAGATCCATAAGAGATCACTCCCCACTACTGCATTAGCACTCACCCAAATCCTAGACCGAATGCATCACAAAGAACCTAAAACAACACCCCTTACTTTGGAAACCTGATCATTGGAGATCTAACCATTTTCCCCTTTAGATTGATGAAGATTACTCAACACTCCTCACTCTATAAGAAGGAATCACCCTTTCTGGTCAACACTGTCAATGAAGCTGCAACTCAAGAGAAGTTGGGTATGAACCTTTGGTAGTAGCCTGCTAGACCTAAGAAACTGTGAACATCTTCCATGTTCTTGGGTAATGCATAAGAAACAACCACCTCAACCATTGATGGGTCCACTGTTGTCCCTTGCTGAGACACCACGTGTCCATGGAAGTGCACCTCTTTAATATAGAACTTTCACTTGAACAACTTCTCATAGATATGATGGTGTTGGAGGACCGCAATGACAGTCCGCTGATGCTTATCATGCTTCTCCTCTATACTTGAGTAGATCAGGATTTCATCAATGAACATGATGAAGAACTATTCCAAGAACTTGTGAAAGACAGAGTTTATGATCCCCATGAACACGTCTGGTGCATTCGTAATGCTAAAGGGCATGACCACTAACCTGAAGTTCCCATAAATGCATATGAAAGCATTATTCATGATTTAACCCTACTTCACCCTCAACTAGTGATATCCAAGCCACAGATCAATCTTAGAGAACCAACCTGCTCCCTTTAACTAGTAGAAAATATTGTCGATCCTTAGAAGGGGGTAATAGTTCTTGACCGTCACTCGATTCAGCCTCTGATAGTCTATGCAGAATCTTAGAACATCATCTTCCATCTTCATGAATAGGACTAGAGCACACCATGGTGACACACATGGATATATAAACCCTTTCTTTATTAGGTCATCCACCTAAATTCACAACTCTCGCAACATAGAAGGTTCCATCCAATGGGGAAGCATCGAAATTTGATGGGCACTAGGTTTCAAGTCTATTCTGAACTCAAAATCATGTTGAGGGGGTAGAGTCACAACATTATTTGGGAAGATGTATAGAAACTCTATAATAAGTCCTAGAACCCCCACCATCTCTATGTCTACTGATTCCATTAACAGCTCTACTGACAAGGAGAGAAGGGGCTCTACACACCGACTTCCCACCTGATAACTTTTCTCTTCAACGAAAGCTACGTGATGGGCGCCAATATCTGAGAACACAACCCTTATCTATAAGTAGTAAATAATGAAACACATAGATAATAACCATTTGATTACCAAGATGAAATTATATGGATACATCTATAGTAGAAGAAGATCCCCACCAAACTAATGTGGTCCATACATCAGTCGACATCCACAAAAAAACATCAAATAGAATGGTCTAACCTCCAACTGGTGTACTCAACACCAAGGGTATAGAAAGTTTCTATAAATTTAGATCTAGTACATATGCTAGACAAGGTGTAGGAAAAGAGTTTGAGGTACCTAAATCAAAAAAAGAACAAGAAATAGTACTAAACAGTCCTATAGTACCTCGAACAACATCCATCCCAGTTGGAACTACTACCTCAATGGGGTGAAACTACCCACACCCAACTCCTCTTCCCCTCCACTATCAACCGCCTCCCCAACCATGCCCTGGTCGAGGTCCCGTAGGTCAGTCTACTCCATCACCATCTACCCTTAGTGGGGTGGCATATTGCTACCACTACTGCTGGAAAATTCTAACTGGAAACTGCTCCTGCTAAGGTGGGTGATGAACCTATCCACCCCCACCGTACTTCCCTCAAACTAGGTAGTAGTTCCAAAGACCCATGTTGGAATCCAAAGATAAATTTTATCCGTCTTAGTTCCATGGGTAAAGTGTGATGACTAGGATATCATAACTGGAACTGCTAAGGTCGACTTCCCGCTAGATGAATCCTAGAAGTCTCTAACGCTGGAGACCTTCCGCTGACTGTTTTCCCCTTTGACGAACTCAATTCGATTACATCTCACAGTACACCTCCCTATGAGAGAATCCTTTTCACTACCCTATCCTTATTATAGACCTCAAATAATGTCGGTAGAAAGAAGGGAGTAATAGTATACTAAAGAGAAGGTTGAAGTGCCTCCGCTAAGAATATTTCTCATGACTCCTCATCTAGAAATAGATTTGGAGTAAAGTTTAATAGATACTTCAACTTGATCCCCAGTTCTCTCACCAACATACTCCCCTACTGTAGGGAGAGAATCTCCAGACTCTTCTCAGCCTTTATCATGGAAGAAATAAATTATGCCCAAAAATCCATCTCAAATTCATCCCATGAGACATTGGTCTCCTTCCTCTCCTCGTGGTAAATCTTCCACCACTAACAAATCACTCCTCATATATGGATCACTTCCAAAGGAACTCAGTACTCTATCAGAGCCAGTATTAAGCTGAAAAAAATCACCAGCTCCTCGATCCAAATCTCTATCTCCATGTCTGATATGCTTCACTCGTACTTTCCGAGAGTCTTCTGATGGAAGGCACAAATCATCTTCTTCCACTGGTCATCCTCCTCTTCCCGATCAGCCCTCCACTGATCAAACTGGTCAACCTGCTAGGGCTCAACTGTTCATACCATATGTGGGCGACATCTAGGTTCCATAACTGAAAAGGAAACAAGGATCCCATAATCCAGGTTAGTATGGAAAATTTTCTTTTAAATTCATTTGAATTATTCATTTATTTTAAATTCCTAGAATACCCAAGATACACAAGAACACATGTCGTTGTGATGAATATACCTTTCCTTGGGTCTATACCCTACATTCATCATATCCTCACTTGATCATTTTTTAGGTCCATATACCTTGCATCAGATCACAAGGGGCCCTAAAATCTTGTGCCCTAGTCAGTCTTTGATGGCCTATTTCACACAACAAGGTTACCTATAACTATTTCCCTACCATCCCATGAAATTCTCAATGTTCTTGACTCTGAACTCCATCTTATCCCTCAACCCCCAAAACATTCCTCTAATACCATTTTTTCATGACCCACCTTCTTTAAGATGAGGGAAGGGACAACAATGTGTCACAATCTTCCTTCCTTAAGATGGAGGAGTGATAATTACCACTGAGTCCTATCTTCAATAGGCCTGAGAGCAGCGACTAGAACCAAGGATATATAATATCACATAACATTGAAGGCATTACCCTTTTATAGAATAATATTAGGAGATAAGATGGTAAATACCAGGAAACTATAAATAATAAAAGTATAAGTAAATTTAAAATCCATTCCCACATGCATGATCAAAAGTAAAGCTGATACAATGTACAAAAAAACTCCAAAGTAATGTACTAAAAAAAAGAGACTAAGCAGAAGCAACAACTAGTCCTGAAACCCAATCTCCTAAAGTCTAGTATAGTCCTCAACATCCTCCTGGAAACCTGAAAACAGTTTTATATACATAAGGTGAGAATACGAGTACACTCAGTAGGGAAAATAAAGATACTTGTGTATAAGTGGGGGAATATACTAATGTCCATATGAGAAGATAGTAGAACCTCAAAGAACCTACCAAGTAATAATAGCCATCATATCCTCACCAAGGAACAGTCGCCAAATAATGCAAATCAAGTAAGTTAGTAGTATAAGAACCTCGACAGTTGGGTACCATGCACAAATTTCCCACTGTTTAACTTCTCATAACCAATAGCTAACATCTTGACGCTACCACTATTTCCATACATATTCCCACTACCACAACCTGTCCATACAAACCTAGGCCTCAAACCACACACAATCCATTCCATATACACTTGGGCCACAACAACCACACCACTCACCTGAAGACACCTGGGCCTCATCCTGAAGACACTTGGGAAATCAATCCTGGCCTATAGACACCTAGGACTCTCATCTGAAACAAAAAATCCCAAAAGATATAGGACTATCATAAGCCTCATTCCATTAAAGAATACCCAAATATGATTTAACAGTAAGAACTTAGAAGAGGGTGTGAGGAAGAAAGTCAGTAACTCGCCATCCATCCTCCCACCGAGATGTTGGGAAAGACACCCTCCCCCATGAAATGGGGGTGTTCGGCACATGGTGATCAACAGGGGTGGGGTGTGTATAGAAATCATAAGGAACTAAAATTTATATATATAGGTTATCAAACACTCATTCCAGCCTATGGGTTTTAAACAACTAAAAAAAAGAGGCCACCAGTACCACTTTTTTTGCTACCCCTATATGCACAACCACACAACACCCACTACCAAGCATAAACCCAATCCCTTTTAATTTAACCACTTTCCATTTATGTATTTAAGGGGATTCACCTTAAAGTATTTCAGAACTACTTGGAAACTACCATGCATAACCATGAAATAAAAAAACCATATTTTCAGTCTCATTGCACACCCCTGTTCAACCACTACCAACTATCATTCTTCAAAGTTATACCACACAATCCTCCTATCACAGCCAAATCCTACATCCCTACTGCCCAAACACTTCCCAGATGCAATACCACTTCATAAAAATTTCATATGCACACTGTAATCCCACTTCCCAACACCATTTGATGACCAAAAGACAAAAAAAAGTAGTTTTGTTGCATACAAGTCTATCCATTCCACAATAAAGCAGTCTCTCAAATTGGGATACCAACACATCACTCATACTGCCCCAAACACAAAAATCCCACAACAACCAATGTTAAACCATATTCCCACTACACACATATCCCACACAATTCTAACTGAATCAAACCCTCGATCCACACATGTACCCATAATTGTTCTCTCAACAGTAGCACTACAAAGCTCACATAAGCGCACACTACCCAACAGAACCCAGTACTCAGCCACACCTATTAAACAGGACATATTCATATTTGATAAACAGTTTTCTTTAAGTCTACATGGGGAATAGGGGTGATCATATAAGGTTTCTCATACTTGGTCATCCATTTAAATTAACCTGGTGTACGTGATTAAGCATATTTCATGTTACATCCATTTATTGACCATCTCAACAAAATATAACATCATTAGAGTTCAAGAAAATACCACCAATGACCATGATTTTTTGAAATAATATAGCCCTAACAACCATAAAATAACCAAATATAACAAATAAAATAATTTATCAATGTCAACCCATCTTCAATTTCTTTCTCATTATTATAACAGGTCTTGTTATATTTTTATTATCAACTTCCTCATACCTTATTTATTACTTGTTAAATAAGAGGATTTATCCATTATTCACAAGGAATCATTAGTACACCCACCCCACATGATGCACAAATAAAAAGAGGTAGAAGAAATCCCTACCTGAAACAACAGACTACCAAAAGTCCCTATGCACCAACAACAGGGGATCGCACGAGCAATAAGCAAGAACTCAAAGAAAACTGAGCAAGAGGAGCTCTAGCACAGGCGCATGACTCGTCTAGGGAGGATGAATCTAGCCGCACCAAGAGGTTATGGAAAACATTTTGGGAAGGAAAGATCCCAACATTGAAGATCCAGATCCTATATTAAAGTAAGAATAGTTATAAAATACATTAATCGTGGGATTGTTTCGGATCGGTTTCAAAATTCCCAATGGTTTCGTATCCAATGATACGTGGACCTGCTTTCCAAAGGTAGGCGTTCGCTGGGTGATTTGGCCAGTGACACTTAAGAACTCACATTGGTTGAGAGGATTTGAATTCGGGCTCATCGCAACCTTTTGGGGGGAATTATTGCCGGTTCCGGGACTCTCTTATAGATTTAAGATGTATTCATATGTTCGTGAATATTTGGTCTATACCCAAGAATATTATCCACAGTTTATTCCTGGTTGGCAATGGTTAGCTAAACTCAGGGATTCAGAATCATTTTGGCCTGATTTTTACCTCCCTTGTTGGATTAATGACTATGAGGAGTTGGGACTCGTTGGGACGACGCTGGTTTAAAGCCTCACAACTGGGTGCTCTGCAGTTTATTTTTGTCCAGGGGGGACAGATAATGACATGAGTGTTTGGATCGAACCCGTGATATGGGCTTCCTACATATCATTGTGATGCGAATCAGAGTCCTCATAGTTCGAGAATACAGTTTAACATCATGCGGGATGAATGATGAACCGATGTGAAGGGGGGTCAGAACGACTGATTGTTGGGCTTGAACCTCATGGAGGCTTCCTACGTACCATGTCATGGCAAGGATCAAAGTCCTCATAGTTCACATGGGGGTGGTTTCGGAGAACTGACGTGATGATGGACCGGGGGTCCAAAGGGTAATTGCCTTAAACCTCGCGGAGGCTTCCTACGTACCATGCTTTAACATGGATCAAAGTCCTAGGAGTTCACATGGAGGTGGTGTCAGAGAACCGATGTGAAGATGGACCGGGGGTCTGGTGGATAATGGTCTGGAACCTTGTGGAGGCTTCCTACGTACCATGCCTTAACATGGATCAAAGTCCTCGTAGTTCACATGGGGGTGGTGTCGGAGAACCGATGGGTACTGGACTTGAACCTCGTGGAGGCTTCTTACGTACCATGCCTTAACATGGATCAAAGTCCTTGTTGTTTTCATGGGGGTGAGGTCAGGGTCGGTGCTTACTCTAATCCCACGTGAGTCATGCTCGGTGTGAGAAACAAGAGGCAGCAGAGACCCGGCGATCACGTCGTGAAAGGTGCGTCTGTGGGGAGCGAAGTGGGGCTTACATATAGAGCAGACCAAGAAGTGGAGATTGGGACTTACTCCAGGATGGAGGCCTATGGTGATGAATCACATCATGATAGGGAAAGGGTACCCCCTATGTCCATTTCCCCTCTTGGTCCTTGGCACCGGGGAAGTACGGAGGTGCATAGGTGCCACCTCCCGCAAGAAAGGCTAGGGGCTTACACCAAGGAGGATACTCGTTCACTCTCAGAAGAGGGGAGGAGTGTTCACCACCAGAGATGAAGGGAAATGGCAGCGGGGCCCCCCAATCTGGTGAGTGGAGAGGGAGAAAGGGGACCCCCGGGCTTGGACTCTGCACTACCATGGGTGTGTGGACCCAGGAGTGACTTGGGAATCTGCTCAAGGGTCGGGGAAACCCCTTCTCCCTCACCTACCATGGGTATGTGAACACAAAGTGGCACACTGATGTGCCTGAAGTTGTCATCTTATGGGTCCGGTGGCTTTGGTAGAGGCCTTGTCTCGAGGCCGATTAATAGGCTGATGAAGGGGTTGTGAAGGATTGGATCGAGTCGAAAGCGTTTGATCTGGCTCGGGGAACGGGAACACCGAAGGAGTTGGAGGACCGCATGGGTGCATGAGGAGCAGCGCCCTTGAAGTAGGAGGGTTCTACGTGGCTCGAGAGGCCATCCGTGGACCAAGGTGGTACGTGGACTGATAGGCATCCTGTATACTAGGGCGGCACGCGGCTTCGGGTTCAGCCTGCATACCAGATTGGTATGCAGTGGATTCCACGCGAGTAGCCGCGGCCAGGGACATCGTTGGTTGGAGTTTCATCAGTCAGGGGTTCTCCCTCGTAGGAAATGCTACGCGGTGTGTTGGGTCAAAGAAGGGGCATAAACTCCCTGGTCCATGGGGAGTACATCCGCGGAGGGGCCATGGATCGCGATTTATATTTTAAGTTTGTGGTTTGCCAATTTATTATGTGTTCTTTAGTTCCTTATTAATTCATTCCCAGTTTTATACCTGTTCTGGTTCGTGAATTTGAACTTCACTGTTCACGAAATCCTAAGCTTCTGCCAGAATCCTCCCTTCAGAAACTTTCCACCCGAATCTGCTCAATCCTCCTTTTCTTTCCCCTCTCCCTCGATCTTCTTTTATAGAGGGGGGAAAGAGGTTTATATTTGGCTATGAGGAACCTTTTGAAGAGGCCCATGACTATAAACCTAGTTTATATATTACTTGGTCAATCCGCTATGGGATCATTGAACCGCGAACCAAACTAGGTCGAGGAATGCTTTGCGGCCGTGCAGGGCTCTACATCTATTCCGCGAACAACGGAGTACATAGTCCGGGCAGGTTGTTGCGGTTCACGGCTGGGTCGGTTCATGTCGGTGGACCGGCCTAGTGCTCCTCCTTCTTCGTGCCCACAGAGGGCTCCTGACTCCATTCCGCGAACGACAGCGTTCCGCAGAGGACGCGGACTGCTAAACCGACCGCGTACCACCACTGTTGGACCAGTACACAGACCGATCGGTCCATTGCTAATCTCTTGGGTGCTCTTCATATTTATTCCCAATTCCTTGAGGTAAATTAGGTTGAATCCCCTCTTGAATTAAGGGTATTATCATTCTCCTTTTCGCATTTTTCAAAACACTATAAATGCCCCCCATCGGAATGGGGTCCGATCGGAATGAAGAGAAGACTATTCTAATGTAGATTGGTCCTGAAATGTGGATGTTTTGCGGTAGAGGGGTGGACCCAGTAGGGGAACACACCTATAAATATCGATGGCCCTTCTCATTTTTCCTTTACCAGATTCTTCAGGAAAACAATTTCGTCTCCATGTGCGTTCTCCTTCTCAAATTTCCTCGTCCGCGAACCATTCTCCATTTCCGCGAACCATTCTTCATTCGCATCGGCCTTCATTCGTGGACCAACCTCCCAGCTGCGAACCGACACTTTTAATTAATTTAAAAGTATGTTACAATATTCCACGTAGGAACTCGCTATGTGGTTTTAGTGGTCCGAGAACTAAAAATCTTCCAGACTTTGAAAATTTCTTAAGTCCTCCAAACTTAAACATTTAAATCCAGGATTGAGATTCTGCGGAGCAGCCTGGTTCATGGTTTTCTGGCCAACTCTCCATGGGCCAAAGAACTGTGGACTTCTTCTGTGTAGGGTCGGTTGGCGGGACACAGCCGTCGCGAACCACCTTTGAAGGCCTGCTAGTGGACCTTGTTATGAAGGCCCCTTGACAGAATCCTTTGCATAATACATTGTATTTTTGTCCAAATTTCTATTATTTTGGACCAAAAATCTATCTGGTTTTCATAATGCAGGGATAAAATATGGTTCCTCCTCACCCTACACCCAAGCCTTCTACCGAGCCCCTCACAATTGGTTTAGGGAGGCTTCTAGCTATGGTTCATAGAGCTGAGAGCATCAAGGAGGACCCTAGATAATCAACTATTCTTGATGATGGTGTCTTTAAGGACTTACTCTCCCATGGACTTTTGGGCTATCCGCTATCAAATCGTCTTCCACTTTATGTTTTAGGCCTTTAAGATGACATTTCTATTCCCCCTGTCTTCTCATATCTTCTGTCCCCCTTCTTGTAAGTGTTTCTGAAGTGCACTCAAGCGAACCTAACCTAATCGGGAGATATGATCTCTGATTCTGACCTAAAAGACACTTTCATTTTGAGAGGCTATGTTTGGAACCAAAGTGATCAGTATACTCAGGGCTTCTCCCAAGAGGTCGTCCTTAAGAGTTCCCCTCTTTAATCAACCTTGCTTGAGTGGATTCTGGCGTGGGATGGATTCCCAGGTGGGATCTTCGGTCTGGCGTGATTTTCTCAAATGACTGGGCCTAGGATTTCTGGGTTCATTATCATTGTCGGGATTTTCCCAAGTCACTCGAAGCAGTAATTCTATACTCCGCAGTGTGGGCTTCCCAGTATATTGTTTACCTTCCATCTTCAATCCTGCCTGACCTAGTTAGTCGCTGGTGTTCAAGCACTAATAATTTCCACCTTTCCCATGGTGAAGTTGGTATTAGTTTATGGGACATCTACTGACTGTGAGGGATTCCAATCATTGGTGAGATGTATAGAGATTTTATGACCACTCCGAACACATGGGACGATGTCGAAAGGGTGCCTTTGTTAGCGAGGGATCTGGTGGTTATGGCGGAGTGGTCACTGGGCCAGCCCTTACGTGCCCGCTCTCTTATTCCCTATAGAACTTGGATAGGGTTGTTTCTGAAGACCACAGGTCCTGTTCCAAAGATCAAGCAACCCAGGAATCATCCTTCTCAACAATCATGAACTATCCTAGGTTCCTACTGGGCGGTTCTGGAAGCAGGAAACTATCTTTCATGGGGTTATGAGGTGCGTCCCGATGTGCCACCTATGCTCAGGCTGGCGGGTCTTTTTGCCATGTTTTTGAGTGGGTGTCTATTCCCATCTCGGGATATCAACCCAAGTGTCAGAGCATGCACCCTGATGATGGAAGCTGAGCTGGCGGGAGGCCGACCAGTGAATCTAGTCGTGCTCACTCTGGCTCGTATCTATGAACTACTGAGCCACATGCAGGAGGGCGGGTCACCCTACCATCTGAGTGGGCCATTTCAAATATTATATGGATGGGTAGCGTATCATTGTCACTGTTATGAGTATTTCCATAACACAGTCATCATGCTCCCTACCTTTCGGCCTACCATGCTCGATGTAGCTGTAGTTTTCCTGAAGTCCATCAGCTCTGATGAAGTCATCAAGCTTCTGAGTGACTTCTCCCAATTTGCTTTCACTCCCTACCCCACCCCTTCTGAAATTGTGGTTGAAAATTGCAAGGGGGTCATGGAGTAACATTCTTACATGATTTCACTATGGGATGGATTTTTGTCTACGCGGATTGATGGGGTTTCTCTGTGTGAGTTGTACGCCCCACATCGTTTTCTCGACAGTTCTGATGCATGCAACTTCAGGTTTCCCTCCCCCATCCTCGGGCCTGAGGACTTCATCCAGCCACACTCCTTCAATGGTGGTTGCTGTTGATGTGGGAGGGATATGGCACGAGAATTACCTTTCCTGACACAGAAGCGGTTGCCAACCTATCCTCAAAATATGTGAGAATGTGGGTAAATCATTATCCAGATGGGATCTTGGGGAAGGCTATCCGGAAATTTCCCAAATCGGGGGTTACTGAGGTTGTTTTGCTTACCGCATCTTCCCTGTCGGCTTTGAGGGATGACCGACTGATGGCCCGCAGGTCGAGGTGGCTCAGGGGATCATCCTCTTCCAACCCCTCTGTGGCCGATGTTCAGATAGATCCGCTCCTTTTGGATGGAAATGAAGATGACCCAATGACTTTGGGTCCCCATGATATAATTCCCGAAGCTCCACCGGCCAACACTAGGCCTACCAGTTCAACTCCCAAGCTTGAACTGAGGCTAGAGGCTTCTGAACCTCCAATCTCAGAGCCATTTTCTAATGAGCACATGTCTACGCTAGCCGCAATGCCAGACTTCATTCCTGTTCTATCTAGAGATGATACCAAAGACCCTCGTGTCATGGCAGACCACCGAGCAGTGCGAAGGTGGACCTGGCCCCGGATCTGTGAGATTGTTTCCAAAACTCCTTTGGATGAAATGGAGACTAAAACTGAAACCCTTTGGAAACTCTTCCTATGTTTGGGTTCGGGTGGGTTTGACTATCGACAACATCATTTCCTCGCTTTCCAAGTCGTTGTTGCCCGCAAGGAGGTCATTGCTAGTGAACGAAAACGTTCTCACCTCGCCACCTCTCATTGCGGGACCCAGGCCTTTGAGGAGGCTATGGTGAAGCTCCATCAGCTGATAGAAGTAGAGATGAGCTCTCAAGATCAGGTGACCTCCCTATATACCGAGTTTCATGAATGAAAAGCTCAGGTGGCGATGTTGAGGGATCAGTTGTCATCTCTGACTAGTAACCTTGAAGCTACCAGGAAAGGGATTAACGATCTCCAAACTATGGTGAGGCATACTTGTTCGGTGGATGAAATTGAGGCCAGGGAGAAGGCCATGCTAGAGAAAACTTGCAATAACCTTCGCCGCACGGTTTCTGATCTGATGGAGAGAGAAATCCAGGCTCTTTTGTGATCGTCGAATTTATTTTTGTACATTCTGTTTTACCTCTTTTGTTGCAGAAAAGGAGAGACTCCGGCTTGTGGACATCCTCCTTTCCCCCCTCCTCTCTTTTTTTTCAAATGGAATACACTGATTGTTACCAGAAAAACAGTCATATAAATAATAACTCACCGAATTAGAATCAATCATAATTCAAGAAAATAATAAAATAAAACAAGCTCTAAATTTTTCCTAGACCATGGGATCCAGCGAGCATAGATTGACTATTGCAGGGGTTTTGCAGGAAAACCCCAACAAATTTTTGTCTTCTCTTTTTTTTGTTAATACCCTAATTTTTCCTGGGCCCATTCGGTGTGAACCCAGCGGGTATGGCTCGGCTTTCGCTCAGGTCTCCCTTTCCGGGTTTTCCGACTAACGAGATCTGCGCCTTTTTTTGTGAGTGGTTTAAAGTCCCTTCGACAAGACTATCGTTACTGATGTTTAAGGTCGAACAGTATTGACCAAATATGGTGGGGTGAGGTCCGCGACATGGTTTAGTTGATTAAAATATGTCTCAATACCCTTCAAATGCATGTGGGGGGACATGTTTAAATTTGAACAACATGCAGGGCATGTCTCAAGGAATGGGAGTCGTATCAGCATACAGAAGTAGGAAAGCATTACCTAAGGCTGACTTACCTTTGGTAGACGGGCCAGGGGTGATCAATATGAAGATACGTTGAGGTCATGGTATGCATAGTCATGCAAAGGTGTCCTTAAGTTAATGATTATCCATTTCTGATGGCCTGAGGACTTCATGGATGTCCGGATTATTGAAACCCCCATGGGTGGCTTGGAGAATTATGAAAACCACCAAGGGTGGTTTAGAGAGGGTTTGTGACGTCCGAAAGGGTTTGGGAACATCTGTACTAATAAAGAGTGTGGTCAGGAGGCCACATTCCTACGCATTTAGTTAGTGTGAAGGATGGTTGGAGCATGTTATAGTTTAAAGTCATGCAGCTGAGACGTTTTTCAAAATGGAAGAGCTTCTCCTGGTTCTTAGTAATCTCGTCAGATATGTTCCACCATATTTAGGTAGGGTTGTGAAAGAGGTTGGTAAACTACTGCTCAGAAGGTTTCTGAATCTCAAGATGGACATGGGGTCTCAGAGGCCAAGAGGCGTACGGAGATAAGCATTGACTAAGGAAATTTTTCCTTTGTTATACGGGCCAGGGGCTATCAATATGTAGATCCACTGGGGACATGGTATGCATATTCATGAAAAGGTGTCCTTAAACCAATGATTTTATTCTACCGATAGCTGAGAAAATTTATGGAAGTTGAAATTCAGGACCACTAGGGGTGGGTTACAAGAGTTCGTCTTTTTCTATGTACAGAGTATGGTTTATGAAAAGAGGGTGCTTAGATATGGGAGAAACATCTAGGCTAAACTTCTCAGGAATGGGTGAAGTCATCCCTTCTCAAGCTAGTGTGAGACGGTGGTTCGTGCAGGTCTAGCACGTGCACTGAGGGACAGAGGAAAGCCTCCACTTCTGAATGAACCCATGAAAGGTTTGACCGTACAGTTTAACATCATCCGGCAATGATAGGGGGCATTTTAAATTCTATTCAGTTTGACGTCATGCGGCAAGGACAGCTTCTGTTCAGTTTCACGTCGTGCGGTAAGGATGGCTTCCGTGTAGTTTCACGCCATGCGGTAAGTACAGAAATCATTTTTGAAGATGTTGTGCAGTTTAACATCATGCAGTGAGGAAAGGAGACAATTTTTAAATCCATGAAAATGCTTACCATTGGAGTCATTTCTCTTGATTTTTAATGCTTGGTCTTTGTAGTTTCTAGCTAAGTGGCAAAGACATGCTCCGTGCAGTTTTAGTTTCCATGCAGTAAGGACGTAGTTGCAAAGGCCACTCTTGATCATAATGTAACTGGGCCGGAACATCTCGGCATGTCCAAGACGTGGAGGGGGTTGATGGTGTAAATCGTGGTTTTGGGTCTTCTTGGATTAGGAGAGAGATGATATGGGGGCTCTAAGGTCGGTAAGCATACGGGGCTAGGAAGAGTGTCGGAAGAGGAAATCTTGCCTTTGTTAGACAGTCCAGGGGCCATCATATGCAGAGCCGCTGAGGGAATGGTATGCATAGTCATGAAAAGGTGTCCCTGGGTCAATAACTTTCCATTTCCAATGTCCATGGGTGATTGTGAGGATCTGTGATTGACCGGGCCACGGATTCTGTCATTTTGTAAGTAAATGTCTAGACCTGTCAGGGATGTTCATCCCTGGTTTTTGTCAAAATTTGAAGAGTTTAACCTGCTGATTTATCTTCCATAAAGGGTATACCTTTACTCCATGCATTTTAACATCGTTCTTCAAGGACGAAGTACTCTTAGTTTAATGGTCGTAGATTTCGGACCATCGGGTGACCATCACTAAAATCACCCAGAGGGCAACTCAGTTAGGATGCTCTGGTATACTTTGAATAGGTGTGAAGTAATGAGGGTGTAAACTGTAACTCTGGGGTTTCTCAAATCATGAGGTATGGCATGGGGGATCTGAGGCCGGTAAGCGTACGGAGCTAGGAAGAGTACCGCCCGAGGAAATCTTGCATTTGGTAGACGGGCCAGGGGATATGAATTTACAGAGCCGCTAAGGGCATGGTATGCATAGTCATGAAAAGTTTTCCATGGTTCAATAACTTTCCACTTCCGATGGCCATGGATGATTATGAAAATCCGATATTTCTCATAGTGCAGAGTTTGGCATATGGGGATAATGGTATTCAGGCATACAAGAAACATCTCCACCGCAATTTCCTATCGAGTCAAAGTAGTTTAGCCTTGGATTGATGTTCGTAGATGCATGTCATCATGCTAACCATGGGGGACACATAGGCTAACCAGGTAGGGATACCCTGGCAAAATTAGGATATGAGAGGGGAATGAACTTGTAAACCACTGCTCTATAAATTTTTGGATCGGGAGATATGATAGGGAGGCTCTGAGGCCGGTAAGCGTACAGAGATAGGAAGGGTATCGCCTGAGGAAATATTTTCTTTGGTAGATGGGCTAGGGGCTATCAATATTCAGATCCACTGAGGGCATGGTATTCATAGTCATGAAAAGGTTTCCATGGGTCGATAACCTTCCACTTCCGATGGCCATTCGTGATTATGAATATTCACAATTATTCGGGTTGTGGAGTCTGATGTAGGGAGAGGATGCATCCAAATGTGCGAGAATTATTCCCATATTGTTTCACAATATATCTTTGGTGGGTCACGACAAAGTCTATACAGTTTAACGTCGTGTGGTGAGGATGAGGTCTATGCAGTTTAACATCGTGCGGTAAGATCCAGAGGTATATATACCTGTGTTTTATTTTCTCGGCGGTTGGGCTGGGAGATAAGATCTCGGCGTCGCTATGTATCTTGTGAGGGTGGGAATCATGCCACACATAGTTCTCTTTGGAGTACACCCCGTGCAGTTCTGGTCCTTACATAGGGGGAAGGGGGCACGTTTACTTTATTATTATTATTTTTTTTATTTTTCTCTTATCCGTGCAGTTTAACGTCGTGCGGAAAGGATGAGGATCACACCCCATGTAGGTATGATCCATACATGGGGGAAAGGGGCATTTTTAAATCTTCTTATCCGTTCAATTTAACATCATGCGGTAAGGACGAGGAATAAACCCCGTGCAGGTCTGGTCAATACACAGGGGAAAGGGCATTTTTAACTTCTTCTCCATGCAGTTTATCGTCGTGCCGTAAGGACGAGGAATACACCCCATGCAGGTCTGGTCCATACATGGGGAAAAGGGAATTTTTAACATTATTTGGGGATGTCTGGGCCACGATGGGGGATCCTAGCGTCACTACGTATCCTGCAAGGGCAGGAATCAAGCCGTACGTAGTTCTTTGACAGATAATATACACCGTGCAGGTCTGGTCCGTACAGAGGGGAAGAGGTCATTTTTCGATCTTTCTTACCTATGAAGTTTAACATCGTGCAATAAGGATGAGGAATACACCCTGTGCAGGGTTGTTCTGTACACGGGGGAAAAGGCATTTTTTTGTTTTATTCGGGGGTGGCTGGGATAGGATGGGGAATCATGGCGTCACTACGTATCCTGCAAGGGCAGGAATCAAGCCGGAAGTAGTTCTCTAGAATCCACACAGTTTAACGTCATGCGGTGAGGATGAAGTACTCTTAGTTTAGGGTCATAGAGTTTCGACCGTTGGGGCTTGGCAGTTTAACATCTTGCAGCTTAGACGAAAACTGCCTTTAATTATGCGAAATATTTCTTCAAAAAACTCACATTTGTAGGAGCGGTGGTGAATTCCCCATCCATGGAGATCAGGGCATATGATCCGTTGGAGTAGACCTTGTGTATAACATATGGTCCCTCCCATTTGGGCTCCAGCTTTGGAGGTTTCTTTCTGGGTATCATTGGGGTCCATAGGACCAACAACAATTATCCTTCCAAGAAAGACCGAAGATGATCCTTTTTATTGAAGGGTCCCACGATCCAATTCTGATATACCTCTAGAAGGTGCAAAGTGTGAAACCGCTTCTCGTCGAGCTGTTCCAATTCACCTAGCCATTTTTATGATTGCTCATTGTTTGATAACTGATCAAAAATGGAAACACTGAGTGAGGGTAATTGGAGCTCAATGGGCTGGACCGCTTCTATTCCGTAAACTAATGCGTATGGAGTAGCCCGAGTAGTGGTGCGGATTGTGGTTCAATAAGTCCACAATGTTTGAAGAAGTTTATTTGGCCATGATTTCTTGTCTTTGTCCACCATTTTTTTGAGAATTTTGGACATGGCCTTTTTGAAATCTTCTATTTGACTGTTGGCCACTGCATGGTAGTGGGATTAGTGGTTAGCCTTGATACCATATTCTTGGTATAGTTTCACAAATTCAGTAGAGTGGAAATTGGTGTTGTTATCTATCGGTATGGTATAAGGGATTCCAAATCTGGTGATGATATTGGCTTTCAAAAAGCTTACAATGTTTCTTTCCCTGACTTCCTTAAGGGGTATAGCTTATGTCCAATTGGAAAAGAAGTCAGTTGTCGTGGGGATATACTTGCGTTGTTTGGACGTGGCGGGAGGATATGGTCCCATGACGTCCATTCCCAAGATGGAAAATGGCCAGGAGTACTTAGCTTAATGAAGTAACTCTGGGGGTTGGTGTATGAAGTTGGCATGAATTTGGCATGAGTGGAATTTTGCGGTAATGTTCTTATAATCTCGTGCCACGGTGGGCCAATAGTACCCAAGCCTTCAAACATAATGGGAAAGCTTAGACCCTGACTGATGTGATCCACATACTCTTGGATACACGTCAGTCATGACGGTAGTGGTTTCTTCTCCATCAATGCATCTGAGGAGGACTCCGTCGAGGCCTCATTTGTATAGGACCTCTTGCTGACCTGTGTCTCCGTATAGGACAAATTTGATTGCCCTTCTCCGAACTTGCTCTCGTTCATCCCTGTCTGATGGTATTTTTCCCCTTTAAATATAGTTTTCAATGGGGGTCATCCAGCCGGTGGCAGGACCATATGGCTCAGAGACAGGACTAACTTCATTTTTTTTCTTTCGTCTTGTCCTGAACAAATGGCAGGACCATTAGACGATGAGCAATAATGATAGTTGTTTCATCCCGGTCTGGGTCAGCTAGGGTTGTGGCCACATTATCTAATGCATCGGCCTAGGCATTCTAAGACCGGGGAATATAGGTCAATGTTGGTTTTGTGGAGAATTCTTCCATTAACCCTCAGACATGGTCAAATAGGGGAATCAGCTCCTCCTTTTTGATAACATAGTCACCGTTAATTTGATTGATGACTAGTTTCGAGTCTCCTTTTACCTTAAGGTGTTGTACTTGTGCCTAGAGTGCGAGTTCCAGGCCCACAATGAGGGCTTGATACTCCGCCTCATTGTTCGTACAACCTTCTGACAGGAGGAAGGAATATGGAAAGACTGCCTTTTCTGGGA
This sequence comes from Viscum album, assembly GCA_963277665.1. Taxonomy (NCBI): domain Eukaryota; kingdom Viridiplantae; phylum Streptophyta; class Magnoliopsida; order Santalales; family Viscaceae; genus Viscum; species Viscum album. The sequence goes on from OY728123.1 coordinate 1,344,241,836, forward strand.
ACATGAGTATTATCCCCAAACCCACCTTGTTAAATTTGGGATCCTCCATCCTTTTCCCCGTCGGGCTTCGATATGCGTCGTCGAAGTACATTTTCCTTGTCGGGAGCTCCTCTGAAATCGAGAATATGTCTTCATCAGGTAACTCGACGTCTGGTACGGTGGTCCCTATCAAGGTGTGTTCTACTAGAAAATCTATTAACACCTGGCCTTTGATAGATTTTTGAGGCACAAAGCGGATGTCAAACTATAGTAGGATGACTGTCCATTGGGATAGGCCCCCGGTCAACATTGGGTGGCCGAGGATATACTTGATAGGGTTACTACGTGAGACCAAATTAACTTCATGATGGTGCAGATAATGTCACAATTTTTGAACTGTGAAGACCAAGGCCAAACAACTCGTCTCGATGTTTGAGTATCGAGTTTCAGTATCGATCATGGTTCGGCTAAGGTAATAGAGACTTTTTTCACTGTCGGCGTCATTTTTCTGCACGAGGAAGGCTCCTAGTGACCGTTCTACGGCCTTCATGTATAGGGTGAGAGTTCTTCCTTCAACTGGGGGCATGAGCACTGGTGGTATCAAGAGGTACTTCTTTAGACTGTCGAACGCCTCTTGATAGTCATATGTTCATTAGTATGTAACCCCCATTATCATTAACCTATTGAAGGGAAAACATTTTCCTACTAGGTTGTCTATGAACCACCTAATGTTGGCCAGGTGCCCTTGAAATCCTCTCAACTCAGTGAGATTGTAGGGAGGTGGTAGGCCAATGATAGCCTTTGTATTTTTAGGGTCGACTTCGATATTGCGATGGCGTACAACGAAGCCAAGGAATTTCCCTGAGGTAACCCCGAAGGTGAATTTAAAGGGATTCATCTTTAGGAAATGTTGTCGAAGTTTGTTGAAGACGGTTTCAAGGTCTGATAGGTGATCTGAGCGCTGTCTTGATTTGACCACCAATTAATCCATGTATCATTCGACGAATCTCCCCAGGAATGGTTTAAAGATTTGATGCATGGAGGGTTGATATGAGGTGCCAGCGTTCTTGAGACCAAAGGGCATGACCCTGTAACAAAATATTCCTTGAGGGGCTCTGAAGGTAGTGGCTTCTTTGTATTCTCGGGCCATCCGGATCTGATTATACCCAGAATAACCATCCATGAAGGAGAGAGCCTCATACCCGGCCGTTGCTTCGATTAATAACTCAGTGATTGGGACCATGAAATCATCTTTCAGGCAATGCTGATTGAGATCTCTGAAATCGATGCAGACGAGGATTTGTCTGTTCTTTTTCTTGATGAGGACAATGTTGGCCAACCAGATGGGGTACTAGAACTCCCAAATGAAGCTTGCTTTAATAATTTTATCGACTTCAGCCTCTATTTTGGTAGCATGTGAGGGGTGAATTCTTATGGAAGCTTGTTTAAATCCCTGTTGGTCTTCTAGAAGACCTAAGTGGTGGGTCTCCACTTTGGGATCGATTCACGGCATTTCCATCTAATTCCAGGCAAAAAGATCCCGATATTTCTTTGTGAAGGAGGTATATACCTCATGATCCTCGGGAGACATGGCTTCACTAATGAGAGTGGGTCTTGGGTCTTCCTCAGTACCCAGGTTTATTTTCCTGAGATCGTCCATAGTGGTGGAGATACCTTCCTCAAATGCGGGAGGTGCATCCCTGAGATCTTCCTCCTAATCCTCCCCATTCCCATATTCTTGATCTGATGGGGGGAGAGTTTCTGGCCTGGGCTCTCGGGAGTCTGGAGGCGAGGCATTGTGGGTATCCTCACTCATGTATTCACCCCCAATTTGAGGGTCAACAGTCGTTTCCACACCGCTATGCTCGGGCGTCATGCCTGAAGTCATGAGGACAGTCGAGTGTGTGTCCAGGCTTGAATCCATTCTCTAAACATGGTTTCTAGGTAGTACGTAGTCTCCGCCAAACTGCATGAGGGGGTCATCAGGAAGCATTTCTAGACCATTTGGAGAAGGGATCCAATCAATACAATCGAGCGAAGGCTTCTTTTTCTTTTGCTCAAAAAACTCATCATCAATGCAGTGTAACTCGGAGAGCTCGAAAGGGGCCTTGTCAGAATTCAATGTCGCACTTTGTCCATAGATGCAATATTTGATACACTGGTGGTAGGATGAAGGAACGACCATGTGCTTATGGATCCACGGCCTTCCAATCAGGGCATTGAATGCTGTGTTTTTCCGGACCACCATCAATTCTGATTAGGCCACAAGGTCACCAAAATGGGTTTTCATCTTGATCTGTCCCATTGGATTCTTTGCACTCTTGTCATAACTCAACAGGGTTGTGGCTAAGGGGATTAGGTCATCCTCACTGTATCCCAACTTGCGGAGTTTTTGTAGGGGAAGGAGGTTAACTCTAGAGCCGTTTTCAATAAAGACTTTGTGGAACCCAACATCATTTAGTGTGTCTGACACATATAGTGGTTTGATATGCTCTTTCATGATGGCATCTTCATCTTGATTAGTGAAGGAAATCACTGCATTGCATTCAGTCAGGCCAGCCTCTTTCCGGTAAATCTCAACAGTAGCTACCTCAACATGGAACTCCTGGGGGCTGAGCAAGGCTTCTATAAGTTCCTCCCTAAGATCTGCTAACAAACTCAGGGCATCCAAGATTGACATCTTGGCTGGTACTGATGTCATCTACTTAAGGATATCGTATTTTTTCTCCAACGGCCGACGCTTCTCCATTGTTGGGAGAGTTTTAGCAGGCACTTTAGGAGTTGGAGCACACGATGAGGAAGGACCGGCCGCGGGGTTTGAGGTTGAGGGTGTTCCCACGTTATGGGGACTCGGCCCAGCCGGTCTATTTTTGGGAACTAGGTGGATAGACATCTATTCCTCCTCTGATGGGTACCACAGAATGATAGGGCCAGAGTGGCTTCTTGTGGAGGTGGAGGGATATTCTTTCTCCTGCTGAGTCCATTGAAGGAATCTCCCACGGGTTTCCGTGATATTAAAAGTTTGTCTGGGGTAAAACCATAGGTTTGGTTTCGTCTGCGACTGTGCCTTCCCCATTATACCATGCCTCTGCAATTCCTCCTCCTGGCCCCTTGCATCAGGAACACGGGTTCATAACCATACCCTTCATCAGGGAACAATTCCATTAGATAGATGATGTTGATGGAACCAAATATTAGCTCCTCATCATGTGACAGGTTAACCTAGTTTGTTGTCCCTGATGGTGTCATTTGGTTGGTCAGTGCCCATGGAGCCAAGTTTGACGGCATAAAATCCGACAGTGTTGGGGCTAACTTTGGCCTCATTGCGGACTGTTCTTCTTGTTCTTGTCTCCCCCATTTTTATTATTCTTGGATGACAAGATCATGGAGGGTTGCGAGGCCGATATTGTCAGTTGTGCGGAATTAGGGGCTATTAGCGGCAACAACAACTGTTGTAATTAAGCTCGGAGTATGCCTTGATCTTGGTTTACAGTCTTCCAAGTCATCCAACTATCAAATTTCTACCCCTTCTTTCTGGTGACTTCCTGCCACCCCTCCCCTTTGTCGGAGTCGGTGGTATAAATATATGTCACATGTGTTGGGGGTGGTCCCAGTTCGAACATCATGAAGTCTAACATCCTTTGCAGGAGGTCTTTAAAGACAAATCATTCCTGGATATTGTGCCCTAACATTTTATGGTAGGGAAAGTAGTCCGTCCTATCTTCGCGGCCTACTTCTTTGAGCTTCCTTGGCTCTGGGAGGCGGAGAAATTTTCAATTCATGGCGGCGATGAAATAGTTGTGGACTTGGTCCTCTCGGAATGAGTATACTTTTTATCTTCATTCCTCGAACTGGTTCCTCTTAGATCCTCTCTAATAGTCCCGCTTGGGTGGAGGCGGACGCTGATACACAAGGGGCCCTTGACGATTTGGTGGAGGCCTAGGCAGTGGAGAAGGCCTAGGGGCTGGCTTGAGCATGACATAGGACGCTTCAGCTCTAACCGCTCACTTTTCTAGAGCCTGTGAGGCTATTTGGGACTTCATATTGGTCTGCTGTAGGGAGTCTTCAATTCTCTGGGCGATGGTCGAGAGATGGTGGAAGCCAGTGGTGCACTCCACTGGTATGATTGATGTTTGCAGCTCATCTCAAAAGTTATCTATACATATGGAAAGCATCTCATCTTGATGCATTGGCCTATTCAGAGAGTAGGTCAGACCTTTCCATCTAGAGAAGAAATATGAGACCCTCTCATTCTCCCTCTATTTGCAATTCAAGAGGACGTTGAACGTTGTTTTAGGAAACGTTGAGCTGAAGTGTAACAGGAACTGCTATCGATGGTCTTCCTAGCTTTTTATTGACTGAGATGGTAGACTCGTATACCAGACGAAGGCAGATCCTTACAAGGTCTGTACGAAGAATCTGAGTTTCACTGCTTCTTGTTGTTCCGGAGTTCCCATCATAGGGTCGCAATAAGATGCATATTGCATCAAGTGCTATTCTGAATCGCCTGAACCATTGAAAATATGGAATACAGGGCTCCCAAAATTGGGTGGAGGAGGCGTGTTTCTCACCCAATCTTGGTAGGGCTTCTGCTCTGGTTGTATCGAAGTGCGTCGACCTTCTAATTCTTCCAATCGAGCTATCAATGCTTCGATGGTGCTGGTGAGTCCCTGGTTTACATGATGTTGGGACCGGGATTGGGTGGGTGTAGCCCGAGGCATTGCCTAAGGATCTGGCTTGGCCAACACCAAGGGTGCACATGCCGTTTGTGACACCTTCGGAGGGTTCAGACGAACTCGCTCTAGTTGCTTCCTAAGAGGAGGGAAGTCTTGGTATTCACCCGAATCCATGTTCAGGTATTTGGACGGACCGAAAACCTCATGGGGCGGGGGGCTCTGATCATGATTCTTCTGCCAGGGAAAACCTTGGTCCTTGAGGTGCACTTGTTGGGAGTTCAAGGTGTGGCTCTTCTTGGTAAGTGCTTTCAATAAGACGGTTCCTCTAAAGTAGCTCGGTGTTAAGCCACCTCAATTATTTCATTTCCTTCTCCTGTCAAGTGAATCTCTCTTTGAGTATAAGTGGCTTATTTTTATCAGGAGAAGGAGGTGGGTTAAGAGTAATCGGTCCTTTATTCTTATCCTTGTTGGAATCTCGCAGGGTAAGTGGAAGAGGGTTAGCTGGAAGAAAGGCTATATTTAGGGTGTCCCTCTGGTTCTGGGTGTGCACACCAGATGTTTCGTTGTGAGTCACAGCCTGACTGGAACCATCGTCTCCCGATCGATCTTGATTTGCATCATCTCTGGTATAACATGTGGGGATAGCCTCTATGGCATTGATGGATGCATATCTCGGGGTGGTGGAGATATCATCTTCCAAATAGTAAGAGGATCTCCCATGCCTTTTACTGGTCCTACACTTCCTGTTCTTTGATTGCTTTCGGACTTCTTGATGTAGGGTGATGAGGAGAGTTCTTTGATGCAACCTTACGGTACACCTACCTCTTGAAGGGGATAATTATTCAAAGGACAGGATAGGGCATGAACCTCCTCTTCCGACTGTCATCCCTAGGTGAGAGAATACTGATTCTTGTGGGGGAGGTTGTTGTTGAGGTGGTAAAGATTCCGCCATCCCTGAGGGTTGGGGTTGGCTCCATTCCCTAGACGATGAGTCTCTTCCCGTTTTTATTTGTCTTATGGGGGAATTTTTTGTTAAAAATGCCCCCAGCCCTATAGGCTGGGGTTGACCCTGGATTGCGGTAGCGGCTGCTGCTATCGCTATTTGCCTGATTTTGCGCACCCCCATTCGGGGGTGAACTGAATCTGAGGACGAGTCCACTCGTAACTCAATCCACTCTAGGGAGGATGGCAATAACCTCTGATTGGCACTCTTAGGCGAGAGGCTTGTTGTATGCTTTTGGTGGCCTGATTTAAGAGTTCATGAATGGCTTGTTCCTGCCATGCCTGATGTTTCTGGGACTTCTCAAGGCCTGTCTCTGCTGGGTGTGTTGCCTTTCCCGAATAGGGGGCCACTCGATCGATTTCTTATCATGATGGTGTTGCAAGACACTATGCCGAAAGGGTTCTACTGGGCGGGGAGCAGAGTGAAATGCAGAGCTCCATGTTCTCCCCATCCTCTGATATGGACTCCCATCGGAACTTCACCAATGCGGTGGCGCAGCTGGTGCAGTGCATGTAGGAAAGCTAACTTCATGTTTCCTTTACGCCTCTCTGGTCACGGTTGTCGCACCGAAGGAAGAGCTTCCAGGTCGATGTGACGCGGGAGGTCTTCTATTGTATTGAGGTGATATACATACCCATCATAGGGTAGGAAGCTTAATTTCAATCGATGGAGGGTTTCCCACATATTGGAGCGAATTTCGTGTGCACATTCTTCTGACAAATTTCTGGGTATGTCGATTTGATAGGTGGTCGTGGACCAAAACATAACTGGGATATAATATCTGGATAGTCATTTCCTCAGGTGCAACATGTCGGAATACTCCTCCACTAGTGATTCCTCTACCTGGTTGGCCTAACTGAGGCGTTTAATGATAGTGTGGCCGGTGGCAGTGGGGCCAGTAGGTGTTGAATTATCATATGGGTGATTCCGGGGTGGTTCAGAAGATGAACGTGGCCCTGGACCATCTCCTGGTCGAAGAAGGGTGTCGTTGGTGACTAACTAGGATTCTGACATGCTCGATTCCATCCTTCTGAGTGCCTCGGCACATGAGGTATTTTCTGTGCTTGATTCGACAGGGGGAGGACCTTCCTGTCGATATGATATGTTACTGCGAGGAGGGCCTTCGCAATGGTGGCCGTAATGGTGAGGACTACCATTACAGCTGCCGTAGGGGGAGAAATTATGGGGTATACCCTAGGGAGGGCATTCAAAATGTACTGCAACGAGGAGAGGTCCTTCTCATTGAATGACGTCTAGGTGGGGAGGGCCTCCGTTATCCATGTCATAACGGCGAGGGATACTATTACTACTTGACACCCCACTGCATAGAGGAATTTTGCAGTGCACACCCTAGGGAGGAACTCTAAGGTGTATCGCAGCGAGGGGAGGACCTTCTGGCTACGTAGCATTGTTACAGGGAGGGCCATCACAACAACTGCCATCATGGTGAGGATGAACATCATGGTTGCACATTTGATGTGTATACTAGGGAGGACCTTCAAGATATACTGCAACAAGGGGAGGACCTTCTTGTTTCTTGGGTCCATCACGGGGAGGACCTTTGCAATGGCGGTCGTGGTGGTGAGGACTACAATCATAACTTCCTCAGGGAGAATGTATGTGGGGTACACCCTGGGGAGGGCCTTCAGAATGTACCGCAATGAGGGGAGGGACTTCTTGTTGCTTGACGTATCTACGGGGAGGACCTCCGTTATCAGAGTGGCGAGGACTACCATCGTGATATGATGCCTGGTTGTGCAGAGTGTCATTGCAACTTAACCCCTGGGGAGGACCTTCAGGGCAAGCCATGACAAGGGTAGGACCTTCTTGACGTGATGAGACGTCACTGCGGGGAGGGCCTCCACAGTTGCGACTATGATAGAGAGGACTACTATCATAATATGTGGTCCCACTGCATGGAGAGTGTTTGCAGTGTATACCCCGGGGAGGACCTTCAGGGTGTACCACAACAAGTGGAGGGCCTTCTTCCTACTCGATCTTCTAGTCACGCGGAGGGTTTCCGTGACTCTCATCAAAAGAGACACTCTCATAATTGATCGTTAAATGCCCGCGGGGGAGGCCCCCACATGTGCTCTGGGGAGGACCTTCAGAGCTACTGGTAGCAACATTGTAGGGAGGACCTTCGCAACCGCTACTACTACTCCCATAACATGGTAATGGACGGTCAAGGTTTTGATCCTTCGATATGTGCTTAGCGGCATTGGGAACCCCATCTTTCAGCAGAGCAGAGTCGTGAACCCACTCTTAATTTTCTCAATGCCTTCGGTGCATTCAAGGCACTTTCTTGTGGGCAGCGAGGACCATCTACTGTTGATAATGACCTTCACCTTTGGGTCCCCTTCTAATTGGGTCACGTGGTGCTGCCGGGACATTCCGACGAACATCCTGACTTTTAGCAGGGATATATGCCTGCTCTAGAGCGTCCACTGTGATGTACGGGTGTCCCCTAGTTGGAACGAGTGAATTTTCTCGATCTGGTTTCCCTTGTGTCGTCGAATATGGCCGATAACCCTCCTGGGTGGAAGCATGGATGCAGATCTTCTTCAAGGCGGCTATCTCGTCTCTTAGATGAGTCGCCTCAATTGGGGAGATGGGCTCACGGGCCCGAGTCCTTGATGTTTCCGCTGATGCAATTACATTCTGGCAAGTCTGCAAAATATGATCTGGGATCGATACCTACTCCTCCATCATTTCCAAGATATGCAGAGAGACATCTTTGGCTGGAACAGGAATGAAGGCCCATTCCGGTATCGGAGTAGGAATATCCTGCTCCGGTCCTCCAGTGGTCAGTGGGTGCTGGAAATTCTCCTGTGTTTTGGCAGGTGAATGAATCTGCCCCTGTGCTGGGATATGCCAGCTTATCTCTCCGTTTGCAGCCACATAGGGATGGAGGACTTTACTTGCATCTGTAGGGAGTTGGCACTTCATATATTGGTTTCCAACATTATCAAGTCGGTGGCCTTTGTTGGTAGGGAGACGTCTCTGCCTATTAATTTCCCCCACATCTGGATGGCGGGATTTGTTGATCGCCACCATATGGGGATGGTAGGCGTCAGGAGCATCTGCTAGGATCTGTTCCTACAGGCACTGGGTCACCACCATTTCTGGTTGGTGGGCTTCACGACCCTAGGCAGGGAGAGGTGCCTGCTGGGTAGGTGTCATTCTATGGGAGTGACAGGCTTGATGGAGCTCGGCAGGGATGCACGCCTGCTCGTATTATGCCTCCATGTTTGGATGGCGGACTTTGGAGGGGCGGACAGGTGTATGTGCTTGTTCGTGATACGTCTTCGTGACTAGGAAGTTGAGTTCCTCTTCAGGGACAAGGGCTATGACCGGTCCCTGGTTGTATGTTTTCCACCCTCATCGGGCGGTACGAGGGGCCGAAGCTCGGGGAGCATGGGCCTGGATCCTCAGGGCGAAATCCTCCATAGCGTGAGGATATTGAGTCTCGGTGTAACCACGACTATGCCTTCCGGTGGGGGCCTTAGAGAGGAACCCTCGTTCATTGGGGATGAAGTCCTCCATGTCGATCTCATCCACCTCCCTAAGATAAGGGAGGTACGCATTGTCTCATTCCACGGATAAACTCCTGAAATGGTTTAAGACGACAATAGGAGCCGTCTGGGTCTGATTTCATGGTCGCTACTGGGCAGGCGACCGGTGAACCTTGGTGGATTGGAGGGCGTGCATGGATGCCTCCACCATCAGGAGAGTACCGTTTATATGGTACTCTCGGATCAACACATATCAAACCCAGCGTTGAAGACGCTGGGTAGGTGATGAGGTCCTTCGTTGATGAGGAAGTTCGATTACTGTGTAGTTTGAAGCACGCACCTGCGAGTTCCTCCATGATACCATTGGATCGAAGGGAGTTCTGATTGGTACCTGTCAAATATTTTAACAAATAAAAATATAAAACCAGTCAAAGCAGCATCTCATGATCCCATGCGTAATTAATGACCTTGCTTGGCCCTCCTTCTGACTATAAGGGGTAACAGATTGATATTAGGTTAAATCCATCATGCTTGGTAAAATAATCACGTCGGGTTCACCATTTTTTGTTTCAGATCAGTTTTGAAACACCCAATGGTTCTGTATCCGATGATACATGGACCTACTTTCCAAAGGTAGGCGTTCGCTGGGTGATTTGGCCAGTGACACTTAAGAACTCACATTGGTAAAGAGGATGGTAATTTGGGCTCATCGCACCCTTTTGGGGGGAAGTATTTCATGTTCTGTGACTCTCTTATAGATTTAAGATGTATTCATTTGTTCTCAAATATTTGGTTTATACCCAAGCATAGTATCCACGGGTTATTACTGGTTGGAAATGGTCATCTAAACGTGGGGATTCGGAATCATTTAGGCCCATGGTTTACCATCCCTCATTGGATTAATGACTCTGAGGAGTTGGGACTCGTTGGGATGATGCTGGTTGAAAGACTCATAACTGGGCACTCTGGAGTTTATTGATGTCCATGGGTGATAGATAACGACATGAGAGTTTGGATCGAACCAGTGATACGAGCTTCTTATGTATCCTTTTGAGGGGAATCAGAGTCCTCGTAGTTCGGCAGTACAACTTAACGTCATGCGGGATGAAGGATGAACCGATGTGAAGGGGGTCAGAATGGATGATTATTGGGCTTGAACCTCGTGGAGGATTCCTACGTACCATGCCTTGGCATGGATCAAAGTTCTCATAGTTCACATGGTGGTGGTGTCATAGAACCGACGTGAATATGGACCAGGGGTCCGATGGGTAATGGGCTTGAACCTCGTGGAGTATTCCTACGTACCATGCCTTAACATGGATCAAAGTCCTCATAGTTCATATGGAGATGGTGTTGGAGAACTGATGTGAAGATGGACCGGGGGTTCGATGGGTAATGGGATTGAACCTTGTGGAGGATTCCTATGTAGCATGCCTTAACATGGATCAAAGTCCTTGTAGTTCACATGGGGGTGGTGTCGGAGAACCGATGGGTAATGGGCTTGAACCTCGTGGAGGATTCCTACGTACCATGCCTTAACATGGATCAAAGTCCTTATAGTTCACATGGGGGTGGGTTCAAGGTCGGTGCTTACTCTAAGACCATGTGAGTCATGGTCGGTGTGAGAAACAAGAGGCAGTAGAGACCCGATGATCACATCACGAAAGGTGTATCCATGGGGAGCGAAGTGGGGCTTACGCATAGAGAAGCCCGAGAAGTGGAGATTGGGACTTACTCTAGGATGGAGGCATGTGGTGATGAAGTGCAGCGGGAGAGGGAAATGGTACCCCCTATGTCCATTTCCCCTCTTGGTCCTTGGAACTGGGGAAGTATGGTGGTGCATGGGTGCCACCTCCCACAAGAAAGGCTAGGGGCTTACACCAAGGAGGCTGACTATTCACTCTCAGAAGAGGGGAGGAGTGTTCACCACTGGAGATGAAGGGAAATGGTAGCGGGGTCCCCCAATCTGGCGAGTAGAGAGGCAGAAAGGGGACTCTAGGCTCAGACCTTGCATTACTGTGGGAATGTAAAACCAAGAACGCTTCGGGAATACGCTCAAGGGTCGGAGAAACCCCTTCACCCTCAATTACCCTGGGTATGTGAACACAAAGTGGCACACTGATGTGCCTGAATGTGTCATCATACGGGTCTGGTGGCTTCAGTAGAGGCCTTGGCTCGAGGGTGATTAATAGGCCGATTAAGGGGTTCCGATGTATCGGATCAAGTCGGAAGGGTTTTATCTGGCTTGGGGAACGAGAACACCGAAGGAGTTGGCGGACTGCATGGGTGCATGAGGAGCAGCGCCCTTCACGTAGGAGGGTGCTACGTGGTTGGAGAGGTCGTCCATGGACCAGGGTGGTACGCAAATTGATAGTCATCCCATGTACCAGGGCGGCACACGGCTTCGGGTTCGGCCCGCGTACCAGGTAGGTACGTGGTGGAGTCCGCGCGAGCAGCGGTGGCCAGGGACATTGCCAGTCAGAGGTTCGTCAGTCAAGGGTTCACCAGCATAGGAAGGTGCTACGCGGTGCGTTGGGTTGAAGAAGGGGCATAAACACCCTGGTCCGTGGGGAGTACATCCGTGGAGGATCCATGGCTCGTGGTTTATATTTTAAGTTCATGGTTTGAAAATTTATTATGCGTTCTTTGGTTACTTATTAATTCATTCCCAGTTTTATACCTGTTCTGGTTTTTGAATTGGAACTTCGCTATTCACGAAACCCTAAGCTTCTTCTGGAATCCTTCCTTCAGAAACTTTCCACCAAAATCCGCTCGATCCTCATTTTTCTTTCCCCTATCCCTCGATCTGCTTTTATAGAGGGGGAAAGAGTTGTATTTGTGGCCATGTGGCACCTTTTGCGGAGGCCCATGACTGGAAACCCGGTTTACAGATGACTTGGTCAAACCGATGTGGGGGCATTGAACCGCGAACCAAACTAGTTCGAGGAATGCTTCGCGGATGCGGAGGGCTCCACCTCTATTCCGTGAATGACAGCACATGCGACATGGGCCGGCTGGCGGAGTCAGCGACTACGGTGGTTTATGTCGGTGGACCAGCCTGGCGCCCGTCTTGCTTCACGGTCACGGAGGATCCACGCCTCTATTCCGAAAATGACAGCGGTCTGTGGAGGGGGGCGCTTCACGGAACCAGCTGTGTACCATTAGTATTGGACCGGTCGACGTACCGGTTTTCCTTGTGCCAACTTCTTCACATTTTTTCCCATTTCCTTGAAGGAAATTGGGTAGAATCCTCTCTTGAATTAAGGGTATTATCATTCTCCTTTGCGGATTTTTCAGGACCCTATAGGATTCATGGTCATGATCACATGGTTTGAGTATCTCAAAGACTCCAGAATATTATTATATTAAAGATATACTTAATATCCTTAAAAATCATCGTAAAAATTCCAAAACAAGGATTCAAACTCCATTTAAGTTAAAAAAGAAGTAAGAGTGGTGAAACTAGAAAACCAGGAAAAACTAGGAAAAATGTAAATGAGTCACCAATGGGTGATTCACTGATGGGTGAGTCACTGAAGTGGAGCCACCAATGTGTGAGCTACCGACGTGACCTACCGACAATGATCCACTGATGTTGAGCTACCGATGAAACAACCTACCGACACCTCGACCTACTGATTCCCTAACCTTCTGATGTCATAACATACTGATGCCTCGACCTACCGGTTCCTTGAAATACTGACACCTTGACCTACCACTCACTAACCTACCAATGCACTTATATTTTTATGCACTGACATGGTGATTCCAACACCCTGAGTCACCAATAGAAAAGCTGGAAATTTGAAAAACTCTTGAAATGAGCTACTGTTGCCTCCCAGAACACTCTAAACACTTTTTTTTCACAAAGGAATGACCTGGGAAAATATGGGTTATTACAATAATTACCCACATTTTACACGAACTTCCATTCTTTTATACAAGCAAATCAATATAAAAACCATGAAAATGAATGCTACCTAATGATCAAATTAAACTCTATAACTCATCTAAAAGGAAATAAATGAACATAATAAAACCACAATGAATCGAATTAATGTATTAATGGTTCTTTAATAATTAATTAACTAATCTAATGTGATTATCTAGTACATTAAGGTGGATAAAGCATTCTGACTCAAGGTAAGGGGAATTCTCAAATCAAACTCTCTTTATTTGAGATTCCCCTCTTTCACCCCATTTTTAGTATGTATATTCCTTAAATATTATTTATTAGTAAATATATTAACTTTTATAGGATATAAATGTATTCTAATTTATTTTATGATAAACACAGTGTTTTCCAAAAGAACTCTTCTTTCAAAAAAAGACACCTTCTACTTCTCGAGATTTTTTCTTCTTTATTCAAAGTTAATTATTCTTATATCAAGTTTGTTATTACCTCATTCATTTGGGAACCCAAATTTTATGAATTTATTCTTATTAAATGAAACCCATTCCTTTCCATGGGTTATTTTATTGATATATGTTCTATTTGACATGCATGATAATGTAAATGTTGTGATGTGACAGGTGTGCCTAGAATTATATAGGACAACGTACATGTTTGGATGTGATTTGTGCACCTAGAAGTATATATAACTCCAATTCATTGGTTAATTTGATTTATCTCATGATAAAAGTGATATATGAATGAAAATGATTATTTATTTGCTCACAAATATGTGTTTTAGTTGACCACTAAGACATGATTTTTCATTTTTATGCATTGCCAAATTCCATGCCTTTTCTTATTGCTTCCTCTCATTATTATGATCCTATACCTATGTAATGATGATAATGATTTTTCTCACCCCATGTTATGTTGTTTCATGTTCTTATCTATCCTCTTACTTGGATTTTAGCTCACCTTTTTTTGATGTATATCCTCAGGTGGTTACATGTACAAAGGATAATTCAAGGGCCAATAAGAAGTTGGAGAGGATGGATTTAAATAAATGTTTATGTTTTATTTTTTAAAAGTTATATATGGTCATAATTTTCCCAAGACACTAAATAATGGGATAGACTTTGAGTAATGATTTTATATTTTTTTATTTAAATGATGTAATAATATATGTAAGAAAAAGCAAGGTTGCTATAGTGTGTATCATGGGATGGTTTAGTTAATTTTGGAATTAAGATTAGAGAAACATAGTGAAAACCCTTAGTTTTAGACTGTGTTTAATTAATCACCCAAGAATATTTGTTTTAGAAAATTATAAATAAAGGGATCCCATAATATATTCATTTAGACATAAATTCACAATGTAAAATTTCTCTATTCATGAATTTTTTACTTAGGTTTTGTTCTAACCTTTACTATTTTAAAAAATTGTGAGAACTATGATAAATTTGGCCAACAACCCATGGAATGGACAATGCATTTATTGCTAAAAATATATCCCCAATTCCTTAGAAGTTTTATTTAAAAATTTCATGGTGATGCTTACCCGAATGTATCAGTTTATGAAGAATAACCTGAATAATGTGGAAGGTATTTTTTCACCTATGAGGGAGAAACTGGATATCGAGTTTTTTATGAGGCAATGACCACTGATGATTAGTGGATCTTTTGATCCACTAGTTACAGAATAGTGGGTCAACATTATGGATAAGATATTTTCTATTCTTCATTGTTATGAGATGGATAAGGTGAATCTCACTATTTATCGTTTAGATTGAGAGGTCGATCAATTGTGGGATATTATTAAGAACACCACAATGAAGGATGAAATTGAATAGATAGATTAGAAAGACTTTAATATAATGTTTCTTACCAAGTATTTCCATCAAACTCTTTCAAAAAAGATGGATATAGAATTCAAAGATCTAAAGAAAAAGGAAGGTAAATAGGTCAAAGCCTACGAAGAAAATTTCACAAGTCTTTCAAGGTCTGATTTGGGTTTTGTTATCAACAATGGTAGAAAAATTGATAGATTCTTTAGTGGTTTAAAAAAAACATTCGAAAGGCTCTTCAAATTAGAGACTTTGGGATTAATGAAGAATTTTTTCGATGTGATCTCAAAGTGGAGATGGAGTTTGTAGAATTGTCCAATGGATATGGTGATCAGAATTAAAAGATTGAATTTCAAGCTGGAGGGTCTAATGAGAAATGTGAAAAAAAAAACTCAACCACCCAAATGTTTAAAATGTTGGAAGATGCATAAAGGAAACTAACTCAGTTGGAAGGGGAAATGATTCACGTTTGGGATAAAAGTCCACCAAGATCATAAATGTCGATAATACTTAAGTAAGAGGGGTAATGTGGTAGAGGAAAGGAGAGCGCCACCCATGGTCAAATGCTACAACTGTATGGAGTAAGGGAACTATGTAAGATAGTGCACTAAAGATAGAGTTCTTGAGGGTAATCAGTGTCACCAGCCACCAAATCTTGAAGAGGAAGGGAAGGCTTATGCCATCACTACTGCCTAAGTGGAGCAATAAAATGAATTCATACAAGGTATACTTCTTACTCACTCAAGAATGGAAAAATTAAAATTTGATTGTAGTTATATATTTATTTATATCTTTCATGTTTCTAGAACTATTGAATTGAATCCCTGAATCCATGAAGTAGATATTTCCATAAAAACCCCTAGTGGTGAAATCATTGCAACCCAAGTGTTGGACTCTTCTTCTATTGGCGTGTGTGGGAGGATTCTTCTAGAAAATCTCGTAATACATCCATTGGTGAAATTTTATGCTATACTGGGGATTTATTGGCTCTTTTTATATGGGGAACATATCAACTATCAAGAAATGAAATAATATTTTCATATTCTAAACCATCCTATGATCCTCTATAAATGAAAGGAAGATCGTGAATCTACATTGGAAAATTCTTCAATGGAGTGGGTGTTGATTCCCTATGAAGAATAATACCTCGCTCAAATGGTTGAGTCAGTGGATGTTATCAACCTAGGGGAAATTATCATTGTGATTGAATATAATGATGTATTTTCTAAAGATATACCCAGACATCCCTCAGATCATGAGGTAGAGTTCTCAATAGAACTCAAGCCCGGAGCTACTCTTATCTCAATGTGTCCCTATATGATGGCTCCTAAAAAACTTGAGGAGTTAAAGAAGTAACTACAATAGAATTTGGAATAATTGTTCATATACCCTAGTGCATCACGTTGGGGTTCACCAATGCTCTTTGTCAAGAAGAAGGATTGATTAATATGGTTGTGTATCAATTATCAAGAACTCAATAAGATCACCATAAAGAAAATGTATCCTCTTCCAAGGATTGATGACTTGTTTGATTAGTTATAAGGAGATATATACTTCTCAAATGTGGGTATTCATTCTAGATATGATAAGCTAAATGTGAAGAAGGAAGATATTCAGAAGACTGTCATATGTACAAGGTATGGGCACTATGAGTTTTTACTGCTGCCCTTCTAACTTTCTAATTCCCCAACAATCTTCAAGGATTTGATGAAATTAGTCTTTATATATTACCCTAATAAATTTTTACTATTATTTATCAATGATATTATCATATAATACAAGATAAATGAGGATCAGGATGAACATCTAAGTATTGGGTTGGTGACATTAAGGAAGGATAATTTTTATGCCATGTTCATCAAGTGTGACTTTTGGATGCAGCAAGTCACATTCTTAGAACATGAAATCATAAGTGAGGGAATTTCTATAGATCCTTCAAAATACGAGGCAATTAAGGAATGGACTACACCCTCTAGTGTCATGGAAATCTATAGTTTTCTTGGCTTAGTAGTGTACTAACGACATTTTGTGAGAAATTTATCATGATTTTCAAGCCCATTAACTATGTTAACAAAGAAGGGGGTAAATTAGGTCTGGATAGAATAATGTGAGGAAAGATTCAAGGATCTAAAGAGAAGGTTGATCAATACACCAGTACTCACATTACCAAGAAGTGGATAAATTTTGGTTCCTTAAAATAAATGATTGGGTTGTGTACTCATGAAAAATGATAATGTGGTAGCCTACTCCTCATGGTAGTTGAAGATTCATGAGAAGAACTACCCAAAGCATGATCTGGAGATAGGAGCTATGATTTTTTTCTTGAAAAGCATGAAAGACTACCTATATAGTGAGAAGTGTAACATATATACTGATCACAAGATCATAATGTATATATTCACAAAAAAAAGATCTAAACATGTGTCGAAGTAGTTGGTTAGATCTTATCAAAGAAAATGATTTTTGTATTCACTATCATCCAGGAAAGGCGAACAAGGTAGTTGATGCTCATAGTAGAAAAGAACCTTTTACTCTATCCATGTTGTGGATTGTGAAATTCCTTATCTTCATGTATATGTAAATGATGGATTTTTAAATCATAGAAGTAGGGAATACATCCTACCTTTCTCATATTATTTACCAATAACCTATCCAAGAGAAGATTAAGGAGTCACAAATGGATGAGCTAGAGTTACAAAAGAAGGTGAATAAAATAAAGAAAGGGAAGTTGCATGAGTTGCAAATTGATTATGATGGTGTGATTTAGTTTGGAATGATGCTTTTTGTGTCTTCTTAACCTAGGATAAAGAAGGATATATTTGATAATTTACATAGTTCAACTTTATTTATCCATACCGGGAGTACCAAGATGTACAGTGATCTCTGAGAACACTTCTGGTGGGACAACATGAAGAAGGAGATTACTGAGTATATCTCAAGGTGCTTTATATAGAAATAAGTTAAATCCGAGTGATATAAGTCCAAATGGATGTTTCAAACATTTCCTGTAACTATGTGGAAATGGGATAATGTCACTATGGACTTTGTTACAGGTCTCTCGAATACATTCAAAGGAAATAATTTGATATGGGTTGTTTTGGACGGACTCACCAAGATTTTCTCCTTTTCACTATTTAAGAAGATCTCTCACTTGTAAAACATGATAATATATATGTGAAGTTATTGGTGAGACTTCATAGTGTTCCACTCTCAATTTTCTCTGATTGTGACTATAGGTACACATATAAATTCTGGAGGAGTCTTCAACATTCTTTGAGTATTGAATTAAATTTTAGCATGTCCTATCACCCCCAAACTAATGATCAATCTGAAAGGACTATTTAGATTCTCGAATATATGATAAGATCCTTCTCTTTATAATTAAAAGGTATATGGGATCAGTATCTCTCATTGCTTGAGTCTTCAGATAATAATATCTTCCACTTGAGTATTAAGATGGCTCTATATGAATCTCATTATGGAAAGTGATGTAGAACTCAAAACTGTTGGGATAAATTTGTCGAAAGAAAGCTACTTGGACCTGATCTTGTGAAAGAGATAACATAGAAGATTCAAGACATATAGAAACATATTAATGCTTCTCAGAGCTAGAAAATGATCTATGTTGACAACAATCAAAGGGACCTGGAGTTTGACATTAGAGTTAAAGTCTTCCTTAGAATATCACTATGAAATAGATTCATGTGATTTGGAATGAAATGGAAGTTAATCCCAAGGTACATTGGCCCCTTTGAGATCCTTTATCTCATAGAATTCATTGACTATCGACTTGCACTTCCAAGGAATATGGATCAAGTTCATGATGCGTTCCACATCTCACTCCTGAGAAAGTACATACAAGATCTCGCACAAGTACTGTACTCAGAGGTGGTACAATTGGAAGATGACCTTTCTTATGAGGAGCAGATAGTAAAGATTTTGGACTTGAGAGATAAGGTTCTATGAAACAAGAAAATCCACCTTGTTAAAGTGTTCTGGGGGAATCATAAATATGAAGAAGCAACTTGGGAACTAGAGGAGTCGATAAAGGAGAAGTACCCTCACCTTTTTATGTAAAACGAAATTTTGAGGGTGAAATTTCAAAAAGGGGGAATAATATAATTATCCAAACATTTATCAATGAGATATCTCCATTATTATAGTAACTTCATATAGTATAATCACATAAAAACAAATTAATAACACAATACAAACTTTATAAATGATTAATGATTGAAATGAAAGTTATTTCTAGAAATTAAAGAACCTATACTAATGAAATAGTCACTTAACCTTTGGAATAGTAATATGACCATTATGAATAGTAAACCAGACAAATGAATATTAGCCTCACCCATTAATGTTTAAATAAAATTTTAGTATCTTATAAGAGAAAATATGATATAATTATATCACAGTGTAAGTAACTTAATATTTTAAAAATTATTAATTAAGTTTTTGTATTTTTATAAGTCACAAATATTTAATTATAATTTTATGATTAATTTAATAATTTAAATGAAAATTTATTTTCATAAATTATATTCATAAATTATTATTTTTATTTATTATGATTTTAAGATACTTTTAAGTGACCTTAAGTAATTTTTCACAGTGTTATAAAATCAGTTATAATTTTAAAATATGTTTTTCTAAGTAAATGATGGTTTTAATTAAAAAAATTACTCATATTTAAGAAATTATTTTCATAAAATGGATTTCATTTTTAAATTATACAAATTTAAAAATGGTTTGGGAGAATTTTTGGTTTTTTTCTGAAATAATTAAATTTTTGGTGAATAATGAAATACAGTAATTTACAGTATTTATACATTATAAGTTAAATAAACTATTCATTAATTCATAAATAATGTAAGCACCATTTTTTTTTAAATAAAATGATCTAATTAATGTATTTATTCTCAATAATAAACAATATTTCTTGTCTTGATAAAATTAATAAACTAATAAGTTAAATGACGAGAAAAAACTCCTCTCCAACACTATAAATACAACCCCTCACACCCTCATCTCCTCACACCTCTCAATCTTTGAGCCTTGCCAAAACTGTACCCAAAACTCTTCCCTAGACCCTCCCCACATCTATGAGATCTTGGTATCATCAAAATACCAGTACTATGTTCCATGAGGAGGATCTCAAGGGGAGAATTCAAGAGGTAAATCCTCTCTCTTTTTCTTTTAATTTCCTTTAAATTTCATTTTTTTCTTATTCTATCTTAACCTCCCTTCATCCAAATGTAATGATAACTCCATTACCTTACTTATACTATAATTATATCTTATTAATTTAATATACATCACTAAACTCATCCATATCACTCTTTTATTCTTAAAAATGAAATTATAGCCTGTGATGTCTCAATTTACTAACATCGTGGTAGATGCACATTAATTTTCTTTAAATTACATCAAGAATTTTAATAATACTATTAAATTATTTAAAAATATTGTAATTTCTATTATACAACTATCTTTAGGTTCTGTAACAATCATTTATACATAATACTAAATGATAAAACAAAATGAATTTTTTTGTTATCGAAAAACCGCCAAAATTAACCTAAAATGATCATCATTAACTTTTATCTAATGATTCATACTCATGGTATATAACCAAATTAATTATAATATCATTAAAAATTCTTTAATAATATTAATAATTTATAATAATATTTCTTTATATTTATCCACATTTTACCCGAACTTTCATTCATGTATACAAGCAAGCCAATCATGAAAACCATGAAAATGAATGCTCCCAAATGATGAAATTAAACTTTATAACTCATATAAAAGGAAAAAAATGAACATAATAAAACAAAAATTAATAAAATTAATGTATAAGTGGTTCTTTAATTCTTAATTAATTAATATAATGTGATTATAGAGAACATTAAAGTGAAGAAATTATTCATACTCAAGGTAAGGGGAATTATCAAACCCAACTCTCTTTCTTTGTGTTTTCCATATTTCACCCGATTTTTAGTATGGATATTTATTAAATATAATTTAATTATAATTATCTTAATTTTATGGGATATACATGTTTTATACTTGGATTTATGACAAGAACAATATTTTTCAAAATAACTCTTCTTTCAAAAAAAACACACCTTCTACTTCTCGAGATTGTTTCTTCTTCATTAAAGGTTAATGATTATTATATCTGGTATCTTATTCCCACATTCAATTTGGAACACAATGTTTATGAATTTTTTATTACTAAATGAAACTCATTCCTTTCCATGGGATAATTTATTGATATATTTTCTATATGGAATGCATGATAATGTCAATGATATGATGTGATGGGTGCGCCCATAATTATATAGTACTCCAATTCATTGGGTAATGTAATATATCTCCTGAGGAAATTTAAATATGTATGAACATGATTCTATCTTTGTCCAAAATTATGTTTGGTATTTGAACAATAAGACAAGATGTTTCATTTTTATTCATTTCCACATTCCATGCTTTTTCTTAATGCTTCCTATCATGATTATGATTATATGCCTATATAATGATGATAATGATTATGCTCACCCCATGTTATATTTTTTCATGTTATTATATATCCTATTACTAATATTTTATATCACCCCATTTTGATGTATATCCTACGGTGGTTACATGTACTAAGTATAATTCAAGGGCCAATAAGAATCTAGAGAAGATGGATTTAAATAAAAGTTTACATTTTATTCTATAAATGTTATATATGGTCCTAATTTTCCAAAGACACTAAACATTTGGATCCTTATTATGTAAAGATTTTATTTTATTCTTTCCTTAAAATGATGTAATAAAATATGTAAGAAAAATAAGGGTCTCAATAATACAGTTGCAAGCCAAGCATTCTATTGGGTCTATATCACAATGAGGCTTCTAAAGGACCCCAGGACACCCTGAGAGGGGAGGGGTGAATCAGGGTGAAATTTTTTTCTTTTAATGTGATGGATCTTGTTCCCATGTTGGTAGGAACTTATTGAACCTGTATGATGAATATGATCGTAAAGTAAGCATTCACATGCACAGAGAAGACACAACACTTTTTACTTGGTTCACCACTAAGGGCTACGTCCAAGGAGCATACGCCGATAGGTTTTCAGTCATACCTAATTCCACTAAACTTCAATAGATTTGGATTACAAAGGTTCGAAAACAGTCACTCTGTCCCAGGCTCACTACCTTTACAATTGTTCAGGGATAGCTCACTGCTTCCATCAGGTCACTCCCATTGACTCCCCCTGGCTCACTACCCTTGGTGAATTCACACTCAGTTTATAGATGTGAAGGTCTCTTAATCATTGAAA
Source organism: Viscum album (assembly GCA_963277665.1). NCBI lineage: Eukaryota > Viridiplantae > Streptophyta > Magnoliopsida > Santalales > Viscaceae > Viscum > Viscum album. Next base: position 1,344,264,085 of record OY728123.1, read on the forward strand.
AATAATGCATCCTCTGTTGAATGTAGATGCTCTGTTGAAGTCCAACTTTCACTCGTATACTAATCCCACTTTGTACCAAAGGTATCGGGCAATCTTCCAGTTTTCGTGCAACTCCAAAATGACTAGCATACATTAACCTCACCTGGCGTGCTTCTCCAAGACAAGTGAACAAGTTTCAAGAACGGCGCGCAAGTCACTTGCGCGTTACAAATTTGGCACACAGGTGTCACAAACCCACTTGCATGGCACTGTCTCTTTCAACTCCAAACATGCGCGACGTTGTGCCTTTAACTCCCAAACCGCCTTGGTCGCGCAGCCAACAACCGGCGTGCAGCTTCTACGTGCGCGACCCAACTACCACTCACGCGACTCAACCACTTGTGCGATGAGAGCTCAAAAAATCTAAAAGTATTGATCTTCATTAAAAATGAGGAGGGGTGGTCCTCTATTCATAGTCAAACTGGACCCCTTGCACGGTGGCACGCAAGTGTCCTTACGGTGCGCAATTCCTGACGCGCAGCTCAAACCACCCTAGCCTATGTCGCACAACTCACATGCACGACCCAACCAACAATTGCGTGACCTACTTTCCTTTTCCATATTTTGAAGTTCTGATCATGAAGACCAACCGGCACGCAAGTTTCCAAACCTCCTAGGCATCGGCACACAAGTCTTTTTCTCAGCGCGCAGGTCCCTTGCGTGACCAGCCCAAAACTTGCGCAGCCCTTATCCCTTTGCCATTTTCCCATGTTCTGATCTTGAAAAACACATGGCGCGCAAGTTTCCTCTCCTTCAAGTACAAGGTGCGCAAGTCTCTTTTCCAAAAACACTTTTCTCCATTTTTCGATTTTTACGCCTTAAAATTTGGCAAACACTGGGAAACGGCGCCACCTTCAATACTACTGTCTGCTTGAACTATATGATCACTTTACTGGTAGACATTATGAACTTCCATGGAGTATTGACAACAAACACAAATCATACTCCAATCCATGCATAGAATACCATGGTTCCAATAGCTTCAAGTTTCATCATTGTCCACACTGATGAAACAGCATAGAGCTATCAAAACGGGTACTATAGTCGTCACTGTCTGGATGATAAACCTAGAGGGATCATTTCCTACCTCTGGAAGAACTACTGGCATGCCATAACACTGATCCTCTATACCAGGTTCTATTGTCATCTATCAAGTTTCACTCAATGATAAGATCATGATTTACTATTTTAGAAAATGTAGGTAGGTGAAAGACATTCACCTATGTACGTATGGTGTATTTAATCCCATCCTTAAAATGTATATAATTCAAAAACTCATAATCGTCTAGAATCATTACAAAGAGTTGTAACTTAGTGAAATGAAATTATTATTCCATAACTGAAATAAAACCCTTCTCAAGATGCATGAAATCTCTGGCTCTGTCAGCTCTTAGTTTCTGACAAAATAATTAATCATAGAATCCAGAAAAGAAATAAAACCATAAAATCCCTAATGATTACCATCCTAGGTAATCACATCCCACCAAAATTTGTCTGAATATTGCGTAATGTAAGTAAAAAATTTTGACCCTTCACTCTGGAGGAATCTCTATATGCTCAAAGATAGACATGGTGGTCGTTATCCAAGACTGCAGAGCTTATGGACCACTATCCCCTAAGAATGTAGGAGGATGCAATTGTTGTAACTCGTGAATCATATCATTTGTCGTAGGTGAAACTTGTAGGGTAACATGCATGGATTACATCATACATAGGAAACTATCATGAAATTGGCCATCTGTTCCCAAATAGGGTACATCAGGTGGTTCCTTAAGTGGAACTCCTAGAGTTAACACTGGAAACTCAGGGTCCACCATGTCTAGAGTATGATCTATCCACCTTAATGCCATATGATATGAGTACTTCGTGGTGTCATTGATATACAAATGATAAGAAAAATCCTCAAAAAATCTTTATTTTGGTAGATAGTATCAATTGAGGAAGTTTAATGCATGAATACTCACTACCCAAGTCACACTACCCCAACTACCTGTTTAGATAGCAAGGTACTGGTAAGTACTCAAGTATATGTTTCATTTCATTTTAAATTTAATTATCAGGTTGACATCTTTACCTTTCATAAACATGATAAGGCATGATAAGTATGTGAAACCATTTAATTTTAGATATCATGTTTTATTTTATAATGTATATCCATTCACATTGAATCAGTTCCCATACACATTATTAGTGAAAATGACACCCATTTATTTATATCATAATGGCTTGGCTTAGAAAATTACTCATACAGACTCACAAGGGCCCATAACACCTCGTGAATTGAGAAAGGAAATCACTCAATCACAACCATGAATAATTCAAGAATAAGATAGCAATCACAACATCACTTAACAATCACCAGAATATCAAGAAATGAAAATCAGTGAAATGCACCTATATGGCATGGAAATATGCATGGGATGTGAATTATATGTGCCTATAATGATGCATATAAAAATTTTCCATGACATTATATCATAGGGGCAAGGATAAAATAGAATATCCATCATAATAATAGTCCACAAGGACACATAACATGTGTTCCACCCAACGGTGAAAAGAAATCAACTACAATAAGAAAAATAAGAATAAGAATTATAATTTAGGTAGCTCGGCCTGCACCACGAACATGGGTTTACGACGCCCAATAACAGCTTTTTTCCAACTTATAAGAATTCCTAATCTATAATATATTATCAAAAAAATAGTAAAGTAAGAAAAGAAAACCCTCTGATACCACTTTGTGAATTCCTAGACCCAGATTCCACTTAATAGGTTCCCTGAGCTCGGGGGCCACTTAGCCTCAAGTGAATCTCCACAAATTCCATAGGTTGATGACTAGCAGCAAGGGCCTAGGGTGGGTCTATGGGGATATTATGCCCTCATTACTATAGTTTATCACATAGGATAAATATAAACAAAGTTAAATATTGGAAGCAATTAAAGTAAATATAATTCATGGAAGAAACAGAGACAACAATAACAATAACTAAAATAAATGGATAAAATGATTATGATATGTCATGTAACTAGAAAACTAGAAAATATGGATACAAGATAATATTCATAACATGTTTCAAAATATTATAAGGATATTAAAATACTATCCCAATAATCTTGAGCTCCATCTTGACCATCTGCTCTCAAGCTCCATCCTAAAAAACAAGAACTTAAGTTTTTGAAGTCATATACTTCCCTTTATCAACACCTACATTCATTTAATCAGCCTTGAGTACCAAACGAAACCTAAAGAGGGTGTGAGATAAATATAATTGGGTCAACACTAATGGTTTCTATAGCATCCAGCCCATGAAATAAGAATATAACAGTGTGAAACCATTCATATATATATATAAAGTAAAAAAGTACAATGTAACTAAATACCCAAGTACCATCTTCAGCCCTCGGCTGGTTCTAAACATGTAACTAGTTAATTATTTGATTGTTACAAGTTTATAAATAAGTCACAATTTACCAATAGTTAAGGTTCCAATATGTAACAAGGTAACCTATAATGATATTTATAGTAAAGTTCCAAGGTAATAACCAGGGTATCGTAGACCTCAAGGGTTACTAACTAAGTAATAACTTTATCCTGGATAAGAATAATACTGTAATCCAAGTATCATAGACCAATAAATTCCATAATATAATGCATATTGAGTCTAAGGAGTTCATCCAATGTAAAATGGGGCTAAGTAATGACTGGGCCCGATGAGATTTAACCATGGAACCTACTTTTAATTGATGGATCCATGGAGTGTATCCAAGGAATCCATTAATAATATTGAAGGGATCCAATAGTGTCATATTAGGCTTCTAAATTTATACAAGGATCGGGATCCAGGTGGTCCTCAACCATATCAAGCCACATCCTTGAATTATAATGTGGTTTCTGAAGCACAAGGCATTCCCTATGGAATCCTAGTTGAGCTCGAGTCAAACCACTCTTATTTGATAATGATTTCATATAATATTTCATATGGTTTAAGCCACTACCTTTCATTAGTGTGACAAGGAAAATTGAGCCTGCAACCATTTAATCAGGTCTCAATTAATCAATAAGTCCATTTGGTTCAAGCCTTTCCATTCATTTGTGTGATAAGCCCATGTAGCATGAAACCATTCATTTAATCCATTTAAGTCATTTTCAATTATAAATGTTTACTCCTATACTTTCCATTAACATGGTAAGGGGTTTTATAAACATTAAACCTATTATTCAATTACATTTGATAAGTCCAAGTCATATACAAAGTATACTTTCCAATTTCCATTTAACATTTAATTATAAATTAGAAGCACTTACCTTAGGTGGGTAAAGTGGTTAGAATACATAGTAATTTCCATTAGAAAATTCATAAATTAAATGGTTCCATTTAATATAGAAAATATCACCCTTAAAAAGGTCAATCCAAGGCACACCCGAACGGTGGCTCAAACATGTCAAAACACTAAAATAATAATTATGTAAAAATGTCCTACATGGGATGAATGAAGTTCTGAGCATGAACACTAGACTCTAATCACATATTTTTAAAGACAATAACCATACGGTTCTATTTATTATAAGCATGGAATATAAATTCAGTACATGGAAATCGATGAAATTGATGGCCCCACATGACAACTCCAAAATCAATGAACATGAGGGATGAGTTATAGACCAACCACCTTAGGCTTGTAAACTCTCCCTCTCTAGTATTATCCATTGATATGTCTTGTAATGGAGTATATATAAGAAAAAGGTAAAAATTCTTACACCTTTATAACTAGGTTGGGAGAAAGAGATAAGAAGAATGGGTCAAATGGACTAGAGTACTTACCATTGCACATCTAATGGGACGAACAGAAGATCGAATGGATCCCAGATGAATGATATCTCTTGATCCCCAGATTAGTCCTTCAAAATCTATAAAATGGTTGAAGAAGGTGTTTTGTCCACTAGAATTCTGATTTGGGAAGAAGGAAGTTTTAATAAGATTATTAAGGGTAAAATAGTAAATTTTACCAAAATTTAGCCTGTGCAAGGTCTGTCCACACTGTTTTCCAAATTCTGCACCAACCATGCACAGGAACCCGTAGGATGGGCAATACTGCATAGTTATACTACATATTTAGGGAAACCATACGCCAACCATACAAGATGGCTCTTCCTGAAAATTCATTCCACCCTCATAGTTAGATATAACTGTGTGCCCTAGCTGCACAGTTTACTCTAACCGTGCAACAGGTCCATTTTCCCAAAAAAATGGGTTTTGGGCACCAAACAATCCCCAAATACCTTTTGGTATTTTTATAACTCATTGGGAATCCATTTTAGGTCCTAAATAAAAAAGAAGTCCAAAATTTAAATGATCCATACCTGAATGAAAAATCATGTTCTTATATAAAAGGGGTCTATATTCCAAATTTTAACCTTCGGAATATAAATATTTAAATAATTTTATCTAATTTAATACATATAAATGGTAGAAATTAATTTTTTTGTAAGTGTGAAAAATGTAACAGAAACTGATTTTTTAGAAAAAAAAAGACATTTTTAAACATAAAAATGGATTTATTGTTATCTTATACATAGAAAAACATTTTTTGATTGTTTAAATCATTTGATAAAATAAATAATCTATAAGTTTAATTAAAATCATTCACCAATAGAGGTTAATATAATTTATTAAGTCAAAATTATATCATTCACATAAAAAAATTCAAAAAAAAATATTTTTTTTAATTCAAATGAGTTTTATTAAAATTTATAGTCAACTGATAACCAATGAATTAATTATATAAATATTTAACAATACATTTTTTTCTAATTTATCTTCCAATTCATACCTTAAAATATAATTTCTAGGAGATAACTATCATTTTAAATAATAATATTTTAGTTGTATATTGTAGTTCGTTTAAACACAGTATTTAATGTAACATGAGTTATGGAATAAATTAAATTATTTAAAGTGAAACATTTCCTAAAAATATTTGGGTGTTACACTATAACCCACTTAAAATACTAGTATGAAAATTGATTAGGATACATCTGCATCATAACATTCTCAGGTTCCCAAGTAGCTTCCTAAAATTGGTTGTTTCCCCACAAATCCTTGACTTGGTGAGTGGTATTATTTCAAATAACTTTCTATTTATTATCCGGAATCTATAATATTTTATCATCATAAGAAATATATTACTCAATTAATATGACATATTATTTTAGTACTTTTGATGTATCTGGTATGTACATAATTAGGAGGGATATGTTGAACACATCTTGAACATAAGATATGTTTTCTAGAATCATAAATCGATAATCTACCGCCCTAATATGATTAAGAATCTAAAAAGGATCTATATACCTAGGGATTATCATAACCTTATTTTAGAAAATCATCACCCTGTTCCAAGGATATATTTATATGAATACCTTATCACTAATCTCAAACTCTATATCTTTTTTAATATTGTTAGCATAACATTTTTGCTGAATCTAATCATCTCTTATGTGATGTTGAATGGATCCAACCTTCTCTAACGTTTCCTTAATATGATCAACTCCCCAAAGCATTAATTATCTAACATTATTGCATCATATAGGTGGTTTACACTTCTCACCATATAGGGATTCATAAATATCTATATGAATTATGTAGTGAATGATATTATTGTATGAAAATTACAAAAAGGGATGTGTTGATCCTAACCACCTTTTAAATACATAGAAAAATCTCCCTAAATGTATTATAGAGTTTTAATTGTCCTGTCAGACTAACCATATAATTAAGGATTATAAGAAGTTATGAAACTAAACTTAGTAAATAGATCTTACTAAAGGCTCCTCTAAAACATTTATGTAAACTGCAGATCCTTATGAGATACAATTTTTAAAGGTACACCATGAAATAATACAACAGCATTAATGTTTAAATGGGTAACTTAATATTAATTTAAACCCTCTCGATTTAAATAATGTGTGTTGACTTCATAATTCAATATAGTGTATCCCATATATTTATATTCTTATTAGATGTTTTGGGGTATCTAACAAAAAAATAGTGGCATTTTCCCATTTCTATTATGGTATGGGTAGTTGTTTTACCATCCCCATAGAATTTTGTCTATCAACCCTAAATTAGTGATATAAAAAGAATTGACATATAATCTATTTAATATCTATATTAATTCAATCCCACAAAAAATACTCTTTAAAATATATATACATATTCTTACTTTTAGTATGAATATAAAATGAATAAATATAAGCTTAATCCATTAGATCCTTCCTCAAATCTAGTACCGAAAGAAAACATACATAGTTATTAAACCATCACAATCAAGGTTGAACTCAAGAATATTTCTTAACTTATTTTTTATCTCAATTTCTTCCTTTTGTGACTATTTAATCTTCACATGGATATATGATTGAAAAATCATTTTCTCCAAATAATATTTTTTCCCAACTATCATGATTTTATGATCCCAATGTTACAACATTAGAATTATGGGATATTTTGTTATCCACATCATAGATAAACTATCATTGTCCCTTAAATTGAGATAATCTTACACCTTGTTCACTTACCTAGGGTGTTAATGTATTGTTCATTTATAGTAAATAATTTTATCCAATAATATTCTTTGGTACATGTCTATCTATTTTTTAGGGAAAATATTCTTTAAATGTTTTTTATCATTATATATTTTATAATTTTATCCATAGAGATAATGCCTCTATATATTTAATGAAAAATTTACCATACCTATCCCCAAATAATTGAAAAGATATTTTTCTCATATAATATAAATTATCATGAAGTATAAGTTATAACATTATCATCTAGCATAAAGAAACATATCAGTCCATTATTTGATGCATCACTATAAATTACAAACCCTTTTCCACTGCAAGTTAGTTTTATCATAGATTTTAGGACTAAACTTCTCTTTATTTCCTTAAAACATTATTCATATTCATCTATCAAAAGTAACTGGTCTCCCATCCAAGTTAAACTAGTGAGTGTATTATATAGACATGAAATTTTTTCAAAAAAAGTGCCAATAATATTCATCAAAACCAAGAAAACTACATATCTTAGTCATGGTGGTTTGTTTAGGCCAATGTTAAATAGATTATTTCTTTTAATGGTATACTTATGTACCCTCAAATAATTATATTAAACCCAGGTATTTAACTATTTATGGAAAAAAATCCCTTGGTAAATTTTTATTAAATCTTTCTCTTCCTTTGGGTATTCAACACAATTCCCATATAATTCTCATTAACTTCCATACTCTTTGAAGAAATATTAATATATTCAATAAAAACTACCAAAATATGATTAAGGTAATATCTAATGAATCTACTCATTAAATCCATGAAGATAGAAAGTTAATTAGAAAGAAAAAATGGAATCACTATAAATTCCTAGTTTCCAACCCTTGTACAAAAAGTTGTCTTTGGTATATCCACTTTATTGACCCTCAATTAATGATATTAAGAATGACGATCAATCATGGAAACGTATTTATCTATATGTGGTTGATCAAATAAATCATCAATATAAGGTACAAGATACTTTCTCTTGATATTCATCTTATTATGTTCTCGATAATAAATTTTTAGTTTCATTGATCCATATTTATTTTTAAAAACAGAAAATTTCACACTAAGGTGAATCAATTTTCTAAATTAATACCTTCTCAATATTCTTATAAATTTTCTTATTCAATACATAAAACTCAATAAAATCCATTTTTAAGTATTATTGTAAATTGGTGTAGCACCACATATGATTTATATTGAAATGTCAACTTCACGACTTAGTGAAAAAATTTGGAAACTCTTATATAAAGACATCAATCAACTCCACCAAAATAGGTATATCATTAATTTTTAGTTTCTCCCCAACCTTCTATGATAAATTCCCCATTTTAATAAAAATCATGAACTATGAAATGAATGTAATTTCAAGGATAATTTCATTTTCCATCACACTAAAAGGTGATCTTAAGTTGGTTTGGAATATCAAATATAACTCCCATTACTAGAAATTGATGTTATATTTATGTAGATAAATGTAATCAATTCCAAAATTAACATATAACTCAAACACATGGAGAATAATGAGATTTTAAGGAATATCGTTCCCAAAAATATCAACTACATAAGAAGAAAAAAACATGAGATATAACCATTGTACCATAAAGGGTTTTTATTTCTAAGTGAACGTCTAATATTTCAGGTGGTATTGTGATGCCCTTAAGAATTTTTACAATTTAAAGAGTGGGTAGTACCATAATCATATAAGACATTTGAAATTATAGAGTGGATTATATGTGTACATTTCATCAGGTCATCATTGTTCCCCTCATTATAAAAACTAATTTCATGATATTTTTGTTTGTCTCTAGGCATTGGAGGTTGTTGATGTTGATCATCACTATTGATCATTATATTTTGAAACTATTTGGAATAATTCACATTCACCTTTTAATTTAAAATACAGGAGTGTTAGTGGATCATTATCTGGAAATTTATCTCAATTCATATCATTATATAAATCCTTCCCATCACTTCGGAATTCAATTTACTAATACCCATCCTTTATATACTTGAAAACATTACCAGTTCCCTTCAGAACATTTCCCCCATGCATGCTTCCACAATTTGGGAATAAAGTGAATCTTATATACTTCTTTCCATTTTTTTAATTTACTTTGAATTCCATTTTTATTTTCCTTTCAAGACCATGATATTTGTTGGTAAAACCAATCTCCATCTCCACCTTGATAGCACATTGAACCTTTTATTCATAGCTAATGTCCTTTATGTATTAATTCCTTCAAATAAATTATGTTAAGTCACCAAATTATTTATTAGCCTTAATTTTAGGATAAGTGATAATACCAGAAGTGCACCTCATATATTTTTCTAAATTTTCCTCCTATTTACCAATAGGTTCATCAACGTTATAGTTTAACTTAAGGAATTATTTATTCATTTTCATATAAAGAATATTATAAAATAACTTTTTGAATAATATGATTTTAAATTCATCCCACTTTATAGATTAAATTTCATAATACTTTCTTGTGTTCTTGATAAGAGTGAACCATTAATCTATTTTTTCATTCAAATAATAAATGTAGAAAATAATATTTTTCATGTTCTTAGTATTGGAGAACATAAAATATCCTTTCAGTGGTACTAATCCATTTTTCATAAACCAGTGGATCAACATACCCACTAAAAGAAGGTGGTTGTTTCTTTATAAAATAATCATTTGAACATTATTCCATCATTTTCTCATTTGGAAGCTAATAGTGATTCATAGCTTGGAAATTTTGTGTGATCATAAAAACAATAATTTTAGTACCATATCCCATAACATTTGTTTTCTCAGGATAACAATCTTTTCATTTTCCATCACATTATTATTAACATGATTCATTCAATTTCAATCAATTTTCTAAACCCAAAAATCATATTTTGGGAAACAATAATGATTATGAGAAGCCAAGTAGTCAGGAAAAATAATTTTTAGGATGTATAAATCATTAAAACTTATTCAATTACCCATTATATTAAGACTAGGTCTTTCACAATCATTATCAAAACATTTGGATTTTATCATATAGTTAGGCTTATCCCTACGGTTCTTACAAAATTTTTCATCATCCCAGTTTCCAAAGGATAACTAAACGTTTCTCAGATACCACCTATACTAATCCATATTTTTTACATGTATATATTACATATTAATAGAATAATATTCATTACATAATATTTTGATCTATATAAGAATGATTTTGGTCTAGTTTAATTGAATACATAGAAACATAAAAACTTTTTTATAAAATATCTACTTAGTCTCTCAAATGTTTATTCATAACCATAACCCTTCTTAGCCAAATCATACTTGATAACATTCTTCATAACTTGGGGAAATTAAACTTAAGAAAAGGGTGAGATCATAGGATTAGTGCAGGTTAATAAGGAAGATATCAATGATCACATAAGCATAAAATGATTATAATGGTATAAGAACACGATCTGAATTTTTGAAATACGTATCTTGTATATGAAATATCATAATATTAAGTCATGTAATAAGTCTTGGTTGTTCACAATACATGAATCATAAAGGAATCAAATAACATTAACTATGAGATCATAATATAGGCATGAGAAATTGAGTTGTAGGATACACAAAATCATAGAAAATCATTTAATTGGTAGTAGAAGAATATTTAAAATGCTATCATAGTGTAATGTTTTCACTCATGAAACCATTATAATCATCAAAGTACAATCACAAGACTATCATATTGGATATATTCCCATACTTATTTGGTTTCACTTCCAATTCTAGATTTATTTATCTAATGACATATCAATATTAAAGGATTTGTAACATAAATTAATGAAATCATATATGGAAAATGATTTTGAGATATCAATTATAAAAAAATTGAGGAAAATAACATTTCCATTTTGAGAGAATTTCTTTTAAAAAGGCTAAAAAGTTATTAAGGAAAACATTTTCTTTCAAAAGAACCTTGTAATCTGGTAAATGAAGCTTCAATGTAAAATTTATTCATAAAGGAAGAAAAATGTGATTATGTAATATATGTTCTGAAAACATCCCTACCATATTTTTTTAACAAGTCACCATGTACCACATTTGGAAATGAAAAATATCTTCCATTCAAATAGTTTTGTAAAAAATAAAACATGGGTAAAAATGAATTCAAAAATCATGGGGTAATAGTAAAAAAAATTAAAACAATTTTTGAAAACATGTATATAAAAGAGAAATATTCCCTATTATAAAAATAAACATAAATAATCCATAATATTTATTATAATGTGAAATAAAAAATTACCTATATTTCACCTTATTGTGAAAGATTTCTAATATAGTCTACTTTTAAATAAATCCTTTATAAATCCTCTAATGGGATCTACGAATTGTCTTTTGGGAAGACCAAAAATACAATAATGTGTCTAGGTAAGTTGATAAGTGAAATTGGAAGGGGTATTTTGACCTAGAAGTATTAATATAGTGTAAATAAGTGAAGAGGAGGTTCCCTTTTATAATTGAGGTGAGGGGAACTTTTTTAATTTTGTAAAAAAAATTATAATAAGACTATTCTAGAGACAAATTCTTCCAAAAGGTTTTAGACTCGAAGTTAATATTTTATAGGGTTGTAATACCATAAATCAATAGAATTTACAGATGATTGAAATTTATTTTATAAATTATCATCTTGATTAACTCTTGCTTAATAAGTTTTTATTTTAACTACAGTAACAAAATTTTTAATAATAATGTTTTAAATTTTTATATAATGTGAAAATTGGGCCATAAATGGCCAATTTATGATATTATAGACCATATATTAACCTGCTTTTATTATTTTAAAATCATTCTGATTTTTAAATAATTTAATAACATATTATTCTGATAAAATATCATTATTTTTAATTTTTTATCTATTAATTTAATTTAATTTTACATATAAAAAAGAAAATGGATAATTAAAATATAATGATTTCAGAACTCCAAAATATATTATTAAGATATATAAAATTCATGGGTCACATTAACACATTGAATTATATAACTTTCACTATTTATAATATCATTTATTATATTTTTTATTAAATTGAGAAATATTGCATTGACGATAGATAAGAAATCATTGTCATTATATAACTAAAAAGAATTAAAAACAAATATAAATCATGAATTTAATTTTATTAAGATAAAAATAAACACTTATATTCATTCATAACATATTTTCCTTTATTTAGACACATAATGGATATTAAAAACCAAGATAGTGGCATTTTTAGGTTATTTATTTAAATAATATATAAGGAATTTTTATAACCAAGTGTCCATTAAACTACTTAATTTTAATCCTAAGTTGTTGAGGGTAAAATTCATTTCATCCTGAAATAATTTGTATGGATATTTATGGTCAGATAACTTATTCTTAATCCATATTAACTTGATTTACCCTTTAGTGATGTGATAAATTTTACCATGGTTACTATTCATACCGACTAAATATAAAAGTTTCCTATTTAACAAAATGGACCTCATAATTCTAAATATATTATTCATTTTATTGAATTAAATACCTTTAAATGTTATAATTTATTCTTAATGTAAGTGCACAACATTTGAAAAAATCTAATTTTTGAGAAAAAATGTGTATTTACAAATAAACAAGATTTAATCTTATCCTAAGCTAAAAATATATATATTTTTTTTTAAACATTTGATCAAGTAAATATTACATAAATTTCATTAAAATAATTCACTAATTGGATTTTATTTAATTTTTCATCTTAAAAATATGTTAAACACATAAAAAACATTTTTTAGACAAATATATTTTTTCATTAAAATGATTTTTAATTACAATGATAATAAATTGATAAACAATGATTTAATTTTATACATATATAACCATAAATGTTTCATAATTTAGTTAGTCATATTCATAACCACCGATCCAAAAGCAAGGTTATAACTATAATTGTAAATAATAATATTTTAAAAATATATCATGGTTTTTCTAAACACGGTGTTTCATATAATACAAGATATCAGATAAATAAAATTATTTTAAAAAAATATTTCATAATAATCCATTAGGTATGAATTATTTTTTAATTATTGAATTAAGTAATTCTTTTAGTATTTTTCTCTTGTATTTAGGTTATACGGTTCTTTGTAAAGTCACTTATGAGTCCAATACTTCCAAAATTTGGTCTAAATTGACTCCATATATATTAAAAAATTCTATCCTTGAAATAATAAATAATAAAATTTGATTCTATAACTTTTAAATTCATCATGTAACTATATTAAAAACACATATTGATTATTTTAATAAAATCAGGTCATGTTTGTCTAAAATATATTTCAGCATTATTATTTAAGATTTGTCCAATATATTTTTAACATAAATAAGATGATTATTATAATTTTATTAATGATTTATTGATAAAAAGTACAGAAAATATAATTGATAGTTTTTTAATATACACTATTATCTAAATAACATTATATAATGGTTCAGTTAAACAATAATTCATAGGGCTTAACATAATGGGAGAACCATACTACAAAGGTATGATGAGATAAAATATTAATTATAAGAGTTATCTAGTGTCTAATGGTATGAAAATTATGTTTTTTAGTTTTAAAAATTGATGTAATATCTAAATAAATACTTCAAAATTGAATAATTATAATAATAAAATGATCATTCCTTATTGGTGGAGAAATAATTCAATAAATGTGTGTTCATATTCCATGAGTGTAATGTGTGTTCTAGATTCTAGATGTTTGTTTCACATGTTCCTAAAGATGTAACAATTTACTAATTTATGTGAAGTTGAACATAGTGAGGTTTTCCTAAGAAATGATACGAGTTGATATATTTTGGTAAGGTATTTTTTCTCTATAACTTCTTCATGGGTCAGTGAGAACCCTAGAAGAGGTGAGACATGTACCTGAGTTAAAGAAAAAAATCATTCCTTTGGGTGTGTTAGATCATAAGGGGTATAAATTTAGGTCTAACTCAAGAAGAATTATTATTCCTAATGGAAACATCTCTATTATTAAGGGAACACTTATCAACGGGTTGTACATGTTATATGGTTGGACTCACATGAATTAGTTAAATATATTTCATTTTCCTATGCTTGTTAGTACTATGATTTGGATAGACAACTCAAGCATGAGAGTTCCAACATAATGAATGAGCTAAGTGGATAAGTATTATTGAAATAGATAACCCAAAAGTAGATATCTTTTTGTGAATATCATACATTTATAAAGTCTAAATGAGTCAGTTTTAGGAGGAAAACATATAAAGTTATGTTCCCCTTTGTTATGTTCATTCGGTCTTATGAATACCTTTTTTGGTTTCCTCCCATGGAGGAGGTTACTATTTTTTCACCCTTATTGGTGATTATTCATGAAAATTATAGATATTAATATTAAATAAAATGATTGAAATGTTTGAAAATATTAAGACATTAAAATCAATTGTTGATATTCAGTCAACGAGTAAGTTTATATCTCGTTGGATATATAATAGGAATGAGTATTCCTTGAATAAAATAATTTAATTTTTTTTATAAATGTGTATTGAAACACTAATGTTTATAAAATGCTAAAATAGAATGACCAAGACAAGAGGATGAATAAGACTATCTTGTAGATTGTGAGAAGCATTCTCTCGCACTTAGGTCTATCTAGGTCCCTCTAGGATAAATCTACTACTATAATTGAGTTATTGAAAAATAATTTCACATCTAGTTCCATTGGATTCAAAACTCATAAGGATATTTGGACTAATTCACCCAAAAATATTATCCATATTAGAGTTTTTTTTCACTAGTTATGATCATATAAAAACTGATAAGCTGAAACACAAAGTTGTTAACTATTTCTCAGTTAGTTATCCTCAGTGGGATAAGGGGTATATGATTTTGCTTTATAATCTTGGATTTTATAAGTGTATAAAATGGTTATATGTTTTCTTCCATGATGATACAACACTAAATAAAAAACCCAGGTTGTATGATAATGTTGGTGCACATAAAACCATGGGCATTGAGGTCCCTTTAGAATCTGAAATTTAGTTTCATCCCAATACTTCCTCTATGATTTCTCCAATTCCATTTCAAAATGAACCCAAACATTATTATGAGTTTGATTCTAAGGATGTTGGAGAGGGTGGTTTGAGTTATTATCAACCAACAAGAGATAGGAATAGCATATCCATAGGGCCTCCTACCCATTTTAACCAAGCTAATGTGGAGTCATTCTCATTTAATGGTTATATAAATTTAAATTATGATGTTACACATACATTTAAACTAGCTATAAAATATAATAAATCAATTTCTTTTATAGTTTTAATAAATGATGATATGGATTCCCTTTTAAAAATTCAAACATCTATAATTGTTAATAAATTAAAATGGGATAGAATTATAGTTTGTAAATGTGTTCTCAAAAAGGAATATAGAATGTGAGAAATAAAAATTAGATTTAAATAAATAATTTTATCTAAATTATTCCCTTAATTTTAGGGAATGAAATTTATTAAATTATATTCCCTTGTAGTTATGCATCAAAATATTATATTACTTCTTCATTTTTCCTCTTGAAATGATATTCATATTGAACAATTGGTTGTAAAAACTTAATTTTTTAAGGGAGATTTGATGATAATATTTACATGAATCCACAAGAAGACTTTTAATTATTTTTCAAACATGAAAAATATTACATTTTTTGAAAAAACCTTTAATTAACTAAAGGATAACTCATGATAATTATATAAAAAACATGACTCATTCATGAATGAAAATGGTTTTTATAGAATAAGATATGATGCATTCATTTTTTTAAATCTATTAAGAATGATTTTGTTTTATTTTTATAATATGTTGATAATTTGATTATCATATGAAAATAAATGATGTTGATTAATCATGTGAAAGTATAATTGAATTCTATTTTTTAAAATAAAATATTTAGTTAATTCTTTGAAGATATTTGGCATAAAATGTTTTAGTAATGTACAAACCATAGTTTTTTATCTATCACAGAGTACCTATGTTAATAAGGTGTTAAATTAGTGTTTTTGGAGCACCTGAAACTTGTGAATGTACCTTTGGGACTAAAAAACATGTTTTTTCTAACCTTATCCCCTAATAATTATTCTTATATTTCTAATATTTTTGAAATACATTATGTTATAATTTTTAGTACCCTTATGTATTCTATGATGTATTTTAGTTCATACATTTTCTTTTTTGGTTCCAATTTAAGAAAATTCCGGGTAAGTAATAGAAATCCTCATGTTCATGAATTTATTTTGTTTTTATAGGATGTTTTTATATCCTCTGACCTATACATTTTATTTGGAAATAACTGTGATTATGATAAAGATATTGTAAATTTTTTAGGTTCTAATTATTCTGAAACAATTGATGCTATAAATTCTATAACATTTTATATATTTATTTCTTTCCAAGGAAAATTTTATTGGAAAGTAAATTTGAAATATTTTGTAGTATTATTATACTATAAGAAAGAATATATATATAGAATTAATCTAATCTATTAAAGAGAAAATCTAGTCACATGTCTTGAAAACTAAACCACCATTATCATCTAGTAGTATAAATGTATTTTATGATAGTTAATATGAATTACATTTATCAAAAACCCAAGTTTTACATGGTCATTCAAAACACATAGATAATAGGATACTTTATTTTAGATAAATCATTGAAAAATAGGATGTGTGTTTCAAAAAGATAGAAAAGTTCAATAACCAAACTGATTTTTTGACTAATGTTTTTCACATATTAACTTTTAGGAACATATTATAGTTAATAAACATAGTCCTAGTTCTAAGTCATAGGTTGTAAAAACACCATCAGTAATTAATAAATGTAATTAAAAAGGTGGAGATTTTTTAATTTTAAAATATATTATAATTTTAGTTTTCAGTCTATTTTTTTAATTTATAATTTCCGTCATGTTCATTTTCTATATCATGAGATGTACATGAAAATTTGATTCATTATTTAGATTTATTTTTATCATAAATTTTTTTTTGTAATTCCAATTATTCATTAAAATTAATTTTATTTGTTTATTATATTTGGGAATAACCATAGTCATTAATATTTATGATTAAAAAAATCTTGATTCCTCAGTTTTTGTTTCTTGGTTTTTTTCTTTACTTCTCAAAAAATAATGTTTGACACACTTATTTTTCATATGAACCATGACACAGTTTTTATGGAATGACTTTTTGGGGTCACTTTTTTGAATGATGAAATGAATTAATACCGTACCTATGTTAGATATCTGATATTATTGTACCTCTTGTGATATTATATCAATATATCAAGGTTTTTTTCTCTTAAATTCAATTTATTTTCCTTCTAGGTGAGTGTTAAATATTAAGAAACTAATGTTGTTTGAGTTTATGGTATATTGAATAATTATTCTTATATAAGGAAATATTCAGGTATTTGTTTTCTATGGCCTACTGAAGAAAGGTATATTTTATGTTTCTATTGATCATAGAGTATAGGTTTAGGGTAGAGAAGTATGGATCATCAAATCATTCGAGTTGGATATTAAAACATAAGGTAATTGATATATGGAGAGAACTTTAAGAGATTCCTTTTTTATTTTGGTGAATAGATCTGGAACTGAAAGGAGTATACATTCCTTAGTTTCTAAAACCTTGAAATAATTTTATCATTTTATGCTTGTGTGTAGTATAAATCCATCTAGGAATATGAGAATCAAACTCCTCGTGAAGCGATTTATAATGACCACCTAGTATATCTAGGCTTATTCCATAGATTGATTCTCTAGTTTTTACTACTCTCATGTTTATTAACGTGTTTCATTTTTAAATTATTAACAAATATCATAGATTTTGTGTTTTCTTTATGCACAAAGATCCCAAAATAACCAAATTATTTTATACCACATTTTTCTATTTTTTCCAATTTTCTTTCGTGCACACCATTTTATGGTGATGATAAATAGATATGGGATGATAAATTCATATGGTATTTATAAATAAGGATGGGATGATTAGATAACCCTCCAGTAGAGTATGTGGACGATGATTCATCAACCTCCCAATCGATAACCTCAAGAATAAGGACACTTCATCTTATGGATTTCCAAATGAAGAGAGGAAACAATGGGTTCCACTATTGTGACTATTATAAATCTATGAGGCTAGGATCATGATATGTATTTTCTAATTTAAATATTCCTAATTAGATGATAAGGATTCTAAAAATATGGTTCAAGGGATTTTTATCATTAAAATGTTGTTTTGATTATAGTATGAGGTGTTTTTTTTCTTTAACTATCCTGGACACTGAGCCCTACTTTTTATTTGTTCACTAATGATTTACATTCAAGTTGAATAATCTAGAGATACGGCCTTGTGAAACAGAATGTTTTTTGTAGTTATAATTGTAAAATCTGAATGCTTATAAATCATGTTCAAATTTTGATATCTAAATTGAAATTGGTTTTAGGGATTGATTTTACGTAGGGTAAAACCAAAATTATGGTTCTTGATAACTATTTAACATGGATGAGGTTTGATATGGATACTACGAATAGATATCTGAGAATTTCAGGCATTTAATTCCACATATTTGATGAATTTACAAAGTGGGTATGAGCCTATTTTATAATGGATACCAAAATGGATACCGGTCTTGAGGAGAGTCATGGGTTAAGGGTGGACAAAAATTTCATGGATATAAAAATGAGATTAAATTGTAGTTTTAATTTTTTTAAACCTCTTACATGGAATCATATGATATCTTATTTTATGTGTTTGATATACTATTTTAATGAATTTTATAAGGTATTCAAAGGGAATATTAAAATTTAGAGATAGGGTTACATCATATTATAATAAAAAAGGAATGTAATTGTGGTGTGTTTCATCACAGTGAGAAGATGCGTGGGTAATAGCATTTGGGTGTGGAAATCATTGTGCACTAAGAAAATGGGTTGTAAAATAGATTATTTGACATGTTTTAATGATTCCATGTGTTTATTTTTTATCTTTTAGAGGCTAATTTTTATCACAATATAATTATTAAGAAAAATTTAGAGACATATCAAGGTGTGGATTTTGACATAGGTTTTCTACACTGTCATTGTAATATAAGTTTTAGGATTTCACTTGGATTATTTAGATTCTATTATTAAATTTTAATTCTCAAAGTTTCCACACTTTTTTAATCCTTATAATTATAGGGTTTTTTCAGGATAAAAATTAGTGTCTTGATTTATTTTATACTATTTTTTGTGCATTGGTTTTCATTGGTGGTTCTCAAAATATTTATATCGTAGTATAATTTTTGTTATGGAATCGATAAGTTTCCCCCCTAGAAACTCGTATCATGGTAATTTATTTATGTTACATGCTCCTTTTATATTACTATAAGGGTGACATGAGTAAAGATTATTTTTTGGATATTCTTAAGAATGTTTGTAAAATAAGTTGGTTCTGTATTCAAACTCCTAAAACACTATACCCATAAAATGTGGGGTGTGATATATTTTGATAAATAATTAATATTCAGGTAAAATATTATAAAATGTGTGTGATTTATTGTTTGGTAATAAAATTTATATCAAATTATTGTTTAGCTAAATTTGGGTTAGGTTATAAATGATAAGAGTATAGAACATAAAACAACCTATGTTGAATTGAAAGTGATATAGGTTAAACCTAAAGTATTGTAAGAAGAAAAGAATGTTTCATAGGATAGGGAATAATAGGCATTATTCTAATTATAATATGATTTTTTTAATATAAATATTATTTTTTAATACTCATGTAAACCATTTTTGTGTTATTAAGGTACTGGAGAAAAAAAAATATCAAAATAAAGATGGTGGAAAGCACATAAAATATTAAAAATATCTTATTTGTGCCTAGATTTATGTGTTAATTCATATATTGATAATAATATAGGATATTTAATTATTATATCCAATGACTAGATACAAAATTAAAAATGAAAATTCTTAGTTTCTCGATGATTCAATCGCAAGTATAAAACTCCCCTTTGGTAGAAGTTTGTGGGAATATTCTTCCTGCAAATATTATTATTCAGACATTATTGGAATTTAACATTATTTTGAGAATGGATTGGATTTATAAACATATATCCTATTGTAAATTTTTATATGAATAAAAAAATTTAAATCCTACTATTATTTTTTTGTAAGTTTGACTATGAACTTCCTATGGAAATTACTCAATTATATAGATCTTAATACCCAACCATAAGGTGAATTCAGCTCAAATGAATAGGGGGAACTCAATATTAAATATTTTTCTATTTTGAAATAATATAATGAATTATTTCTGGAAGATTTATTTGTCTTCCCCCAAATCATGAGGTTATATTTTTATTAGAACTCAAAACTTGTTTTTTTTTCCAAAATAAAAGAATCCTTTTAGAATGATCAAGATTGAATATGAGTAATTCAAGATTAAAATCCATGAGAATATGAATAATGGTATTATATTCATTTTTTCTTAATCATGGGGTTCATAGACCCTCTTCATTAATAATATGGATGAATCAATTCATATCTAGTTTGATGATATTCAATATAACAACATCATGATAAAGAAAAATTTTCCTCTGCACTATATCATTGACTTATTTGGTCAACTATTAGAGGCTCAATACATCTCAAAGATTGACCATTGTAATGTATATTATAAAATAATGGTGAAGAGAGAAGATATATCCAAGGTAAATTTCCATATAATATATGGACTATAAATTCATACTGATGTTAGTGATAGTTATAAATTCCCACACTATCTTTATGGATTGTGGGAATAGAGTATTTAATTTTACCTCACTCAATTATTGATACTCCTTGTATATAATATTCTCATATATTGGTAGATAAATTAAGAGTATAAAAATAATTTTAATATTGTGTTCAATACATTGAAAAATGATAAAAAAATTTCCAAATTTAGAAAGTGTGAATCACAAGTACAAAAAAGTATCATTATTGGATTATGAAATAACAAGTGAGATAATGTATACAGATCCTTTAAAGAGATAGGTGATTCGGGAATGGAAAATAATAACAACTATAATAGTGATCTATTGTTTTCTTGGGTATAATAGATACTACTTATGATTTGTGAAAAAAATATTGAGATTATTAGATCCACTATTCATGTTAACTTGGAAGGGATTCATGTTACTCTAGATAAGTGAATCTGAAGAAAATTTCAAGGATATTAAAAAAAATGTTTCTCATTAAACCTATAATCATGCTACCTTATAGTGGATATAAGTTTTTGGTATACATTTGTTCATTGAAGAAGGTAATGGGATGTGTCTTTATAAAAAATTATGTATCAAAAGCTTACACATCATGTTAATTAAATGTTTATAAGAAATTTACCCAACACATAATTTTGATCTAGTAGTTGAAAATTTTTCATTAAATAAATAAATGAATGATATATATTGTGAAAATAATTATATATATACTTACCACCAAGTCATGGAGTAAATAGTCCTTATAAGTTGTTGAACATGTTCCAAAGGAGATGTTTGTAATTGATGAAGGACAATAATAGCTCAATACATTACCACCCCAGGATGGAAAAAAGGTGTATAATGCTTTGGGGAGGAAGTATCATGCTTCCATATTAATTATGAGGATTTAAATAGACCAAAAACCCATGTATTTTCAAAGGATTTTCCATTAAATCATTAGAGGATAGGAGAATTTCATTTTTTCTAAGTGATTACTCAACCGTCCATCCATGTGAAGATTGAGGTAGTGAAAAGGGATAATATGGAGCTACATAATAAGATTTGGAATATTATAAACTTCAACATTTATAATGATTAAATTATAATACTCGTGAAAAAAATATATGTTCCTTTAATACCAAAAATTGAGAAAGTAGTTGTTTGTTAATGAAAATAGCTCATCATACTCTTTTCATCTTAAAATAACAATGATGTATAGAGATATGAATAATCATTTCAAGTGGGATAGCATAAAGAGAAAAAAATTTAGAGTAATTATCTCAATGACTATTTTATACAATAATTTATGGACTGTAATTCCTCAAGTAGAATTAGTAGGTTTGAGCTAAAGTGCCAAAAAGCCTCATGCATGCCTAACCATATACAAAAGTTTCTGACTAATATTGAGGGTTTGAGTTCCATCGTACGGGATAAAATACAATCATTTTCATTAAATATATCACCAAAAAACAAAATATTGTGGAAAAATAAATTAACAGTGTTATAATAAATTAAATAATGGGTTTCTCATATCACATAGAAAAATAAGTTTCAGGCCACCAAGTGTGGTAGTTCAAACCAAAGAATAGAGTTAGAAAGAAAATAAATTCATCAGTAATAGTCTAGATTATGCCTCATCATCACCTCTAACTCCAATCCTCAATCTTTACAATTCCCTATTATATGTCATTTTCCCTTCAATAGATCTCTGGTTGTGAAATCCCTACATTCATCAATATTCTTGTGCATTTTGTGATTAATAAACCTAGTAGGAATCTAATAATGTATTCTAAACATGAGTGTTCATTAATATATCATATTTTATTTCATGACATAATGTAAATTTTAAAAAAAAACATATATCCAGACATGAAATGATTAATAATTTTCTAGTGAAGCCTCCATTAACCCTAACCCCGCCTACATAGGCATGATGTCGGTAAGGATTTCAATGCCTATTGCTACACATCAGAATGTGTGCATTAATTCTTAGAATTAGTTGGATCCTAATTCAAATTATTCTTATCCCTATGATCTACATTTAAGAAAATTATACATTCCCCAACATTGATTATAGTCATTAATAGGAACACCACATGACCCACCCTAATGGTGGTTGTTTTCCGTATATTATGATAAGTCCCACCAGACATGTTTGATATAATTGGATAATCACATTACCCAAACATGGGATTCATCCATTTCTTCTTGTATCTGATATATTCTCCATACCCATGAAATATTTACCTCAACATACTCATAAATAAATATGATTTGGACCATACCATTATATGATCTATATTCTATATACATATCATGTCAACATGATCCCCCTCCAAGGGTCCATCTAAACGAAATTTTGGAGGTTGATCATCTTGATACATGATGAAAGGTTCCACCATATGTAAAGTACCACAAGAAATATGTCTTATATAAATGAACAATAAGTCATACCAGAATAGCTCACAAGAGGTTACATAGAAAACATATGATCACATATAAACAATGGTCTCAAGGGGTACTCAATAACCCAATCACCAACATATATATCAAGCATGGGTTATTAATAATAAACAATGTTATCCAAAAAAATAACTAATAAAATTACCTTCATGTTTTTTAACTTCTTACCACATGCTAATTGAATATGTACTCTAATATCCATCAAATTATTTAAGATTGAACCATATTGTTCACCTATGTAAAAATTATTTTACACTCCAAGGATGTCAATCTAGAGTTCTAATTTGTCAAAGAATATTTTTAAAAAAGATACCCATTGACATTTATTTCTATGAAAGGTAATACTAGATTAAAATACCACATAGATTCATTCAATAGATCTAGTTTTGAGATATTAAAAATAATAGATCCCTAAAACAACATGTATTTTGTTGATTTAAGAATATATTGTCAATTCATCATCAATCTAAAAGTGAACCTTGATTATAAACCATGAACATTGATCCATCGCAAATATTTCACCATAAAATACATCAAATCATATATTCATGAAGATTAAGGTATAATGTTGATCAATATATGAAAACATACTTGGAATTATCCACCATTCATTAGAGATCTATAACTAGTCAAATGTTATGTCATTAACATGTATAATTCAACACTTTTCTAGAAACAATACAATATTTCATTATTATATAGAATCAAAAACCATAGATCATACAACATAAATTTTTATCTAGGATTCATATCCTGGGAAAATATGTTTATCTATAAGAACTATGAAGAACATAGTTTTTTTAATAACATACCATAATTTATAGTCCACAAATCTCTTATATCCAACTGAATCAAGCTTTAGAGGAGAAACATTCACTAGGGAATGCCAATAGAGTCTCTAGATTTGATAGGGATCATTTAGAAGAAATATTGGTTAAAAATGTGAATTATTGAATATTAATATGGTTTTTTGGATAATAATCACCTGGTTTTTCAAACTGTGTTCCAACTGTGCATGTCATTTTTCCACTCTTGGGTACCCATATTGTTTGGTCGGATGGTTTGTCAAAACATCTTCCAACCATGTTATTGGACACTGGAGGGTGTCACATTATTTTTTAGGGTAGTAAATGTGGTTTTTAAAACCATACCCTTGACCATGTCCCACCACAAATGTTAGTACATCTTATTTTTTTCATTCTTGAGAGAATAGTCACTATTTGGTTAAATCATTCTCAGCCCATGAACCATTAAAATAATGTATGAAACTCTTTGAAACCTATGAAACACCCCCAGAATATATCCAAGAAAATTCATAGATGAAAAATATATGAAGAAGTGATGAAATTAAACCATAACATACTTGAGAAAATTTAGGTTATTCCAATCTACCCCTCTAAATACTTTTCATCCTCGAGAAGAATCTCTAGGAATCCTACTCAAACAAATCAGTCCATTGATCTCAAACATGTGACTCCCTCTCCAAAGTTTCTTCTTGGATACATCTGTGACTCCATATAATTTGAAAATGTGGTAATATATTCCCTTTTAGGACTTTCTCACTATGTTATATAATATATATAAATAATTCCACATACAATGTGTCATAATCCTTCTCAATAACATCGTAGTCAATGGCTTGTGAGTTAACAGGGATGAACTTATATATCTAAGACATATTAAACACATTATTTATAACTCATTAGTTAGAAGAAATATCATGACACTACAACACTATAAAAATTCACTATGTGAAGTTAATGGTCTAAATAAATAGTAGTATAAATTTCCATTCTTTCTCAGTCACTGAAGACCTAATAGAGGCATCACTCTTAGAATAACCAGTTTATATAAAACTCAAAATACCTTTTACTATGGTTCGAATAATATATTTCCTACTCTAAGATGTGATGAAACAAATATATATTATATTCACTTAATCAATGTTCTATCATACCATAATAATCTCCACAAGTATTGTCTCACCAACCTCATGCTAATAATGCAGTGAACAACATGGCCTACCATAAAGATACTCATAAGATTATATCAGAAACAATACCTAGAAAATACTTTTCTTCTATCTCATAAAAGTTTATGTGATCATCACAAACTCCTATAAAATATATAACATAGTCCTAGATCATATCCTTTAATATATGAATAATCTTCTCTGACTTTCCATCTATCTTAGGATGGTAAACTAATCTATATCTTAACTGTGTACCAAATTCCATCTAGAAAAACATCCAACCCAGTGATGAAAAATGATTTTATATATTAAATAAAATACTCAAGGGAACCCCATGAAATCAAAAAATCTAATTGACATAAATATTTATCATATAATTTACTTAGTGGGTATCATGGATTTGTAAGAAATGAGTAAAATGTTTTAGCCAATTAATAATCATGAAAATATTATCGCGACTACTCAGGGTCATGGGTAACCAACCATAAATTCAATCATGATGTCCTCCAACTATCACATGGGAAAGAAAATGGATAGATAAAACCACCAGGATTCTATTATTCAACAATTTTCCTTAGGAGGTTAATTCATAGGGAAATGAACCCATCAATGTACCTCTTTATCACTGGCCAAAAAACCTTCCACAAAAAAGTCATGGTATATCTTTTTCACTCCATGATGAATCCCCCACTATGAGTTATAGAAAATATCATTATATCTTCCATAATATAATTAGTAACTAAAACTCTCCCATATACACAGTTCATAGAATCACCTTTTAGTGACCACCTAGGTGTCAGGTCCCCACAAGCTAGTTTTTTCCACATCACAAAACACTCTAGGTCTGATTTCTGAGTAGAATTCACCCATTTTCTTTAAATAATATTCTAATACCAATGGGGAACATATAATAAATCCCTAATACTTTTTAGCATACATCATCCAATGATTCAATAAGGTTATCAGGAAACATTATTCCTATGAATATTTATCATAAAAAAATTTGAGCTACATTCATCTTACAACTAAAAGAATCTTTATTAACATTACCCATACCTAGTGTATAGAACATATCAAATTTGAATGTTTTTAGGTACTCTACACAACACCTCTTCTTTAAATTTGAATCCCACTTTGAGAATATATATTAGATGGTATTTTTTACAAGTAAAAAAACCTCTCACTGTTAAGATAGTGTCACCAAAACATCAATCCATGGTCTGAAGCTTCCAAATCTAATTCATAGTTAGGATATTTCCATTTATAGGGGTGCATCTTACAAAACCCATAAACTAATACCCAATCCTTTTTCATTAAAACATCCCTCAACCCAATACCTAATTCATTACAGTACAAAACATATCAAATCCACATGTCAATAATAATAATCACTGAAGCTATAGTCAACAATATCTTTAACTCAAGAAAATATTACTCACACAGGTTTGGCCAATGATACCTTGCCTCATTCTCTGTCATTAAATTAATGAATTCTGATACACAGTGTAAGACTTTAATAAAACAATAATACTATTAAACCAACCCAAGGAAACCTCTAATATCAAAAATTTCCCAAGGTTGATCCCAAAGAAACACCACTTTCACCTTCTATAGAACTATATAAATTATTGAGTAACAGATCACATGACTAAAAAATATACCAATAAAATATAGAAGTTACATTTCAGAGGTTTTACATAAATATAATTCAATCAGAGTGTACTCAATATGATCTTATAGTGTCAAATATATAGCTCATAGGTTCGGGAAATTTAAATTATATCATCAAAAAACACCATGTTGAAAGATTCAAGATATTGATTATAGATATGGTTCATAAGATCCCTGATCATAGATACAAAATAAATCAAACTAAAGGGTATAATTAGGTACTCATATATTAAAAATCTACTCTTTAATTTTATCTTATTGATATCCTCATCTCTTTCCCTCAATGCTTGTTAACTGCAATAAAGGTTATTCTTAGAGAGCTATTGGGCTCCTCGTAACTGATAAAAGAGATCATCTATTCAGGTTAGTGGGTGATTATTCTTTATCATCACCTTAATAATATTTTTTTAATCTAAAAGTTTACAAGTAATACCATCTTCTTTACTAGAAAAAAAAAATAGGTTCACCCTATACTAATGCTCCAAGTTTGATAGATCCATTTTGTTCTATGTCATATAGATCTACATGGAGTTCACTCAACTTTGGTGATTCCATATAATCTTTGAAATATGATATAGGTCATTCCCTCAATGATTATGAAATTCCATATATGAATGTAGGTAGAAACTATTATAGGATACCCTAAACATAATTGATGATGTTCTACCTTTTTCCTAATTACATTTCAATAAATAGTAACTAAGAATAAAACCTGATTGGCGAGATAGTTATATCATCAATTTTTGTGGGTATAAAGGATTGGGTAGAACCAATATCAAAAAAATGTAGTATATAGAGTAAGAATTTACTTACCACCAATCATAGGAGGTTGGTATATGCTCATCATGCCTCACCTCCATGCCCAAGACCCTATGGTATATGACTTGCCCGATTTATAACCATATAAGCCTACAACTAAAGACCCATTCAAAATACCTTTTCTATAGACCATGCTTGTGATGAACCCCAATGAATACCCAACTTTATGTTTATGGAGAAAAACTATTATATATTTCTCATCATTCCACTCTACAGACACATTCTCAAAGGTGTTGGAATAATCTTGCAAAAATTTCCGACACTTCCTCAGTTGAATAATTATGAAACTCTTCCAGAGGGGACTAATAAATATCTTCAATATTCAACCTATTTACCACTACCATAATTCACATCCTCGGTATTATTCTTCATTATACTAGAATATACACTCCCCCACAGCAGTAGTTGGTCCACCCGCCAATGTATAGAAGGATAGAAAAGGACTAGTTGTTTAATACCCCTCTAAGACCTTCTCTGTAGTCAAGGACTTGTATAAAATTATTATATCCTGACCACTTAGTCTTATAGATTCAAAAATATATTAAATATTCAATAAATTATGTCAATAAATTCTTTATCATCCCCTAGAACAATAGTTTCCTGAGAGGATTGTGGATGTTGTGGTTGGAAGTAATTAGAGTAACTAACCATGAATTTTTTTTGACCCTATACCCTATTCAGGAATAAGAGGAAGTACATGTAACACCCTAATATTTAAAAAAATACCATTTTGTTTGATTAATTATGTGACATTAAACACTATTCTTAAACAACCCATAGAACATAATCTCTTTGATATCTTATGATACCCAAAACTATAATTCTAAAATAACCTTAAATTTTTATACCATCATAACCTAGAAATTAAATTAGGGGGTTATGAATATGACTAACTAAATTGTTAAATATTTATGGTTTACTCATTTAAAAATTAAATTCAATAGTAATCTATAGACTAAAAATAAAATAAGAACCATTTGAAATAAAAAAATAAATGTTTTCTGAAAACTGTAATTTTCTAAAAGGTGATTTGGTCAATCTTTGGAAATATTATTTAAAATTAATTTTTAAAAATTATAGAAATTTAATTTTATAAAAAAAGTTAATTTTTTAAATCATAATTATAAAATTATCTTAGACTGAATTTTTTATAATTTTTTGAAAAGAATATTTTTTTGATGAATAATGAAAAATACTAGGTTTTACTGAAAACATTCTTTTGTTTTTAATCATTTAAAAATACCATTTTGATTAATTTTTTTAACTAAAATTAGTTCAATTATTTTATTCTAAATAAATATTATTTAATTTTAATAAAATTTTATTTTATTTCTGATATTGAAACTTTCTATAAATATGAGAATTTTCTCCTTCGAAACTCATATTTTCATCGCGTTTTTGGGGTTAATTTTAAATTGAAATTTTCCACTAATGTGAATGGAATTATAAAAATGTATTACATATATTTTTTAAGAATAATTAATATTATATAATATTTTCAAAATAATTTTTGGCCATAATGAATAGAAAAAATTAATTACCAGGATTACAGTTAAAACATTTTTTCTAAGGGTAAAAGAAAACTACAATGATTTAAAATCTCCCAAAACCATTCTATTTAAATTTATATGGGTATATTTTGACCTCACATCATCCATAGTTTAATAATTACATAATTTGAAGGATTTTTGGATGATAAAAATAAGGTCATAACTTTTTCTTTTCCAAAATTCCATGTGTGTCCTCTGCCCCGCTTATAAATGGAAGTCTCCTCTCCTCCCATAACTACAACTCCAAACTCATTTTTATGAACCAAAACCTACCAAAATATTTTTCTTAATTCTCTCCCCACATCGTAGAGGAATTATTATAAATAGGAAACTCCCATAAGAGGGGTTATGTATAAAACATAAGGGCCTCACCAAAGAAGAGGTAAAATTCATAACATGTGTATTTATTTTATTTCGTATTCCAAATCCTTACAATATTATTGAACACTGATAATATAATAAAACATATGCCTAATATATTCACATATTTGGTTCTATTAATTTCATAACCTATATCCATCCCATAATATCTCTGTTTTTTTCATGTAAAGTCTTAGGATAATTATAGTAACATCTTTGAGACCATTCGCTAAGACGAAGTATGATTCTAAGAATCGGTGAGCCTAAAATTGATGTTTGACATGTATTAAACAATTAAATTTCCCATGTGTATATTTTTCTTTAAAATGTGGAATAAATCTCAAATCGGTACTCATATTGGAAATTCTAGGACTCTGTTGAGTTCAGAATCTGGGTAATAGCTAGACATGACATAATTTTTTTGGCATTGAGAGTTTGTAGAAAAGTCATCACCGCCATAAATAATAAATTTATTAAGAAATTTATTTATTTATAATTGATAATTATGAGACCTAAAAAACTTATATATAATCTTTCTTATAATAAAATTTTACATTTGGCCTTATAACTTTGTATTTTGAGAGGGGAAAGTGGAAATGCTTTCGTGGATGAACATCGATGAATCCAGCATTAGCGATTGGTGTGCCAATGGAAATATAAGATCTGTAAAAAAACTACAATTTGGATTTTTTTTATTCATGGTATATTAATCCACCTCGAGATAGGATGGTTTTTTGTATGGATTTAACCCCGTTTGAATTTTCCTATGATGAACTTGAATCAATCAACAATAAAATTGATTCACAGATCGTGAATAATGCGGGTATGGGTTTGATTTACCTGGGATTGGTGATTTATTTTTTTGATAATTTATATCTCTTTATTTTTCATTCTAGTAGAAATGGATGAATTACAATATAAACATTGGTCGATATATATTCCTTCTATTTTTATTTCAATAATTTCTTCCACCATTCTCTGTAATTTCATCACCAGAGTTAATTTTATCTTGTGGTTCGAAAAACAGTTGGTAATAAATTAGTGTACACTTGATTCGTGGATAAACATATTGATACCATAGATCTGATTTTGGATTGATAATGGTATTGGGAAATGAATAAGGATCAGGATTGGATTGGAGTTCTTCTAAAAGGTCTTGGTTTGTAGTGACCAATAGATTCTAAAAAACAATTTCACCAACCTTATCAGTTTCCAGATTCTAGGGAAAAGTGATGGGAAGGATCAGTCACTCAGATCCACCATCTTGGGAGGTATTCGAAGATAGAATAAGTAGTGGTAATAGTGTAGGGTATGACCACATGTGTGTCTTTGGGTTTTAAAAAATCCCAATATACACGGTGTGTAATCTAGGATTAGACACTGTGTGGGGTCCTGGATGCACTACTAGAAAACAGCCTATACCCACAGTTCAAAACCGTGGGTATAGCCCCTAAAACAGTGGGTATAGCCTATACCCACGGTTTTGGGAACCGTGGGATGGAACGGTGTCGGTATAGGTCCCCAGCCTATAACCATGGTTTTCCAAAACCGTGGGTATAGGTGTCCTGCCACCGTGTCACCAAAACATATCCAATTACCACGGTGTCGACGGCTTTTACCCATGGTTTCAAAACCGTGGGTATAGGTCCTAAAATAATACAGGCGCCGAGTTTCGATCCCACAACCTCTTCGCTGCAAACACCGTGTCTAACCACTACCCTACCATCACCTATATGTATATATATATATATATATTTAGTTAAATATAGTTATAAAAACCGTGGGTATAGAGGGATGAACCGTGGGTATAGGGTTCCCGCAAAAAAAATTCCTTCCCTCGGAAAAAAAACTTTCCCGCGCACACAAAAGTGACCTATACCCACGGTTTTTCATAACCGTGGGTATAGTTATTTTATCCTAGACATATCCCCATGGTTTTCCCCAGAAAAGTGAGAATAGGTACCCCTATACCCACGGTTTTGGGAAACCATGGGTATAGGTCACTTTTCAGGACCTATCCCCATGGTTTTGGAAAACCGTGGGGATAGACCCCCCCCCCCCTATACCCACGGTTTTGGAAAACCATGGTTATAGGTCTTGAAAAGACACCTATACCCACAGTTTCCCCATGGTTTTGGGGAAAATCGTGGGGATAGGTCCATTTTCCAATAGTGATGTGGCACTATGGTTTCTGAAAAAAAATATAAGTATCACACAGTGTGTGAAAATGTCACAAAATATGTGAACCAAACCTTCTACATGGAATATACTCTGGAGTACACATCTAATCATAAGGCAAGGAACACATCCAAACACATGATTAGGAATAAGGCTAGACCATGGTTACATAAGAATAATCATGTACAAGAATACTACAAAGTACATGAACACATCCAGGTGTACATGGAAACCAACAAAGGTACAAGCTATGATACATGGGTAGATCTTATTTCAAAGAGACACTCCATGTACTTATATTTCATACCAAGTACTTTTTCATTAATTTATTGGATCCCTAATTCCCTTTAGAATGGAAAAGTTTTGTTAGGGTATTTTCCATTGATTCCTTTCCCCAAGGGTTTAGTATGGAATTGTGTTCTACTCGTAAGATGGTGATCCCCTCTGAGGAACTTTAGTCTTGGATAGAGTTATTATAATCCCTCTGTAATTCTTGTATTGAGATCCTATATCATTATCATAATCCCTAGGCAGAGTTAAAGGAATCATTGTGACAAACACTACATGATATTCGAACCGCTACTTAGTTGGTTAATACAAATTTGGTTATTAGAGTACCCTAGGTCCCTATGTGTGATACATATCTTTATATTGATCACTCCATATGTCTAATTCATACTTCTTATGGAGAGACCCAATTATCACGAAATCTTAGATGGATTCCATTGGTACTATCTGACTCATGGAGTATGTTCTCCCGGATGAGTGTTATATGAACCTTCAAGTAGAAATACTATGATAAAAATATGGTTGTGACCTTACCTTAAGACTATGTGTCTTTTATGAGTACATGTGGATATTATTATCATATATGTTTTTTGAAATCTTCTTATGATTAGATTACAACTATTCTACATGCTTTATTCTTATAGATTTTAGGGTGTCCTACTAGGTATTATTATACACACCCATGTATGAGAGCTTTCTGAATGTGTTCTATCTTATGCAGAGGACAGGCTATTTAATGGGTTTCTTAGTATACTAGGAGAATATGGAGTTTGATTTTGGGTAGACAAATTTTGGTTAATACCAGGATTTTTATTTGACTATAGACTCATATTTCTATTAGGTTGGAATTATTTACAACTTTTGGTGGACCTGTGTATTTTCATTATCACTTTATAGTATTTTTGTTATACTCTAATTGTGGGATTTATATGTGTGCATGAATTTTGAAGTATTTTTATTTTAAATTTAGTATAGTATTGGATTTTATATGTGTGTGTGGGTATGATTACCAGATTCTAAGGTATATCATGTGAGTTTTATGCCTACTTGGTGCTATTCTATAGCCTTTGTTCTATTGGAGGTGGGCTTGGGGTAGTCACATATGGATTATCACTATCCATAAGGGACCTAGTGGGTCAATTCATGATGAAGTGGTATTAGAGGAGTGTTCCATCTTAGGACTAAAGATTTGGATGTTTTTTCTAGTAGTGATATTATTTTGGGTTTTTTAGAAATAGTATTAACTATTTCGATTTCTTCTCTAAGGTTAGTGAGTCCAGAGTTGTAATGGTACTCAATTTACCCATTGATCATGACTATGACTCCATTTTTATTAACTTGGTACATTTAGAAATTATTTGGTGGGGAATATATAGCACATGAATCATATAATAATGGGTGGTGGTTTACAAGTCCTTCTTGAGTCACATATCTAGATATACTCATTGATCATGGTACATATTGTCAATTTCAGGATGCCTACATGATGTTTTCCAACTAGGATTTAGTAGCAGGTACATAAGGATGATCCCCTAAGTGATGAGTCTACGATATATGGACATGTTTGGTAGGTGTTACCTCTTCATGATGCACCTGTCTTACCACCACCAGTCGAGCAGTAGATGGTACTGGTAGAACCAACAGATGAGGTTCACAGGATGAGTTCCATACTTGAGTTTTAGTGATAGTGAAACATAAAGTTTTGAGGTGAGACAAACCCCTAGGAATCTGTGCAATGGGTTGAGGTGGTGAGGTGAATCTTTCATCTCATCAGCACACCTACTGACCAAAGGGTGGTCTTTCTAGTAATCCATCTCTATGGCTCTACAGGAGGATGGTGGGACTTATTGGCTCATTCATATGATGGGGAAACTCTTTTATGGTTATTTTTTGAGTTCCTTTTCATATAATTGTTTTCTCTAGATATGTTGAGTGATTTTCACATCCAAACACTTTTATAGCTTCAATACGGTGATACAATTGTGGATAAGTATTAATCAAGGTTCACTAACCTCTCTTGGTACTCGATGGATATGATGAATGATCAGTTATTTTTGATCAAATCATAAAGAGAGGTCTACATAGATACATATGATCTATCATGATACCTCTCTATATTTATGAAAATTATGGGGTGTTGGAGATTTCTTTGTTGGTTGAGATATTTCTAGTCGAGTAGACGCAAACAGTTGTTGCCGATATTGGGAACACAAAAATAGATACTATTGTAGTGGGTATATGAAAAAAGACACAAGAACCCAAAAATATAATACATTTCAGTAAGCAAACCCAGAAAAGAAGTTCTATGGTTCAGGGCTCATATAATAGATCTAGTAATCCAAGATAGAGGTTGTGATAGTCTTATGATGGTTAGGGAAATATTTCTTGATATTACCTGACCTAACATGCATCTAATATAGTGTAATTGGATGGGTTGCCTTAGCAGAGGTAGATATAAGAGATTCTTGTTCCACAATGTGATAGACATAGAATATGAGATGGGATAGAAGCTAGAGGTGGATGAAATTTTGACTTATTTCCACCACCACCCACATAAGGTTCCCACCAAGATCAGGGTGTTGGTTCTTAGGATAGAGGGAAGTTGTTAGCCATCAAGGATTATGACCTAGAGTCTCTAGGGATGATACAAGTTGTTTTCTATGTCTTATATCATTTTTATATATATTAATAGACATGGGTTTGAGCCACTACATTCTCACCACTACTCTGGTTAGAGACTTATAGATTCGGGATAATCCATTAGATTGACCCTTATGCTTGGAGACTCCTACTAGAGGTGACTCAGTAATCACACACTTTTGCGGATGGTAGTAAATTACTCTTAGAGTTGAGAGTTTATTTTCAAATTTCATTATAGTATCAATGAGAGCTTATGACATCATCTTAGGTATGGACTGGTTATCTATAGTTCATTCCCAGATAGACTATTTCCAAATGAGGATGCGGTGTGTCTGTAATTATGAGATGGGGTTTTCCTTTTTGGTTGATATGGAAAACTAGGTAGAGTAGGATGGTCTCATGTGTAGGAAGGTACTACTAATTACACAACAATAGGCTAGAATGACTCTTAGTGTAGTGAATTCAATGAGATTTTATTTTCCTGCTTTGTTGGTGGAGTATGGAGACGTATTCCCTAAGAACATGCTAATCTTACCTCCCCACTAATATATATACTTCTTTATTGATCTACACCACTAGAAAGAATATATATACGCACAATAATATCTTATGTCTCCCACATAGATTCACAAGTATAGGGTTCAGTTGGTGGACTTTTAAAGGAAGGGATTTTTCAGGCCTAGAGTTTCACCATAGGTATCCCTAGATTTATTCTCTAAAAAAGTCGATGCAGGATTGAGGTTTTTTGTGTAATATAATCTTCTAAACTAGATGGCCATAAGGAAAAAGTATCCACTACCAAGGATCTATGACCACTTCAACCAGTTGAGAGGGTAACAATGGTTTTAAAATATTTAGCTTTGATTGAGCTATCACCAACTATGAGTATGGGATGATGATATAAAAAATACATATTTCATATTTTTTCAATGTCACTATGATAACTTAGTCTTTCCCTTTAGTGTGATGGATACCTCAGTAGTCTTCATGGGACTCACAAACTAGATATTTCATAATTTCTTAAACTGGTGTGTGTTATTGTTCATTGATGAAATCAATATGTACTCGACTTCAAATGAGGGGAACATGAGACACTTGAGTATGGTCTTGGGTGTACTCTGAGTACACCATCATAACAAGAATCTTTGGAAGTTCCAGTTCTAGATTCAAAAGGTCAACTTTTTGGGACATCTTATCTTAGAAGACGGTGTATTAGTGGACCCAGAAAAGGTCGAGGTAGACTGGTAGACTCCCAAAAGAATGACAGTGGGGTAAAGCATCCCAAGGTTAGTAGGATACTATTATAGATTCTTACCTCATTTATCTCAGATATAATCCTTAGTGAAAACTTTTAATTGAAATGGTAATCCTTTCATATGGATAGATTGGTGTTAGCTGGATTTCCAAGAGTTATGGAAGATATTGATGAGCGCACCCATTTAAGGATTGTCTAAGGAGGGGGTCAAGTATATTTTCTTATGAAATGCATCATGGACATAGAATGGTTTTATTCTGTTATGGATGTAGGTGTTGATTCCTTGTGGTTCACGTAATTTGACCACATGATTAGAACTATGTGACCCATGATATTGAGCTAGTAGTTGTAGTATCCTCACTAAAGGTGTGGCGACACTACCTTCTGGGTGAAATAATTATCATATATTCTTACCAAAAGAGACTAAATTATATCATCTCTTAAAAATATCATCACATGAAATAGAGGATATGAATAGAGTTTTTCTAGAATTATGACATTATGATTGTACATACACCTAAGATGAGGAGAATAGTAGTAGTTTCTTTCAGAATTATATCTTTTTTGTAGCTATTGAGTGAGGTGTCGAAGTAGTTTTCCACATTACTATTACCCTTCGTGGATGGAAATGATGTGTCTTACATCTATTTGATGGTTGTTACTCTACCTATTCAATAGAGAGTTATGCATTCCCAATATGGAAAAACTAATTATTAGACCCTACATACTCAAATGTCCACTGGATGTGTTCCAAATTGATTTTATGAAGGTGGAAGCACAAAAACCTTTTTAAATGATGCATGGTGGTGCTAGTGATATTGAGGGGGGAGGTTATTATGGATTTTTATACATCTACTTTGGTGGTATATCCAGTTGTGTCAAATATGTACCATTACCTTCTGAATCAGTTTTGGTGGATAGGCTTGTAGAAGGGGGTTCTCGAGTTTGTATCTTGATGCCTTGATTTTTAACAATTAAAGGATAATCCCTCAGTTACAGTGTCTTTGGATCAACTAATTATTTTTCTAGAGTGAAAGTGGGTTTTTATTTATATGGACTTCATAACAGTCTTACCATATATGTTTAGAGGATGTAATTCTATTTAGGTAATAATTGACCAGTTTACCAAGTCATCTTAACTCCTTTCTATCATAGAGTATAGTTCAGTAGACATATTGGGATTCTTTTATATGGAGTATATAGTATATATCCATTGTGGTCCCTAAATAATTGTTTCTAACTCTGACGCTCACATCACATGTCATTTATATAAGGGATTATAGAAAGACTTTGGGGCTCAGTTTCATTTGATCATAGCTTTTCACCACTAGAATAATGGCCAGACCGGGTATACAATTTAGGTCCCAGAAGACCTATTGTCAACATAAATGTTATACATTGGTTATATTTTTTAGGATGACCTACCATTAGTGGAACATTCATACAAAAAAACCTTTAATTATACCATTAATATGGAACTATTTAATTCCTTGAACTGGTGACCCTATAGGTCACCACTATGATGGACCAACCTTGGAGATTTAATAATTATGGTCCTAGAGTTGGTGGGGGACTTAATATAGGAGTTTCATATCATAAAAGAGGGGATGAGGACATCACAGAGATATCATAACACTTATGTTAACCTATGACAGATGCCTTTATAGTTATAGGAGTGAGAAAATGTCTTCCTATGGGTCTCGCCTTGTTGTAGGTTGTGGAAATTTGGTTGGATTGGGTACTCAACATATTCCATGTGTTGTAGCTGGGTAGGTATGGGAATGGCCCATTTCATTTTATCAATTAGGGTGAGTTAGACATAGAGGATGAAGATAATTTTAGAAAAATCATGGTACATATTGACGTTAATCAAGAGAATATCCTCTTTGTGTGAGAAATTTTTTTAGAATGTGTCTTATGCGAGCATGGGAATCTTACGGAGAGTACTGGGAATGGAAGACATAGATCCATGCTCAGTACCCACATCACTTTTTGAAGAAGTTTGTTTTTAATTGAAGAAACTAAATACCTAAGGTGGGGAGAATGTAATATCTCTATTTTTTCATGTAAAGTATTTGAATATTTCTTGTAATATTTTTGAGACCAGGCACTGAGACATTTCATGGTTCTAAAGCCCGATGATCCCAGAATTGATGATTTGAATATATTAAACATATTAATTTCATGTGTGCATAGTTTTCATTAAGAAGATGAATAATTAAAAAATGGGGAGTCATATTGGAAATTTGAGTCCAGTTTTGAGTTTAGAGCATGGTTTTTATTCGAGGAACGATATAATTTTTTCCATTGAGAGTTTGTGAAAAATGAATCATGAGAATGATTAATAAATTATACTATTATTAATTAATGAAACAATTATCTAATAATATTTTATATAATAATGGTTATAAAAAAACTAGGTTTGGCCTCATAACCTTGTATTTTGATAGTAGATATGATGGAGAAGATTCCAAGGACATATATTGATGTACCAAGCTTTGGTGATTGGTGTCCAAAAATAAATTGAGGATATCTCCAATGACTATGATATATATTCATATTTCATTATTGATCGATACATCTTGAGTTAGGATTCTGTTTTATGGGGATTTATCCAAGTTCAATTTTTCCTATAATGATTGTGAATCAATAGACTAACGAATTGATTAATAGATAATTCATATTGTGGGTATATTTTATATTTATCTAGGATTGTGGATTTCATTTTTTGATTATTTATATCTCTTCATTTTTCATTATAAAAGAAAATAATTGAGTCCAACATGAACATTGTTCAAAGTCAATTTCACCTATTTTTATCCTTCATTTCTTCCCATGTACTTCATTCATTCATAGTTGATGTTCATTTGGGTTAGTACATAAACAATTACTCAATAATAAATCATTTCACACATGTTTCATGGTGAATTTGATTGATACCACATATCTATGTTTGATATAATGATGAATCAGGACCAGATCTAAGTTCTTAATGTGTGTTATGGAATGATGAAACCAATAGATGCGATGAAAGGATTTTCCTATGTGAATCAGTGGCTAGATTACAATGAGAAAGTGATGTAAAGTATTTTTATCTTACATACACCATCTAAAACAAGATTAGAAGCAAGAGTCACATGAAAAAATAGAGGAGGATATCACCATAAGAAGATCTATGGGTTCAAGAAAATCCGGTTATACATGAAGTGTAATTAGGGAGTGCGTGTAGTGTGGGGACCTTAATGTTGTGCTAAGGTTTCCTTGGAGGAGATAAGTATCACACAATGTGTGGCATGTGTCACTAGGCATGTGACCCAACCTTGAGACATGGTGTGTACTCTGGGAGTACATGGCCTGACATAAAGCGAGGCACACGACTAGGCAAATGACTAGTCCATGGGTACATAGGAAGTTTCATGCACTCATACATAGCCAAGTACATAGACACGGATAGGTGTAGATGGACATGGACATGGGAATGGTCCATGATACACTATTAGAACTAGTTCCAAATAGATATTTCATCAACCTATAGTGCATTCCATTTACTTTTTCAATGATTTCTTAGAGAATTAGTTCCCTTCATCATAAAAAAGTTTCATTAGAATGTGTTGTAATGATTCCTTTCTTTGGGGTTTTAGTATGGAATCACATCTTATGCATAGGATAGTGATTCCCTTTTAGAAACATCATTATTGGATAGAGTTATTGGAATCCTAGAGTGATATCGTCTATCATCAATAGATTCCCTAGCTAGTGTTCTTGGAATTTTCATTATAAACACTACATGGGCTTTGATCCCCAACTTAGTGGGTTAATCTAGATTGGGTTGTTGGTATACCCTATGGCCTTGGATGTGATCCCCATTTTTGTATCAATAAATTCTAACTTCTACTACATACTTCTTAAGGAGAGACCCTATGTTCATGAAATCTCAGATAGACACAGTCATTGAAAACTAACTCATGGAGTGTGTTCTTATAGATGAATGTTATATGGAACCATCATGCTAGAATCCAAGGATTGAAATAGGGTTGTGAACTTACCTTGAGACTATATTTCTTCAATGATAACATCTTTATATTCTTTTTATATATCTTATGTACATATCCCTATGATAATCTGACTACAATTCTTGATGCTTGATTCTTATTGATTTTGGGGTGTCCTGGTGGTTATTTTTATAATCACCCATTTATGGGATCTATCCACACATGTCATGTATTTTATAGACAACCATACATTTTATGGGGTTCTCATTCAACCAAGTGTAGAAAAAACTTATATTTGGGCTATACATAATGTAGTGCATTCAAGGAGTAACATTTTACCATAGTCCCCTCTTGCTATTAGTTTGGGATTATTTACAGTTTTTGGTCAGATTAAATATGTCCATTATCACTTTATAGTATTTTTTTATACAATGATTATTGTATTTAGGATTTTTCATACCTTTGGTGTCAGTTTAATTCTATATATTAT
The DNA here is from genome assembly GCA_963277665.1 of Viscum album. NCBI lineage: Eukaryota > Viridiplantae > Streptophyta > Magnoliopsida > Santalales > Viscaceae > Viscum > Viscum album. The sequence goes on from OY728123.1 coordinate 1,344,305,202, forward strand.
CATTGTATAATCTTGGAGATGTGTGTGTGGGTATAGGTACCTTTGGCTAAGGCCTCCCATGTGAGTTAATGCTTAAATGGTGCTATTTTTGTTGGGACCAAGATGGATGGAGAAGGCAGTTTGAAGAGTTAGACTTTGTATAGTGTTGTATTTTGTTGTCAAAATGGATAAATCAATTCACTTTGTAAAAGTACAATAAACTAGACGATGCTTTTCTGATATGTATTTCACAAATATCATGAGTTAGGAGAACTTGTGATGCAAGCCTTATGAAGGAAAGGGGAAAATTATGATTCCAGACATATAATGTTTTGATTGGAAGGAATGATGTTGATGGAAGATAAGGAATTTTTAGTACTTCCCATTGTAACTCTGACGATGCTAATGCTGATATATCAAAGGATATATATCACGATAGCAGAGCTCGTGATGAAAGCTGAAGAATGGTTATGGGAAGAAATGAATAGAGAAATGAAAAAGGAATAGACCATCTGGAGGTGGCACAAAAGAACAGTTTAAGGTGGCACTGTTTTCCATTGTTTGCCTAATTTTTGGGCCTAAAAATCGGAAAATGTAAAGAATTGATTTTGGAAAAGGAAAGAAAGTGGTGCGCAAGTCAATAGTGTCGTGCAAGTTTTGGCACACAATTATTGGTGTGCAAGTATAAGTGGCACGCAAGTCATATTTCAAAGATCATACAATCAAAATTTGACAAAGTAAATAAAGTGGTGTGCATGTTAGAAAGTGTCGTGCAAGTCTTGGTGTGCAAGTTCATGTTGCACGCAAGTCATATTCCAACATAATCATATCAAAATATGAAAAAGGAAAGAAAGTGTCACGCTAGTGAAGGAAGGGCCTGCAAGTGATGAAGCAGCGTGAAAGTGATGGAGCGGTGTGAAAGTATTGGCGCGTAAGTGTATGTGGCACGCAAGTCACCAAAATTATTCTAAATAGATGACTTTCCTCTCAATTGTTTTTGAGTTCAACACTTAAGAGAAAATTCAAGCTATGACCATGCAAGTAGTATAGGGTGCTCTGATCACGCAAGTAGCAGAGGACGGCGTGCAAGCTGGAGCGGCGTGCAAGATGAGGGATATTTATAAGACGTGCAGTTTTTCCCACACAAGGTTTTCCACACAAGTTTCTAGAGGCACGCAATCTGGGAGGTTCTTTCAAGAAGTCTCATGTGTATAAGTCAAAGGTGGCATGCAATTTGTGAGCTCTTCTCAAAGGTGGCGCACAATTATTGAGTAGGCGCGCAAGCAGGAAGGCGCACAAGAAGGAAGTGGGGTGCAATTTGTTTGTACAAGGAGGTTCTTACCCGCTTTGGGTAGGATAGTGAAGACTTGTTTTGAAGGAATTGATTTGTGAGCTCATTAAGAAGCACAGAATCATTACATTACCCTGTTTTTGCAAATAGGGTGCACACACACTATTGTATTGTTTTCAAAGTGCTATATGAGTGTAAGGGTATATCCTACTCATTGTATTCCACATCAAAGGATTGTTTTCTAGTGTTTTGTGTGGCACTGTATTGTTTTCGTACCATACCAAGGACATAGCTACTCTTGTTGAGTAGTGAACCTTGTAAATCTTGTGTTCTTGTGGTTGGGTGTGTTCTGTAGGGAAGAAACTCTTTAACAGGGGGCTAAGGTTGTTTCAAAAACAGGAAACATAAAATAAAAAGATATCACTGATTCACCCTCTCCCCCTCTCAGTGATACTTGGATCCTGACTGGGAACTTCAATTGGTATTAGAGGGAGAGGTTCCCTTCGTTTATTCTTTGATGAAGAAGGCAAAACAACAAATCTAGAGGCTGAAGTATGAAGACTTGAAAATGGGATAATCTAAATCTGTTGGGGAATTCATTACCATGATTAATGACATTGTCAGTATAATCAGATGTCTTGGGGAAACGTTGGAGGAATCTACGGTTTTCGAAATGATCGTGAGAATTATGCCCGACAAGTTTGATGCTAAAGTTTCTTAATTAGAAGATAGAGACCCTAAAACATTATCTCTGGATGATTTTCATATCACTCTAATTACTTATGAAATGATAATGGAGAAGAATATGAAAAGAAAAACAAAATCTGATAGAGAAATTCCATTCAAGGCTACAAAGAGAGAGAATTAAAAGAAGACCCTTATTGAAGATGATGTTGGTGAATATGATTCTGAAGATGAGTTATGTAAATATTTTGATGAAATTTTATCCTTTTTTTCTAAAAATGTGAAAAAAAAATGGTACAGGGAAATACAAGGGTAAACTTCCCTTGAAATGTTTTGAGTGTGGTGCGGTTGGTCACTTTGCGGCTAATTTTCCTCAAAAGAATAAAGAAGACATTGATGATGACGAAAGAAGGCCAAGAAGGTCGTGGAAGAATCAAACTGACAAAGACAAATATTTTTCAAAGGGTAAGGATAAAAAGTTCTTCAAATCAAAAAGAATAATCTTTTTATCTAAAGGTGAAGAATAAGAGGATAGCAAAGCTGAATCTGAGAAATCATTTGCTGAGAAGGGAATACCTTAATTGCAATAGTGAATAATGAAGAGTATGAGAGAAATAGTTCAGAAGAAGAAGAAACTCAACTTGAATATCATCTGAAAGAAGTGTTGAAATAATGCTTGAGAAAGATCAGAAGTCTTGAGAAGGAAAACAACAAGCTGATAAATGAAAATTTCACATTAAACAATCAAGAAGGTTTTACTGATGAGAAAATCAAGATGTAAAAAAATATTGATGGTCTGAAAATTCTCTTCAGAATACAAAGAATCGTAATGATCATCTTGAAGTAAATATGAAGGCAAAAGAAGAAGAGTTGTAACTTGTCCAACAAAAACTTTATAAAGATCAAGAAATGAATATTAGTTTCAAAATTATATCTGATAAGTTGGTGAATGTTCAAGTAAGAATGAACCAAACAAGGATTCATAAAAGTTACCTTCAAAGTTCAAAATGAAATACATAACTGGTTCTGATAAGAAGAAGGATGAAAAGACCATGTATGTGGTCAAAGTCAGCAGTGATGAAAAATTAGAAGTACATAAAAATAAAGAGTCAAGAAAGACTTCCAATACTTCTGGTACTGCTAAATATGAAATTATAAAGGGAGTTACAAATGAAAACATGAAGGTTGATGTTCATCATGGTTTTATTAAGAAAGATGTTGAGAAGTGTGTTCACAAATATGATCAGTATATAATTTCCAGAGGCAAATATTCTTTCCATGGTTATTGCTAGTATTGTGGTGGATTTGGACACATGGAAAATATGTGTTGGTTCAACCAAAAACATTAAAATTATTCTATAAGTTTTGAAAGACAAGGATTAAGGGGGAGTCAATCCTTTCAAAATAGAAAGTCTCCAAATAAATTTCTGAATATATCTGAGAATACTGGTGTGAATGTTGATAATAGGTTCCAACCACTAGAAACTATTTGTGAAAGATGTGATCGACTTGGACATCTTGCCAAGGGCTATCTTAGTGTGTTACTAGAGCAATAGAAGATTCTTAATAATTCTTAAAATCCAGAGTTTTTAAAAGATAAAAGGGGCAGGTATGATAAGTTTGAAAGGAAATATTGCATGGTTTTCTAGCCAGAACACATTGACCTGGCTAGGAAATTAGAGGAAGCACAACAGAAAGTGAAGGAAAAGGAAGAACAAAAATCTCTTTTTGTCGAAACTGCTTTGAAAGATAAAAAACGAGAATGTCCATGGATTCTTGATAGTGGGTGTTCTTATCATATGATAGGATACTTAAAGTTGCTGAAGAATGTGAAATAATTCAAAGAATGAACCATTACATTTGTAAATGATGAATCTCTGAGAATCAAAGGTGTTGGATCAGCCATTATTCAGAAATAAAAAATGAAATCTGAGAAAACATTATATATTGATGGGTTGAGAGATAATCTTCTGAGTGTTTCACAACTCTGTGATGAGGGCAACAAATTTATATTAAAAAAATATGGGTTCGTTGTGAAATGTGAAAATGGTGGAAATATAGTTACAAGAGGCCAATGTACAAAAGGAAACTTGTTCCAAGTTGGTGAAGTACAAAATTATTGTTACATGGGCATGGTGGATGAAAATCAGTTATGGCATAAAAGGCTAGGACATATGTGTCATAGAAACATGTGTAATTTATCAATGCGATACATTTTCCGAGATATTCATGATTTATTAAGAAGAAGATATTGGTGATGCACTATCTGTGAAAAATGAAAGATTACAAACTCTTTTCATAAGAGAGTTAAAATTCATTCAAAACAACCCTTTGAACTTATACATTCTAATATATGTGGACCAATGAGCAAGCAATCAAAAAATGGAGATAAGTACTTCCTTACTTTCATTGATGACTTTACTCACATTACTTGTGTTATGTACATGAGACATAAGTCAGATGCTATGAAAATGTTTAAGAGTTTCAGAAGGAAAGCAGAAAAGGACAGTGATTATTCATTGAAGAAGTTGACAAATGATAATGGTGGGGAGTATAAGAATGAAGAGTTTAAAATTTACCTTGTGAAACATGGAATTCATCATGAGTTTAGTTCACCACACACACATCAACAAAATGGGGTTGCTGAAAGAAAGAATCGAAGTTTGGTGGAAATGGGGAGAACAATGTTACTTGAACATAGTCTTTATCATTATTATTGGAGGCAATCCATGAGCACTGATATTTATATTCAGAACCGATGCTTCTATAGGACAAACTCATATATGAATCCATATGAAATTTTCTATGGAAAAACTCCAAGTCTGAAACATTTAAGAGTATTTGGGAGTCCATACATTATAAATAAGAAAGGTGAAAACCTTGGAAAGTTTGAGCAAAGAGGATATGATGAAATTTTTCTTGGATATGCTCCAAAAATAAGAGGATATAGACATATCAATAAAGAAACAGGAAGAATTATTGATTCTTCATATGTAAAATTTGTTGAAAATGTTGAGAAAGAAAAGTAGTCATATATTGATGTGGAAGTTGAGAAGGACATAGAAGCTTTTATTAATGGTTCTGATAATGCTACAGACTGTGTTAATCCTACCAGTGAAGAATAATCAGACTCAGAAATCTTGAGTGATGAGTATGAAGTATGAACAACTCATCCAAGGTTGAGGAAACAAGTGGAGGCTTAGAATATTATTGGATATAAACATCAGATGGTTCAAACAATAAGAACAATGAATGCTATATCACATACTTCTCTTTATTCTAAAGTTGATCCGAATGATTTAAATGAAGCATTTGAGCATCCATAATGGGTTCATGCAATAAATGAAGAGCTTTATATGATAGATAAGAATGATACCTGGGAACTTTTACCCAAGCCGGACAATAAGAACATTATTGGTACAAAGTGGGTTTTCCGGAACAAGATGAATGAAGATGGTAAAGTAATAAGAAACAAAGCAAGATTGGTTTGCAAAGGGTATTCACAAATTGAAGGCATTGATTTTGATGAAACCTTTGATCCAGTGGCAAGATTAGAAACAATCATAATATTTCTTGCTATTGCTACACAACGAGGTTACAAAATCTTTCAAATGGATGTAAAATATGAATTCTTGAATGGTGACCTTGATGAGGAAGTTTACATTAATCAGCCTTTTGAATTTGTTATTGGAAAGGATTAAATTATGTGTGTAGATAGAAGAAGGCTTTGTATGGGCTAAAATAGGCTCTGAGAGCATGGTATTATAAATTAGATATTTTCTTAAAGAAGATGAACTTTAAGAAAGGGAGAGTTTATAGCAATCTCTACATCAAGGAATGTCAAGAGTTTTCACTAATTGTTATTGTTTATGTTGATGGTATTATATTTTCTGGAAATGATGAAAGATCATGTGAAAAAATTTATAAGGTGATGAAGAAGTTATTTGAGATGTCCATGCTGGGAGAAATGAAGTGCTTTCTTGGGCAACAAATTTCACAAAAGAAGAATCATGTTTTTCTGTCTCAAGAAAAGTATGCAAAGGAACCTCTGAAAAATTTTTGCATGGAAAATTTGAAACTAGTATCCACACCAATTTCAGTGGGAACCAAGTTTTCTAAATATGGAGAAGGCAAGGAAGTTGATCATAAAGTGTTTCGAAAGCTGATTGGATGTCTGTTGTATTTGAATGCCTCAAGATCTGACATCATCTATGTAGTCACTTTATGTGCAAGATTTCAGAGTGCTCCTAAAGAATCACATTTTATTTATGGAAAAATAATTATCAAATATATCAAAGGCACAACAAATTTTGGAATTAGGTATGATGGCTCAAGAAATTTTGATCTATTTGGGTATTATGATGCTGATTGGGTGGGAAATGTTGATGACCGAAGATCCATATCTGGTGGAGTTTTCTTTCTGGGGAGAAGTTGTGTTAGTTGGCATACCAAGAAACAAAATTCAGTAACACTTAGCACAGATGAAGCTGAGTATGTTGCTACTACTCAAGATGCAACTCATTTAATGTGGATGAAGACTCAGTTAGAAGATCTACTTGTTGAATTAAAGCTACCATTGCTCTTAGGTTGTGATAATCAGAGTGCAATCAATATTACAAGAAATCTGGTACAACATTCTCGTTCAAAACACATTGATATAAAGTAACACTTCATCAAATATCAAGTGTAGAAGAATGAATTAAGGATAGATTATGTTCCTATATCTGACCAAGTTGCTGATATATTCACCAAACCTTTACTGAAACAACCATTTGCAAAATTGAGGTTGAACATGGGTGTCCAACCTCCTTCTCATCGAGTTTACAATACATTTTTCTGTCCCCACTCTCGTCTTTCCTTTAGATAGTGTTTTAAAGGGGGATAATTGTTTCATAAATCTATCCTTATAGATGCATGCATAAGGGGGGAGTTGTGGGTAACCTGTGAATCCAGCATGTATGTGTTTGAACTATTCTAACTATTTGTTGGAATGGTTTTAGGAAACAATTTTTTTGTATTCTAGGAATTTTGAAGAAGTGAAGAATTCTGAAGTAGAAGCTTGAAAGATGTTCTGAAAAAGGCTAAGGAGATATGATCATGGGATTTCATTGTCACTGCCTTTGGACACCATGGTTTTGACTGTCAATAATTATTTATTCCTACAATGAGTTAGCTCATGTAGTCTTTGAATTGTTGATAAGTAATCCTTTGCATAAGGTTAAAAAGTTTAGTGATTTATGAATCTTGGTTGACAACAAAATCCAAATGGGGAGATTTTTGGGACCAAGATGGATGGATACGGCAGTTTGAAGAGTTAGACTTTGCAGAGTGTTGTATTTTTTGTCAAAAAGGATAAATCAATTTGCTTTGTAAAAGGACCATAAACCAGACGATGCTTTTCTGATATGTATTTCACAAATATCATAAGTTAGGAGAACTTGTGATTCAATCCTTATGAAAGAAAGGGGGATAAATGATGATTCCAGTCATATAAATTTTTGATTGGAAGGAATGATGTTGATGAAAGATAAGGAAGTTTTAGTACTTCCCATTGTAACTCTGACGATGCTAATGTTGATTTGTCAAAGGATATATATCACGATAGCAGAGTTCATGATGAAAGCTGAAGAATGGTTATGGGAAGAAATGAATAGAGAAATGACAAAGGAACAGACAATCTTGTGGTGGCATAAAAGAACAGTTTAAGGTGGCGTTGTTTTCCAGTGTTTGCCAAATTTTTGGGCCTGAAAATCGGAAAATGTAAAGAAGTGATTTTGGAAAAGGAAAGAAAGTGGTGTGCAAGTCAAGAGTGGCGCAAAAGTTTTGGTGTGCAAGTATTGGCACGCAAGTATAAGTGGCACCCAATTCATATTTCAAAGATCATACAATCAAAATATGACAAAGTAAATAAAGTGTCGTGCAAGTTAGAAAGTGTCGTGAAAGTCAAGAGTGTCATGCAAGTATTGGCACACAAGTCTTGGCACACAAGTGCATGTTGCGCGCAAGTAATATTCCAAAATCATCATACCAAAATATGATAAAGGAAAGAAAGTGTCGTGCTAGTGAAGGAAGGGCGCGCAAGTGATGAAGCGTTGCGCAAGTGAAGGAGTGGCACGCAAGTATTGGCGTGCAAGTGTATGTGGCGAACAAGTCACCAAAATTCCTCTAAATAGACGACTTGCCTCCCCATTTTTTATGAGTTCAACACTTAAGAAAAAATCCAAGATCTGATCGTGCAAGTAGTAGAGGGTGCTCTGAACGTGAAAGTAGAAGAGGACGGCGTGGGAGCTGGAGCGGCGCGCAAGATGAGGGATATTTATAAGACGCCTAGGTTTTTCCACACAAGTTTTTTCGCGCAAGTTTTTCCATGAAAGTTTTGGCACGCAAGTTTCCAGAGGCACGCAAGCTGGGAGGTTATTTCAAGAAGTTTCATCTGTATATGTCAAAGGTGGCGTGCAAGTTGTGTGCTATTATCAAAGGTGGAGCACAATTATTGAGTAGGAATGCAAGCAGGTGGCGCGTAAGAAGGAAGGCGCGCAAGCAGGAAGTGGCGCGCAAGTTATTTTCACCAGGAGTTTCCTACCAGCTTCTGGGTAAGAAAGTGAAGACTTGTTTTGAAAGAATTGATTTGTGAAAGCTCATTATAAAGCACAGAATCATTAAATTACCCTATTTTTGGTAATAAGTAGCACACGCACTATTGGATTGTTTTCAATGTTCTACACGAGTGAAAGGGTATATCCTACTCATTGTATTCCACATCAAAGGATTGTTTTCTGGTGTATTGTGTGGTACTGGATTGTTTCCGTACCATACCAAGGACGTAGCTACTCTTTTTGAGAAGTGAACCTTGTAAATCTTGTGTTCCTATGGTTGGGTGTGTTCAGCAGGGAAGGAACTCTTTAACAGTAGGTGAAGGTTGTTTCAAAAATAGGAAATATAAAAAGAAAAAGATATCACGGATTCACCCCCTCCCCCTCTCAGTGATACTTAGATCCTGACAGGGAACTTCAAGTTTCCATACCATTAACTATTAGAGGATAGAATGGGGTAGTTACAATTGGATTATCTCTATCCATTCATTCCTAGAGGTTCATTTCGTGACATATCTCCACTTTTATTAAATGTAAAATGGAAATATTCATCGTGTGTATGGCCAACTACAACCTCATGAACCGATGTAATTCATTTTTCATAACCACCTATAAAGGATGGATATAATTATGTATTTAACATATTTATATGTTATTTATGACACTATAATACTTCTATAATTATGATATTGCATATACCTTCATACATTCTATTTCATTGGAGGGTACGATAACATTGCTCATGTGTACGGTGAACTACTACCACACTAAGTGATGTGATTAGTTTTTTTAGTACACTTACATAAAAGGAAGTAAGGATAAAATTAATGAATATATGTGAGTTTTATAATCACACCATACTTATGGAAATTTAATATCACATCTAACTTAATACCTTACAATCAATTTGAAAACAATAACGTTGCTCGTGCGTACGTATGGACTACCGCCTCCACGTAGAGATGTTAAATGTTTTTCATTAATTTTTTACATGGATGGTAATAAATATGGATATATATATATATATAATAATGATTCTATATAAGTGAATTAATATTTATTTATTATTTTTCTATCTATAAATAAAATTGAAACAACGTTCTTTCATACGCATGGCCAACCATCTCCATGTATAGTGTAATTCATTTTTGTCATTGAATTTTATGGATTTCTATAGACACATATACAGTGATTATATATTCTATTTATATCATATTTTATATTTATGAAATTATATATTCATGATCAAAGTAAAATGAATTAAAATACAAAATCAACACATACATGAAAAAAAAGTATTTATCACCCAAAATAACGATTTTAAAAAACTAAAAATAAATGGGTTATAAAAGAAAACGAGTAAATAATATATAGTATAAAATATATGATTATTATTCTTTAATATAGTTATAATAAATATATATTTATTATTCAGGAGGTATAAGCATTTTCCTAGGAAATCAGATCTGAGGTAGGGGTTTCACGTCTCACTTTAACTTTTGTGAGATGTTTACCAAATTCAACAATTAGTTATTTTTATGAGGTATATACTAACACTTTGATATGTTAGATCATGAATCATTTTATATTAATGGTATTTAATAATTCATTTGAAATTATTTTTTTTATTTTTAATATAATTAAAAAGTTACCAAAGTGGTCAGAATTTATTGAATAATATCATCCTTTATCTAGATTATTTATGATTAAATTAATGATTATTAAATATTATTATCTATAACTCAAGAAACTAATATACTTTATTATACTCTATTTTTTAATTAAATTTTCAATTAAAATTACCATTTTCCTTACTTTTGAACATATAATGATTGAGAAAAATGATGTTAATAAAATGAATCTTTTTTTCTTTTTTTATTGTAAAATTCATTTATCTTTCATGCCCATGTTTTTTAAAAAAAACAACAATCTTTTAAAAATTATCCAAATTATTTATTAATGAAATTTTTCCATGATTTTATTTTTATGAAAAATATTAAAACGAATCATCATTTCATTTTTCAAACAATGTAATTTTTGACTTTTTACTAAAAATGATAATGGAATCATTATTTTAACATACTTGGTATGCATGGAATCTATCACAATAATAGACATTAATTTTGTTTAAGATTAAATTAAAACCTTAAGAGTTTCTACTATAATAAAATTATTTCAAATATTTTGGATATTTTCAGTTTTTTAAAGTGATTTTCTAAGTGAGAATGATATTTTCCTCTTGAAAGTTTGTAATGGAATTTTTATGGTATTTATATTCATAAACAACAACAACACTTATTTTACTTATAAACCACTAGGAATATGTTTTAATGATACCATCCTTCTTATTCCTTCAAATGTTTTATGATCAGTTTTTCTAGGGTTTTACTATTTTGATACAATTTTCTATATTACTTTGAATAGTTTATGATTATGTATATTGATTTGGAAAATTACTAACATTTCATATTGTAAATTTTAAATGAAAATGTTTATATTGATTATGGTTCACAAATTTAATATGAGTAATTAATTGGACTTAATAATTTATGGTTGGGGCCTACAATAGATCGTAGATGCATCAGTAGGTCTCATGAAACAAACTAGATTGAGCATTTTGCGAATTCCTTTCCCATTTTTGTAAGATGCCTTAAAAATGACATTAAAAATGGTTATGATGTTCATCATTAAAAATTATTTCAATTTTATATTAGTTATTTATTCCCCATTTCATTATTCTTTTAATTATAATATCTATTTTTATATTTAAAACTATGTGATTATTTGAATAGAGTTATTTAATCATCTATTATTCTTATAATTTTATGCTCAAGTAATTATTTTAATGGAATGTGTTTTATTTATTTACCATTCCATATTATTCATGCCTTATTTATTCATGATATATTCAATTGTACACTTACCCTTACTAAGAATTATATCTCTCCCATTAATTATAATTATTTTACCTAGGATTCCATGAAGTGGTTTATGGTTGATATGTGGGGATATTCTAACGTAAATAATGGTGTACTCAAATAAAATAATATTTTGTTTTTTATGTTTTCAATTGTATGATAAAATTCAATTATGTCTCAAATTTACCTTGATGAGTAAACTATTCTATCATTCAAGATGTGATTCTGTGTATCTTATGCCAATTCAATAAAATAACCACTAACTCTGGGATACTAGGTTTGGGGTCTTTATAGGACACTTGGATGAGGTGGACCTACTTCCACCATAATCAGAGGTGGTACGGTAGCATTATCTACTGCACCATCCTTCATAGTTAGTATTATAATTGGGGTGTCCTTCCTAGTTGAAGCATTTCATCCCTGGTTAACCAGTAGTCCCATTAGTCTATGTTAAGGTAGAATATTATAAAATTCCAAAATAATATTTAAAACATCTGAAGTATCTATATCATGATAGATCTTAATCAATCAATGTGATTATGGAAAATTTATTATATGGTGTTACCCATAACAAAAGGTATATCCCTATTATCACAACCCAAGTATCTCTATACCTTCATTATAGTCACATTCACACACACACATATATATATATATAAACAATTTATGCTCATGTTTAACTATTTAAAACTAAAAAATATACCACATCGTCAGAGGGTATATATTTACCACTAAATAGAGAATATAGGTCCATCCTAATTAGATAGAACGGTTAAATTAATTAAATTAATGAACCTGTATACAACACTTAATAGGTATATATATGTGACATTTGATTATACATTCCTAATCATGATTATTTAATTCACCCAAATCACATAAAAGTGTAACAATAATCCAATAAATGGTAACTTGTAGGTCCGCTACAAATGAGCTAGCCATAAACATGGAAACTTACCTACATTAGTCCCACATAGACTATATACTTTCTAACATATCCCAATTTATCTCAATATAAAATAATAAAACTATCCTTTGTTACCAATTTGTTACTCCGCATCTTGAATCAGTAGGTTTGATCCAAAGATTCACATATCATCATGTATACCTCCCCATATATAAGATGTTTCTAACTAAAAATGACAGTCTGAGAGCCATTAGTATGAAGAATATACCCATAGTTTTAATAAGTATAGTAACAAATAATAAATGGAACAATTTAGTGAAAAAAATTAAAAATATGCAATAAATGTCATAGTAGGTATGTGATGTCATATAGGAAAATAAAACAATGACCCCTAAATATGAATGGTAAAATAAAGTAATAAATATAAAAAGGAAAAAATGTATCAACAATAATCTATATTATATCCCAACATAACCTATGACTCTAATACTATGTCTCCTAAACTCCCTATCATAGGGACTTTTCATTTCACTAAATCCATGGCCATTAAATCTGCACATGCATTGATATTCTAGTACAAAGTGTGAGTAATAAATTTAGTAGGACACCACCAATGTGTCCTTAACATAATTTAATAAAAATATATAACATTTTATATCATAACATAAATAAAATTTTCAAATAAACATATATCTAAACAAGTGTTGAGTCATTATTTTCTAACTGTAACACCCCGAGAATTTATGAAATATTTTTCTTTTAATATACCTTTAATTTCTTCAATAGCTTGTATTACATGAAACACAAACAATAAAAAAATAGATAAATTATAAAAAAATTATAGATACATATTTATAAATTAATTCTTGGGTATAAATTAATTATAAATGAATATAAAAAACATTCAAAATTAAAACCGATATTTTTTCTAAAAAAACTATTTTTTATGATCACGGTGTATTTTTTTAAGTTCATAAACTGAATTTGTAACTAGTTTTGAATGATTTTAATGAAATTTATATATTATATATTAAATAAAATGTTTTAAATTTCATTTATTATTTTTTATATTCATGGGATGTAAATAAATGAGGTTTTATGCTAAATTTTTTTTTCAAAGTATATATTTTTTTCACATTTAGGGATTATTTTAAAATTAATTTTTTCCAATTTTATAAATTTAATTTTCTAAAATGGATTCAATATTTTGTATTAATAGGATAAAATTTGAAAAATTAGACTTTTTATTTTTTTGTCAAAATGAATAGTTATCATGGTAAATTTTATCAACCCGGTAAAGTGTAAATTAGGTTAATTATGAGTAAAAAATGATAAGGGAATAATTTTCCACCCTAATTATTATTAGATTATGGTAATTATATCCTTATCACCTTAGTCTCAAAATTGAGTTTTTTAATTGACAATTTTCCTTGATAATGTCCTATATAATTTTTAACGTAAAGAAAATTTCCAAATATCACTCTCATAGTTTTAAATATTTTTTATGGGTCTGCATAAGGAAAAATTAATTAATGGATGAATATATGTCAATATTTTCAAATTAATGAAATAATTCTCATGATATAAACTTATTTATAATTTTTGGTAATTATATAATGTCCATAAAGGATAATGCAACATCGATATAGTATTTCTTCAATTAATAAAAAATATGTAAAACTAAGTTAAAAAAATTAAAAGTAATATAATTTGAGTGATTTAATGTGTTTTAAAATTTTAATATATGAATATGATATATTATTTTTCATGTTAAATAATTATATTCAAATTCTAACCTTTTATTTATATTTTTTAACTCAAATGAAATGAATAGTGTCTAAATAATAAATAATGATCTTTCTTAAACATTATATTTAATTAACATGCATAAATATTAAAGAAATATTTTTAAAAAGGAAAATGGGGATGATATATGGTTGAAAATCTCATCCATTTCCCATTTATAGGCCATTTGGGACCATTTTTTCTAGATAATGAAGTAAATAAATTTTAATCTTTTATGAAATTCAAAGGGTGCCCATCCCCTCAATTATAAAAGGGTACACCGCCTTTCTCTTATTAATGAAATTTTGTGACTTCTAGCTTAGGAAGAACCTATAAATTTATTTTATCCACTTCTCTAGACAGATTATTGAGGTGCTGGTCTTCCCAAAATACCATCCTAATATATCATAATAAGATATTTAAGAGTTATTTCAAATAAAGCATATTTGCCTTAACTGATCACTTTCTTTTCAATTATTCATTTATCTACTTTAAATCTATTATATTATTCCTAAAATAAAAACTTCAGAATCCCAAATATAATAAAATTTTATTATAAGGATGAAAAAACCGTTATTCACCCTTTTTCCATCAAATTGGAAGTGAAAACGTCACTCATGCGTATGTATGGCATACCATCTCTACAAAGTGATACAACTAATTTCTCATCACCATCATATATAGATGGGTGTTATGATGTGTTTAATGTTTATATATAATGATAAAGAATAATTAAACTTTTTTAATTATATTATCATATATGCATTTTTTCCTTCCAAACTGTGGGAAAAGGATAATGTTGATCATCTGAATGTGTAGACAACCACCTCCATGAAACTAGGTGATTTGTTTTTCATTTATGTTTTAATATTATGGTAACAATGATGGTTTTAATAAATATATATTTTATATATGATATAATACTGATTCTTTTATGATGATTTCTTATGTAACTTTCCTTCATTCCATCTTTCAAAAAAACAAAATAACATTCATGTGTATGTACAACCTAACATCTCAATGAACAGTGTAATTCATTTTTCTATGTATATATTTTTTCAATGAATATAAAAACGTATATGTTGAATATATTTGATATTTATATCATAATTATAATTCTTTATATTATGTAACCCTGATCAAGATATAATTACCAAAACCACAAAAACAAAATATATATGAAAAAATAAGAAAATATCACCCAGAATAGTGATTTTAATAAAGAAGTGTTATCAAATGGGTGATAAGTGGATATAAGTAAATGATATATGTCATTATATGTATGATTATGGTTCTATAATATTTTTTAAATAAATATATACTTATTATATAGGAGGTTCCAATGTGTACAAAGGAATTTTGACCTAATTTAAGGGATTTCCATCTCACTTATATTTCAATGGGATACATGTCTTATTCATAACATTTTTAATTTATGTGGTGTATATACTACCCTAGAATAAATTTTATGGTTATTATTATGAATTTTATAGGGATTTATATATCTATATATTGTCCTTTATTTCAAGAGGCTAATGATCCAAATATTACCAAAGCGACTAAGTGTTTTATGTTTCAATCTCATTGTTTATTGGGTTGTTTATGATTAAGCTTACAATGATGAATTATTAAGATCTAAGAAACTCATAAATTTTATTTTAATATTTTTATTTTCTGAAAATAAAAGGTTCCCATTCATTTTACTAACCTTTTGTACTCAATAAGATGAAAATATGTTTTTAAGGAATATTATCTTCATTCCCCTATTCGATCAAAAACAATTTTCTTCCATATCTATGTTTTCTAAAAAATAATAAAATAAAGTTTTTAAAATTATAATATGATTATTTATATTAATGTTTTATCATTTTTTTATTAAAATTTATTTAAAATTAATCTTCTTATATATTTTTGAACAAGGTAATTGTTTACTTTTTACAAAAAATATGAAAGGAAATTATTCATTTAACTTATTGGTGATGAACAGGATTTCACACCGACATGGACACTCAATTATTTGAATATTCCCTCATAATTTTTCATTTTTATTTTCAATGACATCATTTTATATAATTATTTTTGAAAATTTTATATTTTAATGAATTCATTTCAAAATGGAAATGATATTTTCCTCAATAATGTTTAATGATCTTTTAATGTTACTCATATTTATAAAATACAAAAACACTTGATTTAACTAAGGATTGAATGGGTTTATGATCCAAGTATACCATCGTTATTATTTATTTGGAGGTTTTATTTTTATTATGAAAATATTTGTATGAAATATTTTCCTTTTCCAATGGTTATTCTATAATGAAATGATAGAATGTTTATGAACCAGATTTATTTTATATAGGTTGTGTTATGATGAAATAATTATGAAACCAATTTATTTTCATGGGATCTATGATGTTGAATTATTTCTGATCTTATGTAAAACATATGTATATATTTCATTATGTGACATTAGATGTTTTATAACCAAGGATGGTGGTCACATTATAACCAAGGAAAGTGGTGATGTTATAACCATTGATGGTGGTCATGTTATAACCAGGGAGAAATGGTAACTATTTATACCTCCAATTCATTGGATAAATTTTGATATATTATAAGATAAAGAGGAATATAATTCGTATTTTACTAATTTAATTATGGTAATTGTTTTCTATGGTATTCATGGGGGTGAATATTGATTAAAACAATGGTTTTGGGATTGAACCCATTCCACTATGATAGTCTTTACAATGAGACCCAACTACTAAGAAAAATATTTTATATGCTTATGTGTGATCCAAAAGAATATTTATAATGAAAATTATTTTCTCTCATAGATCATGTTCTTTTTTCCATTATGATTCATGTCTTATGAACTTCCATGTTTTATTCCAAGACTCAAAATTATGATCTATGACATGAAATGTAAAATTTTCCAATTTTATGATCATTTTCTCAAACACTTGTGTTTATATTATTCTCAATTGGTCATTGATATATCACTTGTTTACCCTTTCTTAGAATCTTAGCTCAACCCTTTTTTATGTTTCCTCTTCTCG
Organism: Viscum album; assembly: GCA_963277665.1. Taxonomy (NCBI): domain Eukaryota; kingdom Viridiplantae; phylum Streptophyta; class Magnoliopsida; order Santalales; family Viscaceae; genus Viscum; species Viscum album. The sequence continues at coordinate 1,344,322,418 of OY728123.1, forward strand.
GGTTATGAATAATGGTACTAAGTGTGATATGACAAAGAAGTGTTCTAGTTATGAAGAACATAATTGTAAGATTTGTATATATTTTATAAAAAATTTTGGTTTTTTTGTCTATGTTTATAAATTAAAATGATCCATATAGTTATTTCTTAGATATATATTCTATTTAATTAATATTTATCAATTAATATGTGATATCTATTTATGAAAATGACAGGTTTCTATAGTTAGTAACAAATTAATTTTTAGTTAACCTTTTGAAACTGTAATGATAAAAAATTTCTAAGAAAGATGGGGATAAGTATATTTATAGGATAACATCTTAATGTTTTAATAATGATCATAGATGAACTAGGTTAAACCTAAGGTTTCATATATTGAAAATATGGTGCCTTGATTTAGGCAACATATAAATTATTATTCATGACTCTATGATTTTCCGCTATGATTATTTTTCTTCCTACTATATTTTTTGGAATTATTAAACTACTAGAACCCAAAGGAATCATGATAAATCTAAATAAGATACAAAATTAAATTATTATCCTCTTGATAAATCTATTTTTATGGTAGATGGAATAAAAAAATCATTTTTATGATCAAATAAGTTTCTTAATCTATGAATCAAGCTGATATTCCAAATAAGAAAAGGAGGGAACATCATTTTGGTGAGTCCTTAATGAGGTAACATCAACCTTATTTTAGTGGCTCTAATAATCCACTAATTGGTGATAAATGGATCAGTACCATTTAAAATATATTTTCTATTCTATGGTTATCAAAACATGAGGAATTTATTCTATCTATTTATTTTTTGGAAGTAATAGTATATTAATAGTGGAATGTTATCAAGAACATGACATAACATGAAGAAATTGACTCTATATAGTTTAATGAGTTTATGATATTATTTATCAATAAGTAAATTCATCATATTCTTCATGAAAAAATAATTAATTAAATCCATAAACTGCAATAGAAGGATCTTGAATCTATTGGTACCTTTGAGGTAAATTTTAAAAGTCTTGTGAGGTATGATTTGGATATTATTAATCAACATGGATATACGGTTGGTTGATTATTCAATGTCATAAAACCAATATCCTTAATAGATTTATCCCAATATAACATCAATATCCTTGAATAAATCATTTTATCTGTTATCATGGTTGAAATAGAGATTGTATTTACTCATCAATATAATGTTTTTGATAATAAAGTAATGATTAAATTCAAAGGGAATTGTAAAAATTATAGAGAAAATAATACGAGACTTCTTATATGGAAAAATTATAGAAGGAATCATGGTACAAACTACTTAAGGGAATAATAAATGTTTCAACTATGTAAAGGAAGTTTATCGACCAATTGAATTCTAAAATGATGGGAATAATAAGGATAACGATGAGAATATAATGAAAACCATGTAGAATACACCACCCACACTCTAGTGTTTCAAATTAAAGGAGTATGGGAATAATTCCATCTAGTTACCAAATCCAAAGGTTAATTAAGAGGATCATCCTTAGAGACTTATTGATCACAATGAATATTAGAAATCTCTTTTCATCACTATTTCTAATGATGGGTATGTTAATTATGTAGTGAAATATAAAACATCAATACACTCTAGAAAAACTAATGTCTTACTTTATTCTAGATCTACTGACTCTTTTATATCCAATGAATATTCTAAAGGGTATCATTGCACAACCTTAGTGATTAGATATTGAATTTATAATGAAAAATCCTAATATTGTGATGATTCAATCCCAAGTATATGATTCTACTTTGGTTGATGTTTGTGGTAATGTTCTTCCTAAAAATATTTTTAGTCTTCCTATGGTTTATTTTGATGTTATTTAGGGAATGTATTGGATACCACTTTATAAATCTTTCTTCATGACCATGGAAGAGAAGTCATGTTTTATATTCCAAACCAACCTACAATTTTCTATAAATTTGATGATAAATATGAAATTTCTAGGGAAATAACATTCACTTTATGGGTTTAAATTACTATTAAAAATGGGTGTTTATCTAATATGGTTTGGGATAAAATCAATATCCAATATATTAATATTTTTTGGAAGTTTGTTTTTATTTTTTATGAATAATTGTCTAATATTACACTGAATCATGAAGTTGGATTATTGATATATATCATACCTAGTTCTAGACCTATTTAAAAGACTCTATATTGAATGGAATTAGTTTATTAACAAGAAATGAAGAAATATCTCAAAAATAATCATGATAATGGATTTATTCATCCAAGTTCATCACCATGCGGTGCACGATTTTTTTTAAGATGAAAGATAGAGCAATTGAGATGTTCCATACTTATAGAGAACATAACAAAATTTCTATCAATAAAAAACATCCTCTACCCCATACTAATGACTAGTTTAATCACCTATGTAGAGCTCAATACATTTCTAATATTTACCTTCATTTTGGATATTATCAATTGAGGATAAAGAATGAGGATATTCTATATACGGCATTTAGTAAATGTTATGGTCATTATGAATTTATATTGATTTCATTTAGTCATAGTAATTATCCTACTATATTCATGGATTTAACAAATAAAATCTTTATATATTAGTTTAATTAGTTTTTGGTAGTCCTTATAAATGATATTTATATATATTCAATGAGTAAGTAAGCATATGAAGATCATTTTATATCTATGATGAAGACCCTAATGATGGATAAGTATTAGAAAAAATTTACCAAGTGTTAATTTATTGAAAATTTTCCCAAAACGATTATTGTTAATGAGATCCATAGTTTTCATAGATTAAATTGATAATATCAATTATTTGGGAGAAAATTTTCCAAAATTTATAATTAATTAACAATCTTAAAATAGAAGGGAATTAATTTCCTTTATATATATGAATGTGAAATAAATTTCAAGGAACAAAAGATAAGGTCGATCAGTACACCTACACTAAATTTAACCTATAGTGGAGAATTGATTATAATAAATAATGATGCATCAAATAATGTATTGTAATAACTTCTCAAGAAGAAATATATGGTGATATATTATTCCTCACACCAATTGAATTTTCATGAGAAAAAATACACAACTCAAGATTTGGATTTATCTATAGTGATTTTTTCATTGAAGATATGGAGTCATTATATTTATAGATAAAGGTGTGATATATATACTGATCATAATAGTTTAATGTATATTTTCCCATAAATAATTTTATTATGTTCTAAAATAGATGGTTGGATATTATTAATGATTATAAATGTTTAATACAGTACCACCTAATGAAAAAAAAATATGGAAAGTTATCTAAGTTGAATAAATCGGTGAAGCTTATCTATGATGTGGATCATAAAAGATACAATATTTATGAATTTAAAAAGGATGGACAATAAATTATTAATGTTTAGGGAGGAATATTAACTTTATCAAATGGGTGTTCAACCATCAATATAATTGAAGATTTAAGAGTAAAAAAATAATGATATGGATATTCATATTAAGGTGTTAAATGTTCCTACGTTCAGAAATAATTATGATGTAATGATAAGGTTCAGGAATTGTGTATTTGGCCTGTCTATACTATATTATAAGAATGGGTTGTTTGATGAGGCTCATAGTTCATCATTATCTATTCATCTTAGAAGCATGAAAATGTATATATACATGAAAGTGTATCTTTAGTGTAACAACATGTAGACATATATTAAAGAGTATGTTTATTGTTTATTGGTATTTTAAAATTTTAATGCTAATAGAAAAAGTTCTAAGTGTATGTTACGACCATTACCCGAACCAAAATTGAAAATGGAAAACATCACTATGAATTTTTTTATTGGAATCTTCAAGGAACCAAAAGATAATAATGTTATATGGGTTTTATTCAATTTCCTTAGAATTTCAGCACACATCATTTCTATTATAGATGAATTTTATTTGTATGACCTTGCAAGATTTTATATTTTGGATGTGTTATGGTTATATAGAGTTCAACATTCTATTGTATCTATTTGAGAACTAAGGTTTACCTTGAGCTTCTGGAGATGTGTTTAGTAGTATCTATATATATAGTTGATTTTAATTATAGAGTATTATCCTCATACAAATGGTTAGCCTAAGATAAAAATTAAAACCCTCTAGGATATACTGATATCTTTTTATATTTATTTTTAATGGTGGTAGGGATCAACCCCTTCCTCTAGTTGAGTTTTCCTAAAATAATAACATTAAATCATTCACTCATATAGATCCTTATGAATACCTATATAGAAAATATTGAATAAACCCAACATTATGGGATTATATTAGAGAATAAAATCTATTAGGAACTGGGATATCTAATGAAATGATAGAAAAATTTAGATCCATTCAAAAATATATCAAATAAATTCATATTAAATATTAAATTTATGATGACAATCATTGATATAGATTAGAATTTGAATTCAATGATAATGTTTTTCTAAGAATTTATTTATAGAATAAGGTAATAATATTTGGAAGGAAGTAAAATATAATACCTAAATATATTGTCTCTTTCAATTTTTTTGATTGAATGTGGATTGTGTCTTATGGATTAGAACTTCCACTGAAACTCTATCAAGTTCACAATGTGTTCCATGTATCTCTAATTTGGAAGTACATACCTGATCCATCACATGTACTAAACATAATGTTCATAACAAGGGAACATGATATTTCTTATGAGGATTAACCAGTGGAAATATTGTATTATAGAGATAAAGTGTTACAGAATAAGACTACTCACAAGTTTAATGTTCTTTGGATAAATCACAAACTTGAAGAATCTATATGGGAACTTAAGGATATATTGAAAAAATGTATTTTTTTTTCTAAATTAGAGTGATGAATTTTTGTGAATAATTTCATTTTAAGGGGGGTTAATGTAACACCATGAGTTATTATGAAATATTTTTTCCAAATAAATTTAATTTCATCAATAGTTTGGGTTACACGTAACACTAAGTTTTAAAAACTATTTTATACTGTTAAGTTATAGTTATCCCCATGATTTTGAACATGTGAGTATGAATAGGACTAAATAAATTACAAGAAATATAATTCTACATATTTATAAAATCATTCTTTCGAATCAATTAACTAAAAAAATTAAAATCCTTTGAAATCAAAATAGATATTCCTTCTAAAAAGTTTCATGTGCACAATTTAGTTTTTATCTAAATAAATTAAATAAAAAAACTGAATTATTTTAATTAAAATTTTAAATATTATATATAAAATCTAATATTTTAACATTCATTTAAAAAATATAAGTATGTAATAAGAATAAACTATGTATTATGCTTAAAACAATATTTTTCTAAAAAACAGGTTTCATCAATTATTATGGGATAAATTTAAAATTATTTCCTACCACTTATACAAATTTAACTAGAAAAAATTAATTCTATATTTGGTATTAGTATGTTCAAATTTTTTATATAAGTTTCTTTTATTTTTTATCAATATGAATAGTAACCTCGGTAAAATTTATCACCTAAGAAAATGGTAAATTAGGTTAATCTTGATTAAAACCAGGTGGTCATTCCATAAATTTTCTACCTAATTCTTATTGGATGAATTTAATTCTACCTTTATCACCATAGGATATAAATTTATTTTTTTAATTTATACTTTACCATGATAATTACCTATATAATATTTAAAGAAAATAATGTAAAAAAATTCACTTTTTTATTTTTATATATATCTTATGTGTCCACGTAGAGAAATAAATAAGTTATGAATGACTATAAGTGTTTATTTACAGATTAATTAAATTATTTTCATGTTATAAATGAATTTATTAATTTTATTATCTATACAATGACCTTAAATTCCCATGAAATACAGATGTAGTATTTCTCAAATTTATAAAAATAATATAAGATAAAATTTAATGTTTTAAAAGTAATAAAATTTGAGTTATTAAATGCATTCCAAGAATTTTTTAGATGAATATTACATATTAGTTTCATGTTCAATAATTATATTCTAATTACAATTTTGGATTTATATCTTTTAATTAAAATTAAATGAATACTCTCTAAATTGGAAGTAATGATATTTCATGATGTTTTTTTAAATTATATAAAAAAAATCAAATATTAAAAGTGGAAAATGAGGATATTAAATGGTTAAAAAGTTAATAACTTTCCAATTTATATTGTATTTGGACCCATTTTTCTTGAGAATTGATTTAATATATTTTAATATTTTATGAAAATCCAGGGGTTTCCCTCTCTTAAGTTATAAAAGGGTACCCCTCCTTTCTCTTGTTCACCACAAATTGAGAAATATAGATCAATAAAAAACTAAAAAGGTATCTTCTAAAATTACTTATCCATATTGTATAGTTTATGTTCCCCACAAAATTCCAACCCTATAGCCCTTAAGTGTAGTTCTAAACAATATATTTAAAATAAATTTTAATCACTTTGAACAATCACTTTATTTTTATTTATTCGTTTACCTCATATAAATATGTTGTATTCCTACTAAAATAGTAAATTTATTATTATAAATTTATTGAAATTTTTATGATTGTGAAGAAAATTATTCACTATGTTTCCATCAAATTGGAAGCTAAAATATCCCTCATGTATATTTACATCTTACCATCTCCAAGTAACAATACAATTTATTTATAATCACCATATTTTATGGATTTTTATTATGAGTATTTTAAAGTCAATATAAGAAAATTATGAAATAATTATACTTATTAAATGATAATATCATATCTTCCTTCTTACCTATATGAACCTTGGAAACAGATAAGGTTGGTCATGTGTATGTGTGGAATAGCACCCCCACAAAATGATGTGATTGGTTTTCAATTTCTATTTTTAATGGATAGTAATAAGGATGGATTTAAATAACATAAATGAAATAAATGAAATATTAATTATTCTATTAATTTTATTTATTATTTAACTTTATTGTATTCTATCTATCAAAAGAAAAAATAAAAAATCGTCTATACATACGTACGGACAAGAGTCTTCATGAATGATGTAATTAAATTTCATTTTCATATCTTATACAAATGAATATAAATTTTTTTATAAATAATATATATTATTTTCATGTAATTATTAAAATTATATATATGGTGTAACCATTATCAAAATATAAGGACCAAAACTAGTGAACCAAAACATAAATGAAAACGAATCTAATATCGCCCAGAGTGATGTATTTAATAAAAAAGTGTTAAATAAATTGTGATAAAATATTATAAGTAAATCATATATCATATGATATATATAAATATGTTTCTATAATATATTTATATTAAATATTTATTTATTATACAGGAGGAATCAATGCATGATAGGGAAATCAAACTTAAGGTAAAGGATTTTCATTACACTTCTATTTTTATGGGACATATTCCATATTAAATACTTATTTATTTTATATTGTTTTTGTACTATGTGTAAATGAATTTTATGATTATTATTATAAAATTTATTTTTATTTAAATATATATATATATATGGTTATTTATTTCATGGGGTGAATGATTAAAATATTACCAAAATAGTAAAGGGTTTTCTATAACAATATCATTATTTATCAAGATTTTTTCAGATTATGTTTCCAGTTATGAATTATTATTATCTAAGAAACTCATGTGTTTTATTAAAATATATTTTTTATTGAAAATATGTTTTTCCCATTCATTTTCCCCACTGTATGTAGTTAATATACTGAAAATATTTATTAAGGAAAAATGAAATCATTTCCCTCTTCATTTGAAACACATTCCTCTTCTATATAAATATATTCTAAAAATTATTTAAATAAGATTTTTAGTATTCTAAAATGTTTTTTTTAATTCATTTTTTATAATTTTTTACTTTTTAAAAACATTTATAAAATAAATTGACTTGTTATGTTCTTAATGAAGTGCTTTTTCAATTTCTAAAAAAATGTGAAAGGAATATTTTCTTATATCTTATATGGTATGAATGGAATTTATTAACATCATGACTGATCAATGATTTAAAAAATTCATTAAAAGTATCCATAGTAATATTTAGAGAAAAAAATCAATGATATTTTAAAAAAAATCATTTTTATATAAGATATTTCAAAATGTAATGGATATTTTACTCAAAAATATTTAATGATATTTTAATGGTATTTCTATTAATCTAAGAAAAAAAACTTTATTTCACTTATTCATTACTAGGGATATGATCCAAGTATAAAATATTTATACTTTTTGTGGATGACTTATGTTTATGGTCAAAATATATGAATTAAATCCATTCATTTTCCATGGGTTAGGTTATGATGAAATGATGGAATGTTTATGAAACCCATTTTTTCCCATGGGTCTAACTATGTTGAAATATTTATAAAATCAATTTATTCTCAATGGTTTAGAGATGATGAATATTTTATGATATTATGGAGAACATATTTATGGTTTTAGTTATGTGATGGTGGTTATATTATAACTAAGTATAGTGGTTACATTATAACCCAGTATAGTAGTTATGTTATAACTAAGGATGGTAGTCACATTATAGCAAAGGATGTGTGGGACATTTATCCCCCACCAACTAATTATGTAAATATTAATATATCATGATGTAAACATGACTCTAATTGGGAGTAAACATAGTTTAGTCAGGGTGTTTTACCTTTATGATGGTATTTGGAGTGAAACTTGACTACTACGATGATTTGAAGTGTGAAACAATTCTACTATAATAGTCTTGGGAATTATCTATGACTAATAAGGAAATCGTTTTCTATGATTCTATGTATTACACAAAAACATGTCTTATGATAATGTTTTTCTCTCATGGATCATGTTCTTTGATTACATTATGATAAATCTCTTATGAACTTTCAAATTTTATGCCATGACTCAAGATTTTGATCTATGATATATAGGGTGTAGTTTTAAAGTTTTATGCTTATGTTAACATACACATATATTCATGGTATACTTAAGTGATCATTTATATCTCTTCTGTTTACACTTACTAGGTATCTGATCTTACCCATTTTTATGTTTCCTCCCACCAAGTTATGATTAAAGGTAATAATTATGATATGTATAAGAATGTAGTTAGTTATAAATAACTTAGTGGTAGAAGATATAGATCTTTTATGAACTAGTGGTTTATATTTCCTTATTTATAAAGTTATTAGGCCTATACGATTTTAGCATGGATCGATATTTTATGTGATTAACATCCATATATTATTATATGATATCTATTTATGGATAGTGTGGGTATATATACTAAGAAATATTCCAAGAACCCACAACTCACCAACTATGCCATGATATCAGTAAGGATGTTAATGTCTATCACCACACATCACATGATGTGCCTCAAGTCTTAATTTCAGTTGGAACCCTATAGTTGTAAGTCTGGTAACCAAGTTACACCTTTAAGGAAATTCCAAATACCACATCTTGATGGTGATCATTAATATGAACATCGCATACCCTTCCCCAATGGTGGTCATTAGCCTCAGATGTTGTTAAGTCCCACCTCACATGTTTGATTTCATTGGATAATCATAATAGACATGCATGGGATTATCACATTTTATACTGTAGAAAACAGATTCTCATTTCACATAATTGGTATACTCCGATATTAGAAAACATTTCATTGGAATTACCCATACAATAAATATATCCATTATTCATAGCCATCATCATATCATCACTCTCCCCCTCCGTGGGGATATCTAACCAAAACTGAGAAATGTGATCATCCTAATACTTAAATCAAGGTTTCAAAGGATATGAAATACCACTTGAAATACATAATATAAAAACTAAAAAATAAATCATATCAATAAAATTTCTCAATATGTAACACATAAATTATTTTATCACATCTCAATCATGGTATCAAGGGGCACTTTGTTGAGAATAAAAAATTATATCACAACAAAATCATATAAAAGTAACTTTTTGGTAATAAAATTCTTACTTAAAACTCATTTTCAATAACACCAACATTAATTAAAGGATCAATGCCTAAACCATGTTTTACAACCATATAAAAATTAGTTCACCTACTAAGGATTCCTGACATTGTTTCGAGTTCATCAAAGAAGATGTTAAAAAATGGACCAAAAGTGATTTGAGGCCATGAAAGGTAGTTCTAGAATTAACATTCCCCAAGAAGTTTTTCAATGGATATATTTTCAAGATATGATGGGTAAGGTGATGAAGAAACAATGAATATTTTTTTATTTTAGAATTGATTGTGAATTCCTCATTAATATATAAGAGAACCACTAGTCTAAACAATGAACATTGATCTATCACCCATGAATTGTGAAAAAATATATTAAATATGATATTTAAGAAGGAGATGGTCTTAAAATGATCAATCTATTAAAACATACACTAAAACATCCACCATTCATGATATATTTATCTCCAGTTAATGTAATGTTGTTGACAAATTGAATTCATAAATTTTTTTGAAACTATCCAAAAATTATTTATATTATAGAATCAAAATCCATAAATCAAAAAAAACGTGTTGGATTTATGAATCATCTCAAGGTAAAAGTGGTAGATCATGAATAAAAACAAGTAATGGAGGTTTCTATAGAGTATAAATAATTTTATGGTCAATAACACTCTTGGATCTTCCATAGTCAAGAAATTTATGAGATTAATTCACTAGGTAATTCCAAAAGATCCTTTATTTTTTAATGTTGTTGTGGTAGTTTAAATAAAGGGTAAAAAATGTAATTAATTGTTTTTAAGGAGGATTTTTTGATAATAAATTAAATTTTACATGGTTTTCTCACATATTTTATCAAACTAGACACTAAATAAGTTAGGTATTCTACCTATCATAGGATCCCACATGGTTTGGTAATATAATTTTGAAAACCATTTTCCAACCATGATGTTGTCCATTAGAGTGTGTCAAATTATTTTTAAATGGAGGCCATGCTATTTATCCAAATTTTTCACCATAAAAATGCACCACCCCAGATGATACATCCTTCTATTTCATGGTTTCCAAGAGAATCAATAGGGTTTGGGATAATCATTATCAACTTGTTCTCCCCTAAAAGGACCTCTGAAACACTTTAAAACACATGAAACCCCCTAGAAACTCATCAAAAAAATTAAAATATCAAAAACATATGATTAAAGTCTGATATTAACCAATAATTCACGTGAAAAAATGTGATTCCATTACAAGGTTGAACCTCAAAAGACTAAGGGGATGATACAATCATTTCTTATGCATATATATAAATTGCATAACATCCCTATTGATTTCATTATAGTACTTTCTAATAACTATATGAGACATAATTAAGTTTACATTATAGTTGATCAATTAACAATTCACCACATTTCATTACTATTATATAAGATTTATTTCTTGACCAACTGTCTAATATATACAAAAACTAAGTAGTAAGGATGAATATAATAACACAGTCTATTATATCAAATCGATAACCAATGTTTACCTTGATTTTCTATATAATTTTTTAGAATTCATTGGATTAATATTCAATATTTTATCACTTATTATTAACCATATACTAATGGTTAATCTATAAAGACAATTCAAAATTTATAAGATATACTGAGAACTTATTCAATGGATTTTAAAGGGGGTGTATTCAAGAACTTACCCTAGTATAATTGTCAAATAATAACATTTTCAATTATAGAATTCAATTTTAACCTTTTTATTATCTTTATTAGAAGTGGTGCATAGATCCAATATGTTGGGGTGGAAGATAGAGAGATTATAATTTTGGGAATTGATCTTACTGAATAAATGTTATAGAACATTAAATCCATTTATCAAAATAATAGATTTGAATAAATTTAATGTAAGAGATACCCTTATAAGAATTGATGAGACTTGGAGTATGAAATCAAATACAATGTATTAAATTGAATACCACCATGTAAGAGGGTTAAAAGAATTTGGAAGAAGGTAAAATCAATCCCTATATATATTTTCCCCATCAAAATCCTTAATCATATGAGGATGGTATCATATTGCATTTCACATCTACAAAACCTCTCCCAAGTTCATGATTTGTTCTATATTTCACTTCTGAAGAACTAAAAACTTGATCCATCACATGTACTGAACTCAAAGGTTATACAAAAATAAAATGATCTCCCTTCTAGGGAATATAAATTAAAAATATTGGACCATAGATATAATGTACTCTAAACCAAGAATACTAACCTAGTTAATGTTCTCTAGAGGAACCATGATTTTGAGGAAGTGATGTGGGAACTATAAGATATAATGAGGCAAAAGAACACTTAAGTTTTCCCTAGAGTAACTAAATTTCAAGGAAAACATTTTTTAAGTGGGGTAAAATGTTACACCCTATGATTTTAGTAAGAATTTTCATTTAAATAAATCACTTTTTAGATATATTGTGATTAAAAAAATCAAAACCTAAAATTAACATTTCAATATTTCATTATAATGTTTTCTTATAATAAAATTGAAATAAATTAGAAGATAATTCAAATAAAAAAATTAGTTAAATTACAAATGTATCAAAACTATGAGTAAATAAAAATAATACAGAGTATAAATTAACATCATCATGATCTACTATGAAGATCACACTTCCACTTATAACTATAGAAAGAATAAAACACTATTCAAATATAATACAAATATTTTTAAAGAGATTAGGTAATAGGAAGAAGATTGTTATAAAATTATATAAGGATATATAGGAATATAGTGTGCCTATTATATAATGTTTATTGGCATATTTATATTGTACATATCGTTATTATACATGTGTCCATTGGGTATATTGCTATTAGATATACGGTTTTTAGATATACATATAGGTACATTGAAGTTCCATATTTGTTAGAAATAAATTATAAATAATATAATTCTCAAATTCTAAATAATTCCATAATTAAATAAAAATATAAAAATTAATTAAAATCCATTATTATAAAAATATGTATTTTTATTTTATAAATATTTATAATATTATTATTAAAATTAAAAAAATATAACGCAATCACCTTAGAGGGTGAAGGGAGGGGTGAATTAGGAGTTTCCAATTTTTTTAGCAATTTCATATTCCCTTAAAAATTTAACCCACTTTTTTTATGACCCTCTATTTGGAGTTATGATAGTTGAATAATTTTATTTTTTAAATAGAAATAATAAACCATAGTAAATGTAGGAATGAAGTTAAAGATGACATGAAACATTTCTTCAAGGTTCAGACCAAATGTGGGAAACCTACTTCTTTATTTGATTAGTTATTCACCCAATCACAGATTCTCCACTATAATAAATCTATGACTACAATGTCTTGGTTCTTCTCTAAGCTTTAAATACTCTCATTATGAATGGATTTTCAATATTATCACTAAACTTCCTCAACATCATCTTCTCACTAAAATAATATCTTCAAACTATGTATTCAAAAAATACCTATAGTCTACCTGGTTCCCAATAATCTCATAATGCATATACAAGTTTTTCTGTCAATATCTTCTTGAATTAGATCTCTAATCAGTATAATGGTCTCAATAAATCAACAATATTGACTTAATCCTCTTAGAATATGGTCTTAGAATGACATTGAATCTTTAAACACATAACATGATGTGTAGTTCCTATTTTATCCCAAATTAAGAGAAATTTAATAGAATATTATCAATCAATGTGGTCATTTAAAACTGTATCTCTTGTAAAATTTAAAAATATAGTATATAATAAAAATCTAAAGGGATCAACACAAAAAATATGAATATCTCATCAAAATTAGACTCCTCTTTTTTCTTCTTCTCAAACTTCTTCAATAATGGTTGTTGTATGATCCTCATGTTCATTATCCTTCAGTAGAAATATGATCTTAAATTTAGTATCATATGATCAATATTACCTTTTTATTCATATCCTTTGATATTTATAAGTTATTCTATATAAGCTTAATCTCATGATTACAATTTTTAAAATACCTATGTCTCATTAATATTATTCTTTATATTCATAGGTCTCTAAAAATTATATTCTATATATTTGTAAATATAGAAAATATTAATTCAATTATATGACCGAATTCCTTATTCACTTTTCAAACCTTTTTTAATACATGAGGTTCCCCCACAATCAACTGTTCCTTTTTCATCTCAGTGATTGTATCATGTGATATTGCAATAATATCCTTTTATTTTCTTCTCATTTTTCTCTTATAATAGCCAAACACAGCTCTTCGAGATATTTACTATAGGCTAGTTTCAGTTATAAACTTTATTATATTCCTAATAAATATATAAAAAAATTAATAATCACTTCATTAAAATCACAATGCATTTAGATTATTAACTCGAATCATTCTTCGCTTCTTGATAGACTCAGTGAATATCAGTACAGGCTTCAAGATGGTCTGCACATTAAGATAACGATTTAATACTTCATTATCTAATTTATAAGATATATCATTGTTTAATCAGTATTTCTCTTCCTAGAATAAAAATATTCTTTGTGATATTTAGAGTAAATTGCTTCTCATACACCATATAAATTTATTTTTATTATAATTAAACCATTAAAGAAACATATCTTTTTCATACATGAAAATTTTCTCTAAAAACTCTCTTATTTGGATCTTCTATTTTCTCATCATGAAGATCAATTTCTTGTCATTATAATATTTTATCACATTTAATTTTTGATAAATTAACCCATGAAAATCAATCCAAATATCATCCTAATCAATTCTTATAGAATCTTAAAATCCTTAAAATTGTATTTTTTTCTATAGAAATATCATATTTCACTAATTGTTTAGGATTTTGTGGACATGGATGATCCTTAAAACATCCATATTCATTTTTATACAGGGAAAATTCATGATTAAACAATTGATTCTTCAACATATGATTATTATGTAGGTTCATATGATGTTTATATAGACACCCAATCACATATAAAAAGGGTCTAGATAATCCTTATGAAGCACTTCATAATTGAGAACATCAATGGTATATTCTTACATAGTGTATTTCATGTTTACACATGTTAGTATGATTTTTACTCAATGTATAATGTTTCTAATACATGAAATGGATCATATTTACCAATATTAGCATCATTATTACAAGGAATTCCTTTTCATCGAAATGAAACATACACTAAATCTTCGACATGGTCAAATTTTATCATTAAACTCCAAAATCCTGAATTCATAAATTAATCATATATTTTATTAAAATAAATTGAGGTTCATTTCATGAAATTTAAATCACTTCAAACCACTTTTAGGAATTTATAAGACATTTTAGAACTCTTTATATCCATTTTAAATAACTTTTATTGTATATTAATACTCAAGATGGTTTATTATCAAGAATATTCACTCTCTTTGCATGTTAAGTCTCATATGAGCATTCTAAATCATCATCCATGTTATATTAATCACTATATTCAACAACCTCTATATATAGCATCCTTTGGATGGTTTATCTAAAATTTGGGTCTTTCAACTAACAAATCAACGAGAACTTCACATATTTTTATGAAAATATTGAATCTATTATAAATATATATCTCCCTCACTTATACCAATAACTTTAGATAAGTTATTTATCAACCATAAATATTGTTAAATTACTTCAATGAGGATTAAATATATAAATAACATAACATAAGGGGATGTCCACTAACAATACCAACACTTCCAAACTTATATAACAACACATCATACTACCTTTTTATATAAAATGGTATCCAACACCACTCAGAATAACCCACAAACTTTATGGAAATTTTATCCATGTTTATGGGGTGGAATCTCACTCCATCACCCATGATACCGAAGACATATATTTACATTATCATTAACAATAGATACAAACATAATTAAATGGGCACTTCAATCTCCCCCTTATGATTTTTTTTCAAAAAATTGAACTTCCAAATACAAGTGATTCATTTCAATATTTCATAATAAGTTTAATATTCCACTTCCATTTAATGATATGAAATACAAATTATGGAAGAAAATATGTACCTTATATTCATACCACATATGAAATGTATGTTATTTTAAGTAAAAATTATTCTCTCCCAAACTATTCTAAATTTAGGAACCTTATTCTCGCATATTTTTCTTCTACTTCCATTGTACATAGGAATTTACATGAGGTAAGGGTAGAACTACTGAATGTTTTAGAAATTAGCCATAGGTTATCCAATGGTATGTCTACGTGGGGTAAGCATGTATAGAAAAAAATAGTGATTTTACAAAAGAATAAAATATTACTATATACAGTAATCAGTGTTATACAAACTAAAATTAATTTACCTATAGATATATAATGATAATTTTAGGTATTTATTTGAAACTACACACAAATTCATAGAGAAAATCAAAAAATTCATATGCAAGTTGACATACTTTCCCATTTTTTCTAGATATTCATTCACCCTTAATAATATATTCATCATAAAAAATAGAGCTAAAATAGTTAAAATACTACATCATTATTTAGGTTTTTAAAGGGATATATATATTCTATATTCTATAATAAATGATTAATGTTTGGCAGCTTACTTCACTTGATAGCTCCCCCTCAAAGGTTTCCTTCCATTACTCTTCATTATAGTAATTTTATTTTAGAAATATTCTCTAAAAAACATGATATCAATTGATTTAGGATATTAATTAAAAATTAATAACATTAAAAATAATCTCCATGATAGATATCTATATTAACTAATCAATCTTTGATATCATTATAATTTCTTTTTTTATTCTTCATCCTCAGTTCCCTCTTTAAATAATCACAAAAATATAAGTATCAGAATAAGGTGTATCTCCATAGCTACTAATTTTTTACTGATGATGTAAAATTTGTTACTTAACCCAACAACACTATATTTTTTAGCTAGAAAATTCCTAAAAATCTTCATCCTTGACTTATATTATATTTTACATATATATTCACCTTGGGGAAATACTTTTTTCTCTTCTTTTTTAGTTTTTTACTTGGTATAAATAGGATTCTTGTCTTTAAAAATCAATTCATTCTAACTCTTTTTATCCTTCTCCATATTCAAAGACAACTCTAACTAATATATCCATATTATTAATTAATCTATGAGTATATTCTCATAATTATTTTGTGTGTACTCCCTCTTAATAGAATCATTTTTTAGATTTGGTGTAATTGATAATTTCCCTTATACATTTATATTTTCATCTATCCTTTTAGAACTATCTTGAATCTATTTAGAGTGTGTAGAGGAAATTTACACAAACTACACATTTTTTCACCAAAATTATTGGTTCCCTTCTTAATCATACACTCAAAATAAACATCTATAATCTCTTCCACAATTCAAATATTCATAAACCTTTCTTGAATTGATTCCCTTATTATTTTTAGATTCATCCCTTGAATATTGATATTCATGGCCATCTGAAAATGGTCCATTATGTAAAAGTTTCAACTAAATTACATGTATATTCTCTTCACTTGTGTAAAATATATCTAATCCTTCATAATTATATTCATGGGAGTAGGATTATTAATAGAATTATTAACTTCATTACTTCTAATGGAAGATTTATATTTATTTATGTATTTTTCCTTTATATTTGTTATTGTGAACTCTTCTTTATAATAGTATTACAGTTTTGAATGTTTGAAACATACCATCATTCTTCATATGTGTGCCAAACTTATTGTAGTAATCACATAAAAATTTTATTTAAAAAAATATGTTTGGGTTCTATAGATTTATTTTGTTCTGTAGAGACTTATTTTGAAAAATATGTTTTTTTATTACAAGAAATGTAATTCCCCTACCATTAGTCCTTTTATAACATCAATAAACTAACATATTTTTTCAACAATAAATTTCTATATGTCTAAAAAATTTACAACACCAATATATTCCGACAAACCACATTCTTTTTTTAGTTCATAAAGTCTTTATAGATTAAACTCCCTGCTATATTAATAGACATCCACTATCTTTTTGGAATTGGTTATGGTGATTTTTCATCATAGAATTATTCTTATCCACCCTTGATAAAAAAAATTATTTTATATAATTTTTATTTACCAACTATTTTATATATTTTTTATTTTTTCCATTACTAACATATAAAATATATTTAGTACTCAAAAATTCATCTTTGGAGTGGAACACCTATTTCCATGATCATGATTTGAATGCTTCTAAAATTTTTCTCACACTCCCTTTACCAGTAACAATGGTCATTTTTTAGGGAAAACATGTCTCGTAAAATTATGTCGTTGTAGTCTTTATTCCAATAGATTAAGATATTCCATGTTTTTTCGCATATAGATTCTATAAATCTATCTCCATCTCTTGAAACATCATGTGGATAGAATATTTATCTTCCTTAACTAAATCCAATATCAGTTATTAATATATCTTTGACTACAAATTTTTTTGTTCACAAATCTTGGTAATATCCTTGAGTGAAATGTCATAATTTTTAACTTTTTTTCCCTCACATCTAGTTATGCATACTTGAAATTTAATATGAATTTATATAACTTATCCAATGCATGAATTACTTCTATAACTATAGCTTTAAACACGTCCTTTAAAAAAACTGAAATTCTCAAATATTTAACTTGAAAATAAAATACATTGCAAAGTGAGATAATTCCACCCTTTTCGCTCACTATTTTTTTAGGGTGTTTCATATGAATGTATTTTTAGCTGATGCATCTTACTTAACATTAGAATCTATTTCTAACTATGATTTATCATTAAAAAGTTCCTTGATAAAATCAGGTATGTATGTTACAACATTAATAAGAAACTTCTTCAAATAATATCTAACATAATAGTATAAGTATTCAACAATTATGATTGAATAAATATATTAATACTCTTTATAACCTAAAATTCCGTCATTATAGTAATAATAATAAAAATAATTATATAAAGAAACATCACTCTAATTTCATTCATATATTACTGATTCCTATAACCCTTTGAATTTCTTTCTTATCTTCCTTTATTATTTACTTTTCTTCTTTTTTAATGACTTATTTAGAACTCTAATCTCTAATTAATCAAAAATAGAAGTGTAATTATTTATATATCATTCATTTTTAAAAAATTAAAATATAAACTTCAACCAATTCAGATAAAAATAACTAAGAATGTAAAAATAGATACAACTATATGAAACCTTTTTTTAGTACCACTTGAAATGTACATAAAATCAATTACATACACTTGGGAAAGGTATTCCATCAAGTATTTCTTATTTTCTATCAAATTCTAATTTATCCCTTCAAACATTAACCCCCTTGTGTATTTAACCTCTATTAAAAATTAAGATAATTAAATAATTTTATGCTTTACCAATTACAGATCAACCATGTAAAATATATGGAAACAAGTAAATACTCAATGTGATATTTTTATAAGGTTCATCCTTTATGTGGAAAACCTACTCCTTTTTATGATTGGTTATTCACCCCAATACCATATTCTCCACTATAATCAATCTCTGACTACAATTTATTGGGGATTATTACACCTATAGAGGGTCTCTCTAGGAACATTTTTTCCATCGTCTCCTCAGACATCCATAAAATTAGATGTGCACTATTATTTTCTTGCATACCCAGAGTCTCACTAGCTCCAAAACATATCACCATTTATAAAAAGTGTTTACTTACAATTCCTCATAAAGTAGATATTTGGTAATCATAAGTATATAATTACACTAACACCATGGTCTTATTCCTATCAACACATGGTCCTCAAATTCCAATAGATATTTATAAACATAAAATATAACTTATTCAATATTAATTATTATCTTTATAGATATTAAATATAATCTACTCACCATGATTTCATATCTCAAACATGATATAGTGTTATATTCACTAATCTAGAAGCTCCTCAAACACTGAATGTCTTGACACAATATATATGAATAGTTAAACATATTTGTCCTCTCCCCTATTTCTTCATATTAAAGTTATTTGGCAATGTTTATTTTAGGATCCTCTTATTCTAGTAGATTTGATATACATATAACATTCAATTCATTACCACATGATCGATATTTTATTTTTCTTATTCTCTTTCAAGAGTTCTGAGTTATTCTCTAACAGCTCAATCTATCTGTTTATTTTTTTATTTACCTCTCTCTTTCATAATTTACATTATATATATATATATCACTAAAAATACTATTATTTGTGTTTATAAATATGAAATTTTCCAATAATTTTAGTTTTCATGATCCACATTCACTATCTCTCACCACTTTTCATACATAGTTGACTCCCACAGTTGGTAATTCTTTTTATCCTCTTGGTGGTGTTCTTTTTTGAGTTTACATGAATATCATTTTATTTTATTCTCCTTTTTCACTTCACATAGTAAAAAATAGCACTTTTTAATTATAATAGTCATGGTTTACTTATCATATTTCCCATCATCCCATTTAATCCCAAGAAAAACATTTATCCTTGTTGTATTAAAACCAAACAACATTGAGATTAATGGCTTGAATTCATTATTTGAGTGCATGGTTGAATATCAATACAAACTTCATGATGGAATAAACATTCAACAAGTAGATTGACAATTAATTTTCCAATTTTTTGGATGTATCTTACATTAGTATATTATTCCCTTACTAGAATCACAATATTAATTGTGATATATAGAATAATGAATCTTGTATCTCACACCATCATAAATGATTTTATCACAATGAAACAATTTTGTAAACAAAAATTTTTCATACCTGAAAAAACTCTCAAAATATCCCATACCTTGATCATATCATGTCTCATATTGAATATCAATTTCTCTTCATTCAATGTTTTTATAAAATTTAATTTGTAATGTATTATTCCATGAAAATTTTTCAAAGCATCACACCAAACAATTCCATAAAAATATTTGAATTTTGGAAACTCTAAATTTAATTCGTAGAAATATTATAACTTTTAAAAATTTTAGATGTTTATAAAAACTATGATTATTCTTACACACTATATATTTGTGATTATGAAAAGGAAATTCATGCTTACATAGATTAAGATTATGTATATTATGTTTGTGAAGATTCATATGATTTTTTTATCAAAACAAAAATTCATATAAACATAGAAGCTGGATGTAGGAACCTAATATTTTTAATAAATGATATTATATTTTATAGCATATATAAAATGCAACACTAATCATAAATAAACAATGAAATATTATTATTTAAATATGACTATTATAACATAGTTTTTTGAATTAAAGGATATACATAGGATTAACTAAATTATTAAATATTTATATATATATAAAGTTCATAATAAATACATATTTATTAATTAATTATCAAGGTATAATAACTCATTTTTTAGTAAAGACATTTTATCCATCAAATTTTTGATTTCTTCAAAAATGGGATTTATTAATTTTTTGAGGAAATATAATAATTAATTTATATAACATTTCAAAATTTTATTTGATAAAAATGATTTCATTTTTGAAAATAAGAATATCATAATAATCTTAAGGTTATTTTTATATATTTTTCTGAAAAGACTTATTTTCAATGACTAGTGATAAATAATTATTTTTATTGAAAACTGTATTTTCATTTAAATTATCTATAGATTAAAATTATATTTTTGATTATTTTAAAAAAATAATGAGTTCGTTTTGATAAAAAAATAATCCCATTATTTTATTTGGAATGAATATTATAATTTAACTTAGTAAAAAGACATTTATCTAATTAAAAAAATTCTAAAAAAATGCTTTCAATCACATTTTTCAGGTTTAATTTAAAAAAAATCTTCAAATTATGAATTTTAAATCATAAAAAATGGATTCCATATTTTTAATGAGTATAAATTTTTTCAAACATTTCCCTCCTATTTTTATTCATTATGAATAGTAATTATAATAAATTTTATAACCACATAAAAGGGAAAATGGGTTAATTAAGAGAAAAATAATTTTATAAGGACTAAAAAGAAATCATAAAATTTTAATTAATTTTATTTTATGACTATATTTTTACTATAATCTTTCAGAATTTAATTAGATGACCTTTTTATGACTTATGGCCATGATTTTGACCATTATAATATTTTATATAGAGAAAATTCAAAAAATTCATTCACTTTATTTTATTACCCTTAATGATTTAACATAAGGATAAAAAGATGGTATGTTTTATAAAAAATATTCTTTTGAAATATAAATTATTATTATTTATCATGGTAATTTATTTTTAATTTTTTTTTCGTGAAATTACTACCTAAAATTAGTACGCAACGCCGATACAGTATTTATTCAATTAATTGAAAATAAAATAAATGATTTTCAAAATGTTAAAAGTAATATGATTTGGATGAATTATTTATCAACTTTATTTTTTTGATAAAAATTACATATTATAGAGGTTATAATGTATTATATCCTAATTCTATTATTTTATGGTTTTTTTAAAGTTAAATTAAATAAATAGTCACAATATTGAATTTAGAATAATTTTGTATTAAATAATATTTTATTAAATGATTTAAAACTCGAAAAAAACATTTTTTTGGAAAATTTATTGGTAAATGTCTTAAAATATAAACCATGTTCCATTTAGGGTCTAATTTTCTTTCTATAGTAACCTTCTTTACCACTAAATAGTAAAATATTTAATATTGTGGTAATTTTCAAAAATGGTTAAAATGAGTTATAATAAATAGATAATATTTATAAACTCACCTAAACATGTCTAATATTTATTTTAATAAATTACTAGGAATAAAATTAATCTTATATTTTAATCATAACAATTTGGATCCATTTGAACATTAATATTAATTCAATACTTTAATAAATTACAAGTGTGCCACTCCACTCACTAATAAAAAGGCACCACGTATCATCTATTATTCACACTTAAAAAAAATTTGGTCTAACCATTCCCAAAAAATGCCTTCCATACATAAATACCCATGTCCTTGAGTAATTTTATTGATCAAGAAACCTATCTATAAAAGCTTTCAATGTAAAAAATAAGAGGTTGCCCAAAGAAAACATATAGTTATTAATCAAACATTTTTTATTTTTGTTTTTCATACCTACATGAATTATTATTCAACTGTACCTAAATAATAACACTGGTATCTTCCACATACATAGATGTTATTATTTCAATGGAATAACCTATATTCATTCCCCCTTCTATCAAATGGGGAACAAAACCTTTCTGTCACCCCATATTATATATAATTAAAATGATGGATTTAATATATATATATATATATAATATTCATGACATATTTATTATTTTTAAAATATAATATTTCACTTAATTTGTTTCCATTTGATTCACAGAAATATGATAACATTGTTCATGCGTACGTGTATACTACAGCCTCTATGAAGAGATATGATTCATTTTTCATCACCACATCACATTGATGGTACATATAAGTGTATATAAAAAAATATGTTGTAAATGATATATTTTTTATTATATAGTGATAAAATAATATATAATTTATTTCCATAATGATCATTGAAAGTGGAAATGCTACTCATGTGTATATACATCTTTTCATCTCCATGATTGTAATGAAGTTCATTTTTCATAACCATATTTCATGATTTATTTTTAAACTATAATTTATATAATAAAATTTTAATTATTTAATTATAATTATTCTACATATGATTTATTAATGACCACGTTTACCATAATCAACATACCAAGTTCATTTTGGATATATCAATCGAATATCATCAAAACATTCAATGTGAACTTAATTGATTACATAAATAAATATAACATGATAACAAATAAAATAAATGTATAATGAACTTGAAAAATATTCTTATGAAATTAATTAATTAACATATATTTATTATTCATGAAGATAAATGATGTACATGATGATTTCGACTCAAGGTAAGAGTTTTTCTTTTAAAAAATCCATTTTCAATGTTTCCCTTCTAGCTATTTTTCTTCCATAACCATGTTCTTCTAAATGAATCCTGAAAATTTTTATTTATGATTAAATTGTTAATAAAGGTCATTAATTAAAATATTAAACTTTATTTATAATTTTTTTTAAAAATGAATCTTTTATGGTGTTAGTTATGGGAGTTTCTTTCAAAAAAACTCTTTTAATGTTTTTCTTTAGACTCTTTTCCTTTCATGTCTATATCATTAAAATTGTTTTATGGATGTATTTATATAGACATAAATATATTATAAATTACATTTTCTTTATATTTTCTACTTTCTCTCAATGGTTTTCCAAATGAATCTATTTACATATTTAATACAGAATGATTTGACTTTCTTTTAAAAAAGAGGAATGTTCTATTTTAATGTATAAAGCGACATTGGATTTTCCTTTTTCCGTAATCTTGATTTGATATTTTATTTTAATTTTAATATTCCATGTTTTCATAAATTAAAAACCCTCCTTCACTATGTTCTATTTATTATCAAAAAATGTTTTAAAATGGAATGTATATTTCAATATCTGGAAATGATTTCTTATAGATGTAAATAATATTTTATGAGCATAATTTTGGAAATTGAATGATTTCATGTGTTATTATTATATTATGTATCATGGGAATTTTTATGATGTTTTTTGTTCCATTATAAACCATGTTTGGGTGGTTCCATTATAAAAAATGGATGGTTGGTTCTGTTATAAACCATGAAAAAGTTGATACATTATAAACCAAGGATGGGTTGGTCCATGATATCCCTCAAATACATTGGGTATGGAAGTCAATTTTATTAGTTATTCCATTTGAAAGAGTGTTATTTAAAAATTTTCCCTAATTAATATATATGATTTATCTATTATTTCTATAGGTTTTTAAGAAAACATTTATTCCAAAGGGTAATATGATGATCTTTTGTTTAAAGGAATGTATATGTTAATTCTTAGGGATGGAAAGTGTGATATTGTGAAAAATATTTCTTATAATTTTTTAGACTTCAAAGAAACCTTTATGGTTTTTTTATCTTAAAATTTTTCTCAAGAAATGTTTTATGAAAATATTCTGGTTGGAATTTTGATTTCATGAGTAAGAACATGTTTATATTGATCCCAAATATTATTTTGAAAAGTAATCATATTGTAAGTATTCATGAACTAACAGGTCTCATTCTTCTTTCCTTTATGTCATTTACTAATATATTTGTACACATACCATATTTTTAAATGTTTTCATAGGTTTTTAAGTATGTGTATGGAAAAGAATGCGGTAAATATCATAATTTTAAAGATATTTCATAAAAAGAAAACTTTTTTATATCGTTAATGTTTTGTTTTGTGGAAAACATTGATACTTAGTGGGTTTTTCCTCCTTGTGAAGTAAAATTTGATGTGTATATGGTTGATGACCTATCATGAACCCCTCCCCAAAAAGTGTACCCCTCCTGGTCTAGAAATGGGAGAATATGGATAGTGACCCCTGAGTCCTACCTCTAGTAGGCCCCGGGTTGGAGACTTGCACCAAGGGTGTAATAAACATGAAGATATGAGGCATTGCCTTCTAAGAGAAACACATGAAGAACAAAGAGATAATATAGAGGCCAACCAAATTATGATCAGAATAGAATATAGAAGAAAACCCAAGTACACAAATGTAATTTCATATAGGAACTACTATAACTGAATAAGAAAATGGTAAGTACTAAAAGAATGTAAGGAAAATAGCGACCAAAAATCTAAAACAGATCCTCTAACCCACAAGGTAGTAGTAACCAGCCTGATCTCCAACCTGCTTCAAATAACCTAAAAAATAGTGTATATATACATAGGGTGATTTTAATAATATACCCATTAGGATCCTTCTTGGATCCTCTCTTGAAAAAGTAAAGAAGGAATAAAAAAACACAGTGAACAATAAGTAAAACTAACTCATCACCTAAATAGGTTTACTAAGTACACAACATCACTATGGATACTATCACTAAGTATCTACTATGAGAGAATTTAATATAATAAATAATATCAAGGGTACCCTACTAATACAACCCCACTAGTTTCCTCTCTCCCCCAATATCACACATCTTAAGTATCTCTCTCCAAAAAGGATAGCACTCATACTCCTAAGTAAAGTGTAACACCCCGACCCTAGTTACCCAGAGTCAGTGCATTATTTTTATACATTAGAATGATTACAAGGAATAAAATCCCAAAATACCGATCAGTTTAGAAGTATTGGAAAATAGATTACATACATAAATATTACATTACACTTTCTAACATACAACAAAAAAAATAATCCTTTGAGAAATCCAGTGTTCCCTTAGCTTAACCCTGCATCTCAAATATAAAACACTTCTTGGGATCCTAGGAAAATAAAACATAAGAAAGGGGTGAGAACAGATGCTCAGTAAGGGTAAATAATTTAGCAGAAGATAACATAAACAATATGCATGGCGAATAATTGAAAACACATACCCTTACAAATAATAAACATGAACACTTTATGGTAGAAATATGAGCTGAGAAAATAATTCCATAATAAAACATAGTCATGGTTATTCTACTAGTCTAATAACCACATAAAACATCAATATTATTTTCATAATGAGGTAATGTATAATTCCATACATTCTGAAACATTTGGTCAAGGCCACAGCCAAGACCTCTAAAAATGATTAATGCCTCGGCCAAAACCATATATCAAATTGGGAAAGGCCTCATCCAATTCCACGTCTAGTTGTCTCATGAGACCTACCGATTCATCGAGAGGCTATAGCGGGCTCCACCTATCACTTACTATGTCCAATACATTCTTTATATGAAAAGGTTAAAACATAACAAAAACATTCGTATTAGAACTATCATATGAAATGTCAATAATTTAACCATAAACCATGAATGGTACAAAAATTTAACATCCATAGTCAAACATATCATAACTCATTCAATACAATATGGAATATTGTATTATAATAAATCAACTTCAAACAAGTTTAAAATCCATCAAAGGTTGTTGACATAGATGAAAATGATTCGTAAAACTCTTTGAGAGAAATACCCATTTTTCATGAAATCATTTGTAAGTCTCACAATTTATAAAGGGAGTCATTTAAAATAGATTTTTGAATCAAAGTGTCTCATACCAATTTGAAAAATTTGAAAACAGTTATCATTTCAAAACATTCATGTCCATTTAAATAAATCCTTAAAATCATTTTGAAAATGTGCAAATTAATTAAAAGGGTTTAGAAAGATAAATTTTTAAAACATTTAACATGAAGATCTAGTTAAATAGACTCTCCCATAAAACCTTAAAAGATTACTTTTGAAAACTATTTTATGAAATATGGGTATCTATGATAAGTATGTCCCAGAAAATACTTACACATGAACAATCTCAGATAATAATGAGATTGAGGAAATAACCCTTACCAATTTGGTAACTTACGAAACATACACCCCATGAAAGAGGTATCATATAATGAATTTTTAAATACACATAAATTAAAGGTTATTACACAAATAATAAAATTATGGGTAGTACCTACACCACACAAAACTTAATAGTGGCAATATGGCACGAATCTCACAGGAATAAGGAGTTAGATGAAAACCCCTTACCTTGCACTCTCCTTTAGTCGAGGGTATGTTTGACCTCCTGTATGAAGACTATAGTATTGTATTAAATTATAATAGAACCATATTAATATTTATGATATCATACATTATTCATTTATGATTTTATACTATCCATTTGAAAATAATTTTCATGTTATATTAATATTTCAGGTAATAATCGCTTTCTATATCATACGTGTTTTAACTTTTTAATATTGATTGTATCACTTAGAACATGATTTAAATACTTCCAGAATATAAACCATGATTAATATATCATATATATTTAAAATATAAATATGTATAATAGACATATATATGAAATGTAAAACACCATTTATGGAGACGGTAGTCTTTACGTACGTATAAACGTTGTTTCCGTTTTCATATAGTGTCAAACGGAAGTAAGTTAATAAGATATATGTAAGTACATATAGACTTATATATATATAAATATATATATCTCCAGTATAATTATTATGTCATATATTACATACTTATTAGTAATATATATATTTTTATAATCGTCGATGAATGGTGAACTTGGAAATGAATCTCATCGCGTCGTGGAGACGGTAATCTGTATGTACGCACGAGCGACAATATAATTATTTTGATATTAAAATAATATATAATTGGATGTTTTATCATATATAAGGAATAATTATCCTGTTATAATTTTTATTTACATGAATTACACTTCATTATCATACCCATCCAAATAATAATGTTTTGAATAACAATTACACCACGACGTGGAGACGGTAAGTCATACATATGTATGTATGGTGAAATGTCATTAAAAGGATGGATATAATACTGAATATGGTTGTACCATATTTATAATAAAATCACAATATATAGAATATACTGTAGTTATTATTTTGGAATGGAAATAATAAATAAAGAAGAAGTTGAAGAAGAAAGGAATTTGAAAGAGGGTGGTGAAAACATTACCTCTTCTTCGGGTTCTTACTTTTGATTTGATCAAAATGGATCCTTAGGTTGGATTACTGATCAAAATAAGTACTTTAGGTTGAATTTAGTATAGTTGATAGAATATGTGGGCAGGGTTTGGCCGAACCAAAAGGATTTGAAGGTATGAAGAATTGGTTAGAAGTGGTTTCCTTTTATAAGGGGGGGGAGGGGTTCTTTAGAAAAAACTTTAATTATTAATTTATAATAAATTAATATTCGGTTTTTAATGGCTAAAAAGTGTATTATTCAAAGTATAAGGTGGGTATGGGTCTAAATCCACTTAACCAATAGGTTTTAGAATGGTTTGGATCACTTTATTAACCTTATCTTTTAGTTATAACCCTTAGTTAATTAGTATGACATTTACCATGTCTCTTTGTATTTTTATATTATATGGTTACTAATCTTACTATAAACCTACAAGATACCCCCAAGTGGTCCATTAATGACACAAATATCATGATATAAGTCTTTTTGTGGAACCTTAGATTTTTAAGAATATAATATCAATTAATCATATAATATTTGTTTTAAATATTAATTTATACCAATTTTGACACTATTTGATATTTTGTTTTTGTGAAAGTCATCACAAATTGATTAATTAGAAAACAATACATTGAATCATTCCTAACATGTCATATTCACCTAGAAAATTATTTTATGTCATAAAAACATTGAAATTATATTTATTTTAATATTTATAATACCATTTATTTGATTCTTTCATTAATAAGGTAATTATTGCATCATCATTGTGTCATAAATAAATTTAATTATATAATGTCTAAAAATTATAAATAAATAACCATGATATAGGAAATATATTTATCTTTCTATGTAATATTTATAGTCGAATTTATCGTATGTATAACCCTATATTAAAAATGGTTTAGTTAATAATATTTGAATTTAACACTTTTAACTCTTCTTTAAATTAAATAATAATAAATTTCCTAGTTTAATCCAAGTGGACCTAAATGGAAATATTTTATTTCTAAGGTTGTTTTTGGTCGAATTACACTTATCCAATAGAATTAAGACATGTGTTAGGGTAATAATAATATCATTTGTACCCTTAATTAACCTAATTACTTTTAACAGTGGTAAATAAAAGTAAAAAGTTTCTATTCACCAAAAATTATTTTCATCTTATTGAACCACAATTTACTCATTTATATTAACCATGTCTCTAAGATTTTCAAAATCTAACTAACAGAAGCGGTAAAATTAAGTTTTATTTGAATTTACAAATTCTCCTAGGAGGTGGGTAAAAGACGGTGAAAAGTTCAATAAACTTTTATATATCAAAAATTATTTTAAAATGACACTAATTAATTAAATTTAACTTATATAGGTATTATTTTTCTATTTTGACCTAAAATAAATTTAAATAAAATAAATAATTATTTAAATAAAAATTTGGTTTTAAACTATAACTCATTGTTTTTCACTATTCATCAAAAATTAAAAGTTTTCATAAAAATACCAAAAATTAACCCTAAGATAATTTTCATATTCGTAAATCAATAATTAAGTCTATTTTACCAAATTCAAAACATATAAGTTTCATTTATTAATTTAAAGTTAATTCCCACTGCCAAAACCAAAAGGCCTATTTTTAAGAAATAATAACTATCAAAAGTTTGACACTTATTTATGTCCAATTTCAAAGTGAAATAACTTACAATGACCATCATTGGATTAAATGGTAAAAATATAATATATTTATACTTACAAACCATTAAAATGTATAAGTTAACACTATAAATTATTTTTATTAAAAAAGTTGTTTTCAGTTAAAATATAGTATTTTTTATTGTTCACTCAAATATGAAAGTTATCAGAAAAACACAAAAACTTTACTGAAACTAAATTCTTATGTTCCAATTCTAAAGAATAAGTTTATTTTGTCAAATTTAATATATGAAAGTTTAAAATATTTTATTTAAAAAGGATTTGGCATTAAAAGGTGGTAAAATTGCATTTTTTGAAAAATACTTATTTTATCTGAAAAAATGTATTTGTTCTTACATTATGTCTAAGAAACTAATAATATGGATTCTAGAATTATAAGGATTATATAAAGTTCAAAATTCAATTAATATTATTCATAACCATTTTTTTAACAGCTAGTTTGGTAAGTCATTGTGTGCTAGAACTCGGTGTTGTGTGTAGTTCAAGTTGATGAATTACTTTGAAGAAATAACGTACTATGAAATCTTGGGGTGTTACATTCTTCCCTCCTTAAATAAATTGCATCCTCGCAATTTGAAATTATTTGTTGAAAATAAAAGGTTGAAAATAGAAAATAACTCTGGGAAAACCCACATCGGAAATTAGGTTAATAAAATTTAATCTTAATAAGAGGAAAAGGGAAATCAAAGGGTCACCACCAAATTATGATCTCTGTTAGGAAAACTTTGGTGTCCATTAAAGACATATAATTGGAATAAAAACGTAAATATTTATAGGTAGTGATTGAGGTCATCAATCACAGACAAGTGTAAAATTGAGGGCCTTACATTCATCAATCTATGGTGATTTAAAATACCATCGGTTCAACAAAACATATGGTATTAGGATAACACATTTTTGGTTTTAATATCCCTTCACTAATTTATAAGAATTAATTTTTTCATAGAATAAGATAAGAATATAAATATATACTTGACAAGTAGAGTCCCATCCTTTAACTAATTTCTACCACAAACTCATCTTTCACTCTACAAGATAATAGAACATAAAAATTATATTCTATTTATCCTATTCATAAAGGGTTCAAAAAAATGAATTTATAATTCATCTACCATAATTTTTCTTAAAAGACTACATTATTCAATCCAGGACATCACTTGGGCCAGTGGTAGGTGATACACCCTTGTCGCCCTTCGGTTACGGGTTCAAGTCTCACGGCCTTGCCGGACGTGACGGGTTGCCACCCGACCTCTGGGTTGTCCTTTTATGGCAATCCAAAAATAATCTCAAACTAGAATTATCCAAAATACTTATGTCCAAACTCATAGGCCAAAATTTATAAGGAAGGTAAACACAATGAAGATCCTTTTTTCTGCATATTAACTTGTGAACACCTTCATCATGTATTCTTTTAAAACACTACAACATCCTGAATTACCACAAAACCTTATTGATTACATTCATGATCCCTTATTATGGTTTATCTTTATCTCAACCATATATTTTCCAAAAAATTAACCTGCTATTGAGTCACTTTTCTTGGTTCCACACAATCTCAAGTCCTTGATGAAATAATACTATAGTACAATCCTTATATACTCCATAATTATTATAACCAGTACATTGTCTATACAACACTCAAATGACATAATTCTCTAATAACAACCAAAGAATTCTAATCATTCCTCCTCATCTGTGGTAGTATCATAACTTGATTATTATCCAATAGCATCATTTGGGGAATACTCTGATGATTTGGACATTGGTTCGCGTAGTGTCCTAACTCTTTACAGATGAAGCATTATACATTTGAAATCTTTTTCTGAACCTTGCAGTCACGTACTTGGTGTCCTTTTTCTCCACACTTATAAAAAACTCCAATTCCCTTCAGGCAAGTTCCATGGTGTTTCTTCCCAAAGTTATCACATATGCGAAAATTCTTCTTTTCCCTCTTCCCTTTATCCATATTTCTCTCTTCCATCCTTTTCTTCTCTTTCTTCCCTTCAAGGCCATAGGACTCAGACAATTCTTTACTTATCTTATTAACACGTGATACTATTTCTTCATATGTTGAGAATACATGGGAGACAATTTCCATTCTAAATGTCGGCTTAATACCGTGAAATATATGATCCTTCTTACTGTTTTGATCATATGTATTGCTGGAGTTCACATTCTTTCTACTGGGCACCATTTCTATACAATGGAATACACTGGATTAGTTTATGAATCGCAATACATAAATACAAACCTCTAAAACAATTAATATAAATAGAACAGTTTATGGATATAATCCATAATCATAAAAATGTTTTCTTTGAAGAAGTATACACTCATAAGCCCCTCATAATGGTTTGTAAAGAAAATGTGAATTATTCTAAGCATATCCCCCGAGAGTGTCGTAACCAAGAGTGCAGCAAAGCCCGTTGTCGTGCACCAGTTCCCATTTGAGTCAAGCTCAAAAAAGTGTTTTTTGGATTTTACCCCTAGGTACATCTGTGCCAGAGCCTCCTCTACCTAATAGTATCTAGATAGAGATTTATTACTTGGAAAACTCACAAAATCTCTACAATACCAAAATTCTAGGAAGTTCTTCTATAATAATCCTCAAATTCTATCTTAGGGCTATGTGCTCTAATCAGAGTTTATCTAAATCTAGTTTCCAACATTATTGTTAAACTTCCTCTGATACCAATTGTAACACCATGACACTAGTTACCCAGAGTCAGGGCATTATTTTTATACATTAGAATGATTACAAGGAATCAAATCCCAGAAGACCGGTCAGTTTAGCAGTATTAGAAAATAGATTACATACATGAACATTACATTACACTATATAACATACAACAAAAAAAATAATCCTTTGATAAATCCACTGTTCCCTTAGCTTAACCCTTCATCTCAAATATAAAACAGTTCTTGGGATCCTAGGAAAATAAAACATAAGAAAGGGGTGAGCTCAGATGCTTAGTAAGGGTAAATAATTTAGCAGAAGATAACATAAACAATATGTATGGTGAATAATTTCAAACACATTCCCTTACAAATAATAAACATGAACAATTTATGGTAGAAATATGAGCAGAAAAAATAATTCCATAATAAAACATAGTCATTGGTATTATACTAGTCGAATAACCACATAAACCATCAATATTATTTTCATAATGAGGTAATGTATAATGCCAGACATTCTAAAACATTTTGTCAAGGCCTCATCCAAGACGTCTAAAAATGATTAAGGCCTCGGCCAAAACCATATATCAAATTGGGAAAGGCCTCAGCCAATTCCACGTCTAGTTGCCTCATGATACCTACTGATGCATCGAGGAGCTATAGCGGGCTCGACCCATCACTTACTATGTCCAATACATTTCTCATGTGAAAAGGTTGAAACATAACATAAACATTCGTATTAGAAATAGGATACGAAATTTCAATACATTAACCATAAACCATGAATGGTACAAAAATATAACATCCATAGTCAAACATATAATAACTCATTAAATACAATATGGAAGATTGTATTATAATAAATCAACTTCAAACAAGTTTAAAATCCGTCAAAGGTTGTTGACATAGATGAAAATGATTCGTAAAACTTTTTGAGAGAAATATCCCTTTTTCATGAAATCATTTGTAAGTCTCACAATTTATAAAGGGAGTCATTTAAAATATATTTTTGAATCAAAGTGTCCCATACCACTTTGAAACTTTTGAAAATAGTTATCATTTCAAAACATTCATGTCCATTTAAATAAATACTTAAAATTGTTTTGAAAATATGGACATTAATTAAAAGGGTTTAGAAAGATAAAATTTTAAAACATTTAACATGAAGATCTAGTTAAATAGACCCTCCCATAAAACCTTAAAATATTCCTTTTGAAAACATTTTTATGAAATATGGGTATCTATGATAATTATGTCCCAGAAAATACTTACACATGAACAATCTCAGATAATAATGAGATTGAAGAAATAACCCTTACCAATTTGGTAACTTATGAAACATACACCCCATGAAAGAGGTATCATACAATGAATATGTAAATACACATAAATTAATTTTTATTACACAAATAATACAATTATGGGCAGTACATAAACCACACAAAAGGTAATAGTGGCAATATGGCACAAATCCCACGAGAATAAGGAGTGAAATGAAAACCCCTTACCTTGAACTTTCCTTTAGTTGAGGGTACGTTTAACCTTTTATATGAAGACTATAGTATGTTATTAAATTATACCAGAAACATATTAATATTTATGATATCATAAATTTTTCATTTATGACTTTATACTACCCAATTAATAATAATTTGTATGTTATATTAATATTTTGGGTAATAATCACTTTCTTTATCGTACGTGTTTTAACTTGTTACTCTTGATTGTATCACTTAGATAATGATTTAAATACTTCCATAATATAAAAAATTATTTATATATCATATATATTTAGAATATAAATATGTATAATAGACATATATATGAAATGGAAAACATCATTTATGGAGACAGTAGTTCGTACGTACGTATAAACGTTGTTTCTGTTTTCATATAATATCGAATGGAAGTAAGTGAATAAGATATATGTAAGTACATAAATACTTATATATATAAATATATATATCTCCAGTAGAATTATTATGTCATATATTACATACTTATTAGTAATATATATATTTTTATAATCATCGATGAATGGTGAACTTGGAAATGAATCTCATCGCGTCATGGAGACGGTAATCCGTACGTACGCAAGAGTGACAATATCATTCTTTTGATATTAAAATAATATTTAATTGGATATTGTATCATTTATACAGAATAATTATCATGTTATATTTATTATTTACATGAATTACACTTCATTATCATATCCATCCAAATACTAATGTTTTGAATAAAAATTACACCATGACGTGGAGACGGTAAGTCGTACGTACGCACATATGGTGACATGTCATTCAAAGGATGGATATAATACTGAATATGGTTGTACCATATTTATAATAACATCAAATTATATATAATATAATGGAGTTATTATTTTATAATGGAAATAAAAAAGAAAGAAGAAGTTGAAGAAGAAAAAAACTTGAAAGAGGGTGGTGAAAACATTACCACTTCTTCGGGTTCTTCCTTTTGATTTGATCAAAAGGGCTTCTTAGGTTGGATTTATGATCAAACTAAGGCCTTTAGGTTTAATTGAGGATAGTTGAGAGAATATTTGGTCTGGGTTTGGAAAAACCAAAATGCTTTGAAGGTATGAATAATTGGTTAGAAGTGGTGTCCGTTAATAAGGGGGAGGAGGGGCTCTTTAGGAAAAACTTAAAGTATTAAGTTATAATAAATTAATATTCGGTTTATAATGGCTAAAAAGTGGATTATTAAAATTATAAGGTGTTTATGGGTCGAATTCAACTTAACCAATGGGTTTTAGATAGGTTTGGGTCACTTTGTTAACCTTATCTTTTAGTTTTAACCCTTAGTTAATTAGTTTGACATTTACCATGTCTATTTGTATTTTTATATTATATGGTTAATAAACTTGCTATAAACATACAAGAGACCCAAAAGTGGTAAATTAATGATAAAAATATCATGATATAAGTCCTTTGGCCAAACCATAGATTTTTAGGAATATAATATCAATTAATCATATAATATTTGTTTTAAATATTAATTTATGTCATTTATGACACTATTTAGTATTTTGTTTTTTTGAAAGTCATCACAACTTGATTACATTTAAAAGGATACATTTAATAATCCCTAACATGTCATAGTCACCTAGAAAATTCGTGTATGTCATAAAAATCTTGAAATTGTATTTATTTTAATATTTATAATACCATTTATTTGATTCTTTCATTAATAAGTTAATTACTGCATCATCATTGTGTCATAAATAAATTTAATTATTTAATGTCTAAAAATTATAAATAAAATACCATGATGTATGAAATATTTTTATCTTTCTAATGAATATTTATAGTCGAATTTAACTTATGTATGACCCTATATTAAAAATGGTTTAGTTAATAATTTTTGAATTTATCACTTTTAACTCTTCTTTAAATTAAATAATAATAAATGTCTTAATCTAATCCAAGTGGACCTAAAGGGTCATATTTTCTTCCTAAGGTTTTTTTTGGTAGAATTACACTTATCCAATATAATTAGGACATGTTTTAGGTTAATAATAATATCATTTTTACCCTTAATTACCCTATTTACTTTTAACCGTGGTAAATAAAAGTAAAAAGTTAATATTCACCAAAAATTATTTTTATCTTATTTAACCAAATTTTACTCTTTTATATTAACCGTGTCTCTCGGATTTTCGAAATTAAACTCACATAATTGGTAAAATTAAGTTTTATGTGAATTTACAAATTCTCCTAGGA
Source organism: Viscum album (assembly GCA_963277665.1). NCBI lineage: Eukaryota > Viridiplantae > Streptophyta > Magnoliopsida > Santalales > Viscaceae > Viscum > Viscum album. The sequence continues at coordinate 1,344,359,184 of OY728123.1, forward strand.
TGTGGGTAAAAGACGGTGAAAAGTTCAATAAAATTTTTATATATCTAAAATTATTATAAAATGACTATAATTGATTAAATTGAACTTATATAGGTATTATGTATCTATTTAGACCTAAAATAAATTTTAATAAAATAAATAACCATTTAAATAAAAATTTGGTTTTAAATTATAACTTGGTGTTTTTCACTATTCATCAAAAATTAAAAAAATTCAGAAAAATACCAAAAATTTACCCTAAGATAATTTTGATATTACGAATTCAATAATGAAGTATATTTTACCAAATTAAAAACATATAAGTTGCATTTATTAATTTAAAATTAATTCCCGCTGACAAAACAAAAAGGCCTATTTTTAAGAAATAATAACTATCAAAAGTTTGACACTTGTTTATGTCCAATTTCAAAGTGAAATTACTTACAATGACCATCATGGGATTAAATGGTAAAAATATAATATATTTATACATAAAAACAATTAAAATTTATAAGTTAACACTATAAATTTTTTTGATTAAAAAAGTTGTTTTCAGTTAAAATATAGCATTTTTCATTATTCACCCAAATATGAAAGTTATTAGAAAAACACTAAAACTTTATTAAAACTAAATTATTATGTGATGATTCTAAAAAAGAAGTTTATTTTGTCAAATTGAATATATAAAAGTTTCAAATACTGGATTTAAAAAGGATTCTCCATTAAAAGGCTGTAAAATTGCATTTTTTGAAAAATACTTCTTTAGTCTGGAAAAAAATATATTTGTTCTTAAATTATGTCTAAGAAACTCATAATATGGATTCTAAAATTATAAGGATTATATAAAGTTCTAAATTCAGTTAATACTATTCATAACCGTTTTTTAACGACTAGTTTGGTATGTCATGGTGTGTTAGAACTCAGTGTTGCGTGTAGTGCAAGTTATTGAATTACTTTGAACAAATAACGTACTATGAAATCTTGGGGTGTTACATGAAGCAGCACAACATGCACCTCGTGTGACACACCACCACATCCACATGACCAAAAGTAACTAGGTAGTTTCTTGAAGCCACCACATCTCACAGAATGCACATCATATATCGAGTATTATACCTCAATCCATCAAATCCCATACACCAAGTGAGGATCCTCAATCCATCAAATCCAATACAATTTATACCAATAGTATTTCTTATGAACTATATCCAGAATACATGTGTGTGAAATAACCACAAGACATTACAATCCTCTATACACTCATATTGGTAAAACTATCCTCCATTCATTCCAACACAAGTAACTACAAAGAGAAGAGAGCAGGGCCAAAGGTGGTAGTCACCCATCTATCCAGCCACTAGGATGTTGGGGAAAACATACCCCCCCCCAGGGCTCAAAATCCTCAGGGTGTCAGTTTCCCTAACTGAAAGGGTGGAGTAGAGTATAGAAATCAAAAAAAATATAGGATATAATATAGCTCACAATCACACTATGAGCATATCCTAATCTCAGAATCAACTACAACTACTGTATCATGGACACCCAACAGCCACTGCTAAGACTAGATATCATATAAACACACAAAAATTTAAAGAGAAACATTAAATTATCATAATACTTTTCATTAGTTAAAATTTATATTAATTAATTCTTAACCATTAATTAACCATTATCATTTCCACATTACATTACATTACCATTTCAATAAATATCCATTCCCTCAAGGAATAAGAAAACCAAGTCCATGGCTTCTCATAATTTCAACCTTATCATTTCATCTTAACAAACTCCAACCCCAGGGGTTAAACATTTTTTAACTTATTTAACAATCATTAACACTTTCCATATCACCAAGTTATCTAGGAAAACATTATAATCTCCCCAAACAAAGGGGTCTCAACATAGTGGTTAGATGAACTACCCGTTGAGTCTTTTCCACTGATAGAAAGAGATTAAACTCATCCAACCACAAGGAGATAAACATGGAAAGAAAGTTTCATAACACATGTGTATTGGCCTCCCATGGAAATAGAGTAACAAAACACATCTATCTACCTCAGGGAGAGGGTAAAGGAAAGTAGATAAACAAAAAACATACTCATCATCCAATAAACTAATTCAAACAAGAATCCTACTTTCATAACAACGAGTAATCCCAGCTTCAACCTGTTCTGCCATTTTCAGTGTCCTTTCAAACACCCATATACATTTATGGATGCATTTAGCCACTATATGCATCAACTGATGCTTTAACAACTAGTCCTTCTCACACATCATACCAAAACAGCCCTCCAGGCTCAGTCATCCAAGGATCACATCACATTCAGGCCTCTCTACCCCACATACCACAACATCCCACTACGATCATCTATCCTAGGCTCATGTAACATCACAAGAAATAGGAAGAAAACATATAAATGGGCTCTCAGTCCCAAATAAAGGCATTGAACCTTTACACAAAATGAGTTATCACAGATCCAAAACACAATCCACTCAACATTTATTGGAAAACGGCCAACTCGGGCCCTAAAAAGGCATTGTAATTTATCACAAAAATAGTTATTTATTCCATATTGAATTAACAGATTCATTTTTCACAGGTTCCAACTACAGGAAACATAAGAAACAAGGTATCTCAAGCTATAACAAATTAATTAAACAATTAATTTAATATGACTTTAATTCTTTTATTAACAAGCATCATAATTCTTCAAGTTCATTAACAAATTAAATTAAACATGCATACTTGAATCAATTTTATTAACATTAAATTTTAACAACAATAATCATATTCAATAAACATGCCTCTTGAATTACTTTAGCCAATTAATTATCAATTAATTCCATCTTTATGTTCTTTACTAATTTCCATTAAGAATAACATGTTAAACTAAGAAAGGCATAGATATCAAACTATATGTCAAATTAAGAGGAAAGTTGTCATCATGGTACAAACAAAAACATCTCTATGAAATTGATACCAACTCTTTAATCTGGTTCAAGTCATTAATTAGGTCAATTTCATTGCGATACAAGGGGATAAACCATGCTAAATCTATGATTTCACTTAATTATATAGAAAGAAATGAATCTTCTACCTCAAAAGGTTATCGACATTCTTCACGTGAGAAAGGACCGTGAAATAGATCTCCGATCATCTCTCCCACAAGAAATGCATCTAATTGAGGACATCGTGGCACCACCACACAAACATCAACTGAGAGAAACACCATTAGAACCATACCACCATAGCACAATGAGAAGATACAAGAGGAAACAATATGAAAACTTGTAGAAACCACTAGAGAATAGAGGAAAATACACTTTGGATCAAGCCGAGTCACCATAGATTGAAGATGGAATCCCGTGATTGATTCCTATATAAGGGATCTCCAAAATGCTGAAGAGGTGACTATCAGGTCACCTGGGACAAGAGGGAGGGAAGAAGCAGCTACAGGGTTTGACAACCCAAGCAGATTTAATGTTTTAAAACATTACAACATTGGGGTATTATACTACGTTTAATCCCATTTCACATTGTGTAATTCCTCAAGGTCAATTTTCACCGAAAAAAATGGTTTCCTTTTGATTTTATTTTATTTTTCAAACCCTAAAATATTACATGATGTAAATACCACTTTAATGTTGTGAAATTATTCTACACTCAATGGAACCCACTTTCACACTGTGAAAGTTTCCTACTCCTAGTTCTTAACACCTAAGTTTCTATGGACTTCCTCTGAGCCTCCTCTCAGCTCTAAAAGCCTTAGGAACACACAAAGGGTCAATCCATGTGGATCTGGGCCCTTACATTAGATTCCTATCAAAAAAATCATGTCTATGAGAATCCAATACAAACCCAGAGAGGAAACCGGAAGAGGTCATCCAAAAAACCACCCCATGAGATACCCCTCAAGGCTCTCATCATCACAGGAGATCACCACCTCACTAGAGGAACAAGTGAAAAACCACAAAACAACCACAACCATATCATAAACACTCTCCTGGGGGAGATATCTCTCAAAATAAAGAAATCCAAAATAATAAAATAGATTAATCTATCTTACAAACAAAAATGAACAACATTATAAGAGAAGAGATAAACATCAAAAATCAGGGGGTGTTGTGCACGTATCTATGACTCATGTTCCTAGTTACTCTCCTCCACGTCATTAATGTACCACAAGACATGAACTAAGTGGATAAAACTCTCATGCAACACCTTATCTTTGTGGTTTTTCATCTCTACAGGCTTCTCCTTGAAGGCCGCATCATCGCCAACATCTACCTCACCCCAATCGATGATGTGAGAGTCATCATAAAGATAACAACGGAGCTATAAAACATGAAAAAAAATAATATATTTGTCTTATCTACAAGGGAAGCTCTATCTGATAAGCCACAACTCCAACATGAGACAACACCTCAAAAGGACCAACAAATCAGGGAGAAATATTACTCCCATGAACAAACCTTCAATGCCCATGATAGGGAGACACCTTCAGAAACTCATAATCCCCAACATTAAACTCTACAGGAATCCTCCTCTGATCAGCATGTAATTTATGATTATCTTTCACTGCTTTAATTCCTTCTAAAATCACCTAAACCATCTATATTATATTATGTACCAGTTTCGGCCCTAGAATCGCTGACTCTATGACCCCATTCCAGCACAACAGGGAATGGAAAGGATGGAAATATAATGATTAAAATGGTGTCATACCGATGGTGGAGTGAAAAATATTCCTTTAAGATAACTCTACCAAGGTAAAGTTCCTCATCCACAAACCTCTAAAATATATGACACAAGAGCACAACATGTCTTCAAGAGTCTGGATAGTCTGCTCTGTCTGAATATCCATTTGCGAATGAAAAGTAGTGATAATCCATATCTAAGAACCAAAATCATTCTGGATACCTCTCCATATTATGGAGGTAAAACAAGGATCTTGATTTTAAATTATCATCCTCACGACCTCGTGGAGTCTCACCACCTCTTCCCGATATTTCCTTAACTATACCTTCACTTAACTCAACTCTATAGTTTTTATAAAGTGGGATGATATCTCCAAATGATCCACTACCACCCATATATAGTCATATTTTTCTTGAAATCAAGGTAAACCATTAAAAAATTACATCAAGATGTCCTCTAACTTATATTAAGGAATATCTAATGGATGGAGAAAACCACTAGGAACATGGTTCTCAACCTTCATCTTATGGAAGATCAAACATTGAGATACAAACTATGTAACTTCACACTTCAAACTAGGCCACCAAAACTAATATATTAAGGCTAGGTACATCTTTTTTACTCTAGGATGTACTGCTAAAGGTGAAATATTGAACTCCCTAGGAACCATCTCATGAATCACCAATGGAACAAAAATCCTACCTTGAAATAAAACCCGTTGTTGTTCATCTTCAGACCAACCATCAGGGGCCTCACCATAAACAAACCGATATCTATAGACCTCCACCTTAAGATCCCCCAACTAGGATTCCTCCACCTTCTTCACAAGATATGGATGCACCATCATCTAAAAAAGAAAACCACTTCCCCCGACTTCTCCCATATCTAGGTGCAAAAACAAAAGTTCTTCCATCACTCTCCAGGAATATCTAGATTTCATGAATTGCATCACTAAATTACTTCATACTCAATGCATTGGACACAATATTTCCCATTATAGGTTTATACGAAATCTCAAAGTCGTAATACTATAATAACTCTATACACTAATTCTGACTCAAGTTCAAGTCATGTTAGGAGAAAACAGACCTTAGGATTTTATAATCAATAAAGACCAGAAAGTGCTCGCTGATGAGGTAATGTCTTCACAACATCAGTGAAAACACCACCACCACCAACTCGAGATCATGGGTAGCATAGTTACACTCATGGGGACATAATTATTGATACCAATAAGAAATTACTTGTCGATGATGCATCATAACATAGCCCAACCAAATATGTAAAGCATCCCAGAAATCATCAAAGAGAACACCTTATATAAGAAGACAAAGAACTGGAGTAAAGAATAACTTATCCTTCAAATACTCAAAATATACATGACACTAATCAATCCAAAATAATTCATGATCTTTTATAGTCGACGATATCAAAGGAGTCTTAACCTAAGAAACAAATTTACTACGAAACTCCTATAATAACCTACAAGACCAAGGGAAATTTTCACCTCTCCTACTGTATTGGGGGATTCCCAAGACACAAACTCTTTTATCATCAATAAATAAACAACTAATACATAATGGTATATAAAATTACCCATTAAATGGAATTCTTGAGCCCAAAACTCACACTTCAGCAACTTCCCAAACTGTTTTTTATTATAAAGAACTCCTAAAATGGCACGCAGATGCTCTGCATGGTCCTCCTCAGATGAGGAGTAAAGAACAATGTCATTGATCAAAACCACTACAAACATATCCAGAAAATCATGGAACACAGTGTTCATTAACACTAGGAACATATATGGATAATTTGTCATGTCGGACGACATCACAATGAACTCGTAATTCCCATAATGACAATGGAAAGTAGTCTTCAGAATATCCTCATCCATAACTCACAATCTGATGATACCCTATCCACAAATTGATCTTTGACAACCAACTTGCACCCTTAATTTTATCCAATAAATAATAAATCTATGGAATAGGTTAGTGTTTCTTCATTATCCCTTGGTTCAAGAGATGATAATCGATACACAACCATGAACTATCGTCAGCCTTATTTACGAAAAAATGGTACACCCCACAGTAACACACTCGGCCCAAAAAACCGCACTATAAAATACCATTGATCCATATACATAACTCTTAAAACTCATAAGGATCCATCCTATACAAATACATTAAGATAGGATACACTCGTAACTATAGTCCAATCCCAATCTTGATCTCTCTTCATGTGGGTAATATTGAAACCTTCTCTAGAAATACCTCAGTGTACTCTTATATGACCTGAGGAAACACTGTCTAATAATCCTCTAAAGATATTAGCATTATCCTATCCATCAAGGATGACAAGGATGGAACACATCTCTTAACCATCTAAGGGTCTCTCTCACCAACAGCACTGCTGGCACTCCATCATAATCAAAGAACACCACCTACCTCCGGATGAAATCTATGATAGTCTGCACTGAATACAACCAATCCATACCAATGATGATTTCATATGGTTGTATATGTAAACATAGGAAATATCCTCAAGAGTAGTGTTTCCCCAACACTGGATCACAGTTTATACATAATTCAAACAAGTCATCTCGACCTCTAATTGGCATAGTCGATGCCAAGGGAACTAAAATCCTCTCTACCTCAAGTCTGAAATAATGTACAATGGTAGAGGATATAAAGAAATTTTTCTCTCATAGATCAAAAAATAACTTAACTAAGTTGAAAACAATCAAAGGGTAGCTCAAAATATGTTAGACTCACTTGGTACTGGAAATGTTAAAGCATGAAGCTGACCACAACCTGCTCCACGGCCTCTCTGACCATGTGGAAAACTACTTCTACAGTCTCACTATAATCTCTTGGGATGTGGATAATCCTAGGCATATCTTATTCAGGCCCCATCTTCTCTCTACTGATCCCAAAATGGAGCAACATGATACTGGTACCTCGGATGGAATTGGCTCAATGGTGGAATGTAAAGCAAAATAACTAGTTCACACTAACTACTCAGAATGGTCGGGCACTCTCACCACTGATGACCTTACCTTTCATAAGAAAAAAATACGTATGATCCCTTATCATAGGTATGAGAGTAATTTCCCCCAGATAAATTAGACATTGAGGGTTGGTACCTACCCCCACCTGATCAAAAGTTTTTTTTTCCTAACAACTAGGAACCTCGGACCATAGCTCTACTTCATGAGGAATCATGATGAATCCCCTCCCATGGTGATCCAGTTCTATCTAAAATCCTCTCAATGACCTCTTCTCTCACAAGAAACTTGACATAAATCTTCAACACGGGTGACATGGTGCCGGATCTCTAGATAAAAATACTCCTTGAAATGGATCACCCTAGCCTCCCCATCCGGAGATAGGTCCAAAGCATATCGTAAAAGGTTTATGAAATAGATCCCAAACTCTCACACACTAGATCTCCCCTACCGAAGGGTATCCATATCCTAGATAATGGATTGCTTCATAATCAAAGGAAGAAACTAGTCTCTGAACTGGTCTCAGAACTCCTCCAATGAGACTACCAACTCCTTGTGATCCCTGGGGAATAAGAACCACCACTGCCTCATTGCCCCACACATCATCATCAAAGTCAATGACACTAAGCACTCTTTCTGATAATAGACTGAACTAAAAGAAATCTCAATATTATACAACCATTATTCTATGACTGTATATAGAATAGACCCCTCATACCTATGTATAATCTAGTGCTAAAACTCTCATAGTTTCCTCCTCTAAGTTTCATCATTGTCGACCTCTACTCTGTGGGGATCTGCATGTGCAACCTGCTAAACATATTCTGTGCAAACCTGACAAGGACATCAACCTAGAACCATACCTACAAAATAATAGATAGATAAAAATATTAAACCATGAATATGAAAGACTTTAATATTAATTAATTTTCTTATTTTTTTCATTTTAGTTTAACTTATCCTAATGTATACCCATTCAAACACAGGCATAAAGAATAATCATGCATGATCCTTTCCTTGGTCTCTATCCTGCAACTACCATCACTTCGTTTAGTAGTCGTTGTAAGATTAAAGGTCCATGCATCAGATAACAGGGGACCATAAATACCCATGTCTTATCCAGTCTCCCATGTTTGCATCACTTGCTAACTTAGCTGACACCGTAACCCAACCAACCCATGAAAACTCACCTGTGACTAAATCCAAACTCTATCCTATCCATCAACCCAACCTTTGATACCTCTCTTTCATGAACCCTCCCCACAAATTGTACCCATCCAAGGTTAGAAATGGGATAAGGGATATAGTGACCCTCAAGTCCCACCTCCAGTAGGGCCTGGGTTGGTGACTAGCACCGAGGGTATAATAAACATACATATGGGAGGTATTACCCTCTTACAGAGACACATGCAGAAGAGAGAGATAAGATAGAAGAAAACCCAAGTACACAAATGTAATTTCATACAAGAATAACTAAAACTGAAAAGGAAAACCACATGTACCAAACTAAAGTAAGGAAAGCAGTGACCATGATGCCCAAATAACTCTTATAACCCACAAGCTAGTAGTAACTAGCTTGGTCTTCAACTTGATCAAACTGACCTAAAAAATTTATTTTATATATACGTAGGGTGAGTATAATAGTTTACTCAGCAGGATCCTCCCCAGATCCTCTTATGAAAAATCAAAGAAAGAATTCTAAATCACAGGGAACAACAGGTGAAACTAACTCATCACATAAACATGTATATTATGTTCCTGAGCTCATAATAACTACTCTCACCAAGTATTTCATACAATAGCATATAATATAATAAATTATATCAAGGGTACCCCATTGGTTTTCAACTTTTTTCCAACGTCACACGTCCTGAGCATCTATCTCTAAAAAGGCTAGCCTGCAGAAACCTGGGTGACGCACTAAAACATGCGCCTCATGCAATACACCACCACATCCACATAAAAAAAAGTAACCAGGTTTTTTCTAGGAGCAACCATAGCTCGCATAACATGCATTATACATTGGTTATTATACCTCAATCCCTCATATCACATACACTATGTAAGGATCTTCAAGCCATCACAGCCTATACATGTTATACTTATAGTAGTCCTTAGGAACTATATCAAAAATACATGTGTATGAAATAACCAATATCTATTTAAAACCTATACACACATATATTGGGAAAACTAACCATTATGAATAACAACACAAGTAACTACCGAGAGAATATAATGAGGCCAAAGGGGGTATTCATTTATCCCTCCTCCCACTGGGATGTTGGGGAAAACACCCCGCATGGATCAGAATCCTAGGGGTGTCCGTTTCCCTAACCTAAAGGGAGTAGTTTCATATATTAACACAAAAAGTATAGGATATAATATAGCTCACATCCACACAATGGGAATATCCTAGTCTCAGAAACAACTACAGATAACATCACTCCAACTCTCGGATGACACTGTTAAGACTAGATATATTATAGGCACACAACCATTTAAAGAACTACATTAAATTATATTATTTATTTTCATCAGTTACACTTTATGATAATTAATTATTAACCATTATAATTTCTATGTTACATCACATTACCATTTCAAAAAATATTCATAACCTATAGGGATAAGTAAACCAATTCCAATACTTCTCATAATTTCAACCTTAGCATTGCATACCAGCAAGCTCCAATCCCATGGGAAAAACATTTATTCACTTATTTAACAATAATTAAAACTTTCCCTATCACCCAATGCTCTAGAAAAAATATTCTAGGCTCCCCAAACATGAGTGGATCAACATAGTGAGTAGATGAACTACCTGTTGAGTCTTTTTCACCTATAGAAGGAGAGTAAGCTCATCCAACCATGTGGAGTTAAACACGGAATGCACGTGACATACCCTACACATCTTCACCTCCAATGGAAAGTTAGTAAACAAACACATCTATCTCCCTCAAGTAGTGGGGAAAAATCAGATGAACAAACAATTTGGTCATAGACCAAGCAACTAATTCAAACAAGAATCCAGCTTTCATAATAACGAGTAAGCCCAGCTACAACCCATTCCATCATTTCGGGTGTCCTCCCCGACACACATATTCACATACCGATGCATCTCTCCACTCCATGCATCAACTTATACCTCAATAATAAGGCCTTATCACCCATCATACCACAATAGCACTCCAAGATCATCAATCCTAGGCACACATCACATCTGGGCTTCCATATCCCACATACCAAAACAGCCCTCTAGGATCATCCATCCTAAGCTCATGTCAGATTAATAGTAGAAGGAAATGAATATAGTAAGGCGATATGTTCCCCAAAGTGAGGCATTCATCCTTTACACCTAATTATATCTCTGAATCCAAAACACAAAGAACTTTTCCTTTACAAGAAAATGGGAAACTCGGGCCATACAAAGGCATTATCTTTTATCACACAATCGATTTTTATTCGATATTGAATTAACTAATTTATTATTCGCAGGTTCCAACTATGGAAAACATAAGAAATAAGTTATCTCAATATATAAAAAATTATTTAAACAATTAATTTAACATTTATTTAATTATTTCATCAACAAAAATCATGGTGCTTTAGGTTTATTATCAAATTCAATTGAACATGTATACTCGTATCAATTTGATTAACATCAAATTGTAACAACAATAACTGGATTCATTAAACATTCCTATTGAATTCCTTTGGCTAATTAATTATCAATTTATTCTAAAATTATTTTCTTTACCAATTTTCATCAAGAACAACTTATTAAACAATTCAAGGAATAGATATCAAACTATCTAGAAAATCAAGAGGCAAATCATTATTATGGTTAAAATGACAACATCTTTATGTGATCAATACCAATTCTTTAATCCACTTCAGGTATTTAATTAGTTTAATTTCATTGGGATTAAAGGGGATAAACCATGATAAATCCACAATTTTACTTAATTATATAGAGAAGGAATAAATAACCTACCACAAAATTTTATCGACGTTCTTCATATGAGAACAGATCATGCAATGAATCTCTGATCACCTCTCCCATAATAACTGCATCCAACTGAGGATACTATGTCATCACTGTACCAATAACAACTAAAAGAAACCTCATCAGAACCATGGGTAATAAACATCCATAGAATGAAGAGATGATACAAGAGGAAATGAAATCAAAACCGGGAAAACTTCTAGAAAACAGAGCAAAAACACACCTTAGATCCAGCTGGGTCACCTCATATCGATGATGGAAGATTGATATCGATTATTATAAAAGGGAACTCCAAAATGACAAATAGAGGATAGACAGGTTCCCTAGGATGACAGGGAGGGAAGTAGCAGCCATAGGGTTTGACAACCTAATCAGATTGAATGTTTTAAATTACTATAGCATCAAGGGATTATAGAATGTGTAATCCACTTTCAAGTCATGTAATTATTTAAGGTTGGTTTCCACAGAAAAAACCATCACCTTTTAATTTTATTTTATTTTTCAAAACCCAAAATATTATATGATTTGAATACTACTTTAACTTCATGAAATTCTTCTACACTGTGTGAAACCCACTTTCATTTCATGAAAGTTCCCTGCTCCCAATTCTCAACACCTAAGTCTATCTGGACTTCATCCAAGACTCCTCTGAGCTCTGAAACCCCCAGGAACACACCAAGGGCCTGTCTATGTGGATATGTGCCCTTCCATGACCTAATTAAATAAAAATATAATCCTAAAAAATATTTTAGAAAGAAGACAAACTAATTATTGTTTAAATTAACTATAATATGTATTATTTAGGGTTGGTTCATTACAGTTTTTACCAAAAAAAGGAATTTTATCCTTGTTAACTCTCACACATTAACGTTAGGTGATGAATATATCTCCACCAAAGGGATGAAATAGAAAGGGATCCATAAGGGATTGTGGTAAAATTCCCACCTAGGTGGTGGAACTACCCATGGATTTCTCTAATAGGTATCAATTATAGCCAATGTAATATATCCAGACCATTGTAGTTGGTATCAATGGATGGTTTAGAAAATTTTATAGATTATAATGTTTTCATGTGAAGTTATCTTAATATTTATAGATACCATCATGGGATTATTATTTTAGTATTAATCATAACTTCAAAGACATAGCCACCCATTTTGAGGATTTATCCAATGGGATTTTTAAGTGATTAGGGAAATTTAGGGAGATATTTTTTTGGGTGGAGGTATTTTTAACCCTAATGTAAAACATAAAGTATTATTTAAAGAATATTTATCTTTTAGTAAGTACAAATGTATTGATAATATTTGGGGATTATGGGATATTTGATGATTAATGTTATTTTTTAGGATATTCATCATACATATTATAAATTTATAAGAATAATATTAGTATATTTTTGGAAAAATGAAAACCCATGTACTAAGAGACAACTCTTCACATCCGAAAAGTTCATTGGGCTTGAACCCATGGCTGAAGGATGATAAGGGTTCAACGCCTACCCCTGGACTACCAAATGTTATGGTTAGTATGACATTATTTTTTAATTAAAATTATTTTTTAGATAATGATTATGTTGATTTTGGGAAGTAATGTTTTATAATACATATAACCATGGGAATGGAATTTGATTTGGTGATTAAGTAATTATCATTATTTTAGTAGAATTTAACTATTTTGGGGAACATTATATGATTAAGGTAAACATATTATTATGGGAATTTATTTAAGGACTAATGGTTGAATTATCTTTTTCTAAAGTATATGAATTTTATATGGATTTATGGGGATTAAGGTCATTTATGGGAATGATTAGAATATCTTGAAGATTATATGACTATTTCATGTAAAGTTTAGGTATCACACTCCATGATTGATTGATTTTTTTAAATATTAATGTAAAATTTATCGTCGAAGAATATGTTGTCAAATAATTTAAATAATTGGGTTTAAATATTAGTTAGGAATATATTGAAGGATTTTAAGGATAGTTATTTAAAAAATTAATTAGTTTGAATTTTGGGTATTACTTTTGAATTTTAGAGATTAATGTAATATTTATTTATATAATGTTTTATTTATTTTTGAAATTATAATACCTTATGCTAAGAATTATGGTTTTGGATAATTATTAAAGATAATATAAATATCATATAATACATTTTTGTAATTATATGATCCAATGTAATTTTATTTTACTGCATAATTCATTAAAATCTCATCTTGAATATGCATCATTTGGATCAAAATATAAGATTATGGGGGAAATTGATTAAAGGATTGAATTATACTTATCAAATAACTATATTCTATTATGTTCTATGTCTATATGGTAAATTCATTACAAAACTATAGGAAGACTATGTTTATAAATTTTATCCTAATACTTTAATTAATGATGTGTTGATAGTTTTTTCACACCTCTTTGTTTAACGATTTTCTAGTTGTTAACTTTATCATGATTCTTCAATTTATTGTGATCAATGATCTCTATCTGTCTCCATAATTATTTGGATATTATTATTTTATCCTATATAAATATTTTCAATTCCAACTATTTTTTTCCTATTTTGAATCCTAGTTATGTGTTATTATAGATAACCATTGTATTTTTATTTTCCTCCTTTGAAGAGGAAGTTTTATTAACCCTTTTTATGATGTGGGGTTTTAAAAAAGTTATTTTCATATAAAAAAATTTATTAATGAGTTCATGTTAACAAATTTAGGATGTAATTTTTTAAAAAGGGGAGAATGTAACAGCTCGTGATTTTTAAAACTAGTGCATTATGTTTTATAGTGTATATGACACACTATATCGAGCATAAATGAACTATGAAATATGATTATTTAAATGTGATCATTATAACCTAGATATTGAATTGGATGATATGAATAGGATTAACCACATTATGATATATATATATATATATATATAATTTCCATAACAAATAAAAATTTATTTATTAACTCTTCACAAATAATCATCTAATTTTTAGTAAACTCATTTTATACTTTAAAAATACTTTTTCTCTAAAATGATTTTTATTTATTTTTTGTGAAAATATTATAATTTATTTATTAAAATTTTAAAAAAACTCTATGCAAAAAAAAAGATATAATTTTTTAAATAATCATATAAAAATTAACATATGGTGAAAATTGATATTTTTTTGAAATAATTGATTTTTCAATGAATAGTGAAAAATACTGATTTTTATGGGAAACTTTATTTTATTTTAAATTATTTGTAAATTAAAATAATATTTTTCAATAGTTTTAAACTTTTAAAATTTAATTTTTATTATTAATAATCCATTTATAGTTTTGTTAATGAATTTTATACTTGAATTTAGTATAAAAACATTTTTAGATACAAAAAGTCATTTTTAGGAAAAATTATTTTTCATCACGGGTTGCCGGAATAATTTTAAATTAAATTCATCCACTTATTTTTTTGAATAAAAAATATGGATTCAATGTTTTTAATAATAAGATCCAAATTTTTTAAATATTTCCCTTTCATTTTGAGATACAATGAATAGTAATCATGGTAAATTTGTTTACCATGATCAAGGTAAAATGAGTTAATTAATGGTAAAAAATGTGATAAGGACCAAAAACTAACCCTAAACATAAATTAATTATATTATATGATTAAATTTATCCAATAATCATCCAAAATTAGAATATATGACCTTTTTTTCATATAATCATGATTTATAATTATATAATATGTTATATCATGAAAAGACAGAAAATATAATTCTCTTTGTTTTATTAACATTAAATTTTTGAAATAAAGATAAAAAAGAATTAATGTATAGTTATAAATATTAATTTTAAAGATAAAGGTTTTTTATTTATCATTATAATTTATTTCTATTTTTTTTTATGGAATATATTGCTTAAATACCTATGCATCACTGATACAATATATATTAAATTCATGGAAAAATAAAATAAATTATTTGAACAAGGTTAAATGTAATATTATTTTAATGAATAATTATATTTAATGATTTTTTAAAATAAACATAAAATATTATAGAGTTTTAGATGCCTTATATTCTAATTTTATTTTTTTATTTTAGTTTGAAAATTCTAATTAAATTAATTATTCCAAAAAATGACTTAATGTTTCATTATAATAAAAAAAATTATTAAATTATTTAAAGCTCTAAAAAATACTATGTTTTGTAAGTGATTTTTATATGTTTTTAAATATCATAAATTTTCATTTTATTATCAAATTATCCTTTTTTAAACTTCTTGATCACAAAATAGTAAAATATTTAATACAATGGTAATTCTCAAAAAGGGTATAAATAGGTTATAAAATAGATAAGGGTAAAAATGTCACAAAAAAATTGTCTATTTTTTATTATATGAGTTTATTTAGACTAAAAAACATCTTAAATATAGACATTTTAAATCTTATCCCTTTTAAAATGAAAATTAATATATATTATTTTAACACTTTGTGAAACTCTAAGAGTTACCCTCCCCTCTCATATAAGTACCACCTATCCTCTTTCCTTCACACTTCAAAATCATTTTTTGAAATATAATATCTGAAAAAATTCCTTCCTAACATCTATCCCTATTTCCAAGAGGCCTTGGTTTTATTATATAACTAATCTATGAATCCTTTTGGTGTAAACCTTAAGAGGTTTTTCAGAGAAGAGGTATATTCTTAATCAAGAATGTTAATTTTTTCTTTCTATATCTCATTAATAACTTCCTTAACCATGCTAAAATTTCAAAAAAGAAACTTACATATACTTAATTTTTATTATGTTAATTTAATAACTCATATACATCTCTTATTCAATCAAATGGGAAATTAAACCATCATTTGTGTCTATGGAAGACTACTGCCTCATGAACCAATGTAATTTGTTTTCCATAACCTCCTCTTAAGGATAGCAGAAATGATGAATTTAATGTATATATATGAAATTTATAACATATTTATCATTATTAAAAGTTATTTCATAATTTATTTTCTTACCATTTCATTCACTAAAAACCTATAATGGTGTTCATGCATACGTGTGTACTTCCACCCCCACAGAGCGATGTGATTCGTTTTTCATCACCACATCACATGGATACTATATATATTTGTATTTAAATAAATAATATGGTATTAATGAAATATTTATCATTATATAAATATAAAACAATACTTATCTACTTTATATAATTACTATTGAAAAAAAAGGAAACATTAATCATGTGTACATATGGACGACCTTATCTATCAATTTTAAAGAAGATCACTTTTCATTACAATATTTCATGATTGGTTTTAATAGTATAATTAAAGTAAAAAAATTATAAGTATTTAATCATTATTATTATTTAGATTATGGAATAATTACATCTTTTAACATAGTCAACTTAATGAATAAATTTTGGATACATGGATCGAATATCATCAAAACATTATTCATGAAATTAATTGACTAAATAATTAAATATAGCATGATAATAAATTGAATTAAAGGAATAAAAAAATTAAAAAAGTATCATAGTAAAGTAAATAATTAATATAATTTTATTATTCAATAAGATAATGAACATACATGATGAGTCGGATTCAAGGTAAGATACATTCTTTTAAAGAAATCCTCTTTTAATGTTTCAAAACAAACTCTTTTTCTTCCATGTCCTTATCAATAAAATTATTTTATGGTTGTATTTATATTAAAATAAATGAATTTTAAAGTACATTTTATAACTATATTTTACTTTCCTTCAATGGTTTTCAATCCTAATCGCTTTACTTATTTTATATGGAATTTTTTTCCTTTATTAAAGAAAAAAAATGTTTTATTTTAACATCTACAATGATAAAGAATTTTCCCACCTTCATAATCATTATTTTATATTTAAATTAATTTATAAGATTAAATTTTTTAATTAAAGAAAACCCATATTTCTCTATGTTTTATTTATTTTCAAAAAAGGTTTCTAAAATAGAATTTATTTTTTAATATTTTTAAATTATTTATTATGGGTTAAAATAACATTTTTATGAGTATAATTTTGAAAACTAAAATATTTTTCTTTTTATTACTATGTTATAGTTCACGGTGATTGTTATGATTATTTATGGTTCTATTATAATGTAATTATGGGTGGGCCTATTGTAAACCTTCAATTAATTGGCTCTGGAAGTCGATAAGATTGGTTATTAAAATTTTAAGAGTGATACGGAAAATGATTTCCCAAGTTACATACAATATTTATCTATCCTTGTTATGGGTTTTTTACTGAAATATTATGATTTATTAAGGTAATTTTATGATATTATGTTTAATTTAATATATATTTTACTTCTTATTGGTTTAAATTATATCATTATGAGAAACATTTTTAGTGCTTATCTTGAATTTAGATAAATCGTTATGAATTTTATTTTTCTATAAATATTTCTAATGAAATATTTTTTGGAAATATTTTTGAAATAAAGGTGATTTATTTAGAAGGAAATTTTTATGTTGAGACCAAATATTATTTTTAAAAGGGAATAATTTTATAAGTATTCAAAATTTAATGGGTTTATTTCATCTTTCCTTTACATACCTTATAGATATTTTTGTGCCCATCCCATATTTTGAAATGTTTTTTAACAGGTTTATAAGGATTATTAGGAAAATTTATTAGATAAATATCAAAATTGTGAATATATTTTATAAAAATATTACTTATTATAATTGAAACATTATGTTTTCTGGGAAAAATGGTTACTAAGTGGAACTATCTACTTTATGATGTAAATTTTATTTTATGTATGGGTGATGACCTAGTAATATTAAACTCTAATCATAAAAAACATAGAGAATGTAAGAAAATAAATTCTTATCTATACATACTATTATATGTATTGTATAAGTATAGGTCATTACAGTTGGTATCAGAAAAAAGGAAGGAATCTGATCCTTTATAACTCTCATGTGTGAATGATGGGTGAATAATGGATCTATACCAAAGGTCTTCCTATGTAAATGTCTACCATTAGGGATGGTTATAAGAGTCCAAACAAGGTGGTGTATCTTCCCATAGATTTCTCTAATGGTTATCAATTATAGCCTACTGGTAATAAGATAAAATCATTACACAAGATGATCCATTTAATTTATGTCATCATTGTGAACTTAAGTGCTTCATGCATATATAGTGGAGTTCATTATTATATAAATCAACATGATGTTTATGAAACATATAATAATTTTTACACAAAAATTGGATCATTATAAAACAAATTATCATGGAATTTAAATACAATGTATGTTCCTAAAAATAACCCATAAATAGAATCCAATACTTATCTAAATTTTAAATTTAAACTATAAAATCAATAATTCATCAATTAATCTTAGATACTCTTAAAATCAACCAAATATTATTTCTAATAATTCACAAAAATTCAAAAAACAAGTTGGAATTGATCAAAACTTTTAAAACTCTTTAGCTCTATTCACATACACTCTGAAAGAATATTAATTCTCAATTTAGATTATCTTAAACAACACACACTTCCATTGTACTTATAGTATCATTTCAATATTAAATAAATTTATCCATTTTATGTTGATCACTATATTTAGCTTCCTACATGTAAATTATTCCTTGGATTTTTTTCCATAACTTTTTTCTTCTATATCATCAACTAGTTAGTATTTAATACATTTAAAATGATAAATATTAAAGTTGTTCACAATATATAACTCATTAACCTATTTCAAATTTTGTAGATAAGTTCTCCTTCTACCATCATCACTAGTCACTTATATTTATTAGTATTAGCTCTATAAATCATTTGATATAGGGGTCTTCTCACCAATATACCCAACTCTTCCTATCTTATTTTATAATAAACAAAACTCTCCTTGTGTTTCCAATGGTATCCAATATGATTTAACATTACCGAAAAACATTATGGAATGATTCTCCATGTTCAGGAGGTTGAATATCACTCGTTCACCCAAATAATGATTCTAATAAAAATGAATTTATAAAATGGGATATTTATAAGATAAAAAATAATTTTTACTTTGATAGAATTAAAATCATTTATTTTCAAAAATAGATATTTTTCAAAGAATATTTTTTTCTATGTGTTGTGTATTTTAATATTAATATATTAAATTTATCAATTTTAAATATTCATGTAATTATAAATTATTATATAAATTAACACTCATTTAATTAGTAATTATTAACAAATAATGTTAATAACACTTAATGATTAAAAAACTCATTCCTCTATAAAAATACTTTTCTCTATGTAATTTATGGTTTCATTTAAAAGTTAAATTCCACATATCTATAAATTGAATAAAATGTAAATTTATTAATACTTACATTAAAATTAGGTAAGAAGGAAATTTTTTTAGGTATAAAAATAAGTTACCATGGTAAAATTTTATCACCACCGTAAAGGTAAAATGATGTAAAAATGTTAAATTAATGAAAATTCATACATGATCATATAAAATTATCTGTATATGGGTGTATGAAGGCATTATTAGCCTCCATGAATCTATGTTTAATTATTTTCCCAATTTGAATCCACTTTCCATGTCAAAAATACATTCTTTACACATTAGTGAAGGATTATTTAAAAAAATGAAACTCAAGAACACTTATAATAGAACCTCTTCTCTCGCCACTTCAGCTCAAACCTTTACATTGTTTTAATATTAAATATTTACCTAAATTTTCTTATTAATAATCCTCTCTAATTTTTATAAACTTGTTTCACAAGAAGGAGTCCCAAATACCTCATTTTGATGAGGGTCTTAAAGAGAAGATTCAAGTCGTCAATGAAGATAGAGTATATTAGACCAAGAAGAATTATAGGGTAAGGGTTTCCCATTTCAATTTTTCATTTATTGGTATAAGAAACACATTCACCACATTTATTAATTTTTTTGGTGTATATTTTGATACAGAGATATTGTTTATTAAAAATTTCTTACAATTTAAGGGATTTAAAAAACTCTCTCAATATCTCACTTTCAAGAGATATTGATTCCAAATTTACTAAAGTTTTATGGTATTTATTTTCTACCTCTCTTTGAAATTGATATTATTTATGTATAAGTTAATAATTTTTGAAATTTTATATTATTTCTCTATAAAACTAAATCTATTTTATTATTGTTTGTTTATTTATAGATTTTATATTTATTCTAACAAATTAACATCCCTTTGGATAAAATTAAACTAAAAAGATTCTTGTATATAAATCCAAACTTATCTCTTCTTTTCAATCTGGAATATTTCTCCTCAATATTCTTGTTTGTAATATTATTTTATATATTTTCTAAAACTTACATATAGTATTTCTTAAGTTAATTCTATATTTACTTTGACTTTTCTTGAAAAAGTGTCAAAGGTATGTTTTTTTTGTTTTGAACATGGTATATTTCCCACTTAACATCTTATTATTTTCCATTATAATCTTCCTATTAATGTTTACATAATTCGATAAAATAATTTTTTTTAATTCATGATATTTTTTTAAAACTATTATCTAAAAATTATTTCCTTTTAAAAATCATTTTTATCAAAAATTAAATGTTATTTTATTTTATTTTTCAAAGTTATTTTCAAATTTTCTTTTAAAAAAAATTCTTTGTTAATATCCTTAAATATTTCTTATGTTTCAAAAGGTATATGTTTTAATAGAATCTTCAAATTTTATTCAGTAGATGATTCAATTGAATGTATTGTGAGGATTCCTATGAAACTCATTTCATTATTAGTGGTTAATTATTATATAATGTAATTATCAATGTTGAATCATTCATGAGGAAAATATATATATAGTTTTTCATAATGTGATAGGTGTCCCCTAAATTATATAACACTATAATGAAATAAGTAAATATATATATATATATATATATATCATGATATGATACTTAAATAAATGGAGGTGAACCTAATCAATTTTTTGACTCTTTCCAATGTGTTTATGGGAATGGGGTGTTTACCCAATCCACAACGGTACTCTATCCACTATGTTTATGGGAATGGAAAGTAAAAACAAACCACTATACCACCGTTTCAACTATTTGATAATGGTCCTGGCTATGAAAAATAGTATAAGAAATTATTTTATATACTTATGTATGTTCCACATTCATATTCCACATGTTAATGTTATATAGTATTCCCATGTTATGTTTTTATCTTTAGTACTCAAAGATTCATCAACATATTATAGTCACATTAGAATTTTTTCATGGGATAAAACCACTAAGTGACTTCTTACTCACACCAAATACAAATTAATTTTTTTACACGAATAAATGGATATTTTGGTAGTTTTGGTGGGGTAGCATTAGCTTGATAAATCTCATTAGTAGTGAGATTTTTAAAATGATAGATATATACTATTATTTACATATATCTATGTGTTATTTTTTTATTTTTATTATATTGGGTCTTATGGTTGTTTCATCTGTAATAGTTTATCATTAAACATTGATGTATTACATGAAATTGTTATACGTATACTTTTTTATGACTTTAGTTCATTGAGGTAGTTCTATTATTCATTTCATGTACATAGATATTATTTTGATCATTGTATTTCAAATTTAATTCCTCTCATTTCTATGTTATTAAACTCATGATGTAAATCACCTTTCCCTATCTTATTTGTGAAATAATTATAGTATTTCTATCAAAATATTTTCTATATTAAGTCTAGGTCTTGGTGGGACTAGGTTGTGATATTTATAATGTAATTAAATATTAATTAAGATGAAAATGTGAATATTAGATCCCATATATAATTGTATAAACTAAATATTGATTTATTATTATATGAAATTTATTAATAGTATAATTAAGATAATGTAAAAGGAAGTGACCTTAAAGGAATCAAATAAATTGGTAGAAGGAAGATATCAATTTTATAAACTTATAGAACTACTAATCTAATTTTAGTTTCATGAAAATGTTATTATGTTATTTTAATATATTAGGATACATGTAGAGAAGTGGCTCATAAAGAAAACTTAAAATGATATTTTAATAATAATAATCACACATACTTTAAGTGTGAATTAATATCTTAAGACATTGAGTTTTTTTTTGAAAAAATCCAATATGTATTTTGAAATTTTCATATACCTAGTTTTCAAGGATTCATCAATCAATATATATAATATAGTTAGTATAATAAATATGTTATGGTATGTTTTTTATATCAAAAGATAATCTAAACCGTACATGGGAGTTTTTTTAAATATTATTTAGTTATTAGTTTTATCTCAATATCCTAGTAGAGGTAATGAATTGAGATTTATTGGGTTTAAAAAAATAAGATTATCTATCATCGATTACATTGATCTTTTTATTTATTTGTTAAATATTTCTGAGATATTGTGGGAAATAAATACATGAATTATTTTTCATTAAAAATAAGTTTTCAATCCCTGATTCATTCAATGATTATAATTGTTTTTACATCAATGCCCAAAGTACTTAAAAAGGAGACATCTCCTAAGCTGAATATCAAAGAGAACCAAGGTGTAGATAATTTCATATATTTTTTTTAGAAGAAACACCTTAATGAGATAACTTCATTGGATAAACCTGGTCTTTGGATCTCATGTGATATAATAAATCAAGTAAGGGATAACCCATTTCAAGGATCTATAGTGTGAAATATTTGTATAGATGGGGTTTAGATGGAATAATTATTATTTTATAAGAATAGTTAGTAGAGATGGAGTACCATTATAATGAAACAATTATTATTTTTTTAATAGTTACTGGGAATTTATATTAATGAGATTGGAATAAATATGTTGAGTGAGTTTTATTAGTTTATTTTTATTCTGTTTTTTATTATGAATATGTTTTATTTTTCAATAAGGTATTATATTATAGTTGAGTATTTGTGATGCATTCCATTAAGTAAAAGTATTTCGTTCTTTATAGAATATCTTGGTTTTCATTTTCATATAATTGTTTACATTATAATTCCATTTTTTATTATTAATATAAGAAGTTTACATAGTGAGACATTGGTTATGAAAATATTTTTGTATGATATAATGGTTTTATTGGGTTTCCAATAGATTTATAAAGGGTGATTTTAAATAATATAATTATAGATCCATATTCATAAGTGTATAGTTATTATAATTAGTTTTTTGGTTATGATATCACAATATGATGGATTATGAGTTTTTCCAAGAGATTTATTTATAATAAATATACCTAATTTTTACTTTTGTTATAATATTTTTTATATGGAAAATTGATATGTTTATCAATATTTATTTATATCATTATTTATATTTTAACAGCATGCGTGTGTTATTGTTAACCATATTGGATCATCATTTTAAAAAAAATCTAAATTCAACTTTTTTATTTTAGAATTTAATGTTTTAGGTCATGTTCTATCCAAGGCTTGAATTTTAGTTGACTAGATGTGGTGGAATTGGTTATGTATTTCTAAGTTCCCATAAATTCATTTAAATTTTGAATCTTTCATTTCCTTAATTTCAATTATCAGTCCTTTATTGTATATATTTCAATTTCATCTTTATTAGTGATTAATTTGACTTAAGAATATATGTTGTTTTTGTAGAATTATTATTGGTATAATTATTGTAAGTAACATAGTATTTTGTTCGCTATAATTCATATTATAATAATACATGATTTAATATATTTCTATGAGATGTATTTTGATACCTATAAATTTGTATTTGGGTGTGTCTATATGAAATAAATGAATTCTATGTCTTATGGGTCATGGGAACTTATACCACATGAGAAAAATCACCAAAAATAATTCATGAATATATCCATAACAGTCTATAATTTAAAATTATGATGAAATTACTTATTTAGTAATAGATTAACTCTTTATTATAATTAAAAGAGATAGAAATACATTTTTCTAATATGGATTGGAACCTTTGGTGATTATGGTGGATATATTACTTGTATATATTAAATTTGGAACTAAAAAACATCCTCAAAACTTTCAATACCATAAGAAATTTTTTGATATATAATTAAAATGT
Organism: Viscum album; assembly: GCA_963277665.1. Lineage (NCBI taxonomy): Eukaryota > Viridiplantae > Streptophyta > Magnoliopsida > Santalales > Viscaceae > Viscum > Viscum album. Next base: position 1,344,383,948 of record OY728123.1, read on the forward strand.
TTAGTTTGTACAATAGTTAAAATATTAGTAGAATATAATGTTCATTATAGCTGACATACATCTATTAATGGATGAAGGAGATAAATGGGTAATATTATCTTAATATATTATTACGACACATGATAATAAAGTGAAGTAAGTTAAATTGTTCAACTATAAGTGTAATGTGATTCAAAATAACTTTTGTGGTGGGTAGAACCAAGAGGTCCATTCTAATGGTCCTAATTTGACTCTTTATTTTATGTATGGGGTATTTTTTTATTATAATTGGTGGTTTTCTTGGATTTAAAACATAATAATTATAAAGATAACTTATTTTTATAAATATTAATTTTATATTATATATTATTTTTCATGGATATGTGTGAAATGAGAGACTATGGTATTTCATTCATGATGCATTACCTTTAAGAAGTTAAAGGAGACGTATAAAAGACACCAAAGTAAAATAAAACACTTATATATTCACAATTGAAAATGGGATAAGGTAAACATGGATTTTGTGATTGGTTTACAATCATCCTATTATAAATGGATTCTATAATTTTATTCATTGATTTGAAAACCAAGACTATATATTTACCATTAATTAGAAATAATTTTTTCTTTGAGGAATTATGGAAGATATTTGAGAATGGGGTGGTCGATCATCATTATGTCTCTATTTCTACTGTATAAAAACACAATAATAAGTTTATTTCATGATTTTAGAAGTCCCATTATAATTTTCCATTATGTTAGTAAATACATTTCCTTAATTAAACATTGTGTGAGTAGCTCATCTTTCATGCAACATTGAACAAAAAATAAAAACCATGTTATCTTAAAAAAAATTGTTAAATATTTATTTGATATTATATCCATTAAATTGGGGGTATAAAAAAAGTAATAACTTTATAAAATCTATCACAAAATTTATAATTAAATAGAAGTCATTTTATTCTTTCAGATAGAAATTTTCTAAATAATATTTATACACATTATGTGTACCAAAATGGAAATTATTTTTTTCTCAAATATTATTATTTTGGTGAAATGGATTTTGAATTTGGAAGTAGTCGTAACTTATTATTTAAAAAATAATTATTTTTTCATTCGTAAAAATTTGATTAATAAAATTAAATTTAATCACCGTGTAAAGGGTGAATTTTTTTTACAGAGATATATTTAATTATAATTGTATAATTTTTATCTAATAAATTAAATTTAAAAAATAAAATAATATCTCTAATATTATGTTTAAACATATGTATATTTATATCAATACGTATTTAACCGGTAAGAAATTCAAAATAAAATTATTAACATAGAATGTTAAAACATTTTTTTATAAAAAAAATGGTTTATATATATAATGATTTCATTAAAATTAAAATTTATCTTATTTAAAATTTCAATATTATTATATTTATATTAAATTTCGGTTCATTAAACTATAATTTCCCCAAAATGGTTACCTTAAAGTTTTTAATAAAATATAAATTACATGGTTAAAAACTATTTACCAAGATAAAAACGAAATTGGTAAAAATGTAAAAAAGTAATTGTAAATAACTTAAAAAACGTGTTTGAATTAATGTTTGAGGTTTTATAGACTATAAATAACCAAAAAAATTCACTATTTTTCTTCTTTGGAATAATTAACCATTGAATTGTTTGATCCTATATTTAAAAATAATGGGTGTTCATAAGAGTTCCCTTTTCTTTAGTTATAAAAGGGAATCGCTATCACCCTCTCAAATTTAAACATAACCTTAAAAATTTCCTTAAAACCCTGTCTAATTTTCTTCTCCTACAATTCCATTGCAAGAACTAAAAAACCCGGTCATCATAAGTTATCCTTAGCCCTTCATTTCTAAGTATTCTTTCAAGATAAATATCAAGGTCTATAAGTTATTATTACTTCATCCTTATCCTTTTCTTATTAATATTTATCTTCAAAAACTACCCTATATATAGTAATATAATAAAATAAAAAACACTAGTTTACTAGAATGTTATTATATTAATGGAAATCCCTTTATTTATTCCATTCCATAAATACAGAAAAAGAAAACATTTTTTGTTTGTGTGGACTACCGAATCCATGATTAGACGTCCTCTATTTTTCAAAACATCCACTATTCACTAGTTATAAGGATGGGAATGGTGAAATAAATGTGAAATATATAATAAAATTATGATTTCTAATTTTAAAATTATAATCCACCTTCACCATCTCTCATTTATTGGGATATAAAAATATTAACTATACTTTTTGCAAACGAATTTCTTCCCAAAGTAACATGTCTCGTTTTTCATATATTTTATTTATTATTTATTAAAATATATTAAAATATAATTCACCACCATAAAAATATAAAATTAATAACATTGTTATTTAATAATAATTATATTATTCCAAAAGAAACCACTTTCATTACTGAAATCATCCATTAATTATAGTATATTATAGAATGGGTCGATCTAACAACCTAGTCGAAGAATGGTATAAAACTATATCATTTATTTCTATGGGAACTTAAATACTAATATGATTAAAATTAAATATTAAATTAATTATTTTTTATGGTTTTGGAAATTCTGTATTATATATTTTACTTATTATTAAAATATCATATTCAGTCGCTAAAATTACTGAAATTATATGGCACTAATTCCTTCTCATGAAACATTTAAAACTCTTAGATATTTATAGGAAAATTATAAATAAACTTAAAATATATATTAAATTAGTTTAAATTATATATGAAATATAATATTAATATCAATGGATGGGTTTCATTAATGACATTATAAATGTGCATTAAAAAATTGAATATTAAAAATAGTTGATGGTAAATGTAAGCCACAATTCACTAATATATTTTTCCTAATTTTTTATAAGTGAAGTATATAAAATAAAATATTTATTAATAAGGTTATAAAATATTTAATTAAGACTAATTTTTTTTATGATTTTATAGTGTGATTAGCTAAGTTAGAATCAGAGGAAAGGGTTTCATGACTTATTTTCTTACTCATTGGGCAATATACTTTCTTACCTGAATATGTATTTCAAGATTTTTTTGATCCTTCTTATCCCCTATTTTATAAGTTATTTCCTATTTTTTATTGAAATTACCTCTCATTATCAATAACAAATTATTTAGAAAAAAATCCAAACTAATAATAAAACATTGTTAAGAATGACTAAAATTATTACAAATGAATATTTTCATTCATTTCCATGTTTTTTCTATAAAAAGTGTTTTATTTAATGAAATGAAAATATATTTTGTACTTTAGATTAAAGGTATTATAATTAACCTCTTTTATGAAAATAAATTCTTTCAACATTTCTTTGGTAAGGTTTTTTCTTTAAATAGTCCTAAAAAGATTAATAGAGACATTTATTTTCATTATTCACCACTCAAAATTTATTAGAATTATTATTTATTTATTTTCAAGGATCATCTATTTAGAACTATTTATAATAAGGTATTAAAATTTCCTCTTATTAACTGATTAAAAATATTAAAATAATTTTCACGACATATTTAATAAAAATGATTAAAATGATTTGTGAAAACATCTATATTTTATCTCCTATTTTTTATCTAGGGTTTGTGTTTCATAAAGTGATGTTTTTATATCCCTATATTTTTTATTGTGATATTATTAATTTTTGAAAAATGAGATTCTTTATATATTATGATTTATTTAGTTTATTATTTTTGAGTTTCAGATATTTTTATGAAACCCCCAATGGGTTCTTTAAGATATGATGATGATTGATTTTGAGTGGAACCATTATGTGTGTATGATGATGAGTGGGGTCTTATATCATACTCTAATGAATTGGATTTTGTTTGTATTGCATGAGATATTTTCATATGTATATAATGAGTTTTCTCACACATTCATGGCCATAGTGTGTTTTCCCACATTCTCATGAATGAATATAATGTGTTTGCTCTTAATGGTTTTCTAATGCTTATGATTGATCCATATTTAAAAGTGGTTTATAAAGTTATTCCAAATATCCTATATGGTTTCCATTTCCAAGATATTCCATGATTTCATGTTAATCCATATTTTTAATGTATTCCACACTATTATAAATTTATTATAACAAATTAATATTTTATATGTATTTACTTTGAAAAAGCCTTGAAGTATTCAATTATTTTTCTTATACACAACTGCAAGTATATATGAAATGTGATATAGTAAACTATTTTAACCTATTAATTTAATTGTAAGGAATTAATATTAATAAAAAATTATGAAATATATGTATAAAAGTTTTTATTAACAAAATTTATATATTAATACATAATAAAAAAGTACTCAATTTTCAGAAAGTTATTTTAGACATAAAAATAGTGTTTTATTTCTAAATAGTTTTTATCTAATTTTTTAATGAAGAAAATAAAAAATAATTTATAATATTTTATAAAGATTATTTTAGGATATGAATATAATTTTTAAAATCAGTACATCAGTATTATCTTATGATAATGTTTAAGGTTTTTTGAAAAATGATTTATTTTTCCATCAATAGAGAAAAATACTTATTTTTAAAAAAAAAAATCATTTCATTTCATGTAAATTTTACATTATGTTTTTAGCTTGAAAATAACATAAAATAATTATCCATATTTAGAAATATTCAAATTAAATGCATTGTAATAATAATTATACTTGATTATAGTGGAAGTTAATTTTTAAGAATAAAAAAGCATTTAACAAAAAATTATTTTTATACACGAAATTTATTTTTATATAAATTAATTAATTTAATCAATATTGTTTAAATATTTTTATAGAAATATATTTATTAAATATTCAAAATATTATTTTAAAATTAATTTAACTATTTTTATAAGGAATTGAATGGAATTAAATTTGTTTTACCCTTAAAAATTCATTTTTCAAAAATGAGTTTTCATTTTTTTGTGCTCTTAATCAAAATTAAATTATATCACTTATAAAATTTTAATATGATAAAATAAATTCCATATTTTTAATCAAAATAATTAATAAAATTTAATAGTTTCATCTTATCTTTTGTTTATAGTGAATAATAAAAACTGTAATGTTTTGTTACTATGGTTAAAGTTAAAATGAGTTCAATTGGGATTAAACTATGAGATAAGGGAATAATTACAACCAACACATATAAAATTATTATTTTTTGATGATATTTCAACCTTTTCTTATCATATCTTCGAATACCTATCTATATGGACCCTATTTCCCATGAAAGTGACCTTAAATCCTTGAAAAATTTTAAGAAATTCAATGTGTGCCTCACCCCTCACTTATAAAAGGTCACCTCTTCTCCTCCCTTTTAAACACCATTTGACCCTTATAGATCAGAAACACCCAAATAAAAAAATTACATAATACATTGAGTAATCCAATATCTTACTGTATTCTATGAATACCAATCCTTCATTGGTTAAGGAGTAAGATAGATGAGGTCACTCAAATAAGAGGTATTGATCTTAACCAAACTATTTCAAATTTATTTCTTTATATACTTACTAAAAACTTGTTTTATCTATAAAAACATGATGAATATTGTACATTAAATATAAACTTTTCCATTATGATGATTTTACAACCATTTACCACCTCCTTTCGATGAAATAGGATATGAATGTATTGTTTATGCATACGTCTGGTATGAAGCCTCCACGTGGCGATATAACTCATTTTCCACCACCATCATTCATGGTTGGTTATTATGATATATTTTTATATATATGATATTTATTCTATAATATTTATTCTGTAAAGGTGAATTAATATTTAGCATTCTTTTATTCATTCCATCAAAAAACATAAATGTCACTTGTGTGTACATACTACTACCATCTCCACATAGTGATGTAATTAAGTTTTTATCAATTGTTTATATGAATGGTTAAAAATATGTACATATTTTATATATATATGATACTTATATAATTATTAAAATTATTATATTTTTGGAAAAATTATAAAATTATGTGGATCATAATTTTTAAACCAAAACATATATGAAAAATGAAGCAGCCAACACCTTAAATGATGATAATAATGAGTGATTATTATTTAATGGGTGATTATAAGGTATTATTAAACCATTTATGTTATTATATGTATTATAATTATTCTATAATATAATTATAACATGTTTAAATTTATTATAAAGGGGCATACATCACTTATGAAGCAATAAAGACATGAGTTAAGGATATCTTCTTAATTTATATTCATTGGGACATGTTTTAATGTTATAAAACAATTATTTATTTACAAGGTGTATATATTACCAAAGAATATATTTTTTAATAATAAATTATTTTTTAAAATTTATTTATAAATACATATTATTTTGAAGATTCAAATGACTTTTTATTCAAAAATTACTAAAGTTATAGGGGTTCGTCATCTAAATTTTATTTCATTGGGAAATGTTTGATATTATACACCTATATACTATTATAATGTGTATATACTACTATATTGATAGGTCGTATCATGAATATCCTTATTTTTATGCTATCAAAATTTTTCATCTTATGTGATTTCTTTAATTGGGATTATGACTCAAACATTACCACATCGACAAGGGTTTTATGTTTCAATATTATTTTTATAGGGATTATTAATTATTACATTTTTTATAATAAAACTGTATAAAATATCTCTCAAAAAGTTATCTATTTTATTATTCTCTCATTATTCTTGGATATTTCATTTTTTTACTTTAATTTTTTACTCTTTAAATACTCAAAATGTTGAATGAATGTTTTTAATGAAAATCGGCCATGTATTTTTCTTCATTCGGGAATTTTTTATTCTATATCAATATTTCATTAAAATAGTTTCAAGAATGTTTTTAATATTATATATAGATTATTTAATTTATTCTTAGCATATATTTTACTTTCCTTACAATGATTTAAATGAAACATTCTGATCATTTTCCAAATGTGGTACTTTTGAATTTTATCACAAATGTGAAAGATATTTTTGTTTAAAAATACACCACATTAATATATTTCCCCTCCATAATAGAGACGCTTTTATTTAATGTCATGTTTATATGTTTTTTTTATTTAAAATTAAATATATTACTTTATATTTTGGTACTTTTTATATTCTAAATAATTGGTTTCAAATAAAAAAGGGTCTTTTATTCAAGAAACATTCTAATAATATTTTAATGGTATTTTTTATTTATAATAAAATCTGTTTATGTTTCTTATGATTTATACGGTATATTTTCAATGTAACCATATATATTCTTTATATATAATTCTTATGATTATGATTATGAAATTTTATAAATTTTATAACATTTCAATGGGTTATGAATTGATGATATGATGAATTTTTTATAATTTTTTGGAACTCTTATATATGTTTTACATTATATAATGGGAGGGACTAGATTTATATAACCATCCAATCAATTAGGTATAGAAGGATATCTATTGTGATAATAAGGATAGGAATGGGGACTGAACCCAATCTAATAAGGGACTTTTTAAAATAATATATCCCTAAGAGTGAACCTTGACTATGGAAGTGAAGTAATAGAGAGTGAACCTAATCCATTATTATAATGTTGGCAGTAATCCTTAACTATGGAAAAGGTTTAATATACTTATGTGCATAATAAAATTTATGAATCATGATTATGATATTTTTCCATGGATCCTTTTTTATTATTGAGGATTCCACACTCTTATTTCATATGTCTTTTTATTGATAAGACTTTATTCCATGATTCATTATTAAGATATATGAATTGGTGTGTATGATTTTTAATTTTTATCTAATGTTATTTTACAATTATTAATATCTTATTCTCACTTTTTATCATTTATTAATATCTCTTATATTTACCCTTACTAAGAATATGATCTCACCCTTCCTTATATTTTAATTCCTTAGGTTTTAAAGAAATGTTTTAAGTATTATATGTTTAATAAGAGTACTGATTGTGGATCACTAAATGGTAAATATTGCTGAAAGTATATATACTTATTATTTATGTACCTGTATTTCTAAATACACTAAACTTTTATAGTCTTCATGCATGTACTAATGTGAAATATATTTAATAATAATCTAAAATGATGTAATATTTAAGTATGAAATGTGTGGATTCTATAGTTGGTATCAGAGGCAAGGTTTAATAACTTTGAAAAACTAAAATGAGTAAATTTTAGTGATAACCCTTTGGATAAACCGAAGTATAGAAGAACATCATTTGTTATGGTAAATAAAATATTATGGTTTCACTAAGAAAATATATCACTATCAAGATACTGAAATTGGATGTGGTTTTGTCTTAGATATATCAAGGGGAAATAACCCTAAAAATAGTTTTACAAGTATATCTCATCCATCATTTCAGTGCATGGTAAATGAGCCCTTACTTCACATCAAGTTTGACACTCCTGAGGGATATGGCTTAGTTAATAAAAAATTATTTAATAAACATTATAAAGGATTATAATTGTTAATTTCTATGAATAAACTAGGTTTAACATAAAGTGTCATGATTAAGACATCATGTAAGTGATTACATGATTATATGATTTCCCACTATGAATATTATAGATCCTACTATACTTTTCTGTTTTAGTTAATGGATGGAACCTAAAGGAACTATTATAACACTAAATGTGATGGAAAATGAAATTATTTTCCCTTGTGATAAAGTATATGTTATGGTTGATAGAATTCAAAATATTTTTTTTTATGCTTATGGAAAATTCTCAATCCATGAATCACGTTGAGATTTCAAGAGAAAAGAAAGGAAAAAAATATTATTTAGTCCTTCATGAAGTGACATACACATTTTTTTTGTGGGTTATTTATTCCAATAATTGTTAATAAATAGATTAGTACCACTGCAAAGATAATTTATATTCTACAGTGCTTAGAATATGAAAATTTTATCTTAGTGTTTTATCATTTAGAAGGTGAATCTAATAAATTATGGACTCTTATCAACAATAAAATGAAATTGGATGAAATTTAATCCATGGGGTAAGATTAGTTTTATATCTTATTTATTAGTATGTGAATACTCTATATTATTCATATAAATATGGAGAATGAATTCATTGAACAAAATAGAATGATGATTTCTTTTTTGGTACTGATGAGGAAAATTTTACAAGATCTGTGAGGTATAATTCTAGTATTACTATTTAACTTGCAAAAAAGACCGGTAGATTATTTAGTGTCTTAAAACCAATTATTTGAAGGGTGTTATCCATAATGGAATTTGGAAGCTACGGAGAAATATTTCAAAGTTATATTAAGGTGGAAATGGAGATTATATTCACCCATTAATCTCATGGTTTTGATATAAAAAGAAAGATGTAAATCTAAGGAAATTATTATAAAAAATCATAGGTAAATGAAGACCAGGTTTCCATTATATTAGAAGTGTGTAAAAAATCATGAAATATATTTTCTTAATGGACCTTTAAATTTTTTAAGTGTAAGAATGCCACCAGCGAGTCTAATCCTAAATTAATTGGATTAAGTCACCTAATGACACCAATGGTTATAAATATATATATAATAAACCACCCTTAATCTAACGGTACAATTTTATGTAATATGGCCATTATACTAAATAATTGTCAAATGTGAGGGTTAATGACTGTGATCAATGTTTGCAACCTCCTAATCTAACTGAAAAAGGGAAATATCATGTTATTACTATTGAGGATTTTAGGTGTGATAATGAAGAGGTCAAAGGTACATTTACCATCCTCTCTAGAATTTATAATATTATATTTGATTATATATCACCCCACTCTTTTATATATGAAATAATTTATAAGGGTATCACAATACCATCTCAATGACTAAATGTTCAAATTATAGTAAAAACTTCTAATGATATGATGATCATATACTAATTCTTTTAATTGTACCCAATTTATTTTTATGGGAATATATTTCTTGTAAGTGCTTTTTTTTATACTTTAGTGTTATTTTATGTTACTTTTGAAATGGATTTTATTTCATTATATACAAAACATATCAATTTATAAGGAAAGGAAGTCGCATTTGATATTCAAAACCAACCTATGATTGACTATTAATGCGTGTATAAATGAATAATCCCAATGTAATTAACATCTAATTCATTTATATTTATTACTATTAAATGTGGTAATTTGTCTCATATGGTTGGAGAGAATCTTAACATTATTGACATTCCTATTTTTCTTGAGTTTCTTGATGAAAATATAGAAGAGTTTCATAGTCTTCCTCCAAATCAAGAAGTTTATTTTTCAATATCACCCATACTATATTCTAAGATTATTTCAAGAACTCGTTATATAATGGCTCTGATTAAGTTGAAGGAATTGAGGAAGGATCTCTAGTATTATCTTAATGAGGGATTCATTTGGACAAGTGCATCACCATGGGGACCACAAGTACTTTTGGTTAATAAGAAAGATAGATCAATGTGACTCTATATTGATTATCAAGAACTTTTCAAGATCACGATAAAGAATAAGTATCATCTACCTTGTATTGATAATTTATTTTATCAAATATTAGGAGCCCAATGTTTTTCTATGATTTATATTTTATCTGGATACTATCAGTTGAGGGTTGAAAGTTAATACATACCTAATATAATATTCCATTTTAGGTATGGACACTATGAATTTATAATAACTCCATTTTATTGTAAAAAATATGCCTCTATCTTAATTGAATTAATGAATAGTGTCTTTAGATATTACCTCTATCATTTTATGGTAGCTTTTATAGATTATATTCTTATATATTCCAAGATAAAGAGTATGAAGATCAATAGAGTATTGTACTAAAGACCCTAAGGAAAGATAATTTTTATGAAAAGTTACCAACTGTGAATTTTTGATAAATAATGTTTCATTTTTTGGTCATATAATCTCATTAAAGGGTGTATCGGTGGATCCAAAAAAGATATTTTTTGTTGAACATTCTCCCAGAAAAACCACTTTGACTAAAATCCATATTTTTCTTATATTGACTTGATATCATCAACTCTTTGTGAGGGATTTATCACAGCTATATAATGTACTCACTAATTTAACACATAAAAGATGTATATTCCTTTGAACTGATGATTGTGAAGAAAATTTCATGAAACCCAAAATAAGGTTGTTTAGCCCACATGTGCTCACACTACCTAGCAGAAGGGAATGGTTTGTTATTTACAGCGATGCATCTAACAAAGTGTTGGGATATGTTCTCATATATAATGACATGGAGAGAGCTTATCCCTCACTCTAATTTAATGTTCATGAGAAAAATACCCAATACAAGATTTAGGGTTAATAATGGTAGTTTTTTCATTAATGATGTGGAGGAATTTTCTTTTTAAATAACGGTGTAAAATTTAAACTATTTATAAAATTTTTATGTATATATTCCCCTAAAAGGGTTAAATATGCACGAAATAAGGTTGTTGGAGTTTATTAATGATTGTGATTTATCAATGCACTACAACCCTAAGAAAAAGAATAATGTGGCTGATGTTTTGAGTCGAACGGATCAGGAAAGTTTATCTATGATGTGGATAACAAATGATCCAATATTGTGTACTTTCTCTGTATGGAACATTAAATCAAAAATAGAGGGGATAAATAAAATCTTTCACAAATGGTTTTTCAACCATCTAACTATGTAAGGATTATCAATGTGTAAAATAAGGGTGTGGAGTGGTATAATAAGTTAAGAAATTTCCCTAAGTTCACCCATGATTTTCATGGAATGATAAGATTCAATAATAGAGTATGTTTCCCATCAATTCATGACCAGAAAAAAGAACTATTGGAAGATTCCCATATCTCATTATTTTTTATTCATCTTTGAAGTATGAATATGTCTAGAGATATGAAAGTTTATTTCTAGTTATAAGACATGAAAATTGATATTTTTTAGTATCTATCATGATTTTTGGTATGTAAAAAATTTAATTTAGATATATATAATTATAAGGGAATGTTATATCCATTTTCCATACAATAATGTAAATGGGAAGTCATCTCCAAATATTTCATTGTCAAACTCCCAAAAACATCTAAATGATATAATACTATTTGGTTTTTAGTCGATCACCATATGTTTTTAGTGCACTTAATTGATATCATGGAATATTTATAGCTTGATAAACTTTCTAAGATATAGTTAAGTAAGTGGTAAGGTTACATTGGGTACCAAATTATATTAAATTTAGCCGAGATATGAGTGTCACCATGATTCTCTAGACATGTCTTTAACAAACCCTAAATATAAAGTTGTGTTTTAATAGTTATTATCATCCATAGACATATGGTTAAATAGATAGGAACATTAAATTTCTATAGGATATGTTTATTTCATGTTCTCTATATTTAAAAGGTGGTTGGTAACAACACCTTCCACTAGTCGAGTTTTCTTATAAAAAAGACTTCAATTGAGAATTCAGATGGTTCCTTATAAAGACATCTATAGAAAAAAACTATAGAAATCCAACATACAAGAATGTAGTTAGAGAAGTAAATATATTGGGACTTAATATTGATGAAGAAATAGTATATAAGGTTAATTACATGTAGTAACATATCAGGGAAGCTCAAAGCCGATAGAGGGGTTATGCTGACAATTGTCAGTGAAAACTAGAATTTTATACTGGTGAGATGGTTATCCTATGAATATAAGCATAGAAATAGGTTATGATATAGAGAAATAAGTTAAATATAATCCCTATTTATATTGATCCCTTCAAAATTATTTATCAATTATGAACTATATGTTTTCACTTGAAACTCCCATCAAACCTCATTCAGGTTTATGATGTATTCCATATATTTCCCCTGATGTTGTAAAAACTTTACCCTACATATTTGATGAAATAAAAGTTTTTAACATTGCATCATGATATTTATTATGAATAAAAACTAGTATAAAACTTTTATCATAGAGATGAATTTCTAGGTAACATGGTTAATCATCTAGTTAAATTACTTTATAGGAACTAGAAATATAATAAAGTTACATTGGAACCCCAAGATGTATTGAAGTGGAGATATCCTCAATTGATTGTACCAAAGTAGTGTAATTTTTAGAGAAAATCCATTTTAATGGGCGTAGAATATAACACCAAAATATTTTATATGTATTTACTTTGAAACAATAAGTATTGTTTTTCAAATCTTGACTTACATGAAACCCCAAATCTATATAAATCATGATATAGTAAATTTTTATAAACTAACAATTAAATTGGAATGTATGAATAGTAATATAAACTCTATAAACAATATTGATAAATTTTTATTTTATTAAAAAATTAATTATTATTTTAAAAATAAGTTCTCAATTTTCAGTAAAGTAATTTTACATTTCAAAAATATATTTTCTTCAAAAATAGTTTTGATCAATTTTTCCATAAGAAGTTTATAATTAATTTATATAATTTTTAGAAATTTTATTTTAAAAAATTTTTAAAATTTTTAAATAATCTGGAAAATATTAATTTATAGAAAATTTTCCATCTTATTCTAAAAAGATTTATTTTTCAATGAATGGTTAAAATATACATTTTTGTTAAAATTTTCATTTTATTTCAAGTAAATATACCATTATATTTAATATGGATCTTAATATAAAATAATTATTTTTTATTGATAAATATTATAATTAATTAAATATTAAAAATCATTATACTTGATTTTGGTATAATTTAATTTTTTTGCTTAAAAATCCATTTTCAAAAAAACTGCTTTTTATACGCGCATTGTATTTTTATCATAATTTATTTATTTATTTTATATTAATTAATGGTATTAAATTAATTTTTATAAAAGATATAAATTTTAAAATTTTATCTTTTATTTTATGGTTTTTATAATGTAATGAATGGAGGTGAGTTAAGTTTTATACTTAAAAATCATTTTTTGAAAACGGGTTTTCTTTGCGTTTTTCATGCATAGTTAAAATTTAATTCTGAATATTATATATATTAAATATAGTAAAATGGATTCCATATTTTTATATATAATAATTTATATTATGTAAAAGGGTTTACATAATATTTTCACAGTGAATAGTAAAATTAGAACAATTTTGTTACCACAGTTAGCGTTAAAATGAGTATCCTGGGGTTGGAGGGTTAAACCGTGATATAAGTGTAGTATTTCCAATCAAACTAGTAAAATTAATATTTTTTGGAAGTATTAAAACCATATATTATCATATATTCAAACACCTAGCTATTTGGATCTACTTTCCCATGAATGAGACATTACATCATTGAAGTCTTTTATGAAATTTTATTTGTATTCCTCCCATAACTAATAAATGGGAACCTCTTCTCCACCCTTATTCATATCATTTTATCCATATATATTAGAAAAATAATACACTAAAACATTACAATAATCCTTCCCTTCATCCTAGATCTTCTCTTTTTCTCCTAACACTGATCCTTCAAGGCATAAGGGGTCAGCCAAAGGAAGTCTCTTAAAGAATACAGATAGATCATAGCCAAGATCATTCAATTTTATTTATTCTTATATATCATATAAAAATTTATTACACATAATAACATGATTAATATATTATAATAAATATAATTAGATTTTACTATTATTATTTCACAACCATATACCACCTCTTCTCAATCTAATGGGAGATAAAAGTGTCGCTCATGCATACGTGTAGACCGCTTCATCCACATAGCGACATGACTTATTTTACAAAAACATAATTAGTGGATGGTTATTATGATATATTTAATGTTTATATATGATAATTATGTTATTAAATTTTTTTAAATATAATTAATATTTAAATTTATTTGGTTCCATCCATCAAAAAATGGAAACATCACTTGGTTGTAGGTACATACTACCATCACTACACAGTAATATAATTAATTTTTTACCACTTATTTATATGAATTGCTATAAATTTGTTTATAATAAATATAAATTATATTTATATAATTAATAAAATAATTGATATGATTTGACCATGATAACTTTGTGTGGTCTATAATTACCAAAACCAAAACATACACAAAAAAAGAAGCAGTTAATACCTGAAAAAGTTATGATAATAAAATATTATTATTCAACGGGTTATATAATTTTATAAGTAAAACATGCATGGCATTATATTTATTATTATTATTGTATTATAATAGATCATAGAGCACTTAAAACAAAAAATGGGATTGAGGTAAGGGTTTTGTCTCAATTTCTATTCACTGGGAAATGTTATAATAATATGAACCTATATATAATTTTTATGGTCTATGTACTATCCAAGAATTTATTTTGGAGTAATACATTATTTCATGAAATGTAATTATAAAACAACATTATTTTTAATATTCCTATTATTTTCTAATAAATATTATTAAATTTATAAGGGGTTTTCATCCCAAGTTTTTTCATTGAGATATGATTGATGTTATATGGATATCCTATTTTAGTAGGTGTATATAAAGACCAATTGATATTTTTCATCAAGAATAATCATATTTTAATGATATTTAATGTTTCATTTGAAGTTTTTTCTTTATTGGGGGGTATAATTCAAACATTACCACCACAGTAATGGTTTTATGTAACAATATCATTTTTACTGAGATTGTTAAAATTTGAATTTTATGATGATGAAATTTTATAATATATATCTCCCAAATATTCTTTATTTTATTCCTCTATGGTTATTCATAGATATTTTATGTTTTACTTTAATTTTTCTCTATTTAATTACTTAATATCCCAAAATAATGTTTTTAATGAAAATTAAAAAAAATCTCTTTGATTGGGAATATTTTCTTCTATATCCATATTTTCATTAAAATGTATTCAAAAATGAATTTATTATTCATAAAAGTTTTATTAAAATTATTTTTGAATATATTTTACTTTTCTTGTGATAGTTTAAATTGAACCTCCATATCATTTTCTAAACATGGTATATTTTACATTTACAAATAATTATTGTTTCAATATACACCGCATTAATGGATTTCCCCTCCATCATGAAAAGTACTTTGATTGAATATTCCATTAGAATTTTGCATTTTATTTTGAAAAAAAATGTATTCCTTAATATTTTGGGAATTTTTCAATTCTAAATACATGATTTCAAATAAAAAAATATTTTCTATATGAAATCTTCTAGTGATATTTTTAAGGTATTTTTATCTATAAAAACATCATTTGATGTTTCATATGATTTACTAGTGAAATGATACAATATTACTATCAATATTGTTTCTCTATATGTTTTATGATTAGGATAATCAATTTTTTATGAAACTGATTTCTTTTCCATTGGTTATGATTTTATGATATAATGAATGTTTTATGATCTTAGGTCATGCATATGTATGGTATTCGTTATAATGTGGGAGGTGTAATGACCCAAACTATTATAAATAAAATTCCCTAATGATTTAATTTAATTTTTTATTATGTAATATGGTTATATAAAACACCTGAAATTATTTTGTTTTATTATATCCAATTGGATTTAAAAGACCATTAAGAATCTTAGTCGTTTATAATATAATTATTGAACAGTGATCACATTATTAGCATAAATATAGGAATTTAACCAACCCAATTTACATAGACAAAGGAATTCATTACTACATACAGTAGGATTGTACCATATGAATCCCATTTATCTGATCTTATGAGGTAGATAGTATCACTAGGATTTTCTCTTGACCAAGACCTAGCTAAGATCTAATAACTTAAGCATGATAGAAACTGTTTACAAGAGAAGATCAAGCTCATTCAAATCCCAGACCAAACCATGATTTCAAAATTTCCCCATGAAATTATCACTGTCATGAACCTTACTATTAGGGTATGCATTGGTGTATTAAAGGTATTCGCATCAATACTCTAGAAAATTTATTATATACATTATTTTTTAAATAATAATGAATATATTTTTATTTTGATACTATAAAACATGAATAGTTTTTTTAAGGTTGGGGCTGAAGCCTGATTTTTATTATTAAAGTAAATACCTCTTTCTGACTGGGTGGAGGAAGACCCATTACATAGCCCGAAGTCCCAAGACCAAGTTTTCATGATAAAAGGCCCAAAATCCCATTTTTTGGTCTAAATGGCCCTTTTGTGAATAGTACTACTACAGTACTTGGGATACTACAGTACCGCTGCCACTACAGTTCCTGCTACAGCACCCTTTGTCGCTACATTGTGATTGCTGCTACATTTCCACCACTGCTACTGTGCTATTACAGTACTAGGTAATTCCTCCCCCACCTGGATTTGATCTTAGGTCTTTTTGAATAAATAATATTTTAATTCAATATTATTATTAAATTATTTTTATTAAATATAAATGAATATATACTTTTTATGAAATCAAATGTAATGTTTTATTAGGGTTCAAACACTATTATTTCCAAAACCCTTCATTTTCAATAAAAGTTAATTATTATTTTCTAAAAGTGAAATTGAAACTATTTATAGAATTATTTATATTAAATTAATATTATTTTTGGAATTAGAAAGTCAAAATTATCTAACCATGAATTTTTCATAGTTTTCTGAGACAACTTCTTTTTTTGAGTAAAAATTAATTATAGTATAATTATACTGTGTGTTTTATGAAATCATAATGATGCAAAATGATGTAATAAATACTATAATGGGTGTACTGGGACAAATATTTGTTTTAACATTAAAATAATGTGATTTTAAGTATATTTTATTACTTTTATAAAGCCTGCATGAATCCCCCAAAACATATAATATATTTTATGATTATAAATTCATTTCTTTAAAAGTGTGACTCAACTTTACATATAAAAGGTTAATATTTTAATAATTTTGAAACCTTTTCATAATAAAATATTTAAAAATAGTCCCATTTGGTAGAAACCATGGTCAAAACCCCTAGAATGTTTTATGGTTTTTAATATTTTATTATATAGTGTCCAAAACCTATGTTTGTGAAATATTAAGGAATTCCCCTCTCATTTACTATATAAACCCAACCAATATCCCACTTATAATCAATTAAAATACTTTTAGAATGTCTTTAATATGTATACCTCTCTCTAGAATCCTCCCAAGGTGCCCCCAAGACCTCAAGAATCCCCTTTCAAGCTTATGGTGTCATACTCTTAATGTAAGGGATCCTCTCTTTCTCACTTTTATTCAAGAATATCCACAAATTTATGCCCTTTTATTTTTATTTTCTAAGTATGGGGTATGTTTTCATACCTATACCATACTAACCTTATGATTTATAAATTATGAGAGACCCATTTCTCTCTCATTAATTCCTCCCAAGTACACCCATTACCATGATGAAATTTCGTAAGAGTTCTTCCTTCCTCTTCATTAATCAAGTTTCTTTATTATCATATACTTTATATTTCCAATTACTAATGATGGGATATGTATTTACATGACCCTATTACTATCCAATTTATTTTTAAATTACAATATACCCTTTTTATCATCAACCATTTTATTAAATTATTTAAGCAATATTGTTAGGCTGCCAAAATTTCACTGTAATTTTCCATTCTAAAGAAATTATGTAGTGAATACCATACCCATTTCCCATCAATGTTGTTCACCTTTATACAATTATTATTATTTTAATTGGTACTTACATGTATTTATTATATGCTCCCTTATTTTTTAATAAGTTATGATGATGAACAAATCCATGTTGTATGGTCTATGTGGCACACTTAAGCATGAGATTAAAATAAAAGTGACGGATGCACCTGGAATTATATAGCGCTCTAATGAATTGGTTAATATTTAGTATCATGACACATAATGTTGTGATATGTATTAAACCTTATTCCTTTGTGGGACTTTGTAAATTATGATTTCTTGGTATTTAACATTGACCTATGAGGTAGTGTTTTAAGTTGTTGCCATATTTCCCATGTTGCCTTTATGTTATCACATTATATCATGTCCTATCACTCATATTTATGATTAAAACTCTTTTTATGCCCCTTGATATGAATATTTTATAACATGTTTTACATTATTCTATTTTTATTCCATTACTGGGCTTTATACCTAACCCCTTTCTTATATATTTCTTCAGGTTTTCCCTTGTAGTTTTAAGTGTGAGCATGTTAAAGAGGTTTTCAATAAAGATATTGTATTCAATGTTTTAAGTTGTAATGTAATGTACCTAATTCCCAAATAAACTATACTTATAGATCTTTCAGGTTTAATTAAGTTTAATTTGATGTAATAAACCGTGGGTTAATGTGTAATAAACTAAAAAGTTGATATAGTTAGTATCAAAGGAAACGTTAAGTTATTTTGGGATTAGGATTTAAAAACTCTAGAAAATGACTTAGGGATATGACTCATTATAAGAAAACATACCTAACTTTTTGTAAGTATATAGTATGTGGTTTATCAATAAATTACATCCATGTCTAAATACTACAAATTGGTATGGTTCTGTCATAGATGTACTTAGGGGTAACAACTTTGACAAGGTGTCTCGGGCCTGACTTGGGGTAACCGAGTACACAAAAATAGGCCTTAATGCGCACCTAGTTTGACACTCATAGGGATATGATTTGGTAAATTCATAATCTCTTTATGAACCATTATTAGGGTAGTAAAAAAATATTCCTATAAGTGTATATGTTAGGAAATAGATCTTGGATAACATAGACTAAAGTCTAGAAATCCATAATTTAAGGTAACACATGTAAGTTATAAGTTATCCATTTAATGTAATTAAATTCATGTTTATGTGTTTAGAAGTTTAATTACACTCAACCATAATTGTCCTTTTATTCTATCCAATGGCTGTAAATATTAGGAATTGGGTAAAAAATTAATATGAGGAGCAATGTGATGACTGCCACCAAGAGATGCCCAATCTAATGGGAGCATGAATTGTTTACTTCATGATAATAATCTCTCATTTGAATCAG
Source organism: Viscum album (assembly GCA_963277665.1). Taxonomy (NCBI): domain Eukaryota; kingdom Viridiplantae; phylum Streptophyta; class Magnoliopsida; order Santalales; family Viscaceae; genus Viscum; species Viscum album. The sequence continues at coordinate 1,344,403,926 of OY728123.1, forward strand.
GTTCTGAATAAAAACTTAGATCAAATGAGCATCAAAATCCCCCTAATAGAGAACAATCCTCAAATGAAAACTTTATGCAAAAAAATTACTCTAAACTTTAATGGGTCAACTGATCCCTTAATTGAAGAACAGTGAATCAACTCCATTGAAAATATCTTGTCCATCCTTCAATGTTTAGAGTGAGAGAATGTTTTTTGGATATTTATTATATAGAAGTTGAAGCTGATCAGTGGTGGACATTGATCAAAAATTCTATTCCTGAGGAATATATCTAAGCAATGGGGTGGAAGGATTTCTAGAAAATGTTTTTCGGTAAATATTTTCTTCGCACTCACTACCCTAAAATGGAAAGGTATTTCTATGCCCCCATGAAAAAAAATATAATGAATCTATCAGGGAATACAAGGAAACATCACAAGACTTTCATAATATGCCTCCGAATTTATCGCTACCCCTGAATAAAAGGTTGACTTCTTCTTTGGTGGGATAAATCATAGTCTACAAAAATCCATGGAGATCTGAGACTTTGATAGCTATAAGGAAATCATTTGATGTTCCCTAAAAGTTGAAATAGCAATCGAAGAATTTCAAGGGTATCACAAGGATAAGAAGAGGAAAGTGAAGTTTCATTATGGTGGTCTAATGGATAAATATAATGGTTCCAAGAAATTTCAACACACCACTTGTCAAAGGTGTGGAAAAAATCATCCTGTAAATTTCCAAAATGGTTAGAAGAAATTACTTATGTATTGGAAGGAAGTGGACTAAGCCATTAATTTCTGATAGGAGATACATTCTACTATGATGGAGGAAAGTAATGCTTTCTTCAACCCTCTATGAATTTTTAATTTCTACAACTACAAGGAACCAAGTAACTTTTCAAACCAATGCACTAAGCCAAGTATTTTTAGAGACAAACAACAACCTCCAAGGCAGCATGGGTGAGATTGTTTTGTCACAACTGCTGAGGTGGATCCCAAAAATGAGGTGGTGATAGGTGTGCTAATTATTTATTCAAGAATAGAAAATGTACTTTTTGATTATATTTCTAATCATTCCATCATATCATGAAATCTTAGTAGAACTATACAAAAACCGCCACAAATCTTGGATGTTGAGTTATTGGTGAGAATAGAAAATGGGGAAATTATTGCATCCCATGTATATAAATCATCCCCTATCAAAGTCTATGGAATAAATTTCTCAGAAAACCTTCTCATACTCCCTTTTGTATAATTTGAGGCAATTTTTAGAATGGATTATATTTTCCTATATTGATCAAACATAAATTTTCATGAGAAGGAAATAACTATCTATATTGTGAATTATCCTCATGTTTTATGAAAATGTAAGGATAATGATGAATCTTATTTAGCACCAACATCTCAAGAATGGATATTATTTCCCTATGAGAAATAATATCTAGATCAAATGATCGATTCTATGGAAGGGATCATTCTTGAAGACATTCTCATTGTGAGAGAATACGCTGATGTGATTCTTGATAAATTACCCAGTCTTACTCTTAGCTGAGATGTCGAATTTTCAATCAATATTATACATGGGGTGTTTCCAATTTCGAAAAATCTATATAGGATGGATATTTTGGAACTTGAGGAGCTAAATAAACAACTACCGGATAATCTGGATGAAGGGTTTATATGCCCAAGTGCTTCACCATGGGGTGCACCAATCCTCTTCATTAAGAAGAAGTATGGTTCAATATACCTTTTCATCGATTACCTTGATCTCAACAAGATCACGATAAAGAACAAGTATCCTCTACCATAGATTGATGACTTTTTCGATTAGATATGTGGAGCATAATGCATCTATAAGGTGTATATTTGGTTGGGATGTTACCGAGTTAGTGTGAAGAAGAAGGATATCCCCAAGACTTCTTATCATACAAGGTATGGGAACTATGAGTTTATAGTGATATCTTTCAGATTCACTAATGCTCCATAAATATTCATGGACTTAATGAATAGAGTATTTAGATATTACCTTGAAAATTTAGTGGTAGTATTTAGATATGATATCTAAATATAGTCTAAAATTAAGGAGTATCATGATGAGAATTTGAGTACTATTCTGAAGACCCTATGAAAGGAAAAAAATACATGTATAGAAAATTTGAGTTCTAGATGAATGAAGTCCCTTTATTGGGACATATTATCAAAAGAAATGGGACATTTGTAGACCCTTCAAAGACTAAAGAAATTAAAGTATGGTCTAGGAAAATATTTTTGATAGATATCTGTATTTTCCTTGGGTTAGCTTGGTATTATAACTAATTTGTGAGAAATTTCTCGTAATTGTCAAACACTATTACCAAGCTAACTTAGAATGGAGAAAACTTATCTTGTAATGATGAATTTGAAGAGAGATTTAAGGAGTTTAAAAGTAGGATTATCACTACCCCTATTCTTACACTACCCTCAAGAGGATAACTTTTTCTGCTATTTAGCGATGCAATGAAAAATGGATTGGGTTGTTTGTTAATGAAGAATGACAAAGTGATAGCCTATGCTTCATGGAAGTTCAATATTCTCAATAATAAATACCCAATGCATGATCTGGAGTTGGTTGTAGTGTTCTTGACTTTAAAAATGTGTGGAATTATCTATTTTATAAGAAGTGTTAAATATATATGTATTACAAAAGTCTCAAATATATATTCACAAAAAAAGATCTAAATATGTGATAATGAAGATAGTTAAAGCTGGTCAAATAATATGACTACTCAATCCAATACCATCTTGGGAAAGAAAATAAAGTAGAAAAAACTTTAAGTAGAAAGGATCCTATAATTATATCATTGATGATAATTGAGAGGGATCCAATCTTCTTAGATTTGGAAAGGATGAACATGGGAATCATAAAGTAGGGAACATAATCAATCCTTTCACAAATGATTTTTCAACCATCTCTTTGAGAGTTTTTAAAAGGATTATCAGATAGTTGATATGATAATTTAGAATAAAGTAGAAGTTATAAGTAAAGGTAAATCCTCAGAGTTAAATTTTAATGATGAAGGCGTAGTATGATTTGGGTCAAGACTATGTGTACCATCAAATACTGAGTTAAAGAAGGTGTTATTGGATGACGAACATCTCTCAACCATCTCCATACAACTAGGAATCACAAAGATGTATTGAGATCGCTGATAACACTATTGGTGGGACAATATGAAGAAGGATATTGTGTAATATACAACAAGATGTATTTTATGTCAGTAAGTGAAAGAAGAAAAGAAAAAATCCAAGGGGATGATGCAACCATTACCTATACCTATATGGAAATGGGAAAACATCACCGTGGAATTTTTCAGTGATCTTAAAAAAGACATCAATAGGGAATAATTCTATATTGGTTATGGTGGATCTTCTTACAAATACTACACACTTCATTTTGATATGAGATGAATTATCACTTGATCTACTTATATAGATATACTTCACGAAAGTGTTCACGCAGTATGGATTACCACTATCGATTATATCTGATCGAGATCAGAGATTCTCCTCTAAGTTCTAGAAAATTATTCATCATGCTCTAAACCTTGAGTTAAAATTCATCCTAAATTATCACCCTCAAACTGATGTCCAAATAGAGTGGACTATCCAGACACTTTAGAATATGTATAGAGCATCAAATGATAATGGGACTAATATCTTCCTCTAGTCGATTTATATTACAACAATAGTTTCCATTTGAGCATCCAAAATCCTCCATATTAAGCCCATTGTGGGAAGAGGTGTAGGACACCTACATGTTGGGAATAATTTGGGGAACAAAAACTTTTAGGTCAAGAAATGGTCAAGGAAATAGTGGAAAAGGTTAAGACCATACAGAAACACATTAATGCTTCTTAGATTCAACAGAAGATCTATTCTTAAAATCATCAGCAAAACATAGAGTTCAATGTTGGAGACATGGTATTACTCTACATATCTCCACATAAGAATGTGATGAGATTTGGGATGAAGGGAAAGCTTATTCAAAGATACATCATCCCCATTGAGATCCTTGATCACATTAGAGTGGTGGCCTATCCACTTGTACTCCCACCTAACCTATCTCAAGTTAATTATGTATTCCATGTATCACTATTGATAAATTACATACCTAACTAATCACATGTACTCAATACATAGGAGGTTTCATTGGAGAATGATCATTCCTATGAGGAGTATCCAATGAGGATGTTAGATTGTAGAGACAAAGTTCTACAAAATAATATAATTCACCTTGTCAAAGTGCTATAGAGAAACCATAGGTTTGAATAAGCCACATAGGAACCAGAGAAAGTGATGAAATGGAATTACCTTCAACTTTTTTAAGGGGGTGAAATAAAAAATTTGAGGGTGAAATTTCTCAAGGTGGTAAGATTGTAATGACCCAAACTATTATAAATAAAATTAAATTATTATTTAATTTAATGTTTTATTATGTAATATGGTTGTAGAAAACAAATTAACATATTTTGTTTTATTATATCCAATTGTATTTAAAATATCGTTATGTATCTTAACTATTTATAATATATTCATTGAACAGTGATCACATGATTAGTATAAATATAGGGCTTTAAAAAATCAAATTGATGTGGAAAAGGGAAGTGATGACCTCATACAGTAAGATTGTACCCTATGAATCCCATTTAATTGAAATTCTGAGAGAGATAGCATCACTGGGATTTTCCCTTGACCAATCTCAAGATGAGGTCGAGCAACTTAAGCATGAGAAAAATTGTTTACGGTAGAAGTTCAAGCTCATTGAGATCATAGCCCAAACCATGTTTGTCAAATGACCCCGTAAAAGTCTCATCGTCACGCACCTTACCCTTATAGAATACGTAGGTGCATTAAATTTATATGTATCAAGACCCTAACAAATTTATTATGTACATTATTTTTTAATTAATAATTAATATATTTAAATTTTGATAATATAAAACATGGATAATATTTTTGGGTAATATTCAATTCAATTAACAAATTTATTTTGATGGAATACTCTATTTTTGAAATAAATAATATTTTAATTAAATATTATTATTAAATCATGTTTATTAAATATAAATGATCAAATAAATTTTTTGAAGTCAAATGTAATGTTTTATTAGGGGTCAAAATTGTTATTGTCAAACCCATCATTTTTAGTAAATGATGGTTATTATTTTTTAGAATTGAAAATGAACATATTTAGAAAATTATTTAGATAAAATGAATATTATTTTTGGAATCATAATGTTGAAATTATCTGATGGTGAGTTTTTCAAAAAAAATTGAGACAGTTGAATTTCTGGGTAATGATTAAATACTATATAAATATACGATATGTTTCATGATATCATAATGACCAAAAATTTATTTATTAAATACTATAATGGTTATCTTAATTCAAATATATTTTCTCCACTTAAAATAATGTGATTTTAAGATTATTTTATTAATTTTATAAATCCTTTATGAATCCTCCAAAACATATAATATATTTTATGATTTTAAATTCATTTCTTAAAAAGTGTGATTCACCTCCACATAATAAATGGTGATATTTTAATAATTTCGGCCCTTTTCCTAATAAAATATTTAAAAACACTCTTATTTGGTATAAATCATGGGAAAAACCATGTGAAGGTTTGTAGTTTTGAATGTTTTATTATATAGAGTCCAAAACATATTTTTTTAAATATTAAATAATTCCTCTCTCATTTCCTATATAAGCCCACACAAACTCCCATTTCTCTTTAATAAAAATACTTGTACCATATCCTTACTCTTCCATCCTCCCTATATAATCCTCCCTAGGTTCCCCCATGCTCTCAAGGATCCCCTTTCAAGCTTTTGGTGTCATACTCTTAAGGTAAGGGATCCTCTCTTTCTCACTTTTATTCAAGAATCTCCTCTAATGTATACCCTTTTATTTTTATTTTCTAACGACGGTGTATGTTTTAGAACCTCCCCTGTACTTAAATTATTATTTATAAATTATTATATTCCCCTTTTTCTCTCATTAATCCCTCCCAATTACACCTATTACCATGCCAAAATTTCATAAGAGTTCTTCCTCCCTATTATTTAATCAAGTTTATTTTCTATCATATACATTCTATATCCAATTCCTAATGATGGGATATTTATTTCCATGTCCCTATTACTAACAACATTTTTTCCAAAGGATGAGAGAACTTTTTAGTTATCATAACCCCCTTTTATGATTTTTTTAAGTGACATCGTTAGGATGTTAAAATTTAACTATGATTTTCCATTCCAAAGAAATTGTGTATTAAATAAAATACCCATTTCATATCAATGGTGTTCACCTTTATACACTTATTATTATATTAATTGGGACTTACATGTATTTATTCCACACTCCCTTATCAGGGAATAATTTATTATTAATAATTAATCTATGTTGTATGATCTATGTGGCGCACTTAAGCATGAGATTGAAATATAAGTGATGGGTGCACCCAAAATTATATAGCACTCCAATACATTTTGTGATGTTTATTTTCATGATGTGTCATGTTGGGATAGGGAGTAAACCTAATTAATTTATGATAGTTTTCCCATTATGATGTATTTGCGGTTATCCTTGACCTATGATGCGGTGTTTTAAGCGGTTTCCACATTTCCCATATTTCCTTTATGTTATCAAGATATATTATGTCTTATCATTCATGTTTATGATTCCTAATCTTTTTATTCCCCTTAATATTCCTATTTTATAACATGATTTACCTTATGACATGATAATTCTCTTACTGGGATTTATAGATCATCCCTTTCTTATGTATTTCCTTAGGTTATCCCATTTCAAAAAAGATATTGTGTTCATCATCATCAATATTATTATTTTTACTCTAAAGAAGAGTTATTTTCCCTGCAGGCCCTACAGGCCTAAGGAGGTCTATAATAGTGTATTCCAAGGGCATCCCCTCTAATCAGATTCACCCCCCTTGGGTTTAAAGATGTCGTATTACAGGTTTTGAGTTGTAATGTAATGTAACTAATTTCCAAAGACACTATAATTATATATCTTTCAGGTTTAATTAAGTGCAATTTTATGTAATAAATCATTTTTTTATGCGTAATAATGGGAGGATTTGTTATAGGAGGTCCTGTAATTATTCATCCCTCCAATGCATTGGGTAGAGAAGGATTTATCATGAGATAAAAATGACTAGAATGGGGGTGAACAAAATTTAGTAAGGGACTATCTAATAATATAGTATTGGTATTAGAACATAACTAAGTAAATGATGGAATATGGTTGATCCTAATACACTACAATAGTCTTGGAAATGAACCTTATATAAGGTAATGATTTTATATTCTTATATGCATGTCATAAAATTATATATTATTCTTATTATACTTTATCAAGGATCAGGATTGATTATTACCGATTATTCTGTCTTTTGAATTATGTATTTTTATTGAAAAAATGTAAATTCATGTTTCATTGTTATGATATATGAATTGATGGGTATGATTTTTTAATGTTTATCTCATGTTATCATAGACATTATCTTATATTATGATCACTTATGAACATTTATTGATATTTCTTATGTTTACCCATAATGAGAATTTGAACTCTCCCATTATTATGTTTTACGTCCCCCTGTTATAGAGAAATTTTTAAAATATGTTATATATAAGAATTGTGCCATTTTAAAGAGAAAAATAGGAAATGATTTATATATTTTATATACCAATTTTTTACATATCCATGTTTCCAAAGACACTAAAAATCTATGTTCCTCAAGTGTGTATTTTTTTTAAATATTATTTAATATTATTTAATATGGTCTCATGATTTTTCATAATATGTTTTGTCCCTCCTCATGTTATCCTTCATGTTTATGGTCTGATATATTAGGATATTGTTTTCCTTACTGAGTTTCTAAGATCACCCCTTTCTAATGTCTCCATTCACTAGGTTATAAAGTTGATTATATCATGTGACATGTCAATAAAAGGGCCTGTATGAGTGAGATTATGGAGTAATAATTGCATATTTTGTAAAAAATATTTTAATTTTTCTAATATATAATACACTACAACTTTTTATCCTTGGGTTGTGAGACTATTTTTATATGTATTATCTAAATCTTGAAATTAATGTATTATTTAAATTATGTTTTTATTGGGTCACTTTAGTTGGAATCAGAGTAGGTTTTAGTCATTTTAGGGATTAATTTACATATCTTTATTGAAAACCCTATGGATAATTATATGTATAGGATAACATCTTGAAATTTTGGTAAATTAGATATTATATGGTTTTCATAGCAGTAAATACCTTATTTGGATACTACAAGTGGAAGCAGGCACTGGAAGAAATGAACCTTGGCATGGTAACCTTGAAATGGTTGTATTGGGTATTAACTCAATCATAACATAGTGCATAAAAATTAATCCTAACTACATAGTTGGTATGAAACTCTTAGTGAATATTCTTTGGTTAATTCATGTTTTCATTATAACCATTATGAAGGATTTGAATATATAACTTGTTCAGTTAGAAAACTAACCATAAATAACATAGATATTTATAGGTTAACATATGTACAACATTTTTTAAATACTACTTATATATATATTGTTTCATAATATTTAAATTCATTATTTTAAGTATATTCATTTAAAATTTTCCTTTATTCAAGGTAATGGTAGGAACTCAAAAGAATCAAGCATACAATGGGTATAGTGGACAGTGTGGATATTGTCCCAATAGAAAACCTTTTTAAATTGGGTCTTGTATGAAAAATAATGTCTAAATGACCACTAAAATATATAAATTCATGATAAATAAATAAAATGGTATTTGGATCTAGAATGAACCATTGAAGGAGTATACCACAATCGAGTCATTTTGAGGCAATATCTACCCTCTTTTTGTATGTATTTTATTCTATTACTTTATGAGTAGTTTTTTAATGTGATGGAGTAGATATATTTTTTCTTCAATTATTAGGACATGATATTGTTTTTTTGGTCATTTATCACTTAGAAATAGGGTCTAAAAAATGGTGGAATCTCATTAAGAATACAAAAAATGAGGACATAGACTCTATGGAATTGGAACAGTTCAATAAAATATTTTTCACTAGGTGTTTTCATCATACTCTTCACATGAAAATGTAGAGTGAATTATTTTAATTGAATCAAAAAAATTATGAATATAATATAACTTACAAAGAAAAATTCACAAGACTCATGAGGTATGCCTTCGGTTTCGTCATTGACACTAAATGTAAAATTTATCGCTTATTTAATATCTTAAATTTTAGAATTTGAAGGGTTTTAACCATAATATACTATGGTGCCTTCAAATAGGTTATTATATGTTATCTTAAAGTATATATGGAAACATGAAACACACATTTTTCTGAGTAAAAGAAAAAGTAATGTGGTGTATCATGAATTTTTTGATGATAAGACACGTGTTGGAAAGAAAGTCCAAATTTATACATGAAATAATTAATAGAGGAATAACTCTATTAATTTCCTCCAGGGATAAGGGAAGTTTTATTCATGCGGTAAATTAGGAAACCAAGCTCATAAATTCCAAAGTGGTGTTATGATTCAAATTATGGGAACAAAAAAGAAGAAGTCTTCTACTAATGCACCACCTATACTATAATATTTCTAATGTAATGAGTTTAGGAAATACATGAAAAAATTCCATAACCCTAGACAAAATGAAGGTATTATACCCTATAAACCAAATAAACCAATGTAAAAAGAGAGATAATTTATATTCACCACTAAATTAGTCGATTATAGTAATGAAGTAGTGAAAGGTACACTTATCCATTACACTATAAATGATAATTAATTATTTGATTATGGTTTATCGCATTCATTTAATCATACAAGTTCACTAATATGACAACCCTGCTCTTTATTACACACTTAAACATGATTTATTACATAAAATTCACTTGATAAAACATAGAATATCGAGAGTTATAGTGTCTTTGCGGATTATGATATTTACATAACAACTTATAACATGAAGTAAAATATCTTTATTGAAAAATTCCTTTACATGGCCACTACATTCCCTTGTACTTAGCATTGCATAGGATAACCTGAGGACATGCATGAGAAAGAATAAACATGGAATAAAATGAGTAATATATTACATGCTATACAATAGCCATATCAATGGAGCACAAGAGAAATATTAACATAAAGGCGTGATATGGCATGATAGTCTTAATATGGAAATGTGGCAACAACATTTAACATGATTTTAACATGAGCCAAGGATAATTGCACAAGGATCATGAGTAAAACCTCATTGTACTTGAATTATCATGAGTAAACCCTCATTTTACTTGACGTATCATGATACTAATCTTTACCCAATGCATTAGAGAGCTATCAGGGCTCACCCTTCTTAAACATTTCATTTCATGCATAAATGTGCCACATGGATCATATAACATGGATTCATTAAACCTCATAATTTATTCCACGATAAAGGAAATTTAGAATTCATACATGAAACACGATAATAAATAATTAAATGTGCATAAATTTTAATACCCTTGATGGGGAAATGGGAATGGTATTCACTACACAATGACATTGGCTTGGAAAATCACGGTGTCATTTCGGCAGCATAACGGCGTGACATAGGAATTAATAAATATGGTTGATGAGAGATAAATTGGTGTCTCATCGTATTTAAATGAAATGGACATTAAGGGGTTCATATATATACATTTCCCAACATAAGTAATGGAATTTATATTCACAATACAAAATAATTGCTTGAATGTAAATGAGGAGAGAGATATTCCTTATGGAATTTCAGAATGGTAACGGGTGTACATGAGGGGAATTTAATGAGAGATAAAGGGGTATTTAATCATTAAAACATAGATATTTTAGTATGGGGGAGGTGCGAAATCATACCCCAACATTTATAATTGAAAACATAAGGGCATAACAACATAATGAAAATGAGACAAAAATGAGAAAAGAGGAAATCCCTTACTTGAAAGTGTGGTCCCAAAGGCTTGGGAGAGGCTTTAGAGATGCTTCTTGGGAGCTTGGGGAACCTTTGGAGGATTCTAGAGAGAGTATTTCAGGGTTTTTTTGAACTCCAATGGCTTTTAGTGAAGAGAAAGTGGGAGCTTGGGTGGGTTTATATAGAAAAGGAGAGGGAATTATTTAATATTTAGGTTTGGGTCACCACACATTAAACTAATCAATACTACAAACCAGACCATGGTTTTTTCCCATGGTTTTTTAAAAAAGGGAGTCTAAAAAAATATTTTATAAGTACAATGGCCTAAATTCTTAAAATATTGAGGGTTCTTATGTGGAGGTGAGTCACACTCTCAAGGAAAAAATTTTAAAAAGACAAAATGTTTTATAAGTCTTGGAGGGTCCACTAAAGCTTTGTAAAATAAATCAAACAAACATAAAATCACATTATTTTCATGTTAAAATATATATTGTCTTAACAAATCATTTACAATATTTTATTACTTCACTATTTGGTCATTATGATGTCATAAAACACATTATATATTTAAACAATATTTAATTTTTACCCGAAAATTCAACTGTCTCGGAAAATTATGAAAAATTCACCGTTGTATAATTTCAATGTCCTGATTCCAAAAATAATATTCATTTTATTTAATTAATCTATTATATATGTAAATTTTTACTTCTAAAATAAAAACTGACATTTATCGAAAATTCATGGGTTTTGAAAAAAATGGCTTTCAAACAATAATAAAAATTATAATTGCATTAATAAAATTATATGATAATTTATATTTAATAAAAATTAATTTAATTACAATAATATTTTATTAAAATATTATTTAATTAACATATATATTAATTCATCAAAACATATTTCTTAGTTTAATATTAACTAAAAATATTATTTGTTCTTTAAAAAATATTTAGAAAGTAACAATAATAAAATGAATGCACATTCTTTATAAAAAAATGTACATATTCATAGTTATAGGGTATTGTTACATAACCCCTTATAACACCCACATAAGACCAAAGGGTAAGGTGTGTGATGGTTAAAGACTCCTGGGGTGGCTCGGATAACATCGCTCAGGTGGTAATCTCTATTAACTTCCATTTCTCCAGTAGTCGGTTCTGCTCAAGCTTAATGTGTTCAAGCTCATCTTGGGCTTGGTCAAGAGTGATGACCAATGAATCCACCTCCTTTCAAAGCTCCGAAAAATGGGCTTCGTATGGGGAAAGTCTACTAGATGAGGTCATCGCTTCCTTTGTCTGAGTAAATCAGATTTGTTAAAGCCCTATATTTATACTAATCATGTGATCACTGTTCAATGGGTATATTAGCAATGGTCATAATCTTTAATGGTATTTTAAAATCCAAAAAACATAAGACCAATGAAGTTCACATTTTATATAAAAATATTACACAATGAGACATTTAATTAGATCAAGAATAATTTCTATTAATGATTGTTTGTGTCGTTACAATCTTCCCCCCTTAAAAAAAATGTATCCTCGCAATTTGATTACATACAAAAAAATTCTAAAATTTAAACATGACTTCAGGGTTGCTTACCCACCACCATTAATAATTCCCCAACCCTCATTATCACGTCGAACACGGAGAGCTAGGGTCCACTTAGTGAAACAATACTTCAATCCACATTCAAAGTCTTCCACTTCCTTAGTCCAAACACAGTCTATGCACCTTGGATTGTACTGGTGGAAAATATGATTCACTTTTCGAAAATATTTGTTACTAACGTGTAGTTTCAAAACATCACCATGTACTAGGTTTTTTTAAAATAGTCTGACAGATTCAGATTTGAAGTTTTTGAAATGTAGTTCTTCTAATATATTGTATAAGTTTCCAAAAATGCTGGAAGACAATACTATGTATATATAGTCTTCTCTGAGGTCTCTCTCTTCGTAAGCTATTTCAAAATCAAATATTGCATCATACTTTCTGGATAGGGTGAAATATTTGAAAATACCCTGATGGTACCTCCCTCGTCTTGAAATGTGGTAGAGTTGGGAGCTTAATATTTGATCATAGGTGTTCCTTGATCCCTGATAATTCTGTGGTATGGAGTAGGTGTTTGATATGTCGTAGAGCGTCTTGCAAGAAAGTTGAAAATTGGAAAAGGTTTCGAAGATATATGAGCTTTAATTTTCTATAATTATAGCTAGCAAGTCCTTAGGAAGGGACAAGAGTGTTGTATGAAGTTTTTTCCCTTCCATCTCGAAACTATCCTTTATCCTACTGACGAAACATATCAAATTTTGAGTTACCCTCTAAACATAATAAAATATTGATATTAAACTACTTGAAGTCTAACAATTTATTATTCATTAATGAAAGGAAAGTTAGGGGTAACAGATAAAGGGTAATCCAAGGACAAAAACCGATGACTTATAATTTACTTTTATTCCTTAACTTATGAATCTATAGGATTCAATCTATGTTATTCATGATCAACTTTCTAACATATATTATTAGGGGCATTTTTTGAATTTACTTAATAAGGGTTCATACTAAGATTGTGAATTTACCGAAGCATATCCCCCGAAAGTGCCGTAACCAAGAGTGCAGCAAGGCCCATTGTCGTGCACTAGTTCCCATTTAATTCTAACTCAAAGCGGTTTTTTCATGTTTCACCCTTAGGATACATTTGTGCTAGAGCTGCCTCTACCTACTCATATCCAGATAGGGATGTATTTTCTTGATAAACCACTTACTCAATACTAAACAATACTTAGGGATGTTTTTATTATACTTATTTTTGTCTCTAAGTCTTCACTAGGGTTTTCCAATCCTAATCCCAAAAATAACTAAACCTATCCTCTGATACCAACTATGAAAACACTGCTCTTTATTACACACTTAAACATGATTTATTACATAAAATTCACTTGATAAAACAAAGAATATTGAGATTTATAGTGTCTTTGGGGCTTATGATTTTTACATAACAACTTAGAACATGAAGTAAAACATATTTATTGAAAACTTCCTTTACATGACCACTACATTCCCTTGTACTTATCATTGCATATGATAACCTGAGGACATGCATGAGAAAAGGGTGAGCTATAAATCTCGGTAAGGGAATAAACATGGAATAACAAGAGGAATATAGTACATGTTATACAATATCCATATCAATGGATCACAAGAGAAACATTAATATAAAGGCATGATAAATCTTGATAATCTTAATATGGAAATGTGGCCACAACATTTAACATGATTTTAGCATGATCCAAGCCTCATTGCACATGGAGAATGGGTAAACCCTAATTGCACTTGAATTATCATTAGTAAACCCTCATTTCACTTGATGTATCATGATACTAATCTTTACCCAATGCATTGGAGTGCTATCAGGGTGCACCCTTCTTAAACATTTCATTTCATGCATAAATGTTCCACATGGATCATATAACATGGATTCATTAAACTTCATAATTTATTCCATGATAAAGGAAATGTATAATTAATACATAAAAAACTATAATCAATAATAAATGTGCATAAATTTGAATACCCTTGATGGGGAAATGGGCATGGTATTCACTACACAATGACATTGGCTTGGAAAATCGCGATGCAATTTCGGTAGCATAACGACCTGACATAGGAATTCATAAAAATGGTTGATGATAGAGAAATGGGTTTCTAATTATATGTACATTAAATGGACATTAAGGGGGTCATATAGATACATTTCCCAACATATATAATGGAATTTATATTCACAATACAAAATAATTTCTTTAATGTAAATGAGGGGAGAGAGATTCCTTACGGAATTTCGACATGGTAACGGGTGTACATGAGGGGCATTTAATGAGATATAAAGGGGTATCTCATCATTAAAAAATATACAGTGAAGTATGGTGGAGGTGCTAAATCATACCCCAACATTTATAATTGAAAAAAGGGCATAAAAACATAATGGAATTGAGACAAAAATAAGAAAAGATGAAGTCCCTTACTTGGAAGTGTGATCCCAAAGTCTTAGGAGAGGCTTGAGAGAGGCTTATTAGGAGCTTGGGGAACCATGGGAGGATTCTAGAGAGATGAGTTCAGATGTTGGTAGAACTTAAAAGGCTTTGAGTGAAGAGAAAGTGAGATCTTGGGTGGGTTTATATAGGAAATGAGAGGGAATTCTTTAATATTTAGGTTTAGGTCACCACACATTAAACTATTCAATACCACAAACCAGACCATGGTTTCTGCCCATGGTTTTTTCCAAAGGGGAGTGAAAAAAAATATTTTATAAGTCCAATTTCCTAACTTCTTAAAATATTGAGGTTGCTTATGTGGAGGTGAGTCACACTCTCAAGGAAAACAATTTGAAAAGACAAAATGTTTTATAAGTCCTGGACTGTCAACTAAAGCTTTGTAAAATAAATCAAACAAACCTAAAATCACATTATTTTAATGTTAAAACATATCTTTGATGAACATATCGTTTATATTAGTTTATTACATCGCTATTGGGTCATTATGATGTCATAAAACACATTATATATTTAAACTATATTTAATTTTTACCCAAAAAATTGACTGTCTCAAAAAATTATAAAAAAATTGCCATTGGATAATTTCGACGAACTGATTCTATAATTAATATAAATTTTATTTAAATAATTTTCTAAATATGTGAGTTTTTACTTTTAAAATAGAAACTTACATTTATCGAAAATTCATGGGTTTTGAAAAAACGGCTTTCAAACCATAATAAAAATTACAATTGCATCCAAAAATTTATATGATCATTTATATTTAATAAAAATTAATTTAGTTATAATAATATTTTTATTAAAATATTATTTAATTCAAAAATCCATTAATTCATCAAAATATATTTCTTAGTTGAATATTAACTATAAATACTATTTGTGCTTTAAAAACTGTTTAAAAAGTAACAATAATAAAATGAATGCACATTCTTCATACAAAAATAATTTACATATTCCTAGTGCTAGTGTCTTGTTGCATAACCTCTTATAACCCCCGCATAAGACCGAAGGGTAAGGTGTGCTATGGTGACACACTCTTGGGGTAGCTCAGATAACATCGCTCGGGTGGTAATCTCTATTAACTTCCATTTATCCCGTAGTCAGTTCCGCTCAAGCTTAATGTGTTCAAGCTCAGCTTGGGATTGGTCAAGAGTGAATCCCAATGACTCCACCTCCTTTCTGAGCTCTGACAAATGTGCTTTTTATGGGGCAAGTCTACTAGATGAGGCCATTTCTTCCTTTGTCTGAGTAAATCGGATTTGTTAAAGCCCTATACTTATACTAATCATGTGATCACTGTTCAATGACTATATTAGCAATAGTCACAATCTTTAATGGTATTTTAAAATACAAAAACATAAAACCAAGGAATTTCACATTTTATATAAACATTTTACATTTTACATTTTACATTTTACAAACTAAGAATATTGATTCACCACCTAACAAAGGATATTAAACTATCTATGAAAACCCTTTAGAGCATGATGGATATTTTGAAGATATATAACTCTTCTCTAATCAAGATTTTTTTTGGAAGAAACTCTCTTGAAATATAATTATTCTTTACTTGGTAAGACATAATGTAACATTAGTCCTAGATAAGATCTCTCTGTATAGATAACATATCAACTCTTAGGGTAATGAAATCTCATTTCATATCCTAAATCATTCAATTATTACATGTGAATGCATGGATGATTATGAACTCCTTTTGGAATTAAATTCTATTACATGTGTTAAGATACAATAAAATGATATAATCTTGATTCAAATTATCAGGCTAGAATTAAACATTGATAACATACCTATTATATGGGAGTATATTAATGTATTTACGGATAAAATTCATGGAATTCCCTTAGATAATGAGGTTTATTTTTTAATGAAACTTATACTTTGATTCATTAATATCTAAAAAAGTATGTATATAATTGATCCCATGGAATTATATGAAATAAATAAAAAACTACAATGGAATATAGATAAGTATTTCAAACACTATAGTGCTTCTCTGAGGGTGAAATGTTCCTCTTTTACAAAAATAAATATTGATAATTGTATTTTTTCATTGATTATGATTAGACTAGTAAGATAAAAATCAAGAACAAGAATCGTCTACCCTATATTTATGATCTACTCGATCAACTCAAAGGATATTGATACTCCTCGTAGATTGAACATCAATATTGATATCAGCAGATAAGGGTTAAAAGGGTGGATATTTACAAAAACACTTTCTAAATGGATTATAGACACTATGAAATTATAGTTAATATATTTGGACTAATGATTGATGTTTCTATTTTCATGGATATAATGAATTGAAAATTTAGATACTACCTATATCAATTTATGGTCATCTTTAAAAAATATATTTTTATATAATAAAATATAAAGGAAGTCATAGAGATCATTTGAGGATTATAATATTGACCTTAACAAAGGATAAATTTTATTTCGAATTTATAAAGTAGGAATTCTCACTGTAAAAAGTTATAATTATTGGGTTGTGTAATGATAAGAAATGTCATATCAGTATATCCACCTATGATATAAGTTATTAATAAATGGTCCAGACTAATCGTTGAAACCAAGATCCTTATTTTTATTGTGTTAATAGTATATTACTATCACTTTGGGAGAAATTTATCATGGATATAAAATCCCCTAACCAAGTCAACATGGATGGGGTGAAGTTTCGTTGGATAGAGGAATGTGGAGTAATTTTCAAGGAACTAAAAGGGAAGTTGTTCACCTCTCATGTACTCAACTTACCTTGCAGCGGGTAAGGGTTTGTAATATATAGTGATAATTAAAAAAAAGTATCCATTTTTGTCGTCATGCATAATAATAATTAAATTTCTTATAAGTCATTATAAATAATACTCCTGATAAAAAATACATTATTCTTTATTTGGATTTGGTGATAGGAATCTTTATATTAAATATTTAGAAGCATTATCTCTATAGAAAATGTGTGTTATATATATTGATCAAAAGTTATTAAAATATATATTTACATAGAAGTATTTCATTATGTATCAAAGGATATGGTTTGAATTGATAAAGTATTATGTCTTATCAGTACTTTATTACATGTGGTAGGAAAATAAATTGGTTGTTACTCTTTTTAGGAAATACCATTCTATTATATTCTTGATAAGGATTGAAAACGAACTAATATTGATTTATTTTTATTAGAAGAATGTAAATGAAATAAAGGAGATAATTCATGTTGTTTATAATTGACCACTCAACCATCCATCCAAATAAATATCAAAGATTTATAGAAAGATGATGTCATGAAATAGAAAAAGGTATCTAATATTCAAAAGTTCAATATTGATAAATATGGTGTTATTGGGTTTGGAACCTAGATATGTGTTCCATAAAAACTAGAATTGAAGAAAGATCTTATATATTATTTTCATATCTCATAATTACCTATTCATCTAGGATATATAAAAATGTAAAAATATATAAATCAAGACTTAATATGGGATAACATGAAGAGATAAATTTTAAAAAAAAAAGTATCTCAGTACTTGGTGTTGGTGGAGGTGGAAACTCATGAGGGGGGTGAATTGAGTTCTCACTTAAAATTTCTTTAAAAAATATTATGATAAAATCCCCCAATTCGAAACAGTCCAATCCATTAAATAAGTATAGATATAAATGTTAAATTTCTCAAAAAGTCTCTCAAAGGTTGATTAGTCCTCAGTTGGATCACTGTAAAAACTTATCCAACTTTTGAAATAGGTTTACTAAATTAAACACATATACACACCAACAAAAACTGACTATTAGAGTTCATGTAAAACAGTTTTCTGTATTTGAATTTATAAAAAGTGGAAAATAGAAAGACAGAGTATTATAAAATAAAGTACATAGCAGAATTAAACAAGTGGTTCAGTCTCAAGCTGAGACTTAATCCTCTTCACTTAGTGATCACCTACCACTAAGAAATTTATATTAATAAACTTGATACAAAACCTTTATTGGGATTTACAAAAGTTTTCACAAACTGTCCAAGTCTCACAACCTCTACCATAGTTCTTCCTAGGAAAGAAAATACACAGGCCATACACAGCCTCTTCCATTGTTATAAGTGGGAAAAATTTAAGGAATATCTGGTGTGAGTATTTTTAGTATCCTCTTGCTTAAGCACAGGAGTTAGTGTGTGTGTAAGAGAAAAACACACACTACTCAGAAATAAAAAATAAATAACACAATAGAGCTAATGTTATGAGTATTGAGTTTCGAAGGCTTTATGTGTTTGTAGTCCAACTTTGGACTCCTTGGTGTGAAGAAATTGTAGTTTGAGTCCTTCTCTAAAATTTGTCTCCAAAACATAGTGTCAGAACTTTAGGTTCTGGCTTCCAGGTACTGAGGTGTTTAGCTTCTTGGATTAAAATAGATTTGATTAAGCACATCACGGAATCTTTTAATTTGTTATCCCAAATGATCTTCATGAAGCTCTTGGGTTCACAGTGTAAGTGTCGGTATATTCTCCTTTTTCTTCAGGTCTTTCATGTAACGTATCTCACCCAAAATTCTCTACTCTAGCTCAATATTCTATTCTATTTTATATTCTTAAGGTCTAATAGTAGTAATGATCAAAAAACGTGTGGTCTTCCTTGTACCTCGTACAGTCTACATATATGTCTATAACCAACATTATTTAATGTCAGAAGCATTAAATTTACCAAATATGACTGTCAGAATAATATTAAAAAAATGAAAAAGTATAGAGTAGAAGAGTATAGGTATTGGTAGACTGGTAGCGGTATCCTTCTCAATGGTAGTCTTATCAGCGGTAGCCTTGAAATAGTAGGCTTCATCGGTAATCTTATCAGTGGTAGACTTGTGAATTCCAAAGGTTCTTCCAGCAGTAACCTTTCATCAGTAGAATTCCAGCGGTAACTTCATAACAGCAACCTTGTAGCAGTACGTTTAAAACGGTAACCTTATAATAATAACCCTATAGCAATAACCTCTATCGGTATCTCTATAATAGTATCCTTTGAGCAGTAGACTTGTAGTGGTGAACTCGCATTGGTAACTAAATGGTAAGGTTCCTCAATGGTAACCTTCTAGTGGCAACCTTCTAGAGGTAAGATTCTAGGGGTAACCTTCCAACGGTAAGGTTCTAGTGGTAACCTTTCAGTGATAAGGTTCTAGCAGTAACCTTCCAGTGGTAAGGTTCTAGTGGTAACCTTTTAGTGGTAACCTCTCCAATAGTAGCCTGAACCGATGACTTGAACATAAGGCTCTTAACAGAGACCTTCATACCGGTGACCTTTTACTTAGAAAGTTTTGCACAGTAAACTTAATCAAGAAAGCAGTGAGATTAAAAATACATAATTGTTACATGATAAAAATTATTAAATAATAATGAAACATGATTATAATATAAATGAAACATTATTTGGGATTATCAAAACAGGTGAGTCCAACAATCTCACCATTTTTTGATAATCACAAATTATGACAGTGAACTTTTGAATAAGTATTATTGTATCAAAGTTGTGTACATTTTCTAATCTCTTCAGTAGTGTCACAATACATTGTATTAGGGATAAAAAAATTGAAAAATAAAAATAAAAAACATATTGAATCAAAATTGAACAAATTTTATTATTGAAAACATTTTAGAGAAAAAATTTATAGGAATGTCATATATGCAAGGGCTCCGATCAAAATTCTCCCCCTTTATGATTATCAAAAAAACAAATGGAGACAAAAAGATATTTTTGTATTAATTAAACAGGAGTAAATTATAAAAAAAATATTACAATGATCCCTATAAAATAAGATTGTCGATAGTCAATCCACATCAAAGATGTCCAAGTGAGTTGTGCCTTTGAGAGGTGAGGAAGTAGGTTTAGAAGAGGGAGGTACATGCCTATGTACAGCAGTAAGTAAGGTAGGAGGAGCTGTTATAGGTGCATCAGTAGACCGATAATGAGTAGATATTTGGGGAATCATAGGAGTCAAGATTCTTATGTCCTTTGCAGGAGTCATCAAAGGATAAGAATTAGTAGATCCTGATGCAGTTGAGGAAGAATTTATGGTTGGAGGGACAATAATAGTAGTACAATCCACATGGAGAAATGGCATAAGGATGTTCTTAAAATCCATAATGATGTTACCTCCACTTTCCATAGCTGAGATGAAATCATCCTTATTCTCCATGAACTTCTCCAAAGTAGTAGTCAACTCTCTAAGCCTGTTAACTTGATCCTTAAAGGCCTGAGTGACATGAGTTATTTTCAAGTTCTCCAATAGAAACATGAAATGACTATCCATTTGATGGTTAGTATAAACCCTTTTATAATAGAATTCAATCTGATCTCAAATTGGCTTCTGATCTTGGGTAGCCTCCCTCATGTAATCACCTACAAGCTTATGAATTTATCTGGTAGTGGAAATGACCTGAGTCAAAGGCTGAGGATCTGTGGTACTTGCACCAGTGAGCTTTTATATTTATTCTATAACAACTGATCTGAAGGCTGATAGATCAGCAAGAGGAGAGGAAAATGAGGAAGCAGATGCACATAGAGGTGCCATGGTAAAGGCCATTGTATCCTTAAAAGACTTAGTTAATCCACTGATCAACTTCCTCACATCAACATCCTGACTATTTATATGGGATTACATAGACTTTATAAAGTCCTCAAACAAAGTTACCATCTACTGAACAATGCTATTAAAATATCGAATGTCTTTTTCCAATTGAACTCTTGAATCCATATATGAGTCTAAACTCAAAATTGACTGTTTCACAGTCTCTATAGATTCCGCTAAGGCTCTTACTAGATTCTGGCATTCCTTCACTTCATGTAGCAGATTTGATTGATTTCTAGACATTATTCTTTCCAAAACAGATGCTACAGGCTCTTGATTCAGATCCACTGTTCTCTCCATTCCAATGGATCTTTCATCAAAGAATCTCTACAGATATGATTTCAATGACTCAAGTTCATCCTTCTTTACATAATCTTGAGGTAGAAGAACAACTGATTGCACTATAGTTTTCTATAAAAGGGAATAAACTAGAGGTCTTCTGTTAGGATTATCATATTTAGAGTCTTCATAGTCTAAGACCAGAACCATGAATCCAGGGTCCTTTGAACAACCTTCTATTTCAGGAATAACAGAAACTGAACCTGTGGAAACAGGTTCCTCCCCCTCACTTGGATCTTCCTCCTGGACAACTGCATTCCCCTCTGCCATTCTTCCTTGATCAATTAAATCATCAACAGAGTCTACTACTACTTCTTCTAAAGAATCTTCAACCACTTACATTGAAATTCCAATAGAATAAACTTCCTCTACCTTTTCATTATCTTCCATTTATTTAAATCTTATAAAAGGACTAAGACTTAAGCATTCTTCTTCACTAACATAATCATCAGTTGTTTCATACTTCTCATGATCAGAATCAACTTCATCCTCCTCCTACGAGGTCTCTCCATCAGTAATGTCTCTTAAGACATTATCTTCACAGTATTCTTTAGTGTTTTCTTCATCATCGGTGTCCCTTAAGATAGTCTCTCTACTAGAAAAAATATTTGGTGGGATAGGCTCACCAAATGACACAGTACCAACATGATGACTTGATGGAAGGTCAGGATCACTCCTGTCATCTACAAGATAATCCTCTCTTTCTTGCACAACAGCAAACTCCTCTTCTTCATATAAATACACTAATTCCACTTTATCAGGTTTTAAACATAGATCTCTTTTATCCTTTGGCCTGGTAGGGTTAGAAATAGGTTTGAAGTCTTTATATAGCTTTTCCTCATCACTCTCCCATTCCCTTTTTCAGGGGTTTCAGTTTATCTTCATACACTTGAGAATTGTTTTGGTAATACAGAATTTTTCCTTTACAACTATGGTTTCTCACTTATTTCTAGCAACACCTTTCACTTTCAACATCAAAGATATCAACTTGGAATGAAACAAAGCATTTGATTCCATACCAGGCCTAGTCATATCCTATAACAGAACCATAAAAAATCTACAAAGATTTATCCTTTGTCCATTCATCAATAAATACAAAAAAAAATATGTCCTGATATTTCAAACTAGAAAATTCCCCTCTCCTAGGACTTAATAAATATTGGATAAACTTGTACATTAATCTGGTTTCCCCATCCATCTCAGAATCAATTACCTATCAAGGGATTTCATTCCCTGTCAGTTCAACCAGAGCCTCTTCATAGGAGAAAATATCACTAGTAGGAGGCACCACTCTAGAATAATAATAAAAAATTCCTTCTTGTGGGACTCTTAAACATTCAACCCATTCAATATAATAGAATATCACACTAACACAATTTATCTTTGAAATAATTTGGTTCTCATACTCATATTTTCTAAACTCTAGAAACTTATAAAACTTCTTTACTAGCTTTGGGTAACATAGTCCATTGTTGTTTGCGAAGTAATCTACCCAATCTTGAGCATCAAGTGCCTTCTTCACTTGATACTTGCTCAACAAAATCCACTATAAACTTAATTATTTTTCTACCATGATATCCCTCTTTGACATATGAGTATTTATCATCTTTTACACATTTTTCTTCCACCACTAGACTCATCTCGAGGTCTCTTAGGTTTCAGTGCATCTTCTTCATCGCCAACCATCGGTCTCTTCACTCTTATCATTGTGATTTGATGTGGTTCAAGGGTTTCAGTAGTAGGTTAGGTTCAAGGCTTCGAGAGAAATAGGTTCGGGAGAGGATTGAAGTGGATCAAAATGTGACTTCGCACTTTGTTTTTATCATTTTGGGATAGAAAATCAAATCGATTAAATAAAATAAATACAATCAAAACATTTCAGATTTTGGAAGAAAACACTAATTCCAGGACCTATCAGTAAGGATGACTAGTGGTAATGTGAAAACATTAAGGCCTATCGGTGAGGTCTAACGGTGAAGTGTCCTAACGGTGAGGTCCAATAGTGAGGTGTCCTAATGGTGAGGTGTCCTAATGGTGAGGTGTCCTAATGGTGAGGTGTCCTAATGGTGAGGTCTAATGGTGAGGAGTCCTAACGGTGAGGTCCAATGGTGAGGTGTCCTAATGGTGAGGTCCAAAAATGATGTGTTATTAAATAAAATTAATCATACCTAACACATTTTTGATGAAATTTAACTGCCTAGAGTTCAAAGGCTTTGTGAATATATCATCGATTGATGTTCAGTGCCAATGAATTCTAGAGTTATATCACCTCTTTCCTAATGATCTCTTAAAAAGTGATGTCTCACATCAATGTTCTATTTCCTAGAAGGAGATACTATATTTTTAGAGATGTTAATATCACTTGTATTATCACAATTTATAGAGACATGTTTGAATTGATATCCATAGTATAGTAAAGTTTGTTTCATCCATAGAATTTGAGCACAAAAACTACCAGAGGCTATATATTCAGCTTTGGTAGTGGATAATGCAATAGAATTTTGTTCCTTACTTCACCATGATACTAGTGACTTGACCAAAATGTGACATGTTCCAGAGGTTCTCTTTCTATCTAACTTGAAACCAGAAAAGTCAGCATCAGAATAACTTATCAAATCAAATGATTGTCCTCTTGGGTAAAATAGTCTTAAGTTAGTAGTATACTTAAGATATTTAAAAATCTTTTTAACAACAGTTAAATATGATTCTTTGGAATTTTCATAAAAATGATCACACATACATACATTGAACATTATATTAAGTCAGCTAGTAGTATGGTAGAGCATACTACCAATCATACCATTGTAATTGGTTTGATCCACTAGTTTACTAGTTTCATCAGCATCCAACTTAAAAGTGGTACTCATAGGTGTATCACTACATTTATTACCATCCAAACCAAAACTTTTCAAATGGTCCTTAGAATATTTACTTTGAATTAAAACAATACCATTTTTATTTTGAAAAATTTGAAATCCAAGGAAAATTTTAAATTGCCCCATTAGACTCATTTCAAATTCATATTGCATCATCTTTGAAAAATTAGTACATAAAGAATTTTTAGAGGATCAAAAAATAATTTCATCTATATAATTCTGTACTACTAATACATCTTTATAAATCCTTTTAATAAAAAGAGTAGGATTAGATGTCCCTTTAGTAAAACCTTTTGAAATAAGAAAAGAACTGAGTCTATCATACCAAGCTCTACGAGCTTTTTTTAGACCATATAAAGCTTTAGAAAGTTTAAAAACATTATTTGAAAAATGGGGATTTGTAAAGTTAGGGGGTTGTTCAATAAACACATCCTCAACTATATACCCATTTAGAAATTCAATTTTAACATCCATTTGATGAAGTTTGAAATTCAGATGATCTGCATAAGAAATTACTATCCTAATGGATTTTATTCTAGCTATATGTGAAAATGTTTTCTCATAGTCTATTCCTTCTTCTTCACTATATCCTTGTGTAATTAATCTAGACTTATTTCTAACTATATTTCCAAACTCATCAAATTTTTTTCTAAACACCCATTTAGTGCCTACGGTCAAAGTGTATTTAGGTCTTTCTACTAATACTCAATCTTTGTTTCTTTCAAAATGAATTAATTCTTCTTTCATATCTATCACCCAAAATTAATCATTGATAGCATCATTAATATTTTTGGGCTCAAGCTATGAAAGAAAATCTTGATGTTCAACCTGGTTTCTCATAGAAACTCTATTTTTTGTTCCTATATTTAGATCACCTACTAAAGCATATAAAGGATGATTATTTAGAGTTATAATACCTCTATAAAGGGTTGTACTAGACTCCTCATTATTTTCTATAGGTTCAGATTCAACAGTCTTAGATTCTGGAAAATTTCCAGAACTAGTTTTCTTTACTGCAGGTTCACTGTGTTTATCATTAAGGTCCAAAATTGACATATCTTCCTAAAGATATTCAAGAGAGGTTTTTGGTTCATTTGGATGAGTCTCAACAAATTTGACATGAACTGATTCTTCCACACATTTGTTTCTCTTATTGAATACTCTATACGCATTACTAGAGATTGAGTAACCTGGGAGAATTCCTTCATCACTTTTGGAAGCAAATTTTTCTAGATTATCTCCACTGTTAAGGATAAATACTTTGAAACCAAATACTCTAAAGTAACTGACCTTAGGATTCCTATTTTTTAATATCTCATAAGGGTTCTTCTTAAGAACAAGTCTGATTAAAACTCTATTGATAATGTAACAAGTTGTATTAACAGCTTCAGCCCAAAAATAGACAGGCATGTTACACTCGTTAAGGATAGTCCGGAAAATCTCTTGAAGTTTTCTATTTCTTATTTCGACAACTCCATTTTTTTAGGTTTTCTAGGAGCATAGAAATTGTGATTATATCCATTACATGAGAAAAAAGATTCAAACTACTGATTTTCAAACTCATGGCCATGATCACTTCTCAAGGTATTAATTCTAAGTCCACTAAGATTTTCCATAGACTTGTAATATTTAATGAAGTAAGAACATGATTCACTTTTGTGGGATAGAAATTATACCCAATTGTATCTTGAAAAATCATATACAAGAACATATACATAGTGCTTCCCATTTAAACATGAAAGTCTATATGGTCCAAAAAAATCCATGCAAACAAACTCAAGAGGTTGAGAAGTTGAAAATTCTTTCTTTGGTTTGAAAGAAACTTTGTGTTGTTTTCCCTTTTGACAAGGATTACAAACTTTGTTAAGTGGGAATTAAAATTTAGGTAAGTATCTTACTAAAAATTTCCTAGTTAGTTTCCTAAGTGAGTACACATTTCATTGTCCTAATATTTTGTGCCATAACCAAGATTCCTTATGAAAAGCATTTAAACAATAAACATTTTTCTTAGCTAAAGAGTTTAAATCAATAGCATATACATTTTTATTTATACGAGCAGTGATATTATAAAAAATTTAGAATTAAAAACATTTCATTAATCATTTTCAAACTTAACATTAAAACCATTATCACAAAACTAAGAGATAATAAGTAGATTGTACTTTAACCCAATACTTTTAAAATTAGTATAGTATTAGGGTTACCAATTTGGCCTAAGACGAAGATATTTCCCTTAGAATTATCACCAAATGTAACATGTCCACCATAAACTTTGATTAAGCTCTTGAAACATGAATATTATCTTGTCTTATTTCTTGAACATCCACTTTCCAAGTACCATAGGGTTTTACAAGAATTATTTAGACAATTTTCCTACAAAATAGATTAAGAAAAGGGTAACTTTGGTTCCCATATTTTCTTGGGTTTATAAAGGTTAGAAAGAAATTCTTTTGGAACCCATATTTTACTTATAGGTTTCCTATAATAAACGGACATGTTTTTAGACATAAACACTTTGTTAGGTCCTTTAGAAAATTGTTTTTCAAAAGATGATCCAGAACATGAACTAGCAGTGAACTATCCAGATTTTGGAACAAATATATTTTTGGTAATCCTTCTTTGTACTTTTTGATATCCTAGACCATTTGTGTATTTTGGAGTAATTTTTTTCCCTAGAAACTGATTCAAGGTATCCCTACCGATAGTAAACTTCTCAAGATCTATTTTTAATTGCTCATTTGATAATTTTAGTTTAGTGTTTTCTTTTAATAGCGGATAAAATTTTTCTTTTCCAAAATCCAAATCATACTTAGAATTGGAATTTAAACCATGTTTTCTTTTAAAGGATTTATATTTGTCCTTGAGATGATTAAAGGTACCCTCAAGCATTCCATAGTATTCAATTATTTCATCCTTAGTCATATTTTCATCATTGTTTGATTCAATCTCATTCCCAGGAGAGTAAACATTATGTATAGAATAATTAAGTGTTACCTCATATGTTTTGTTCATGAAACACATGTCTGCCTGATTGTTCTTTTTGGTATTAGAAGTGTTAGATCCACTAGAGGTGTCTTCTAAAGCTCTATAAGTAGCTTTTATAGCCTTTTTATATCATTTCCCTTGTCTTCATATTTATTCTTAAATTTCATGTTGGGACAATCATCCTTCACATGACCATTTCGTTTACACTCATAGAATATTATCTCATTTTTATTGTCATTCCATTTTCTGTCCTTTTTTCAATGTCCTTTACTATCATACCTTCCTCTATAGTTTGAATTTCTAAAGAACTTATTCTTTCAGGAGAGATTTTTGAATCTTATAGAAAGATGAGCCATATCTTCATCACTATCAGATTATGAATCTTCACTAGTAGAAATGTTTATAATAACTTAAAAGTTTTTCTTTTTCTTTTATCTTTGAGGTAGGAGTATTGAATGCTACAGATTTCTTTCTTGGTTCTTCATATGAATTTTGATTCACCTTAAGCTCTTCTTCGTACATCATGAGTTTTAAAATTAGTTCTTTCACTAGTATCTTGATTATGTCACAGGATTCTTGAATAGAAATAGAAATTCCTCTCCATATGTTAGGTAGGCTTCAAAGCAATCTCATATTCTGATCCTTATTGCCCACCAATTTCCCAATTAGACTCGTGGTATTTACTATTTCATTAAACCTAAGATACATTTCATATACTGGTTCATCGGGATTTATTTTAAAATTATCCTATTTAATAGTATAAGTATTTAATCTCGTTACTTTAACATTGGTTATTCCCTCATGGGAAAGAGCCAAAGTATCCTAGATTTTATATGATGTTTTATAGGAAGATATTCTATTGAATTATTCATCACCTAAAGTATAGTACAACGAATTCATTGCTTTTTAGTTATTATTATATGTACCTTTAGTCAATTGTGACCATGTTTCTCTAACAGTAGAAGGAAATGTATGTTGTTCTTCAATTGTGTCCCAAATTTCAGGACCCATGCTCTCTAGATCCATTTTTATTTTCAGTTTCCACTGAGCATAGTTATTACCATTAAAGAAAGGCGGCATGTTTGTAGTTTCACCCTCAACTCAGTTATCCACAGCTAATTATAATTTAAAGAACTGAAAATTTATATGTGATAGAAATTTTAAGATCTTTAAGATACAACTACAATCACAGTTGAAAATAATTAGAAAATATTGAAAAATAGTTCTGATGGTATTAATAAACACTCCTCTGATACTAATTATTGGTGGAGGTGGAAACTCAAGAGGGGGTTAATTGAGTTCCTACTTAAAATTTATGTTAAAAACTTTATGATAAAAACCCCCAATTTAAAACAGCCCAGTTAATTAAGGTAGTAGAGATATAAATTTTCAATTGCTCAAAAATACTCTCAAAGGTTGATTATTCCTCAGTTCGATCTCTATAAAAACTTATCCAACTTTTGAATTGAGTTTACTCAATTAAACACATATACACACCAACCAAAACTAACTATCAGAGTTGATGTAAAATAGTTTTCTATCTTTAAATTTATAAATAGTAGAAAATAGAAAGATAGAGTGTTACAAAATTAAGTACACTGCAGAATTAAACAAGAGGTCAAGTGTCAAGCTAAACTTAATTCTATCGACTTGGTGATCACCTACAACGAAGTAGTTTATATTAATAAACTTGATACACATCATGTACCAGGATTTAAAATAGTTTTCACAAACTGTCGAAGTCTCACAACCTCTACCATAGTTCTTCATGGGAAAAATAAACACCTAGGCCACCCATGTACTCCTCCATAGTTATACATGGGAAACAAAAATGTAAGGAATGTTTTTTGTGAGTATTTTTAGTATCCTCAAGTTTAAGAACAGGATTCAGTGTGTGTGTAACATGAAAAGAAACACTACTAATAAATGTAAAATAAATAAAACAATAGAGATAATTTTATGAGGATTGAGTTTATATGGCTTTATGTGTTTGCGGTTCAGCTGGGGACTCCTTGGTATGAAGAAATTGAAATTTGAGTCTTTCTCTAAAAGTTGTATCCAAAATAGAGTGTTGAAACTTCCGGTTTTTTCTACTAGGTACTGAGGTGTTCAGCTACTTTTATTGAAATAGATTTGATGAATCACAATACGGAAGCTTTGAATTTGTTCTCCCAAATGATCTTTGTGAAGCTCTTGGGTTCAGAGTGTAAGTGCTGGTATATTCTTCTTGTTCTTCAGGTTTTTCGTGTAACATCTCTCACCCAGCATTCTCTACTCTAGATCTATCTTCAATTCTATTTTATATTCTTGAGGTACAACCATAGGAATGATCAAACCATGTTCGGTCTTCCTCGTACCTCTTACAATATCCAAATATGTCTAAAACCAACATTAATAAATGTCAGAAGCATTAAATTTACCAAATATGACCATTAGAATAATCTTAATAAAATTGATAAAGTATAGAGTAAAAAAGTATAGCTATCGATAGATTGGTAGTGGTATCCTTATCAATGGTAGGATTATTAGCGGTAGCCTGGAAATGGTATACTTTATTGGTAATCTTATCAGTGGTAGACTTGTGAATTCCAAAGGTTCTTCCAGTAGTAACCTTTTATCAGTAGACTTCCAGCGGTAACTTTATAACAGCAACCTTGTTGTAGTAAGATTAAAACGGTAACCTTCTAACAGTAACCTTGTAGTAGTAACATATAGCAGTAGCTCAACAAAAATATCCTTTAAGAGGTATACTTGTAGCGGTGAGCTTGCATTGGTAACTCAGAGGTAAGGTTCCTTAGCAGTAACCTTCTAGCGGCAACCTTCTAGTGGTAAGGTTCTAGCGTTAACCTTCCAGCAGTAAGGTTCTAGCGGTAACCTTTTAGCAGCAAGGTTCTAGCGGTAACCTTCCAGCAATAAAGTCCTTGTGGTAACCTTTCAGAAGTAACCTCTCTAACAATAGCCTCAACCGGTGACATGAATATAAGTCTCTTAACAGAGACCTTCATACTGGTGACCTTTTACTTAGAAACTTTTACACTATAAACTTAATCAAGAAACCAACGAGATTAAAAATACATAATTATTACATGATATAAACTATAAAAACTAATGAAACATTATTACATAAATGAAATATGATTTGGGATTATCAAAATAGTTGAGTCCAACAATCTCCCCCTTTTGATGATCATATTATGGATGTGAAATTTAGAATAAGTATTATTATATCAGAGTTAAGTAAATTTTTTAATCTCTTCAGTGGTCTCGTAATACATTGTATCAAAACTAAAAAATAGAAAAATACAAATAAAAACATATTGAATCAAAATTGAACCAATTTTATTGTTGAAAATATATTTGAGAATAAATTTATAGGAATGTAATATATGCAAGGGTTCCAATTAAAATTCTCCCCCATTGTGATTATCAAAAAAAACAAAAGCAGACAAAAGGAGATTTTTGTATTAATGAAACAAGAGTACATTATACAAATAGATTACAATGATCCCTATCAAATAAGATAGTCGACATTCAATACACATTAGAGATGTCCAGGTGAGTTTTTCCATTGGGAAGTGAGGATGTATGTTCAGAAGAGGGAGGTACAGGCCTATGTATAGCAGTAAGTAAGGTAGGAGGAGCTACTACAGAAGCATCAATAGACCGATAATGAGTAGATCTCTTAGGAATCATAGGAGTCAAGATTTTTATGGCCTATGCAGGAGTCATCAAAGGAGTAGTACTGATATATCTCGATGCAGCTAAGGAAGAAGGCAAGGCTAGAGGGACAATAATAGGAGTACAGTCTACATGGAGAAATGGCATAAGGAGGTTCTTGAATTCAATAATGATTCTTCCTCCTTTTTCCATAGTTGAGATGAAATCATCATTATTCTCCATGAACTTCTTCAAAGCATGATTTAACCCACGAATCCTGCTAATTAGATCCTTAAAGGCCTAACTAATAGGAGGTATCATAAATTTCTCCAATAGAAACATGAAATTACTATCTATATTATGCTTAGTGTAAACCCGTGTATAATATAAGTCAATATTCTCTTTGATCACCTTTTGATCTTGGGTATCCTTCCTCATATAATCACCTACAAGCTTATGAATTTTTCTGGTAGTGGAAATGACCAAAGTCAAAGGATGAGGATCTAAGGTACTTGCACCCTAGAGATTTTCCATTTCTTCTCTAACAACTGATCTGAAGGCTGTTAAATCAATAAGAGGAGAGGTAGATGAGGAAGCAGATGCACACAGTTCAATGGTAAATGCCACTGTCTCCTTAAAAGACTTAGTTGATTCACTGATCAACCTCTTCACATCATCATCTTGACTATTTACATGTGCTTCCATTGACTTCTTAAGTCCTCAAACATAGTTACCATCTATTGAACAACACTCTTAACATAATGAATGTATTTTTCCATTTGAACACTAGAATCCATATATGAGTCTAAACTCACAACTGACTATTTCACAGTCTCCATATATTCTACTAAGTCTCCTATCAAATTCTAGTATTCCTTTACTTCATGTAGCAGATTTTATTGATTTCTAGACATTATTCTTTCCAAAAAATGATGCTAAAAGATCTTGATTCATAGCCACTATTCTCTCTATCCCAATGAATCTTTCATTAATGCATCTATGCAGATCTAATTTCAATGACTCAATGTCATCCTTCTTTACATAATCTTGAGGTAGAATAACCACTGGTTGCACTATAGTGGCCTCTGAAATCGAATGAACTAGAGGTCTCTTATTAGGCTTGTTATCTTTATAGTCTTCATAGTCTAAGCCCAAAACAATGAATCTAGGGTCCTCTAACCAACCTTCTATTTCATAAATAAAAGGAACTAAACCTATTGAAATAGATTCCCCCCCCCCCTACATGGATCTTCCTCTTGGACAACTGAATTCCCCTATGCCATTCTTCCTTGATCAATTGAATCATTAGTAGAGTCTACTGCTACTTCTTCTACAGAATCTTCAACCACTTCCATTGAATTCCAATAGATTCAACTTCCTCTTCCTTTTCATTCTCTACCATTTATTTACATCCTATCAAAGGACTAAGACTTAGGAATCATTATTCACTTACATCATCATCAGATGTTTCATACTTCTCACAATTAGAATCAACTGCATCCTCTTCCTCTAAGCTCTCTCCATCAGTAATGTCTCTTAAGACATTCTCCTCATAATATTCTTTAGTGGTGTCTACATCATTAGTGTCCCTTAGGACAGTCCCTCTTCTAAGAAAAATATTTGGTGGGATAGGATCGCCAAATGATGCAGTAACAACATGAGGACTTGATGGAAGGTCAAGATCAGTCATATCGTCTACAAGAGAATCCTTTCTTTCTCGCACAATAGAAAACTCATCCTCTTCATATTAATACACTAGTTCCACTACATCGTGTTTTAATCCTAGATATATTTTATCCTTTGGCCTATTAGGGTGGAATCAAGGTTGAAGTATTCATATAGCTTAGCCTTATCACTCACCCATTCCCTTTTCCAGGTGTTCCAGTTTATCTTTATACACTTGAATTTTTTTTTGGTAATACAGAAGTTGTCTTTTACAACAATGGTTTCTTTCTTAATTCCAGCAACTCCTTTCACTTTCAACTTCAAAGATATCAACTTGACATGAAACAAAGCATTTGATTTGGAACAATTCCTAGTCATATCCTCAAACTGAACCATCAAAAATATTCAAATATATATCCTTTGTCCATGCTTCAATAAATACAACAAAAATATGTCCTGATATTTCAAACTATAAAATTCCCCTCTCTTGGGACTCAAGACATATTGGATAAACTTGATAATTAATTTGTTTTTCCCATCCATATCAGTAGTAATTACCTTTATAGGGATTCTATTCTCTGCCAGTTTGTCCAGAGCCTCTTCATAGTAGAAATGGTCACTAGTATGAGGCACCACTCCAGAATAATAATAAAAAATTCCTTCATGTGGGACTCTTAATTTAATAGAAGATAAGCTCACACTAACTCAATTTAACTTTGAAAGCATTTGGTTCTCGTCCTTATATTTTTCAAACTTCAAAAACTCATAAAACGCTTTTACTAGATTCAGGTAATATGGTCAATTTTCATTAGCAAATCATTCTACCCAGTCTTGAGCTTTAAGTGCCTTCTACACTATAGATTTTTTCAAAAAAATCCACTCAAAAATTAATTATTTTCCGACCATGATTTCCCTCTAAAACAGATGAGGAATTATCTTCTTTTCCACCACTATACTTAGCTCGATGTCTCTTAGGGTTCGGTGCATCTCCTTCATCACCAACCATCGGTCTCTTCACTCTTTCCATTGTGATTTGATGTGGTTTGAGGGATTCAACAGTAGGTTAGGATCAAGTCTTTAGGAGAAAGAGGTTTGAGAGAGGATTTAAGTGGATCAAAATGTGACTTTTCACTCTGTTTTTATCATTTAGGGATCGAAAAACAAATTGAGTAAATGAAATAAATAAAATAAAAAAATTATATTTCGACAGAAAGCACTATGTTTATGATCTATCAATAAGGTTGACTAGAAGTAAGGTGCCAATGGTAAGGCCTATCTGTGAGGTCCAACAGTGAGGTGTCCTAACGATGAGGTCCAATGGTGAGGTGTCCTAATGGTGAGGTTCAGCGGTGAGGTTTCCTAACAGTGAGGTCCAGTGGTGAGGTGTCCTAATGGTGAGGTCCAATGGTGAGGTGTCCTAATGGTGAGGTCCAACTATGTGGTGTCCTAATGGTGAGGTCCAATGTTGATGTGTCCTTAACTAAAATTAATCATACCTAACTCATTTTTAGTGTAATTTAACTACTCAGAGTTCAAAGGATTTTTGAATATACCATCCAATTATTGTTCTGTTCCAGTGAATTCTAGAGTGATATCACCTCCTAGATAATGATGTCTCAAAAATTGATGTATCACATCATTGTGCTTTATCCTAGCATGAGATACTGAATTTTTAGAGATATTAATAGCACTTTTGTTACCACAATTTATGGAGACATGTTTTAATTGATATCTATAGTCTATTAAAGTGTGTTTCATCCATAGAATTTGATCACAACAACTACCAGCAGCTATATATTCATATTTGGTAGTGGATAATGCAACAAAATTTTGTTTCATACTAAACCATGATACTAGTGACTTTCCCAAAATGTGATATGTTCTAGAGGTTCTCTTTCTATCTAAATTTCAACCAGAAAAGTTATCATCAGAATAACTTGTCAAATCAAATGATTTTCCTCTTGGATAAAATAGTCCTCAGTTAGCACTATACTTGAGATATTTAAAAATCCTTTTAACAATAGTTAAATGATATTCTTTGTGATTGGATTGAAAATGATCACACATACATACACTGAACATTATATCAATTTAGCTAGTAGTAAGGTAGATCAGAATCCCAATCAAACCTCTACAATTGTTTTGATCCACTGGTTTACTAGATTCATCAACATATAACTTAAAAGTGGTACTCATAGGTATATCACTACATTTATTACTATCCAAACCAAAAGGTTTCAAAATATCCTTAGTATATTTACTTTGATTTAAAAAAATACCATTTTTATTTTGAAAATTTTGAAATCCAAGGATAAATTTAAGTTCTCCCATTTGACTCATTTCAAATTCATTTTCCATCATCTTTGAAAAATCAGTTCATAAAGAATTTTTAAAGGATCAAAAAATAATGTCATCTACAAAAATCTGTATTATTAAGAAATATTTTGGAAATTATTTTAATAAAAATATTAGGATCAGTTATCCCTTTATTAAAACCTTTTGAAATAAGAAAAGAACTGATTTTATCATACCAAGCTCTAGGACCTTTTTTTAGACCATACAAAGCTTTAGAAAGTTTAAGGAATTAATTTGAAAAATGAGTTTTTATAAAGTCAGGGGTTTTTCAACAAACACATCCTCAACTGTATACCCATTTATAAATTCACATTCAATATCAATTTGATAATGTTTTGAAATTTAGATGAGCTGCATAAGAAAGTAGTATCCAAATGCCTTCTAGTCTAGATACAGGTGAAAAGGTTTCCTCATAGTCTATTACTTTTTCTTGACTATATCCTTGTGCAGCTAATCTAGCCTTGTTTCTAACTATATTTCCAGACTCCTCAAATTTGTTTCTAAACACCCATTTACTTCCTATGGTCAAAGTTTCCTTATGTATTTCTACTAATTACCAAAATTTGTTTCTTTCAAACTAATTTAATTCTTCTTGCATAGCTATCACCCCAAATTCATCATTGATATCATCATTAATATTTTTTCGTTTAATTTGTGAAATAAAATCTTGATGTTCAACCTGGTTTCTCAGAGAATATCTAGTTTGTGTTCCTATATTTAGATCACCTACTAAAGAATCTAAAGGATGATTCTTGAGAGTTATAAGACCTCTAGAAAGGGTTGGACTAGACTCTTCATGGTTTTCTATAGGTTCAAATTAAATAGGCTCAGATTTTGGAAAATTTCTAAAACTAGTTGCTTTCACTGGGGATTCACTATTTTTATCATTAATGTCCAGAATTGACATATCTTCTTCAATATATTCAAGATATTTTTTAGGTTCATATGGATCAGTCTCATAAAATTTTACACAAACTGATTCTTCCACACATTTGGTTCTCTTATTGAATACTCTATAGGCTTTACTATATATTGAGTAACCTAGGAAAATTCCTCCATCACTTTTGGAAGTAAATTTTTCGAGATTATCCCTAGTGTTAAGTATAAATACTTTGCAACAAAAGAATATAAAATAATTAACCATAGGATTCATTTTGTTACATAGCTCATAAGGGGAATTCTTCAGAACAAGTCTAATTAAAACTCTATTGATGATGTAACAAGTCGTATTACAGCTTCAGCCCAAAAATAGACAGGCAGGTTATACTCATTAAGGATAGTCTAAGAAATCTCTTGAAGTGTCCTATTTCTTCTTTCTACAACTCCATTTTTTTGTGGTATTATAAGAGGATAAAAATTGAGATTATATCCTTTATGTGATAAAAAATATTCAAACTCCTGGTTTTCAAACTCGCAGTCATGATCACTTCTCAAGGTCTTAATTCTATTTCCACTAGATTTTAAACAAACTTTTAATATTTAATGAAGTAAGAACATGATTCACTTTTGTGATCTAGAAAGTATACCCAATTTTATCATGAAAAATCATCTACAAGAACATAGACATAGTGATTCCCATTTAAACTTGAAACTCTAGATGGTCCAAACAAATTCATGTGAACCAACTCAAGCGGTTGAGAAGTTGAAACTTCTTTATTTGGTTTGAAAGAAAATTTATATTGTTTTCCCTTTTGAAAAGGATTACAAACTTTGTTAAGTGAAAATTAAAATTTAGGTAAGTATCTAACTAAACCTTTCCTAGTTATTTTTCTAAGTGAGTTCACATTTCAGTGTCCTAATATTTTGTTACATAACCAATATTCATTATGAAAAGCATTTAAACAAGAAATATTTCGCTTTGCTAAAGAGTTTAAATCAATAGTATATACATTTTCATTTCTATGAGCAGTGAATATTAAATTATTTTTAGAATTAAAAATATTGTGTGCATCATTTTCAAACATAAAATTAAAACCATCATCACACAACTGATAGATACTAAGTAGACTATACTTTAACACATCAACAAAAAGTAATTTGGAAATTAATATAGTATTAGGGTTACCAATTTGGCATAAGCCGATGATATTTCTCTTAGAATTATCACCAAATGTAACAAGTCCACCATCAACTTTGATTAAGCTCTTGAAGCATGAATAGTCTCTTGTCATATGTCTTCTGCACCTTAGATTGTCTCATGGTTTTGATTATACGTGCCTCTATATCTCTTCATGAGGTTCTATTTGACTGGTCGTGGTGCTCTAACAGACGCCCGGATCAAAAGTTATGATCGTTTTAGTGATTTCGGGGTTTCTTCTATTTTTTTATTTTTTTTCCTTTCATTTTGCGGAGGAATTACCCAATCCGCCACTATTTCGCGGTGGTTTTTTAAAAAACCGCTAATAATACTTGGATAAATTTTAAAAAACAATAATAATAATAATAATACATTTCACGACGGTTTAAAAACCACCGCAAAATAGTGGCCCAAAAAACATTTAGCGGCGGTTTTTAAAACCGCCGTGAAACGACCGTTTTCCTGTAGTGGCGCCTTCCAATGGTAGGATTCATCAGTAATATTATCAGTGGTGGAATTATGAATTTCAAAGGTTCTTATAGTAGTAACCTTTCATTAGTATACTTCTAGCAGTAACTTCATAACAACAACCTTGTAGTAGTAATCTTAAAACGGTAACCTTCTAACAGTAACCTTGTATCAGTGACCTCTAGCGGTAGCTCTACAACAATAGCCTTTAAGCGGTAGACTTGTAGCAGTGAACTCGCATTGGTAACTCAGTGGTAAGGTTCCTCAGGTGTAAACTTCTAGCGGAAAA
The DNA here is from genome assembly GCA_963277665.1 of Viscum album. Lineage (NCBI taxonomy): Eukaryota > Viridiplantae > Streptophyta > Magnoliopsida > Santalales > Viscaceae > Viscum > Viscum album. The sequence continues at coordinate 1,344,442,329 of OY728123.1, forward strand.
CTTTTAGTGGTAATGTTCTAGAGGTAACCTTCCAGCGGTAAGGTTCTAGAAGTAACCTTTCAGTGGTAAGGTTCTAGCGGTAACCTTCCAACAGTAAGGTTCTAGAAGTAACCTTTCAGTGGTAAAATCTCCCACAGTAACCTCAACCGGTGACTTGAACAGAAGGCTCTTAACAAAGACCTTCATACGGGTGAACTTTTACTTAGAAAATTTTACACTGTAAACTTTTTCAAGAAAGCCGTGAGATAAAAAATACATAATTGTTACCTAATAAAAACTATAAAAACTAAAGAAACATGATTATCATATATGAAACATGATTTGTGATTATCAAAACAGGTGAGTACAACACTTGGTATTCAAGAAAGATAAGGTTGTGAGATAAAATTCTAAGGGTATTTTGAAACTATTAACCATACCAATATAAAAATGGGAAAAAATCACTCTGCATTTCATCATAGGAATCTTCGAGACATCTAAAGGACATAATGGAATTTGGGTTGTAGTCTATTTCCATATAAATTCAATGCATTTTATTTTCATGAAATAATATTTCTCTCTTGACCAAATCACCATGATATACACAATGGTGTTCAGTCATAAGTTTTACTTCTTACTTCACCATACCTTTAGTTTTTTAAATCATAAATACCTTCATAAAAATATGTTTACTAAGTTTTTATGAACCAAGTGATTTGGAAAGTTTTTTTATAAAACATTACTATTTACCAAAAATAGAAATGATTTTAATGTATCATGAATGTAAACTTATTATTCTTCAATATGATCCGTTGGTTTTTTTATATGTCTGATTCATTGGACTAACCTCTTTCTGGATCAGTGGTTAGACTTTCAACTTGTCTTTTGTACTGAAAAATTTCATGATCGTCGTGTTGATATTGGTATCAATACAATGGATTAATCCTTATAAGTATTATCTTATTGAAAAATGATAAGAAATTTCTCAAAATATCTAAGGTTTATAATAGGAATATATATATATATATATTTCTATCATAAGGAATGCATTTTAGCATTGCAATTTTGATAAACAAAAATAGCATCAAACATTCATTTTTTTTTTGAATCATGATGATCTGTCAAGTAAAATATTCCTGAGGTCATTGCAACTAACTCGGAAATATGACCATTGTGAGATCGCTTATAAATATCAGGTCATTTAATGAGTTTAGAGAAGATATGTTTTTACTAATAAATTATTCTAAATCTTTCTCTACGTGAACATCTCATTCTTTTTATTTTTAATACTTTCGAGAGTATTCATTCTAAGGAATCCTTGTTAGATTTGTTTTCTATATAAAATTTTATTTTTTTGGTGTCTGGTCATTATTATGATTGAGGGATTCTAGGGACAGGAAGATATTGAATCTCATCGATAATATTGAGGGCTTATGAGTCTTGGAATAAAGACATCAATCATCATATTAATGTCATCCTAGGATTGGAAGACAGAGTTTTTTCAATCATAAAATTGAGGGATTTTATGGTAAAAAAATATTGATTTTATTGTAAGTACAAAACTATATATAAATTCAGTTAGGGTTGCTAACTAACTTTACCCTTAAGTTTAATAGATTTATTTCTTTTAATATAGATTGTAATCCATTCTTACTTGTACTAGCTATTGTATTTATTTATTTTGAAAGACTTTATTTCTCTGTTCATATTACAATAGAAAGTTTGTTTTAAAAATCATTCTTATCATTTTTTTATCAGTGTATCTATGATAATGATTAAAAAATACTTAGATACAATCAGATCATCTTTGATTCTAATTATAACACTCTAATCATCAGACAATGTTGAGTCTGGTCATTTTACTTAATGTGGTATTGTATTTTTTTAGTTTAAATTTTTTAAACTACAATTCACCATGATTATAATAGTAACAATATTAGTTAATCTTTCTATCCAAAAAAATGGTATCATATCTTGTTCAAAAAAATTAACTTACTAATTTGTTTAATTCTTCTATCAACTGTAAGTTTTATAAACTACTTTTTTTTAAATTGTTTTCACACTAATGTGTTTTAGTAGAAAAAGAGTTTTTTTGTTAAGATGGAATGTATAAATATTGGTTCTATTTATAATCTAAATATTAATCGACCATAAATTTTTTATGGAAATGAATATGAATATTGTAGAGATAGAATTAAATATTAAATGATCAACACTATAATTGATAATTTCTTAATGATAACAAGGAAGTACGTGATACCTGCTAAGGATGTTTCTCCTTTTACTAATACAGAGAATTTATAATATCAATTGAACTAAAAAGTCATAAATACATTATTATATTCTATTAAGAGGAATATATATGGTTAAATATTATCATATGAATCTTCTAATAGTATGTGTTGTAAGTTGGAAGTAACACATTTTGGTACATCCAAAGTCATTAAAACAGGAAGATCTATGCTTCATACAGATAACCAAGCCCTAGATTTTTTACCTGGATAATCATTTTCCTAGATGAACCAAAGGTTCATGAAAATTATCAATAGTTTACATCTTTTGGATAAAAAGTTCTTGATGATAATATTTGGGTTGAGATGATTTTTTATATAATTCCCAATGAGTGGGAATATAAAAGAACTATTGTGGATGACACAAGTAAGATTACCAATTTAGCTCTTAATGTTATTATCAGAACCCTTATGTAATATGAAGGAATATTAGAGATATATTGAAAGTTCTAAAAAGAAAAATGGTAGATTTAGTTTTGCTACATCATCTTCTATTACAACTAAAGTTCAGTAAAAAGATAAAGTTTTGAAATATTTAAGTAAAAAGAAACCAATTGTTCATTATGAATCTAGTTCATCAGAACATTTTGAAAATGGGTTGGATAATATTTCCAGAAGGATGTATAAGATATTTGAAAAGAAATATTTCCAATAAAAATATAAAAATAATCACAAAGATAAAAATGACAAGAAAGATTATGATATTCCATACTATGAAGGAAATAAGGAAGGACATATCTGGCCCGACTTCCCTATTCTCAAAAAGGGGAGATATGAAGGGAATAAATTCAAAAAAATATTCTAACAAATATTATATTTTTAAATGAATGGAAATTCCAAAATATTCTGACACATGGAGTGCCATTGGTGGAGATTATTCTAACAATTCTACAAATAATGAAAGTTCTATATAAAAGAACATTGGCCTATTTTCAAAAGTACCTATGGAAAATTAATGTCTTACAGAAAGGTATACACTACTAACTTCATTGAAAATTTCTATTTAAATGTTAATTATCCTGAATTTTATAATGAGAATAAATTATTCATCTTCTAATGAAGAATATTCCTCAACTATTGAGGACAATACTTTACATAGTTACGAGGAATTTTCTAAGTTTTCTAAACTTTTAGAATATTAAAATTTTAAGATTTTAAAAAAAGTGATAATAATAAATAAAAACATGAAAAGGAAAATTCAATAATAACTATTTTAACAAATGAAATATCAAATCATTATAAAGATCTTGATAAAAATAATTTTTTTAAGTCTACTATTTCAAAAATCTTGAGAACGTTATTTTTTAGAAAAAATAATTTACAAAATGATTTTGATAAAGTTAGTTCTAGTTTTATTTCTATTGAGGACAAAAACTTATTTGTAAAAATCAATTTAGAAATATCTTTCTTGAATAAACTCTTATCTAAGTTCACCATTTGTAATGAAAAAATTGATAAGATATACATGAAAATTATACCTCATGGTAATAATTCTATAATGGGTTTTACTCATAATAAACCTATTTTTAGTAAGATTAATTTTGTACCAAAAATTACACCATTTATACAAAATTCCAAAGTAGTTGACATTGGAAGAAAAAAATATATATAAATAAATTTAAGTCATTAGGACATCATAAAGAATATTTTTCCATGGAAATGAAATTTTCTCAAAGATGTAATTTTTTTCAAATGTGGCTTCCTAAAATATTATTTTATGGTAATACCAGACCCAAAAAGGATTGGGTTCTGAAAAACTAATTCTTTGGTTCTCAAGGAAATAAATAAATTACTAAGAACAAAAATATGTGGTACATGGATAGTACTTTATACATGTATATGAATTGAAACAAATATTTCTTTAATAATATTATCAAGATAAAATGTGGTTGAGTAAATTTTAGTGATAATGCTCGAGGCGAAATCATTGGTATATGTAATATTTTTATTCTTGGAAAACATTTAATTTCAAATGTTTTATTTGTTATAGTACTTTAGCACAACATTACAAGCATATGTCAGTTATGTGATGAAGATTATCTTGTGAAATTTAGATGTAATAAATGTATAGTACATAGTTCTAAAGATGAATTTTTATTTCTTCCAATCAATATGATAATGATTACACACTAAACATATAAGTCCTTTGAATCCAATATCTACCTTGACTTAGTGCACTGGAAGATCAATCTTGGTTGTAGAATAGAAGTTTAAGACATTGTAACCTTATAAACTTAGCTATGTTGACTAAGAAATGACTCTTTAAAGATCTACCAAAATTAATCATTGATACTTATAAATTTTTGACTATTTTTAATATGGTAAGAAAACTAATTCATGTTTTAAAATTATTAGTAAAGTCTTAAATTTTGATGCTTTATAGTTAGTACACATGAATTTATTTGGTCCTATACAAACTAGAAGTATTTGTTTAAAATACTATGTATATGTATTTGTTGATGATTACACTAGATGCACATGGGTCTATTTTATTACAAATAAATATGAAGCCTTTAGTTATTTTAAAATTTTTGTATCCAGAGTTAAAAATGAGAAAAACAACTCCTTGATAACTATTCATGGTGATCAAGGTGGTGAATTTGAAAATTATTATTTTAAAACTTTTGTAGTAAGAGAGGTATTGAACATAACTTTTCAGTACCAATAACTCCACAGTAAAATGGTGTAGTTGAACGAGGAAATAGAGTTCATCTGAATATTACAAGAACCATGATGAGTGAATACTCAGTTACTAAAAATTTTTGGGAAAAAGAATTTATTAATTCATACTATACTATAAATTGAGTTTTAATTAGAACATTTCTCAATAAAACTTCTTATGAGTTATGGATAAGAAGAAAACCAAAAGTTTCTTACTTTATAGTTTTTGAATAAAAATTATTCATTTTTAATAATAAAGATAACTTACATAAATTTAAACCAAAATATAATGAGAATATATTTTTAGGTTATTCCACTACCTCTAAGGATTATAGAGTTTTTAATAACAATTATTTTACTTTTGAGGAAATAGTGCATATGAAGTTTGATGAAACTAATCCCTTTATTTTCAAACAATCCCATTCTATATCATTGAATGTTCTTTCTAAAACTGATTTTCAACCATTTTTAGAATGTTCTTATCATAAATATATAAATAAATAATTTTCTTTTAATTTATTCCTTGGAAATATTTTCTACCTATTATTTTAGAATATAATTTTGAAAACCCAAGAAACCAGTTGTTACTTGGGAATCATTCTAGTGAAAGTATCATTAGTGATGTAGATAAATCAGTTAGTACTATAAGTTCTTTGAGAAAGAGAATTGAACATCTTTATTTCTTATCTCAATTAAAACATAAAAAACATGATGAGGCTTTAGGTGATAATGAATGGATAAAATCAATGAAAGATGAAATCAATGAGGTTGAAAGGAACCAAGTCAATACTTTAGTTGAACGAACTAAAGAAACTTTTATATTTGGAGTAAAATGAGTTTTTTGGAAAAACAAATAAGATGAAAATTTAATAATATTTATAAATAAATATAGAATTATTACTAAGGTATATAATCAATAAGAGGTAATACACTTGGATAAACCTATGCACCGATAACTAGACTTGAAATTATAAAAATACTTCTTGCTTTTCCAGCATTATTTAATTTCAAACTTTTTAAAATGGATGTGAAGTGTGACTTCCTAAAAAGATATGTTCGGGAGGAATTTTATGGAGAAAAAACCCCTATATTTGAAAATAAAGAACATACATTACATGTTTTCAAACATACCAAGGAACTTTATGGACTTAAGAAAATCCCCTAGAGCTTAGTATGATAGGTTAACTAGATTTTTGTTACAAAAAAAATTGTTAAGGGAGATACGAATCCAAAAATTTTATAAAAGTAAATAAAAAAATTTATGATTGTAGAAATATATGTTTATAAAATTATATATGGTTTAACTAAATAATATTTAACTGGTTCATTTACGGATCTTATGAATTCTAAGTTTTAAATGATTATGATGGGTGAGTTAACGTATTTTCTTGTTTTTCAAATTTTAAAAAAAAATAGAAGGTACTTTATATCTCAACATAATTATATAAAATATTTACTTAATAAATTTTGGTATTAAAATACTAAAATTATTAGTAATCCCATTAGTACCTCCAATAATTTAGATCTTGATGATGTTGGTAAACCAGTTGATCAGAAAATTTATAGAAGTATGATTAGAAACATACTATACTTAAGAGATATTCATATAGATTTGATGTTTTCAGTATTATTATACAATGAATATAATGATAATCTAAAATAATACCATCTTAATGATATAAAATTATTTTTCATTGTATTAATGGAACTATGTATTTTGGCTTATTCTATTCTTATGGAAATTTTTTTGAACTTTAAATTTTTTTCAAATGTTAAATATAGTGGACGTAGAATGGATAGTAAAAGTACATCAGGAAAATTTCATTTCTTAGGTGACTCTTTATATTATTTTTCTTGTATGAAACAATACTCGTTATAAATTTTCACTGCTGAAATCAAATATGTGGTAGTTAGAATTTGTTGTGCTCAAGTGTTGTGGATACAGTGCACACTCACAGAATATGGAATGAGTTTTACTTAAACTAAAATATTTAGTGACAACACAAATTATATTTCTCTATGTCAAAACCCATCACATAACTCACATTATAAATACATAGATATAATACACCATTTACTTTGGGATGACACAATTAACGGAAATATAATTTTACAATTCATCAGAACGCAAGAACAAATTGATGATATTTTTACTAAACCCCTTAGTTATAATATATTTAAAAACATTAAACATAATCTTGTAATGGTCAATGTTAAATGATTATTCAAATATACTTCTTGTTTACTAATCTCATTACAGTAATGAACTCTTTCTCATAGAGGGATTACATATGTTTGTTTTACTAAAAACTTTTTATTTTCTAAAAAATTTAAATTTTCTAAATGTTTTTATTGTAATAAATTTTTTGGACTCAAAACAATTTATCAAAAGTTTCATAGTCAAAAAATATTTTAAAACTTTTGTATTCCAAAATTATTACAAACTTTTATTAACATTAGCTTTTTCTTAAAAACGGTTGTAATCATTTTTGTAACAATACTATCGAAATCAATTTTTTTAATTAAACAATCTCAATCAATTTTCATAATAAAACTATCATAATTTGAATTATTTATTATAAAACTATCATAATTTGTTTATGTTACAAAAAACCAAAAATAATAAGTTATTCATACTAATGAAACTTAATACTCAAAAAGGTAATATTCTTTTAATTTTTTCCTTAATTCATTACTTTAGATTATAATTCTGGTCGATTACTTATTCTTTTAGTTTTATGACTTTCATTTGTTTCAAAAAAACTATTCAAAATTATTATCACTCCAATAAAATGTTTTAAAACCTTGAGAGTTAAGAGAAACATTTAAAACTTTCTTTGATCAAATCTCGATCATCAGATCTATTAAAGTTTAATTTGAGTTGTAAAAGTGTTTTGGAATCTGATTCAATATTTTCATATGCATATATAAAGGTTCAATGTCTCTTATCCCACATTGGTTTTTAGAATATTTTCTCTTAGGATCTCACCCACCTCAAATCCATCATTTCGATTGTTTTGGCATTTGTTTGGTTACCATCTTCATTCTCATTATAATGGAAACCAAAGAATATTGTAGAAATTGTATGTTTTTAGAGAATGTATCATTAAAAGAAATTGGTTTGATGTGTATGATTCTTCTCTCAAAAACATCATCAATTTTCAATGATGGGAGGAAGTATGTGTTCTGAAACTAGATAATAATTTTGACCTATATTATCTAGAAATAATGGTAGAGTTTTATACTTCTATTTAGTTTATTAAAGAATGTGATAAGGATATAGTTTCTTTCACTTTTTTAGGATGAAATAAAAACATTATTTTAAAATATTTGTAGATTTGGTTGGAGTTCCTACTGAACGATAAGCCTTATCACACCCTAAAAAGTAACTAGTAGTATTGGTTCTTTTGAAAAAAATAAAGAAAAAATTCTTTGTTTCCTTATTACAAAAAAGTATAGAAAGTTTTATATATAACACCAGACAAAAGAGTTGTAGCATTATGGATACAGGGGTATTCAATACCTAGGAATGGTGACTGAGATTCCCTTAAGGTATCATGCATCTTTTTCTTGGATTACTTGGTCAATATGAGACAAATAAATATTTTATATGTTTTTTTCATATGGTATAATCTCTCAAGAATGTCTCAATCAATTTGAATATTATTATTTTTCCTACTTTCGGCAATAAATAACTTATTAAAGTTATGAAACTTTTCAATGTTAATAAACAAAAGTACCCAATACATGAGAAAATTTCTTTTATTGGTGAAGATACAAATTCTATAATAAATCTATTCTTTGATTCAATGTTAAAGATGTTTTTATATAAGGTTGAAGGAGTTGTGTCCTAAGATAAACCTTCAAATAAATTTGAGTATTAAAATAAGAAATGAAAGGCAGATTCATCCACACTAATGAAACAAAAGAAAGAAATGAAGGTGATGGATGATAAATTTAAAAAGTTAATGTAACATAACATGAAAAATAAACCAAGAGAACCTAGGTTTTGTCTTGATGTGGCTGAAGTATTAGCTTTAAAAATTGACAATGAATATAATTTGAAAGAAGAAAAAAAAGAAATAGAATAATAATGTTGATGAAGCTATAGTTGTTGAAAGTTTGTTAAATGGTATATATATATCCTTAAAAAATAAAATTATTACAGGTTATCATATAAATAAAGTTATTCCTAATGTTGTGCTTGTTTTTTAAGAAACATTAGTTGTACCATCAGTTTTTCCTTCTATTTCTCTTAAGGGGAAAGAAAAAGAAATAGTTGAAGAAACAGTATCGGTACAAGAAAAAGAATCAGTTTCAGAAATAATTGTAAAAAATATTATTCAAGACACTCATAAATTAGAAAACAAACTTCAGGAAATTGGAGAATAAGAATTATAAGAATAAGTAGAGTACTAAGTAGAATAATAAGTAGAGGAATAACTAGAGGAAGAAAAAGAAGAAGAAGGTGATAATGAAAAAATTGTGACTGATGAATGCTCAAAAGAAAAGAAATCTTCAGAATCATCATCTTCATCTCCTCTACCATCACATCATGTTAAGGATGTTCAGTTAGAAGGTTCTCAAGAAAATTCTCAATCCTCAGAGAAATAAAAATTAACATCATAGGTAAAAGAAAAATCATTATAAAAGAAAGAATAATAATATCAACAATTAAATACAAATATTAATGAAAAAGTTGAATTATCTAAGAATTTGGATATTTTTGAAGTCTCAGATGACAAGAATCTCTTTAAGAAAGGGAAATATATATTTGAGTGAAAACATGATGTTAAATACTCAAAACTCAAACCTCCTAAACCTTATTCAGATTCATTAGTCATGGAGGCATCCATTGACCAAAAAGAATTTGATTTCATTTTTCAATATTTGAGAAGTTTAGAAGACACCATTCCATACATATCTAATATTTAGGCAAGATGTCAACTTATTCAAAATGGCCTCAGTGAAAAATTGGAGTCGTTGGAATTTTTATCAGAAACGGTAATCCAGATTGAAGCATAGTTAAAAACATTTCAAGAAAATTATTGTACTAAAGAAAGATCATGTAATTAGATTGTTAAGTGTTCTAACAAAGTGGATAATGATATTTGGGAACATTAGAATTAATTTTTTGAAGTAAAGAAACTTTTCTTAGAAATGTAATAATCCTTCAACAAGTTATATTCTGATGTTTTGGATCGATTGAAGTTCATTGAAGAATTAAAAGATGCTACTGATGATCATACTAAGGAGATGAATGTTTTGAAAGAAAAGGTTCATGATTTGGATTTGGAAACAAGCAGGTTGAGATAATATGAAAGTGAATTAATCATTATGAGGGATGAGAATAACGATTTTTTTGAGGAGGTTTAAAGGATGAAGACTCAAGTACAAAAGCATGAAGTGATGGTATAAAGAATCATAAAGCTTGAGAAAGGTTGAGAGAGATCAAAAATATGAAGTCTTTTGTGAAGAAACTAATAAAGAAATAATAACCATCTTTTTCATTTTGAACTCTCAATGTATTTTTATCAAACATTTGAATGGTTGATGAATGTGATAATATCTTCATCCAATACTTCATGTTTGAATGTCTTCCAACTTTTGGATGTATGTTATTTATATTATTTCATGGATGATTAGTTAGTTCACAAATTATTGTTTCATAAGTTATCTTTCTTAACATTTCTAGAAACTATTGTTAATTTCCCATTATTTTTTAAAATCGCAATGGTGGAGAAGGTTTGACAGGTTTATATAGGGGGTTAATTATTTAAAGGGAAAATTATTCCTAGGGGGGATTTCTTAAGGGTAAAAAGTTTTGGACAATAAGTATTGCGATGTTTTTTAAGAATTTAATAAAAGGGGGAGTTGTTATATTAATGGGAAGATGTTTTAATAGATTCTATCATATCATGAAGTTGTTATAAAATTATGGGGAGTTATAAAAAATATCTTCAATGTTATTAAAATAATAGAGGGTTGTCTGTTTTTCAGGTTATAATTTTTCATTTACATTTTTGGTTTTATTAATTCTAATAAGGGGTTGATTATTGAGTCAGAGGTTTTACTTCTTACTTTTCTATTCCTTTAGTTTTTTAAATAACAAACACCTTCTTAAAATATGTTTACTTATTTTTTATGTCCTAAGTGTTTTAGTATTTTTTTGTATAAAACATTACTTTTTACCTAACATAGAAATATTTATAATTTATTAGCAATGTAAACTTACTATTATTCAATATGATGCATCTGATTTGGGATGTGTCTGATTCATCGGGATGACCTCTATCATGATCAATGATTATACTTTTGACTTGTCTCTTATACTAACAAAATTCATGACCACCGAACTGATACCGGTACCAATAAAATAGAGTAATCCTTATAGGGTTTATCATATTAAAAAATGATAAGGAAGTCCATCGAACAATGATAAGTTTAAAATAAAAATAAATATATATATTTTTCTATCATAAGGGATACATTTTATCATTTTAATACTTCTAAACAAAAAAAAACATCATACATTCAATTATTAAATATCATGATGATATTTCAAGTGAAATTTTTCCAAGGCTATTGCAACTAACTCATAAATATGACGGTTAACATATCACCTATAAATAGTAGGTCGTTTAAAGATTTTAGAGAAGATACATTTTCGCAACTCAAGTATTCTAAAGTTTTCCCTCCATAAACATATCATTCCTAGTATTTGAAATACTTTAGAGAGTTTTTATTCTATGGAATCCTTATCAGAGTTTTTTCCTTTAAAAAAATTGTTTTTTATTTTATATTTGATCATTGTTATGATCGATGAATTTGTTGGATAGTAATATGGTGAATCTGAACTATTGGATCAATAGGTTCTAGGTCTAGGAAGACAGATTTTGATCATCACATCGAGGGATTTCAAGGATGGGAAGACTGAGTTTTTCTAGTCATCATATTAAAGGATTTCTTAGTAAAGAAAAATAAAATTTATAGTAAGTATAAAATTGTAGATACCTTTAGTCGAGGTTGATGGATACATTTACTCTTATGGTTAAAATAGTGATTTATATTGATATATCTTGTAATTAATTCTTACTTTTACTAGATATTTTATTACTTTTTTTTACAAGTCTTTATTCTATTGTGTATATTACGATAGAAAGTTTTTAAGAAAAATAATTGTTATCATTTTTTATGATTATATCTGTGTTAATGATTAAACATACTCTAATAAAATTGGATCATTTGTGATTATGATTCTAACACTTTGATCATTGGACAATGCTGAGTCTGACCATTTTACTTAAAGAGGTATTGTGTTTTGTTTTAGTTTAAACTTTTTAAACTATAATCCCCCCTCTTGTAATAGTTACCATATTTTTTACTCTTTTGATAAAAAATGTAATTCTTAAGGCTATATGGAGTACCATTATCCATTGTATCTAATAAGAATCCAAGGTTTAGCTTCATGTTCTGGAGAAGTCCTAAGAAATCATTAGATAAAAATATGAGTTGAAACACTGATTATCAGCCTCAAATAGATGATTAGTTTGATATGACCATAAAAATATAGAGGATATGATAATATCTAATTCAATAGACTTACAAGGATTTTGGGATTAACAACTCCCCCTGATAGATATCTCATATAACAAAAATTCCCATTCTAGCATTTAAATGACACTATATGAGGATCTTTAGAGAAGAGATGTAGCACTCCAGCCTACTCCCATGAAGTTGAGGAGAGGAATCTGATAGATCTAACCTTATTCATGTAATGGTGATGAAGTTTCAAACTATTTATCATCTTTTAAAAGCAACACAATTTCAATAAAATGGTTATGAAGATAAATTTTTATGAGATATTGAGATTGAACCAAGTGAAAAGGTACTCCCTAAATCATCTCCATAAAATTGGGTTATGATATTTGTAAAGAAATGGAAGTTTATCTATTGATACATCAATCCGTTCAATATCCTTGAAAATGTTAGGCTTATTGCCTATCGCTCAGTGCTCTATCCACACATCTCTCAAACACGTTATGTGTTCCATGTATCTATTTTTTGGAAGTATATACCAGATCAATCACATGTACTATGCTTGAAATATATAATATAATGAAATTAACTATTACATAAAGTATAAAATATGGAAATGTTAGATCGAAGAGAAAATTTTATGAGGAACAAGGCCACCCATTTAGTAAATTTCTTTAGTGGACTCATAAGATTGAGGGGGATATATTGGAACCTAATTATGTGATTAAATAAATTTTCCCTCACTTTTGTTCCTCTATGTAATAAAATTTTGAGGATGAAATTAATTTTAGGAGGGGTATAATGTAATTAACATCAATTTTATTAAATAATTTTCCTTAATTAAATTTCATGTCAGTAGCATGGCTTGGACGCAACGTTGAACTAAAACTAAAACCAAATTACCATAATAAAATCATTAATATTAATGTTATATTATAGATATTAAATTTGAAGGGTTTCAATGGAAGTAACCACTTTATAAATAAAATATAAAAATTAATAATAAAATGAATTTCATTTTATGTTTGGATATACACATTTTTCTAAATCCACTTTTTACACATTAGGTGCATTAATATGAAAATTAATTTTTGTCTCATCTATAGAAATATTCTTTGGTAAAATAGGTTCAATATTTGAAATGATAAGGTAAAAAATATTTAAAATTAACTTTTAATTTTCTATTAAAAAAAATAATACAAAAAATAATGATATTTGTAGTGATAACAATGAAATAATTATTTTCAAAGATTTTTTTTATTAATATTGTATAATTATTCTATACTAAATTAAATTAATATATTTAAAATAATTAATATAATATAATTTTTACACACATATAAAATTATATTAACACACATTTAATTATTAACTAATGTTAAATATGATTAAGAGAACATAATAGTTAAAACATCATTTTTCTACAAAAAACTATTTTCTATATATATAATTTAATAATTTGAAAAATTATTTTATATTATTTATAAATTAAATTATATTAAATTAGGAATAAATTTGGTTTCATCACACCAAAATTTTATAAGTGTTTTTATATTTTAAATTTTAATAAAAAATAAATTACTTGGTTAAAAACTAGTTACCAAGGTAAAAAATGAAAATAGAAAAAAGGAAAAAAACTAAGGGAAATGACATTATACATGTTCAAAACATATGTCAAAATTTATAGTTGATGAATTATAGAACATATATAACCCCAAAATCTGATATTTATCACTTTTGGAACCATTTACCCTTAAATAGTGTCATTCCATTATTAAAAGATAGTGGGTGTTCACAAGAGTGCCCCTTCCTTCACTTATAAAAGAGGATCACTTCCACCCAATAAAAGTTACACAAAACCATATAACATTTCTTGAAACCAAACCCAAATTTTCTCTCATATACTTCCTGTTCACTACCTAAATCCACCAATCACCATATGTTATCATAATCCCTTCATTTCTAGGAACACTTTAAAGAGAATGTTCAAGGTCCCAAAGTGGGTATAACTTAATCCTTGCCCTTTTTTCATAATCATTCTATTAAAAAACCTACCATATCCATATTATTATAATAACCTTAGTATAATTACTATACTTAAGTTTTTTATATTAATTTAATAACCATTACTTATTACATTCCATCAATATATAAAAAATAACGAACATTAATCATGGGTTTTTTCTTACCACCATCTCTAAGAAACGATGTCTCCCATTATTCACCGATACCTATATTAACTATTTATAAGGGTGATATTGGAGAATAAATGTTATATATATAATATAATTATGATTTTGAGGAAAAAAATTATAATCCCCATTCAATGCATCTCATTTGTTTGGGAATTAAAATGTTAACTATGTGTTGTACAGACTACCGATGCCATAGTGTAAAGTGTCTCATTTTTTATTTATATTCCTTATAATTAATTAAGTTTTATTAAAATATGATTCTTCACCATTAAATATAAAAATATATCATTATTATTCTTAAATAAATATTTTATTCCAAAATAAACCACTTTTATAACCATAATCATCCATTAAAATATTATGTTCATGTTTGGCTTGGAAAAACCACCTACTTGAACAATGATATAGAACTATATAATGGATGAATATGGGACCATATATACTAATATTATTAAATTTTAATAATCAATTCTAGATTTTTATGGTTCTATAAAGGTTATATTAAGTATTTAACTTATTATTAAAATATCATTTTGATCACTAAAATTACTAAAATAATAAGACATCGATTCCATTTTCAGGTAACATAACTAAAACTTATGGAATGAAATAAGTTATTTATAAATAAATGTAAAATATATAGTCCAAAAATTTAATTTATCTAGGAATTATAATATTAATATCAATTAATAGGTGTCTATATTGACATTATAAACATGCACAAACCAATCAAAAATTACAAACACTCTGTGGTAAAGATAATCCATAATTAACTAATATACTTTCCTTCAATGGTTATAAGAGAAGTATGTAAATGTGTATACATATATATATAAGGTTCTTAAATAAGTTATTATTATTTTTTCTATTTTATAGAATGTTATAGTGTGACCAACTAAGAGAAAATATAAGGTATTTGTTTTATCGAATAAAATTCTAATTCATTTATTCATAACTTTTCTTACTTTAATATACTTTTAAATGTGTATTTGATATTCCCACTTTTTTATTTCATATAGTATTTTATATTTTTCTCTTTATAAATTACTTATCATTATCAATTTCCACTTCTTTTATAATTTTTTACAAAAAAATAAAATATAATGTTGGTAGGAATAACTTGCATTCTTACCAATGAATCTTCTTTTTCATGTCAATGTTTTTTCCTATCAAAATTGTTTTGTTTAATGAAATCCAAATGTTTTTTTTATATGATATTCCTCAATTTTTTCTTAAAATATTTTATGAATTGAATGTATTTCAAAATTTATCTAATGTGGTTTTCTCATTAAAATGATCTAAATATATTAATAATGGAATTTTATTTCATTATTCACCACTCTGGATTTATTATCTTGATTTTTTATTTTGAAAGGTACTTTATTTATAACTCCTGATAATAATATTTTAAAAAAATATTCCTCCCTAAAAAAAATTTAGAATTTAATTTTCACTCTATCTTTTGTAACTACATTTAAAAAAAATGCAGAAACATTTTTATATTAAATTCTAATTTTTTACTCCAAGGTTTATCTCTCATGAAAAAGTGTTTTGATATCTATCTATATTTTATTATGATTGATTCCTTTTAGAAAATTATATTTTTGATATCCTATGTTTTCATAATTTTATGTTATGTGATGTTTTATAAAATTTTGATAAACCCATTATTTTCTAAAGGTTTATTAAGATATAATGATGATTAATTTTAAGTGGAATATATATGTAAGGATGGGGATGGGTGGGGTACTATATCACCCTACAATTCATTAGTTTAAGTTTACCTCTAAGGAGATATCCAGGCATGGACATTATTATTTTTTCACATGGGTATAATATTAATGTGAATGACGACATTTTCAAGAATAGACAAAATGAGTTTGTTCACAAAGGCATGGTAATAGTGTTTTTTCTCACAATTTTTTCTTTATTCATATAGTTTTTTCAAATTTAAAATTTTTATTTTAACTTATTCTATATTTATAAGATTCTCTTCATTTTCTTTATATTTAATTTTTCATGTTATGTATAGTTTTTAAATTATTCCACTCTATAAAGTCTTGCACGTATGTTTTATGATTACTGAGATGTATTTTGAGGAATATCCTAAATTGTTTCTCCATTAATGATATTTTTAGACCTTATGTTTCTCAGTAATGTTCTATTATTATCATATGTGGTCTCATGATCTTTTATTGATATATTTATTCCTTCCTCATGTTCTCATTCATGTTTATAATTTGTTATATTGTCATACCTTTTTATTTACTTAGCATCTAAGCTCAGCCATTTCTTTTATTTTAATTCCCTATTTTATATGGATGATTATATCATGTGATATGTCTAAAATAGGATCTATAAGGGACTGATTATGGATTAATTTTTTTAATTTTTTTTAAATAAGATTTTTATTTGGTTAATATCTATGACACTAAAATTTTCATTCCTTGGGTTGTGTGATTGTTCGTGAGATTTATTATTTAAATCTTTAAATTAATGAATTATTCATGTTATGTTTAGCTTAGTTAACTTTAGTAATTATTATTCCTTCTTGAAATATATGATGTTGAGAGAACCCAATCAATATTATTATATATTTCTTAGAAAAAAACAATAAAATATAAACACTAACTATTATATTTTTTATCCCAAAAATTATATAATAAATGAAATGAATCAATAATAATTTTTTCTAACATATATAAAATTGGACCTGTTGGATAATTTTGATCATCAGGTTTTAACTAATTTGATAGCTCAAAAAAATCTGAATATTTATATACACTATGATAACTTAACCTAGATCTTTTATATCCCACCATTACATGTTTACAATAGTCTACATATATAATTATAAGAACACAACTTTTAATACATATTTGTTATATAAATTTTATCTTTTATTTTTTATCATAAATTCTAGGTATGGAAACAAATAATTCATAAGGATAAATAATTAACCATCCATTTATTTAACAAGTGAGAAAAACATATACTCAATGTTTTTTATATCAATGGGATTTTGGTATAAGATCTTTCTACCATTAAGAATTAAAAATGAATAATTTATAGTGAGTGGTTCTTCTATTTTAATATGATATACAGAATAGTATGGATTTATTATCTAAAACATATTTATATTTTAATTTACCCTATATTGACCTACCTCTCTATTTTTTATACTTACCTATCTTGCATCATTCACTTAAGTATTTGTATTTAATATTTCAATATTATTTTAATCTATAAATAGTGAAAGTGTTAAATAATACCTATATATATTAATTTTTTAAAATTCATTACTTTGTATATAAATATATTTCCAACATAAACTTTAAAAAACATTAATTTAATATCTTTTACTAAGTATTAATATTTGCGGATTACAAGAATAAAGGTGTATCTATATCTACTCAAATTGTTTTAATTATTTAATATCTTGGTTGTTTCTTCAATTTATATATTATATTTATAGAATTTTATTTATCTAGTAAATATATGAGAATTTATTTCCATATGAACATCTAGATAATCTAAGTGGTATTAAAGAATAATGGTGTGTAATATAATCAATAAGTTGATTTATTTGGATTGGGATTTGTTGGAGCTTCATTTTATTTTAATATCATAATCCATTTATTCTTAAAAAAATTATCTATTTATTTTACACTTCTGTTATTTAAATTAAATTAAATTACTATAATTTATTTTCATTGTGTGAGATATTTATGATGTGGTTTGTTCTTTTTTTAATTTTTAAACTCACCCCTCTTAATGCTTTTATACTGGAATCATGTTTTTCGCTCCAAAAAAACCTACACAGTGGTAAAAGATCAAAAACTGATAATTTCCTTACTCTAAAAATTATATGGGATATGATTTAGTGATATACTATATAAATTTGTTTTGGGATATCCCTGTATTTTTTATGGATTATATTATTCTGAGTTAATAGACCATATGAATATGTATATTACATATATATTTTTATCTAGATTGATTATGAGTATTATGAAATATTGTTGTGATGATGGAGCTAGATTTATTTACTTTTAATTAAATACCAAAATTATATTTGAATGATTAAAATTTAAATATATAGAAATGGAGTGTATTTAAACATGTTTTATCATATGACACTCGTCAAGAGTTTTGAAAGAATCTTGAGAAAATTTATGAAATGGAAATCTGAAATTATGATCATAAACTAAACATTTGTATTTGAAATCTAAATATTTACATTGAAATAAATGATGTTGAAGATAATAAAACACTATTTGGTGATGCACTCTAAAATGGTCATACATCATCCAAATTGTTGAATGAAAAGTTTTGGAAAATTTATTTTAGGATACCTCATCATAGTAATTAAAAATATGATCCTTTTAAATTTTTATAGTTGTATATTAGGGGATAAACAAAAAAAATCGAATTAGGTAAAGAATAATCTTATAATTTTTTTGCAACAGAAGTAACATAACACTATATTGATCATAACACAACTTTTAGTCTTATTACAATATTTAATAATGTAATCATAAAAAATTTATTGAATATACTCAGTCACAATAGCCATCCACCAATGGATATGGCATGCCTATAAAATAATTATGATTAATTGAAAACATATCCCACAAACCAATAATAAAATATAATTTAGATTTCAAAGAATAAGTCAAATTGGAATTAAAATATAATATATTTGAGGAAAATTATATAGAAAATGAAAATTAATCACTAATGGAGTATCTTTAATAATGAGATCTAGTTTTAAAGGATAATGTTAACAATGTGCATGTGATATTATCTAAAAACATTATCTCAATAAAAATAAATTAAAAAACTCATGGTTTGTAATCTCCAAACTCAACTATTATTCTTAGTAATATCCACTAAATATTTAGATTTATAAGGATATAAATAAAATTTTTCAAGATAAAATAGACTCAACATGTCAACAATTTCAAAAAATATCCACAGAAAATCAATTCATAATTAAAATAAGTTTTCTTTTTTTAAATATCTGATATGTCCAAAAAGTTAACTTTTGATGAAAAAATTTATTTTTTTCATTTGTAGAGGTTCTAAACAAAAAATAAAACATAATAAAAAAAATTGAATCAAAGATATATTTTTGAGAAAAATGTATCAATCCAAAGTACTTTGAAATTTAAATATGTAATTTGATCGAAGGGATATAATTGAATGATGTATTACAAGAATAACTTTTTTCAAAAAAGAGAGAAGTCAGTATAGAAAGACTATGTGACCTTCAGGCATATCAAACAATATTTATCAATGATGGCGTATTGTTATTTTAGTATATATCATTTCTTTCTATCTAAATAACTATTTAATATCCAATAACATAAGAAAAAAAATAATTCAAAATTCTCTATGTGTTAAGCATTTTGGGATCAAAACATTGTGGATATTGAAATCAATTGTTCATAGTTATTATTAGTAAAGATTATTTTGAATGAAGATTCGCATTCCCATCAAAACAACCATTATTTATATTCCTAACATTACTATAATTAAAGATTATTATGTTCAGTGGGATATGGTATTAAAAGTCTTTGATAAGATGTTATCAAATAATAATGAAAAAATAAATGGAAAATTATATGTGAATATAAAAAATATAAATATTCTAGAATTATTACAAAATTTTAGATATCTACTAGAGAGGATAATCATTGGTAAATTATTCCTCACACTTACCAATGAATGATCACTAATACAAAAATGGTCAAGGGAAGCGCCACCTTTTATCAGTGCTAATAAAGGTAAATCTTTATCAATGCTAATTAAAAGTGCTGATAAAGGGTGACCTTATCAGCGCTTTTCTAGCATTTATAAAAATTTGCCTATATCAGCACTTTTCGAGCACTGATAAAGTGACCCTTTATCAATGCTTTTGTAGCGCTGATAGAGGAAATATTTATTAGTGTTGATAAAGTAACACTTTATCATCGCTAAAATTTTAGCGCTGATAAAGAGCACCCTTTATCAGTGCTTCAAAATCACTGATAAAGGCACCATTTATCAGTGCTGAAATTTTAACACTGATAAAGGTATCCTTTATCAGCACTTTTCTAGCACTGATAAAACCATAGTCCCATTTTATAATATAGGGTGCATAGTGCCCTCTGTTCATCGTGCCCTTAAGCTCTCACGGGACTTTACCCCTGCGACAACTCCCCCCCCCCCCCCCCCCGATCTTCTCTTTATCGGTCACTACTCCGCCGCCGCTAGCCCTTCTCTGTCGCCGCTGCCCTACTCCATCGTCGTTACCCTAGTCCGCACCACTAGACCTACTCCTTATCCTCCCCCTAGATCCCCTTCTATGTATCCTCTTCCCCGTGAAGCCTACTTATCCTCCTCCCCACTGGACCCTACTCCCCACGAACCCTACTTCAAGTGTTTGAGATTCCTTTCGACGAGTATAGATTCTCAGCTTCCCATCTTTGATCTTTAGTGATTTCTCCCCTCATCCTCATCTGTTTCATTCTGTTATTATGCTAATATTCATTATGTTGTAGTTTTATTTAGTCGGATGGTCATGTTTTAGTTGATAAAATTTTGGGATGTGGTGAGTTTGGTTTGAGAGTCTAGGCATGATTATGTCCTAAGTTGTTGACCTCATCCCTTTATTAACCAATACCCTCTTTCAATTGATACTAAAAGATTCTGTTGAATTATTTTCATTGAAATTATTTATCTCTATTTACCTTCAAATTCCTGTGAAAATATGAATTTTATTGATTTGGTTAGTGTGTTTGTACAAATTTAATGATTCATAAGGAAAAAAGGAAGCATATTTATATTCTACCTAAATTGATGGGAATTTTTCTAATCTAAAGGTCATTCTTTTGGGAAATAATTTATTTATGGTAGGTATTAATATTATAGAAGGTATTAACAGTTAGTGAGAGGAGGTTTGAGAGGAGGTTTGAGTTTTGGATAGGGATGGTCGATGTGGTCATTCTCCCTCATGTGTGAGTTTTTAAACAATAAGGGATTGTTATTTATCCATTTGTATGGGAATGTGATTTTTTATAGAATGGATGTAAGATGTGTTTGTGGATATTAGTTATAAGTTTGGGGAAGGTGAGGGAGAGTTATTTCATATCCTATAGCTGTTAATGATAGAATTTATTTTCACTAACCTCAATTTTCTATTTCTTATGTTAATTTGGGTAACAAAACCTATGATATTCCATATTAATTTTGGATAAACCTAGGTTATTTGTCTCCCCCGTGAACCCCTTTTTGTTTTGAAATGTATTTACTATATTAGTTTTCTCATCAAAATGGTATCCTTGTTTTCATTTTATTTGAGTTTGGTCACTATTTTTGGGCTATTTAATGTGATTATTTTATTATGAATGAAGTGGCTGGTAGGGGTGGTTAAAAAGATGTTTAATGTTTTGCTGCAAGGTTGGTGGGTGCTAGAACTATTGGTAAGGGGGCTGGAAAGTGTGTTTATTTTGATGGGGGGGGTCTATCCTAGTTCTGTTGATTTCCAAATCTTTATTGGAAATGGTTAGGATCTATTAATCTCTATTTTTATAAGTGACTCTCTTCTACTGTATTTGGAAGTATTTTTTGTGTATTTGAATCATAAATAATAATATTTCAGATTCAAATATTATGGATATGAGTAATGATTGGATGGATGCTAATCATTTGAAAATAGAGTATGAGAATGGAGTGAAAGAGTTCATCAAGTTTTCAAAGAATCATGCAAAGGATCCTTCTCAAATTCTTTGTCTGTGTTTACATTGTTGTTATTCTAGACTAATTACTCCAGAGGAGTTGGAAGAACATTTGATATGTCACGGAATAGATCGGAGTTATAAATGTTGGAATAAACCTGAAGAAAAAGAGAATATAGCTACTGGCTGGGATAAAACTGCGTTTTATGGATCATCAATGATTACAAATATGGATAATGAAGAAGACCGTATAGAGGATGTGATTACAGATGTTAATGATGATAAAGATCGTATTGAGGTGATGACAAGGACAGTTGAAGATGAACTCTATGATTGCCCAAAATTGTTTGAGAAGTTAAAGAGTTGTGCAAAGATTCCATTATATACTGGTTGCACTAAATATACAGCATTGTCAGTTGTACTAAAGTTGTATAAATTTAAAGTAGGCAATGGATGGAGTGATGTCAGTTTTACGGAACTACATGCTCTCTTGAATGACATGCTCCCAAAGGATAATGAGCTCCCAAACCAGAAATATGAAGCTAAACGAATGCTACTCTTGATCGGTATGATTTCTGAAAGAATACATGTCTTCCTAAAAGACTGTATATTGTTTTTCAAGGAGAAAAAATCACTTACAGAATGTCCAATGTGTGGTGCTTCTCGATACAAGAAAGATGAATCCAGTCCTATGAAAGTTGTATGGTACTTTATAATCATTCCAAGGTTTAGGCATCTATATGGAAGTGAAGAAACTGCAAGACAATCATCATGGCATGCAGAGAAAAGAAATAAAGATGGTAAATTATTTCACTCAGCCGACTCTCCTCAATGGAAGAGAATTGATCATGAGTATCCTAAATTTGGAAATGATCCAAGAAACCATCGTCTTGCGTTATCTACAGATGGAGTGAATCCTTTTGGTTTTCAAACCAACACTCATAGTACATGGCATGTTATGTTGGTATATTATAACTTTCCACCCTAGTTATGCATGAAACAGAAATTCATCATGTTATATATGCTTATATCAGGACCAAAACAACCAAGTAATGATATTGATTTTTATTTGGATCCTTTAATTTATGATTTGAAGTTATTGTGGGATTTAGGTGTTATGTTGTATGATGCGTATAAAAGTGAATACTTCACATTGAGAGTGATGTTGTATGGGATGATAAATGATTTCCCTGCTAATGGAAATTTGTCAGGCTATAGCATTAAAGGAACTCAACGGTGTCCTATGTGCAAAGAAGATACAGAATAAATTAGGTTGAAACATTCATCGAAATCTATTTTTCTAGGACATCGTAGATTTCTACCTCATCGGAATAAGTATCGATCTTGGATGACATCATTCAATGGAAGAACAAAACAACACACAACACCGTCTCTATTAATAGTTGATCAACTGTTTGAGAAATTAAAAGATACGAACACTATTTTTGGTAAACCATTTTCGAAAAACCTCATGAAAATCAGTTGGAAAAAGATATCAGTTTTTTTTTTTGAATTACTATACTAGAATTGTCTGTATGGCAAACATTTTCTTGATGTGATGCATGTGGGAAAAAACATATGTGACAGTGTTATCAGAACATTGCTAAATGACCCTAGAAAAACAAAGGATGGGATTAAGGCAAGGTTGGACATGGTAGACATGAGAATATGAGAAGAGTTGGCTCCCGTGAAGGGTGAAAATCGAATGTTTATTCCTCCAGCCGCTTACACTCTTTCTAGGGAGGAGAGATATCAGTTTTTCAACTTCTTCAATGATGTAAAGGTTCTAGATGGGTATTCATAAAATATCAAGAACATTGTGTCAATGAATGATTTGAAGTTAAAAGTTTTGAAATCACATGAATTCCATGTTTTGATTCAATATTTAATTCCTATATCTTTACTTTGCATTTTTTCCAAGAATTTTCATCATACATTAACCAAAATTTGTTTCTTTTTCAAAGCTATATGTAGCAAAGTTTTAGACCCGGTGAAATTTCCAGCAATGGAAAGAGAAATTGTCATCATATTATGTGAATTATAAATGTTCTTCCCGCCATCATTCTTTGATATGATGGTTCATTTGATGGTTCACTTGGTGATAGAGATTCGACTTTGTGGTCCTGTGCACTATAGATGGATGTACCCCGTCGAACGGTATATGAACATTTTGAAAGGGTATGTCAAAAATCAAAGTCGTCCAGAGGGTTGTATTGTGGAGTGATATATTGTTGAGGAAGCCATTGAATTCTGTACCGAATACTTATCTGATATGGAAATCATTGGTCTCCTGAAATCTCATCACACTGGACGCATTGAGGGTGAGGGAATTTCTAGAAGAGATGTTGTGACGATCAATATTATAGATCAGGAGCAGGCCCACCTTTATGTTTCATATAATAGTTGGGAGGTTGATCTAAATATTGAAACTCACAAAGAAATTCTTAGGTAGTTGAATCAATCAAGGGATGAAAACTGGATATCAAATACACATAATCACCAGTTTATAGGATGGTTTTGGGACCATATTTTTAAGGATTTATCTAAAAATATGTTCGATGGCTAGCCGTCGGACCAAGTGTGTCTGTATTATCTTACAATGGTTATGTAATCAATGGTTATACATTCTATAAAGATGAACATGATGAAGATAGTACTATGAAAAATAGTGGAGTTATACTTGTGGTTGAAGCGATGCATGTTTTTGGTAGTAAGGACAGAAATCCAATTTATGTGAATATGTCATACTTTGGCATTATCAAAAAAATATGGGAGTTGGATTATACGACATTCCAATTGCCTATTTTTTCAATGAAAATGGGTTGATAACAACAGTGATGTTAAAATAAATGAATTGGGATTTGTGAAAGTTGATTTTAGTAAAGAAGGGTACAAAGGCAAATAGTTTATAATTTCATCACAATCGGTACAAGTATTTTATGCTCCAGATCCCGCAAACCGAAAGTGGTCAATTGTTCTGTTATCGTCCAAAACTACTGAAGGGTCCGATGAAAATTCAGTTGAGGACGATCCTTTCAGTGGTATGTCGCAATCATTTCGCAGCGGTTCCAATGTAGATAATGATTTGTACGTTAGAGGAGACCACAATGAAGGGATTTGGATAATCGATAGAGGTGTCAAATCCCTTCAACCTTTGAAAAAAATAAATAGAGTTCAATAAATAGGTTATATTTTGTTTGTAATATAAATCTTGTTATCTCATGTTATTATCTTATCATTACTAAATTTATGTAGTCCAAATTAATTGTTCAACCACTTTTGTAGATAATGACTTCTGCACGTTCTGTTTCTCCTAACCTCGAGGCTGAACAAGTCCCTCAAGTTGTTGATGCTATTATTGCTCACAGTGCAGAACAACAACAAGTTTCTGAACCTGTTGCTGCTCTTAGTGTGGAGGTCCAACAACCTTCAGCACATGCCTCATATTCATAAGACTATATATATTTGTTTAGAAATGAGTGTTCCGCATACCTGATGGAATATTGTACACAAATAGCATGAAGATCTGACTTGGGGACGTGTACAATTGGCGGCCATTTTTTAGAGGGGTTAAGGAGATCAAAAGATGAAAAATTGTTGTATGTAAATGTTCATAGGAAAATTGTAATTATAATTAAATAAAATATCATTTCTCCAATGAGTCATTTTTTCCATTTTAACAGATGAAATTCACCAGCAACATTCAATAATGATGAACCACTTTTCTTTGGGCTTTGGATAAGAAAAACCAGTAAAATATCCAAAATACCTTCATATCTGACCAAACGCATTTGGATTGTGTTTATACTTTTGGAGAACGATCCATGGGTCATGTGTGGTGTATACGAGTCAAACCCACCTCAATCTGAGGTATGGTGTGGCCGATATCACTCAAAGTGTCTCTCTTTTGGTTAAAATGGATAGAATTTTAAGTGAAAACAACAATTGATATATGGAAATCTGACCAAATGCATTCGGATTGTGTTGATACTTTAGGAGAATGATCCTTGAGTCATGTGTGATGTGTACGAGTCAACTCTGCCTCAATCTGAGGCACGGTATGGCCGGTATCACTCAAAGTGTCTCTCTTTTGTTTAAAATGGATAGAATTTTAAGTGAAAACAACAACTGACGTATGGAAAACTAACCAAACGCATTCAAATTATGTTGATACTTTAGGATAACGATCCATGGGTCATGTGTGACGTGTATGAGTTAACCCCTCCTCAATACGAGGCATGTTGTTGCCGGTATCACTTGAAGTGTTTCTCTTTTGTTTAAAATGGACAGAATTTTAAGTGGAAACAACAACTGACGTACTAAAATCCGACCAAACACATTTGGATTGTGTTGATACTTTAGGAGAATAATCCATGGGTCATGTGTGATGTGTATGAATCAACCCCACCTCAATCTGAGGCACGATGTGGCCGGTATCACTCAAAGTGTCTCTCTTTTGTTTAAAATGGATAGAATTTTAAGTGAAAACAACAACTGACGTAAGGAAATCTAACCAAACGCATTCGGATTGTGTTGATACTTTAGGAGAACGATCCATGGGTCATGTGTGATGTGTACGAGTCAACCCCGCCTCAATCCGAGGCAGAGTGTGGCCGATATCACTCAAAGTGTCTCTCTTTTGTTTAAAATGGACATAATTTTAAGTGAAAACAACAATTGACGTAAGGAAATCTAACCAAACGCATTTAGATTGTGTTAATACTTTAGGAGAATGTTCCATGGGTCATGTGTGATGTGTACGAGTCAACCCTGCCTCAATCTAAGGCACAGTGTGGTCGGTATCACTCAAAGTGTATCTTTTTGTTTAAAATGGATAGAATTTTAAGTGAAAATAACAACCGACGTACAGAAAACACCCTTCCTACCATACACACCAAAATCATTCATTTTTTCCTAAAGAAACACATACTATTGAAATAAACAATATTCCAAAATCATTTTAAAAATACCAATGATCTTAAAATCCATGAAATTCATTCCATTAAAACCATTAAAGCCTCCACCCCCTGGACACCACCCCACCCTCCCTGGACACCACCCCACCCCCTGGACACCCCCATGGAAAGCCCCCCCACCCCCACCACCCTGGACAGCCCCCCCCCCCCAACCCCCTGGACCCCCCCTAGACACCACCCCACCACCTGGACACCCCCCCCACCCCCACCCCCCACCCCCCCCGGACACCCTCACCCCCATGGACAGCCACCCCCACCCTCCCTGGACACCACCATGGACACCCCCCCCCCACCACCACCACCCTGGACAGCCCACCCCCCCTGGACACCCCTAGCCCCCCGGACACCCCCACCCCCTGGATACCCCCTACCCCCCCTTGGACAGCCACCTCAAACCCTTGAACAGCCCTCACATCCCCGTGAATTCTGAATTGACTTTTTTATGTATTTAATTAACTTATGAATTATGTGTTAATGGTGTATGGGTATACTTGTTGTATGGGTATACTTGTTGTATGAGTATACTTGTTGTATGTGTATATTTGTTGTAATTACCTTATGAATTGTGTGTTAATTTTGTATGGGTATACTTGTTGATATGCTGATTTTTTGCAGGTCTTGTTTGGGTGTGCTGTTGCAGAATTTTATGTCATAGCAGGCAGGGCATTTATCAGCGCTAAAAAAGCACTAATAAACACTTCCTTTATTAGCGCTTTTTTAGAGCTGATAAAGGGGACCCCCCATCAGCGTTGAGCTTTACAATGCTGTTAAAGCCTATTTTGACTGTTGATAAAGCTCGTTTTTTGTAGTAGTGGATACTTTGGTGTGTATTAAAATCTCGATATTGAGTGGATAATGTCTTTTAGTTTACATTTCAAATGAAATTTATCTTTATAGGTTTACATGAGAAAAATTATTTTAATATTCTAATTTTGTTTATCAATATTATTTCGAAACCCTATTTATGATAGATAGTTCATATTCACTATTTTATCAAATAAATATTCAAAAATATCTTTAAATATTTTGAAATGTTTAGTTATACAATGTCTTCTTTTATTGAAACCATTCTGTAGTTTATATTTATTGACCTACATAATGATTGCTTAAATATAATTCATTATCATCCTTTTAGAAATTACTTTACTAAATTTATTAACTCTATTTATTAATAGTATATCTAACCAAAAAAATATGATTTTTAATATCTCAATTCTTTCTATAATTTCCCCTTATTATTGTGAGTTTTTGTCCAAGAAGCCCTTATAAGATGGGTAACTCGGTATTTTTTTTAACATTAAGGTAATATCATATTTAGGTTGCTAACCCTTTCAGAGATTAAAAGATGGGAGTGTGATTAATGGTCAACCATCACCTCCATATTTCATGATAACTTCTATACCATCTAGAAGAAATCCTTTTGGATTTAGAATTGAATATTTGATTTTTTTTCAATGTTTTTACTCTACTTATTAATCATTGTTTTGATAGCATTAAATGATATAATGTTTACATTTTATTTTAAAATCCCTTGTGACAATTTTCAAATTAACCAGAAACATTTTCCAATGACATTACAATTTTTTACGAATAATAATTTTTTTTATAACGTTCTCTAACATCAAGAAATCTTCACATTCCTTTTTAAATAATAAGAAGGTATATTTGTTTTCAACATGAAAACATATATATTTTTAAAAAAAAATAAACCCCGTATTTTTATTGTTTAAAAAATTCACTGAATGGTAGATTTGTTCCCCGCCTTGAGGATTTCTGAACTTGTTTTCGACTCTGTTCAATTCCGACGCCGGCCTTACTGCTTCAACCACCATGCACGACCCCATCTCCGGTTAGTTATGATGGCGATTTCGTAGTTCGGGTTTGTGTGGGTGGCAGCTTGCAGTGACCTGTTTCGTAGTTGGAGCATCCGACTGTGATGTTATTGTCGGCACAATTTTGGTGGGTTGTCTTCTCAACGGGGCGATGGTCTCACGGTTATGATTATCTGATTGTCTTTTTGTATTTGATCCATTCACATGGGGTTAAAATTTTAGTTATAACTATATATATATATATATAATTATATACAAATATTTATAAATACATTTACTTATAATTATAATTATATATGTGTGTGTATATAAATAATTATAAAATTATAATAAATATATTTATCATACTTATAAAGTTATAAATATATATTAATAAATAAATATATTAATAAATATATGCAAATATTTATAAATAAATACAAATATTTATAATCATAATTCTAAATAAATATTGATATAATTAAATAATTATAAAATTAGAATAAATATATTAATTATATATATTTATAAAATTATAAATATAATAAATATATTTTTTATAATTTTATAATTATTTTAATAGATATATATTTATATTTATAATTATAACTATAAATAAATATATATTTATTATATTTTTTTAACTACAAATAAATATATATTTATTTATAGTTATAATTGCAAATAAATATATATTTTTTTAAATAATTATAAAATTATAAAAATATATTTATTATTATTATATAGTTATAAATATATATAATTAAATATATATATTTATAAATATATACAAACATTTACAAATAAATACAAATATTTTTAATTATAATTATAAATAAATGCAGATATATTTAAATAATTATAAAATTATATTAAATATATTAATTATATATATTAATAAAATTATAAATAAAATAAATATATTTGTTATAATTTTATAATTATATATATATATATATAGTTATAACTATAAATAAATATAATTTTTTTATAATTTTTAATTATAAATAAATATTTATATATTTATACTTAAATTGTAAACAAATAAATAAATATATATTTATATATAATTAAATAATTATAAAATCATAATAAATATATTTATTATAATTATAATGTTAAATATATATATAATTAAATATATATATTTATAAATACATACAAAAATTTATAAATAGATACAAATATATATAATTATAATTGTAATAAATATATTAATTATATATATTTTTAAAATTATAAGTATAATAAATACAGTTCTTATAATTTTATAATTATTTAAATATATATATATATATAATTATAACTATAAATAAATATATACTTTTTATAATTTTTTTAAAATATATATTTATATAATTATAAAACTATAATAATTATAGCAAGCGAACATTGTAGTTGTAGCAACGGTGGACACTGTAGTAGTGGTGGGTACTGTGCAGGTACTATAGCAGGGGGAGGTACTGTAGGAGTACTATTCACAAATGAGTTTTGGGCAAAAAAAATCGGGTCTGTGGGCCATGTAATGGGTTATATGCCCACTGGGCCTTCAAGTCAAATATATGTGATGTAATAAAAAGTGGGTGGTTGTGGGTGGTTGGGTGGGTTATCTCTTTGGGGGGCTATGATCTGTCTTTCAGACCTGTGTGTGTGCGGTGTATGTATGTGTTTGATGTAATTGTTCCCCCAAACACCTAATAAATATATATATATATATACATAGTTATAATTATAAATAAATAAATATTTATAATTATATAAAATAAATATATTTATTAAATATATTTATAGATATAATAAATATATAATTATAAATAATTAATTATTTATTTATAACATTTATAATTTTATAAATATAAATATATTTATTACATATATAAATATAAATAAATATATATTTATTATATATAGAATTTTTTAAATACATATAATAATATAAATAAATTATAAACATTATAACTTTATCAGCTATTTCTATTTTAGCACTGATAAAACACACCTTTATCAGTGTTTTTTAACTAGTGATGATAAAAGTTTTACTCGATTTTATAAATGAACTCTAACAGTCAACTTTTTCTTTCGCACACCTCAAGCTCTCGTGGAAGCTGACCCCTGCCGTCGTCAAATCCTTCTCTGCCCACTCCTCCTCTCCCGCCACCGACCCCTCATCTATCGCCAACCCCTCCTCTGCCCTGACCCCTACGTCGCGCGCCGAACGCCACCTCCGCCGCTCGTCGAACCCCACCTCCGTCGCGAAGTCCTCGTTCGTCGCGAACCCTTCTTCCCCGCGAACCCCTCCGCTGCAAACCCACCTCCGCTGCTAACCCCACTGTCGTTGTCGAACCCCACCTCCGCCGTGAACCCCATCACGGCCTCCACCGCTGCTATCGTCACCGCCTACCCCGACTTCGCTGCTGCCAAACCCTATTGTTGCTGCCGAACCTCCAAATCTAAGGTATGTTTTTATTTGATTTGGAATGCTTAGATAGTGAAATATTAATTATAGGGTTTTGGCATTCAAAATCTTTTTGATATATGAATTATATGTTTCGTTTGATTCATTATTGTGAGATAATGGTTTTTTGATTGGTATAGTGTTTGGTTGGTTTTTTTTGGGTATAATCTATGAAGAGTTTGATAATTTTCTATGTATAGTTGTCTAGGACTTTGGTACAATTAAAATTGCTGAATTTTGATTGATATAAATGTCAGAGCAGGATTGGATGATGTGGTTTGATATATTATAAACATTATAGAGATTGTTTTAGGTGAATAGTATCATGATTGATATTATAATAGAGTGATTCGGGTGAGTAGTCAAGATAAAATATAATTTTTTTGCAATGGATAAATAAGATAAAACACTTTTGAGTTGGAACTTATAGTGAAAGTGGGATCTGTGTTTGAGTTTTGATTAACATTTTGATGATTGATTTGTGATGAGTTGAGGTGTTTTTTATGTATGGTTTTCTAATATATATTTGAAAATTTATCATGTTTAATTATGGGTGTTGATGTGTAAGTTGATGCTTCAATGGATGTTATACCATGTTGACATGATTGTTTTATAAATGCGTTTCATCGATAATTTGTGTTGGGATTTTAGAAAAATATCATGGGAATATTTAGGTAGAGATGTGGGAATTCTAGAGACATGAGTTATAATATTATGATCACTCATTTATAGTACCCCTATATTAGGTCTCACACCCACTACTTGAATTTCCTTCTTGATGAGGCCATTAATGGTGATTTGATTGTGTTGCATTTGCATTGCAACGATATTCTAGTGTGATGATTACCTTAATTGTTCAACTTAGATTATCTCCTTAGGCCTTTTGTAGGTACCCCTTAATAGATGATACTTGATATTTTATTATAATTTTATCTTATGGTTGTATCTTGGTAAATTATATTTTATTTAAAAGAAAAATATATGTTTTGTTAGTTTTATTTACTCAACCCTATGCACTAAAATTATTTTCATTATTTTCCGTAAAACTAGAATTTTTTGGTTTGTCTTAAAAAATGAATGGTATAAAATCTTTGACAATATCCTACTAGGCTCTTTGCTCACACCATACATATACACATTGGTGCGTATATAGATTTTTTTGTCTATGATACAGGTAAATGGAAAGGGTCACACTTTTATAGTGGTGTTCCATAGTCACTTGTTAAAGATATAATGATAATGGGATGTAGAGGTCACTCTAGGGCATAAAGAGACAATATTCATTTTGTGTTATTTTAATATATTTACTATAAAATGTCTCTCTTGCAAATAAATTTATTTTTGGTTTACCTTTATATTTTGGATCATGTGTAAACATTTTATAGCTTTATATTTTATAAAATGTTGGTTATTTTTATTGATGTATCTTTTATAAAGAGCCTTTCTTGGGACTTATATCTTTGTGAAAATGCCTAAGTGACTCTTTTAAAATGATTCAAGAGTTTTTAAATGTATATTAAAAAATTATATGTGTTCAACATACCTTTTTTGTTTTAAAAATCTTTAAAATGATTTAAACAGTTGGCATGGACTTAGGTTGCATGCCATGTGTTTGTCAACACACCCGATTGACCTTTATAAAGGGATGTGAATGTTTTGAAAGCGTATTTAATGTTGGTTTCATTTTAATAAGGGGTGTGTGAAGTTTTAAATGAAAACTTTGTAAAATTTAGAGGGTTGTCACTCATTTTAAATGATTAAGACTATTGGGTCATTAAGTTTCCTTGAATTCTTTAAAAAAAGGAATCGTGGTTTTGTGAAAGAGTACTTGGAAATGATTGGTTTATTTTAAAAAGTGTGTGTTATTTTAAAGAGAAATTTATGTAAATTGTTGATTTTTTAATCGGATTTCAAGTGTGATTTTATAACTAGTTTTCAAAGGAAATATTAAATGTAGTTTTCCCATATGCTTTTAAGTTTTTTTTATAGAATTAGGAAAACCATTACATTATATAGGGAAGACAGGTAGATTGATAATAACACCATGGAAATTGGCATGTCACTACCTCTATCCAACCCATAGGATATTCATCATGACCTCACTCGTGAAAAAGGTGAATTAATGTTTAACCCCATTGGAACTCCTAAACCTACTTTGCATCAAACATCACCTGTATGTTTTAAATTAGGGGAGTCATCTACAATTACATCTTCTTTCTGATTTGGTGTTAGCTTCTAAGGGAATGAGTCTCAAGCAACAAAATGCAATAATAACTATCAGTCAAATGCTGAGTTCCCTTATTTAAAAGTCCCCTTTTGTGTATTTTTTTAAATATAAATATTGTTGAATCAAATAGTATGGATATGAATAAAGAATGGATGAATTCCAATCATCTGACAAAAGAGTATGAAGATGGAGTGAAAGAGTTCATCATGTATGAAAAAACTCATGCATATGAAACTTCTCAAATCCTTCGTCCGTGTTTACGATGTTGTTATTCATGACTAATTAGTCTAGAGGAGTTGGAAGAACAATTGATCTATCACCAAATAAATCAAAGTTATAAATGTTTGAATAAACATGGGGAAAAATAAAATGTAGATAGTGGCTGAGACAACACTGCATTTTATGGATCATCAGATATGATTACAAGGGTGGAAAATGAATAAGACCATATCGAGGATGTGATTGCATATGCAAATGATGATGAATATCATATTGAGTAAATGAAAATGACAGTTAAATATGAACATCATGATTGAATTTTTTTTTGAGAAGTTAAAGAGTTGTGAAAAGATGCCATTGTTTGTTGGTTACACTAAATATATAGCATTGTTAGCTATACTGAAGTTGTATAATTTGAAAGCAGGCAATAGATGAAGTGATGCCGGTTTTAAAGGACTTCTTTCTCTCTTGAATGACATGTTTATAGAATATATTGATCTCTCCAACCGAATATACAATTCTAAATGAATGCTACGCTCAATGGGTATGATCTCTAAAAGAATACACACCTACTTGAATGATTGTATACTATTTTTCAAGGACGAAAAATCACATTTAAAATTCCCAAAGTGTGGTTCTTCTTGAATACATGATAGATTAATTCGGTCCTACGAAAGTTGTATCATACTTTCCAATCATTCCAAGGTTTAGGATCCTATATGGAAGTGAGGAGACTACATGAAAATTGATGTGGTGCGTAGATAAAAGAATTAAAGATGGGAAACTAGTTCACCTTCCAGACTCTCCTCAGTGGAAGAGAATTTATCACGAGTATCCTAAATTTGGAAACGAGCCAAGAAACCTTTATCTTGCATTGTCTAAAGATATAGTGAATCCTTTTAGTTTTCAAAGAAGCACTCACAGTACATAGCTGGTTATGTTGGTAAATTATAAATTACCACCATTGTTATGCATGAAACAAATGTATATCATGTTATCTATGATTATATTAGGAACAAAACAACCAGGTATGATATTGATGTTTATTTGGGTCCATTGAACTAGGATTTGAAATTATTGTGGGATTTAGGTGTTACATGGTATGATGCTTACAAAAATGAAGATTTCATGTTGAGAGTGATGTTGTATGGGATGATAAATTAATTACCTGATTATGGAAATTTTTCAGGATATAACATTAAAATAACTCAAGGGTGTCCCATTTTCATATAAGGTACACAATTAATTAGGTTGAAAAATTCATCAAAAACCATGTTTCTAGGAAATTGAATATTTCTACCCCGATGACATAAGTACCAATCTTAGATGACATCATTAGAAGGATGTTTAGAAGAATTTACATCATAATCTCCACTAATAGGTGATGAACTATTTGAGAAATTAAAATATATGGACACTAATTTTGGTAAATATTTTTTAAAAAAACTTACGAACACCAATTGGAAAAAGAGATTAGTTTTTTTAATTACCATACTGGAATTTTCTGCACGTCTTACATTTTCTTGATGTTATGAATATTGAAAAAAATGTTCATGATAGTTTCATATACACATTTCTTAATGCTCCTGAAAAAATAAAGGATACAATTAAGGCTATGTTGGACATGATTTACATAGGAATACGAGAAGATTTGACATCAGTGAAGGGTGAAAAATAAACTTTTCTTCCTTCAATTGCTTAGTCTCTTTCTAGGAAGGAGAGATATTAGTTTTTCAACTTCTTTAATTATGTAATGGTTCTAAAGGAGTATTCATAAAATATACATAAAATCATGTTAATGACCAATTTAAAGCTAAAAGGTCTAAAATCACATGACTGCCATGTTTTCAGGCAATAATCTAAATACTATATATTTACGTTGAATTTTTCCCAATAATGTCTATCATACATTAACCAAGATATGTTTCTTCTTCAAAGTTATATATGGAAAAGTTATAGACCTGGAAAAATTACTGACTATGGAAAGAGAAATTTTCATCATATTATGTGAATTGGAATGTTCTTCCCACCAAAATTCTTTGATATGATGGTTCATTTGATGGTTCACTTGGTGGGAGAGATTTGACTATGTGGTCTTGTACACTAAAGTCAGATGTACCCCATTGAATGGTAAATAAATATTTTGAAAGGGTATATCAAAAATAAAAGTTGATCAGAGGGTTGTATTATAGAGTGATATATTGTTGAGTAAGCTGTTGAATTCTGTACCAAATACATGTCCGATGTGGAAAACATTGGTCTACCAAAATCTCATCAGACTAGGCGTCTTGTGGGTAAAGGAATTTCTAGAATATATTTTATTACAATCAATATTACAGATTGGGAGTTGGCCCACCTTTACATTTTTCATAATAGTTTAGAGGTTTCCCCATATGTTGAAACCCATAAATATTTTCTTTGGCATTTGAACCCATAAACGGATGAAAGATAGATATCAAATACACATAAGCAATAGTTTATAGGATGGTTTTAGGATCATATTTTAAGGAGTCAAATGAAAACCTAGATTCAATTTCAGAACGACTTTGATGGCTAGTCAGAGGGACAAGTGTGTATGTATTATCATACAATATTTATGTAATTAATGGTTATATGTTCTATACAAAATAACATGATGAAGAAATTACCATGAAAAATAGTGTAGTTACACTTGTGTCTGAAGCGATGCATGTTTCTGGTACTAAGGACAGAAATCCAATTTGCGTGAATATGTCATACTTTAGCATCATAAATAAAATATGGGAGTTAGATCATACAACATTCCAAGTGTCGATTTTTCAATGCAAGTGGGTTGATAATAGGACTGATGTTAAAATATATGAATTGGGATTCCTGAAATTTTATTTTAGTAAGGAAGGGTACAAAGGAAAACTGTTTATAATGGCATAATATGTAGTAAAATTATTTTATGTTCCAGATCCCACAAATCAAAAGTGGTCAATTGTTTTGTTATCGACCAAAACCACTGAAGGGTTAGATGAAAATTCAGCCTAGGATGACCCTTTCATTGGGACATTGCAATAATTTCACAATGGTCCCAATATTGATGAAATTTTGTATATCATAGGACACTATAACAAAGGGATTTGGATAGTCAATAGAGGGTTTAAATCCATCCAGCCTTTAAAAAAAGAGAGTTTAATAATATAGTTATATTTTTTTGTAATATACATCGTGTTACCTCATGTTATTATCTTTTTGATGCTATATTTTTGTTTTCTAAATTAAATGCTAAACCACTTCTGCCTATAATGACTTTCGTGCATGCTAGTGCTCCTAATCTTGAGGAAAAATAGGTCTCTAAACCTACTGTTTCTCTTAGTGCATAGGAACTATGAACTTCTTCACATGCTAGTGCTCCCAATCTTAAGAAAAAATGGGTTTTTGACCTGTTGTTTCTCCCAGTGTGGAGGTACAATGAACATCTACACATGTTGATGTTTCCACTTCATAATAACATATTAATGATGTTGAATCCAAGGAAATGGAAGGAAACAAAGAACCGATGACACAGAAAAAATAGGAGCATCGTATTTTGGCAGTGTTAACAAAAATAATTAAGGCAACAATCAAAGGAATCAAATACGAGGTTGGATATAATGTGCAGGGACAACATGTTAACCCCAACAAGGCCATGTTATGTAAGTACATTGGAATCATCACTCTGTAATGTGTGCCGATTGATGTGGATTCGTGAAACCATATTATGGACAAGCTTAAGTCACTGAAATGGGAAGAAACTATCATAACATTATGATATCATTTCTTTATTTTACTAAAAAATAAAACAATAAAACATTGAATTAATATTCATCATTCCTTATAGAATGCATTAATAGTAGATGAATCCCAAAATAAATATGTATTAATGCTTGCTGGAAGGATTCAAAGAGTATTTAACACAATTATATAGAGACATTATCTTAAAGATGCTGAAGGGAAAATAAACCTACACCCACTGCTTATCTATACAAACCTGATAACCCCAGAAGCATGGGATGCATTTACTGGTCATCATGTAGATATATATTTTTAGGTACATTGTGTATAGTAATACATTGTTTGATGATATGTGGATTAATCACTTTGATTGTTAATTTTTTATTTACAAAATAGCAACTAAGTGCTGAAAATAAGGAACAAGTAGAAAAACCAACATACCCCTACTATAAAGCAAGGATAGGGTACACTTCACTTGAAAAAAAATTTGGTACAAATTTTAAATAAATCGAAATAACATTATGTGACATGAAACAACAACATAACTATGTTCCACTATTTATATGTAGATTGATGAATCAAAATCCAAAGACACTCCCATCCTACACCATGTGCTATAAAAGGATGCATGTGTAAATAAAGATGAGATACTAATAGTTGAAAACACACAAAAATTGTGGGAAACATGTGTAAGTATGACATAATAAAAATTTATTTTTCTTTAAATTGCTATTATATAACAATGATTACTTATTTTCCAATATTTCCTATCTAATGTAGTCATAAGAATAAAAAACACCTATACCGGATGACCACCTACTATCGGTGGTCTTGAAGTGGCCAGAACAATATTTTTGGAAGAAGTATATATCAAAAACAATTGAAGGGATTTCCCTATGATTTTTTTGGACTCATTAGTCCTCAAATATCCTATAAAAAATAACCAAAAATATATTCCAATAAAAGTATGAAATAGTGGTAGGCCATGTCAAATTGTTTGAAAGAAAATTTTTGGATAAAAGACACTTTTTAATACCAATGATACAGGGGTAAAACTATATAATTTAATCATATCAAATATATTTTCATTTCCTTCATTACATATTTCTTTTTTTTGTTTTTAGGAAACAATGGATGCTCATTGTGGTCAATTTGGATACTCCAATGATTTATTTCCAAGATTAAATTCATGGATATCCAATAAACAAACAACATATTAAGGTGTTTTTAAATTTTAAATACACTAAATCCAATATTTTAGAACTAAAAATCAAGTTATATAATTTATATTATGTTTTAATTAGGATTATTTTATGATAGGGTGGTGAAAAAATATCTTGAAAAACAAGTAATGAGGCCAGGGGATAAGCATGAGGACCATGACAATTTTTACGGCTGGACAAGCATCATAGTATATCTAATAATATTTTAATATCCAAACACATATCAAAACAATTTAATTATTCACATCAATGTTTATTCATTTTCTGAAACAAAAAAATGGAAAATATTGTGGTTATTATATTTGTAAATTTATGAGAGATATCATATTCCATCAACAAACTAGCATCCTCGAATAAGTATTTTCGAAGATAATTTATATTTCGTTTAAAATATTTATTAATCATTTCTGTATTTATATTTTTTAATTACTAATAGAACCTTTGAAAAGACTCATATTCAAAAGATGATATATATTTTCTTATAAATGAATATGTAGTATACCTGATGGAAGAATGTATACAAATAGCATGAATATGTGACTTCAATAAAAATAGTGGATTGTTTCATATTTATGTTTAATTTACTTATTTTTAGTATTAATCACATAATAATTGTTTTCTTATACATGTGTATTACTTTGTTCTAGTTGGGTTGGTTTTTTAAAAGATTATCATGCTCATGAGAGATAAGACTTCAAGGATTCAATTCAGAATTCAATGAGATGGTATTTTTTTTAATATACTATGTTTTTCATCATAATATTATCTATTATATACTATATTAACATAATATAATTAAATTTTTGACTACTCATGCAGACATTTTATTCCATATACTTCTTCTCCCTCAAAACCTTATCACCCATGCAGTGTAAAAATTTATCACTTTACTTCAAAGGTAGTGGAGGGAACTTGAAGGAAAGTGATAAATTTCAACATTGTAATGTTTCTAGTTTGAAAAATAAATAAAATTAAAACCATGATAACATTGAAATTTTGGATTATTTTTAGACTTTCAGATGTGTAGGAATCAACCACACCTCAATCTGACACATGACGTGACCAATATGACTCCCAATGCTTCTTTTTATTTAAAATTGACATTAATTTTAGTAGAAAAGACAACTGACATACTCAAAAATAAGAAAACACATTCATATTGTTTTGATACTTTAAGAAAACAATATATAATCCATTTTTTGATGTGTATGAATCAAATGCACATCAATATGATTCATGATGTGGCCGGTATAACTCAAAGTG
Source organism: Viscum album (assembly GCA_963277665.1). Classification (NCBI taxonomy): domain Eukaryota; kingdom Viridiplantae; phylum Streptophyta; class Magnoliopsida; order Santalales; family Viscaceae; genus Viscum; species Viscum album. The sequence continues at coordinate 1,344,482,630 of OY728123.1, forward strand.
TCTCTTTTTTATTTAAAATTAACATTAATTTCAGTAAAATGAATAATTTATATACTAAAAATTGGGCAAACACATTCTTATTGTTTTGATGATTTAGAAAAATGATCCATGAGTCATTCTTGATGCATAGTAGTCAGCCGAATATCAATTCTACTCACAGTGTGATCGGTGTGACTCCAAGTTTGTATTTTTATTTAAAATTGACATTAATTTAAGTAAAAAGAACAAGTGAAACACTAAAAGTTAATTAAATGTATACATATTGTTTTTTTTACTTTAGTAAAATGATCTATGAGTCATTTTTTATGTGTAGGAATCAACCACACATCAATCCAACGCACGGTGTAACTGGTATGACTTAATGTGTCTGTTATCAATTTAAAATTGATATTTTAATTCAAAACGTGTCACTCATTGAAAACCAAGAAAACACGCTATGATTTTCTTGATAATTTAGTAAAGTGATTCATAAGTCATTTTTTGACATGTATGAAGCAGTCTCATGTCAAACCGATGCATGATGCATTGATATAACTCAAAATGTGTGTTTTTAGTTTGAAATGATATTTTAGTAAAAAAATTGGCATACTGAAAACTAAAAAAATCATTATGATTGTTTTTATACATTAGGAAAACAATCCATGAGTCATTTGTGACATGTAGGAGTCAACCACACCTCAATACGATACATGGTGTGACCTGTATGACTATAAGCGTGTCTTTTTATTTAAAATTGACATTAATTTTAGTACAAAAGAATAAGTGACATACTGAAAACTGAGAAAATGAATTTTGATTATTTTGATACTTTATAAAAACAATCCATGAGTCATTATTTATGTATATAAATCAATCACAACTCAATCTGACGCACAGTGTGATCGGTATGACTAAAAGTTTCTGTTATCAGTTTGAAATTGACATTTTAGTTTAAAACGTGTCACTCACTAAAAACTAGTAAAACATGATCTGATTGTCTTGATAATTTATGAAAAAGATTTATAAGTAATTATTGATTTTTATGAAGAAGTATCACTTCAAATCGATGCACTATGTGACCAATATGAGTCAAAATACGTGTTTCCAGTTTGAAATAACATTTTAGTAAAAAAACATAACTTCCATATTGAAAACTAAGAAAAAACATCCATATTGTTTTGATAATTTAGGAAAAAATCCATGATTAATTTGTGACATGTATGAGTCAACCATACCTCAATAAAAAACACAGTGTGACTGATATAACTCTAAGTGTGTCTTTTTTTAAATTAACACTAATTTAAGTAAAAAAGAACAAGTGACATACTAAAAACTAAGCAAAAACATTTTTATTATTTTGATACTTTAAGAAAATGATACATGATTCATTTTTTATGTTTAGGAATAAACCACACCTCAATTTGGGACATGGTGTGTTTGGTATGACTAAAAGTGTCTCATATCAGTTTAAAATTGAAATTTTAGTTCAAAACCTGTCACTCACTAAAAACCAAGAAAACACGCTCAGACCATCTTGATAATTTAAGACAATGATTAATAATTCATTTTTGATGTGTAATAAGCATTATCACATCAAAATGATGCACAGTGCGACTAATATGACTCAAAATGTGTGTTTCCAGTTTGAAATGACATTTTAGTAAAAAAACACAAGTGCCATACTGAAAACTGATAAAAAGAATTTAGATTGTTTTGATACTTTCAGAAAATGATTCAAAAGTTTTTTTACATTCAGAGTCAACCTAACCTCAATAAGATTCATAGTATGATCGGTACAACTCCAAGTGTGTCTTTTTATTTAAAATTGAAATTAATTTAAGTAAAAAGAACAAGTGACATACTGAAAACTGAGAAAATACATTAATATTTCTTTGATACTTTAGGAAAATGATCCATGAGTCATTTTTGACATTTAGGAATCAACCAAACCTCCATTTTATGAATAGTGTGACCAATATGACTAAAAGTTTCCGTTATCAAATTTAAATTGACATTTTAGTTCAAAACGTGTCACTCACTAAAAACCAATAAAATGCACTATGATTGTCTTGATAATTTAGGACAGAGATTCATAAGTCATTTGTGATGTGTATGAAGTATTATCATGTTAAATTGATGCACGATTTTATTTTTATCACTTAAAATGTTTGTTTCCAGTTTGAAATGACATTTTAGTTAAAAAACACAAATAGCATACTAAAAACTGAGAAAACACATTTTTATTATTTTGATACTTTAGGAAAATGATACATGAGTCATTTTTGATGTGTAAGAATATAACACACCTCAATATTATGCATGGTGTGACCGGTATAACTACAACCGTGTCTTTTTATTTAAAATTGACATTAATTATATTAAAAATAACAATTGACATACTGAAAACTGAGAAAACATTTTCATATTATTTTTATACTTTAGTACAATGATCCTCGAGTCATTTGTGATGTGTATAAATAAATCACACCTCAATCTGATGCACGATGTGCTCAGTATAAATCCAAATGTGTCTTTTTTATTAAATATTGACATTTTATTAATGTATTCTTTCATATTAATGCTTAATTTATTTCTTTATAGTATTACTAACATAATATTTTTTTTATTATTTAGTCAAAATCTTTTTCTTGGGTTGATATGATTTGTACGACAACTAATACCTTGGGTAGACATTTTAGAAAAGGGATCAAAGGAGTCAAAAGTTGAAACATTAATGTTTTTAAATGTTTGTTAGATAATTGTAAATGTAATTATATAAGACATTGTTTTACATGTATAGAGTAGTTTTTTTGGTATATACCATGGGTGTACATTTTTCTATTCACGGTGTCACATTAAATGTATATATCATTGTTTAAAATTGTAGGTTTTTATTGGGTGTGTTGTTATATTAACAACATATTGCAGCCAACTAGGCCTTTATCAGTGCTATTTCGATCCCTGATAAAATGGTTCCTTTTTCCATTCTTTTTTTAGCACATATAAAGGACCCCCTTTATTAAGTCTTTTATACCCATGATAAAGGGGACTCCCCCCTTTTATCAACATTATTATTAAAAGCGCTTTTTTAGCACCGTTAAAAGTCATTTTGTGAACTGTTAAAGGGCATATGTGCAGTGGTGAAGGAGGGATTTAGGTTTTATAACTCTATATTGTTTCACACATGTGGTTTGTTCATGATTTTTTACCATGATGTGTGGGAATAAAACCAAGAATCCCCATACGACCAGTTTCACATATCAATTTCATGATAACCCTATCAATGTTTAAAATGATTTCAAATTCAATCCAATTCACCATGATACCACATGAAGATCAATAATTCTACACTTGTTATATATATATTTTCTTTATAATACTTTATAATTTAATAGTTCATTTTATGATTCTGAATAATTGTGTAATTTTTCATTAAAATAAAAAGTAAAATATGGTATTCAAAATGTATAAGGGTTGAGTTCGAAGGAAGTTTACTAACAAGATTCTTTCTTCCCTTGAAATCTATGAGTATTCAATTAGGCATTCAAAATTTCAATTTAATTTGGACATGATATATTTATGAAGAATGGGTGAGGTTTAAGGAATCATTACAAAAGTATCCTTATTATATCTTAGAGGTGTGGTTGTTAATTTAAATGTTTTTGAAATTTTTTTCTCAAAGTAATTGGTCAATTATAGATACTATAACTAGAGGTTAATTGAATAAAAAATTCACTAGGTAAAGTTATTAGTTTTCTAATGATATTTCTAAAAAATATATTTAATGAAAATTGAAAGGAGTGAAAAAATGAGAGAGTTCACATGGTGAATTCTAATGGATGAATAGTTTTCTAATTATAGGTTTTAATAAAGAAATTTTACATTATTATTTCCATAAAGAAACCTCAATATATTTCAAACGATGATTTAAATTTTAGTTATTTAAATATATTAATTATTTTTCTAGGTTGGATTCCTCATTAAAATCTAGGATGGAATAGAAAAAAAAATTTGTGTAAGAGGTGTTTATCCATGAATCTAACAAGGAAAAAAATTCAGAACTATCTAATTTTGAATTTTTTTCATTGATACCACTTTTATGTTGGCCAACACCCAGGTGGCTATGATATGGGTCACATATTCCCCCTTTACAAAGTCGGGATTCCTTTCACCCTTGAGGTTTGATTGTTTTGGAACCTTGATTGGAATGGGATGATAGGATTTCGGCCTATCACTCTATGGATTCCACCATGGAGTTCTCTTTGTAGTCTATGTCTCTTATATATATTTAACACATGCTGATAAATTTTCTTCTAGATTCCATATTAATGCGGTCATTGGTTAGTTACATCACCTAAAAACATAACAGGATGAACACCTTGTGTTTGGAGATGATGAGTGTGTTAGGTACATTGGGAATCTTGAAATATTTTCCTCATGTATGATCATAAGGGAATCTTTTTATGATCACATAAGGCATATTAAGAAGGTTACTTAAGGAAAACTAGGATCTATAACAACCCTGATATTTATTTAATATTAATAAATGATTTATTACATAAAAATAAAATTAATACAACCCAAAAGATCGATAAATCTAGTGTCTTTGGGAATTAGGTACAATACATAACAATTTAAAATAGGAAAAACATCATCTTTATTGAAAACATTCTTAACATGATCGCACTAAAAATTGCATGGGATAGCCAGGAGAGATACATAGGAAAGCGGTGATCTATAAATCCTTGTACAAATATAAGCATGGAATAAGGTAATACATGTTAGACAATAGTAATATCAATGGGGAACAAAAGGAAATTGACTAATAAGGCATGATATAGCATGATAATCATAACATGGGAAATGTAGAAACAACTTAAAAAACTGCATTATAAACATAAATCAAGGACAAATACCAAGCAATAATGATGGAAAAAGTCCCATAAAATAATTAGGTTCACTCTTTGTCCCAACATGACGTATCATGAGACTAAACATTACCAAATGAATTGGAGCACTATATAATTCCAAGTGTACCTATCACTTTCATTTCTTTCTCATGATTAAGTGTGCCACATAGATCATAAAACATGGATTCATTCATCATCATATTTTATTACATGATTAAGGAGTGTGTAATACATACATGTAATTCCCAAGTCAAATAATTATAACTATACAAAGGTGAATATCCTTGATAGGAAATGGGTATGGTTTTCACTATACAATTGGTTTGGCATGGAAAATCACGGTGAAATTTCGACAGCATAATGATGTCACTTAAAAATAAAAAATGGGTTAATGAGAGATAAAAGGGCCTCTCATAATTTGTAAATAAATTATACATTAAGGTGGATATAAAATAACATATCCCATTAAAAGGAAATGAAGATAAAATATATAAGGTAAAGAAGATACTTGAATAAAGAGGAGAACATAAAACATCCCTTACTTGAGTGTATGACTCCAAATGATCAAGAGATTCTTCTTGATATATTTGGGTCACCTTAGACGGACTATAGAGATGGTATGGAAGAGTAAGTATGTGGTCAAAATATATTGAGTGAGGATGAATGGGAGGTTTGGTGGGTTTATATAGTAAAATGAGCAGAGATTTCTTTATTACTTCTCAAACTTAGGTTTTGGAATCTATATAATAAAATAAACAAAACCACAAACCTTGCAATGGGTTTTCCCATGATTTATTCCAAATTAGAGTGGTTTTCATTATTTTATAAGGCCAAGGGCCTAACATAATAAATTAATACCCTTTCTTATGTAGAAATGATTTTAGAGGATTCATAAAGTATTTATAAAATCGATAATATAAACATTAAATCACATTATTTTATAGGTAAAACATATATTTTGTCTTATATAACCTTTATAGTATTTATTACATCACTTCTGGGTCATTATGATTTCATAATACACATCATATATTTATACGGTATTTATTTTTTACTCGAAAATTCGATTATATCAGAAAATTATGAAAAATTCACTTTTGGATAATTTATATATTTTGATTCCAAAAATAATATTCATTTTATCTAAATAATGTTTTTAATATATTAATTTTCACTTTTAAAAATAAAATTGACATTTATTAAGAAATAATGGGTTTTTTAACAATAATAGTTTTCAAACCCTTATAAAAATTACATTTGATAAAAAATATTTAATAATAATATTTTATTAAAATATTATCTACTTCAAAAATCCATTAATTATTCAAAATAAATTCCTTAATTTAATTGGAATATTACCCAAAAATATTATTTATGTTTTACTATATCAAAATAAAAATCATTTATAAAGTAATAATAATAGAATGAAAATATATCAATTATTTTATCCCAAATAATGTACATACTCATATTTCTAGGTTATTGATACATTTCCATTTAATACACCTGAAAACTCCTTAAGAGTAAGGTGTGCGATAGTGATATTTTCATGGGTTGTTTCGAAAAAAATGGTTTGGGTCATGATATCGATGAGATTTAACTTCTCCCATTAACAATTTCTCTCATGGTTAAGTTGTTGGATATCAAATTGGGATTTATCAATGTAAAATCACAAAGATGCTATCTCCCTCAAAATCTCTGATAAATGGGATTCATAGGGTACGATCCTATTGGTTGAGGCCATCACTTTCTTTTTCTGTATCAATTGGATTTGTTAAACCCAATATTTATAATAATTATGTGATAACTATTTGAAGACTATATTGTCAATGATAATTATGCTTAAAGGTATTTTAAATCTGATAGAATATAATAAAACCAAATAAGTGCATGTGTTTTCTATAACCATATTACAAAATAGTACATTTAATTAAATCAAAAGGGGAATTTAATTTATAACAGTTCAGGTCGTTACAATCTTCTCGCCTTAAAAAATTTCACCATTGAAATTTTCTTTTTTTACATTAAAATAGATGAGGGTAAATCTATTTCATCACCTCCTCCAGTTCCCACATTGCTTCTTCAAACTTTTGGATTCTCTACAATACTTTGACCAGGTGCATTGTCTTATTCTATATAAATTTTTCTCTACAATCTAAGAACTTTATTGGATTCTCCTCATAGAAAAGGCTATTCTCTAATAGTACCACCTATAGATTGATTACATGTGAGGGCTATGGTATGTACTTTATCAAGAGGGATACATAGAATACATTTTGTACTTGAGATAAGTTTGGTGGGAGTGAAAGTCGGTAGGGTGCCAATTTGATGCGATCAGGGATCTCAAAGGGGCTGATGTATCTTGGATTGAGCTTTCTCTTATTCCCAAATCACATAACTTTATTCCATGAAGATATGTGAAGGAATACCATGTATCAAACATCAAACTCTAGGACTCATTGATGATTTTCAGCATAACTCTTCTGTCAACTCTGATCAGCCTTTATGTGCTACTAAATGGTATTAACCTTTTACAACATTTCCTCAACCATTTCACGACTTAGTAGTTTTCATTCCCCAAGTTCATCCCAACATGCAGGTGTTCTGCACCTCTTCCCATAAAGGGATTCATAGGGATCCTTTTGGATACTTGAGTGGAAACATTTATTATACAAGAACCCAACCAGAGGAAGATGTTGATCTTATCCTACTTTGAAGTCAATTTAGAATGCTCTCAATATGTCTTTAAGTGTCTGGGTATTCCACTTAGATAGACTATCAATTTGAAGTTGATAATCTGTGATGAAGTTCAACTCAATGTTTAGAGAATGTTGGAGTCTTTTCTAGAACATTGAGGTGAATCCTAGATCTCGATTGAATACAATCAATAGTCATACTCCATTCATCCTCACCACTTCTTTGATGTATATTCGTGCAAGTCAATATGGTGAGAATTCCTCTCAAATTTAAATAAAGTTTTCAGTATTTGTAAGACAATCCACCACAACCCAGATAGTATTGTTTACTTTAGATGTCTTCAAAATTCTAGTGACAAATTCCATGGTGATGTTTTCCCATTTCCATGTAGGTATGGGTAATGGTTGCATCATCCCCTTATATTTTTTTTTCTTTCTGCCTTCACTTGCTGACATACAAGACATCTTGATGTATATTATGTGATCTAATTCTTCATATTTTCCTACCAATAGTGCTCTCTAAGATCTTGATACATCTTTGTGCTTCCAAGATAGATAGAGAAGGTTGAACTACATGCATCAATCAACAAATGCTTCTTTAACTCAGGATTTTTTGGTACACATAGTTGTGACCCAAATCTCACAACTTCATTTTCATTAACATTGAAGTCTGATGATGTACATTTTCTTATACTTTCCACTTTCTTCTGAATTTTGACATCATTTCTCTGAGCATCCTTTATTCTTTCTAGAAGAGACGGTTGATAAATCATTTGTGAAAGGATTAATGATGTTCCTTACTTTATGATTCCCATGTACATCCTTTCCAAATATAAGAATATCATTTCCCTCTCAATAATAATAAATGATAGAAAAGATTGATTCTTTTTACTTAGATCATCTTCCACTTTATTCACTTTCCCAGGATAGTAGTGAATTGAGCAGTCATAGTCCTCGATGAGCTCTATAAGGTCCTGAAAACTCTACAAAGGGAAGGAAAATACTCCCACAAATTTGATGAAGGAATAAGATGCAGGTTAGATTGAATATTTTAGAAGAATATTGAAGAAATTGAATATATCAAAGGACCAAAGTGTTCCATGTACTGATTTCCTAGAATAGTACACGGATGGAATTTTCCGAAAATAAAATAGTATGCGAACAACCTATGAAATGATGGCCCATGAGGCATTGGGTAATGAACTAGGAAATTCACATAATGAATGTGGAATAACGTTGATCCCCCGTGACCACGTCATTGGTGGAATGGAGGCATAGAAATTCCACTTGTGAACCATGTCCCCGGGAACCATGTCATTGGAGAAAACATGATAGAGAGGTACACCATCGTACACCATCCCTATAGCCTCAGTTCATGGATGAGGTGAGGTCAGCGATGTCCCATGAACTATATCGTTCGTGGAATCGAGGTGGTGATTTTCACCGCCGAAAACTGCATCCCCACAAATCTCTGTTGTCAGACTCATCCACGGGATGAGAAATTTCCTCATGGGCATCCAAAAAAGGTTCCATGTGACCCATAGATTTATCCTCCTAAGCACTCTATAAAAGCACCCAAAGGGGAGATGATGGAGGGAGAGAATCTGATTTTTGGAGATCATGGATTTTTATGAATGGAATACTTAGAAAGAAAATGATCGACAAAGTACGAAACCACGAACGGTTTCTAGTAGGTATAAACCTAATGTGAACCATAAAAAGAAGAAAACATAATAATATGGGAAAATCGTGAACCTAATTGGAAAATCATGAACCATACTCCCTTCAAAGATGAACTTCCCACAAACTATAGGACTAATGTCCCTTCTTCAATCCATCGTACTGCATATCACATATCAATGTGAATGAAACCCTACCCTACATAGCATTTTTCCACACAGATGGACTCCATCAGCGTATACCACCATGGTATGGAAACAGAACTTGAGGTTTTGTTCCACTATGGTATGCAGACCACATCCAGTTTTGCATACCACCTTAGTACGTAGACCAAATCCAAGTCTGCATACCGCCTCGGTATGCGGATGACATCCAGGTCCATGTACCACCTCGGTACACAGATGACCCCTCCACCAGCATAATATTATGCCATGTGGAGGGTACCCCACCCCACATGAACAAATGATACATGGAATGGGGTACCATTGGTCTTTCCATCTTCTAGTACCGATCATTCCCTTTCATTCCCATTCCATCCTCTAAATCCCCTCTGTGAACCAGTCCCTCAACATTAGGATAGATCCTCTTTTGAAGCTAATATACCCATATGAACAAACCTTTAGGTGCATTAGCATTACCTTATGAGTCTACATACCCATGGTAAGTAGAGATATGTGGGTAACCCATGAAACTGTATGGGCCCCTAGAGTGTTTTTAAGTCTACATTCTCATGGTAACTCGGGGTCCAACCTCAGGATTCTCACATGTACCTCACCATTCAAGTATCAAAGGTAATAACTAAATTTTCCATTCAATGAGGGTCAATGATAAGTCCAAGGGATCATAAATTCCTTTAATTTTGATGAGGAATGATGCTTATTCCATTATTTGGAACCATCTTTAGGGGACCCACCTTAAGGTGACCCCATAGCCTTTCTACTGGAGGTGGCACTCATGCTCCTCTCAAGCTAATCCCAAGACATATCTGGATAGATTTCTAAATGTAATTGTGCTGAATATTAAAATGAGTGGGAGTTAGCACATTCAAATACATTCTCTCTCTCCCTTCAGTCTAGAAGTTGCAGCCTATTCTATCTCCATCCTCCACTTCTATCAGAGGAGAAGGGAAAGTGTGTGGTTTTTCAGATCTATGTCTTCCTATTGTTTCTCACACTGAGCATGACTCACGTGGGCTTAGAGGTTAACCCACAGATACATGTTTGGGAAAGAACTAAGGATTCACAGACATATAAACATTGATTAAATCTATAAGAGATTCCCATAGTATGCAATAATTCCCAAAAAAAGGGTGTGATGACCCAACCTCCCATCCTCTCGACCAATGGAGTCCTTAAGTGCCGTTGGCTAAATCATCATCCAACAAGTGCCTAAATTTAGAAATAATGTCCATGAATCATGGATACCAAGACCGTTGGGTGTTTCCAAATCCAAGAATAAAATAGTTGGAGACCATCTGAAGACATCGTACCCAATAAAAATTGATTTCACACTTACTCAACCCCCTACAATTCCCCCCCCCCAGACCATTAAATTGTGGAACCTCCTTTTCAATATAAAAATGGAAACACTTCCCAATTCTGGTGCAACCATCTCACCCCCAAAATAGGGTCACAACATGAATCGAGTCAAAATGAAATGGTAAAACCAATGTGAAACTCTATAATATAAATTAATTAGCTATTATCCATCAGACTATTTTTTTCCACCCTGGTACAACATGAATCAAGTTAAAACAAAAATGGTGAACTCAATGTGAATCCTTAACCAAGGTCATGGTATAATCCCACCACAAGACCCTTTATCCAATAAGGAAGAGGGCCAAGAAAGATCATCAATTATGCATTTGATCATGAGATACTACTTTGATGATATTTTGTTGTCTTTGTATGTCATATATATATTTCAAGCATTTCACAGAGCTCCCTTCGATCCAAATTTCATACCAAAAATTTTCTCAGACACGCATGTCAATGACCACATAGGTGGTTGGGTCCCCAATAAAGAACAAGACTCCCTCTCCTATCCAATATCTTCAAATCTGGGTTTCAAATGCATTGATTAAAGAGTACCACCAAAATGGTACTCTCCCTATGGTGGAGGCTACAAGGCCGACCCTAAAATTAGTGAAAGCTCTCCATCCACCTCTTCAACCGTGACCATAAATCTAGCACAGGATGGAACCACTTGCCATCTCCAACCATTTCAGGATTTTGTCCCCAGAGCGTGACAATGAGTACCTCCATTATCTTAGGGAGTCAGATAAAGTCGACATCAATGACTTCATCCCAAATGCATAGGAACCCCGTTCAAGGGCTCCTGTCGGAGGACATCACTACCAGTGGTGTACAACTTGATATCCTCACTCTGAAAAGGATCCCATATCGAGGGAACCTGCTAAAGTCCAATAGACACATCTCCCTTGGGCTTCCCGTGAGGGCAGAAAATGCATAATTTGGAGTAGGTTATCACCTTGGTTCCGGAGAAGGAGGTCCACCAAACAAATGCAGCGGCATATAACGGGCATGCATACAATTCTTCCCCTTCTTATGAATCCCTCCATGAAAATATGATATCAATCCATGAGTGGATTCATATCCCCGCTCATTTCTATGAATCCCACCATGAAAATAGGGTGGCACAATATGAGAAAATGCACATTACTTCCAGTGCTCACAGGTCCCACTGAGCAGATAGAGTGACAAATTATAGGTAGATACAAATCTCTACCAATGCGCAAGAATCCCGTCATCCAAATAGGATGGAACCTAGCTATAAGTAGGCACAAATCCCTACTAATTCATACCAATCCCACCATCCAAATATGGTGGAAAACCATGGACAATCATATAACACTTATGATTCATATTAATCCCACCAGTCAAATACGGTGGCAATCCAAAGGTAGATGAAAATTCTTACCTACCAAAATAAAACCCACCAACCAAATACGATGGTAAGAAAATATGATCATATTCAAACTTTTGCAGATGAAAATCAATAATGTGAGATAAATACAATAGAAAACGAGCTGACACAAATTCCTCCTTGAAAACACAGATCCCACAAGCCAAATACAATGGCAATTAGAGAAAAAGGCCAGAAAAAAACTCATTTCTCTATCCTGGCATAGGAGAACTACCAGTACCCACTAGAAACCCATGGAGGACCGAAGTAGGCACAAACTCTTGCTCTGACATCAGAATGAGAATTCATACTTGTTACATCCAAAGAGGTATCTCAACACATCTTGTCCATGATAGAGGATACATCGTCGATCCCAGACTATATTTTCTAGATGTGTCATGATGTCAGTACATCAGTGTCAAAAGCGAGGAGTCGGGCCCACAATCCCATCTCCTCGGGAGGGGTGATTCATCCACAAAATCATATAGTCACCCAGAGCATACCAACATCCCTGCTCTAGTCCAGGGAGGTTCAATTGTCATACTTCATGATACAAGGACAACCATATTGGGAACAAAAAAAATGTTCCAACTGGGGGACATTGGTCTAAAATGGTGGCCACTCTAGCTTAGGAATATTCCCCTACTAGAAATCAAGATTCTCCTTGGTGTATCCCAACGACATTGTAGGAACCAATCAAATAGGGGTATCATATGTGAAGGCCTATACCAACAGCAGTTGATCCCAGTTGCCTGCAAGAGTGCACCTAAACATGAAAGGCACCAAAGGAAACCATAAAGTGAAGATCACATTCATGATTCTACTCTGTTTGAAGTTGTAATTCTTAACGCCATAAAAAATTTATCAATATAAGATAAAGATCATGTCAGTCCATTACCAAATTATAGAAGTGGAAGTAGTAGTTGTGAAGGTCCTCCTCACAATGTCGCTACCAACAGCCTTGAAGGTACTCCCCATAGAACCCATGAGGGATTACTCTATGGCCCAGAAATGATCAATCAAGAGAGCCTATATCCTAATGTGTGTCATGGTAGCCTTCCCCTTGACTAGAAGATCAAACAGAAAGAAGGTCCTCCCCTTGCTGTCATCCTCCCCGATGGTCCTCCCCAGGGTATATGTTGCAGATATGTTTCTCCCTATAGTCGGATGTGAAGATGTGATGGTAGTCCTTTCCATGATGGTAGTCACAATGAAGGTACTACCCACAATGACTTCAAGCAACTAGAAGGTCCTCCCCTCATTGCAGTACATCCTAAAGGCCCTCCCCAGAATATACACTGTAGATACTCTCTCTACAGCCAGAGCTATGAAGGTAGTCCTCATTATGATAATAGTCATTGTGAAGGACCTCCCCTCAATAACGCCAAGAAGCAAGAAGGTTCTCCCCTTACTGCGGTCCACCCTGAAGGTCCTCCCTATGGTATACACCATAGAAGTCCTCTCTACATCTAGACACTAAGCTCCAATGTTAGTCCTCTCCATCACGACACCGACTACGAAGGTACTCCCCACAGTCAAAATTTATGCTGATGAGAAGGTCCTCCCCTCATCGGGTCAAATGTGAGAAAGACCTCATATGGAAAGGTCCTTAGAAAAATGGAGTACGACATATTGGATAATCTATCCATGAAAAGAGATATAATTTCTCAACTAGATGATGGCCTAGGGCCATACTCATCTTCCAAGCCACCCTCGTACCATTCACATGTCAACGAGACTCCCAATAACCCTGCTGCTTTGAACAAAATCATTAAGGATCAGTCGAATCGGGTGAATCAAGTAGAAGAGTCCCTAGAAGAACAATAACAATATATGATTCTTATGAGAAGACAACTAGCTAAGGTTGAAATAGCAGTGATGTATTGTCCCATGACCACTTCTCATTTCAACAAACCAAGAGAGTTTTTAGAAGAATATATTCATAATATTTTCCTAAATATATAGACATATATACGCTAGTTAAATGAAAAGTTTTTTCCCTACAATGGGTATGAATACAATTTTAATGTATTGGGAGAGCTTCTCTATCAAATCGACCAAGAAGACCTTCCGTCTGCATGACAACCACAATCAGAATGGAGAAATGAATACCTTGACCTGACCTACCTCTATGCATTGCACAAGTTGCACTGCCTTATCAACAACACCATATCTAGTGTTCATATTTGGGGATGAGGATAACATGGAGCTCTACACTTCACCAAAATTCTTGTCCAACATAACCCACTATAAGTGACATCCTATAATGTCATAATCCCTAGAATACAGTCAAATGAAGTCATTACTCAGAAAAGTTAGAACTCTTGATAAGAACCAGCATTGAGTAAGTCTCAAAAGTTTCTATCCCGATGAGATAAAGCCATTGAGAAGCTCATGAACCAGGAAAATTAGAACATATAGCATGCCTCTCTTCTAAGGAAAGTCAATCCACATGCACTACTCATGTCCTCAGGAGAAAAAAATTCATGTGTAGACCCGACACTATATCTAGCTTACACCCTCATGGGAATGTGTGAGATCAAGAAGGTGGAAATAAAAACAACATCCACCACAACATGGGATCAATCCCATCCCATAAGACTGGGTTAACTTTTAACACAAAATTCCCCCATAAGACCAGAAAATCTGGGTAAAGGAACTTCACATAAGAACAGAAGCAACCCCATCCCATAGGGTTGGGGGTATTTTTACCTCAAATTCCCACCCAGTGGATGTCTGTCTTATCCCGTATAGAGAGAACAATGGATATAGGATTCACCCATTCCATCCCTTCACGTTACTCACATCCCTTGGAATTGAGGTGTATAATAAGGTCATATCAAGTCTCTCTTCGAGTCAATCATCGCCAAGAAACTTTAAGAGCCTCACTGAATGGCCAGAGAATATCCAAAAAAGGATGCAAGAAGATATCCTACCATTCAGCACCTGGTACATCACCCTAAATATGGTATGTATCGGTAAAAATTTTGGACATCATCACCATATACCTCACTGAGAATGATACAAATAACATGAAAATAGGAGAAGAGGATTCCCTCTTGAAGATGGTCTACACCGAGCCTAGAGGTGTGCATATCAGAAACCAAACAGTTTTCCTAAATTTGGGCACCCTCTCAGTTAATACACCATTACCTCCCACTCAAATCCCCAATAAGGAGAATAATAAGATCAGGGTGTTCTACACACCACCTCCTCCCCATGAAGATAATTCCCCCATGCCCGAGGTGAGATTATCTTGAAAAGAAGAAGAAAAGAAATAGATTAGGAGAATAAATGTTGAGATTATAAGACAAATTCATCCTACTGAGTATGTTCCTTAGGTGGAGCATTAATATGAACTTCCATCAGATGTAACTACGCCTCACAGGCTCATCCTGATGGATGAAGCAGGGCAGGAAAGTACATTCAAGGCAATTTCAGGATCATTAGTCTACCTGATCCCAATCCTGGCAGGATATCAAGATTTTCTTCCACTGGGGAAGAAACTGGAATAGATTCAGGAGAATCCACAAAGTATTCCCCCAATTGGGTATTCGTCTCAAGTTCCAGCAGTGCCAACACATCCAATATTTCCCCCTACTTCACCTAATCTTGATTAGGTCCAACAGGACATGAATCAAGGGATCCTAAATACCATCAAGTTATTGACAACTCCAATGGAAGCAATAAAAGGAAGACATAATCCAATCAAACCAGAACAAAATCCCTATCCTGGTTAGGTAAGAAACATCCCTCTACCACCAAATTTCAGGAACCCCCCATATTCCCAGTGTTCAATGGCTCAGGGGACCCAGAGCAGCACCTAATGCACTAATCTTCTTACTGTGATCCCATGATGGGAACCCCAAAGAAACAAGAAGCTGTGAAGTTCAGATGCTTCATGTGGAATTTGTAAGGTTCATCCTTTGTGTGGTACACTAGTTTTCAACTAACTCAATAATGGGATGGGAGGATCTTCGGTTCCAGTTCCTATTCCAGTTCAGCTCAACTTTTCAAAAAACAATAGTGAGTGATCTCATGAATTAAAAAATGGGAGAATGAGAGAGTTTCATAATTCATTGTAATATGGAAGAGTCTGACTTACTTATTGAACCGACCACTCCCCTAAGATGAGATTCTTTCCATGTGAATCGATAAACTCTGAGATGATCTACGAACGTCACTCATTACTATGAAGTATGCATGTGGGTTCTAGGACTTCTACACCATCACTAAAGGATATAAGATTCCTTTCAATGGACTAATCTCAAGTCTCAGGAATCCCCATCAGCCCCAGTAAAAAGAGAAGAAATGGATGAAGTAGATTCTATAATGATTAAGCCACCCCCTGCACCAGCTCCAGCTCCAAGGCCCCCAAAAAACCGTGCAAGGCCATTTAGATGTCAGCAACCACCCCCACCTTGGTACATGGACGACCCCTCCACCCCTATAGCAGTACACCATGCGGAGGGTACCCCACCCCGCATGAAAAAATGATATGTGGAATGGGGTACCATCAGGATTTAGAACTTTTGGTACCGATCATGCCCTTCTATTCCCATCCCATCCTTTGAATCCCATCTACAAACCAGTCCATCGGCATCAGGCCAAATCCTCTTTCGAAGCCACCAGACCCACATGAATAGACTATCGGGTGCATCAGCGCACCCTTCTGAGTCTACATACCCATGGTAAATAGAGAAATGTGGGTAACCCACGCAACCATACATGCCCCCAAAGTGTTTCTAAGTCTACATTCCTATGGTAACCCAAGGTCCAACCTCAGGATGCTCACATTTACCTCCCTGTTCTAGGGATCAAGGGTAATCACTAGATTTTACATTCAATGAGGGGTAGTGATAAGTCAAAGGTATTGTGCCTTCCTTTACTTTTGATGAGGAATGGTGATTCTCCCCTTTCTAGGAACCAGATTTAGGGCTCCCCCCTTAAGGTGATCTTAGTGCCTTTATACTGAAGGCATCACTCCTGCTCCTCTCAGGCGAGGCCCAGGACATGTACGGATAGATTTCTAAACACAACTATCCTGGATATAAACCATGGTGATATTTGGCACATTTAAATCCCTTATCTCTCTCCCTTCGGGCTAGCAATCATGAACACTTCCACCGCCATCCTCCTTTTCCATCAGAGGATAAGGGAAAGTGTATGGTTTTCCGGATCTACGGTTTCTTCTGGTTTCTCACACCGAGCATGAATCACATGTTCTTAGAGGGTAATGATGATTGAGACATCCAAACCATCTCCAAATGAACTATGAGAACTCTAATTATTGCTTTAATTAGGATATATAAGATGCATGTCTGAAGGCTCAAGCTCAAGTGGAAAGCTTCCACATGTAAGTCCCACCCTATTTGAACTACAAGAACTCTGATTCTTGTTCTAACCAGGATACCTAGGATTCCTACTTAAGGCTCAATATCAAGGGAAATTACCCTTAGAATTTAGTCCTAATATAAATTTTCCCCAACTCACTAGGGAATTATCTTCAAGAATAATCCCCTACGTGACTCTTTCATGAAAGGCCTCCTCTACATTGTAATCCCCGACCATGTGTTCTCTAATGGGAAGCTCCAATGTGTAAGCCCCAATCATGTCCCCTCATAAAATGGACTCCTATATGGTATAATACCTAACTTAAACCTAACTATAAGGCCTTTGATTCCCAACTAACTGGGATATGTATGAATCCTTTCTGAGGTCCAAACCCAGCACCCAAATCACCCTAGTGTTTACTAGGCCATATCCCTGATAAGGCCATATCGACCCAGGAGACCATGCCTCTCCTGATCATCCTAGGCCTCTTCGGTGTAAGTCCCACATGAAATATTGACTAGGAATCCTCTACCTAGTCGTCCTTACCGCACGATGCTAAACCACATGGATGAGTCTTTGTCACATGACCTTAAAAGGTGATGTGTCCAGTTAAGTGGAACCGAACTACGTGGGTTCTGATTCCTCTCATGAGGATACGTAGGAAGACTATCTCATGGGTGAAATCCTGATATGAAAGCAACTTCCATCCTCCTTGGAAGATGATAAACTCTAGATCATTGCATTATAGGTCTTAAACTAGCATTGTCTTAGTAATTCCTGATCCATGTATATCCGTGGTTGATTTTGAAACCCAGGGGTAACCTACAAACACATGTTTGAGAAAAGAACTAAGGATTCACAGACATATGAGTATTTCTTAAATCTATAAGAGAGTTCTAGAGTAGGCAATAATCCCCCCAAAAGGGTTTTATGAGTCCAACCTCCCATAATATCCACCAATGGAGTCATTAAGTGTCATTGAACAAATCTTCATCAAATGAGAACCTCCCATTGGAAATCAGGTCCATGAATCATGATACCAGGACTGTTGGGTGTTTCTGGATCCATGAATAAACCCATTGTAGACCATGCAAATACGTCATACCCAATACAGGCTGATTTCACACCTATTAAACCCTCGACAATCACCCACCCAGACCATTCAACCATGGAAACTTCTTCTCAATATAAAAAGGGACACACTTCCTAGTCTTAGTGAGACCATATCACCCACCAAAAAGGGTCACAACATAAATCAGGTTGAAATGAAATGGTAAAACTGATGAGAAACTCTATAATAACAAGCAATTGGCTGTTATTCGTTAGACAATTTTTTCCACCCTAGTACGACGTGAATCTGATTAAAACAAGATATAACCATCATATTTTACACATATTGAGTTGTTTCTATGTGAATATATTTTTGAGGATATTGTGTTCTGAATATATTTCACACCTCTCCCCAAAGAGATAATTTCGCTATTATTTCAAATTGAAGATCACTACAACTAACTTTGGATCATGTGTTGGGTAGTTCTATTTATGAACTTTGAATAATCTTGAAGCCTGGTCTATGAATTTTCCATTATACATTAACACACAACCCAATCCCTTCTTTGAAACATCACTGAATTCCATGAAAAATTATCCATTTGTGGGTAGTGTGAGTATAGGTACAGTGATAATCATATTATTATACTCTTTGACACTCTCTTCGAATTAATAATTATAAGAAAAAATAACTTCATTTTGAGTAATATTGGTTCGAGGGTTTGAAAATTGTGATAAATTTCTCAAAAATCGATGATAGTACCCATCTAATCCAAGGAAACTATGGATATTTGGTACAAATGTTGTCCTCATTCGTCCTTCAATTGAATCTATTTTGATGGGTCCATAGATATCCCATTTTTTGTAATAATATTACCCAATAATAAGACTTCCTTCAACCAAAAATAACACTTTATAAAAATTCTAAAAATCTTCTCCTTTTGTAATATCATTAGAATAGTGCTTAGATTCTCCTAATGCTTCTCCTTGCTTTTGGATTATATTAGAATATCATCTATAAATACTACCACAAATCTATAAAGGTAATATCTAAATACTCTATTAATCAAATCCATGAGGATTTCTGGATCATTAGTGAGTCCAAAAATAATTACTATGAATTCATAGTTCCTGTACCTTATAAAAAATACACTCTTGGAGATATCCTCCTTCTTCACCCTAACTTGGTAATAACCTAACTACAGATCCACCTTGGAGAAGTGTTTTTCTCCAAGTAGTTGATCGAAAAAATCACCAATCTATGGCATAAGATAATTTCTCTTTATCATGATCTTTTTATGCTCATGATAAATAATGAAAATTAACATTAAACCATCCTTCATCTTGATGGAGAGGATTGGTGCACCCCGTGGTAAATCACTTGGGCGTATGAACACTTTATCCAGATTCTTCTATAGTTATTTCTTAAACTCCTAAAGTTTCACAACATCTATTATATATGGAGTCTTGGATAATCATAACACCCCAGGTATAAGCTTTATTTAAAATTCAACCTCTCAACTAGGAGGAATACCAGACAATTCTTCTGGAAACAATAACGACCCTACTATTTATTACATTACTATTACATCATTTTAATGATAAAAAATAAAACCATTACATGAATAGGATCCAAAGGTTTAGTGTCTTGGTAAAATTCAGAACATACATAACATTTACAAAATAAAAAATAAACATTTATTCAATCCCTTCTTCTCTAGATTTTTATTGGCCCTTGAATTCTCCTTAGTACAAGTAGTCACCTAAGGATATACATTAAAGAAATGGGTGAGATAAAATCACAGTAAGTGGAAAGAAAAGAACAAGAAACATTATAACGTGGTTTGAGAATAATCATAACATCATCATCATAATAATGACTGGAATAATTATATAAAGGCATTGAATGTGGAAATTCATAAAAATGAAACATCATGTTTTATTGGTCAACTACCACACATAGTTATGAACAAAGATAACATCATGTTCACACATAATTAAATTTTATCATGAGATACATCACATTACACAATTCATTATAGCTCTATAGAATTCTGATTTCACCCATCACATCTTAACATTTACATTACTCTATATAATTTCGGGAATACCTGTCACATCATAACATTTACAATATCATGCATGCCACATGGGATGTATATCAATCTTGGACATAAAATAACCCATGGAAAGGAATGGGTTGAATCTAATAAAGTACATATTCATAAAATTTGGGTTCCCAAATTAAATAGGGAATAACATACATGATATAATAATCAACAACCTTGAGTGATGAAAAAACTATCTCGAGAAGTAAAAGGTGTGTTTTTTTGAAAGAAAAGTTCTTTTGGAAAACATTGTGTTTGTCATAAACTCAAGTAGAAAACATGTATATCATAAAAAAGGTAAGATAATGATTAATAAATGAAATTTAAGGAATATACATACTGAAAATGGGGTGAAAGAGGAAATACCCAAAGAAAGATAGTTGGGTTTGATAATTCCCCTTACCTTATGTCTGAATGCTTTTTTCACTTTAATATCATTTATAATCACATTAGATTAATTAATTTTAAAATATATAACCTTTTATACATGAATTTTATTTATTATGGTTTTATTAAGTTCATTTATGTATTTTTGATGAGTTATAGAGTTTAATTTCATCGTTCGGGAGCATTCATTTTCACAGTTTTCATGACTGGTTTGCTTGTATACATGAATGGAAGTTCATATAAAATGTGGATAAATATAAAGAATTATTATTATATTTTATTAATGATATTACATAATTTTAAATGATCTTATAAAAAATCTTTTTTATATGGTATGAGGATTAATCATTAGATAAAAGTCAATGATGATCGTTTTAGGTTAATTTTGGTGATTTTTCGATCACAACAAACTCATTTTGATTTATAATTTAGTTTTATTTATATATGTTAGTTAAAAAACATAAAGGGAGTTTTAAAATAAATTTTACAGTAGGTTTAAAGAATTATAATGGTTTCATTAACATCCTTGAAGGTGTTAAATGAAAATGAAACTGCATCGCCCATGATGTTGGTAAATTAACACATCACAGTTTTTTTTTAATAAAAGAGAGATAGGGAGGAGTTTAATAATGGATCTTAAATTAACATGATATCATACCATTATATCAAACATAATGGAGTTATCATTACATTTAGATAATATAATGTGAGTATGAAAGAAGAAAATAAATGAAATTGAAAAGAAATTAAAAGTAAAAGGAGAAGGATTTTACCTCTTGGATTTATCCTCCTTGAGAACCTCCTTAGGTAAAATATTTTGGTATTTTGATGATACAAAGAGCTATTAGACGTGGGGAAAGTTCTAGGGAATATTATTGGTCAGAATTTGGACAAGGATCAAAGATTTATAGGTGTGAGGAGAAGAGGGAGTGAGGGGTGATATTTATAGTGGAGGAGAGGGGTGTTTTCTAATTATTATATTCTTTAGTTTATTATTTTGGATCAAGAATATGAATAGTTTGAAAATTATATATAAATATATTAAAATAATAAATTATAGTCCAATATTTTGGGCTTACATTAGCCTTACATCATCCATGACTCCATAATTCACGTATTTATCTTTTATTGTAAATTATCGTATTTTACCATTTATAAAAAATTCAAGTGTTTTAGAAAAATCCTAAAAATTAACCCTAACCAATTTTGAAGGTATAGAATTTAAAAATTAAATCCATTTATGAAAATAATTTTCTAAATATGAGTAATTTAATTTTTAATTCAAATCATCATTTACATGGAAAATAAATATTTTAAAATTATAACTGATTTTATAACACCTTGAAAATTTACTAAAGTTCTAATAAAATTATCTTAAAATAATAAGAAATAAAAATATTAATTTATGAATAAATTTTATGAAAATAAAAGTTATTTTAAATTATAAAATTAGTCATAAAATTTTATTTAAATATTTATAACTTACAAAAATTCCAACACTTAATTAATAATTTTTAAAACATTTATTTACTTAGACTATGATATAATTATACCATAATTTCATTTATAATATGATTAAATTTTATTTATACTTTCATGAGTGAGGCTACTATTCATTTGTTCAGTTTACTATTCATAAGGGTTGTATTATTATTCCTAATGTCAAGTTACTATTTCATCAATATTGGTTCCATAGCTTCTATAAATACTTATTATTTCATTAATGATTCATTTATAAACTTTTTATTATGGTCTATAAGTGATTTTATGTGATTTATAATATATTACATTACTATAAAAAGGGATAAATTCCATTGATAAAAGTTTGGGTCATTGCTTTCTTCCCCCTTTTGAAATTTCACCCTCGAAATTTCATTTTACATAAATAGGTGAGGGTACTTATCCTTCATCGCTTCCTCTAGTTCCCAAGTTTCTTCTTCATACGTTTGGTTCCTCCACAACACTTTGACAAGGTGGGTTTTCTTGTTGCATAAAACCATGTCTCTCTGATCTAGAATGTTTATTGAATTCTCCTCGTATGAGAGAACTCCCTATAGTTATACCACCTATGAGTTTAGTACATGTAAGGGATCTGGTATTTACTTCTTAAGGAGTGATACGTGAAACACATCATGAACTTGATCCATATTTGGTGGAAGTGAAAGTCGATAGGCCATGGATTCTATGTGATCAAGGATATCAAAGGGGATAATGTACCTTGGGCTTAGCATATCTTTCTTTCCAAATCGCATGACACTCTTCCATGGTGATATTCGAAGGAAGACTTCGTCTCCAATGTTGAACTCCAAGTACATTTGATGGTTGTCAGCATAGATATTTTTCCGACTTTGAGAATATTATATATGTTGTTGGATGTCTTAAACCTTCTCTAGCATCTCTTGCACATGATTAGGTCTAAGTAGATTTCTTTCGCCATCTTCATCCCAACAGGTTGGAGTTCTACATCTCTTTCCATATGGAGCTTCATATAGAGCCATCGAATACGTGATTGGAATCTATTATTGTATGAGAACTTAAAAAATGGGATATTTTGATCCCATCCACCTTTTAATTATAAAGAGAAGGTACTTAGAATAACTTTGAGTTCCTAAATAGTCTTTTCAGATTGTCCATCAGTTTGGGGGTAATAGGCCACACTGAAATTTAATTCAGTACTCAAAGCTTGTTGAAGACGCCTCCATAATTTAGATGTGAACCTGGGATCACGATTATATAAAATTGAGAGTGGAAACTCATGCAGTCTCACCAATTTCTTTTCACATATATTTACAAGCTATTCAAGCAAGATATCTTCCCGAATAGAAATAAAATGGGAAGTCTTGGTGAGTCGATCCACCATAACCCATATCACATTATTCCCTTTGGATGTCTTTGGGAGACCCATGAAAAATTCCATAGTAACATTATCCCATTTCCACATGGGTATAGGGAATGGTTGCATAATCCCTTTGGACTTCTATTTCTTGACATTAACTTACTAAAATACCAAGCACCTTGAGATATACTCAGTAATATCCTTCTTTAGGTTGTCCCTCCAAAAGAGTTCTCAAAGATCACGGTACATCCTGGTACTCCCTATATGGATAGAGAAAGTTGATCTATGTTTATTTTCCAATAAACCCTTCTTTATCCTGGGTGATAAAGGCACACCAAGACTCATTCCAAACTGGATCACACTATCATCATCAATATGTAACTCTTACATTTTCCCTTCCTTTACTACATTCACATTCTTTTTTAAATCTGGATCATCCCTTTTTTCCTCCTTAATATTTTCTTAGATAGATGGTTGGGGAATAATTTGGTAAAGGTAGGATTTATTCCATCTCATTATGTTTTACAAATACATTCATTCCATATACATGCATATATGGTCTTTCTCAATTCGCAACATAGATAGAGTAGTAGGTTCTTTTCGGCTATGAGCATCAGCTACCATGTTCTTCTTTCTAGGATGATAGTTGATATAAAAATCTTAGTCTTTGATTATATCTAACCATATTATTGGATTCATGTTGAGCTCCTTTTTTGTGAATATAAAATTTAGGCTCTTATGATTAGTATATATGTCACACTTCTCACCATATAGGTTGGGCCACCGGATTTTCAAGGAAAAAAATCACAACTGCTAACTCCAGATCATGCGTTGGGTAGTTATACTCAGGGATCTTCAAATGTCATGAGGCATAGGTTATCACATTATCATTTTGTATGAGTATAACACCCAGGCCTTTATTTTAATCATCACTGTATATCACAAAACATTCTCTACTTTTTTTTAATGTGAATACAAATGCAGTGATCAACCTCTTCTTTAGATCCTTGAAGCTTTCCTCACATTTTTCAATCCAGACATACATTACCCCTTTCCTTGTTAACTTAGTTATATATCTTGATAATCATGACAAATTTATCAAAAAATTTCGGTAGTAACCAAATAATCCAAGAAAACTATGGATTTCTGTGAAACTAGAGGGTATGGGACATTCCTCAATTTCCTTTGTTTTTGAAGGGTCTATAGAAATTCCCTCACTTATGACCACATGTCCTATGAATGTGACTTACTGCATCCAAAAGTCACACTTTCTAAAATTAATGTAAATTTTCTCCTTCCTTAATGTCACTAACACAATATTTAGATGTTCTTCATGTTCCTCCTTGCTCTTGGAGTAGATGAGAATATCATCGATAAACACTACTACAAAATTCTCAAGGTAATTTCTAAAATTTTTTTTCATCAAATCCATGAAGATTATAGGAAAATTAGTCAATCCAAAGGGCATCACCAAAAACTCATAGTGCACATACCTTGTATGGAAGGTAGCCTTTTGAATATATTTCTTATTCACCTTTAGATAATGATATCAAAAATGGAGATCCACCTTTGAGAAGTAATGAGATCCTCATAGCTGATCTAAAAAAGTCATAAATCCTTAGAAGAACATACTTTTTCTTTATGGTGATCTTTTGAGTTACCAATAATTGATACAAAGTCACATTGATCCATAATTATTCTTGAAAAAGAGAACTGGCACACCCCAATGTGATGTACTAAAGCTTTTGAACCCTTTTTCTAAATGATCCAGCAACTTCTTCTTTAACTCCTACAGTTCGATATAAGACATCCTATAGAGACACATTGATATAGGTGTATCTCTGAGTATTAGTTCTATTGATAACTCTACCTCACAATATGGGGGAAGTCTAGGTAACTCTTCAGGAAATACATCACTGTATTTCCTCACAATGGGAGTTTCCCATATGTTGATAACTTCCTTTTAATCAACCATTTTAGAGAGGTAAGCTTATTAATAGGGAATCAATACCCACACCATTGAAGGATTTTCTAATATATATTCATGATATTCCTTTCATTTGTATAGAATCATGGGATGGTTCAGAATATCAAAAGATGTTTCCTTTTCCTAACAATTTATATATGCTCTGTATAACGATATCCAATCCATTCACATTATAGCATCAAATTCCACCGAGGGAAGTATCACGAGATTCACTGGAAGGATGTTCACATATATGATGACAGGAGAAGTGTCCAACACTTAGGTTGTAATGATTTCACTACTTGATTTTCTGTAGATATCTCTACTCCAAGGTTTTGGGTCTTCAATTCGATAGTTCTAGAAAACATGCAAGATATAAAGGAATGCATAGAACCAGAATAAAATAATACGTTTTCCATTATTGAATGAATAGAAAGTGTGACTTGTAAGACTTAGTTTTATTGATCCACTTTAGCAATAGTGATGTCATAATACTTGGATTTATCCTTTGTATTTTTTGGATGCTGACACTAATTACCCTCGAGGACTCAAGGTTTAGTGCACTGGCTTTCATAGTACCCTTTCTCCCTACAACTTTAGCATTGGACCTTGGGTGCTGCTATATTTTCCTCCACCACATTGTCCTAATTTTTCATGTATTTTCAACATTCATGAGATTTGTGGCCTTCTCCCCCATAGATTAATCATTTATCTATCCCTTTGAGGTAGTTCCCATAATGATTCTTTCCACATTTTTTACATGTGGGTGGTTGAATTTTCTTTCCACCTTTCTCATTAGATCATATGGCTTGAAACTTTATCTTTCTTTTATTATCACCCTAGCCATGGGACCACTATCCAAACTCCATCTCCACTTTGAGAGCACATTGAAAAACTTCTTCATAACTCCCAAATTCTCTAATTTCTAGAGCCTCTCAAAGGTTGTGGTTTTAATCTAATAAATAATCTATCAATTTTCTATCATTATTGATAACAAAACCCAAATTTTACCTGGAAAGACTTGTGAAATTTTCTTCATAGGCCATGATATATTCTCCTTAATCTTGATTCAAATCTATGAATTATCTATCTATTTTTTTTTGAAGAGTTTGAGGGAAATACTTATTAAGAATCATTATCTTAAAGTCTTCCCACTCCATCTCTTCAATTTCATCATTCAGTTTTGTGTTCTTAATCAAATCCCACCATTGATTGGCCTCTCTATATAAATGGTAAATAGATAGATTCATATTATCCATGTCATAATAGTGATTCACATAAAATATCATATCCATTGAGTTGACCCACTATTACATGACTAGTGTATTGGAATATCCAATAAACGTCGGTGGTTGTTGTAGCATAAAACACTCGACATCCAGTTTCTCCCTCTTGGGTGAATGCATATGTTACACATTATTCAAGTTATTGTTCATAACTTAAGATAGCTGGGTAAGAATCACAATGAAATTTTGAAATCCACCTCCAAATTCATTGGGGATATCATTTGGGAAATCACTGCATTGTCCCTCACACGAGTTTTTGTCTAGGTTTCTTCTGGTTCCAACCATTTTCTAAAATAGAAAAGGTTAGAACAAAACATAAGTCAAAAAGTCATAAATAATTTATCCCTTTGTGAAATTAACTCTAAAGGTTTATCTTATGAGACCTATAGGTTTAGAAAATATTTATCTATGCTTACATATACTTATTATCATACTAGGGTTTTCACTAAGTCTCTCTAATCTTAATTCCCAAATTAACTAAACTGTGCTCTGATACCAACTATAGAGAATTTTCTTTTTCTTACATTACTATTAAATAATTTTAATGATAAACAAAATAAAATAATTACATGGCTATTATCCAAAGGTTTAGTGTCTTGGGAAAATTAGGACCATAAATAACATTTAAAAAATAAAACATAAAAAATTATTTAATTTCTTATTCTATAGCTTCTTATTGGCCCTTGAATTCTTCTTAGTACAAGTAGTCACTTGAGAATATGCATCAAAGAAAGGGGTGAGATAAAATCCTAGTAAGAGGATAGATAAGAATATGAAACAATATAATATAGATTGATAATAATCATAACATCATCATCATAATCATGAGTGGAAGCATTAGATAAATGCATGGAATATGGAAATGCATAAAAATTAAACTTCATGTCATAGTGGTCAACTACCACACATAGCTGTGAAGAAAGATAAAATCATGTTCATGCATAATTTACCTTTCTAATGAGATAAATCACATTAACTGATGCATCATACCGCTATAAAATTTTGGGTGCACCTATCACACCATAACATTTACATTTCACTATATAATTCTAGGTATACTCATCACATCATAACATTTACATTATCATGCATGCCACCTGGGACATATATCAATATTGGAAATAAAATAACCCATGGAAAGGAATGGGTTTAATTTCACAAAGAATACATTCATAAACTTTGGGTTCCCAAATTAAAGATGTAATAACATACTTTATATAAGAATCATCAACCTTGAGTGAAAAAGAAACTATCTCGAGAAGTAAAACGTGTATTTTTTTAAAGAAGAGTTCTTTTGGAAAGCATTGTGTTTGTCATAAACTCAAGTAGAAAAAATTTATATCCCAAAAAAGTTAATATAATTATTAATAAATTATATTTAAGGAATATCCATACTAAAAATGGGGTGAAAAGGGAAAAACAAAAAGAAAGATATTTGGGTTTGAGAATTCCCCTTACTATATGTCTGAATGCATTATTCACTTTAATATCATGTATAATCACATTAGATTCATTAATTTAAAATAAATAACCTTTTATACATTAAAATTACTCATTATGATTTTATTAAGTTCATTTATGGATTTTCTATGAGTTATAGAGTTTAATTTCATCGTTCAGGAGCATTCGTTTTCTTGGTTTTCATGATTGGTTTGCTTGTACACATGAATGAAAGTTCATTTAAAGTGTATATAAATATACAAAATTGTTATTATATGTTATTAATTATATTAAATAATTTTAAATGATCTTATAAACAATTTGGTTATATGTTATGAGTATGAATCATTAGATAAATGTTAATGATGACCGTTTTAGGTTAATTTTGGCGGCATTTCGATAACAACAAACTCGTTTTGTTTTATCATTTAGTATTATTTATATATGTTAGTTAAAAAACATAAATAGGATAGTAACATAAATTTTAAAATATGTTTCAACCATTATAATTGTTTCATTAACATCCTTGAAGGTTTTAAACGAAAATGAAAGTGCATCGCCCACGATGTCGGTAAATTGACACATCACAGGTGATGATTTAATTTTTTTCAATAAAAGAGAGAGGGGGAGGTGTTTAATGATTAATATTACATTAAAATGATAGAATAAAAGTATATCAAACATAATGGAGTTATAATTACATTTTTATAATAGAATTCGAGGATACGATAAGACAAGAAATGACATTGAAAAGAAATTAAAAGTAAAAGGAAGAAGATTTTACCTCTTGGATTTATCCTCCTTGAAAACCTCCTCAGGGAAAAGTTTTTAGTCTTTTAATGAGACCAAGATATTTTTATGTGGTTAAGGGGATATTAATTACTATTGGGATGAATTTGGTCAAGGATCAAATCTTGAGAGGTGTGAGAATAAGAGGGGGTGAGGGGTGGTATTTATAATGGAGGAGAGGGGTGTTTTCTCATTATTATATTCATTAGTTTATTATTTTGGATCAAGACTACTAATAGTTTGATAATTATATATAAATATATTAAAATAATTAATGATGATTCGATATAATAGGCTTACATCATCCTTACATCATCCATGGCTCCATAATTCATGTATTTAGCTTTTATTGTAAATTAGCGTATTTTATTATTCATAAAAAAATCAAGTATTTTAGAAAAATACAAAAAATTCAACCTAATTTTTTTTCAACATATAAAATTAAAAATTAAATCCATTTTATGAAAATAATTTTCTAAATAGTAGTAATTTAATTTTTAATTAAAATCACATTTTACTTGGAAAATATAGATTTTAAAATTATAATTGCTTTTATAAAACCTTGAAAAATTACTTAAGGTTTCATAAAATTATCTTAAAATCATAATACATAAAAATATTAATTTATGAATAACTTTTATGCAAATAAAATTTCTTTTAAATCATTAAATTAGTCATAAATTGTTATTAAATATTTATAACTTACAAAAATTGCAACACTTAATTTATAATTGTTAAAACATTTATTTACATAGACTATGATATAATTATTCCATAATTTCATTTATAAGATGCCTAAAATTTATTTATACTTTCATGAGTGAGTTTACTATTCATTTGTCTAGTTTACTATTCATAAGGGTCATATTACTATTTCTAAGGTCAAGTTACTATTTAATCGGTATTGGTTGCTTAACTTCTATAAATAATTATTATTTCATTAATTATTCATTTATAAGTTTTATTATTACATATAATTTATTTTGTGTAATTTATACTATATGAAATTAATATAATAAGGGTGAAATTCCATTGATAAAAGTTTGGTTCATTACAGAAACACATCAGCATATTCCCTCACAATGGGAATATCTTCAAGGATGATTATTTCCTTAGACTTAATCATTTGATATAGATATGCATGCTCATAGGTCAATAATATTCATGTTTGAGATGTTGGTGCTAAAAAATATTCATCCATCTCCTTTCTTTTGTACAGAATTAAGGGTTGATTTTTGTTATAGAGAGTGATTTTATTCTCACAACAATTTATGCTAGATCTATATGGGTAAAGTGAATCCATACCCATAATCGCATCAACTTTCACCCAAGGGTGTATGAAAAGGTTTTTTGGAAATTTCACCCCAAATTTCTTTACATGGGAGAAGTTATATAATTGGGATGTAATAAGTTCCCCATTTTTCATTTTCACCAACAACTATACTTCCATGCTTTTTGGTGGTGCTTGAATATTTCTACTAAAATTTTGTGATATGAAGGAATGAATAGAACTAAAATAAAAAAGTATTCTCAATATTCATGAATTAATAACTAGCATAACTTTCACTAATTCATTTTCAGGATCGACCTCAGTGTTTGTGATAAAAAAAGATCACCCTTGTTGCCTTGGAGGTTGTTGGTTGTCTCTAAAAACCCTTAGATTAATGCATTGGTTTGCAAAGTGATTTGGTTCCTTGTAGTTGAAGTAATGAACAATGAACCGAGGTTTAATTAGTGAATTACTCTCCTCCAATGAATTAGTGGGTTTCTCATATCGGTAATCACTATCTAGGTGGCCTTCCTTCCCACACCTAAAGCATTTCTTCATCCCCCTGAGGAAATTTTCAGGGTGCTTCTTTTCGCACCTTTGAAAAGTGGGATGTAGAAATTTCTTAGCACCGTTATATTTCTTCATTAGATTTCCATAATTAAAATCCACTTTCTACTTCTTATCCCCATGATACTCTTTAGATTCACCGATCTCCATTTCGATATTGAGGGCACATTGAAAAATTTCCTCATAACAATCAAAGTCACAGATCACTAAGGATTTTTGCAGACCAGGTTGTATCCCACCAAAGAAGTGGTCAACCTTGTATTCGAGGGTAACAACAAAGCTAGAGGTGTATCATGTAATTCTTGTGAAGTTTTCCTTTTACACCATGATAGATTCGTTGCCTTTTTTATCGAGGGAAATAAAATCCATTTCTATTTTAAGCTGGAGAGTGTGAGGAAAATATTTATCAAAATACATTTTATGGAATTCCTTCCACCACATCAATTAAATATATTCCTAAGGATTTGTATTCTAGATCATTTTCTACCACTGATCAGATTCTCCCTCCATAATATAAACATCCAAAATAACCTTCTCTTGTTCAAAACATTGATGGAGGGATATTATCTTCTCAATGGAGTTGATCCATTATTCCACAAGATGAGCAATTGAAATTTGGGGACCTTTGTCATATAAAGGACTCAATTACAACTTGTTATTTATTAGGGGGATTTAGGCACTCATCCTAATCCAATTTTCTATTCAGAACCTGAGTTAGCTAAGAGATTATCATTACAATGTTTGTGATTCCTGCTCTCATTGGGTTGGGCATATCATTAGGGTAGTCATCACATTTCCCATCTCATTGTTTTTTACCTGATTCATCATATTTCTGGACATTTGTCTAGAATAAAGGGAAAATTATGGATGAATATTTTTAAACTATTAAACACATAAATTGTAATTTAATGACTTTAAAGGGATAACTTACAACTTACATTTACTTCTTTAACTTATGAATTTCTAGGATTCAATCTACGTTATCTATGACCTATTTACTAGCATATATTCTTATAGGAATATTTTTTCTTCCCTTAATAATGGTTTGTAATGAACTTGTTATTTTACCAAAACATATCCCTTGAGAGTGTCAAACTAGGTGCACAATAAGGCCCACTATCGTGTACCAGGATACACCGAGTCAGGCCCGATGCACCTTGTCAGAGTTGTTACCCCTAGGTACATCTGTTCCAAAATCACATACACTTATAGTATCCAGTCAGGGATGCATTTTCATAATAAATTACTTACTCTATACTTACCAAAATTCAGGTTTGTTTTCTTATACTTAGTCTTATCCCTAAGGATTTTTCTATATTTTTCTAATCCTAATCCTAAAAATAACTAAACTTTTCATTTTATAGTAACTATATCAACCTTGATCTTTATTTAAAATTAATAATTATTTATTATATAAAATTACTCTTAATACATCCCAAAATATTGATAATTATAGTGTCTTTGGTAATTAGGTACATTACATAACAATTTAAAATAGGAAAAATATCATATTTATTGATAAATTCCTTAACATGCTTTCACTTAAACCTCCATGGGATAACTTGGGGGCATACATAAGAAAGGGGTGAGCTATAAATCCTAGTAAGGGAATAATCATGGTATAAGGTAATACATGTTATAAAATAGGAATATAAATGAGGAATAAAAATGAGAAAGAATAATAAGTCATGATATAACATGATAATCATAAAATGGTAAATGTGAAAAAAAAACATAAAACAATACATCATAAACATGGGTCAAGGCTAATTGCTGAGATATCATGATGAATAGAGTCACATAAAGGAATCAGTTTCACTCCCTATCCCAATATGACATATCATGAGACTAAACATTACCCGTATGGATACCTTTTTGGTTAGTTCTCTCTCTTGATCACTTTCTTATCTGCACTCGAGTTTCAAATCCTTTATTCTAAGATCTCCTCTAATGTTTTTATTTTCGTCTCACTCAAATTTATGCTGCTAATACTTGTGTTTCCTATTATACTCTTCATTTCTACCTCCTTGAATATGGTCTCTCATTCCATTGATGGTCATGGTGTTACTTTCGAAGGCAGTTCACTGTGGAAGCCTTAGGCTGCTCTAGCCTACTCTGATCTCGTCTTCCATCGCACCTCTCTAGGTCGGATCTGGAGTGATGGTTCATCATGGTTTTGGGATTTTTGGTTTAGCAGTCAATAGTTTTTAGGTGCACTCCTGAGACGGCTCACCCACTTCTTTGGATCTAGTTTCAGCCTCTCTGAGATATCATTGTTCGGAACCCTCTGTTGTTCATTTCTCATCCCTAAACTCAAGTCCCTCATCTCCTCTCTTGGTCAGATCTGGAGCGATGTCTTATCAGAGGTTTTGGGATGTAAAGTTTAATGGATGACGATGCTCCTCGTGCGACCTGTTCTGTTCTTCTTCTTTCTCGGTATTCATGTTTCTCTTCATCTTTGCTGAGGGAGGCTTTCAAATGTGGATTTGTCTTCGCCAATGGTATGTTTTGGTTATTTTCTAAACTTTTTTTTGAATAAATTTGTGAAGGATTGGTGATTCTTATACAATGGTTGATCTGTTTGATGTTTTTTCAATGATGGACACATTTTATGTTTTTGGAGTGGTTTTGTAAATGTTTAGTTATAATGGTCAATGAAACCATGATGAGAGTTCTGATGTGGAGATATCTTCTGTACTGGTGTTTTGGTTTCCTCTATTTTGATTTGGGATAATGATGACATGGAGGTCCCCAACCATCTCTGGCATTTTGATTTGGCATTTATAGATGAACGATGATCTATTATGTTATGGTGTTTGACAGTGGTGATGTTCTTAGGCAAAGAGTGTTGTGATAGAGATGACAGTGTTTACAGGATGGCATGACAACGGTGGTTATGGGATGTGACATGATGTGACCATGGAAGTTGGTATTCTTGTGGATTGAGGTCTCCTTGAATTATGAGAATCTTTTGAAATTTGAATTTAATTTTGGCTTCTTTGATTCTGTATCCCACACATGAATTTTGGTTATCGAGGTTACCGCTCAGCCTTAAACTGATTTATTTGAAAAATATATAATCTTCAAGATACTAAAAATTACCCAATGCATTAGAGGGATATATAATTATGGGTGCACCTGTCACATTCATTTTATTATCATGCTTAAGTGTTCTACATAGATCATACAATATCGATTCATTCATCATCATATTTTATTCCATGATTAAGGAGTGTTTAATACATACATGTAAGTCCCAATTAAAATAATTATAAATTTATAAAGGTAACACCCTTTATAGGAAATGGGTATGGTATTCACTACATTAATGTTTTGGCATGGAAAATCATGCTGAAATGTTGGCAGCATAACAACGTCACTTAAAATATCATAAAATGGGTTTATGAGAGAGAAAGGGGTATCGCATAATTTTTAAATTTATTTTAAATTAAGGGGTATATGGAATAAAATATAAAATAATAAAGAAATAGAGATAAAATACATAAGGTAAATAAGATACTTTAATAAAGAAGAGAAAAGAAAAGGCCCCTTACTTGAGTGTGAAACTCCAAATGCTTGGGAGGAGATTCTTGAGAGCTTGGGGGGACCTTGTAAGGATAATAGAGAGGGAAGGATTGAATAAGTATGTTATCAAAGTATTTTTAGTGATTTTATATGGAATATTGGGTGGTTTTATGTTGGAAAGTGAGTGGTCATTTTTTTTATTATTTCTCAAACATAGGTTTTGGAATTTATTTAATAAGATAACCAAAACCACCAAACTTCCCATGGTTTTTCCCATTGTTTCATAAAAATGGGATTGGGTTTAATTATTTTACAAGGACAAGGGTCTAGCATAATAAAATAACACCCTTTCTTATGTGGAGGTGATTCATACTCTTAAAAAAATGATTTTAAAACCTTAAAATATATTAATGGTTTTGGAGGATTCATAAAAGATTTATAAAATTAAAAAAATAAACATAAAATCAATTTATGTTTATTTAAAAACATAAATTTGGTTGTGGATACCCTTTATAGTATTTATTACATCACTTTTGGGTCATTATTATGTCATAATATACACCATATATTTATATGGTATTTAATATGTACCTAAAAATTTGATTGTCTCGGAAAATTAGGAAAAATCAGCCATTAGATAATTTAGATGTTATGATTCCAAAATTAGTATTCATTTTATCTAAATAATTTTCTAAAAATATGAATTTTCACTTTTAAAAAAAATTGACATTTATTAAGAAATGCTGGGTTTTTTTACTATAACAGTTTTTGAGCCCTTATAAAAATTACATTTGATTTCATAAAAAATAAAATGATCATTTACATTTGATAAAAATTATTTAATAATAATATTTTATTAAAATATAATTTATTTTAAATATTCACTAATTCATCGAAATAAATTCCTTAATTAAAATAAAATATTACCCAAAAATACTATTTTTTTTTTATTGTATCAAAATAAAAATCATTTATAAAGTAATAATAATAGGATGAATATATATATATATATATATATTATTTTATAAAAAATAATTTACATACTCATATCTCTAGGGTATTGATAAAAATTCCTTTAATACAGCAACAAAATCCCTAAGGGTAAGGCGTCCGACGATGAGATTTTGATGGGTTGGTTCAGTGAACATGGTTTGGTCCATGATCTCAATGAGCTTTAAATTCTACCATAAACGATTTTGATCATGATTGTGTTGTTGGATCTCATCTTGGACTTCATCAAGGGAAAATCCCAGAGGTGATATCTTCCTCATAATCTCTGATAAATTGGATTTATATGGTACGATCCTACTGGTTGAGGCCATGAAATCCTCTTTTTATGTCAATTAGATTTTTTAAAACCCTATATTTATACTAATAATGTGATCGGTGTTCAAATACTATATTATCAATCGTAATGATGATTAAAAATCTTTTAAATATAATATAATATAATAAAACCAAAAAAGTTCATGTGTTTTCTATAACCATATTACATAATAAGAAATTTAATTAAATCAAAACGGGAATTATATTTATAAAAATTTTGGTCTTTACAGGATATCCACCTAGGGATCCCTATACTCATCAAATAAGACAACTAATGCTCATCAAATAAGGCATCCTATGTTCATCACATGATTCATCCTATTCTCTTTACATAAGAAAAATTATTCTTGTTATATAATTATTCCCATGATCTTCACATAAAACATCTTATGCTTGTCACATAAGGAAGGATAGAATTGTAGGCTCAACACCTAAGGGAAGGGTGTATAGATTCTATGCTTATGACAAAGTATTATTATTCATTTTATAAAAATCATCTTAATCTCATCACCTAAGGTTCCCTAAGGACATCACATTAGTCTCCCAATTTTTTTCACGTGAGGAAATATGAGTTTTTGATGAATTAGGGAGGGTTGTTCTATACTCATCACATGGGAAACATCAAGCTTGTTTCATGAGGAATGATTCCACATGGGATTTTTTGCTGAGCATGGGAATAGGTTAACATCTAGTGAGGATATATCCACACATGATCATCACATAAATACAAGAATAGTTTAACATATAGTGGTGACATATCCACAAATTCTTGTCACATAATATAAGGAACATGTTAAAGTATAGTAGGGAAATATCCATATGTTCTTTTCATGTAATAGTAGGAATAAGTTAATGTCATGTAGGGATGGATACCCATACATTTATCAGGTAAGAGTAGGAACAAGTTAACATCCAATGGGGATAGATCCACATACAATTGTCAAGTATGAGAAGTCATAGGTTAACTACTAGTTGGGACACCCTAATTTTAAAATATTATAGATACTGATCCCCTTATGCTCATCGCATAAGAGTGGTCATGGTTTATAGTACATTAGGGACACTCTAGATGGTTTTGTAGTTTTCTAAGAAGGTATGGGTTTTTCCATCTCTTATAAAGGATATGAGATGAAAAGGTTGTTTGGGTGTCAAAATTGAACCTCAAGGAGTCATCCTATGAATAATACTATAAATAGGAATCAAAACCCATGTCTTTTGAGGTATATGGATTAAGGTTGTGTGATGAAATTGAGCCATAAATATTGACATTATGCGGTATGTATTCTTATGTCCTGAGAGATAAAATATTAAGAGATGGAGTGAGTTTTTTTCATTAAGTTATCTAGTGAAGGAATGAGTCATTTATTGGGCCATGAATTAGACCATGAATTGGATCATTAATAAGAAGGTTGTTGGGTCTTACACTTAGAATGATTCCTAGGGAGCTACTTGAGAGAAGGAAAGATGCATGGTTGGACTTACACACATGTATTTTTCCTCATCCAGTTCTTGGGAGAAAATGGCATAGATGCTGCCTAGACCATGCATGTTGTAAAGGGTTTGGTGATGGGAACCGATGACACCATTTATGTGTATATGTTTTTCACAAATGAAATATTATCAAATAGGCCTGGATCCCTTATTCCCACAAATTTTTTAAAAGAGAGTTACATGAAATGTGGGTATTGAGTAATGCGCATGGAACAAGTATTAAAGAAGTTTGGATTTCCACAAGACATTGACTTGCATGAATATCTATACATTATGAGAAGTGTTTTCTTTATTAAAGGGATTTTCTTAATAATATCTCAAGAAAAATCACAATAAATATAAGGACTTGTTACAAGTAATTCACATATTATTATCATGTGTTGGTATCTAGGAGGCTTTCGATTTTTTGAGTACGAGAATGTTTACATTGCAGGAATTGAGATATTTTTTTTCATAATCCCAAAGTTTGGATCATTAAATATGAAATATAAGGGGTATTTTTACACCTCAAACTCATGCGTTTTGGTAGCTCATAAATATCTTGTGTGATCAGGAAACTCTTATATGTGTATAAAACATGTGGTTATAAACATGCATAACTACATGTTTTGTGAAAATTTATACTTTTCTATAGAACTTACATGATGGAAGCTTTCCTGTGTGTGAAAATTTTGACATGTGTTGAGTCTCTAGTTATGGTATTCCATAACTCTGAGTTATGAAATCATCCAGAATTTTATGAAAAACTGGATTTTCCATCTTCAATTAATCTTAGATCCTTGAATGATTCATTTTTCATTAAAAAAGTTCCCACTATCTGAATGGGTTCCTAGGTAATATAAGGGGATTGAATGATGAGGAAATGCTAAATTTTTAAAATTTACTCCTCTACATTTGGGAACATGGGTTATCTATTTTCCAATAAACACGGAGTTTGGTCCCCAATCAAACCAAAAACTCTTTACATAGATTTAGTTGTTGTTATATTTACATGGAACTAAATGTTTTGTGTATGGTCTTTTAGAAAAATAATTATTTTCAATGATACTTGATGATTATATCACTCATAATAGGGAAGGTATAAAGAGTATGGATTGAGGGAGATGTTTTGGGCTTACCAAGAGATCAAGTAAGAAAACTTCTTAGCATTCTCCCTTAGTGGTTAGCTTCTACAAATCGTGGATGCCCAAATGGGTGTGAGGTTATAGAATTTCACAATAGAATCATTTCTTATACAAGGGTATCATATCATCTTTGTTATCCTAGTGATTTCCAAGATATATTACATCCTAAAGAATATCAGTAGAGGAAACTCCCCCAAGTGCATATCTGGACACTCTAATTTCTATATAGGTGGGTCACCATAGACATGGTTGTGTATGAGTATTTTTATCCAAAAGATGACTCAAATGATAACTTTAGGTAATCAATGATCTATTTAATTTGGAACTACCCCCTAAAACATGATTATCCTAGGGTAATCACTAAGACCAGAGCCCATAAATAACTAATCAGACACCCATTCAGCATGATTAATGGGGTGATTTTCTATGTTGTACAAAGTACAATAGTGAAGATTTCATTCAAGGCGTCCTTCACAGGCATTGTATTTTCCACACACATTCATGAAAACATTATATGAAATTCGTGCACTCCAAACTAGATCATGTTTCAATTTCATTAGTGGATGATGTCAAGGGTGTACATAAGATTTCATGGACATTATCTAATAGTGATTCAACAACATTAGTGTATACTGACTAGAGAAGGAATTATTGATAGAATCAACTTTTTGGTAGTTGGATCTCTAATTAGAATTATTCAGAATTATTCACATAGATAAAGATATATGTATGGTGGGGTAATGTTGCGGTGGCTATTGCTTTGGTATATTCACTAAAGTGGGCTAAATTTTGACAGGGAAAAAGATATTCTACAATCATAGGTTCACATTAGTAAAATATATGAACTCTTTTTGAGGTAGTTCCATCTGCTGAGTGACCCTCAAGGTCTTCTCCTCATCATTAGGGTGAGGACTATGGGTTCTGTATGTCCTGAGTGAATGGATTATAATGAAATGGTTCTGGATGTAAGTACTTGGATCTTTATTTGAGGTATGGATCTTTTTTTCGGGTTGTTTTTGAGGAAAAAAAGGAAGAAATGATAATTTTCTAAGTACACGACGTGTACTTATGATTACGTGATGTGTACCCGGGTACCGCGTACAAGCATGTACAGGTCGTGTAACAGCTGAGTACATGTCCATGTAGGTGACCTAACAGACCGATTAAGGCGGGGGTCAGTTAAAGATACTACACAACATGTAAATTTAATGAAAACTCCATGTAGTTTTATTTTTATTTGATAAATAGAAATGAGGTCGCATCTCATCCTCAGATTCATCTTCTTCTCCCCTTGGTTCATACAGGAGTGCGACAGAAGGGCCGATGAACTCCAAACCTCTCCTGATTCTCTGTCCGACCTCCAATTGAGATACCATCATGTGTATTGGAATCCCACCAGTGATTTCTCAATTCCAATAGGTCCTTTCTTCATGATTCCTTATATATTGTTAGTTATTCAAGGATGAAATTTTTTTACTTTTTTGTAGATCTACACCAATTTAGGCCAATTCATTGGCCGACGTTCAAGATTGTTGATCTTACTACATCAAGGTAGGTGGTTTGTGCCTTTCCTTGTTCGTATTTGGATTATATATGCTTAAAGTGTCACATACCCAAGTTTGGGGTATTGCTTGATTTGGATTTTAACCCTTTTTATCACCTACTATGGTTTGATTGTTTGATAAAGGGTAATTTTTTATGCATAAGGTTGTATAACTTATTTATGGGACACACCATGGGTGCGTTACCTTATTTGATTATTCATGGTTGTTTGGTCTAGGATGCCTATAGGATTGCCTTATTTCCAGGCCTTGTTTTGTTAGGATGTGGAATATGATTATATGAAATTACTGTGATGTGATTTTTGGAAGTGTGATGAAGGGGAATTTGACTGTTAGAGCTTCCCAAGGTAGGGTAATTTATAAATTAATTTTTGTTATGTTGACCTAAGGGTATTGACTATGAGAGCTTCCAAGTGGTTGTTGACCCAGGGGTTTAGACTGTGAGAGATTGTTCAGGTGGTTTTTTTATGATTGTTTGATAGTATATTAGACCAAGGGGTTTAGATCGTGATATATTTCCAAGGTGTTCATTTGTAAATGGTTAGTGCTATGTTAGAAAAGAGGGGTTAGACCGTGAGAGATACCTAGAGAGTCTTTATTAAATATATTTTTTTATGTTAGTCTGGGGGGATCATACTTTGATAAATTTCCCAAAAGGATTTTTATTTGGATAATTAAATGATTTTGATGAGTCTTCCAAGACAAAGCAAAATCTTGGACTTAGTCTTACTTGTTTGTTTAGATGCTCTTCTAAGACTTCTGTTGTTACTATTACACTAGGGATACCGATATTAGTCTAGATCCCAAGGTTTACATGATTCAACATATGAATAATGAATATTAAATGAATGTAATTGAAAACTTTAGGACTATTTAATTTTGAATATTTCATAGTTTATTTCTTCAATTTTTCAAATTACCTGCTATATATATTCACTGACAGTTAGGAACAGATCTTTTGGTGGTTGCCTATTGAGATTCATCTCACACCCTATTGTTGTCATGTTTTTGGACCCAAACAGATTATATGGTTGTAGGTATAGATAAGTTCAAGAACCCTTCTTCATCAGGTACTTGATTTCTGTTGGAGATGGAGAGCATGAGACCAAGATGAGGCTTGCGATGCTGTTGGAGTTTACTAATTTTATGTACTTTGGTTTTAGTATTGTATTTTGGGCATTGTGACTTGTTTGGCCATTTCCTAGACACATGTAACATGCATAATTTATATTGTAATGTCCTGACCTGGAAGCCACTAAACCAGTGCTCCGAGCCGGTTCTCCATAAGGCCTCAAGCGCGCCTCCCTATACGCCAGAGGCTGCCGACTAGCAGCGAGGGCCTAGGGTGTGATAGTGGGGAGACTATGCCCTTATACCGGAGTAAGAAAATAGAGAAAATAACTAAGTATCATACATAGTGGAAAGTAAACAGAGTGTGGAAGCAATAAACAACAGAAATAGAACAAGCTATAATAGTAAAATGTTGTAAAATCCCGAACAACTATGCAATAAAATACAACACTGGTCACCCACCGGACCGACCATACAGATACAAGTACAAA
This sequence comes from Viscum album, assembly GCA_963277665.1. Lineage (NCBI taxonomy): Eukaryota > Viridiplantae > Streptophyta > Magnoliopsida > Santalales > Viscaceae > Viscum > Viscum album. Next base: position 1,344,524,443 of record OY728123.1, read on the forward strand.
AGAAACTAAAAGTAAAAGTACAGGGCTCTACTACTAACTCCAAGCCAATCCACGTACCCGATCTCCAGACAATATCGAACTGCAGCAGCCTGATCAGTAGAACCACTCGAGCAGCTCCGCTTGATCATGGAACACTGGGCCTCAACCCTATTTACCATGCAACTCGTGCTCAACCTGAAAAGATGACATAAGGTCTACACGTACACCAAGGTGCACATGTAGGGGTGAGAAATAATCTCAGTAGGGTACCCCGACAATAAACTAATAACTGTGCTGCTATGTGTATGCAACAACAACGTGCTCAGCCTAGCTGGAACACAATAAAGCAAGTAAACCAAACATGCAACCACAGTCAAACTTAGGGTATGTAAACCCTATCAACTGGTCAAGTGACACCATGGATGTCCATATCTATATACGTACATATGTATAGTCCCATACCTATACACATATACATAAATATGAATATTCATGATTAAGTGATTCAAATAATAAGAACAACATTAGTAGTCGATCCTTGGGACCATAAGCCCGATCTCCTGGACATCGTGTGCAAGGGTATTGAGCTGGACGTCATGCCACTCAAGCCATGTATCATTAAGTCGATCTCTGGTTCTGTAATCCCATCGAAATGTACCTGCCTTGGACAATGCTGGAAATATTCCTCTAAACAAGATAAACAAAAACAAGTAACCCTCTAGTTCAACCAGTCAAACACAAGCAAGTAGATAACACAATAGGTAACCCTCTGGGAAGTACTCACAGCCATCCCCTCTGGTCCTACCTAACAAGTACCAGCAACCCTCTAGGAATTACACTCAGCCTAACCCCTATGGTTTGGTCATAAGAAAATTATAAGACTCTCTAAAGAAGCTCACTCGGTAAATTCCCCTTATAGTCTAAGGTAGTCCAGGACTCTTTGAGGAAGTTCACACAATCAATCCCTCTTATAGCCCCAAGGTCAAGAGACTCTCTGAGGAAGATCACTCGGTCAATTCCTTTTATAGCCCCAGGTCAATCACAGACTCTCTGAGGAAGCTCACCTGATCAATTCCTCTTATAGCCTGGAGTGGTTCAAGGTAATTCAAGTAAAACAAAGACTCTCTGAGGAATCTCACTCGATCTATCCCCTTATAGTCTATAAATCTCAAAGACTCTCTGAGGAAGCTCACTCAGTCTATCCCCGTATAGTATATAATTCTCAAAGTCTTTCTGAGGAATCTCACTCGGTCTATCCCCGTATAGTCTATAATGCCCAAAGACTCTTTGAGTAAGCTCACTCGGTCTATCCTCTTATAGTCTATAACACCAGGTTCTCACGGCCCCATGTAAGTCACCGCATAGTAATGCTATAAGGCCAAAGTAAACCTACAGAACTACTTGGCTAACCAATCTACAACATATCACAACAGTTCAGATAAAACCACTCCATCCTAACAATACTAGGCATGGAAACAAGGCATCCTAAATGGAAAGCTATACCAAATGGTCAAAATCAAGTAGAAAGGGAAAATACATCCACAGCATGGTAAAATACACTATTTACAATCAAACCACATCTAATCAGACACACAAGGAAATAGTAGCCATCCAAACAAGCAAGAAATATGCCTCATGTCAGCCTTAGTAGCCACCAACCAAGAAGCACCTCTGGTAACTACTACAACATCAGCAAACCAAGTTCGATATAAACAAATGAGTGTGGGTGGCACGAATGCCCAACCCGACAATAGAGCTATAGCCCAAAGGGATCACCAGTTCGGCATGGGTTCTAGGTGACACCCGATCACCATCTCTAAAATAACCCGATGTAACAACACAGGGTCGGTCAAACAATGAGCACCCATTGGGTCCCTCAAGTCAAACACTGAGGAAGCATCACACTCGGGATTCTCCAGGTAAACACGAGTGAAGGAATCCTACACAGGATCCTTAGAAAAGAGTAAGGGAGGAATCCTACATGGGATCCTCAAAGGAAGGACAACATAGGAATTTCATAACATGGGTCCTATCAAAGTAAAAACAGGAGAGGGATCCTACAAGAAACTCGCAAGGTCAGTACACAAGTAAAGGCACCCCTCAGGGGATCCTTAGAAGTATCTGGCCTCATAGACTCATAGGACAGAGGGGAACGTCTCAATAGGGGAACGTCCTATCAAGAATAGGTTATGGGAGATATATCATAGATCATATCCTACTAAAGGTCTCAATTAAGTTGGTTCGAACACCCAACATATCATCCACGCCAAGTCTCACTCTCAGGTGACAACTGAACTTGATAACTAGAGGAAGAACCCATAAATTAAGATAAAAACTCAAAACCAGCCCATTTATATGACATTTAAATGAAAAAGGGATTACACCATTATGATCTACACGTAAAAACTCACAGAATTGACTACTCACTTTCCCAATTCTGACTTCCAGAGCATAACATATCCCAAAATTACTAAATTGAAGAAGTACATGGCCAGAGCACATGGCCAGAGCACATTGGGCCAGCCTGTGTAATAGTACATGACATGTACTTTACTATACATGGCATGTACTATTCAAAAAAATTCACCCCATGTTTGTTTTCACTAAAACACATGCCCAAGTACTACTACACGGTGTGTACTCGAAGTACACGACGTGTACTCCTTAAAAACCACTATTCAGTGTTCTATTCCAAACGGCCAGTCACACGGCCACCAACTACACAACGTGTACTCAAAGTAAAGAATGTGTACTTAAGAAAAATTCTTTTTCCCCAAATGGGAAGAACACAAAGTGTGTACCCCTGGAATACATGCTGTGTATTCTGGGTTTTCCGATGGGAAATCCCTGAAAACGCCCGAAACGCCCGTTTTCACCCTCGAAACAACATATCGGACCCCATGGGCTTAAAATCAATCAATATAAGAATTTAAAGACTTTAAAAACATGTTTAAATTTTATCTATAGTTAAAACATAAATTTCCCTACCTTCGGGTGGAAATCGCTGAGGCTTTGGTTGATTTCACGGCTCCCGATTGCTGCACGCCGACTCAGCGTGTTGAGAGCTTCGAATCTGTACCCCTATTGCCTCCCAACTCTCTCTCTTACTCAAAATACAATTCTCCTCAAATGAAACCACCAAGGAGGCATATGAGACATGCTTAATGAGGAGTAGGAAATAAGAGAAGGAAGAAAATAAAAGGAAAGGGAAAGAAGAAAAAGGGGTCCGGGCTGGCCCTGATGCCCGACGTGAGTTTATGCCTTCCCTAGGCTAAAATTGACATTCCGGACTCAACGGTGCAGAAGATTTTTCAATCCAAAATTATATTAAAAAGTTATTCCCAAATTAACCTGAGCGAATAATTTAATATTTAATTTAATAATATTAAATATTAAATATTTTGATAAAATTCGAACAGCTCAGATTTCCACCAAACTCCTATCCTAGGGTAAACTCCCTATTCCGGGACCAATGGAGCTGTCAAAAAAATTATCCAAGATCATATGGTAGGGTAAATGACCATTTTATCCCTCACGAGCATCCAACATCAAAAATTCAAATTTCTTCTCAACATGACTGTCCGAAAAAACACGGGTTCTTACAAACTCCCCACCATAAACCTTATCGTCCCCAAGAAGCCCAGTGAAAGGTCAGCATCCATGCTCCAAACCCGAGCATCTGCACAACCAAGCTATATGTACCATCCAATGACCAGACTTATAGATTTAACCACCACCTTCTACATATAAGATACTCAACTATGACCAAACTGGTACTCCCCACAATAAGAATACCCTTGTCGTCGTCTTAAAAGAAACTCTGAGCTCAAGAGCCCACTAGAAAACACCAAAGTTTAACCTAAACAAGGAAAAACACCCTCAAAAGGCCAATGGTGCACTCCCCACCATATGGATTTCCTTACACTGCTCCGAGATCACAACCAGAATAGGTTTTATCCTCAACAAGGATGAACATTAAGAAAGAAAGAAAAGAGATCGATGTAGGGTCAATGCTCTCTTAGCATACACAAGACGAATCAAGATAGAGCATGACTGTCTCTTACAAAAGTACACTAAGATCTCACCAAAGGCGTGTCTAGCTCCCTCCAAGTCACACTAACATCCTTCTAAAACATGACCAAGATTCAAGCACGGGTCAACCATTTCACAGTATCCCAAAATTTCACAAATTCACCTTTACGACATAAGGACATTTCAACACAACTTCCAAAATCCGAGTCCCCAGAAATTCTTGAAACATCGGTCCTCGACTCACACCTGGACACTCACCGATCTAGATTCAAACGATGCCACCTGCAACAGCAACATCAGAAACACTGGTTGACAAGTCCAGGCACCAGAACAGTCCTACCCGTCGAATCCAGTTGCGAAAAAACAAGTACCATCAAAAGGTATCGAAAAACACTGGCCAACCTTTCTCACACATGTTTCCCTAGAACAGAACCAATATCATCCTACTAGGGTTCAATTAAAAACCAACGGTCTCTAGGTCTTCCACCTAGAACTACAGAAAAACCCTCTCAACTAGGTCACAAGGTCTAACCACCTAGCTCCAAAGATCCAAAACATCTCATAAGATGGTAAAATTATCAACGAACAAAGAAAATTCAAAACTGAAACACAACCTACAAGGGTGATGATCCTCTCCGAGCATCCTCAGAAGGAACTACTCCCTGGAGTTCACAACCCATGTAGAAGAGAAACTGGACTGACACCCATCGGGCATCCGTATACGATAATACCCCAAGTAGGTCCAGTTCACAAGAAAAGCCTTGGTGTCTATCGACATCGTTCTCAATGATCCGACTAGATAACCACAGAGCTGAGAAAAAAACACCCTATAAGGGTTAAACAGAAAGGCATCACGTGCCATATCGGCCAACTGGGATCACTGCACCACCTATTCAATAGGACTGAGTCATCATTATCACATCAACACCTCAACATAGATCCACAAAACCTACCATCAGAGTAAAAAGTATGCGTAATCAGACCCAAAGGTCTCAGTTGTAAGTAAAAATACACACTAGCAGGCCTATATGCTGTGAATCATATGTGCTTAGTATGATGCATGAGACGCTGCTTGCCTTTACCGGTCAAGAGTAAAAATCTATCCATATATGCTGTGAATCATATGTGCTTAGTATGATGCATGAGACGCTGCTTGCCTTTACCGGTCAAGAGTAAAAATCTATCCCTGGTATCTTACTAATGGGAAAGAGCCAGAGATCCATAGTAAATAAAAACACTACACAACATGTTTGTTTCTCAAGGTGAAAATCGTATACAACTATAACATCGCAAAATCAGAACAGCAATCCCAAACCCTAGAAACCGGGACTTCTTACCATAACAAGTGTTCTCGACATACCAGCCTGATATCCATCATAGGTTCTGACACATTCTTAATACTCCTGTCTACCATATCCCAAATAGTAAAGACTAGGAAAGAAAACTCCTCTGATATCACTTTTTAACATCCAGACCCAGAAGCCACTAAACTGGTGCTCCGATCCGGTTTACCACAATGACTCAAGCGTGCCTCCCCATATGCTAGAGGTTGCCGACTAGCAGTGAGGGAATAGGGTGTGATATTGGGGAGACTGTGAAATCATACCAGAGTAAGAAAAGAATAGAAATAACTAAGTATCATACACAGAGGAAAGTAAACAGAGTGCGGAAGAAATAAACAACAGAAATAGAACAAGCTGTAATAGTAAAATGCTATAAAAGCTCGAACAACTATGCAATACAATACAACACTGGTCACCCACCAGTCTGACCATACAGATACAAGTACAAAAGAAACTGAAATTAAAAGTACATGGCTCTGTTACTAACTTTGAGCCAATCCACATACCCGATCTCCAGACAATATTGAACTGTAGCATCCTGATCAGTAGAACCAATCGAGCAGCTCCGCTCGATCATGAAACACTAGGCCTCAACCCTATCCACCATGTAACTCATTCTCAACCTGAAAAGTAGACATAAGGTCTACACGTACACCGAGGTGCACGTGCAGGGGTGAAAAATAATCTCAGTAGGGAACCCCGACAAGCAACCTGTAACTGTGCTGCTATGTGTATGCAATAGCAATGTGCTCTGCCTAGCTGGAACACAACAAAGCAAGTAAACCAAACGTGCAACCGCAGTCAAACCTAGGGTATGTAAACCCTATCAAATGGGCAAGTGCCACCATGGATGTCCATATCTATATATGTAAACATGTATAGTCCCATACCTCTACACATATACATAAATATGAATATTCATGATTAAGTGATTAAAATAACAAGAACAATATTAACAGTCGATCCTTGGGACTATAAGCCCGATATCATGGACATCCTGTGCAAGGTCATTGATATGGACGTCGTGCCACTCAAGCCATTTATCATTAAGTCAATCTCTGGGTCCGTAATCCCATCGACATGTACCTACCTTGGCCAATGCCAGAAATATGCCTCGGAACAAGCTAAACAAAAACAAGTAACCCTCTAGTTCAACCAGTCAAACACAAGAAAGAAGATAACACAATAGGTAACCCTTTGGGAAGTACTCACATCCATCCCCTATGGTCCTAGCTAACAAGTACCAGCAACCCTCTGGGTAGTACACTCAGCCTAACCCCTCTAGTTTGGTCATATGAAAATTATAAGACTCTTTGAGGAAGCTCACTCAGTCAATTCCACTTATAGTCTAAGGTAGTCAGGGACTCTCTAAGGAAGATCACACAGTCAATCCCCCTTATATTTCCAAGGTCAAGAGACTCTATGAGGAATCCCACTCAGTCAATTACTCTTATAGCCCCAGGTCGCTCACAAACTCTCTAAGGTAGCTCACCCGGTCAATTCCTCTTATACCCTGGAGTTGTTCAAGGTAATTCAAGTACAATAAAGACAATCTGAGGAAGCTCACTCGGTCTATCCCCTTATAGTCTATAAATCTCAATTAATCCATGAGGAATCTCACTCAATCTATCCCTGTATAGTCTATAATTCTCAAAGACTCTCTGAGGAAGCTCACTCGGTCTATCCCCTTATAGTCTATAAATCTCAAAGACTCTCTGAGGAAGCTCACTCAATTTATCCCCGTATAGTCTATAATTCTCAAAGATTCTCTGAGTAAGCTCACTCGGTCTATCCCCATATATTCTATAATGCCGAAAGACTCTCTGAGGAAGCTCACTCGGTATATCCTCTTATAGTCTATAACACCAGGTTCTCACGGCCCCATGTAAGTCACCGCATAGTAATGCTATAAGGCCAAAGTAACCTATAGAACTACTTGGATAACCAATCTATAGCATATCACAACATGTTAGATAAAACTACTCCATCCTAACAATACTAGGCATGGAAACAAGGCAGCCTAACTGGAAAGATAGACCAAACAGTCAAAATCAAGCTACAAGGGAAAACACATCCATAACAAGGTAAAATACACTATTTACAATCAAACCACCTCTACTCAGACACACAAGGAAATAGTAGGCATCTAAACAAACAAAAAAGACGCCTTGTTTCAGGCTCAACAGCCACCAACCAGGAAGCACCTCTGGTAACTAATACAACATCAGCAAACCAAGTCAGATATAAACAAATGAGTGCGGGTGGCCCGAACGCCCAACCCAACAATACATCCATACCCCAAAGGGATCAAAGGTTTGAAATGGGTTCTAGGTGACACCTGATCACCATCTCTACCCAAACCCAACATAATAACACAAGTTCGGTCAAACAATGAGAACCCACTGGGTCCCTCAAGTCAAACACTGAGGAAGCATCATACTTGGGATTCTCCATTTAAACACGAGTGAAGGCATCCTACGTGGGATCCTTAGCAAAGAGTAAGGGAGGAATCCTACACGGGATCCTAAAAGGAAGGAAAACATAGGCATTTCATAGCATGGTTCCTATAAAAGGAAAAATAGGGGAGGGATCCTACAAGGAAATCCCAAGGTTAGTACACAAGTAAAGGCATCCCTCAGGGGATCCTTAGAAGTATCCGGCCTCACAGACTCATAGGCCAGAGGGGAAAATCTCAATAAGGGAATTTCCTCTCAGGAATAGGTTATGGGAGATACCACATAGATCATCTCATATTAAAGGTCTCAACTAAGTTGGTCCGAACACCCAACCTATCATCCACGCCAAGTCTCACTCTCAAGTGACAACTGAACTCGATAACTGGAGGAAGAACCCCTAAATTTATATATAAACCCAAATCCACTTTACATGACCTCTAAATGAAAAACGTATTTCACCATTGCACTCTACGTGAAAAAATTCTCAGAATCAACTACTCACACGCCCAATTCTGACTTCCAGAGCATAAGATATCCCAAAATTACAAAATTGAAGAAGTGCATGGCCAGAGAACATGGCCAAAGCACATTAGGTCGGCCTGTGTAATAGTACACGGCATGTAATATTCAAAAAAAAATTACCCCATGTTCATTTTCACTAAAACACATGCCCAAGTACCACTACAGGGTGTGTACTCAAAGTACACAACGTGTACTTCTTAAAAACCACTATTCCGTGTTCTATTCCACACGGCCAATCACACAGCCACCAACTACACGGAATGTACGCAAAGTACACAACGTGTACTTAAGAAAAATTTGTCTTCCCCGAATGAGAATAATGCATGGTGTGTATCCCTGGAATACACGCCGTGCATTTTGGGTTTTCCAACGGGAAATCCCTGAAAACGCCCGAAACATCTGTTTTCACCATGAAACAACATATCGAGCCCCGTGGGCTTACAAGAAAGAAATATAAGACTTTAAATACTTAAAAAAACATTTTTAAATGGGATATATGGCAAAAACATAAATGGCTCTACCTTCGGGCGGAAACCACTAAGGCTTCGGTTGATTTCATGGCTCCCGGTTGCCGCACGCTGACTCAGCGCGTCAAGAGCTTCGAATCGGTAACCTTATTGCCTCCCAACTCTCTCTCTTCCTAAAAATACACTTCTACCCAATTGATACGGCCAAGAAGGAGGCATAGGATATGTGTGCAAGGAGGAGGAGGAAAGAATATAATGAAGAAAAGAAAAGGAAAGGGAAAGAAGAAAAGGGGGTATGGGCCGACCCCAATACCCGACATGAGTTTTTACCTTCCCTAGGATAAACTCCACATTCCAGACTCAACAACACAGACAATTTTTCAATCCAACATTATGTTTAAAAGTTATTTCCAAACGAACTTGAGAAAATAATTTAATATTTAATTTAATGATATTATATATTAAATATTTCTCTAAAATTCAAATAGCTCAGATTTCCACCAAACTATTATCCTAGGGTAAAATCCCTATTCCGGGACCAACGGAGCTGTTAGAAAAATTATCTGAGATCATATGATAGGGTAAAATGACCAGTTTACCCATCATGAGCATCCAACAACAAAAATTCAATTTTTTTCTCAACACGACTGTCCGGAAAAACACGGTTTCTTACATATATATTCTCCAGTTGTTATATTACTATCAGTCTTTCGCTGTTTACTTTTTTTGTATAGTATTACTACTTCCATTATTGTTTACTATCTGCTTTCCACCATGTATACTCTGCCAATGAGGGAATAGTTTCCCCATTATCACACCATGGCCCTCACTGCTAGTTGTCAGCCTCTAGAATTTGGATAAATTCACTTGAGTTTATGTGACCAACCAGGTTCGGGGCATGTTTGGGTAGCATATGAAGTCGGGACATTACAAAGTGGTATCAGAGGAGTTTCTTTTCTATATTTCCTTACTATTTGAATTCTATAGATTGGGATTGTAAGGAATAGGTATTTGGTAATAAGCTGTGCTCGGGAGTAGCTAACCTATGTAAAGGTAAAAGCCAAGTTATCTCAAATATTTCAATTTTTATAGTTTTTCAATTTACTAAAGTTGATTTGATTTCAATGTTGGGTGATTCACTTATTTTATGTTGTAATGATTTACATCATTGTGGTTCTATTTTTTTTGCAACCTGATGAGATGAGGGTATACCATCTCATGCATCATATAGGAACTTGATAGAGATCACATTCCATGCATTCTTTTCATACCATTTAGGGTGCATCACTGATTTCATTTTGTTGTGATAGATTTTGTGCTATATATGCATGTTTTTGTGATAGATATCGTGATATAATACCTACTATTTTGATAGGGTATTGGTATATGTAAAGTTTCATTGGATGGAAACCAAGATTTGGTCCTTTAGGTGTTATGGGCCCTCTTGGATTGGAATTTGGTGGATCATGTTTGAAATTTAATTTAATTCTATTAAGGCATGATATGAATAATTATGCCAAACTTTGATTCATAGGGAGTATGGGATCTAACGGATTAGAACTTGGCATGCCTTGAACAAATTTTATGTTTTTATGGGTTTTAGGGAAGTTTTAGAGGCCTACTATCCGGAAACCTAGACAACACGGCATGTGTTGTTATAAACACATGCCATGTGTTCTTCTGTTATGTAGGAAACAACTTTTCTTAAGTACATGCCATATACCGTATGTACACACCATGTACCATATGTACACGCCATGTAGTCTTTGATAGTGTGACTGAACGTGTGAGTAGAGACATGAGGTTGAGAAATGTTTGGTAGAACACACCGTATACTATGTGTATACTCTATTTTTTAAGAGACCATGTATCAGAAAATGTGACTAACATCATGGGTGAATGAAATTTGGGTGGTACACATCGTTTCTAGCTTGTACACATTGTGTGGTAATAGGCCGTGCATCCAACTGTGTGACTAATGACATGGGTGGATGGAACTTAAGTAGTAAATGTCATATATAGGTTGAACATGCCGTGTAGTGTTACACTAGGAGAGAACCATGTAGTTCTAGATATGTACAAGAACCTAGGAAGGAGGGAAAATTCAAGTACATGCCATGTGGCAGGATAAACACATCGTGTGTATGGGGTGTTACATGACCAGGTTGGCAGAGGTACGAACCCATGTTAAAGATTATGGAAACATGCCGTGTAGTGGTTCTATAATCCATGTAACCATATTTTGTAAAACTTGAATGCTTTATTCTCCAATTCCTTTCTTGTACTTCTAAGTTTTTATCCTTGATAATATTGAACTAAGATGTGTGCTTGACCTTATAGATTCATTCCACCAAGACGTCCTCCGGTTGTACGCTAGGTACAGGGTGACGATTAGACACCAGAAATTTTAGATTAGGGATTACCAGTAGATCCTCCTATCATGCCTATCTTGGAAGCAGCTGTTATACAGGACGCAGCTATTAATGCACAGTTCCGTGAAGGATTTTTTAGGATGATGGAAACTTTTCAGGGATCACTACATCCTACTCCGACTATGGAAGAGTTGAAGTAGGTGTTCCTGCAGTAACATCCTCCCACTTTTTCAGGGTATGGAGGACCACAGGATGTAGAGTCATGGTTGGAGTCCATTCTTTCCATCTTCGAGCATCTGGAGATGCCTCTGTAGAAGACGGTGAAGCTCGCGACTTACATGCTACGTGATTCCTCCAAGATATGGTGGGATGTTATCTAATAGGATGGAAATCATTTTGATATATCTTAGGAATATTTTTATATGACTTTCTATGATTAATTATACCCTGAGACATTGAGGGCCAATCGAGCCTGTGAGTTCATGAATTTGTAGTAGGGTTCTCTTTTAGTGATAGATTATTCTTCTCACTTTACAGAGCTTCAGTGCTTCACACCTTTTTTTGGAGGTGACAATTTATCTTTGGCTATGTTATTTAAGGATGGTCTCATGTATGAAATCTGATCACAGGTGAATGTTTTTAGGTTAACTTCGGTGACTACTATAGTAAACCAGGTGCTTATTACCAAGCACAATCTGAGGGAGTTGGGAGCTACGAGCTAGAGCGGTTCAGTATCCAGGGATGGTACTCCTTCGATAGGTAATAGTAAGTGTTGTAGGGAGATTTCACATGATGTTTCTTTAGGCATCCAGGTGGTATGATACCAGTGCGGGAAGAGTGGGCATACGAGACCACATTTCCCGAAGGACCCAGTTGAGTGCTGATATTGGAGCAATATGGGATATATTAATCATTTTTTCTAGATGTTCTCACCAGCAGAAGGTGATAGGGGATCTGTAATGATTCCAAATTTAAGAGCAGGGACACCGATTTCTCATCAGCCATGGAACAAGATTTTTTCAAGCCGTTCATGTTGAATAGGTGGATGTGGATGTGGTATCCAGACGACAGGTTTTCAGTGACAACAGGGTGGATCATATCAGGTTATTCATGAAAGATCACAGGGCTGTGATACATGTCAGACTTTTGTAGTGGAGCATACCCATCTGGAGTAGGATCCTAGAACATCTATGGTTATAGGTACGATTCTAGTTTCCTCAATTTTGGATTCTTCTCTTTTCGATACAGGGGATTCCCAAATTTTTATATTTTTTGCCATTGTGGAGAGCCTTGGGCTCTGTATCTTTACGTCTGATGATGTTATGATGCTAGATACTATGTTGGGGATTAGGACGGCTAGTGTACGTCAGTGCAAGGAGTTCCCTCTTGAGGTTGGTGGGTGTCACTTATTCTAGGATATCTATATGTTAGATATGTCAGACTTCAATTTCATTCTCATAATGGACTGGTTGATCTCTTTTCAGGATTTTGTTGTCTTCTCTTGCCACAAGGTGAGTTTCACATCACTAGAGGGTGGATCTTTTATACAAAAGGGAGAATGAGATGTCCAAGAGAGAAGAGATGGACTTAATCATCATGGGATGGGAGGAATTATAGCATATATTGATATTTTATATCTAGATGACCAAGGGACTTCACAGATGGAATTTATTCCAATGGTGGATCATTTTAGGGATGTCTTTATAGATGAAATTTTAGGTTTATCTCCATATAGAGAGGTATATTTCTCTATTGATTTTGTTCCAGGAGTGTCACCAGAGTCCATTCCTCTTTATAGAATGGCTACACCAGAGTTATAGGTGCTCAAGAAGCAGTTAGAGGAGTTTCATGAAAAAGGGTTTCATCTAACCTAGTACTTTTCCTTGGGTTTTTTCTATCCTTTTTGAAAATAAGGTAGATGGTACCCTCATAATTTGTGTGGATTGTCAGAAGATGAACCGGTTTGTGGTCAAGAACCGATATCACTTTCTGAGGATTGATGATATGTTTGATCAGCTTCAAGGAGCCCGAGTGTTCTTAAAGATTGACTTGAGATCTGGTTATCATCAGTTCCACGTTAGACCATAAAATATATCTCTTACATAATTTTAGAGTAGGTATGTTCTATACGAGTATTTGGTTATGTCGTTCGGTCTCATGAACGCACTGGCAGTTTTCATGGCACTGATGAACTGAGTGTTCCATCCTTTTGGATTCTTTTGTGGTAGTCTTCCTTTATGATATCTTGGTGTACTCTCACACTCGACATGACCATGAAACCCATCTTGAGATCATATTGAGTACACTTAGGGAGAATCAATTATATGATAAGCTCTCAAAGTGATACTTTTGGATGGAATAGATCCACTTATTGGGTCATGTTATCTCAAAGATAGAAGTATTAGTAAACCCAGAGAAAGTGAGAGAAGTAGTTTCCTGGGAGTAGTTGAAGAATGTATTTGAGGTATGGAGTTTTCTGGGGCTTTCTGGTTTCTATAGATGCTTTATACATAAATTTTCATTCTTATAAGTTCCACTGACAGGCATGACTAAGAAGGGTGAAAATTACTTGTGGAAATATTCTTACGATTCAACCTTTCAGGAACTGAAAGGGAGATTGAATTCAACACTGATACTAATTTTTCCGGAACTGGGAAAGAATTACACCATTTACTGCGACACACCTGGTATCAGGATGAGAGAAGTGCTGATATAGGGGGAAGGAGTTGTTGAATATGGGTCTTGGTAGTTGAGGCCACATGAGAGGAATTACCTGACACATAATCTTGAGTTTGATGCAATTGTGCATGCTTTTTGATATTGGAGACATTATGTTTTGGTAGAGCATTTTGTGGTATACACTGATCAAGAAAGTCTCAAGTATATATCTACTCAATGCAATCTGAATTTGAGGCAGTGGAGACGGGTTGAGTACCTTAAGTATTTTGACTTTGATCTTTCCTACATTCCAGGGAAAGGAAATGTAGTGGCTGATGCACTAAGCAGGAGGACTCAGATACAACCAGTTCAGGAGGCCATCATTGAGTGGCAGCTTATGGATCTTTTCTCTGAGATGCATTTGGAGGTGCATGACAGAAAAGGGTATACGTTTCTTTCTTATATAGTTTTTACCTCTACTCTACTGGATCTAGTGATAATGAGGAAGCTATCATATTCTTAAGGCTTATTCCTATGGGAAAGTGTGTTAGGTGATGACATTACTCCTAGGTGGACTGTAGGCGATGATGAGGTCTTGAATTTTCATGGATGCGTATGGGTGTCATCAGACATACATGAGGATTGGATGAGATATTTTCATTCCTCAGTTTGGTAAGTTTATCTCAGTTTCTCCAAGATGTATCGATATCTACACCGTCATTATTGGTGGTCAGGTATGAAAAGAGATGTAGCTAGTTTTGTTATGAGGTGTTCCACCAATTAGTAGTTGAAGGATGAGCATCAACGACCATTAAGGATTTTACAATAGTTACCCATTCCCAAGTGGAAGTGTAATGATGTTGTGATGGATTTTTTGATAGGTTTATCGAGGTTTCCTCAAGAGAATGATGTTTTTTGGGTTTTTGTTGAAAGAATCATGAAGGTTTCACATTCCCTACTGATTAAGGAAACGTTCAGTATTGATGTTCTTGGAAGGTTGTACATCCGAGAGATAGTACATTTTAATGGGGTTCCTCACTCTATCATTTTAGATAGGGATGCCCCGTTTACTTCTCGTGTCTGGTAGGGACTACAGAGGGATTTGGGTACATTGGTACATCTGTGTACAACTTACCATCCCCAGACATATGGTCATTACGAGCATAAGATTCAGGTACTAGAGGAAATGATACGAGCATGCGCCCTAGATTTTGAGGGCTCTTGGGCGAGACACATACCCCTAGTGGAGTTTTCCTACAATAACAGTTTTCAAGAAATGATTCAGATGGAACCTTATAAGGATTTATATGGTAGACTATGCTGATCAACTCTATGTTGGCTGGAGGTAGGAGAGGCAGCTATGCTGGGACCTCGTCTTGTCTAGGAGACCACTGAGCAGGTGGAGTTAATTCAGAAGAGGATGGATACTACACAGTCTTAGTAGAAATAGTATTCTGATCGACAGAGAAGACCTCTGGCATTCAAGGCCAGAGATAAGGTTTTCTTACATTTCACACCAAGGTTGAGACACATGAGGATTAGAAGATAGGGATGGCTTTTACTGAGATACGCCGGGCCATTTGATGTCTTGGAGAGAGTCGGTCTGGTTACCTATTAGTTGCAGTTATCTCAAATGTATTGGGCTATGCATGACAGTTTCTATGTTTCTCATCTAGGACATTACTTGTTGGACTCATCTCATGTTTTCCAACCTGAGTAGTTTGTGTTGGAGGTGGATGCATCCTTTGAGAATCACCCTATTCGGATATTGGATCGTAGCATGAAGGTTCTTTGTGGCCAGTTTTTCCTCTATTATGGGTGCTAAGGAATCACTGGTGAGTGCAGGAAGAGACTTGGGAGGGGGAGGTCGATGTACGATCACAGTGGCCAGAGTTTTTTGAAGCTTCTTCTTTACCACCCTTGGAAGGGAAATTCGGGGACAAATTTCTTTAAGGGGGAAGTTTGTAAGAACCCGGATCTTCATTTTAGGTATGGATCTTTATTTTGGGTTGTTTTTTAGGAAAAAAGGAAGAAATTGAAATTTTATAAGTAAACTCCATGTACTTATGAGTACATGTTGTGTACTTATGAGCACACACCATGTACTTATGAGTACACACCGTGTACTTATGAGTACACATCGTGTACTTGGGTAGCGTGTACAGCCGTGTACTGTCCGTGTAGGTGACCTAGAAAACTGCTTATGGTGGGGGCTGATTAAGTCTATTACACAGTGTGTACATTTAATGAAAATTACATGTAGTTTTATTTTTATTTGATAAATCTGAGTGGGGTTGTGTCTCATCCTCAGAAATTTCTTCTTCTCCCCTAGGTTCGTACAGGAGAGAGATGAAAGGGGCGACAAACTCCAAACCCATACTAATTCTTCGTCTGACCTCCGATTGAGATGTTATCAGTTGCATTGGAATCCCACTGGTCAGTTCTCAATTACACTAGGGCATTTTTTCCTGATTACTTCTCTCTTGTGAGTTATTAAAGGATTATTTTTTTCACCTTTTTATAGATCTATGCCAATTTAGGCTGATTCAAGGGCTGATGTTCAATAGTGTTGATCGTACGACATCAAGGTAGGTGGTTTATGCCTTTAGTTTTTCATATTTATATTATATATGCTTAAATTTCCACATAAACATGTTTGAGGTATTTCTTGGTTTGGATTTTAACCAAGCTTATCACATGCTATGGTTTGATTTTTTGATAAAGGGTAGTTTCTTATGCATAAGGTTGTATACCTTGTTTATGGGACACACCATGGGTGCGTTACCTTGTTTGATTATTCATGGTTGTTCAGTCTAGGATGCATGTAGGATTTCCTTGTTTCCATGCCTTGTTTTTCTAGGATGGAGTTTTTGATTATATGAAATACATGTGATATGCATTATGGAAGCATGACCAAGGGGAATTTGACCATGATAGCTTCTCGAGGTAGGGTCATTTATAAATGAATTGTTGTTAGGTTGACCCAGGGGTATTGACTATGAGTGCTGTTAGGTGGTTATCGACCCAGGGGTTTAGACTATGAGATATTTCATAAGTGGTTGTTTGTGATTATCTGTTAGTATATTAGACCAAGGGGTTTAGACCGTGAGATCTTTCCCAAGTGGTCATTTGTAAATGGTTAGTTCTATGTTAGACCAGAGGGGTTAAACCATGAGAGATACACATAGGGTAGTTATTAAATTAATTGTAGTTATGTTAGACTAGTGGGATCAAACTATGAGAACATTACCAAAAGGGTTGTTATTTGGATAATTAAATAACGGTGACGAGTCTGCCAAGCCAAAGCACAAGCTTAGACTCAGTATTACTTGTTTGTTTAGATGGTCTTCTGAGATGTCTGTTGTTACTATTACATAGGGGATACATATATTAGGATACATACCAAGGTTTACAAGATTCAACAGATGAATAATAAATGTTAAATGAATGTAATTGAAAACAATAACACTTTTTTCTTTTGAATATTTCCTAGTTTATTGCTTCATTTATTCATATTACCTACTATATATAATCACTAAAAGTTAGGCACAAATATTTTGGTGTTTGCCTACTGGGATTCGTCTCACACCCTATTGGGGTCATGTTTTTGGACCCAAAAAGATTATATAGTTGTAGGTATAGATAAGGGAAAACATCCTTCTTCATCAGGTACGTGATTATTATTGGAGCTAGAGAGCATGAGACCAAGTTGAGGCTTGCGATGCTGTTGGAGTTTATTTATTTTCTGTACTTTGGTTTCAGTATTTCATTTCCATCATTGTCAATTGTTTGGATTATTTCCTAAACACATGTGACATGCATCGTTTATATGTTCTCCAGTTATTATATTACTATTAGTATTCTATTGTTTACTTTTTTTGTATGGTATTAATACTTTTGTTATTGTTTACTATTTTCTTTTTCTCTATGTATACTCTTCCAATGAGGGTATAATTTCCCCATTATCACACTCTGGCCCTCGCTTCTAGTCGACATCCTTTGGTGTTTGGGGAAATGTGCTTGAGGTCATGTGACCAACCGGGTTTGGGGAACCTTCTGGTGGCGCTCGGAGCCGAGACATTACACTAGAGATAGATGAAGCTTCAGAGACCAATGACGTAGAATCATAAATCGATCAAGGGAGGCACCTACATTATTTTAGACTAATGAATCATGCCTTGATTTATCACAAAATCTAGAATAATTGGGAATAAATAAGGGTGTGATTTATGAGGAAGGAAATCTGGGAAAAACTCTTGATATTAAAGATCATCCTTACTAAGTGAGGGTATTGTAAGGTTATGAATACAGTTACTTGTTTAGAAATTATAGACTACATTCTTAACCTAGATGTGTTGGTATACCGGTGTGGTGCAGAAGATCCTTTTACCATTCGATTGTACTCAATGTTTTTCAAGCCACCCATTAGAGGCTATGTAGGTGCAGTACTAGAGAGTGATGTTTTTTAATTGGGATTTAGATCCAAATAAGTATAATGATAGAGAGACTTGGGTAATAATTATAGATATTTTCAATTATTCATATGATAATGAGGGGGGTCCATCTATAAAGGATTAAGGAGTACTCACTTTAGACTAGTTATTATTTTGGGATTGCTTATTTATGAGCATTATTTGAGCTCGGATAATATTAATTTATGAATTCATAAAGGCTTATATTTTTTATTTATTTTTGATAATACCCTTTTATAGGTTGAGGGGTAATATTAACATAGTTCATAGACCCAAAGGCACTAAGGCATAATACATGGACATTACATACTCAAGGATTAAACACCCATAAAAAATACCCACCCAACTGATACAAATTTTTTTACAACAAAATCTCACCTGAAAATATTCATAACAAGAAATCCCAATGCATAACTGCATGGTCCCAATAATGATGGAAAACCATACCCCCTCATTCATCCAACTCTGAGATCATTGTTGGTGGTAGCTTCTTGCTCTGACCTTGTCGGGTACTTCACCTCGATATATGATCCAAATATTACTGTAATCATCTATCCTTCCACTCTGTAGCCACAACATCCCAATGTATCCTTCCCAATAATGCCCTTACGAATGGATGATAACCACAACACTACACTCTCACCTGTTTGGTCATCTAAGGATGCCCCTACATCATCAAACCTGACCTCTATTGAGCTTCCCACATTGGGTGTGTGCATCCAATAGTTATGGATGAGGTCCACTAAAGAAGATAATCCGTATATTGTGGAATCATGTGGTAAACTACAAACCAATACTTTTCTTAGAGTATACATATATATTTTTATAATCTAAACTAAATTATTTAATTTCCCCATTACAGATTCATAACATCAAGTTATATAGTATCTCACAATCTCTATGAAGTAGCCCGATAGTGCTGAAGGGATGTTGGCAGTGGATCCTACCTTAGAAACCTCATACCTTGTCCTACCATAGAGCATGGGAGAACTAACTAAACCCCTAGTCACTTTGATGAAGGGTTATGGAGAGGAAATATATATGGAACTTAATTCTGTTCTATATAACTCTTGCATAAATTTACTATTATCATATATTATGCTAAGGACCAATTCATATTATGAAAGTGCATTTTGATTCAGTTGATTGCCCAGAAGAGTAGGTTCTTGTTTCAATAGAAGTACAATCAAAATATGTTACCCTGATAATGATTAAGTGGTTGGAAGGCACTAGAGGCTCCAACTACTCATGATATTGATCATGCTATAGTGTAAATGATAGAGTAAGGTGAGGAAGTTTTGACTATTTAGGATGAACCTATCATGGATATGAATGTGATTTTTCTTGTGGTGGAGGTTATGGTAGATATGGTTAAGAATAAGTAAAGGATAGTTCTACTCCACACTGAAGAGGAATATGGAGATTTTATCATTCCCCTCATCATACAGCCCACCCCTTCTAGGAGGATGGTTGAATTCAATCAGGCATCAAAATATCTCAAGTATTTTCATGAGAATGAGAACTATCCTAAAGACAATTATGACTCAAGAATAAATTTCTCTGAGGAGAAATAGGTGATCTGGTGCAATCCATGGGTTATCGTTTTGAAAATCATCTCCTGCATATCATTAGTCTATGTGAAAGGCCATATGAAATATATTAATCATTAGATGGTGTTATATGGGGAAAATGGATCTAATAATCATGCAATAAAAAAATTGGCTCAGAACTTCTTGGATGAGTGTGAGTGTTTAGAGTGGTTATGGTTTGACATATCTTGGTATGAGTACATCACTGATACCACTAAAAAACAGCAGGTAGATGAATAAATTATTTTTTATCTATAATAGGTAGAGTATCAATAATATTCCATAGTATCTTCTAGGTATAAGACCATAAAAATCCTAGAGGTATAAGTGTCAATGATTTTCAAGTAAGATTCATCCCAAGAGACATCTTGAGTGGTACATTTTAAGTATAATTAATGCATTCTTCATGTGTGGGAGTTTTAGATGCATCCACAAGCGAAGTTATAAATTATGAATCTTGAAAGGTTGCATAAAACTATTGAATCATCCAAAAAAATATGTATAATCTTGAAAAATAATGAATTTTTCATATCTATATGGATACACATTGTAACATAGGAGATACTCCAATATTTGTATGACCCCCTCATTCTACCAAGTAATAAAAGTATCACTTATTCAAACATGGTTTTTTGAACTATGCATCACCATCACATTAATGAAAAAAATTAAAAATATCTAAGACCATGCGAGTCATGATTTTTTGTGGGTAACATGTTCTAAATAGTAGATCATCCAATTATATGAGAGTTCTAGATAATGTTAGATAGTTTATGGTAATAATATCACATATACTATAACAACCTATGATTTTAATACATAGATATTAAATATTTTTAGATGAATGTTCATTATATTAAAAAACATACGCTTGATGTTCGTAAATATACAGTGACATTGGAAACATGGAAATATAAAAAATTAGATCATAAGAGTTCTAAATCATATCCCATTTAGGTCATTATAACTAGAACCTTTCTTAAGAAGATCACATGTAATACCTATAATCATAACTTGGGGAAAAGAAACATAAGAAACCATTAGATTAGATGCTCATTAAGGGTAAACAAGTGAAATGTGTAAACATAACATGAGAATAAGGCAATGATAAGATGATAATAACATATTAAAAAAATACCCTATATATAAAAGATCATAATATTGAGTAATGGAATAAATATTAGAAGTTCATTACACATTAATCATAAGGTAATAAAATAACATGGTCCATGTGAGCATAACATTGGCAGAAGACAAGGAAGTTTGAAATGCACATAAACATATAAAAATCATGTTAATAATAGTCAATGATTATTTCCAAGGCTATAATAGTGGAATTAGTTCACTACCCAAACTATCATAGTATTCAAGGTTTACTATTAAGACTATTGTAGTGGAAAATTTCTATTATTGAACTAGGTTCACTCTACATTCTAATTTTTTTTATATCATGAGATATAAGTATTTACCAAATTCATTAGAGGGATATATTGGTCCCACCCATGACATAATAAAAATCATCCATATGTGTTCCACAATATCATAAAACAATCATCATATTAGAACCCATTAATGGAAATGGGATTAATAAAAAATTCATCATATCATAACCCTTGAAAAGAAATTGTCTTCATAAAATATTCATTGTATCAAAACCCATGAAAAGAAATAGATTTCATAAAAAAATTATTATTTAATAACCCATGGAAAAGAAATGGGTTTCATAAAAATTTCATCATTTCATCATAGAAAACCCATCAAAATGGAAAGGGTTTCATGGGTATCTTATCATTTTATTTATAAACCATTCAGAGAAATAATACAAATGGTATCCATGGATCATATCCCTAGTAAATCATAATTAACAAAAAATGATGTCATCTTGGATGTAAAATAATTTTTATGATCACTTGTAACATTTCTTGATCAAAATAGCCTTACCAAATTGAAAATCCCATTTTAAAATTAAAAATTTATAAAACATTTTAAAAATCCTTTATTGTTGAAAATAACCATGTAATATATAAAGGAATCCTAAAAATCATTAAAAAAATTTACTGAGTAAAACAGACTTTCACTTTGAAAAAAAAATTAACTAAAAATTCATAAATTTTTTTTTAAATCCTTTCCTTTTAAAATAACCTTGTAATCTTATAAGGGAAGCTTTAAAGATAATTAAAAAATTTATTAAGAAAAATCTCATTTCCACTCTAAAAAACAATTATTAAAACATAAAACATTTTCAAAATAATTTTATTTGAAAATAACATTAAAATTTAAAAATTAATTTTTAAAACATTGAGTGGTCATGATGTATGGAAATTCCATTCATTTCATACAAGTCAAAGCAAAGAGTCCTTTCACATTTTTAGTAAAATCCAAATGGGAATTGTTTAGAAAATAAAATTAAGCTTCCTTTTAATAAATTTTTTAAAAATTAACACAAGGGTAAAATTGAATTTGAAAATTAACATATAAACATTAAAATATTCTTGAAATAATTTTTTGAAAACCTGGATTTGGAAGAAAAGGGGTTTTCGACCAAAGAGATAAATAAAGTCTATTTTCTTTAAAAACATTATTTTAGAATTATGAGTACACAAAGAGATAAAAACGAAAGGAACATATGTATTTTCTTGAAAAAACAAGGATATTATATATTTCATGATTTTCTTGATAGATAGTTCATAAGTTTTAATAATCAGAAACATATTCATAAACAATCCTGAAAAAAAAATTAGATTGTTGTATAAAACATTTACCGCATTGGTATCTTTTGAACTGTAAACCTCATAAAAGAATAAAATTAAATGAGATATAATATATAATAAGAATAAATAAATTCATGATATTACATGTATAAAAGTATATATATAAACCTCATAAAATAATATAGGTGTAAAATAGAATGTATGTCCCAAAGAAGACAAATTGAGATAAAAATCCCTTACCGCTTGGTAATTATTTGAATCATAATCCCCATTAAATAATAACATAAAATTAAATATAAAAACTATTTAAATTTATTATATTAATGATATAACATTTCATAGGATTAGTATATACAACACACAAAATAATCAAGTGGTTAATATTGCATATGACTCCCTAAAATGAAAGTCAGATTAGAAATTCCTTACCTCAAGTATCGAGTTCCTCCACACACATTCAAAACTATAGTATAATATATACATGTTTATTATAAATATATCCCGGAACCATAAATATGTATATAAAATCATATATTATTTACTTATGACCTTTTATTACCTATTTATTAACAATTATTTGTTAAAATCACATTTCAGGTAATAACTGCTTTGTTTTTCATGTATATTTTGATTTATTACTTTTGAACCTTTTAATTTAATCATGGATCCATAATATAAATAATTTTAACCATGATTTATATCTTATATATATTCATAATATAATTATTTATATTAATACATAAAATCTAGAGAAATAAAATGAAATATACCATTTATGGAGATGGTAGGTCGTATGTACATTTGAACACCGATTCTATTTTTTAACGGATGGAACAAAATAAAGGTAAATAAAAATTTAAATATTAAAAATAATTATGATTTAAAATATATCACATATATTTATTAACTTTATCCTTAATACCTTTTATGAAAATAATTAGTGAAAACTGAATCCCATCACTCTGCGAGGCAATAGTCCACCGTACACACCAGCGACATTACTGTATCCACCACAAAATTGAAAGTAAGAAGGTATATGTAATATGATAATTATAAAATTATAATTATGTCACAAATATTATATATATTCATTTAATATATCCCTATTACCATCCAAGTAAATTATAATTCAAAAACACATTACTTTGGTTCATGAGGTGGTAGTCTATCGTACACACGAACGACATTATTATTTTCCAATGGTTTTGAAGGTAAGAATGTATGTGTGATATCATAATTAAAAAATCATAAATATATCATAAATATATTATATAAATATTTAATCCATCATTATATCCTACTGTGATAGGTGGTGATGGAAAATAAATAACATCGGTTCACGAGGTGGTAGTCCTCCATACACATGATCGATGATTTCGTTTCCCATCTGATGGAATATGAGATAGATATAGTTTATACTAGAAACATAATAACATCTCAGTATATGGGATATATTTTTTATCATATAATCATAGTTGAAGAATATTTTAAGGAGTTATAGGAAGAAATAATATGAAATTCAAGTTTAAGGACTATACCTCTTCTTTAGAGAACCTCTTAAGGTTTTCACCTAAATCCTTATTAGGTGGGATTAATAATAAAAATAAGAAAAATTGTATGTGTGAATGGATTTAAGTAATATATTTTTGTAGTTATTGTCTAAAACAAATTTTTTTGAAAGTGTGAAGTAGTGAGTAGAGGGGTGACCTTTTATAAGTGGGGCAGAGGTTAGGCATTATAATTTTGAAAAGAATAATATGTACCCACATTTGTAACATTAAAAAAGATAAAAAAGTGTAATTAATGAAACTTAGAAGTTATAAAATCCGAATATGGCCATAAAATTGTTTTTGGAAATGTTAGAGCTCATTTTACCCCTTATCCTTTTAATTTGACCCCTGAAAAACTTGTTTTAACCATAACCATGATAATTAATTTTTACTTTTTTTACTATAAATTTTGACCAAAAACTAAGTTCAATGCATTATATAATAGAAATTATTCTGACTAAAAATATAAAATACAATTTTACAAATTCAATTCACAAAAATGGTAAAATATAAATTAAAATTAAATACGCATATGTGACGAAAAAGTGGTTTTCCCAAGGGAATTTATTCAAAATTTTAAATAGTCTTTATATCTAAATTCAATATTAAATTGACTCTAATTACATAAATAGGATTAATAAATATATAATTGAAATAATTTTAATTTTAATCCCATATCAAAATAAAATTTATCTTTTAAATTCATTTAATGAAAAGATAGATTTTAATAAAATCTTATATTCTTCATTATTCACAAAAAAAAATTCTTTTTAGAATATTCTCAAAATAACACACCAAGATAATTTTGAGATTATGATTTAAAAAATTTAATTAATTTTTTAAAATTACACAAAATAATTTTAAAATTAGTGTGCAAAATGCGACAAAACAACTTTTAAGAATAATACTATTTTTAAGAATAAAATTAGATTTATTCTTATCTAATGTTTAGAAAACACATAAATTGAGTGTAAATAATTGATTGAATATATAATATATAAATTTCATCAAAATCATTCACCAAAAGTGATTTTTTTAATTTATTGATGTAAAACATGTTTGCGTATAAAAAAATAATTTTTCAAAAAAAGATTCCCTTTATTTTCAAAAGTCCTTATTTTCATTTCTAATTATTTGGTCACCAAAGAATTAATTTTATATACATGTGTAAACAATATGTTTTCATTATTTTGTTAATTTTATTTATACTATCCATTCTAATGTATAAGAAATAACCTACATATTAAATAATAATATTTTAATAGTATGCCACGTTTCATTAAAACATAGTGTTGTGTATTGAACAAGCTATCAAAAAAAATAAGTTTAATCAAAATAAATTCATAAAATATCAGGGTGTTACATTATACTCCCATTAAAATAAATTTCACCCTATAAATTTATGAATCTGATATAAAAAATGAGGACAATTTTTCCCATTACATTCTTAGGTTCCCACGTAACTTACTTAAGGTGGTGATTTCGCCACAAAACACTGACCAGGTGAGTGGTATTATTTTCAAGAACTTTCTATATATGATATTGAATCTCCATTGGTCATTCCTTATAGGAAATATATTTCTCTAGTAGTATGACTTCTTAGTTAAACACATGTGATGGATCTGGTTTATACTTCCTTAAGAGAGATACATAAAACACATCATGAACCTAATAGAGTTTTGCTGGGAGTGCGAAACAATAATATACCATCTCAATATAATCAAGAAATTAAAAGGCACCAATTTACCTAGGTACTATTATTCCCTTATATCCTACATAGAGAAATTATAATAAACACCTTATCACCTACTTCAAATTCCAGACCGTGTTGATGATTACCAGCATAACTTTTAAATCGAATTTCTATCACCATTATGTGCAGCTAAATGGATCTAACCTTCATTTACATTTATTAAAATAGCATAGGTCCTAATATTTTTCTCTCTAAAAATTCATTACAACACTTTGGATATATTTACTTCTTTCCATAGAGGGATTCATAAAGATCCATTTGAAGGCTTCGAGTGAAAGCTATTATTATGAGAAAACTCAACTAGAGGAAGGTGTTGATCCCAAATACATTTTAAATCCATATAATAAGAAAATATAATATACTCTAGGGTTTTAATTATTCTCTTATACTGAATATCTATATGAGGAGGATATGTAGTGCTAAATATCAACTTTGTATCAAGAGTTTGTCGAAGACTTCTCTAGAACATCAACGTAAGCCTTAGATCCCGATCATACACAATATAATGTGGAACTCCATGAAACCTTACTAATTCTTTAATGTATATCCTAGAAAGTTAATCCAGAGAGAAATCATCTTTGATAATGAATAAGTGTGTTGAATTGTAAAGAGATCAATTACAACCCATATATCATTGTTCCATTTATATGTTTTAGAAGTTTGTCGACAAAATCCATGGTAATGTGTTTCCATTTCCATTCTCGCATGGATAATGGTTATAAAATACCCTTAAAATTTGTCTCCCAAACATAACTTGATAACATACCAAAAATCGAGATAAAAAATCATCAATATCTCTGTTAATGTTGTCCCACTAGATGTACTCTTTCGCATAGGCCAGTGGTATACATTATACCTATGTGGTATTCGATTGTGGTTTTAGGCCTCATGGTCTTTCTGGATGTGATAGGTTGTCTTTCACCTTTAGGGTTTTAATTTTTTACAAATCTATATTAATATAATTCCTAAAATGTTCCAATATTGCAATAAACCATAATTATCTCAACATAAAAGATAACATAAACCCTAAATGTTACCAATACCATTAATCATATGTTCACAAAATGTAAAATATTTCCTCCTCAAATAATTTTTTCTATTAAAACATATAAAAAACCAAAGGGATTTATTTCAATATATGTATCTCAAAATATCCTTAATATTGATAAAAAATCATCACATAAAAACTCAAGAAGGGATGTTTATGAATTTGAACTTTTTATCAACCTTAAAATATTAAACCCATGATAGTATATATAACTCTTAGGTTAATATTATATGGATACATATATGATTGCAAAAGATAATCACCCTTTATTATTTAAATAATATATTATCTTAGAAAAGATTAATTATATTAGAATGTGGGTTTCATCATTGCTATAATATAATATAAATTTTGATTTAATTATTCCAGAATCCATATATATGGAGATAATAAATTTTCAAAACCACATAAAATTTATTTAAAGTATGAATAATAATATTTTCATAGGTACCATTCATATAAAACCTAGTAAGAAATTAAAAACTCTAGAGTAGAGGATAAGTTTTCCTTAATTATCATGATTCACTTAAGCTATTATGATTCCATGAGAATTCACTTTTTCATTTTTTTTGAGAAGTTTTTGTGGATTATTTTCCTTATTAACCCAATTATTGGGTCATTGGTTATCATAATGAACATACTCCTTACACTTGAAACACTGGAGTGTCTGTGGTGAATTATATGGAGATTCATATCTATTCGCATCCTTAGCTAACTTATTCCCATCACTTTGACAATCAATATCAATGAACTTATTTACCACACTTAAAACATTTATTAGTACCCATAATAAAATTTTATCTTTGTTTCCTTCTACACTTAAAGCATGAACGAAATATCATATTCTTCTCTTCATGGTTTATAGAGTTTTATTTGAATTCTATATTTTATTTCTTATCAAACACATGAGATTTATAGGTAATACCAATATAAATTTCCACCTTGATAACATAACAATAAATTTATTTATAACTGCTGAAGTCCCTTATGGATAACACCCTTCAAATACTAGGTTTTAATACAATGAATAATCGATCAACCTTACATTCAGGCTGGATGATAATACCAGGACTGTGCCTTGCATGTATTTTTAGATTTTCCTCATAGGTACCGATAGATTCGTCATCCTTATAATTTAACTCACAATATTCCTTATCCATTTATGTGTGATGAATATGAGGAAAGTAATTATTAGAAAATAATTTCCTAAACTCATCCCATTCTATGAAGTTCATTTCTTCTTGTTGACTCGTATTCTTGATAAGCTTCCACTATTGATCCGATTTTTCTTCCTAATAATAAAAACCCAAAATGAATTTTTCCTTATTTGAACACTGAAGAACAGAAAATATCATTTCACTGGTACTTATCCATTACTTATAAACCAGTGTATCAATAAAACCACTAATAAAATATAGATTTTTCCTCTTTAAGGACTGAACAAAACATTGTTCCCTCCTTTTCCCATTTTGAAGCTAATCATTATTGATAGATTAAGATATTTTTGTGATAAAGGAAGTGAGATTTTGTATTACATATAAAAAAAATTGGTTTCTTATAAGGAAAATAATTTCATTCTCTGTCACACTCAGCATTAACATGATTCTTTCATGTCCCAGTCATTGACTAAAACCAAAAATCATAGTATAAAAAACACTAATCCTAGTCATGAAAAATCATTTATAGGATGTCTACATCATGACACATTTTTTTAAATATATTACACCTTAAGCTTAACCTAGTTCATTCATGGTAATTATTAAAATCCTTCATTATGGTTTGAAATTTTTTTGTGAATTTATTAAGCATATCCCCCAAGCGTGTCAAACCAGGTAGATAGTAAGACCTATTTTCATGTCCTAGGTAATCCTCAAGTCAATCGAGTCATGCATTTTTCAGATTTATTACCCAAAGTTACATATGTTTCATATGTAAATCCACTTATAGTAACCAGATATGTGTTTAATTATTTGAAAACATCTCTCTCAATACATTAGTAATATTCCATAATATTTACCTATACTTAGAATTATCCCCAGACTTATCATATGTCATATCCCTAGAGATATCAAAAAGGTTTTCTCATTGAAGTTTCCAAATGTTAACTAAACCTATCCTTTAATAACAACTATAGAGACCCAAGATTTTCATATATAAATATTTCTAGAAGAATATTCATTACATTACACAAACACAAGACAACAAATCATAAAGGTATAGTTCATTTGGAAACTTGGAAACATGAAAAATCGATTCATAAGAATTATATATAATATCCCACTTATCTCCTCATAACTAGCACCCTTCTTAGACATTTCACACATAATACTAATCGTTATAACATGGGGAAAAGAAACATAAGAAAGGGTGATCTCAAATTCTCAGGAA
The DNA here is from genome assembly GCA_963277665.1 of Viscum album. NCBI lineage: Eukaryota > Viridiplantae > Streptophyta > Magnoliopsida > Santalales > Viscaceae > Viscum > Viscum album. Next base: position 1,344,553,783 of record OY728123.1, read on the forward strand.
GGGTAAACAATTGAAACGTGTAAATATAATGTGAGAATAAGTGTATGATAACATGAGAATAACATATGAAAACTACACCCAACATATCAAATATAATAATATGGAGTCATGGAATAAATATTAAAATTTCATAAGAAATAAATCATAATGTAATTAGATAAAATGATCTATGAGAGCATAAAATTGGCATAAGACATGGAATTTTTCCATACACATAAGTATATAAAAATTATTACCATAGTAGGAAAGAATAATTTAAAATGATATAATAGTGTAATGAGTTCACTCCCCAAACCATCGTAGTATTCAATGTTCATAAAAAAGATTATCACAGTGGAAAAAGTCCCTTATTGAACTGGTTTCACTCCCCATTCATGTCCAGTTTATCTCATGAGATATAAATATTCACCCAATTCATTAGAGGGAGATATAGTTACCACACACCATGTAATGAAAATCATACAAATTTGTGCCACAAGATTATAAAACATTCATCATATCATAACCCAAGAAAAGAAATGAACTTTAAAAAACATTCATCATATCAAAACCTATGAAAATAAAATGGTTTCGTAGATATTTCATCACAACATAACCCATAGAAAATAAATGGGGATCATAAAAATTTCATCATTTGATCATTGAAAAACCTATCAAAATAAAATGGGTTTCATGGATGTCTTATCTTCATAATTATAAACCATTCAGAGAAGAATAAGAATGGTATCCATGGATCATATACCAAATAAATCATAAGTAACATCAAAGGATTTTATATTTTATGTAAAATTATTTTGAAAAATAACTTGTAACATTTCTTGGGTAAAATAGAATTTCCACTTTGAAAATCACCTTTTATAACGAAACTTTTATAACACATTTTCAATATACTTTTCTTTAAAAATAAATATGGAAACTTATAAAAGATGATTTAAATATCATTTAAAACATTTCTTTATAAAAATAATCATTTCACTTTGAAAATAATTTTTTTAAACTAAAAATTAATAAACCATTTTCAAAATCATTTTCTCTGAAAATAACCATTGAATATTATAATGAAATATTTAATATTCATTTAAAATTTTTTTTTGAGGAAAATATCCCTTCCACTTTTATTTTTTTTAAACATAAAACATTTTCAAAATACTTGTACTTGAAAATAACCTTGAAACTTATAAATTAAGCCTTAAAACATTTCATGTTCATTACTATGGGTAATTCCATTCATTCTTTACATGTTAAAACAAAGTATCCTTTTAAATTTTTGTTAAAAAAATGGGTATTGTTTGGAGAAAGAAATGAATATTATTATTATTTAAAATAACACAAGGGTAAAATTTCTTTTAAAAATCATATAGGACCATTAAAAATTTCTTGAAAACATTTTTATAAAATATGGGTTTGGATGAAATAGGGTTTTCAACTAAATATGGAAATAAAGTTTGTTTCCTTTAAAAGATTTTTTTTAATCTTGATTACATAAAAAGAGAAAAATGAAAACAAATAATGAATTTCTATTACTTAAAAATGGGAAAAGATAATTCATGATTTTATTGATATATGGTTAATAATTTTTCATAATTGGAAACATAATCATAAACAATCCTTATAAACAATGATATTGTAACATAAAACTTGTACCACTTTGGTAACTTTTGAATTGTAAGACCAATGTAACAATAAAATTAAATGAAACTTAATATATCATGATATTAAAAAAAATCATGGCATTAAATTTCAAAGGGTACATATATAAACCTTATAAAATAATATAGGTGCACAAAATAACATATGTCCCAAATAAGACAAATTATGACAAAAATCCCTTACTGCTTTGGTAATATTTTTTAATAGTATTACCATAAAATAATAATCTAAAATTTAACATTAAATATAATGAAATGTTTTATATTTATGATATGTCATTTCAAATTTTGGTATATAAATCACACCAAATAATCAAGTGGTGAATATGGCATATGTCTCCCAGAAATGAAAGAGAGACAAGAATTATCTTACCTTAAGTCCATAATTCCTTCATAAAAATTTGAAACTACAGTATAATGATTATATGATTATTATAATTATCTTATAGAACTATAATTTTATATATCATACCATGTATTATTTAATTAAGACATTTTATTACACTATTGTTAACAATTCTTTGTTAAAATCCTGTTTTGGGTAGTAACAAATTTGTTTTTCATATATGTTTTGATTTGGTATTTTTTTATCATTTTAGTTTGATAATTTTTAAATAATATCTATATTTATAACCATGATATTAATATAATATATATTAATTATATATTTTTTAGTGTAATCCATAAAATCTAGAGAAATAAAATGAAATACATTATTCACGGAGAGGGTAGGTCGTACATATGCATGAATGTTGATTTCGTTTTTTTAATGGATGGAACAAAAGAATAAATAATAATTAAAATTTTTAGAATAATTATTATTTCATATATTTCACATAAATTTATTAATATTACACTTATTATCATCCATGAAAAGCATTAGTGAAAAATGAATCATATTTCTTTGCAAGGTGGTAATCTGTCGTACACATAAGCAGTGTTATCGTATCCACCACAAAATGAAAGTAAAAAGGTATATATGTTTTGATAATTCAATAATTATAATTTGGTTAAAAATATCATATATATTCATTTAATTTATCCCTATTACCATCAAATTAAAAAATGAAAAACACATCACATCAGTTCACAGGGTGGTAGTCCACCATACAAACAAGTGATGTTATTGTCATCCAACGGGTTGAAAGGTAAGTAGGTAGGTGTGGGATTATAATTAAATAAGTAAAATAATATTATAAATATCATATATAAACTTTAAATATATTATTATATCCATCTGTGGGATGTGGTGATGGAAAAAAAACATTGGTTCGCGAGGAGGTATTCCTCCGTACACTTGATCAACGATTTTATTTCCCATTTGATGAAAGATGAGATAGATATAGATTAATTAAATAAAAATTAATAAAATATAATTATATTTTAGATAATTTTTATATTATATCATCATAAATTAATCCTATTTTAATGATTTATAGTAATAAATAACATTAAAACGCAAGTTTAAGGACTATACCTCTTCTTTGGAGAAACTCAAGAGTTTTACACCTAAAATATTCATGTGAGGGATTCATAATAAAACTAAGAAATATGATATGTGTTAAGGTAATTAAGTAATATATTTGGGAAATTATTTTCCAAACCAAAGGGTTTTGGAAGTGTGATATGGATAAGAGGGGGTAACCTTTTATAAGTGGCGAAGAGGATACACATGGAATTTTTTAAAAGACTTAAGTGTAACCACATTTTTTCACATGATAAAAGAATCCATAACGGTCTATTCGTGAACCTTAGAGGTTATAAAGTCAAAATATAGATATTAAATGTGTGTTGTAAAAGTTTTTATGTCATTTTCCTCTTATTTTTTCAGTTTAACCCCTGATAAACTCGTTTCAACCTTAACCGTGATAATTAATTTTTACTATTTTTACTATTCATTTTTAAAAAAATTAAATTGAACTTATTATATAACATAAATTATTTTGATTCAAAATATTGAATCCATTATTCCAAATCACATTCAAATATTAGTTATAATTTAATTTAAAATTAAACCCGCAAACATGACGAAAAAATGTTTTCTAAAAAAAAGGTTTCAAAAGTTTAAAAAGATTTTGTATCAAAATGAAAAATCAAATTGATTAAAATGAACTTAATTGGAATAATAAATATATAATTGAAGTAATATTAATTTAAAAATTATATAAAAATAAATCTTATCTTGTAAATTCATTTAATAAAATGTAATTTTTAATAAAACTAATATATTTCAATATTTAATGAAATAGTTATATTTTTAGAAAATTATCGAAAATTCAATCCAAGATAGTTTTTAAATTATTATATAAAAATTAAAGTTTATTTTTAAAAATAATTATTTTTAAAAGTGTGTACAATTAATCTTAAAATTAGTTTGAAAATTTTAATAAAACTTTTTTTTAGTAAAATACAATTTTTAAGTGTAAAATTGGATTTATTATTATCTCATGTCTAGAAAAATCATAACATTAGTGTTAAAAATTTGATTGAATATATAAAATATAAATTTCCTTAAAATAATTCACTAAAAGTGATTTGTTTAATTTATTGAGATAAAATGCATTTGTTCTGAGAAAAATAGTTTTTTAGAAAAGATTTCCTTTTTGTCAAATGATTCTTATTTTTAATTATAATTAATTTTTTACCAAAGAATTATTTTTTTATACTTGTTTAAACCATATATTTTCCTAATTTAGTTAATCCTATTCATACCCATCATTCCAATGGAATGGCGATAACTGTAATATTAAACGATAATATTTTAAAAGTATGTCACATTTCATTAAAACTTGGTGTTGTGTGTAGCACAAGATATCGAAGAAATTAAATTTAATCAAGAAATAATAATAGATTTCTCATGTGTTACATCAACCATCACGATGAAATCATTTGAGGATGATTAATCTATTTAATTTGATTCTAAAAGCTTTCCACCATTTAATTGTACAGGATTTAAGGGCAGTAACACAATGAGTGTTATAAGTTATCTTGATCAATAGAAAGTGGGGAAAGGTAATGTTGTTACTCTAATAGTCTAAACAGATAGATGAAAGAGGATGACAGGTTGAGGATGATCATTTATCAGATTCAAAACATAAGTAAAACTACAGTACCATTAGGGATGCTTCCTTTGGGATGTGTACCCTATATAGGACACCCTTTACTGCATTATTCTATAACTATAAACGAGTCCATTTAGATGTACTATCAATTATTCATTTAGGGAGTCTACCATATATGGGAGGAATGCCTTGGGAGTGATGTTCCATCATGATATAAGTTTCAATTCATAAATGTATGATCTATGTTGATATAAATTAGAGAAAATAAATTGTGTTTGATGAAAAGGGGGATGCTTGGGAAGAGTTTGACCACTCATGGGGATATTTCATTGTGCATTAATAATAAATAATATGAGTACAAATCAAATTAAAGGTATGAAAACTATTGGACTAAATATAAATGTCAACCTTGTGATAGACACAATGATATTTGATCGTGATCTAAAAATGTGGCTAATGATCTTCATGAATTATTAGTTTAAGGTCCTATAGGTTTGACCAAATAAGGGCTAATTCTTTATGGTCACGTAGCTTGGACATATGGGTGTGATGTTTTTAGGTAGTATAACCTTTATGAGGTATTTTTTGAAATTTAGGGTCATACAACTTTGAATGATGTTATTTCTAGTTTATGGTCTTCAAACTCATAATAAGGGGTTCACCTTTTAATTCCATATATATAAGACCAAGGGGTGAAGTGTAGGGATTCCCTGGTGGGAAAGAAATAAAAATACCAGACATGAATTGAGGTAGGGACTTTTCAATGGATAAATATCAAGAAAAACCACTTTAAAATATTTAGATCATACATAAGGAAAGAGGGAATAATCCAAGAACGGGGTGAGAAAGGTGGATTGAACTGATTTGAATGAGAACCCCAGGTTCCTGGGAAGAATGGGGTATATTTTTTGACTAGGTTAGGGAAAAGGTTCTATGACATCATTATGTATCCCATGTAGTGGAAACTAATCCATCAGTTGTTCTATAGATGGTGAAATAAATGACTAGCACTAGAGGTGGATGATGGTTGGATACCAACATCACCCTAGGTGTATCTTGTTGAGCAAGGAACAATATATCATACAGTTTTAAGTTATGAGATCGGGATGGTGCTATGAATTTTAATTTCATATGATGAGGATATTGATCACATAGTTTAACATCATACATTTAGGATTAAAACCATGGATTTTAACATCATGAAGCAAGGATTTTGATCAGTATTTTAACTTCATATAGTGAGGACAAGAGGGAGAATCCAAATTATAATATTGAGTAAACTAACCAAAAATCCTTGGACCACAAGATTCATTCTTGGTGTACGAAACAAGGGGTAATGGATAGTTACTCTTTACATACATGAGTGTTGGATATAAATTGATGGTTCAGGATTGGATTGCTATGATGACCATTGAAGGAACTTGCGAAAATGGGATGACCCATTCGGAAGAATTCCATGGGGAAAGTTCACATTACCAATGTACTAAAATGTAAAAAAGGGTAACACCAAGGTTGTTAAGACTCCACTTTAAGAAATGGGGATTATAAGAGGGTAAATCATGACTTGTGTAATATGGATCATATAAAAAGGTGTAAATAGTTTGAGGATAATTGTTGAATATGTGGGAAATCTGGATTCCATTACCACTTTAGTGATAATTAGGGAAAGAAAATTACACTTGACCATTGACTATGTTTTATAAACATGGGAATCATCGCATTGAATCCAAAAATCCTATTATATATGTATGTTGGTTGGGAGGTGGTTCTTTAGGGTTTTCTTACATAATTATAGGGGATTCCATTTAGAAATTAAATATTAATGAGGCTATTTAAATTATAGAGACAAAATGTCTGGAGATGAATGAATGGAATATTCTCTAAGGGAGTCCTGGTCACCATAGGGATACACCATAATATGGTGAGCATATTGATGGGGGGTACTATGACTTATGAATTGTTGAAATAATGGGACACATGGGAAATTTTTAACCATGACCCAGGGGAAACCTAGTTTTTGTATGATTATGTAGAGTTAATATTAATATATCATGAACTAAAGGTGATGTGGTTTATAAATAAATTAGGGGAAAAAATAAGACGAGAGATTCAAGCACCAATTCTAATGTAGAAAAACTTGGGGGTAATAGTTTAAGATCATGAAATTAAGACCATAAGATTCTACTAGTGTATGGTCATGTAACTCAGACTAGGGGTTGATACATGTTTAGGGTCCTTTCCACAAAGGCTGTGGAGGATGAGATAGCCTATACAACATTAAGAAGGGATAAAAACTGATTTGAAATTGAGATCGAAATTACAATATAGGTAACCTTTTGGGATAAGGTATAATGTTTATGGTTAGGGTGTATGTATCAAGGTAATCATTTTAAGGTCATGAAACTTGGATTAGGGGACATTCCTTTTAATTTCATGCAATATGGACTAAAAGGTGAGATGAACTATTGATTAAGGATTATATTTGGGGATAATTTCCATAGTTTATGGTCATGATACATAGACCAAAGAAGTTTATAATTTTTTAAGGAAATGAATCTTGAACCCTAGGGATAAGGTAGTCTACTTAGCATTGAATATGGATTAAAATTAACATTAATTCAAGATCCCAAAGGAAAATATATACAAACTACTAGAAAAAGGCATGTATTTAAGGTCACGATGCATGGACCTAGGCTTCTAGTTTTGTTCCATGGAACTTGAACCATTGATCATGAATTTTAAGGTATTTCAAATAATAATGAGGGTGAGATAGTTTTCATAGAAATAAAAAAAGGTGAACCTAAAGTTGTCTATAATCCAAATACTAATGGTGAACCATCTTAGTGGTGGATACACATAATTTAATGTCATTATACATTGAACAAGTGAGGTTTCTTTTGTAGAGGAAGATGGTAAACCCTATAGGAATGGGAGACCCACATCCCTTATAGATAGGACCTAAAACACATGAACATAGTGTTAGGTAATGAACCCTAGACCATGGTATCACTATGATTTAATGCAAGTAATATTAAACCATATATTTCCAAGTAAGGTGTTGCCAAAATTAATAAGGTGGAATAGGATACATGAGGTGAGAATAGAGTAGTAACCCATGGAAGAGGTCAAGATAGTCCTACAACTGAGACCAAGATATGGGATATAAGGGTCACTACATATACTATGAAATGAGAATCAATCCATAAATAGTTCTTAGGTGATGGAATTATGCATATAGTTGACTCCTGAAAAGAAGAGAGGTAAGGATAAAGATGGGTGGTCTTGTGAAAAAAATGAATAATAAAACCTTTTAGGGGGAAGAAAATGTCTTATCACTAGGGAAAATAGGTGAAATGTATGTAATGTCCATGGTTGGGCTTGGGAAAGATATTGATGCATCACTACATACCCTATAATATAGTAATAAATCCATGTATAATTCTAGAATATGGTGTAGTATATGAAAAACTCTAGGACAATGGTGGAATCCTCTTGATAGAGGATATAAAGAATCACAAAGTTTTATTTCATGTTATGGGGATTGTAAATTCAATTTAACATCATTTGAAATGATTTTTTTCATGTAGTTTAATGAGTTATGGTTATGATAAAGGGAAAATTACAATTTAAAGTCTTCCTATTATGAGGAAATTATTATGTAGTTTGAGGTCTCAAAGTCACCACCACATGGGTGATGTAGTTTTATATTGAGAATCTAGGATATATGAGTATCCCTACTCATAAACATGATCTACCTCAATCATTTTGGGAAATAATCTACTAAAATATCTAAAACCACATAAATCATGCTTGATGTGGGAAACAATGAGTAGAATAAGATCACCCACATCAAATGAGAGTGAACAATAGGGAAGAATGGGTTAGGATTTAAATGATTCATCAACCACTGATAATGAACTCCAAAAGGGAAACTAGAAAGTGAGAAACCCTACAAGCTTGATTTTCTATACTAACATTAATTAATGCATGATTGGGTAATATTGAGGATGTTGTAATTCCAAAAGAATAAGGGATGGTGGACATAATGTAAAACATGAATTCTAGGATCTAAATCATAAATTAGTGAAAAGTAGGATGGAAATGACTATATTTCATGTTATTGAAACATGATATTTATTATATTTCTTTCATGAATCAACCAGGATTTGTACATTGTATAGGAGGCGAGCCTTTAAAGCATTATATTGTCACCATAGGGGAGTCCATTTGGACTTGAAAGATTTATGGGGATCCAAATCAAGAATGACCTAACATATGAAAGAGTATAGAAAATTATTTTTGTTTAGAGTTAAAAATTTAGGTTGTAACACCTCAATCCATTAAGAACATTTAATGAGAATAATAGTAGAATAACGGGTCGAACCTGTCTCTTGGGTGGAGAATCATCCCACTATCATGCCAATTTAGTGGAATCAATAAAGGGAATATAATCATAAAGATATATTGAGGGTAATGAAATAGAAGTTTTGTTTGGGTCAAATCATCTAGGTTTTTTTATGTAACCCATGAGATGAGAATAAATACACATATAGTGCATGGATAATGGTGTAGTGGGAGACTAGCACCAAAGGGCATTGTACTCTCGATGAATAATAATGAATTAGTTATTTATTTTAATAATTACATTTAAAATATTCCATTTATGTATTTTATGGTCATATAGTAAGGATTAAAACCATTTTATTTTATCAAAATATGGAAAGGATATTTATCATGCATTTTAACTTCATACAGTGATAATGACATGCTTTATAGTTTAAGGTCATACAATTTGGACCCAAGTGTTAGTAGATTTATGTTCATACGATACATTCCAATTCCAAATAGTTTAAATTAATATAGATTGGATTATTTATAGTTAGTTTAAATTCATATAGTAGTTGATCAAACATGAACTTATACAAAGTATGTTTCTAATAACCTCGATTTGGTGGGACAAATGATGTGATTCCTATCCATAATATTCAACATGTACACACCATTAGAATATACCTCCGGAATGTTGAATGGTTCCTCCAATTTGAGCTCTTTCTATGTCAGTTTCCTTTTGAATTTCATTGGAATTCTCAAAGATACTACCAAGTCACATTGGAGGAATGGTCGTAGGATAACCATATTATTGAACACTCAAGCCACCTCATTTTAGGGTACCTCAAGGTTTCATAGTGCATGATGGTTGTTTACACTAAGGGATTATGGATCAACTAGGTGGAATTTGGACCTTGTTTTAGCATTAAATATTCATAGAATTATTACATGAGTAATGGTAGATGTACCTTTATGGGTTTCACTACTCTAGTTCCATACAACAAAGATTAAGGAATTACATGGGTGGAATCCCTTATTATCATCCAATATTATTAGAAATAATTGAAGATCATTTCAAGATAGCCATTATTATTATAATCCAACACCTTCTATAAAATGTTAGAGATGTTTTTTTAATTCATTAATTTTACCATTATCTCATACAAGATATCATGATATATGGTTGGACCAGATGACACATTTGGCATAGATATTCACTACTACAAAAGAATAATTTAATAGGGATATAATATTATTTTATTAGTGATAAAAAATAATTTACTATCGTAGTACGGTTAAAAGGCCTACGTTTTTTCAGCACTAAAAAATCAATGATAAAGGGGTGCTTTATCAGTGATAAACAATGCACTTATAAAGAACCCTTTTATAAGTGCATTTAGAAACACAAATAAAAGATACCATTTATCAGTGAATTTAGTAGTTCTGATAAAGTGTAGTACTGTATTGTTATCTTACAACACACTACAACACCATAAATAGGGCACACTGTAGTGTGCAATAACAGCACACAGTAGCACAAAAAAACACCAAAAATTAGAAAAATCACGTAAAAAATAGAATTTATATGAAATAAAATTTCCAACATAAATACAAGAAAAAACTATTATAGAACAAAATAACACACTTATATAAAAGAACAAGACACCTCTACTTTAAAAAAATGCACCTATATAAGAAAAAAATTCATATGTTAGTAATAATATAAAGAAATAAATTAAATAGAAAGTGTTAATTTTAAACTAAACTTTTAGTCATTCTAAGAACATTGTGTATCAGATGGCATTGCAGTTGATTTTTTCACGTCATATTCCATTTATTGTTCATCTTCAAGAATTATATCTATGAAAAATAACAAAATAAGTATAATATAAAAATTACAAGGAAACTAATTAAGTAATAGCATATTAAATGATGAGAAAAAAATCTCGTCTCATTTTCTCAATTTTGGTGATGTGATACGTGTTTTAAACTAAAATGACACTTATATATTGAAAAGACACACTTGAAGTAATAACGGTCACACCATGCATCATATTGAGTTGAATCTGATTCATACACATCCCAAATAACTTATGGATAATTTTCATAAAGTATCAAAATAATACGAATTTGTTTCCTCAGTTCTGAGTATACCACTTATGTTTTTTTACTAAAATGTCATTTTAAACAGGAAACATGAAATTTGAGTCATAAAGGTCACATAATGTGTGGGTTTCACATGACACTAATTCCTACATGTTACAAATGAATTATGAATCATTTTCATAAATTATTAATACAATTTGAGAGTGTTTTCTCATTTTTTAGTGAGTGACACTTTTTTGTAATAAAGTTTTAATTTTAAACTAATAATTGACACTTTGAGTCATACAGAACATCATGTATCATATTATGGTTCATATGATTACTAAACATCAAAAATGACTTATGGATCATTTTCTTAATGTACCAAAACAATCCGAATTTGTTTTCTCAGTTTTGATTATGCTAGTTGTATTTTTTACTAAAATTAATGTCAATTATGAATAAAAAGACACAAGTGGAGTCATACTAGTCACACTGTGCATTATATTGATGTGTTTATGATTCCTACATGTCCCAAATTACTTATGAATCATTTTCCTGAAGTTTAAAAACAATAAAAATCGGTTTCTTTGGTTTTGAGTACGCCACTTTTGTTTTCTACTAAAATGTCATTTTAAATTGGAAACACACACTTTGATCCAAACAGGTCCCATCACACATGGTTTTGATTTCAGACTAATTCCTACATGTCAAAAACAAATTATTATTTATTTTCCTAAAATATCAAGATAATCTGAGATCATTTGTGTGGTTTTCATTGAGTGGATTTTTTTTTGTATTAAAATGTAAATTTTAAACTGATAACAGACACTTTGAGTCATATTAGGAACATCATGTATCAAATTGAAGTGTTATGATTAATAAATATCAAAAATTAATTATGAATCATTTTTCTAAAGTAAAAAAAAACAATATGAATATGTTTTATCTATTTTGAGTATGTCAGATGTCATTTTTACTAAAATTAGTGTCAATTTTGAATAAAAATATGCACTTGGAGTCATACCCATCACACTATGCATCAGATTGAGTTTCCTATAATTAATACACATCCAAAATGTATTATAGATCATTTTATTAAAGTATAAAAATAATCTTAATTCATTTTCTCAATTTTTAGTACACCACTTTTGTTCTTTTACTAAAATGTCATTTTAAACTGGAAACACGTACTTTGAGTCACGCAAGTCTCATCGTGTGTAATATTTACTTGAGAATGATACATAAACATCAAAAATTAATTATGAATATTTTTACTAAATTATCAAGGCAATACAAGCATGTTTTCTCATTTTTTAGTGATTGACTATTTTTGTATTAAAATGTAAATTTTAAACATATATCAGAAACATTGTTTAATACCAGGCACATCATGTACCAAATTGAGGTTCGAATGATTCCTACGCATAAAAAATCACTTATATATCATTTTTATAAAGTAATAAAACAATTTTAATGCAATATATTGGTTTTGATAATGTCAGTTGTCTTTTTTACTAAAACTAATGTCAATTTTGAATAAAAAGACACACTTGGAGTCATACCAGTCACACCATGCATCAGGATGTGGTGATGATAATTTATACACATATCTGATGAATTTTTGATCATTTTTATAAATTATCAAAATAATCAAAATGTGTTTCCTCAGTTTTAAGTATGCCGCTTTTGATTTTTACTAAAATTTCATTTTAAATAGGAAACACATACGTTGAGTAATGAAATTTTCATCATGTGTGGGTTTTATGTGATAATGATTCCTACACATCACAAATTAATTATGAATTAGTTTCTTAAATTATCATGACAATCCAAGAACACTTTATTAGTTTTCAGTGAGTGGTGCTTTTTTGTATTAAAATGTCAGTTTTAAAATGATAACATACACTTTGAGTCATAACGGTTACATCATGTTTTGGATTGAGGTGAAATTGATTCCTATACATCAAAAATTACTTATGGATAATTGTCCTAAAGTGAAAAAATAATCTTAATGTTTTTTATTGGTTTTAACTATGATGGTTGTCTTTTTTACTAAAATTAATATCAATTTCAAAACAATCTAAATGAATATTTGGGTGATGATAAAATCTAACATAATATCATAATTATTTTCTTATAAAAATGAGAATATCCCTATTCCCATGCATTTTTTATTGATAAAAATGATTAATATTCTATTAATGAACTTGTTAACATGAATCATTTTACATAATGAATGTCAGCATGCATAATGAAGGTTTCTTTTATTTATTTCATAAGTATTTTTGATATTATATCATGCATATAATTGATGATATAATAGATCAAATAATTATACAACCCACCAAAGTAAAACCACAATATTGTTATTTTCTAAAAATTCATGATTTAATCGGTGAAATTATGTATTTCTTTATTTTTAGAGGTTTTATATCAAGCTACCAGCTTCTTTTTCCAAGGGGTGTTCATTTGGATTTTCGGTGCTTCATTGTTTTATTTTAATTAGATTTTACATTTTTTTGGATTTATTTATAAGGTGATTTATTTTCATTTTATTTCATGTTTCCATTGACACCATCCCTCCTTGATGTCTATGATCTATCAATGCTGGTTTTTCTCTAATAGTTCTCTCACACACCTATTGGCTTTGATAGTTTATTACACACATATTTATTTAAACATTTAAGTTGGATTATATACCTTTTTGATGATTGTATTGGTGTTTTATGCCTCTCAAGTGACTATTGGATCCACTATTAAGACCCTTTATTTGAAAAGTAGAGAAGTCATGGGAAAGAAACTGCATCTGTTTTGTTGTTTTTTTTTTCACTTTGTTCTTGGTTATGGGTTTCTTTTACACTTCATTAATATTTGATAGTACTTTTAATGTGCTAATATAAATTGTATCCTATGATAATTAGTTTGAAAAATATAATTGTCATTTTTTTGTCTCTAAAAATAATCCTCTTCTTAAATTCCAATATAAAATCACTTAAACAAGTGGTGGAATATATTTTTTCAATAATCCACTTGAAACACTTTCAAAATGGATCTTATATTAAGTGAAAAGTGTAGTGTGTACTTTTCGACAATTTTTCTCAAACAAAATCTTGGCATGATCCTCATTCTACTCTATTTCCCAAAAATTTTATTGTTTGCAAGACAAAATTTTGTCTCCTCCTCCACCTCAGTCTCTGCCTTAGTCTCTGCCTCTACCTCCTCCACCACCTCGGTTTCTGAATCTACCTCCACCTACACCTTTAACTTCACCTCAGTCTCCACCTATTCATCCACCTTTTCCTCTTCCTCCACCTACGACTCCGCCTCTACTTCATCCTTTGCCTCCTCCTCCACCTTCATCCCCATCATTGTCCAAAAATTTTATTTTTTGCAGGTTAGTGCTTCTAAATAAATTTAGTTCCTCCATTATACTTTTCCTTTATAAAAAGATTGAAAATTATATATAAGAATTATTACACTAATTTTTGACTCCCCAAATATATTTCTAATTTCATAAATTATACTAGATCACAAACATATTATTTAATCACCTAAATTTGTTTTCAGCATATATTCTGATTACATGTTTTATTCCCACTCATCTCTAAATAAATTTATTTATTTTTTTGAGTATGAAGGTTTTTTAAAATCTTATTAGTGTTGATAAAATATATACAAACAAATGATTATGAAATATATTTAATTAAATTGTAATGACCTTCAGAAATTACATGTTTGGGGTGTTGTTCTTTTCATACTTTTATGATATCTCTCATAAATTTAAAAATATAATATCTACAATCAATGACATTATCTTTCTTCAAACACTAAAAAAACATTGACCCAAATAAATAAATTGTTTTGAAATATTTTGATAGTTAAATATTTCTATATATACCCTATTTTTTTACAACATACCCCCCTCCTCATTGTCTTGAGTTGAGGCGGAGGTGCTACTCGGCCTTAAGCGACATCCCCAAGGCACAAAATATGGGCAATAAATGTTGAGGGATTTATGAATGGTGGGGGACGATTTTCCATTTTTAAAAGAAAACACCCAACCAAACATGCCAATACAACAAAAACTACATAATTCATGATCACAATGTTTCATAACTCAACAATACCAAAAGACCAATACAATCAAACAGCAATAATCCATAATCAGAGTAATAAGTGAAATACTAAACAAAAAACCCAAAGAATCTATTAAAAAACTCCAAAAATCCACACTAAACTCCATGACCTAAGCACCACAATACCACCCCAACATCACAATGCACCACTAAATAAAGGAGATGATTTACCTTTTCCCGTGTCCCAGAGTACAACATCTGAAAAAGCACCAAAGTTCCAAAGAAAGGGGTGAGTAATAATAATCATTAGGATTTCCCCAAAATACTTACCTACACATGACACTAGTATATTACAATTAAAAAAATTATATAAAAAATTATATAAAACAATTAAACAATTTACAATAAACCAAACACATCCTTACCCAAATCAATTCACCCAAATCAACACAATTTCAAGGAATGAAACCAACCAATTCAACCAAACATGTCATTAACCCAAATTTCCTTTCAAAATGTAAAACCCCGTTCAACTTGTGTAGACACACGCATATCCCAAACATGTTCCCAAGTTCCACACACACACCTAAGATCGGTGTTTCCATTGATAGTGGAACTTCATGACTAACCCTATCCCCTTTTTATAGTGGTATTTCACACCCACATTCCAATCCTTGATGGTGATCCTTAACACCCACTATCCATTCCATTCACCCCATGCTCAAACAACATAATCCAATAATCATAAAAATCAATATCTACCAAAACTATATCAACACAAAATTTCTAAAACAAACAATACCTTAATAAACTCAACAATTCCAACACAATCCGTAACCATTTTAATAAAACCAACATTTATTGAAAACACCCTTAGACCACATTTATGCCAAATATCATTTCAAAAAAACAATACTTTTTTTGAAAAACATTTTCTCAAACCGTTTCCCAAAAATCCTTCAGGCCAATGATTTTAAAATTATCATTTTAAAATCCAATATCAAGCACATTACACAACAATAATCCATTTTTTCCCAAATCCACAAAACATCAAAAAATGGGCGTCAAACCTTCTTTGCACATCACAAACATCATCAATTTAAAGAAAAAACCATTAATTTGAAATTTAAACCTTCTAGTTCTTTCACAATAGAGATGATAGTGAATCCACCTACCTTAAGGTTTGGTAAATTCGACCCGTTGTACAACTGCACACCAAATCCAGGTGAAACCTACCCAAAAACACCTTATATCCCTTTCTTTACCATAAAAAATCCAAAAAATCACCATCTTAGGACACACCAACCCTAGATGTACATGATATGGGTGTAGATATAGAAAACCTAGAGAAATAGATAACTAGATCTAAGGAAAATAAAGAAACAACTAGGATAGGAGACTTACTGGAGGAGAATCGCCTTTAACGCACTAATAAAACCATTTTAATCGCTTCCAAGATGAGTGGAAGAGGTTACCTAACCATAGAGAACAATAAATATTGAGTAGGGTTTGTATGGGAGATGAAATGGATGATTTAGGGAAAATACCAAGAGACTGCATTTTTAGAAACCCTATTTTTAAAGAAAATCACTGTTAGCTCACACGGTTAGAAAAACTGTGCACTAACTGTGTGACTGCTACTATCTGAAGGGTGCCTTGCACAGTTTCCTTGCATGGTTTGAGAAATTGTGTGGCAACCATGTGAAATCCCACTTCCTCGAGTTGCACAATTTACCTAGGTTGGCCACATGGCTTGGATACCTTGCACCTTAGCCTTTTGCCATCACCTAGCCCTCTGTCTTTACTTGCATGGTTACCTAGGTTTCCAGCATAGTTTTTACTAACCATTCTTAAACCGTGCACCCATAAAAAAGCTTCCAAAGATTTCCAAACCTTTAAAAACTCTCCCAGATATTACCTAACCACTTTAAACACATAAAAAGGCATAAAAAAGAGTTACATACCTCAAACTGGGGGTACTACATGTTTCCATTTGTAGTAATCCAAGGCTTTATCTCTTTATACACCGACTTCATAACATGATTTAGCCTATATTTAGTGACTACCCTATCATAAAAAAATTCTTATTAAAACACATATTGAAAAATATAATTCAAATATTATCTATAAAATATTGATTGAATTGTATTACAAATTCACAATACACATCAGGTGTGGTCAGATGGTTGGATATCCATGCATTGGATCCAAAAAATAAATATTTTAGGCATCCACATTTCCTGCGATCAGCATCAAATGCTGCCTAAAAAACAAAAAAAAAGTTAATAAATAAATTTAAAATATATTTTATGTGATTAGAGTATATATTTTTACTTCTGAATTGTTGGCATCAAAAATATCCTATCATCTGATTTTTTTGATCAAATGCTTTGATTAACTCATCTCTTTCCTTCTTAATTTATCCATTATCCAATGTAATGTTTTCGATAGAAATGATATAGGGACTAATTAATCTAAATCATTATTCCCATGATTTCCCCATTATAGAGTAGCAATATAAACACCTATAGAAAATATGAATAGATATTAAATTTAATATACATACTAGCTCACTATTTTGAAAAACGTATTATGAAAATGTACCTTATGCATGTATTCACAAATGAGGTGCCCAACAATTCATGCTTGAAAATCTCATTTATAGTCTCGAGACCAATTATGCCTGTCATGGAAGATCCATATATTTATTTTTTCATATAGAATTTAAGAAATATTTTCATCTTTAAATTTGTTCTCTTCATGAAGTTGTAATGATAAAAAATGTTTCTCTGGAACTAGCAGGGAAGAGGAAATCTCAGAATTTCATTTTGATTTCTTGGTCGATTCACTAGATTTTCTTAATCTGGCCTTCCATTTCCCTACTATTTTATCCATCTGTAATATCATACCTCACTTCTGTCATTTTATCATCAACCATTGAAGGTAATTCATATGAAACATTTTGTTAAAGATATAACACATATATCTCTATAAGATTAGATGACCATGATATAAAAGCTCTACTAACATCATTGACCATTGTAATATCTAGATCATTTTGTGGAATGGGAAACTCAATAGTCAGCTAATGATTTACCTCAATCCCCACTCTCATGTGATCTTTCAGGATGTCAGTACGGTGTATCTAGTCTCCCAAGATATTATACATTGTACTAATCACAACAAGACGTCGTGTGGGTGTTGATAGATACAAATCACATACAACTATACACTAATTTTTTTAAAGATTATAAAGTTATTTAAATATATTAGATTCAAATTTAGGATAAAGAGTAATGAAAATATCAATTACCTTGGGTAAGGTATGCGGTTGGGAGGAATGACTAGCCTCAAATATAGTGGGACCATTTGGTTCATGTGTAGATCTTTGTTCCACTGCAGGTTCACTTAGATCCTTTCTCATACATTGGTCTTCCAAACCAGACTGAACCATATTATCATATAGTGAGTCAATTTTTATCTGAAATCATCTCACCATATTATATATATCTTCATGTGATTTTATCTTCTAGAAATACATTCGAGGATAGACTATAAAACATAATCCTATAACACGACCATATTGTTTTAGCTGCTTTAAAGATACTAAAAGTAGATTTTATTATGGTATAGTCACTGATGATTCTTGTGTCTAAAAAAATATGAACATAAATAGATATTTTTTATTTAATACTATTATAGAGAATAAAAAAATTCAATTATTCCATACTTACACATGTTTACCATACAGTTTTTGTGCTTTCAACAACTAGTTCACCCTTATTATTTACATGATCCTACTTCCATAGCACATAAAGTGGGGTGGGAGTGACTACATAATTTGATTCTCAATTTTAATATAAAAAAACATATGTTATTTCATATCACATAATTGATCTTATATTGTTGACTTAAAATACATACCAATTTATTCTATAATGAAGGGTACCCCGTCCTTACTTTGCGATAGGAGTAAATTGGTTTTGATGCACATTCTTTATTTTCATCACCCTTTTTATATTTTATAAATTAATAGTTTTGAATCAATTTGGATAAAATAAATAATGTCAAATAATATATTATCAACTGTAATGCACTTGATATGATTTCCCATTGCAACGATTGATGAAAGTAGTCCATGTTTCATACTTTATAATGTGTTCATAACTAATTGGTGGGTGGGGATTTACTTTACCATCATCATCCATAATATGTAACATTTTAATATGAGTCTGAAATCCTTTATGGGATCTTCTAGTTTCTATTAAGACAAATTTCTTACAAAAATCTCCCAAAATAAATGAACTTGATAAGGAATTATGAAAATTAAATCAACATTTCATTTTATAATTTTTCAGTAAAATAGAAAAATTATATTATAACATAATCATTATATCTTTCTAGAGTATTTCAATCGTTATAGGTTGGAAGTGGCACCATGAATCAATATCAATTTGCACATTCATCTTCATTGTGACCTCAAGATAACTAATGAACATTGAGTTATTAGGATCATTAGGTTGGACACATTGATTCCAACTAACCTCAAATTTTTTACCAAGACTTATTGCCTTGATAATATTATTCAACACTATAATGTTGTGTTATTGTTATTATTTTTCATCAACCTGGTGTTGATCCCCAAATAATTCTATAGTTTTATCATCAAATATTTGTTCTTCATTAGGATTGGTAATGTCATCATGTGCAGAAGACATTGTATGCATGAGTAGTCAAACATTTAGTTTGTCCTAAATAACAAAAATTTAAACACAAAGAAAGTATTTAAAAAGGTTCACATGCATGCTCTATTGAAAACATGATGAACTCTTTAACTCTCTCTCCATACACTTTTATCAAACTGTTAGCATGAATCCATTTTGAAGGAAATGGGTAATTGAATTTAAGAAAAGAATTACCCCACTATGGTAGGTGTTATCCTCTAAATTAATCCAAAGGTGAAATTTATAGACAAATATCATCCTCATTAGTTTCATCTCTCAAATATTTATTATTTAATTTTTTTTATTGATACCCATCCCCCATATCTTGTGGACCTCTACTTATGTTTCGTGAACTACTATAACCAGAAGTCATCCCATATAGGGTATTAGTGATAATTTTGGATGAATACTACTCATAGTAGTTCAAAATTCATATAATATATGGGGGATGAGTCTCAAGAAAAAAAATGAAATAATAACTATTTGGGAGATAAATTTGCTGAGGATGACAGTTGTATCCTTAAATATTTTTAAATTACCACATCTTATTTAAAAATTTCAAATCTCATATAAAAATGATAATGGTCCCTGACACTACCATGAGTTCATCAACTCAACCCCATTGAGCTACACTGACTCTAATATATGTTACTAGTCATTCTCCATCACCTGTATCTCAAATATAAGAGCTCTATATTCATTGATATTCATGTGTAGGGCGTGAGAATAAAAATAAACAAGTAAATACTAATAGGGCCCCTAAAATATACAACACGTATATTTGAGTATATTTTCAATGTATTAACACTCAAAATAAACATATAAGTCAAGTCATTTTGTACTAACTAGGACACCATGATAATCAAATGTACCGAATTTATTTCATATTAGTGAATTATACTTATCATAACATAAGTTTATAAAATGGTTTCTCCCTGACATTCAAATCATTTAACTAATAAGAGGTTAACATTTGAATCATAAGAGGATAAAAAATTATTTATCTTTCTATGGAAATAACCACATCACAGGTACCATGAGATTCGACCTCAGACCTATAACATCCAAGGCCATCCCTCAAGGATAACCATCACATGTACTAATTGCATCCAAATAATGAAATGGGTATAACATAGCCATTTTTCTTAGGAAGTGCATTTGAAATATAGGTAAGTATTAACATAATTGGTTCCCATAAGAAAGAACCACACAATGGGTGCCATAATATATTATTTAAACCTAAATTCTTAAAAAACCATAAATAAGAACAAAGAACAACACAAATGTCACATCACCCTCACCCTAGCCCTCGATGAATCACTAATATGTCTATAGTAACTCACATTCTAACATACCATACCTATCCCTCACATAAAACTTAGCACTTTTTATGTTTAAAAAGCATGTTTATCCCATGTATACTCAAACCCCACTCATATTAAAAAACCTAAATGAAATTTGAATTATGGATTCTAACATATTACATTTCAAAAATGAAGGAACAAACATTCAAATCCAAATTCAAATAAAGTGTGATTGCCTTAATCTATAAAATTGGATATTACATAATCCATTCATTTTTCTAAATCACTATTTTTTCTCCCCAAACATAGCCTAAATTATAACTTCAATTAGCCTTTTCGAAAACCCTATTGACTGAAATTGGCATCTTTGGAGAAAAAGAAAGCCGATGAAAATGTATTCATCTTTATTACACTTTAGAGAAGCTAATTGTCGTGGAAAATTTCTTAAAACACTCTAAAAAAGAATCATGATACATTTTAAAAAAAAAAACATTATTGATAGAAATAAAATCTCACTAAAATTGTTCAAACATGTCATTTAAATATTTATTCATTATTGAAGGATTAGTAAATGTAATTTTATTTACCTTTTACCTTTTTTATTTTATATGAACCTTCTATATACTAAATTTTCTACTCTATTCAAGGTTACTTTGGCTTCGTTTGGAAACATATATTCAAAAATCCTTAAAGAATTTAGGATCCATTTGGAAGCACTTACTGATACCTTCTTATAATACCTATGATAAGTGATTATTTATATTTGTTTTTATATTTATTATTGAAAAATCGATTTAAGGTCACTTGTGATGGATTTATGTTCTGTAGGTTTTAGAAGAGATACCAAATTATGGTGGTATAGGTGTGAGGTAGATGGGAGATCTTAACAATTGACTATTTCTCCAATCTACCAAGAGAATGTATCCTGAAGATGAAGCTAAAATTAGATCTGAAGGGCTCTGCTTATTATGGGAGGAATACCTTTTAGAGTCATATTGACACCCTTTTAAAATTATCAAGGTTTAAGGGTAATATAATCAAAAGGTGATTTTGGCATGTTTTTTTCACAAAAAATGTGCAACATGAGTATTTTTATAAGGTCACCCATCATAGTAGTATTCTCACCAAGTATGAATAAATGTGGAGTTCAAATAGGATCCAATATGGTTCACCCAAATTAGAAGTAATTTTTGATGAAGTGTTTTCAAAAGTAACTAAGTGAGTCGTATAAGAAAATACATATCAAGAAAGCGAAAAAATTCATTAATTATATTTTGATTAATTTTTAGGTGTCATTTTTAGTGTTCTTAGGAATTAGTAAATGAAGAGGATGAAATGTTTAAAGAGTTAAAAAATGGGTTGGGAGATGAAATATTCAAAGTCGTGGCAATATATTTAACGGAGATTAATGAGTACAATTTGATCAGGAGGTATGTCATCAAGGAACTTTGGAACCACAATGATGGTAGGAAGGCTAGTTTGAAAGAGGTATTCTAATACATAATCAAGATATGGAAGGTAATCAAGTATCTAAGGAGTGATTAAATAATGGTAGTTAAGGTTAGTTGTACTAGAGTATTGATGTATGATATCTCTATTCAAGATAGTAACAATTTTCATGAAACATGCATTAAAATGTGTACTTTTATGCATGAAGTGTATTGTATTGTATATTTATCTTACCAAAATGAATAATTATTCACACAACATTATTTTTTAAACTTTTGGTCCTTTATAGAATTAACAATGAATATGAATTCCTAATCCATAATCATAATCCAAAAACAATATCAAACAACGCATCATTGTTACTCACGTTGCAAAGATTGTATGACCTCCATCAAAAATATAATTCAATTTCCATTAGAAAATACCACCAACCACAAGTTTAACATAACAACTTTAATAATTCTTGCATGCAGTATATCCTAATCTCATTATTCAATAATTTATTCAGCATGTGAAATTATATTCAGATTTATATTCAAATTGTGTGTGAACAACAAAAAATATTCAAATTAAAGAAAACATAAATGAACCACCATAAAATTATATCATTTTATGACATTAGAACAAAATTTATTTATTAATTCTACTGCATCACCTATGTGACACTAATCATCCAATATTATTTAATATAAAATCTACACCTATCATTCTATGAAATTTTATGAAGATGATTTTCTCAATAGATACACATATATTCATAATCTTCTTATTTTTTTAAAACAAATATACTTCATGTGCATGACATACTGTAGAAAAAATATTTAAATAATGAAAATCCCCACTATTTTAAAAGGTAACAAGAAATAATATAACATAAATATCAAGAAAATCACCATCAGTTGCAACAGCGGATGGAGATGCAGTTCGTAGTGGTCTTATATGAAGTTGGAATGAGTTTACAGAGTAGGGCCAAGGTTTTGTAGGTATAGGTAAGTGTGTATGTGAGAGAGAGATATTATATATAGGGTTCATCGCGGTTAAGAACATCTTAAAAATGTGAACCGCAGAACCCAAATAACCAAACAATGAGAGATGAAAAGGAGAAAATAACATACATTGGATTCTAGCCTTGATTCGTTTGAGAGAATGTAGAGGAGTAGCACCGAAAGTAGGGGAGTTCCACAATAGATATGTAATCGTGACTGAATGAGTCATAGTTAGGGTTATTTTAAATAGATCGGGGACACTTTTATTATCACTTTCAAAAAAATAATTGATAGAGATCCCTTTTATCCGCACCAAATTGATAAGTACTGATAAAAATCATCTTTATCAGTGCTATAAAAACACTGATAAAGGATTTATAATTATAATTATAAATAAAAAATTGTAAAAAAATTATATAATTATATAATTGTTTATTATAATTTTATAATTATTTAAATATATAATTTTTCATTTATAATTACATTAATATTTTTTAAAAAAAATTATATTTTTTATTTATAATTATAACTATATAATTTTATAAATATATAAAATACACCTTTATAAATATAAATATAATTATTTATTAATAATTATAAATATATTTATAAAGGTATATTTATATAATTATATGAATAATTAATATATATATATAAATTTAAATATAATAATTATATTCATTATTTAAATATATTTATTATAATTTTATAGTTATTTAAATATATATATATATATTTATAAATATATTAATAATACTTTAAAAAATATTTAGATATTTATATATTTATATAATTATATAATTGTATAACACACACACACACACAAATATATATATATATATATATATATATATATATATATATATATATCCCCCAAGGTGCATCTCAGTGGTAGATTCCCTTATGGGTCTCGGTGAGGTCTCGAGTTTGAGTCTCGCCGAATACATCCCTCCATTGTATGTTGTATTCTTTTCCTTATAATGTAGCCTTTCCCCAAATAAACTATGGCTTCAACCTCAGATTATATATATATATTTATTATTTATTATTTAAATAAATTTATTATAATTTTATAATCATTTAAATATGTATAATTAATTATTTATAATTATATAAATAATTTTTAAAAAATAATATTAATTTATTTATAATAATTATAAATTTATAAATATATAAATATAGTAAATATACATTTATAAATATATATATTTATAAATATTTATTTATAAATATATTTTTAACATTATTAAGGAATATATAATCTTAAATACAAGCATTTTTAAAATGAGTGAAATTGAATAATTAAGTGTATCATGTTATAATGAAATTCCAAAATATACTAAAATTTGACTAAATTACATAAATATTAGGTGTATTTTTGTATATAATATTTCATTAATTTTTTAAATATTTATGTGTGTGCGTTGTATATAAAAATGAATTAATTATGTATATGTATGTGAAATCAGCGGAACACACTTTTGATATATGTTAAATTGAAAAATCAAACAACATTAAAAATGAATAAGAAATTAATATGTTTTTAATTATTAAATTTTATTCATTTTCTATAAATTTATATTTCATATATATTATTTACTATTATTTATAATTTATATATATATATATACATATAAATTACACTTATTCATTTTTATTATTAATTGATCCATTAATAAATTTTTAAATAATTTTTTCATTTATTCATTTTTATTTTTTTTGTTTAATTGTTACAATTTATTCATTATATATATATTATATATATATAGTTTATTAATATTTATAGTCTATATATATGTATATTAAATTTATTCATTTTTACCAATATTTAATTAATTAATAAAATGTTTAATATTTTTCTTAATTTATTCTTTTTTTAATTCATATTTGTTTATTTCATTTTATTAATTTTACATATCTACATATTTAATATATATTATTTACTAATTTTTATAATTTAGATATATGTATATTCAATTTATTCATTTTTATCAATAATTATTTAATTAAAAAATTGTTAATATTTTTTAAATTTTTATTTGTTTAATTATTTTATTTTATTTGAGATCTTTATCAAATTTCTTTTTAGCACTGATAAATGTTACCTTTATCAGTGCATTTTTATAACACTGATAAATGATAGTCCTGTTAAAGGTATGTTTTGTAGTAGTAATTCTTCAACTCAGTAGCTCAAAAATTGGTTCCATTGTCTATGAGAATAGTATGAGGAATCCTAAACCTATGAATGTGGTGGAATTTCTAAAATAAGATCACATATCTAGTTTAAACCACCTTGAGTGGAATGGCTTTATCCCACTTTAAAAGGAGATTTGTGGTAGTAACATTGAACGTGAACTGTCGGGTTGTTGCTCGCTGGTAAGAAACCATGACATCGATCCACCATACAAAAAAATTCCTAGACTACTTGGTGATGTAGAAAAGCTTTTAAAGCTAATACACAAATTGTTTATGTACTTGTAATAAATGGACCTTATTTTTGAATTTATTTTAATAAGGAATAATGTTTAGGGAAAAATAACCCAAACTCTAGATCTAATAGGATAGATTCATTACTATTTTCTGAGTTCCACATGTTCCAGTATGAAAATATTGAAAGATTTAAATTATTTCATTTATTTAGATGGATTGGTAAAGGATTATATAAAATATATTCCTACAGAGAACTTACTTAGTTTTGGGGTAGTCATAGATGTAGAAATTTACTTCCACCCAGTGGATTTGTTATCGCTCGGCCTAGTCTATTGGAAAAGTTCCATGTTAGAGGAACTCAATAAGAGGAGTCATCCAATTAGATTCTATCATAAGGGTACATGAGTTCCCCAACTAGGAAGATATAGTGGTGAGTTGATTCACCTCGTGGTTTCCATTATCAAGATAGATAGGGGTGATGACTTTCTAGTACACTACATATATGACTAGAACTTCCTAATCTAACTCATAGGGGGATGCGACCAAGATTTCATGTGAGTTATCTTGATCATTCTTGGATTTTGGGAGCTGATAAATCATTGTATAATATGAAAATTGAGCCAGAAGCTCATAGTTTTACATGAGTAATGAGACAATATCCTATTTCCTAAAAGTTTCGTAACATTTTTTTATGAATAGATCGGAGTCTTCATTTACATGCAACTATAAGTCTTTAATCTTAAGGGACAGATTAAGATCAATGATGAGGGATTGGTATTTATATCTTTTTTGTGTATCCCTCTTAAATGGGGAATGATTATGACATGTGGGCCTTTAAATGAGTTATAAAGACAACTTTAAGGACGTCTCTATTGAGCATAGGGTGTTCATCATTCATCTATTCAAAATTTGGTTAGTCATGAAAAAAGTGTATAATTTAGAATGGAATTACCTCATTGACAGAGATAATGGAATCATCTATGAATTCAACATCCATTTGAAACTCCTCTGATGTTATGTTCATGAAAATAAAATCTCTTAATGTATATCCCTTGATATCCTTTTGTGTGATAAACCTGATGTGTAAATTATGAAGGATCATTACCCATCACACCAATCATTTATTCGACATGGTAAGGTTAAGGGTTTTCTTTAATAGATTAATTCAGAAGATCAACTAGACCTCATGGTACTACAAATAGTGACAAAACTTCTAGAATGTGAAGACTATATAAAGGTCATTCTTCTTGACGAGAGAATATCTAATCTCAGTGTCAGGTATCATGTAACTATGGCAGTAAAAACTTTGTCTCCTAAATTCATTGTTCTTTTCATCTAGGGGAGCACCGAGTGACCATTCCAGGGTGGTCACATAGATTACCAATGTCCTCTCTTGGATAGGATAAATCCAAATCAAAGGATAAAAAAATAAAACTTTATGTTATTGAACATGATATGGAATTATTCATCCCACTAATAGGATATGTCTTTTTTATCATCTTACATAAGGACATACATTTTCCATCTAGATTGGTGAATACTGATGAATATAATTAATTTGTCCTTATAATCCTTAAAACTCCCACATATTGGGTAAAGGGATAATTTTGATGATGGATATTATCTTTATTGGGTCAATCTTGATACCTCTCCATCATACAATGATGCCAAAAAATTTCTAGAAGGAGATCATGAATGCGCATTTTTAAGGGATCTGCCACAAACCAAGCTAGGACATCATCTGAACTGGCGCTTAACTCGGTCTGTAGCATGGTTTGAAGGGTGTTCCTGATCCCTATGGGATGGAAATAAGTGCCTGAGTATAAAAAATATAGCTTAGGAACAATTTCACCCAATTACCTAAACATGAACAACCAAACATGTCATAACCGATTTATTAGATTTAACATCTAAAACTTTAACTAAAAACCAAGATACATCAACAGAAAAAGGGAAAGGAAAAAAACACCAACAACCACCCCATGATGAGAGGGGAATCACCCTCGATCCACTACCACAAACACCATCAACAAGAATTACTGGAAACCTAATCCACTAACCTCACCATGACACATCTTTATTTTACCTAGAAAAAACATTGATCAAGGTCTACATACACCCAATGGCGTATGTAGGTTGTGATCCAAATCCTAGTAGGATGCCACCCAAATAAAGATATTCCATGCTATAACATTTAAAATAAAATTTATCAAGTTCATTTATATAAAAATATTTAAAACATTTTTAGATAAAAAATTTGAAGTAAAACCATTCTCAAGGAAACACATTAAAATGGAACCATTTATATGAGGAAACATTCTTAAGTATAACACTTTTAAAGGTAACATATCAAAATGAAACTTTTTCTAAAATAAACTTACTTTAATATGGAATACCCCCATGGTCCACCATATGATGATAGATGGAACATCATCACATAAGTCTCATGTCATGTAGAGCACCATATGTAAATCTCTTGGGTTAATCTAACTTGAGTGGGGAACTAGAACCTTGTACCTTGGTGTATGGTGGTATAAAAACCACAATCATAGATTTATCATGCATGATCTACTAGGAGAGGACACCCCAATGGTCTAGTGTTATCCCGTCATCACCATTGTTTAGTTAGTATTGTAATCATAAATCTTACTAGAATAAATCAGGATAAACCACTTCCAAATAATCTATAATACTAGAAATATCCAGCCCACCAAGATACTCGAGATTCCCCTTGTGCTTGTGTTCATGTTCACATGCCACACATACCACAAATTTCACAAATCAGTACTAATAAATTCAAGTAAATCACCATTTTCACAAAAAAACCTAACCATTTCCCATTTTACTCACACCAAAACCCCTTTCAAATAAATTTTCCATTTAAAAAAACTCAAGGAAGAACACAATTAATTCTAACCAGGCCCATGGGTCAAGCCCATTTCAAACCCATAAATAAAATGAGTTTATTTTCAATAAAATATTTCCATTATTTAAACCACTTACAATTCATACCAAATGTGAACAATAACTAAAACATGATAAGAATAATTCATTCCATTAAGAAACGTAATTTTTAATACATTTTCACCTCAAGTTCCCTTTAAAACACATTTCACATCTCTTATACAATTCATAAAACACTATCGAGAATTACTACAACAAGGAACAGATGAAAAACATGGCCATTTCCTTTAGAATACCAACTTTCATCATATATGAGTGTCAAAACATTTCCAATACATATTTTTCACCCCAAAAAATCAAGCATATAACATATTTATAAACTCAAAAAAGAAAGATAAAATAATCTAAAAATGATAAAGCATAGAACCACTAACCTTGAACCAAGAAGCTTCTAGAAAATGGTGGAGAAATATTATCTAACCTCAACCAAACCATAGAAAGGAAATATTTAAATTAACACATCAAGATCAAACCTTAAAAAACAAAATCAAACCCTAAATAAAAAAACCTACCCATTGGAAAACTAAAACCCCATAGAAAGAGGAAAGAAACTATATAAAAGAAGGAGAAAAAATAAGAGACCGCTTACTTGAATATTTAGAGGGAAATCACACAAAAAATACACTAAGAAGGAGACCAAGTGAGAGGATAATGGGGGGAGAGGCATGTATAGTGAAAAATCCCAAGTGGGGTGAGAAAGGGGTGTTTGGGGTTAAAAATCAGGGAGAGAGAAAAGGGGGGGAAAATATTTTAATGTCTTAGATAGTCTGCACATTTAGTTCAAATGGTTTGAAAAACCATGCGGATACTATGCACCCATCTCTATTGAGGAGGACACCTACCACAAGATTCCTAGGTTGAGGTTCATGGTCGTGTGGTAGCTTCTGCCTCAACCTGCAACCTACCACATGATTACCTGGGTAGGGTGCACAATTTCTACTAACCATGCGTCAACCGTGCGCCACACACTATCCACCCAAAACATCACATTTTTCTTGAAAACTCATGGGTAGACTCATGGAAAAGCACTATACTAAGAATAAACCAATAAAATACCTCAAAAATTCTAGCCCATCACACTTGGTTCCTGAGAAAATAACCAAGAACCAAACCCAAACCGGAATAAAGGGTGAAACCAAAAAACAGGGTGTAACAGGGTCTATCTTCATGTGTCAAAAAATAGTTATGCCAAAAAATTTCTCAACATCTTTAATATTTTCCAAGATCTAGTAGGATTTTACTACCACTTAATCCACATAACACTCTATAATCCTTCTTAAAAAGGGAATGAAGATGTGTTGTATAACCCTCTAGTGGGTTTCTCTAGGTTTATTCATGCCAAAGGGAACCCCCTTAAAGCAATAGGTTACTTGGGGTTACTATAAATTAGTTTCCTATTCATCATTAGGGTACATACATATTTAAATATATCTATAATAGTCATCCATGATAGAGAGATCTTGGAATCTACTAATTACATAGATCAGAAATTATATAAACCAATATAGGTAATGTTTCCTATAGGATATAGTAGTTGAAGTCCCATAATCCAATCAACAATCTTATTTATTCATTCATATTACTTAATGGGATAATTTAATCCAATAATTTGGGGTATTTAACATCCTTGATGAAGTTTTATCTTAGCATCTCATCAACTTCATCCTTGACCATACCATCCTGGGAAAGAGGAATATTTCTATGAGAATGTTTGAATCCATGGTGGCCAATGGGATGTCCAAGCCAGTGTAAATATACTTAAGGATTGATTCATGGAATATTATTATAGTTTTATAAAAATATATCATTATTTTGGTTCAAGATAGAAACATACCACTATTATTTATTAGGAGATAAGAGAATATTGACCAATGGCAGACCCTGGTCTTCCTTGGTGTTGAGGTGCACTGTATCATCTCATCATCATAGGTGTAATATCCTTCTTTAAAGGAAGTAGTGTATTCATTAAATTACTCTTTATTTGAGGTATTATTATTGGAGGGAGGAGATGAATACTTAGGAAAAGGTGGTTGAGAGACAACATCACCTTCCTTTATAGGGTCAGAATCTATGGAATCCGACTCTTGTCTTTCTGATTCAATGGAAATTGTATTTATGGAGTTCATGTATCCTATAAAATGTGGTCATTGTAAGTAAGGTCCATATAAAATATCAAATCAATGTGGACCAATTGACTACCAGTAGGTCAATCCTATTATTTAGTAGACACAATGGAGTTTCCAATCATCAGTAGTAGGCTGAACATTCATGTATGTGATGAGAATGGAAATTTTTGGATTTATTGAAACCTACCATTCATATGAGTAACATTTGATTTGAGTTGACTCCTTTTTTTTGGACAAGATGATGTGAGACCCAAGGTCTGGGTTTTTTCTTAAAGACGATGGATATTCAAAATTAAACTACTCTTTTTATCACCCCAAGAATCTTCCAAAGAGTGTGTTGAGTAATTAAAACCATTGACACAATTAGTTCAATTGACATGAGGATTACTTCCATATCTATTGTAATAAAAAACATCATTTTAGAGGGATTGATATGATTCAAATGTGGATACATCACTATAATTTAACCCTACTCAAATGCTGAGGGAGTATATTAGGAACCAATGATAAGAAAAGTGGATGACCACATGGAAATCGAACCAAGGCTTCCCTGGTAAGGAATTGAAAGTATTTTATTGTGAGACAACTATTAATTTAGTTTTGTAAAATAAATCATTGCACTATTCATTATATTAGATCTTGTTAAGTGGGAACTGTCTGCTCTTATCATATCCCAGAATTGTTAGTTTGACAAAGCTATATCGGTCTTTTTATACCCCAAGTTTTAAAATATCCACTTATAGAAGAGATTTATCTTGGATACTGTATCAAAAAATTTTGTTGGAAATCAATACCATTTAATTATTTTTAGATTTGGAGATGGATAATGTTCCCTTAGATCATTTCACCCTCATCTTTACTAGAAAAGAATATGATGGTCTGGAATTCATCATGATCATCTTTTTTTCTATGGTAAACCTCATCAATGTCCACCTTGTTCTCAAAACTAAGATGTCTCTTAAAGGGATCAATGGGGGCCTCGTAAAGATCTTTTAATAGGTTCCTAATATCTATTATCAATATCTATACTATAATTATAAGGCCCCAGCCTTAAACCATAATTAATCTTGAGTTATTACAAGATTACACGTTGAGGATCTTTTCAGGTTTAGAGTTTTAGAGAATTAGATCATAAAACTTGCATTACATTCCACATATAAACAAAGTGGTTACATAAAGATAGTATTCTTCATTCCCATCAATGGAAACACATTTAAAATAAAACATGGATTATTTCTTGACACATCCTTGACTCTATCATCTTATCATGTACCTTTCCCTTGACCTGTGAAAAACATTTCAAAAACTTGGGATGAGCATAAAAACTCAGTATGGGTTATAAAAAAAACATGGAAAGGAAACATGAGTTCATATATACATAAGAATGAAATCATACTTTACCCATAAAACATAGGCACTTTAACATACCTCATAAAATCATGAATAAATCATAGAAATCATAAGACATAAAGGTAACTTGAGGCATTCATAACATTCTTACGTAGGGAGTAACCCTCTTGGTTACGTTTGGAATACCCATCACAGTATATTCCCTAAAAATCTCTTTGGAGAAACCTTAACGTTTCACTCCTTCGCTTTACCCAATGCATTGGAGAGCTATAACGGGCTCACCCGCCCTTAGTTTATCACGGAACCACCCGTCTTCATAATAATGCCCAAGAACCATAACATAATCATATCACATAAAACATGCATAAAGGAAACATAACATTTCCACATTTCAATCACGAGATATCAATACAACACATTTATTTAATAAAAACATTATGAAAACCATTTTCAATACCAAAGTAAAACATGGTATTTATTTTTCTTTTTTTAAAAAAGAAGGTATGGCTTGTAGAGGAAGCCGAAACTCAAATAACGGTTACGACGGCGGAGAAGTCGTTGTCGCCGCATACGTACGACAAAAACATTCCCTTTTGTCGTTTAGTAAACGCTTCGTATAAAAAATATTCCTTTTGAATAAACGTAAAAGTCAAAGGGGTTTATACACCGTATAAAAGAAAGTTGTGTATAAATAAAATATGCCTCAATGAAAGGAGATTGAGACGAAGTCCCATACCTCGTATCCGACTTGACCCGACCGTTCTTTAATCTCCTGAATAATAAACTTAAGTTAATCTCTACTTTATTATGAATCTTTTTCAAGTTAATTATTCCTTTTATACCATGTTATGAACATCATGTAATCAGTTAAGTTAATAATGTTCATTTTGTCGGTATTTGGTTCTTAAGTCAAAAATTGACTTCTTATACTTACATGTTGTTAATTTGGTCAAAGGTTCATTATATCCAGAATGGTATTCATGATTTAGATATCATATATGTCATATATATCCAGTACATACATTCATTTATAATATTACATCACATTTAGAGGTAAGAAATGAAATGCACCGTTCATGGAGACGGTAAGCCGTACGTACGCATGAACGCTACTTCCATTTCTATTTCATATTTTCTGGAATGGAATCATAATTATATAAAAGTATATTATAATTCCAGTATAACAACATATATAATATCATTAACTTTATCCTTTACACATCCCACATATGGTATTAACGAATCAAATCACTTTTAGGGGGCGGTAGTCCGCACTTCCTAAAATGAAGATATCGTGTTTTACCCATAATGGAAACCATAAAGGTATTCCCAAAATGAAAAAAACAGAAGCTTAAGGAAAACATAAACATATTATATATCATATATAAAAATAGTGACAACATAATGGCCACCTTTGAAGGTGTTAAATGAGTGTTGAACAATCATCGTTTCGGGAGGCAGAATTTCACCATCCACGGAAACCGTATGTTCTTTAACCATTTGATGTAGTTGTGTGAGAGTTTAGATCAAATAAATCTTATAACAAAATCCTAGTATATTGAATATACTGTTGTTGTTACAAAAGAAGTAAATAAAAACAGTTTAGGGGGTTGGAGAAGCAAAATAAAACAAATGAACATGAGAGAATGAATTACCTTAAAAAGTGTAACTCCTTTTGAGTTGAGCCTAAAGGCTTCCTTTGAAAGGATTCTGCCCAAAGGGAATCCTCTAGGATGAGGAGAGGGATGTGGAGAGAGAAAATGGGAAGGGGTTGTCCGAGCCAAAGGCTTGAAGAGTGTGTGAAATGAGGTAGAGGTGGGGGCCTTTTATAAGAGGAGAGGAGGGGCACTTTTGAAAAGTAAAGAAATATTTCATTATTTGAAAATGTGTTTCGGTTTTAAAAGGTCCCACATTGATAGAATTCGTGTATAAGGTGATAAGGGTTCTTAATCCACTCATCAAATTGGTTTTGGACATGTGTAGGTCATAGAGTTTACATTATCTTTCTATTTTATTTAAATCATCAAATAATGATGTCATCGCTGCATCATTATTATGTCATAAATAATTAAATTTTTTTAATGTCTAAAAATTATAAAAAAATACTATGATATAGGAAATATTTTTATCTTTCCAATGACTATTTATAATCAAAATTTGGACTAGTATAAACCCACTTAAAAATTGTTTTCGCAAAACATATTATGTTTGTGTCATTTTCACTTTAACATTAAATAAAAAGTAATTTATGTCATTTCCCAACAAAAGTGGATCCATGGGGTCCCCAAGTTGACCCATGGCTTGTCTTGGTCGGCCATGACACAACCAATAAGGTTGGGACATGTGTTTAGGTCATTTTATATTATTAAAGCATTATTTATACCTTGAACTACCCTAATTACCACTAATCGCGATTAAGAACTTAATAAGTTACTATTCACCAAAAAATTATTTTAATCTCATTGAACCACATTTTACTTCTTAATGACAACCATGTATGTCGGATTTTCAAAATTCAATACACATTAGTGGTAAACTTTCATTTAACTGAAAAATCAGTTTGCTTGATTACCACTTAGTGGTTTCACTATTCATCAAAAATTGAAGTTTTTCAGAAAATTACCAAAAATT
Organism: Viscum album; assembly: GCA_963277665.1. Lineage (NCBI taxonomy): Eukaryota > Viridiplantae > Streptophyta > Magnoliopsida > Santalales > Viscaceae > Viscum > Viscum album. The sequence goes on from OY728123.1 coordinate 1,344,588,951, forward strand.
CACCCTAAGCTATATTTGATATTCCGAATTCAAAAATGAAGTCCATTTTACAAAATTAAAATCATATAAGTCACATTAATTAATTTAATAATTAATTCCCGCTGCCAGAGCAAATAGCGTGTTTTTATGAAACAATAAGTATCAAAAGATTGACACCAGTTTAAGTCTAATTTCAAAGTGAAATTGATTCCAATGACCAACATTGGATTAAATGGTAAAAATATATTCTAATTTCACTTCAAAACCAATTCAAAACATAATCTAATCATATAAATAAATTAGATTAAAAAGCAGTTTTGATGTAAAATGCAGTATTTTTCACTATTCATTAAAAAATGAACATTGTCAGAAAAATACCAAAAATTCACACAAGGTAAATTTTGATGTCCCAATCATAAAGAATAAGTTTATTTTGACAAACATAGTTTATAAAATTGTCAAAATATAGATTCAAAAATGGTTTGCCATCAAAAGGCAGTAAAACAACCTTTTAAGAATATTAGTGTATTCCATGCATAAGATTGTATTTATTTTCATTTTAAGTCTCTATAACACTATCTTAATCATTAATAGACATAGATAAAAATATCTATTATTCATTACTTACTTGGGATGTTACATCCTTCCCCCCTTTAGAAAATTGCGTCCCCGCAATTTATTTACTTATCGAATAAATGGGGGTACTTATCCCTCATTGCATTTTTAGATTCCCATGTTGCCTCTTCAATCATGTGGTTTTTCCACAAAACCTTTACCTGATGAATCACCTTATTCCGTAACACTTGCTCCCTGTGGTCAAGAATCTGGACCGGTTGTTCCTCATAAGATAGGTTCTCTTCCAGCTGAACTACCTCTGGACTCAAAACATGAGATAGATCTGGCATATAATTTCTCAACATCGAAACGTGAAAAACATTGTGTACCTGAGATAAACTCGGAGGTAAAGCCACTCGGTATGCAACTGATCCAACTCTTTCCAGAATTTCGTATGGTCCAATGAACCTTGGACTCAACTTTCCTTTCTTACCAAATCTCATCACACTTTTCCAAGGAGAAACCTTGAGAAAAACATGATCACCTACCTCGAAAGATAGATCCTTCCTTCGGTTATCTGCATAACTCTTCTGCCTGCTCTAAGCTGTTCTCATGTGTTTCTGAATCAGCTGAACTTTTTCTGCCATCTCTTCTACCAATTCTGGTCCCATCAACTTTCTTTCACCCACTTCATCCCAGAAAGCTGGAGTTCGACACCGCTTCCCATATAATGCCTGAAATGGTGCCATCTGTATACTAGAATGAAAAATGTTATTATATGAAAACTCAACCAAAGAAATATGTTGGTCCCAACTTCCCTGATAATCCATAGAACAAGCTCGTATCATATCCTCCAATGTCTGAATTGTTCGTTCTGACTGCCCATCTGATTGAGGATGAAAAGCTGTACTAAAATTTAATTCAGTACCCAACGACTTCTGAAGGCCTTTCGAAAAGTTAGAAGTAAACCTGGGATCACGATCTGATACAATGGAGAGAGGAACTCCATGTAACCTGACTATCTCTTTAAGATACAAACGGGAAAGTTGATCAAGAGAGAAAGTATCTCGTATAGCAAGGAAATGAGCAGATTTGGTCAAGCGATCAACAATAACCCAGATTGCATTATTACCTCGAGATGTCTTCGGTAATCCAACAACAAAGTCCATGGATATATTCTCCCATTTCCACTCTGGCACTGGTAAAGGCTGAAGCATCCCTTTCGGTAACAGCCGCTCTGCTTTAACCTGCTGACAAGTCAAACACTTCACAGTAAAATCAGCAATATCTCTTTTCATTCCATCCCACCAGTAATACTCCCGCAGATCTCTATACATCTTAGTACTGCCCGGATGAACTGAAAACAGAGAACTATGAGCTTCACATAACAACTCTCTCTTCAACTGTGAATCACAAGGCACGCACAATCTCTTCCCAAATCTCAAAACACAATCACTATCAATGTTGAATTCAGGCAACTTACCTTTCTGAACCAGCTCTACATTTTTCTGCAACTCACTATCTTGCTTCTGTGCTTGCTTGATTCTATCTGATAGAGATGATCTCACTGACACCTGAAACAAAACAGAAGGACTTCCTGCACCAACAACTTCTATGCCAAAGTTCATCAAATCCTTAACCAAAGGATCACGTTCCAAACGCAACATTGTTAATGAAGCATTACTTTTTCGACTCAAAGCATCAGCCACTTTATTTGCTTTTCCCGGATGATAATGAATTCTACAATCATAATTCTTGATTAATTCCAGCCATCTTCTTTGTCTCATGTTTAACTCTTTCTGAGTGAATATATACTTTAAACTTTTGTGATCGGTATATATTTCACACTTTACTCCATACAAATGATGCCTCCAAATTTTTAAAGCAAAAACAACAGCAGCTAATTCCAAATCATGTGTAGGGTAATTTACCTCATGAGTTTTCAACTGTCATGAAGCATAAGCAATTACCTGATCATTCTGCATTAGGACGCAACCAAGTCCTTTCAATGAAGCATCACTGTATATAACAAAGTCACCATTCCTGGAAGGTAGTGCCAAAACTGGAGCATTCACCAATCTTCTTTTCAATTCCTGAAAACAATCATCACATTCTTTTGTCCAGATAAACTTAACACCCTTCCGAGTTAGCTTAGTCCTTGGACTAGATAACCGTGAAAAATTTCTAACAAACCTTCGGTAATAGCCCGCCAAAACAAGGAAACTACGAATCTCTATTTGATGGCCCGACATCTGCTGAAGTAGTTGCAAAGGATTTCACCACCCCTTTCTGCTTGTAGTCTAACTGCTTCCCATCACTCAAGCTCCTTATCAGACACTCGTTTGCATAGTGACCCATCTCATTGCACTTATAACACTTCACTAACTGCAAATCAAATTTGTTCTTACCTTCACCTTGATCCTTTTCAGTGCAATCACGAGCCTTATGTCCCATCTTACCACATCGGTAGCACTTCCCAGAATTCAGAAGACATTCCCCAGCATGCCTTTTGCCACATTTATCACAAACTGGAAACTTAGTTTTCTTACTATCAGACTTTTTTGAAGAATTCTTACCTTTATCCTGCCACCTCGGTCTCTTCTTTTGCTGGTTGTTATAGAAAACTTGGTCATCGGCAAACTCCATTTCCACCTTCTCAGCACATCGAACAAGCTTTTCATAACTTTTAAACTCACGAGAAGCTAATGCCCTTCGATACTTTGGCTTTAATCCTGAGTAGAAACGATTTATTTTACTATCAAGGTCTCGGATAAAATTTGGAGCATACCTTGCCAATCGAGTGAACCTTTCTTCATAGGCAGCCACTGAGTCTTCCTCTTACCTCAATTCCAAGAATTACTTTTCCATCCTAAGTCGAACAGCCTTAGGAAAATACTTCTCAAGAAACATACCTTTGAATTCATCCCAGTCAAGAGCATCAATCTCATCGGCGTCCCTGATATTTTTAACCATAGACCACCACTGATCTGCTTCACCCTCCAAACGATAAATAGCAAGACTAACCTTTTGATTGTCTGAACATCCCATGACATCAAAAATCTTCTCCAGTGCTTTAATCCACCCTTCAGCTTGCACAGGGTCAGATGATCCTCTGAATGATGGGGGATGTTGCCTCATGAAATGTTCCACCACTGACATGTTCCTCTGCGGTTGATCTGGCTGATCTCGTGCATGGATACCACCACCATTTATCGCTTGATTCAACTGCGCCATTACTGCAACAAACTGTTCAGTTCCGATTCCGACCATCTCAGGTTGCTGATTTGGAAGGTTATCTTCCTCCTGATGTCGTCCCAACATAGCTGCTTTGTTTCCTCTGCGGAAAACCATTCTGAACACAGAAATATCTTAGGCGAAGCAACATGGTAATCCGTAAATGCTATATCATTTCAATCATATTATAATTTAACACTTTTCTAACTCCTAAAGTTGTCTAAACCGACCTCTGATACCAACTATAAGGCCCCAGCCTTAAACCATACTTAATCTTGAGTTATTACAAGATTACACGTTGAGGATCTTTTCAGGTTTAGAGTTTTAGAGAATTATATCATAAAACTTTCATTACATTCCACATATAAACAAAGTGGTTACATAAAGATAGTATTCTTCATTCCCATCAATGGAAACACATTTAAAATAAAACATGGATTATTTCTTGACACATCCTTGACTCTATCATCTTATCATGTACCTTTCCCTTGACCTGTGAAAAACATTTCAAAAACTTGGGATGAGCATAAAAACTCAGTATGGGTTATAAAAAAAACATGGAAAGGAAACATGAGTTCATATATACATAATAATGAAATCATACTTTACCCATAAAACATAGGCACTTTAACATACCTCATAAAATCATGAATAAATCATAGAAATCATAAGACATAAAGGTAACTTGAGGCATTCATAACATTCTTACGTAGGGAGTAACCCTCTTGGTTACGTTTGGAATACCCATCACAGTATATTCCCTAAAAATCTCTTCGGAGAAACCTTAACGTTTCACTCCTTCGCGTTACCCAATGCATTGGAGAGCTATAACGGGCTCACCCGCCCTTAGTTTATCACGGAACCACCCGTCTTCATAATAATTCCCAAGAACCATAACATAATCATATCACATAAAACATGCATAAAGGAAACATAACATTTCCACATTTCAATCACGAGATATCAATACAACACATTTATTTAATAAAAACATTATGAAAACCATTTTCAATACCAAAGTAAAACATGGTATTTATTTTTCTTTTTTTAAAAAAGAAGGTATGGCTTGTAGAGGAAGCTGAAACTCAAATAACGGTTACGACGGCGGAGAAGTCGTTGTCGCCGCATACGTACGACAAAAACATTCCCTTTTGTCGTTTAGTAAACGCTTCGTATAAAAAATATTCCTTTTGAATAAACGTAAAAGTCAAAGGGGTTTATACACCGTATAAAAGAAAGTTGTGTATAAATAAAATATGCCTCAATGAAAGGAGATTGAGACGAAGTCCCATACCTCGTATCCGACTTGACCCGACCATTCTTTAATATCCTGAATAATAAACTTGAGTTAATATCTACTTTCTTATGAATCTTTTTCAAGTTCATTATTCCTTTTATACCATGTTATGAACATCATGTAATCAGTTAAGTTAATAATGTTCATTTTGTCGGTATTTGGTTCTTAAGTCAAAAATTGACTTCTTATACTTACATGTTGTTAATTTGGTCAAAGGTTCATTATATCCAGAATGGTATTCATTATGTAGATATCATATATGTCATATATATCCAGTACATACATTCATTTATAATATTACATCACATTTAGAGGTAAGAAATGAAATGCACCGTTCATGGAGACGGTAAGCCGTACGTACGCATGAACGCTACTTCCATTTCTATTTCATATTTTCTGGAATGGAATCATAATGATATAAAAGTATATTATAATTACAGTATAACAACATATATAATATCATTAACTTTATCCTTTACACATCCCACATATGGTATTAACGAATCAAATCACTTTTAGGGGGCGGTAGTCCGCACTTCCTAAAATGAAGATATCGTGTTTTACCCATAATGGAAACCATAAAGGTATGCCCAAAATTAAAAAAACAGAAGCTTAAGGAAAACATAAACATATTATATATCATATATAAAAATATTGACATCATAATGGCCACCTTTGAAGGTGTTAAATGAGTGTTGAACAATCATCCTTTCGGGAGGCAGAATTTCACCATCCACGGAAAACGTATGTTCTTTAACCATTTGATATAGTTGTTTGAGAGTGTAGATCAAATAAATCTTATAACAACATCCTAGTATATTGAAGATACTGGTGTTGTTACAAAAGAAGTAAATAAAAAGAGTTTAGGGGGTTGGAGAAGCAAAATAAAACAAATGAACATGAGAGAATGAATTACCTTAAAAAGTGTAACTCCTTTTGAGTTGAGCCTAAAGGCTTCCTTTGAAAGGATTATGCCCAAAGGGAATCCTCTAGGATGAGGAGAGGGATGTGGAGAGAGCAAATGGGCAGGGTTTGGCCGAGCCAAAGGCTTGAAGAGTGTGTGAAATGAGGTAGAGGTGGGGGCCTTTTATAAGAGGAGAGGAGGGGCACTTTTGGAAAGTAAAGAAATATTACATTATTTGAAAATGTGTTTCGGTTTTAAAAGGTCCCACATTGATAGACTTCGTGGATAAGGTGATAAGGGTTCGAAATCCACTCATCCAATTGGTTTTGGACATGTTTAGTTCATAGATTTTACATTATCTTTCTATTTTATTTAAATCGTCAAATAATGATGTCATCGCTGAATCATTATTATGTCATAAATAATTAAATTTATTTAATGTCTAAAAATTATAAAAAAAATACTATGATATAGGAAATCTTTTTATCTTTCCAATGACTATTTATAATCAAAATTTGGACTAGTATAACCCCACTAAAAAATGTTTTCGCAAAACATATTATGTTTGTGTCATTTTCACTTTAACATTAAATAAAAAGTAATTTATGTCATTTCCCAACAAAAGTGGATCCATTGGGTCCCCAAGTTGACCCATGGCTTTTCTTGGTCGGCCATGACACAACCAATAAGTTTGGGACATGTGTTTAGGTCATTTTATATTATTAAAGCATTATTTATACCTTAAACTACCCTAATTACCACTAATCGCGATTAAGAACTTAATAAGTTACTATTCACCAAAAAATTATTTTAATCTCATTGAACAACATTTTACTTCTTAATGACAACCATTTTTGTTGGATTTTCAAAATTCAATACACATTAGTGGTAAACTTTCATTTAACTGAAAAATCAGTTTGCTTGATTACCACTTAGTGGTTTCACTATTCATCAAAAATTGAAGTTTTTCAGAAAATTACCAAAAATTCACCCTAAGCTATATTTGATATTCCGAATTCAAAAATGAAGTCCATTTTACAAAATTCAAATCATATAAGTCACATTAATTAATTTAATAATTAATTCCCGCTGCCAGAGCAAATAGCGTGTTTTTATGAAACAATAAGTATCAAAAGATTGACACCGGTTTAAGTCTAATTTCAAAGTGAAATTGATTCCAATGACCACCATTGGATTAAATGGTAAAAATATATTCTAATTTCACTTCAAAACAAATTCAAAACATAATATAATCATATAAATAAATTAGATTAAAAAGCAGTTTTGATGTAAAATGCAGTATTTTTCACTATTCATTAAAAAATGAACATTGTCAGAAAAATACCAAAAATTCACACAAGGTAAATTTTGATGTCCCAATCATAAAGAATAAGTTTATTTTGACAAACATAGTTTATAAAATTGTCAAAATATAGATTCAAAAATGGTTTTCCATCAAAAGGCAGTAAAACAACCTTTTAAGAATATTAGTGTATTCCATGCATAAGATTGTATTTATTTTCATTTTAAGTCTCTATAACACTATCTTAATCATTAATAGACATAGATAAAAATATCTATTATTCATTACTTACTTGAGATGTTACAATAATAACTGTGAGGTTATTGAGTATGTCACACTTCTAGGATAGGGGAATTTTTTTTCTCCCAAGGGGTTTCTCCTTGACATGAACATGGATCGGAAAGATGGCTGAGGTGATGCCTAACTGATACCTTTTGAGTTCTATTATTGGTTGGATGGATGTGGCCAATCCATGTATTTATTTGGATGAGTCAAATGATCAACCAATCAAATAGGTAATAGAGATCCATGGGAGGATGCAATTTCAGAGGTATTCTCTTATCGATCTCAAATTAATCCTCAAATTTTTATCATAGTATTATAGACCATATTTTTAAGGATAACACATTTAAAAATGTGTTTTCCATAATGGTATTTTCTCTTATGTAGTTAGAATAGATGTTAAGTTCCATAAGGATCTGAATGATGTGATTCATCACTAAGCTCTATAGAACGATTCACCAACTAGATGATATTGACCGAGGTATACTCCTCCGTCTCATAAATGGATTCATCTAGAACCAAATAGCTCATTAATATTCCTACTAATGTGGGGGGAGGAATAATATCCATGATGTAAAACACTATATTTGGAACTGGTAGAGGTTCATGGCCATCCTTATGTTTCTGATTCCATTTACTTTGGGTTTTTGGTGGGTTATAAGCTAAAAGTGTCTCTAGAGAGTGAGAGATGACCATAGAGGGTTATAGAATATTCAAACAGGCATGAATGATTCGATGTAGTTGATTGATCAACTTTTGTTCTGTTAAATCATTTAAATTTCATTCTCATTTATGAGATATTTTCTTTCATTCCCTGATATCTTTGTCTTCATTGGGGATGAAAAAATCCACGTGACATGCATTGGAGTGTCACACAATTTCATTATTACATGATATACCATTTCTTAGAGATAGTCCTTGAAGACTAAAAACTATTTGATGGTGTGTATAAGGAATATTTTTTAGGGGAAGTAGTTGTAATGATACTTAAACTCAACCTATTTTAGATTCTTGATCACTGGAATCTTGATAAAGTTCTCCAAGTCACAAATAAAATGTATGAGTACCTTTTTTTATTATAATTAGTAGAACTTATTCTTACATTATTTAATGGGTATGGATTTTTTACTTATTGTGGGCCCTTTGAAACATTATTAGCACGAGTTTTTTCTAATTAAGATTTTTTTTGTGGTCCCACCTAAAGAAAAATTGTTTGTGGGTAAGGTTATGGTTGGCCTTATATTTTTCTACTCTCCTAATATTTTTCACATGAGTGTGAGGTAATGGTTTTGACCTTTTATTATTCCAATTCATGGCCTCCTTTATGGACTAAGTTATCTCAAAAAATTCTCAGAATCTTCCAAGAAATATTAGGGAGATGAGGTTTAGGAAAAACACATCCCAGATATTATCTACACACATTCCCAAAAACTATTCTTAGGGATAATGTACATTGAGAGAGTAATTCAATGGATAGCTGAGTGACACTCATCATATACAAAGTGGTGTTGAACTAATAAAGGAACTGTCGATGAAGATCATCCAAACTAGTGATGGACCCAAGAGTAATATGGTTGTACGAGATGAATGAATGTCCTTATATTGTATTGAAATATCATTTGTTTTTGGTGACCTCTTACTACTCTAGGTTTCTTAGTGTTGGGATACACTGAGAGGAAAAGTTTGAAAGGGGTTGTTCTTAGTCCCTCGTATAGGTGAAAGAGATAAATTTTGGCTTTCCCAAATCTATCATTGGGGGATCGTGTTCCACCCACATCAGGTATAAATTATTTTTAGGTTATACCAATGATAATTATGTATCTATATTTTTATAGAAATTAGTAAGATAATTGATCTGATAACCATGGGGTTCTTCAATATGTTTCTACTCCCTAACTGGTTGAATGAATCTTGAAGTTGAGCAAACATGATCTAGTTGTGGTAAATCACATTGATCCGTTAAATAGAGTGCTATAGAAAATATATTTCTCCATATCAGGTGGGATGAACCATCATCTTAGGCCTGGGTTTTTCGACCAATGAGTACCAGTTATTGGGGTTTTAAAATGGCATTACACAATAATTTTGAATATCCACTTGATCAGGATGATATCCCTAGATGTGATCAACATTAATCTATCTATAAAACTTAAACTCTTAAAAAAAAGAGTGATTATATAATGTTCTTTAGTTTTTTGGGAAACATTAGGAGAACTTTAATATTCAACCACTCCCTTCCCTTTGGAATGGTTTTGGAGAACATTTAGAAATAGTATCTTAGAATGAATTCCAAGACCCATGTTCTATATTTACTTAAGGGTGTGATCACCTATAGAAGTGTTCACCTATCACTATCGATTCCATTAAGATGAATCCTTCTTATGTTCCACATTACCAAAATTATGATCATGATCATTAGGCCAATTGATGGCAATTACATTCACCATTGAAGTTTTTAGTGGGGAATAGTTGCTTACTTCATCATCAGGACATGCATGAGGAATCTATCATTTCCAAAGGATATGACTAAAATATATAGTGTCATACTACCCCCATTCTTTACTTTTCACATGGTTTGATGCCTCTTTAGAAATATGATGCTGCACTATGAGACTTTTAGTTCATACTCACTAGAGGATTTGGAAATATCCACTAGAGTTAAGATTATTGGCCACTAAAATCATGGAGTGTTAAACCATTAAAAAATACTATTTAAGGGATTAAAGTTTCTTAAATATTCTTGAATAAGCTATATTATTGACCATGAGGTTTTTTAATTAATTTGAAATGATATTTCAAGGATATACTGTGTTCTTTTCAGTGAGTTACACTAGGATAGGGAAAAGTAGTGTTGCATGCGACCATAACATGATGGGAGGTTAGTCGGTTTACATAACCTAACAAAGTATCTCATCTTCCTAAACACCATTTTTATAGAGGAAATCATACTCTAAAAAATATATATGATGGGAAGTAACCAGTGGGAGAGATGAAGACCTCCTTTACTGTAGACTCTTAGGTGGGAGTGATACTGACTAAGAATCCCCACCACTAGTTAAGAATCTATTCTACTGAGGTTTCTTAGGATTCAATAACATTTCAATATAGTATGGAGAGTATGTATCTACTTACTAAGGGATTTCTTTGAGTGTATTATTCTTATTTAAATGTATCTTCTCATCTGAGAGTGCTAGGATAGATAACAACATCTCTCCTACTAACACTGTGGAAGTGGAGAGGATGGATACTGATGGTAGTAGATATAGATGCATGGATATCCCTTAGAATTAATCTAGTAAATAATCCACATATATGTTATCATAGAGGGGCTATGGGACCTTGTGAACTTCAGTCTTAGTAATAGTCATCCTCAACTAATGGGTGCCTTACCATATATATAAGGGTTAAAGAAACAAATCTCTCTGGAATCATGAGAGGTCTATGATTTTTAATGATTAGGTGTGACCTGAGATTTATTAAATATAGTTCTTCCTCCAATGATGATATTAATGTTTTATAAATGTGATATTTTGAGATTCATGGGTGGATTTCCCATGGTTATTTATGTTGGTGTCATGGGGAGGGATTCCATGATGACTGATAACCCCTCTGCAATATGTAGGTCCATTAAGGTGGTGGACATAATAAGTATGTGGTAGACCTCCATGAAGACTACTAGTATCATGGGGAGGAAATTTGTGATATGGTTCTTCATTTAGGGTAGGACCTCTATGATAGTTTTTAGAGGAAAAAATGATCGAGAGATTTGACCCAACATGTTTGGTGGGAAGCTAGAGTATCAATCTTAGTCTAGAGAAGATGTAACTCTGTGCAGTGGTGATCATATTAGGTTATGTGATGATAGATATAGGATAGGAAAATTTTGAAGAAGTAATGGCTGTTTTCCCTCAATGTCATCTTCATTTAGACTGAACTAGGGTAGGATGAACAGGAGGGATATTAACATATTCATCTACTGGTTGGGTGGACAAGCACCAATGAAATCATTAGGTGATGGGATTACTCCTCAAATACATTATGGTGTTAGCTATGGATGTAACAACTTGGATATCCCCTACATCATCCACATAGGTGAAGGTGGCATGAGTGTGATCCAAGGATAGGAACCTAAAGATATTGGTTTTGGTAATGGAAGGTGATTACCCTTTGCATGATAATTATTTTCAATGGTTTTTTATGGCCCCATATATTCTAGGTACTCTTGATCCATCTCCTCAGTGGGAATTATTCCTTCCTTATCATAGTTAAATAAAAGGGCATTGATGAATATTCGTTATATAAGCTCTAATGGGGAAAGGTGTGAGGGAACCCATGATACATGGAATATGTATCTATCGCCACTTGGGAATAGGTGTTCGTGATTTCCATCTGGGTGGTTATCCTACCACAATTATTGATGGTGGTGGTTGGGTTAGCTTACATAGAAAGTCTAGTGGCTGGAATTCTGCAGAAAAATTTGAAACCAAGTGTGAGTACATATCTGATGATGGAGATATCTAACACACCCAATGTTACTCATCCTCTCCCCAAAGAAGGATAAGGGGTTCACTTAGTGATAACCATTGTTTTTTCTGAAGGTTTATGCTTGTTATATTTTCACATTGTATTATTCTTTAGATGGATGTGATCTAGATTTCATATTCCCACTTTCATAAGTTTGGTGAACTTTCATCTCCATGGGTTGATGGTTTTCCCAACTTGATCTGAATGAGATGATAATATATCATCCCTTTCTACCATGTATTCTATCTTGGATTTCTCTATCTATTCTGGTACTCCCTTATAAATATAATAAATACTCAAGAATAAGCTTCTTGAGGCCATATTATTATGGCCACAAGTTGATTTTGTCCCATGCTACAGTAATAGGGTGTCCAATTTGTGGTTGGATATGATGAGTGAGTTGTGCACATTGGGAATATAAAATTTTTTCCTCATGTAATATCATGAGTTCATATTATTTTCCTCACAAAAAACGAGTCTTATGCTCGTCACTCATGGTAACCTAGGCTCACACCCTAGGGAATAATGTTGTCATAAAAAATGGAAAATTAAACTCATCACATAAGTCATCCCATGATCATAAAATGAAGAATCCTTTTCTCATCACACATGAAAACTTATTCTCATCACAAAGGTATCCCATGTTCATCACATGATTCATCCTGTTCTTATCACAAAAGGAAGCATGGAATCCTAGGCTCATCATTTAAGGGAACAGAAAATATATCTTATGCTCATCACATAGGATTTGTTTTCTTATCACATAAGGTATCCTCGACTCATCACATAAGGTTCCCTAAACACATCACATAGGGATCCCCGTGATCATCACATGAGGAAGGATGTGTTTTTGAAGCATTAGTGTGTGTGTGGGGGGGGGGGGGGGTCTTATGCTTGTCTCATGTAACTTTACATTCTTGTCACGTGATGAATGATTCCACTTAGGATCATCACCTAAGGGTGGTAAAAGTTTAATTTCCAATAGGGATATATCCAAATACTCTCATCACATAAGGGAACACATTGGTTAAAATCCATCGATGATATATCCACATACAATCATTACAAAAGTGAAGGCAATAGTTAATATCCAGTGGTGATGAATAAATATATTCTCATCATATAAGGGTAGGTATAATTTTATTTCTGTTATGTATTCCCATAGTTTAAAGTCTTATAAAGACTAATACACTTATTTTCATCATATATTGATAGTCACAATTTAGAGTATAATGGGGACACACTTGAGGGTTTTTTTGGTTTTCTATAAACATATGGGTTTTTTATATCTTGTATGGGATATGGGATGAAAATATTGATTGGGTGTCAGGATTTAACCTCAAGGATACATCCTGCATATCCATTCAAAAATAGGAATCAAAACCCATATAGTTTTAGGTTTAAATTTTAAGTACTTTTAATGGGACCAACCCAGATAGTTTCACATGATATGATAATGATTATTATTCCATAAAAGAGGTAACATCAAGGGATGGTGATGGGATTATGAATTAAGCTACCAAGTGGTGGCATGCAACATTGAGTAGACCAAGGGTGCGATCATCAGTGAGCACATGGTTTTTTATTACACCTAGGAGGAGGAATATGATGCTTCTTAAAAGCAGGGAGGATATGTTGTGGGGATCACATACATGATTTGTTGTTATTCCAGTACCGGGTACAAACTATCATTTATTTTGACCAACCCATTATTATTTCAATGAGTCGTGTGATAAAAGTTGATGACAATAGTCATTAATTTGGATTTCTCAAGAGTGAAACCAGATTAGATAGGCATGGATCCCTCATTCACTCAATTTTCATGATCATGAATTGTGATAAAGGAGGGTACAGAGTGGATGCCCATAGAAAAATATTCTAGGGATATTGGTTTTCCCTGAAACTTTGACTTATATAAAAGTTTGTAATTTTCAGTAAGTGTATTATTAAATGGTTTGATTTTCATAAGAACATCTAAATCACAGTCCAATACATTAAATGGATTTCACAAGGTAATTTTCATTATATTCAAACATATTGGTATCCATGAGACTTCTAGTTGCATGAGTGAAAGGAAGTTTGAGATGTGTGAACTGAGAGATTTAGGTTTAGAACCTTAAAGATCGTATCCTTAATATATCAATCCGGGTGTCATTTATACACCTTGATCTCATGGAAGTTTCAAGATCATGAATTTTTAATGAAATTGAGAAACACTTTGACTATATTGGTGCTTGTGGTTATGAAATTTTAAAACTCCAAGTTATAAAAATATTTACACTTTTATCTATAATTTCTTTACTAAATATTTCTCTACACACAATTTTTTTGAAATTTTTGTAGTCTCTGGTTATGGATTCATGAATCTCTAAGTTTCATGAACATCTAGAAATTTCTCTATAATTGGATATGTTAGTTACCTTTATTCTTAGATACTTTTAAGTTTAATTTTAGGTGCTATCATAATTAATTTTGATTATAGAAAACTGTGGAAATTTTTATTAATATGATGGGTTTTTCTATAAATAATCTAGAGGATAATTTCAAAAATAATTATTATTCAATTAAAAATTCAAAATTATAGGTTGTTAAATTGAAAATAAACATAAAAGGATATGGATAGGAATAATTATTAGTGACACAAAGGTTAAATTAAGTGGTACCGTGAACAATATTACCTTAATGTGTGAAATTTTTTGGTTGAATATACTAAAATTATAATGATAAAATAATAAAAACTATATAAAAAAGAGAAGTATGATAAGAAAATGTGGAAGGTAAAGGATTAGTAAATTAATAATGATATTATAGAAGAATATTCACCACCAAATAAACCATAATAAAAATTCCTAGAAATATGGGACCATTGGATAATGGAGGATAAAAAGATTATGTTTCAATATATTTTTGGAATTTATTTAACATTACTTATGAATATTCTTCAGTGAATATTATCACATATACAATGTTCTTAAAATAATTAGTTACAAATATGATGAAACTAGATGATATGGGTATAATACCTCTCATAATAGACTGATCCAAAATGATATAAAGTATTTTATAGAATAAGAAATAAAATTTAAGTAGTTTTCCTATTCTAATTAATATTGGATGTTTTATGTTTATAAAATCATTATGTTATCTAGGTGGAACTATTAATGTTATTCCATGGTAAATATTTTAAACCATGGATATAGAAGAGAGGAATCCTAAAAATTTTCCTCTCAATTTCCTTGTTAAAATATAAATATATAAATGTGGATTGATTTATGATATTTTTATTTTGATTAAATAAAATTTTCATTCCAATAGATTTTTCTGTTCTTGAGAAGTATAATGAGAAACCACCCCTTATTATTACTGGGTTGTTTTTAGCATTGATAAGGGCCTTTATTGATGATCAATGTGGGAATATATCATTTTAAGATGATGTGGATAACATACAGTTAAATATTTTTAGAAAAATTATATATATTGATGAATAATAAGAGGATTTTAGTGAATAAATTACTTTGAAATATAAAGATATTGTTTGTTGTTCCCTAACTAAAATACCCAGAATAAAACCCTAGCTATAGAAACAATAAGACTTAGGTGAGCCTTTATATATACTATAGTATATCAAATAGAATCAAGATTCTATAACCAACATCAGAATATTATTCTATTGGGACCATCATATAAAATAATAATAAATAATAAATCATCTCCTAAAATATCGTAGTATGAACATAGAATTACATATAAGGGGAAACCATCAATGAAAATAGGTATCAGCATGCTATATAAAATGTAACTTATGTCAGTGAACATATAAAATTCAAAAAGGGCTTCCCCTTATTGTACTTGAAGTATAGATAGTTGAGAGTCAAGTGGTGGGTGAATTGAATTGATTTAAAACATTTAATGAAAATGAAAATATTAAATAATAACATAAATTATTTTTATTATAGATTGAATCATAACTATCATGTGTATACTATTTACATCACTATACTCCTTGAAAGGTATAGTACATACTAAAACTACCTATATTTTAAAGTGGGATCCAAACCCTATTACAACATGCTTTTTTTAGTAGAAGAAAAACCATTACCTAACTAAAATTTTGAAGTGGAGTCATAACCCAAATACAAAATTGAACTTTTTATGGAGGTGTAACCAAACTAGGACTTTCCTTAATGAATAAAATAAATAAACCAATTTATTATTATAAATTACTAGAATATATATGAAAATATAATGTGAAACAAAAAAAATAGTCGAGGAAAGATGATGTTTAACATTTGAAGAATCTTTATTACACATTAAAAATAAATTTATTTTAATGAATATTTTTAAGTACTATAGTAGAAATCGTTGAGAAGGTGTTTTTTTCAATAATACTCTATATTATTATGATTAGGGGAGATTGTTGAGCATGTATTGTTTCAACAATACTCTATCTTTTTATGATGATTTTGATGCTCACAAATACCCTTGTTTGTTATTCTGATGATTTTACTTTGAGTATATTTCAAGAAATTAATATTCTTTATATTTATATTTTGGAATAATATTAAAGTGTTTAATCCGTGTGAAATATTTGACAAAGTGTTTGGAAATAATTTTATCATGTTTTGGAAACATTTTTTATACCCTACATTGAAGAGAAAAATGTAAGGATAAAATTCTATGTTTACTTTATGAGAGTTCAGAAAAGTATGGTTAATCAACCTTACATGTGGAAGGAACCCTACATTTTTTATATCAAAAAATTATGGTAGAAGAACCTTACGTGAGTATGGAACCTTACATTTTCTTCACAAAAGTATGGATCATCAACCTTACTTTTAAAATGAACCTTACGTTCTATTGAAAAGTATGGATCATGTATCTTGCGTTTTTATAAAGAAGAAAGTATGGATATTATACCATACATTTGAAAGTTTAAGATAAAAGTATTTATGATCAACCTTACATTTGAGTTCAACCTTATGTTTGAATAATATATCATCAATCCTATGTTTATCATTAGATATTTATAATATGACTTTATAGTATAATGCTCTTTTTGTGGAATATCATGCTGATTTCAAGCCAGTTTAAAAATCCAATATTAAAGCACATATTTGACGGATTTAAATATGTTTATTTGTGATTAAAAGGATTGATTTAAGAGGATGATTTCATGTCTATTATTAAGGGATGTTATGACTACTCTGTTATTCAAACATTTGAATATCACGATTCTTAAGGTGACATTTGTGGATCTAAATTTGATAAGAAAACGCATGACTTTATTCTTTATATATCTATGTTATTTTGAATTAAAAAATGAGAGATGGATTATTGTGAAAAAGATAAGAAGAACAAGATCTCTAGTTTTTCATGACTATAATTTTTACAGAGTTATACGAGTCACATAGATCTACTACTACCAAGACCTATCAGACTCTGTTTTTCTAAAGAAATGGAAAAACATTAATGATTATTATTCTACATTAAAGATCTATTGTGAATCTATTGTTGTTAAAGTTTCTGATATATTTAAAGATTTGTTTATAGCTGGATCGACTTAGAACTGCTCTTACCTAAAGAACAACTTTTATGAAGATGACGATCCATCTACTGTCAGTTACATGCTGCTGCAACTGTGAAGAACAACAAGAAAGTTTATTTTTTGGAAAAATACACTTTTCATTTTGACTAACCATATTTTCATACTAAGATGTGTATTTGGTTCTGTGCATGAACCAGAAGCCTCTGTTTTATCCTTATCTTGTAAAGGTATCAATTGCCTGCACTCGGTTGTGAACAGTCTATTGATAAGAGGAACAGATAGTGAAAATCACCAAGCTTGCAGAGTAGAGAAATGGTGGAGTGGACTAGGGGCCTTGTGTTATGGAAACCACTATAAATATGTGCATTCTAAAATCTATTTATTTTCCACTACATAACCATTATGATAAAGTTAAAGGACATATTTGTAAATCATCACGATTCCGGAAGAAATTATAAAAGACACAATTCACCCCCTCTTGTGAATATTTAGTATAACCTGATCCAACAATTGGTATCAGAGGTGGTTATTTTGTTAAATTTATAACAAGATGAATGTTTCAATGGATTATACTCTGATATCTCAATGGATGATACATGAGAGGGAATGTCAATGGTTCGAGCTCTGTAATTAAATGGTGAAAACTATAGATGTTGGAAGTCGAGGATGATCATCTATATAAAAAATCTTGGATACATAGTCTACTCAAAATTTTTTCTCCTTATGAAAATCCTGAGAAACCTGAAACATGGAGTGCAGCTAATGAAGCAGAGTATGACAAAAATTCAAAATCTATGAATTCTATCATTTGTGGTTTAGGACCAGATGAATTTAATCGAGTATCTCAATGCCCAAATGCATATGTGATGTGGCATAAAATTGCAGTTGTCTATGAAGGAACTGACAATATTAGAAAAATGATGTATGCTACAACACAACTAAAATTTGATATATTTAGAATTATTTATGGGGAAAGAATCACTCATATGAATGGAAGGCTTACAAAAATAGTCAACAACATCACTGCCTTGGGAGATCCTATCAAACAAGAAGATCAATACTTAAAAGAACTAAGAGTAATTATAACCCAATGGAATGGGATATTAGCAGCCATTAGAAAATCATCACTAATCAAATATCTAACTATGAGAGAATTAATTGGAACCCTGATGATGCATGAAGCAGATATCCAAGATGAAATAGGCAATCATCACTAATCAAAGATCTAATAATGAGAGAATTAATTGGAACCCTGATGATGTATGAAGTTGAGATCCAAAATGAATTAAATGAGATTAAAGTCTTGATCATGAGAGAAAGTACTGATTTTAAAGTAACATCCTAAAAGAAGAGCTGAAATACGAAACAAGAGATCAATAGAAAATAAAAAAGTTCTGATTCATCGGATTCAGATGTGGAACTGGCTCAGTTAGCCAAGAAATTTAGTAAATTCTACAGAAAGAATAAGGGATTCAGAAAATCCTTCAAGAAATATGAAAAAGAACCAAAGGAAGTCAGATTCTATGAATGCAAAAAATATGGTTACATAAGACCTGACTATCCTCAATTAAAAAGAGAAAATATTTTTTTTCAAAAACAATGATCATGATTAGAAAGAAAAAAGAGAAATAAAATCTACTTGGCATGTTTCTAAATACTCCTGCATCTCATCAAAGTCTGACTTAGAAAAGGAAGAATCGAATCTAAAGGCAAATATGTGCCTTATAGAAGAAGCTGATGTGGTAAAATATTATTACTTATCTGATTCTGATTCTAGTTCCAGTTGCTCAATTGATAAACTTTCATTCTACTACAATATGCTAGAAGAGAAATATGATTCCTTATTTAAGAAACACAATTCACTAAAAAATATTCACACTACTATTTAAGGAGAAAGAGACACTCTGCTAAAACAACATCAAGAGTTAATTGAAAAATATAACTCATAAAACACAAACTATATAGATAATTAAACTAAAATAAAAACACTGAAAATAGAATTAGAGACATACAAAAATGCAGCTATTATTTTTACCAAAGGAGAAAATTCTATAAATGAAATTCTTGGAAAGAATGTGATTAAAAAGGAAAGATATGGAATAGGCAGTAAAGGTGAGAAACCCAAACTATATAAGAACTATTTTTTTTGAAGTAAAAAAGTTATAATTTGAAACTACTATGGAACAAAAGGTCGCATATATATAAACTACTATTTAAGAAAACCTCAAATAAGTGGTATTAAGAAATCCTTTATTTCAAGAAGTTTAGATGATTATATTGATTATAGAAAAACAAAGCAAGTTTGAATTCTGAGATCTTTTCTAGCAAACACAGCTGGACTCAATAAAATATCGGTACTAATTTTTTTTAATACCTTTGCAGGAATTAGGTCACAGAAATTGAACTAAAATATAGTATATGGATAGTGGATTCTCTAGGAATATGAGTGGGAACTCATCGAACTTTAAAACGTTAACTCAAAAGGATGGAGGATTAGTCACATTTGGTGATAATTCTAAAGGTAAAATAATTGGCATTGGAACTGTTGGAGATCCAAAAGATGACTCAATCAATAAATTATTCTATGTACAAGGATTGAAACACAACCTAATAAGTATCTCTCAACTATGAGAAAATGGTTATTTTGTTGATTTTTCTGACCACTGTTGTTCTATTTTTAAAGATAAATTTCTTAAATTTAGAGCACCCATAACTGATAATGTTTATACTCTGGACATAAATTCCTTATGTAAACAAAAAGTAAATTATTTAACTATTAAGATAAATGAATCTTGGATCTAGCATAGAAGACTTGTACATAGAAATGTATATGATTTACATAAGTTATCTAAGAAACAACTAGTTTCTACTTACCTAGTCTTAAATTTGATAGTGACAGATTTTATGATGCGTGTCAACTTGGCAAGAAACATAAATCATCCTTCAAATCAATTAACAAAATTTCTACATCTAAACCTTTAGAAATTATCCATATGTATTTGTTTGGACCTTCAAGAGTAGCAAGTTTGGAAGGTAAATTATATGTATATGTTTTAGTTGATGACTATTCAATATTTACATTGGTATATTTTCTAAAATATAAATTGAAGCTTTTACTATATTTTAAAGTTTTTGTAAATTTGTTCAAAATGAAAAAGGTTTTTAAATAATTTCATTAAGAATCGATCATGGTGGAGAATTTGAGAATTTGAATTCAATTCATTTTACTCAAATTTAGGTATTAAACACACCTTTTCTTCACCAAGAACACCTCAACATAATGGGATTGTTGAATAAAGAAATATAACTATTAGAGAAATGGATAGGACTATACTAAATGAATACAGTCTTCCTATATATTTTTGGGAAGAAGTTGTAAGAAAAACCTTTCATATAATGAATAGAGTTTTAATCAGACCTATTTTCAAAAAGACACCCTATAAAATTTGGAATAACAGAAAACCTAAAGTAAAATACTTTAAACTTTTGGGATTCAAGTTTTATATCTTAAACACCAAGGAAAATCTTGTTAAATTCGATCCAAAATAGGACGAAGGCATTTTCTTAAGATATTCTGCAACTTCCAAAGCTTATAGAATTTTTAATAAAAAGTCAAGGATTGTTGAAGAATCAGCTCATGTGAAATTTGATGAATCTGATCCCTTTGAGAAAAGGAAAGATCAAATTAATGAATCTGACTCTAATGAAAACATGATACTTGAAAACTTGAAAGATGATTTTGAAAAGGATATAAATAAAATTCAGTCCAGTTCAGAAGAACATGACACTGATGAACATAATAGTGTGTTACCTAGATTGTCTAGAACCTTAAAGAATCACCCTTTAGAAACTGTTATAGGGGACCTAGACGCTAGAATAAAAACTAGAATAAATGTAGGAAATCTTGTTGAGTTTTATGCCTTTCTATCCCAATTAGAAGCAAAGTCAATAGAAGAAGCCTTAGTTGATAAAATTCGGATGATAGCAATGCAAGAAAAACTAAACCAGTTCAGGAGAAATGAAGTTTGGAATTTAGTTGAAAGACTACAGAATTATCCAGTTATAGGAACTAAATGGGTATTTGTAAATAAAAAATATGATCAAGGTATAATAACATGAAATAAAGCAAGACTTGTAGCTAAAGGATATAATCAGAAAGAAGGTATAGATTATGATGAGACCTTTTCCCATATAGCAAGACTACAAGCCATTAGAATCCTTTTAGCCTATGCATATCATATGAACATTAAATTATTTCATATGGATGTTAAGTCTGCCTTTTTAAAGGGTTATTTAATGGAGGAAGTTTATGTTGAAAAACCTCTAGGTTTTGAAAATTCTCAAAAACCAAATTCTGTTTTTAAACTTACTAAAGCTATTTATGGATTTAAAAAAGAACCTAGAGCTTGGTATGAAATATTATGTTATTTTCTTTTGAAAAATGATTTTACTATTAGAATTTCAGATCCAAAAATATTTAAGAAAACTATAAACTCTAATACTTTATTGGTTTAAATTTATGTTGATAATGTAATTTTTGGATCAACAAACAAAAAATGTTTTCATGAGATTTAAAATTTAATGAAAAAATAAGTTGAAATGAGTATGATGGGAAAATTAAAATTATTTTTAGGACTTAAAATATATCCAAAATATTTTTGAAATGTTTTGAATAAAAGAAAATACATTATTGATTTACTGAAGAAATTTTCACTTGAAAACAGCAAGACATATACAACTCCTATGTGTACTAATATAAAACTTGATTTGAATGAAACTAGAAAATCAGTTGAAAACTAGTTATATAGAGGTATGGTTGGTAGTTTATTATATATTACTACTAGCAGTCCAGATATAATGTACTCAATATGTTTTTGTGCAAGATTTAAATCAAACCCTAAAGAATCTCACTTAAGTGTTGTCAAAATAATTTTTAGATATTTAAAAGGAACTGTTTTTCAATCTCTTCTCTATCCAAAAATTTATGATTTTAAATTAAATTCATATTTAGATGTTGACTTTGGAAGTTTTAGATTAGATAAGAAAATCACCTCATAAACTTATCACTTTTTAGGAAAATCATTAGTTTTATGGTTTAGTTAGAAACAACACTCAATTGATTTGTCAACAATCGAGGTAGAATATGTGTCTGCAGGCAGTTGATGTGCACAAGTGTTGTGGATGAAAAATAATCTTATGTACTTTGGAGTAAATTTTAATAATACACCTATTTAATGTGATAATACAAGTGCAATAAATATTTCAAAAAATACTATTAATCATTCTAGGACTAAGCATATTGATATCAGGCATCATTTTCTAAGAGATCAGGTTCTTAAAAAGGATATATTCTTAGAATTTGTATGTGCTGAAATTCAATTAGCTGATATTTTTACTAAACCACTTCCCACTACAAGGTTTGATTTTATTAAGGGGGGGCTAGGTTTATTTAATTTTAAATGAAATTTTAATTTTAATTTTACTTATTTTATTATATTAATTCTAATTTTATTTTAATATTCACTATTTTAAATAATATAATTATTTTTTTTTGAATAATTTAAAATTTCATCTATACTGCTAATTTTTTTTCCTTTTTTATTTTCGCATAACTTTTTTTAAAATAGTGTAATGATTATTATGTATGTAATAACGTGAGAATCAAGGTTATCAGAACCTATTTCAAATTCCAAACCCTTTCATTTTCTTAAAACCTTTCAAAACACTTAAAAACTTACCACCTTTATCTATATTTGAATGAATCTTTGAAACCCTAAAACATTGATCCTTCAGAACTTTGAGACAGAAATGGCCAAGATAAATAGAATCGGGGAAGGAAAAGCTATTAATGCCAAGAGTCAACATTTGGTAGGAAGGAATATCTTACATGGCAAAGTAATTGATTTAGAATGACTGTACTAGAACAATATAACGCTGAAGCAAGATTATGCTTTTCAGAATCTCGAACAAACATTAAGTGATGAAAACACAAAATTTCTATATGAGTTAGAGTTGTGAAATTTCTTTAAATATATTCAGTTCAGTCTTGGAGATACAAAGGAATCTATCTTCACAAAAATCAAGGATTGGGATTTTTCTATTTCGTCTGTGGAAACAGCTATAATCTTAAACTACCCTCATGAGGGAGTTTATAACTTTGATTTGAAATAAATTAGAGATAATGAAAATAATTCAGAGGACATTATGTCATTTTTATTTGGTTCTATAAATATCAGAAAAATGTTAGTCAAGGATTTGGAGCCATATCAGAAAATTCTTGTAAAGTTTTTTCCAATAGGGATTGCCCTGGCGATGTTGGAAATAGAGAAAATTTTATATCCTGATATGTATTTGATATTTCTATTCTTGAGTGACATAAAGTTGAATTTTCCTCATTATATGATAATGTATTTGAACTTCTTCTTTCAACCAGAGGTGAGAATGAACTTCTATCCCTATGAGAGGTTCATTTCAAAATTATTCTTCAAGTCTGATGTGGTGAGATTAGTAGATGTCAGTGTGTGATGTCATCACAATAACATGTTCAATGCCGGAACTTTAATAAAAATAGGATTTTTCTGGAGCATTGTGAAAGGAAAGATTATGCCTATTGGTGCTGATGAAGATCATGAGTCTTCTCAGAGAGAGAAAACTGGGAAACCCAAAGAAGGAATAACAGAATCAATGACCAGTGATGTTTTGAAAACATCAAGAAGAATTAGATTCGAACTAGTTTATGCACCTGTTGATATGGGAAGTCAAGAGGGAATTCAGAGGAAAAGGCACAGAACGACTCAAGCTGATGAGGAGCCTGTTCAAACAAATGTTGTTACAACTGGAGATCTTTTATGATACATATTTGTAAGAGAATATGTTTCTAAGATTGTGGTGGTACATCAAATTGAAGAGAAAGTTTAACCTCAGGGAGAGGCAGAGCCTAGAGAAGTTGAAGTGGATCAAAATAAATATGTTCAAGAATAGTCTGCACAACCTACTGAAGTTATTCAAGAATAAACATTTCAAGAAGAACATGTTTTAGAGGAAGAGAATGCATATTCTCATGAGGAGCAATGACCTGATGAAAATGTAAACAGAGGAAAGATTTCATATGAAGTTCATACTGAAATTTTAAATGAAAGTTTTTCTATCTATGAGTCAGTTCATGACTCTCAAGAAAAATAGGTTAAACAACCAGTGGAGAAGGCTACAGATCAGAGATCTGATGCTCAATATTTACCAATAATTTTAGTATATCTAGTTGTGAATCAAGAACATGGTGCCTTTGATTCTATGTCAAATCTTGTTGATGAACTTGTCAGAAATTTTAACAGAGCTAAACCTGAGAATGATGCTTTAAGAAGAGAGTTAGGAAAAGAGAAATAGAGGTTACAAAATCTGAAGTTGTTCTGAAATCAAATTTGGCGGAATTCAAAAAATTTATGGAGAAATAGTTTTCAACTGTCACAGGAAGTCAAGCAAGTACATCAGATACTTTTCCTGATCTGACCAAGATATTCTAGGAAATTACAATTGTAATGAGCAATATGAATGACAGGTTGCATGATTTACAGTGTAATAACACTCCTTTTTATGTCTTGTGGGACAATCATAAATTTCTTTTTGATCAGATTACCTCAGGTGAACCAAGTATTAGACAATTAATAGACCGATTCACTGAGAAGATAAATCGGTTCATGGAAAAGAAAGAAAGATTGCATGAGATTTTCAGATTCAATCTGATTGAAGATATTCATTTGACCCAGGAAGGAAGAGAAATGATAATTCAGTTAGGAGATGGACTGATGAAAAGGTTGAAAATGCAGTTAGAGGAGCTCAAGGAATTTGTTCAGAGTCGCTGAAATACCCTTTTTCATACCCTTTTAGCCAAAACTTTATTCTCGTATCAATTATGTACTTACATTTTCAATAAACTATTTTTTATTCTCATTTTTATTTGTTTTTAATTTGTTTTTCTATTCTATCTATGTTAGAATTACAGAATCCAAATTCAATTATTGATAAATAGTTTATTATAACATTTACTTAAGTTCAGTACTGCATTAAATGTGTTATATTCCTCATTCTAACATTCTTTTTGATATAAAGAAAAAGGGGGAGAAATCTAGATAAACACAACATTTTATTTTAAGACAATGGATAAATCTTTTTCTTAGGGGGAGAAATCTGGATACAATACAACATTCTATATTGTATTTATGTTTTACCTTTATGGGAGAAATTTGGATAAACTCATTTTTTATTTTACTTTATAAAATAGGGAGAAATTTCTAAAAGAAAATTTAAAATTTTATAAAAATATTTTCTTTATATATGGGAGAACTATGGATAACACTTTATTTATTTCTTGTTGAAATAATTCTGTTAAAATAAAAAATTATTTTATCCTTGAAAAAATCTAAATTATATGCAATTAATTTTCGTGGTTATTTTCATGGGTTTTGTGATCGTAAAAAAGGAGCAAATTTTTTAGAAAGTTTTGTTTTCAAAAATACTCTATACTATTATGATTAGGGTAGATATTTGAGCATGTATTGTTTCAACAATACTCTATCTTTTTATGATGATTTTGATGCTCACAAATACCCTTGTTTTGTATTCTATTGATTTTACATTGAGTATATTTCAGGAAATTAATATTCTTTATATACCTATTTTGGAATAATATTAAAGCATTTAATCTGCATAGAATATTTTACAAATTTATTGGAAATCATTTTAGTGTGTTCTGGAAACACTGTTCATACCATACATTGAAGAACGTAGCGTAAGGATAAAATCCTATGTTTGAGAGTTCAGAAAAGTATGGTTAATCAACCTTACATGTAGAAAAAAACCTACATTTGTTATATCTAAAAAGGATGGAAGAATAAACTTACGTAAGTACAGAACCTTACATTTTTTAACAAAAGTATGGATCATCAACCTTACTTTTATAATGAACCTTATATTCTATTGAAAAGTATGGATCATGTATCTTACATTTTACTAAAGAGGAAAGTATGGATATTATACCATACGTTTTAAAGTTGAATAGGATGATCAACATTACGTTTGAGATCAACCTTATGTTTAAAGAATAGATCATCGACCCAACGTTTAGCATCAGAGATTTAAAATAAATATTTATCATAGAATAGTCTTTTTTCGGAATATCAGGCTAATATCAAGTCAGTATCAAAATCCGATATAAAATAACATCTTTGAATGATTTAAAAATGTTTATTTTTGATTCAAAGGATCAATTTAAGAATAGGATTTCATGCTGATTATTAAGGGAAGGTATGACCGCTTTTTTATTCAAACATTTTAATATCACGATTCTTAAGGCAGCATTTGTGGATTTAAATTTGAAAGGAAACCACTCGTCTTTATTCTTTATATATCTATGTCATTTTGAATTAAAAAATGAGAGATGGATCATTGTGAAAAAGATAAGAAGAACAGGCTCTCGATTTTTTCATGACTACAATTTTTATAGTGTTATACGAGTCATATAGATCTATTTCTACCAAGATCTATCTGACTCTGTTTTTATGAAGAAAAGGAAAATCATTAAAGATTCTTATTCTACATTGAATATCTATTGTGAATCTATTATTGTTAAATTTTCTGATTTATTTCAAGATCTATTTTCAACTGGATCGACTCATAACTGCTCTTACCTAAAGAACATCTTTCCAGAAGACGACTATCAATCTACTGTCAGTTGTGTGTTGATGCAACTGTGAAGAACAACTGGAATGTTTTTTTTGGAAAAATACTCTTTTCATTTTGAGTAACCAGCTTTTCATTATAAGTTGTGTATTTGGTTCTGTGCATGAACCAGAAGGCTCTATTTTAGCCTTATCTTATAAAGGTTTCAACTGCCTACACTCAGTTGTGGACAGTATGTTGATAAGAGAACCATATAGTGAAAATCAGCAAGCTCGTGGAGTAGAGCGTTGGTGGAGTGGACTAGGGGCCATTTGTTCCCCGAACCACTATACATCCATTAATTATTCAATATGTTTATTTTCTACTACATAACCATTCTAATAAAGTTAAATGACATATTTGGAAATCATCAAGATTCTCAAAGAAATTATAAAAGAACAATTCACCCCCCTCTTATGCATATTTAGTATAACCCGATCCAACAGAAATACAAATTGTGATCATGAATTATAAGTCATGTCAGGTATTTGTGTGTCTCATGTGTATCTCCTTTGTCTATTATACACACCATAATCAATAGTTTCAATCATTTATTATTTCAAACTATAATAAGTGAATTGATTAGAACTTCAAGAATAATTCAAACATAAATAAATAGTTTACATATCAATGATTCTCAAAATTCTAAAAAATTTACTATAACCTGTTTATAAATATTTAGTAAATTTTTTTTAAAAAATATCATTGAATACCAAAATAATTTAGAGTTTATTAATATTTATTTAAGATCATTATATACTTTTAACAAATTCAAAGTTATATTCATAATAATCAATCTTTAATCTTCTTAAAATCTAATGAAACACAAACTTCAAAATCTCAACACTTTAATTTCAATTATCTTCACCCAAATTTTATTTCATAGTATATTTTTTAAAATAATATCATAAGTGGATATCCAAAAAATTATAGAGTGATTTAATAATTTAAAACATGATAAACTAAACCTTGAAAACTTTATGTTTTCTTTACAATGCAACAACCTACTCCACAATGTGAACTAGATTTATGTTTATAGATAGTTCGCAAAAAAATGACATAATATCATAAATATTCATGGTTTTAATATCAATGATTTCATTATATCATATCATTTAATATATTCAAATTATAACTTTTGATAACATTATATGAGTAGATTCCATAAAACAAATTAAACATGTGGGCATTATATCCAAAAAAAATGAAGTAGATGATAGTAAAAGCTCAACTACATAAAAATAATTCTCTTTGTCATGTAAAGGTGATTTCTTCATGCATCAAGGTAAAATCCAATGAGTAAGATACAACCGTTCATATGTAAATATTAGAACATAGTTTTTAAGGGTCTTTTAAAAATATGGCATATGTAAAGATAAGAACTAAATACATAATATTATAGTTCCTCTATATTCATAATGGTCATACAGTTAGAGAAAATTTGAAAATTTTCAAATACTTAAGTGTGGCTTCCAATTCAAAGTGTCATGCACTTAAAAAAATACTTAACAAAAAAAGTGATAAAAAACACAATATAATTTCTAGAATAAGAATGAAATTATAATAAAATAATAATGAAAATAAATAATGACTAATATCATTATTATCTTTTAAAATTAGTATAATATTGAAGTAGAATCATAATTCTTTCTAACATGAAATATGTGAATAATAGAATAATAATAATAAAATAAAAAATATGAATAAAATAAAGAATAAAGCCAAATAAATTGAGGTAAATATTAATTATCAAAATATTAATCATGATAAAATATTCACTCAACATTCTCACCCTTTATGATAATCACATAACATGAACAACCCTCCCCCATTTTATAAGAATGAAAAGGAAAAGAAAATTAAAAAATAGTTCATGTAAGAATTTAAATAAAATAAAATAACATAAATGAAATAAAAATAGTGTTAATAATAAAAATCAATGTATCTTACTAATTTAAATAATAAAAATTTAAGATAAAAAATCAAATAAATATAAAAAGTTTATTTTTAAAAAAATGAAAAAGATATAAATAAAATATTAGATAGCATGATAAAAGAGTTATATAAATATTTTAAAGAATATAAAAATATTAAGATATAATCCTAGTTAATCAAACCATTATTCATCTTAAAATATATGTCAATGAATGTTTAATAATTACACCATATCCTATACAAAATAATTATCACAAGAGTCAAGAAATTTGTTAATAAAATGTAATGAATTATAAAATATATACAATGCATAATAAAACCATAATTATAAAGTACCTCATGTATTATAGAAATATCTTCCTCTTTTCTTCATGCTAAGGTCATATTTAATCTTTTAAAACATTTTAGCATCCAAAATATTAGTAAATAAATAAGCAATTTGTTCTTCTATAGGAACAAACGCTAAAATAATTTTTTTAAAAGAACCCAATGGATTATGATGATGATTAATGTTGTATTTCATGTAAATAGTTTAAGAAACCAATTGATGATGAAAATTTTTAAATGTTTGAGTAATGTAAATGATCCTAAAAAGGTAAAGACGGAGAAGTAAGTTGAGATAAAGGGTACAACATATGTTTCTAAAGTAAACACTAAAAAACTCAATAAGAGTCTATATCTACTACTAGAACATAACAATGAATGTTTATTAGAGTGTTGAAGTTGGGTAAAATATAAAGGTAAATTTAATGTTACACCCATGTGAAGATGGATATTTCAGGAAGCATTAAAATTTAATGATTTTTGAGCTAAACATAATTATGAATCCGTGACTAGTTTTGAAGGTTGATGAAATCATAGTTAACCAAATGTCCAAAAAAGAGTTTGTAAGAATCATCCATGTATGTTAAATGAAAAGATAATTCCTCATGGTTGATGATGAAGTAGATAAGATGTGGGAATATTCATTTAGAAGTTATGATATTATAAAGATACACTACCCAAAAGTAACTAATGAATGAAGAATGAAGGATGAAGGTGTGTTCGATGAAGAATTCTATAAGTACCATATCTATATGTTATATGAAGAACTACAAGAAGATAATTTAGTTTAAATATACACTATTGGTAGATAATATTCATATTCTTAGATGAAGTGAAATACATATATAGATGTGTCAAAGAAATTTAAATAATCCAGAAGACCAAAAATTAAGGATTTTGAAAGAAAAAAATAGTTGAGAGGTATATAAAAAATTGAAAAATTAAATAATCTTACATGGTATATAAGATGTTTTAATTCATATGAATGATATTTTACAAAATATATCAAAAAATTTATAAAGGAAAATCCTTACATCAGAATAAATATTTATTACATAAAAATCATCAGCACTGGACATCATAAAATTAATGATACTCATAGGATTATGTAAGAGTAACTATTTATTATACAAAATTCAATAGTTGGAAATTTAATAGTCAACTAGTTATCTAGATTTTAGATGTAGAAGTTTTCCAGAAGATAGTCCCAAAATTAAGAAAGATTATTCTATTTATTTTCCATTAACATAACTTGTATCATAGAAGTTGGGGAAATATATTTGATTCAAGATAAGTTGAATTAAAAATCCCATGAAAGAATGTGTTTGGAAAAAAATTATGTACATTTCAAAAAATAATCCAAAATATGAATTAATGGATATTGAGTATTATCTAGGGTCATCATTAATTGGGTAGAAAATCATATTAAAATCAAAATCTAAGAAGGTTGATGCTAAGAACAATAATATAAAGTATTCAGTAATGTTGGTAACTCTAGTTGATGTAAATCCATATGATTCATAGTAATGAAATGTGTGTTTTTGTGTTTTGGTTTCTAGAAAAACTATCAAGGGGAAGGTAATCCTAAAATATTCACTTATGTATAAGACTAACTCTATAAAACACAAAGTTAAAGAATACAATTTTTGATTTGAACCTATAAGGTGTTTAAATATTTAAAATCACTTGACGTATATAAGATGAGAAGTTATGAGGATATAATGATAATGAATTTCAAATGTGTTGAATTTGAGTTGATCAACAAATAAATAACATAATATGAGTTGATCAAAATCAAGATATTTGAAGATGAGCCAATTGGATGATTAGAAAAATTGGAAATGAGATGACCTGACAATGAGTTATTTAGAATGTGTAGAGATTTTAATTTGAACAAAAAGGATATATGTTATTTACTAGAGTTAAAAAATATATGGTAGAAAAAAAGAGAGGAAACCATAATCTCAAGAGGATTTTTAAATTTAGTTCAATTATCAGAAGGCTATGGAAGATTGAGTTCTGGGAAAAAAGACAAAACCAGAAGTAATGGGAGGATGATGACATAAAAATATTTAAGACTATAAGATGACTGGATATTTCCAATAGAATATATATTAAGTCAATGAAATTATGTTGACACTGATCGGGATAACAAAGATACAAAATTCATGAAGTTGAAGTCATGAATCTAGCCAAGATATATGGAATACTTAAATATAGTTGATTCTGAGATTTATGGTTACATTGATAAAGTCAATCCCCGATATCTTTGGGGGTATTGGGGGTAGTTGACTAAGGTTTTAATAATATGTAATATATAGAACTGGAAGAAAAAATTTATTAGAGCAAGGTTATTTATATAAAGGGAGGGTTCATTCAGATCTTGTGTCCATTTTTAATGATGGTTTGATAATAAAAAAGAGATGGATTAGTAGACCTGCAAGTTTATAAGATCATCAAATTTTAATAATTAAGTATTTAGAAATTTATGTTCCAAATAATTTGATAATGGTTCCTATAAAATAGAAACACATAAGTTTTTAATAAAGGGTTACTATCTTCATCCTATATAAGGTTCATAATTAGGACACTTTAATGAAGTTGAGTTGATTTAGAAGTTACATATTCTAAATAATCATAAGTGTGCATGACTAACATCCATGTATATAGAGTTTATTATTCATTGGTAGTTGATGATTTTTTTTGAAGAATTAGATCAATAGATTATGTGGATACATCTCAAAGAAAAAGGAAGATCTTATTTAGGATTTCTTTTAGGAGTATCATTCAATACCAGAGGTTAACAATATAGTCAAAGCCCAAACTATTGGGATACAATAGAGATATTTTTATATTTCACCATCTTGTATTTACATTAGTAATATAGAAAATTTTAGGTAAAAGATAATACCTTACATGGGTTCAGGATATTAACCTCTCCATTGTAATCACTTAAGATAATAGTCAAAATTTAATGTCCCTATTGGAATTAAACAAAAAAAGTATTATATTCCTTTATTTGGGTGAATACTTTTAACTGGAGAAAAAACTGAGAAATATAGAAGAGATCAAACTTGAAACTTCACAGTGAGGCAATAGAATAAGTTGTTCCATGAAAGTACCAAAGAAGTTTTTTTATAGTATGTGACCTAGACCCAACATAAATAGTACTTTCAATTACCAAGTCATGTATAATGTGAAATAAACATGATGCACACTTACCATAATTGGGTTGATATTTCTTCATATACTATCTACATGGTAATGTCTATGGATTATTTATCATGTAAAAAGGTTATAACAACAACCTAGATATAATGAGAACATTGAAATACTATGACATTAGTATTAAAAATATGTCATATGGTTTAGATAAATCATTATTATTAGACACAGATGAAGTTTTACTATAATTTTTTGGGGATCATAAGTATTAATAATTATTCTCATGATGTTTACACTTTTTGATCTTGAGTAGATGAGATCATAAGGACTGAACCAACAATTGGAACACCACATGTTTCAAGTGTCATTGGTTCTTCCTATATATGAAAATTTGTATTGGTATCCTAAATTTAGATCATTATCAATGCTTACCATTTGATCACGTACATTTATATAAGGAAACAATCATGACATTGAAGTTGCAATGAGGAATCTTGTGTTGGGTGCATCTTCAATGATATGGAATTGGTTGAATGATAAAGATATAAATATTTACTTTTGATAGGAAGAGATATCTTGGCCCAAGATGATCATGATGGTAGTACCTTCACTAAATCCATTTTCATGGTATAAGGAGGTAAGTTCATCCCGTAAGGTCAAAAAATAAAAAAGCAAGAAAGGCTGATAAAATAGGTATGAATCTTTCTTTATAAGATATCATGAGACAAAGAGATTATATTACACGCCACATGCTTATTGAAAGATTTTTATTACTATTACTACCCCTTATTTATTTAGAGGCCTTGATGGGTTGTTGGACTCCACTACTAGTTTATGAATATTATTCACTACTGTCGAGATAAGGTCTTATATAGTCACACACTAAGGGAATTCAAAAGTTTGTCCTATTTTGAAGAATATGAGTTTAGGACATGGGGGGCCCTACCATGGGGCCCAGAATATGTCTGAGGATATACAATCACTAAATAATAGTTAAATTAATATTATTCAAGCTCATAATAATTAGTATTAAATTTATTTATTAAATATATTTATAAGTATTAAACTAAATACATGGGAAAAAATTTAACAAACAAATATTATTTGAATATTTAGGTTTTGTTCAATATTTGTAGGAATGACAATTCTAGTTAATTGTGAGGTTTTATCATGTAATAGATTTATTATATTACAAGAAAGTGATAAAAATATAATTGATATTTATTACTTAGTAAAGCAGTCATAAGATTTCATTTATAGTGAGTAATAATTATTCGAGGGATGGGGACCCCTTTTCAGGTAATTTAGAATTTAAATATATAAAGTATGAGAGGCTCACACATAGAGAACTATTCATCACACAATAGATGAGAGCCTCTCTATACTATCCTATATCCTAGAGAGAGAGAGAGAGGAAGATGATCCAAGTTCTTCATCAAAGTTATTCTTCAGGGATAAGTGGATCATCATGATAGTGATCACTATTATTTTGAAGGTGTCATAAGTCTCCACGCTAGTTCTTATAGTTCAATGATCGATACTCCTGCAAATTTTTAGTATGCATGTGGATGATCTAGAGGGATTCATCCTCAGCTTCTTTAAGAAACTATCATCAGTGATGAGTGGATGTTGAGTCCATCTTCAGAATGAACCAGGTATTTTTTGGTTTAATTGTTTAATTATAATTTATCACAGGTGATCCTCATGCCATTAATAGGGTTGCACTTCTATGGTAATGATGAAATTACGCCGATCATCGTTGAATAATTTTAAATCCCCAACCTACATGCTTTTTTGATGTGACACGGTACCTTCAATAGGTATCACAGGGTCACATGATGAATAAATCCAAGGAAAACATTAAATTTCATTAAATTTTGAAGAGGGTTTTGTTCTGGTCCCAATTCCACAAATGGTGATTCAATCCGACATCGGATGGTCAAGTTGTGTACATCTGAAGTTTTCAATGTGGATTAAAATCAATGTATTTATAGTATATATCTCTGTGTGTGTGTTTTTCATACCCAAAACCTTCTATGAAAAAATTTCCAGTGAACCCTGTATTCCAACTAGTAACACCACCACAGATCCGGGAAAGGGATACACTAGCTTTTATCAGCACTAAGTAGAAAGCACTAATAAAATCTGCACCTTTATCAACACTAGATAAAAGCACTGATAAAGGTGATGTTTATCAATGATAAAAAAGAACTGGTAAAGGTGTACCATTTATCGACACTTTTTTTACGCTAATAAAATATATATTTATGAGCGCTATTCTTAGTGCTGATAAAAGTTTTTAATAAAATATATTATTAATATATATCAAATTATTATATTTATATTAAAAAATAATGTTTATTTATGTACATTAATTAAAAAATGCATGTTTATAATTAATATTTGTTTAATAATTCAAATATATATATAATGTTTTTAAAAAAGTATTTATAAGATTATAAATATATATTTATTTATTTAAAGAATTATAAAATTAATTTTTTTAAATAATAAATAAATTTATTAAATTTATAATTTTATATAAATACTTTTTAATTGTATTTATTTATAATTATAATTATATAAATATATATATATATTTATTTATTTATTTAAATCAATATATGTCTCCAATGAATTTGGTTAATAAATACTAGAATAGTTCTGATCATGGATTCGGTAATCCAAATCCATGACCCCAAAAATTTATTAGAAAATTAAAGGAAAACATACAATCACAACATGGTCAGAGGCCCCACATTTTACAAATCCAAAAAAATCCAAAATCATCAGGTCCAAAGGCCTAGAAAATCATGCACTGATAGTGCCGCCATGATGTCGTCCAACAACTACCAACCATGAAAAGCTCGCACACCCGACCGCATCGATGAGTCTGACTGACAAAGCTCCACCTAAGGATTGCATCTTGAATAAAATTCCAACAATTGTAGAATTTCTACAATGATCATTGAAGGATTTCATCGTGCCCTTTAGTGTTATCACTCTCGCAATCATACTCACCCCCGATGCTCATCGCTAGAGGTGTCGGTTTCCACATCATTAACGGGAGATCTCAACGTCGGTGTCCCATACCATCGAAATCCCATGGTACCCGGAAAACTCACACCAGACGGCATCCCATACCACTATCAGTTGTCCATAGTCAAGGCCAAAACACCCCCTCCAACAAGTCACCAGCCTGTCACCAGCCATTAATACTAATATTATCCAGCCTATTTCCAGTTAAATTAAACCCCACTACTCTGGAACCAAGGTCTCCAAGACCGAAAAACCATCCTTGAGGTCATCACAAGAAGCACCCCACAACATCACCATTAATCACACTGGAAATTGGTCACCACTGAACGATATCTCTCAATCTTGCATCCCAATCACCTAGAAATCACTGTCATCAGTCACGCCAACCAACTATCCCACCAACGTCGTTGCAGTGTGTTCACTTCCAAGATCCACGTCGTCATTGATAATCCACATTTGGAGGACAACTGTACTGACATCGTCACCTCACCAAATGAGCATCCTCCCACCATCTACCAGGATCACCGGCCATATCCTACAACACAAGTTACTATTTTCACCTTTTTGAGATCCCAAACCAGATGTTGTTTAGCTTCAGGACTCCGTTACGAGAAACCCAGCCACACCACCGTTGGGACAAAATAACTACCTCACTTTCTGTAGATCCCATTAGCCCCATCCTCGGGTCACCATTGGCAGCACCCCAGTGTTGCACAATTTCCACCACCACAAATCTTCTTAGCCATATTCTTCTTCTTGTCACTGAGCTTGGAAACCTGCTTCCCCACTCACGGGTTCTTCTCCCCTACCTCAGGTGGCCTCTTTCTCTCCTCCTTAACAGAGAGATCAAGCACACCCACCCCAATCATAATGTTTTCAAATTTCATCTTTGTAAAAATCTCATCGAGCGGGACGAACTTGCATCCACCACCACCAACACTCCTTTCAGATATCGTCATAAACAACTCATTCCTATTTCATGGGAAACAAAGAGAAAGTAGCTCTTTATATCCTATAACATTTGAAGAATATTGAGTCTCCTCACATACTGTGTTGAGATTGGTGTAATGATCTCCTTAAAAAGATAGAGAGATAAGCTCTCTCCTAGACAGAGAACTCATCTCAGGAGGTTAATAAATATATATATCAAGATATAATGATGATATTTATGGACATAATTAACATCATTTATGTTCATACATTGATGCGTGAGTACCTATAATTGACGTTATATGATCATAAGTTTATTTGTGGACATGATTGTGAGTTTCTATCTTCCAAATGTTAATATTACCTATATTATGATGACACATGCATATGTTATGTATTCATGACTCATGAATATTCATTTATATATACATTGACACCACTATTTATAATGCTTTCTATATATATGTGATGACACATTTTTTATAATCTATACCTTATTAGGTATGATTCATTCATCTTATACCCATTAATTTATTATGTTCCCATAAATACTTATAAAATTACAATAAATATATTTGTTAAATTTATAATTATAACTTTTAAATTATATAAAAATACTTTTTAAATATATTTATATATTACTATAATTATAACTATATATATATAAGTAATTATAAAATTAGAATAAATAAATTTATTATTAGTTTATAAATACATATATTTATATATTAATAAATAAATAAATATAGTTATATTTATAATTATATACAAATATTTATAAATATATTTATTTATAATTATAATTATAAATCAATATATATATTTATATAATTAAAAAATTAAAATAAATATATATATTATTTTATAATTTTATAAATATATATAATTATATAAATATATTTATTAATATAAACAGAAAATTATAAATATATACAAATATTTATAATTATAATTGTAAATATATATATATATATATATATTTAAATAATTAAAAATTATAATAAATATATTTATTATATATAATTATAAATTTAAAATATAATAAATATATTTATTATAATTTTATAATTATAAATGATTATTTATTTATTTATAATTATAAGTATAAATAAATATGTATTTATTTATAATTATAACTATAAATAAATATATATATATATATATAAGTAAATAATTGTAAAATTATAATAAATATATTTATTATAATTTTATAATTATATAAATATATCCATATTTATTTATAATTATAATTATAAACATAATAAATATATTATTTATAATTTTATAAATAAATATATTTATATAAATATATTTATTATATATATAATTATAAATAATATGTATTTATTTATAATTATAGATATAAATAAATATATATATATATACATATATATTATAGATGATCGTGAGATGGATCTCTTGGCGGAGCTCTCGGTCTTTGGCTATTTTGGGATTTTGGGATGTTAGGGTTTTCAACACATGGGGCTTATACATTTTCTCTATGTGGTTCTGCTAGATAGAAGATATGATTTTGGTAATTTTTCTGGAGTGGTGGTGATTGCGGGATGCAGATCTGAATCTAGTGTGAGCGGGTTTTAAAAATCCATCGGTGATGGTGTTTGCAGAGAGGCAATGATATCAGTTGTGGAGAATAGTCTGTGATTGGCGAGTGTGGTGGAAAGATATAGTTTTGTTGATGCTATAGTGCCAGTTGGTAACAGGCCTTGAGGTAGTGTGGCACCTTCTATTACGGGTCACAAATTCTTGTCTTATAAGGATTCTTCCAGGCCGATTCATAGAAAGGGAAACATTGCCCATGTCAAAGCTAATGTGAAGGTAGTTTCAGAGAGCCCAAAAATGGGTAAGCATTTGATCATTATGAGATTAATCTTACCCAAGGGATCAAAATTGTGGAAGATGGAAGATCTAGTTGCACGACTCTCCGTGGTGTGGGGCTTTAGTTATTGGATATGTGTCTTGATGGGTAGAGGATTTTTTCACATTCCTTTCCCCATAGTGGAGTTGAAGATACGAGCATGGTGTCATGGCTCAATATCACTCAATCTCAACATCTTCCATCTTTAAGAGTGGGACAATAACTTTAATCCTTTGCAGGTATGTAATTCCTCTATGTAGTTGTGGGTCAAGGTTTTTTGGACATAATTTGTTATTGTGGAATCCAAAGATGTTATATGATATTGTGTTATCAATTGGTGTTCCGATTAAGCTTGATAAGGAAATAAAGATGGTTCTCTATAGACATTATGCTCGTTTCTAGGTTGGAGTTGACTTGGTGTCAACTTTGGTTGATAAGGTCTTTATTTCTACTAATCTAGATGAACTAGAATTATTAGTTGAATATAAAAAAGTTCCAAATTTCTGTAATGAATGAAGGTTGATTGTACATGACATATTAACTTTCAATCGATCAAAGACCTATAGTTTTTGTGACCTATAGTTTTTGTGATTCTCATCGTCATGAAGAGAGAAACTATTTATAAAAGACTAGAAATCCTGTTGAAGTTGATAGATAGATTCTAAGTGGTGTTAATACCCACTTTCTAATCGGATGTGAGATGCAGGTTTCTACAACTCTAGATGAACAGGTGGGTATAGGGGGGTTTATTTCGAGTGGTCACATGGGGGTTGATTCGTGCCCGTCTGTTGATGCGTGTATTGGTTCTGGCCAGCCTGTTGGTGAGAACAAGAAGGCTTCCATGTCTTGGGTGAAAATTGTTGAAGATGGGGATGCTGCTAAGGATCCTATTCTGGGTGACCCTAGAATGATAATTAATCCCCCTACTTCATATAGTGTGGTGGATAGTAGCACCATGGATTCAGTTCATGGTTATTAGGGGGTAAAAATAACCTCACAGAATATAGGTGATCATGAGCATGGTGACGCTGTTTCTAATTCTGATGATTTGGAGAAACTAGAAGTGGTTATTCAAGATGAAGTGGATAAAGAATTGATTCAAGAAAAATCTTTTACTACCTCTAACAAGAAAGGTAAATATAATCTGGTCTGGGCTTTGATGCATGTGGGTACCACTACCGCAGATCCTGGACAGTCCCCTCCACCTGGTTTTGAAGGGGAAGAGTTGGGGGGCTTGGAATCATGTTAAAACTTGGCAGTGGGGTAGCCATCCAAAAAATCATGGCTGAGTATGTGGTCAATATGATTGGGCTGGTGGGCATGACTGAATGTCCATCAAGTCTTCTTCCAAGGAGCTCACTCGGGAACAACAATAGTTCAGAGAGAAGTACTTTGTGATATTTAAGTATAAGAAGCCACAATATGAGTGGGGAACTGATGATGATACTAATGGCTTAGAATATGACCATGGGGATGACCCTCATATATTTGATTTATAGTGATTTTTCTTGATGGAGGGAAAGAATTATTGTCTTTACTCATCCTTTGTCTTGTTTCATTTACGTTTTTCTAATAAATTTGATGGGTATGAGTTGGCTTTACAAATTTTACTAAGACCTTTTTCGTATATATATTTATTATATATATAATTTTATAAATATATATAATTATATAAATAAATTATTAACATTATATATTTATCAGTACTTTTTTAGCGATGATAAAGACATGTTTTATTAGCACTGATAAAACTACTCTTTATCACTGCTTTTTTGAAGGAACTGATAAATACCTAATCCCTTTTTTTAATAGATCCCTAATAGGTTGTCTTCTCCCGCACACCTTCAATCTCTTGCATAAGCCGGTATCCCCCACACCACTGCTCTCACAGAACCCTATTGTCGCCCTGCCACCACACCGCCATTGTTTCCCCCACTGAACCCCTACCGCCTCACCGAACCCCACTACTACCTCACCCTACTGTCATGTCAAAATCCAATGCCACCTCACTGAACCCCACTATATGGTTCATATCTGTTGTGACTTTTCTAAATGTTTTTGATGAATCAAGACCCTAAAAACTAAATATATACTATTCAAATCTTATTTTATGTATTTTAAACTGATTCTCTTCATGGTTTGATTTTTTTGTTATTCTAGAAAAATAGTGTGTGTGGAACCCCTTAATGTTATTATTTTGATATTTGTTGTGTCTCTAGTTGTGGTCATAGGTTGTTCAAAGTTAAATATTATTTTAGTAAATTGATATGTTTTAGTTATGTGATGTGAAATTTGGTTTGGAAAGGTTTTATTTAGTTTTGATGGATGTAGTGTTGTAAAAGGTGCAAGGTGCAATAAGGCACCATGTCCTCTTGGGGATGTGACATGAGGCACATACTTCTTGAAACTAAGGAAAATTCTAAAAAATAAATAAATATGCGCATAATTTCAACATGATTTAAATTAAATAAAACATAAATTCAATCAAAATAATATATATATATATATATTTAGTTTTTAACAAAACCATAATCAAATAATCAATCATCGTCTCTTCAACCCCGATGCATTTTCTGCCTAGTGTGTTTTCTACTACTATTTCCCAGTGTGTTTACTCTTACATGATGTGTATTTTTTTAGAGATTTTTTCTATTTTTTTAGAGATTTTTTCTATTTTTGGTAGATTTCCGTTCAATTTTTTTAATTAATTCATGAAGTTTTTGTTTAATGATCATGAAAGCCCACCCACTATGATCACCCATTTTTGAAGAAGTAGCCCTTGTTTCCATCCCATGGAACCCCAATTTCTTCCCCCACATCCCCCGATATCCACCCCTACAACCATAATTTTTCATAAAGGTGCCCTAATTTTCAGCCTATATAGCCACGATTTCCACTCTCACTACTAATTTCCTTCCCCTGTAGCCCTCGATTTCCATCCTACTATATCCCTAATTTCCCCCCTACCGCTACTACTTTTTATAAAGAAGGCTTGGTTTTTTTAGGTGGTGATCCATTGCAGTTTCTTGTGCCTTAGTTCCACCTATGATGGCGTGCGAGGAACATTACTTTGGAGTGACTCAGTGATGTTTCCTCACCTCACCTATGACGAGGCACTCCATGTGCGCCTCACCATGCCTCTTGCCAAGGCACCCTAAGGTATGTGCCTTTGATAACACTGGATGAATGTGATCGACCAAAATTTGGATTTTACATTTTGGGTAAAATTAATAAACCTTTAGTATAATTTTTTTTTATAGCAATGAGTTTTGGTGTTAATATAGTAATGATGGTTTTTGGGATCGTTCAAGATATAGAGGTGAGGATGATAATTCATTGGAATATTTTGGGAAGTGTTTCGATAATTGTTTGTGTTTTGATGATTTGTTAATGGATTATATATTATTATAGTAAATCATTGAAATTTGTTAATTTTGTTAGTCATTGGTTTGGAAGTCTTAGTCAGTGTTGTGGGAATTATGAGTTAGGGCACTATAAATCCATTATGATAAATAATTAAAATTATTCTTGGATTTTTTAACATGGAAGGATTCTTTTGATTTAGGTAAATTCTTAGTTTTTTCATTTGGGTGGGTCCTTATTTACTTTTAGTATGTGTCCATCTTTGGAAAAAGATACTTTCAATATGGTTATAATAGTTGAATTCATATTAATACAAAGATTTTAACACACTATAATTAGATACTTCTAAGCTGAGAAAGTCCCAAGGGGTTTTTAAAAAATACTTTTGAATCCTAAGGTTTTTCATAAAAATGATCTTCCTTGTGATTTTTAATAAATTACACCCATTTAAAATTCTCAGATCATATCCCAAAATTTCAAAAAAAAAATATTTCCCTATATTTTTTCAAAACCATAAAATTCAAATTTAACTTCCTAAAAGAGTTAGAGAATTATTTCTATCCATTTAAAATTATACTTCAAAACCCCTTCTTAAATTTCAAATTCTATTTTGCACGCAACATTTTAAATATAGTCATTTTTTCCATTTAAAAAAAAGTACTCACATTGTTGTACTAAATACCTTAGGTATCATGCAGCGACCCTGATTTTCAAAAAGGTACAGATTTCTGTTTTAAAAAATATAATAATTTATTATTTTTATTTTTGAAACAATTATTATATTTAATAGCCACATTTTCTATTATGAAAAGGGTTTTCAAATAATATATCTTTTATTTTGTTTTCAATTACTACATTCAAT
Organism: Viscum album; assembly: GCA_963277665.1. Taxonomy (NCBI): domain Eukaryota; kingdom Viridiplantae; phylum Streptophyta; class Magnoliopsida; order Santalales; family Viscaceae; genus Viscum; species Viscum album. The sequence continues at coordinate 1,344,631,782 of OY728123.1, forward strand.
AATTTTATTTATAAATTTCTTTTAAAAAGTTTTTGTTTTTGATCATGTGTGATGATAAACCATTTTCAATCTCCCCATTTTATTTCAATAAATTCAGGATATCCATCTTCAATTGAACATATTTTGTGTATTTATTTTGTTAAATATTAATATCACAGAATAAAATAGGATGGATATGAATAAATAATGGATGGATTCCAATCGTATGACAAAAGAGTATGAAGATGTAGTGAAAGAGTTCATCAAGTTCGAAAAATATCTTGCATATTACCATTCTCAAATCCTTCTTTCATTTTTGTTCCATTGTAATTCAAGACTAATTAATGCAGAGGAGTTAGAAGAACACTTGATTTTTCACAGAATAGATCAAATTTATGAATGTTGGAATAAATAAGGGGAAAGGGTGAATGTAGCTAGCGGATGTTATAACACTGCATATTATGGATCATCTGATATGATTTCAAGTGTGGAAAATGAATAACATTGTATCAAGGATGTGATTACGTATGTGAATGATGATGAAGATCATATTGGAAAAAAATTAAAAGGACAGTTTAAGATTAAATTCATGATTTCCCAAAATTGTTTGAGAATTTAAAGAGGTGTGAAAAGATTCCATTGTATGCTGGTTACACTAAATATAAAGCATTATCATCTGTACTAAAACTGTATAATTTGAAAGAAAGAAATGGAAGCAGTGACACCAGTTTTACTGAAATAATTTCTCTCTTTAATGATATGCTCCCAAAAGATAATAAGCACCCTAACTGAACATATGATGCTAAACGAATGCTACGTTCAATGGGTATGATATATGAAATAATACATTCCTTCCCAAATGATTTTATACTATTTTTAATAGACCAAAAAATCACTTAAATAATTACCAATGTGTGGTGCTTCTCGATACAAGAAATATGAATTGAGTCATACGAAAGTTTTATGGTACTTTCCAATCATTCTAATGTTTAGGAACCTATATGGAAGTGATGATAATTTAGGTAAATTGATGTGGCATGCAGATACAAGAAATAAATATGGGAAACTAGGTCACCCAATAGACTCTCCTTAGTGGAAAAAATTGATCATGAGTATCCTGAATTTGGAAATGAGCCGAGAAACCTTCATCTTGCATTATCTAGAGATAGAGTGAATCCTTTTGGTTTTCAAACCAGCACTCACACTACATGGCTGGTTATGTTGATAAATTATAACTTTTCACCGTAGTTATGCATGAAATGAAAATACACCATGTTATCTATGCCTATATGAGGACCAAAACAACTGAGTAGTGATATTTATTTTTATTTGGCTCTATTGATCAAGGATTTGAAATTATTATAGGATTCAGGTGTTATGTTGTATGATGCTTATAGAAATGAATATTTCACATTGAGAGCCATGTTTTATGGAATGATAAGTGACTTTATTACTTATGTTAATTTGTTAGTATATAGAATTAAAAGGAACTCAAGTGTGTCCCATTTTAAAATAAGGTATATAGTCAATTAGGTTGAAACATTCATCAATGATTATGTTTATAGGATATTGTAGATTTCTACCTTGATGTCATAAGTACAAATCTTGAAAGACATCATTCAATAGAAGTTTAGAAGAGCATACAACACCATCTCTAATAATAGGTGATCAACTATTTGAGAAAGTAAAATATATGAATACTACTTTTGGTAAACCATTTATGAAAAACCTAATGAAAACCAGTTGTTAAATGAGATTTTTTTTTGAATTACCATACTATAATTTTTTGTACATCAGATATTTTCTTGATGTTATGAATATTGAAAAAAATGTATATAATAGTATAATTGGAATGTTTCTAAATTCACCTAAAAAATATGAAATTAAGGCTAGTTTTGGCATGGTTTACATGGGAATATAGGAAGAGTTATTGTTAGTGAATGGTGAAAAATGAACTTTTCTTCATCCATTTGGTTACAATCATTCAAGGTAGAAGAGATATCAGTTTTTCAACTTCTTTAATGATGTAAAGGTTCTACAGGGGTATTCATCGAATATCAAGAATATCATTTCAATGACTGATTTAAATTTAAAGGGTTTATAATCACATGACTTCCATGTTTTGATGTAAGATTTAATTACTATAGATTTACGTTACATTTTAACCAAGAATTTCCATCATATATTAACCATTATTTTTTCCTTTTTTAAATATATATAGAAAAGTTTTGACCCAATAAAATTGATGACTAAGGAAGGGGAAATTGTCATCATATTATATTAATTGGAATTTTTCTTCCTGCCAGGATTCTTTGACATGATGGTTCACGTGGTGAGAGAGATTCAACTATGTGGTCCTATACACTATAGATGGATGTACCCCATTAAACAGTATATGAATATTTTGAAAGGGTATGTCAAATATTGAAGTCAGGTAGAGGGTTGTATTGTAGATCGATATATTGTTGAGGAAGTCATTGAATTCTATACCGACTACCTGTCCGGTGTGAAAATAATTGGTCTACCAAAATCTCATCATATTGTATGTCTTGTGGGTAAAATAATTTCTGAAAGAGATATTTTCACAAACAATATTACAGATCAAGATCAGACCCACCTTTATTTTTTCATAACAATTTGGAGGTTTCTCCATATATTGAAACCCATAAAGAAATTCTTAAGCACTTGAATCCATCAAGGTCTGAAATATGGATATCAAATACACATAATAAAAATTTTATGGGATGGTTTTAGAACTATTTTTTAATTATTCAGATGAAAATACTGATTCAATTTTAGAATGAATTCAATGGATATCCAGAGGACCAAGTTTTTATGTATTATCTTACAATGGTTATTTAATTAATGGTTATACGTTCTATAAAAATAAACATGATGAAGGAAGTACCATAAAAAATAGTGGAGTTACAATTATGGTTACAGAAACGCATGTTTCTGGTACTAAGGATAGAAATCTAATTTATTTGAATATTTCATACTTTGGCATCATCAAAAAAATATGGGAGTTGGATTATACAACATTTGAAGTGCTGTTTTTTCAATGAAAGTGGGTTGATAATAGGAGTGATGTTAAAATAGATGAATTGGGATCCATGAAAGTAGATTTTAGTAAGGAATGGTATGAATACGAACCATTTATAATGGAATCATAGGAAGTAAAAGGATTTTATGTTCTATATCCCACAAACTAAAAGTAGTCAATTGTTTTATTATCATCCAAAACCATTTAATGGTCATATAAAATTTCAACTGAGGATGACCCTTTCATTGAGACGTCGTAATAATTTCATAGTGGTCCCAATGTAGATGGGGTTTTTTATGATAAAGGATACCATAATTAATGGATTTAGATACTCTATAGAGGTGTCAAATCTCTTCATCCTTAAAAAAAAGAGTTCAATAATCATGTTATATTTTTTTGTAATATACATTGTTTTTCCTTGGGTTATTATCTTTTCACTACTGCATTTATGTAATATAAATTAAATGTTAAACCATGTCTGCATATAATAAATTCTATATGTGCAGGTGCTCTTAATCCTAAGGAACAACTAGTCTCTTAACCTACTTCTACTTCCAATGTAGAGGAACATCAACCTTCTACATGTGTTGGTGCTCCAAATCCTGAGGAACAATAGGTTTATCAACCTATTGCTTCTCCTAATGTAGAGGTACAAGGAACTTCTGTACATACTGATGTTACCAATCCAGAAGAATAACATATTGATGATGTTGAATCCAAGGAAATGGTAGGCGACAAAGGACTCGTGACACATAAAAAAAATAGGAGTGTTGTAGTATAATGGTGTTAGAAAAAAAATTAAGGTGAAAATAAAAGGCATCAAGTTTGAGGTCCGATATAATGTGTGGGGCTAGCATGTTAACCCCAAAAGGCCATGTTCAGTAGTTACATTGGACTCATCACTCAGCAATGCAAGCAGATCGAATTAAATTTGTGGCATCATGTTGCGCCCACACTTAAAACACTAATGTGGGAAGATATTATAGTAACATTATGATATAATTTCTTTATTTCACTAAAAAATAAAATAATGAAACATTGTCCACTTCGGTGGTGGTACGGTGGTGAAGGAGAGTGACACAACCCACTTTTCTTTGGGAGGATTAGGGTTCAAATCTTGGGAGTTTGATTTCAAAGTGAGCCTCTCCCCTGGGATCCACCTGTCTTACTGGGTCTCCCGATCTCATCTGGGTGGGAAAAATGAGGCACAACCCAATCACTGATAGATTGCTATGACAGACCATCACTGTCGGGTCGTCGCCCTCTGAGATGCTCTGACATCTTGGCTGGAAACAACTCCTTTCCCGGCTGGGGCGCTACCTCTAGGAGTGACTTATTAATGGGAGAGGGGGGTTTCCTTGTGTGGAGGGTTTAGAAAGGCCACACAGGGGAATTCCCTTTCAAAAAATAATAATGAAACATTGACTTACTCTTCATCATCCCTTTCAGAGTGCATATATAGTAGATAACTCCCACAAGAAATATGTATTAATTATTATTTTAAGGATTAATAGATAATTTCTCACAATTCTAATTATATTTAATCTTAAATATGCTTAAGGAAAAATAAAAATGCAACCATATCTTATGTATGCACACCTAATAACCCAAGAAGTGTGCAATTTGTTTATTGGATATTGTGCGAATGTGTCTTTTCAAGTACATTGTGGCTGGTAATCCCTTTTTTGACAATACATGTATTCATAAATTTTATTGAGAATTTTTTAATTATGAAATAACAAATAAGTGATAAAAATAAGGAATAGGTAGAAAAACCAATGTACCCCCAATGAAGTTTTATTCACTTGAAAAAAATTGGTACATATTTTAAATCTAACATAATACTTTTATGTTACATAAAAAACAACATAATTATGTTCCTCTGTTTATATGCAAATTGATATGTCCAAATCTGAATCCACTTCCATCCTACTCCATATTATATGAAAGGAGACATGTGTAAATAAATATGGGATAATGATAGAAGAAAATACACAAAAAATTTGTGAAAAATGTGTAAGTATGACTTAATAAAAATTTGTTTTTCTTTAAATAAAAATTACATAATAATGATTATTTATTTTCCTATATTTTCTATCTGACATAGTCATGCAAATCATTAATAGATGTAACAGATGAACACCTACTATTAGTGGTATTTAAGTGTCCAGAACAGTATGGATGAATCAGAGGTGCGGGTTTTGGGGTGACACCTCGAACATATTTTTAGAAGAAAAAATAGGAGGATATAGATAAAGAAATGGAAGAGGTGAAAGCAACATTAGCTTCCCTTGAATAAAAATTTCATTCGTAGACTGAGTTTCTAGGAATTATTATGGGGAGAATCAAAGATAATAAACAACTCAAGAACAACCATTGCATAAATATTCTTCCCCACCTCCCACCAGATTTGAGGCGATCTATTCCCCTCAAAGAGTTGTCTTAGTTGAGGTAATCCATATTATAATAATTATTTATTTAAAATTTAAATTAGACAAACAATGATACCTTTCCTATATTGATATTCTATAGGGTGAAAATGAATGTGATTTATATCTATTAACACCCACCCATAGCCTTATAGTGAGGGCTATAGTGTTCAATATCCAAGACGACATGCTACACAACATACCACTTCCAACAGGTCATGTGAGAGTAACGATTAGCATAGCTCATAATCCAGGCATCGAGATACCTATCCATATGATGAAAAATATTTTCATAGGGTCAAACAAGTTGTTGGAACATTTTTTACATGGCCATCAGATCTCATAAAAACACATGTTGACAAGGACGTATACATTTCCAATTTATTTTTACTGTTAAACCTTTAATAATTAATGAAAAATGTCTGAAACAATGAATGTTATTACATATGTACAAAGGGAATGGGGTGAAACAAAAGGTTGACTCAAAATAGTCTAAAGGATCAACTAACTGATAAAAAATATCTTCCAAAAGAATCTTTGCCCATCCTATTTAATATTCACATTTACTAACATTGAAGTTTTATGCACATATGGAGTTTCAAAATGTTAGTAGTCACATAGTTGATTTTGAAGAAAAAATATATAGAGAGGAAGGTAAAGACTACATTGATTTTTTAGAATTTAAATGAAATCCTCAACTATGAATATCTAGGAACATCAATTGTAAATGTATACATGAGTTATGTTTTCATGATTTTATTTTAAAAAGCTGATATACTATGTTAATTATGACTAAATATATTTTATATTTTTTTTCAGGCATACATATCAATACCAATTGAAGGGATTTACCCATGAAAAATAAATTTAGACTCATTAATCTTCATATTGTTGGAACCATGGTCTTCTATGCATGATTTGGAGTGTGGTTTGTGTTTGTTGTCAATCCTCAATGGAAGCTCGGCTCGTGTACCAGCAAAGAGATCATACCTTTCAAGCAGACAACAGTATTGAAGGTGGCGTCATTTCCCAGTGTTTGCCAAATTTTTGGGGTCCAAAATCTGGAAATTAGTGAGCATCGCGAAAATAGGATTTCCATGAAGATCATGTTTTTATATGGCAAAGGCATGAATTTCACGAAGAGAGGATGCATGGTTTGGAAATCGCGAAGACCAAAAGAATAGAGGTGGTGAGTCTTCGCGATTACGTCAAAGCTTCGTGAACGGCAGAGTTGAAGAGCTTCGCGGCGATGTTGGGCTTCGCGAAGGGAGATTCGCGGCGCTGTCGCGAAGGTATGTTGACGGTGATTCTTCGCGACTACGTCAAACTCCGCGAATGGAAGATTGGCGTGGAGCTTCGCGATTTGGATAGTTTTCTGGAAGAAACTTTGGAGCTTCGCGATTTGAGATGACGTGGCGTTGACTTCGCGTGGAAGGGACGAGGGTCGGTGGAATCGCCTATAAATAGAGGCCGACCCCCTCAAGAGAAGAGAGAGATTTTCAGAGAAAGTCCTTTGCTCTCGGTTCGCAAAGGTCTCTCGCGAAGGTAGCGTGCTTCGCGAAAGAGGAGCTTCGCGGCGGCTATTCTGGATCCGCGAAAGACGTGCGCCCCGCGTTGGCTCAGTGAGCATCGCGAAGAGGCAGGAGCTTCGCGATAGCCCAGCATTGCGAAGGCTGGAGCATCGCGAGAGTGCTTCGTGATTAAGCTTCGCGATTGAGCTTCGCGAAATGGCAGGGGATTTGTGAAGTCTTGTTTGATCTTTTCAAAATTGGGAGCCTCGCGAAGTAGGGTACTTTGCGAAGGCCTTTTTCCAAAGGTTGTTTGCCCTGTGAACAAGGGAAAAAGGGGTTTTTCCTCAGTGGTTGGAATTTGGATCTTAACAGAGCATTAAACTCAGGACACTAATGCAAGCAAAGTATCATGCTGAATAGGAGACAATTAACTTCATGAATTTCTATTGAAGAGACCATCACGTCTATAAACTGAGTGGGACTTCACCAACGGCAGTGAGCCAGGGGGAGTCAACGGGAGTGACCCGAGGGACGCAGTTAGCTATCCCTGAACAATTGTAAAGGCAGTGAGCCTGGGACAGAGTGTCTGTACCCGAACTTGTGTAATCTACAGCTAGTGAAGCATAGTGGTTTTTGGTATGACTGACAACCTGTCGGCGTATGCTCCTTGGATGTAGCCCTTAGTGGTGAACCAAGTAAAAAGGGTTGTGTCTTCTCTGTGCATGTGAATGTTTGCTTTCTAATAATTATCTTCATACAGGTTCAACATGTTCCTACCAAAGTGGGAACAAGATCCATCACTTTAAAAAGAAGAAGTGGTCACCCTGATTCACCCCTCCCCTCTCAGGGTGTCCCGGGGTCCTTCAAGTGGTATCAGAGGGTAAAGGTTGCTGGTGTTGAATTAGACCTTTGTTTTCGTTATGGAAAATGCGGTCAATGTTAGGGGAGTCCCTCCCTTAGATGGAAGCAATTTCCAGATCTGGAAGAACAGAATGATATCTCATCTGAGATCTCTTGGAATGGAAGTTCTCTTTTCTACTGTGCAAGGAATACAAGTCACTGATCCAACAGGCCTTGCTATGACTGAAATAGACAGGAAACTTCTTGATGCAGATGCTAAAGCACAGAATGCACTCACTGCAGCCCTTTCTGATCAGATCTACCTAAAGGTGATGAACTTCACCTCAGCAAAATCCATGTGGGATAAACTTGAGAATATTTATGAAGGTGATAGCAAAGTGAAGGAGGCGAAACTACAAGTGCTGCACAATCGGTTTGATGATCTGAAGATGCATCCAGATGAGAATGCAGACTCTTTCTTCAATTGAATTACTGAAGTGGTTGGAGCTATTCGGGGTCTAGGTGAAGAAATCAAAGACATTGATATTGTAAAGAAAATACTGAGAAGACTTCCACCTCTTTATAATGCGAAGGTGTCAGCCCTTGAGGAAAGAGATCTTTCCAAACTTTCTCTAGATGATCTACTCAGCAGTTTGGTAGCATATGAAATGAGAGTCAAACCTGAAGATGCTACGACTCGAGTGAGCAAAGAAATGGCATTCAAGGCCATGGATAAACTGAAAATCTCAAAGGATAGTAGCAGTGAAGATGACGAAGAAAAAGAAATTCTTTCTCTCATTGAAAAGAAGTTCCAGAAGGGGAAAGGGAAATTCAAAGGGAAGTTACCTCTCACGTGTTTCCGTTGTGGAAAAGTTGGGCACATTGCCTCTTAGTGTTTAAAAATGATCAATGATGAAGATAGTGAGGATGAAAACTTCAAGAAGCCTCAGAGAAGGTTCTTCAAAAAGGGGGACTTCAAATCTGGTAAGAAAATGCAAAGGAAGAGTTTTGTCTGTGAAGAGGAAGAAGATGATAATGAATTCTGTGATGAAGAAGAATCAGAATTCAAAACTGGGAACCATGATTCTATGATGGCCACTGTTGAAAAGCCAGAAGATACTGAAGGAGAAAAACAACTGCGAACTTGTGTAGATCCTGAGATGCAACTTAAGGATGCGGTTAGTAAGCTCAAGATTAAATGTAAGAGCTGCAATAAGTGTAAATCAATTGTAGAAGAATCAACTGAATATGTTGATCAACTTGAAGCTGAAATTGAACGACTGGAAGAATTTGTGAAGGTACAGTCTAAAATAATTGAAAGTAATGATGATGTAGTAGATCTGAAGCTGAGAATTGAAGAGCGGGCTAAGGTCATCAATGACCTCACCTCCAGACTGGATGAAAAATCCAAGACTACTGATGGTCTTGAGGAGGAAGTAGTTACTCTAAGGAGTAAACTGGAGACTGAATCAGTTCCAAAAGAATTGAGGAAGAAAATGCAGTTTGGAAGATTCTCAGATGCAGAATTACTAGCAAGATCCAAGTGTGGTTCAGATGGGGTTGAAAAAATCTTGAGTAATCAAAGACCCGCTTGCATGGGAAAGAGTGGAATTGGCTGTGAGGCTGAGACATAAACTGCTAGAAGTGAAAAGACCCAAAAGAAAGATAAGATGAAAGTTGACCATGCTGAAACATTGCCTAGAATTCCGAAAAAGGAACCCTCATTCCAAACTAAAAGGGGACCCACAAATTATCCTCAAACATTCAGAAATGACAGACAGTCTTATTATTCTCCCAAGGAAGAAGGTATGAGGAGAAATTCAAGTGAGAAGACATTTCCTCTCATGAAGTGTCAGTTCTGTGGCTATCTGGGCCATACCATGTCATATTGTGAAGAGGCAAGAAGCTATCTGAATGGAGAAGATATAGAAGCTCAACAAAGGAGAACAATTTCATATCCTAATTCTTATAGAAGAAATAATTTCTATGGATATTGTTTTTATTGTTCTAATTTTGGCCATAAGGCCTCTAATTGTAGGCAGAGAAGGGACATGGACACCTCATACCGAAGGTCAAGACAAGTCAAGTCTCGTCAGCAAGATAGTGTTTCTCTTTCAAACAGGTTTTCGCCTCTCAAAGAAGACTTTGACTATGAAGAGCCTGCGTATGCAGAAGAGATAATTGAAAGACCATCAGTTCTTTATACTCGGTCTAATGTCTCAGGGAAGGAAAGGAAGAAGATTGAGAAATCCAACCTTGCAGAGGTGGCCCTCAAAGCTACAAAGAACAACAGTACCTGGATTCTGGATAGCGATTGTTCATCTCATATGACAGGTAATGCCGGCCTACTAACGAATATCATAAGGAATGTCGATGGTACAGTAAGATTTGGTAATGATGGGGCTCTGAAAATCAAAGGGAGTGGAAGTACCGAATTAGCTAATGGAGAGCTAAAGAAGACTGAAGTCCTTTACGTAGATGGCCTACGTCATAATCTCCTCAGCGTGAGTCAACTTTGTGACTTAGGACTTATAGTCACGTTTAATCAGAAAGGATGCACTATCAAGGGAAAGACTGGAAATTCTCTTATGAAGGGATGCAGAACAGAAGGCAACTTGTATCAAGTTGATAGTGAAGAAAATGTATGTTACATGACTATTGAAGAAGAAAACAATTTGTGGCATCGGAGACTGGGACACATCAATCAACAAGACATGGAGAAAATATCAAAATTGAGATTTGTCATGGACATTCCCAACCTGAAGCATGAGCATGAAAAATCTTGTGATGCTTGTATGCGTGGGAAGCTGGTCTGCAGTTCATATCGACCAAAGAAGAAAAGAGAGTCTCACCTTCTTGATCTGATTCATACAGATGTTTGTGGGCCAATAAATGTTGTCGGAACTCATGGAGAAAGGTACTTTGTCCTTTTCATAGATGATTACAGTAGAATGGCATGTGTGATGGTCATTCACAGGAAACGACAAGTCCTTGACTGCATGAAAACATATCGGCGAATCGCCGAGAATGATACTGGACGAACAATCAAAGTGTTGCGATCTGACAATGGAGGATAATACACGTCCATTGAATTTGAGAATTATATGGAGAAGCATGGGATACAACATGAGGTAGCTGCTGTGAGAACTCCACAAAAAAATGGAGTTGTTGAACGTAGGAATCGATAGGTGAACAACCTGGCACGAACAATGCTGATTGAGAGTCATATTCTACGACATTACTGGAAAGAGGCTGTTCAAGCTGCAGCGTACATTCAGAATCGAACAGGACTTTATATGGGTGAGACAAAGACACCATAAGAATTGTGGCATGGACGAAAGCCTTCTCTAAAATACTTTCGTGTCTTTGGAAGTAAATGCTTCATCAGGAACAAAGAAGGAAATCAAGGGAAGTACGATGAAAATGCAGATGAAGGAATTTTCCTTAGTTACTCAATGAATAGAAAAGCCTAAAAATGTTTCAAAAAGCGCTTGGGAAGGATTGTGGAAAGTAGTGATGTTAAGATAATTGAAGAGAAAACCACAAATGCTTCAAGGATTCCATATGCTGATGTGATAGAAAGTCAGGAAGAATGTTAACGTGAAGAAAATACAAATGCAGAAATAGAGGAAGCTGTTCAAAACAGTCAGCAGTCACATCAAGATGTTGGCTCAGAAGAAGAATCTGAAGAAGAAACAATGGCTGAAGAGAATACTACTTAACCTCGCAGGAGAAATCGAAGAGCTGAGATTGATCCATCCAACATAATTGGGGATAGGAGTGCACCCACTCAAACAAGAAGGATGAGGAATACCACTCAATCTGCATTTCTATCAGTTGTAGAGCCATCCTCATTCGAAGAAGCTACAAAAGATAAGTCTTGGGTGAAAGCCATGAATGATGAATTAGATCAGATTGGCAAGAATCAGACATGGGATCTTGTCCAGAGACCCAAAGGTCACAATGTTATTGGTACCAAATGGATCTTCAAAAATAAGTTTGATGAGCATGGAAGTGTCATCAGAAACAAGGAACGACTGGTATGTAAAGGATACTCCCAGATTGAAGGCATTGATGTTGAAGAAACCTTTTCTCCAGTGGCTAGACTGGAGTCAATCAGGCTTTTCCTTGCCATGGCACTCCAAAGAGGATATAAAGTATATCAAATGGATGTCAAGACAGCATTCTTGAATGGTGTACTCGAAGAAGAAGTCTACATTGAACAACCAGTGAGCTTTGTTTTGGGTCCTGATGAAACAAAGGTCTGTAAACTGAAGAAAGCTCTATATGGTTTGAAGCAGGCACCACGGGCATGGTACTCACGGCTGGACTCATATCTCAAGAAGTTGGAATTCAAAAGAGGAGGAGTTGATCACAATCTCTATGTGAAGAATTCTCCAAAAGATCAATTCATGGTTCTTGTCTACGTTGATGATATCATATTTTGTGGTAGCAGGCAGAAATCAGTGGATGAATTTGCCAACCACATGAAATCAGAATTTGAAATGTCTATGATTGGGGAGCTCACATATTTCTTGGGGCTGCAAGTGATTCAAAAGAAGGAATACACTTTCATTTCTCAGGAAAAATATGCAAGAGAGTTGCTGAAGAAGTTCAATATGCAAGACTCCAAACCAATGTCAACTCCGATTGCAGTTGGAACTAAACTTGGAAAGCATGAGGATGGGAACTCTGTTGATCCCACCATATACAGGAGGATCATTGGAAGCCTGCTGTACCTGACAGCGACAAGGCCAGATATTGTCTTTGCAACATGCCTTGGGGCCCGCTTTCAGAGTAATCCAAAGGAGGAACATCTGGCAGCAGTAAAAAGAATCATGAGGTACATTCAAGGTACACATAACTTCGGGTTATTTTTTGCTGCAGGCAGGGACAGTGAATTATCAGCGTTTTCTGATGCTGACTGGGCTGGTGATGTAGTAGATAGGAAGTCCACTAGTGGTGGAGCTTTCTATATTGGGCAGAAATGTGTTGGTTGGCTGAGCAAGAAACAAGAAAGTACTTCTCTTTGTACTGCTGAAGCCGAGTATATCTCTGCCACAAAGGCATGCACTCAACTGCTATGGATGAAGCAGCAATTAACTGACATTGGCGATGAGGTGATGCAACCAATGGTGATTTACTGTGACAATAAGAGCGCAATTGATCTTACGAAGAATCATGTTCAACATTCTCGTACAAAACACATTGAAATCAGGTATCACTTTATCAAAGAGAAATTTGAGCAAAGCGTGATTAGATTGGATCATGTGGGAACAGATGAACAAGTGGCTGATATCCTGACAAAGCCACTGTCAGCGGCTGTGTTTGAGAAGCATCGGTTGAACCTCGGTGTTCGACCACCTCCCAGTGCATAAGGAGGATACAGAGTACCCCTCTCCCCATTTGTTATAAATGTTTTAATCTGTTTATGGATATGATGCAGGGTTATGGGGGAGATACTATCCAGGGGGAGTATGGTTAGAGCTGCACGTGCAAAATTTTACTGGTCTTTGGATTTATTGTCAATGGGGGAGAAAGGAGAAGAAAACATTCAGGCAAACTTCTATGATGAGAAGAATGAGAAGGAAAAACAGTGGAACCCAATTCAAGCCTCCTCTCTTGTTTTCTACACCGAGCATTGCTCACGTAGACTTAGAGTGTTGGCTGGGTTGATTCCTGCAGTTTTTGGTTTTCACATTAATGGAGATCTATGGAATTTTTCTTCTGATTTCCAACAAACCCAAAGGGGGAGATTGTTGGAACCATGTTCTTCTATGCATGATTTGGAGTGTGGTTTGTGTTTGTTGTCAATCCTCAATAGAAGCTCGGCTCGTGTACCAGCAAAGAGATCATACCTTTCAAGCAGACAACAGTATTGAAGGTAGCGTCGTTTCCCAGTGTTTGCCAAATTTTTGGGGTCCAAAATCTGGAAATTGGTGAGCATCGCGAAAATAGGATTTCCATGAAGATCATGTTTTTATATGGCAAAGGCATGAATTTCGCGAAGAGAGGATGCATGGTTTGGAAATCGCGAAGACCAGAAGAATAGAGGCGGTGAGTCTTCGCGATTACGTCAAAGCTTCGCGAACGGAAGAGTTGAAGAGCTTCGCGGCGATGTTGGGCTTCGCGAAGGGAGCTTCGCGGCGCTGTCGCGAAGGTATGTTGACGGTGATTCTTCGCGACTACGTCAAACTCCGCGAACGGAAGATTGGCGTGGAGCTTCGCGATTTGGACAGTTTTCTGGCAGAAACTTTGGAGCTTCGGGATTTGAGATGACGTGGCGTTGACTTCGCGTGGAAGGGACGAGGGTCGGTGGAATCTCCTATAAATAGAGGCCGACCCCCTCAAGAGAAGAGATAGATTTTCAGAAAAAGTCCTTTGCTCTCGGTTCGCAAAGGTCTCTCACAAAGGCAGCGTGCTTCGCGAAAGAGGAGCTTCGCGGCGGCTATTCTGGCTCCGCGAAAGACGTGCGCCCCGCGTTGGCTCAGTGAGCATCGCGAAGAGGCAGGAGCTTCGCGATAGCCCAGCATTGCGAAGGCTGGAGCATCGCGAGAGTGCTTCGTGATTGAGCTTCGCGATTGAGCTTCGCGAAATGGAAGGGGCTTTGTGAAGTCTTGTTTGAGCTTTTCAAAATTGGGAGCCTCGCGAAGTAGGGTACTTTGCGAAGGCCTTTTTCCAAAGTTTGTTTGCCCTGTGAACAAGGGAAAAAGGGGTTTTTCCTCAGTGGTTGGAATTTGGATCTTAACAGAGCATTAAACTCAGGACACTGATGCAAGCAAAGTATCATGCTGAATAGGAGACAATTAACTTCATGACTTTCAATTGAAGAGACCATCACATCTATAAATTGAGTGGGACTTCACCAACGGCAGTGAGCCAGAGGGAGTCAACGGGAGTGACCCGAGGGACGCAGTGACCTATCCCTGAACAATTGTAAAGGAAGTGAGCCTGGGACAGAGTGTCTGTACCCAAACTTGTGTAATCTACAGCTAGTGAAGCATAGTGGTTTTTGGTACGACTGACAACCTGTCGGTGTATGCTCCTTGGATGTAGCCCTTAGTGGTGAACCAAGTAAAAAGGGGTGTGTCTTCTCTGTGCATGTGAATGTTTGCTTTCTAATCATTATCTTCATACAGGTTCAACATGTTCCTACCAACGTGGGAACAAGATCCATCACTTTAAAAAGAAGAAGTGGTCACCCTGATTCACCCCTCCCCTCTCAGGGTGTCCCGGGGTCCTTCACATATCACATCTACAGAACAAATAGAAATAGAATCCAAAAAAAACGAATGAAGTAGTGGTAGAAATGGAAAAATTGTTTGAAAGAAAACTTATGGATGAAAAACTCTTCTAAATACCAATAATGTAGGGGGTAAAACTATACAAGTTAATTATATAAAATATATTTTTATTTCTTTAATTACTTATTCTTTTTTTTACAAAACATTGGATGCTCATTGCGGTCAATTTGGAAACTCCTAAAATTTATTTCCTAGATTCACTGTATGGATACCCAACAAACTGACCACAGATGAAGAAAATTTTCAATTTGTAATACACTACATCTAGTATTTTAGAACTAAACTTCAAGTTATAAATTTTATATTATGTTTTAATGAGAATTATTTTATAATTGGCGGTGTATTAATATCATGAAAATCGTGGCATGAGGAAATCCCATGCGCATAATGACCCTAAAAATTTATAAAAATGAACAATTATCAGGGTATATATAATAAGATTTTACTATCCAAACACATATAAAAACAAATTACTTATTTTTTCTCAATTTTTCTATAGTGTCTAAAGAAAAGAAATGGAAAATATTGTGATTATTAAGTTTTTAAATTTATGAGAGAGATCATATTCCATAAAAAACTAGCATCCCCAAAGAGGTATTTTTAAAGATAATTACTATTTCATTTTAAATATTTATTAATACTTTGTGTATTTATATTTTTTCAGTACGATTATGACTAGAGAAAAAATCATATTCACAAGACAATATATATTTTGTTGGAAATGAATGGGAAACATACATGCTGGAAGGATGTACACAAATGGTATGAATATGTGACTTTTATAGAAGTAATGAATTATTTCATATTTATGTTTAATTTATTTATTTTTAGTGTTACTCACATAAGAATTGTTTTCTTATATAGGTGGATTATTTTGTTCGATTTGGGGAGGTTTGTTTGAATCGAATCATTCTCATGAGATATTTGACTTTAAGGATGCAACTGAGATAATGTCAATAAGGAAATGGGTCAAGAATGTATAAAACCATCATAAAAAGGTGAATTACTACTATTTATTTAATTAATTTTTACATTATTTCATCTACTATTTGTAAGTTAATTTTCTTATCATTTTTATCTATTATTTATTTATTTATTTATTCACAAATATTTTAAGATGTCATATTTTTCTTTCAACAATCTACAACAAGCCACAAAATAGATAATATATTCCTTTTTACCAATGTTACCACACTTTCCATTGTTTTTCTTCATTGAGCCACCAACACTACATATTGATTCGATGTTCTTATCCAAAAAACTTTTCTCATTTTTAAAAAATCATTTTTTGTATAAAAGTGAAATATCTATAGGGATATGATCTTGTTGTATGACAGATGATGGAATATATTTATAACTACCATATGTTGTGAGAGTATGATCCTTTTGTTGAGAAGCCACTAGAGTGTGATAATGAGATTATCTAATAGGAGTATGAGCTTGTTCTGAGGAATATGTCACCCTTACTTGGTGAGCCTCGGTCAAAATGGGGATATGAGCCTGATCCTGAGCCTTTGGAGTATGCCACAAGTCTTTTGTGATAGGAATATGAGCCTATTTCGAAGGAATGCATTGCTCTCACTTGGTGAGCCCTAGTTGGAATGGGAATATATGCCCAGTACAAATATGTATTCCCTATAAAAAAATATTCCAAAGAACCTTTGGAATTGGAGAATGGATATGTTCCTCATTTAGTATAGCCTCAAAAGGATTTCGGTGCAATCATTCGTTGGTATAAGTAGGGATATGAGCCCAGATTCCATAAGCTATTGGAATATACTAGGCATCTTCACTGACAAGAATATGATCTTGTCTTGAGGCATGTGCCACTCTAACCTAATGTGCCTTCTTCAGAATGGGGATATGATCTTCATCATGAGACTTTAAAGTATGCCACCAGTCTTTTTTGATAATAATATGAGTTTGTATTGAGGCATGTGCCACTCTCACTTGGTGAACCCCAACTAGAATGGGGGTATGAGCTCAATCCTAGGCCTTTGGAATATACCACAAGTCTTTTACTATAGGAATATGAGCATGTACCGAGGCATGTGTCATTATCACTTGGTGAGCTCTGGATGGAACAACAATATGAGCCTAGTCTAGGGCATCTTCCTTTACCAGAGTGTTCTCATAATCCTCCTATATGGGATAAAGAATGTGCACATTCTCCAGAGTAACCATGTGTCCATACTGATCAAAGTGTTGTGATTCCTTAGATGTAGGTATAAAAATATATTTCTATCCTTGTATCTATACCAGTTCCAGAATATCCTGGTGGAATTCTTCAATTGTTGATAAGATGTAATGACATTTTAGAAAATTGTACACAGGGGTGAAAGCCTTCACATTTTCTATCTCCACTGTTTACTAGAAGATGTATTTAATTGAAGCAGGGATATGATCCCACTTCTATCCCCTTTGTGTCATCAAAATATGTTGATGGGATTTATGTATGGGGGTAGGGATATGTGTCTCCCCCATTCTTACTGCAATAATATACCTAAAAACTTTATTTTGAGTGTGTAGGGATATGACCACGCTCACTAGCTTACACATGAATATGTCGATAAGATTTATCAATAGAAGAGGGTATATGATACCACTCCAAATTATCTAGCACTTTCCATTCCCAATGTGTCTTCTTTGTTTCCCATGAATGTGTGTTAGAGGTGGAAGTGTTTTAGGTGTTACCCTTAGTAGGTTATTGAAAGGTATCAATGGGATAATGATGGTGATGGTGGTTGATAAGATCCCTCCTTGGTGGATCCTGAACTTGAAGGGTGATGGAGTTGAATCCTTGACCCACCTTTACAAGATACTAAAGGTGGTGATTTTCCCACTCTGAGGATACGCATCTGAAGTGGTTGGTTATGGAAATGAGCACCACTATCTTTACTGAATATTTCTTTGGATAATGTGGACTCATTAGTTTTATCATTTGAAGACGCTCATGGGTAGACTCAAGGGTTAGGATTATACCATGGAAATGGTATTCTCATACCATTGAATTTTCCACCTAACACTAAAAGAGTTTAGCAGATGAGTTCATTCTGAGACCCACAGGGGTTTGACCTGTAGCTAACCTGCTAGAACAATCACTAGATGAAGACATTATCTCCGGTTAGGGTTTTTTTTATGAGAGCAGTATCTACAGTGATGAAGACAAAAAGAGTAGGGTCATTGATCGACACATTATTTCAGTCATGATATGTGCTCAATCAGATATTCAGAGGTAACACAGTTGTCCTTTATTATTCTTAGTCAATCCATTCTTCTCACATGGACGTATCACTGTGAGGATGGAATTATTTCTTGATAACCACCAGTTATATAATATCATCCAATCATTTTCTTCATTTTAACGATTTATGTTAGGCCCATCATTTTTTTCATAGGATATGAAAAAAAATTCTTAATGCATGCTAAACTGATCATTTTTTTATTTGAGAGATTCATGTCAATTTAACCATTTTAGTTTCTTAAAGAAAAGATATTATGAAGGCCACCCAAATTGCGGGAATCAAATGGTCTAATGAGAATTGGGTAGTCTATCTTTTTTATATTGTGAAAGAGATTTCATGGTTAAATGGTTTCATGTCGGTTTCACCATTTTTGTTTCTTGAAAAATCAAGAACGATAATTTTCTCGATGCTTGGTTGTGATGGGGGTTGAATGTTCTACATAATCATTCACATTAGGTTTTCCATATTTTTCATTAATAGAAACTCCCAATGGTTCTATAACAACCCAAAAATTTTAATGTAAATTCCTTTATTATAATTATGCCATATAATCACATGAAATCACAACATAATGAAATACTAAGTTCTATGTTCCTTTAAACATAATTTTTTCACTTTTTTTATTTGAATATAGAAAATTTGACATACACGGTTGTGACTAGTAAGTTATTTGGAGTCTGATAAGAAAAACTTATTTTTTGGTGAATAGTAACCTACCCTTATGAATAGTGATATACCCTAATTAATAGTAACCTTAACTATGATAATATCTAAATAATATTCAAGTTGAAATTACGATATACCTATATTTTAGAATAAGTAAATGAATGTTTTAAAACTGGTTTTTAATAATAAATTATGATTTTAATTAAATATTAAATTGATAATATTTAGAAAATTATTTTTGAAAAATGGATTTCATTTTTGGATTCTACACATTGAAAAATGGTTAGGGAGAATTTTTGGGATTTTTATGAAATACTAGAATTTCTGGTGAATAGTAAAATACGCTAATTTATGATAAATGATCAATAATGGATTTATTGAGTCATTGATGATGATCTGCTGATGTAAGCCCAATTGGTTGGAAATCACATGCATTTATTACTATTTTGGGTCATGAAATACTTTCTATTTCCTGTCTTGTGAATAAATAATAAATTAATGGTTATAATATTATGAAAACCCTCCTCTCCTTCACTATAAAACCCCCCATCACTCCCTATTCTCTTCACTACTCTCTTGCCTTGTGCCTTGCCAATATTCTACCTAAATATCTCCCCAAGATCCTCCCCCGCGTCCAACATCCCCTACCCTCTTCAAAATACCCAAACCTCTACCTTTAAGAGGTTCTCAAAGGAGATAAACTCAAGAGGTAAAATCCTCTTTCCAATTATTTTATTTAAGTTCTTTTATTTTCTTGTTTCTTTCCTCACCCCCCTTTCACCCAAATGGTATAATAACCATAGTAACATATATGTATTGGAATGTTGTTATGGTAATGGTATATTTCATTATTATCTATCCTTTCCCCACCTTTTATTTGAAATAAATGAAAACACCGTTTGAGATGTGTTAATTTATCACATTCAAGGACAACAGTTTATCAATTTCTATTATCATATTTAATTCTAGTCATGAAACCATTTGTGTTATGGTTTAACTAGATCATTATATATGTAATACATCCTAGTTATGGTTCTATAATCCTTTTGTACAAATGGTATCAAGTTATAAAACAAAACATGTTCATTGTAATCAAACCCATCGATTAACCAAAATGGTTATCACTAAGGTTTTATTTAACATTTTGACGTCACTCTAAGTAAAAAAATTAAATTTGTAACCGTTTAATCTCTTGTATGTTCACTAATAACATAAAAATTCAATTATTTACAATCACTTTCATCATACATTTTTATCCGAACATGAATTAATCATTAAAACTATGGAAGCAAATAGACCTAAATAATGAAATTGAACCTTATAAGCAATGAAAAGGTCCTGAATGAACTAGAAAAGGTTACACTAAATAAATTAATTATATAATAGGTTATTTAATTATTAATTAATAAACCTAATATTTTTATTCAGGTCATTAATAATAAGTGGAGAACACCACCAGACTTAAGGTAAGGGATCCTCTCTATTTCACTCTTAATCATGATGTCCTCTATGCTATGCCATTTTATGCATAATCCCTAATGATAGGGTATGATTTCACACCTCCCCCATACTTTCCTCATGATTAATTATTGATGAGAAACCCCTTTTATCTCTCATCAAGCCCTCTTAGGAACATCTGACACCATGCCGATAAACCGTAACGAATTCTACCTGAACCTCCTTTGTTCTTTCAGGTTGCATTATCTTTATTTATACCAAAATGGATTTATTTTATCTATTTATGTGCATATTATAAATTATGTTTATTTTTACAAAATTCATTTATGAATACCCTTTAATAACTCTCTTTTAGGGATATACACATTTTTAAAAGATTCCCTCCTTATAACTTTCTGATAAGAAAACATGTTTTAAGGGAACTTCTTGAGTTTTTACCCAATTTCAAGTGAACTCTATCCTCTTTTTAAGACACAATTGTATTTATAAAATCAATCTTTTTATTATGAAAACCTTCTTGGTTCAATTCTGGTTTTATATAAAATATTTTCCTCTTTTCTATTTTAAAGGCTCTATAGTATTTTCCTTAAAACCGCACAAAAAGGTTTTAATGCTAGTTTTCTACAAATACATTTCTTATATGTTGTCACTTATGTTTGAAATCACTTACAATTTTATATGACTATTTTACCTTATTAACATCCATGCATGTTTTAATCCCTTTCTTTCATGGACACTTTCATGATACACCCATTGGTTATGCTTTATGTCATGATTGTGGTACCCAATTCTTTCCATGGGTACCCTTATGTTTATGTATGGTTGATTATGTATGATTATTTATTTGGAAAGAATATTCATTCAAATGTTGATATGGGTTTTCCCAAATAGTGCTCCAATTCATTGGGTAAAGTTAATTCTCATGATATGCGATGTGGAATTAGATTGGCGGTTAGCTTTGACTCGCACTAAAATGGGAAACGGGATTGGCAGTTAACCTTGACCCGTACTAAAATGGGAAATGGGATTGGTGTTTAGACTTGACCCATAATAAAGACATGCTTTATGATTCTTCCACATTTATATGATTACATGTTTATATGATCCCATGTTTATATGATATGATTTCATATGTTCCATGATTTTGATATCATTAAGTCATGCATCCTAACTCATGTGCTTAAGCTGTATTATCATGTCCATTCCCTTACTAGGATTTTTCAATCATCTCTTTGTTCATGTGTTCCCTAGGGTACCCTATAAAGATGTAAGGGATCAAAGGAAGTTAGGATATTTTTATAGAGATTAAATAAAGAAATGATTTTTTAGCTGCAAGTTTTATATTTTATGTACATAGTCTTCCAAGACACTAGACATAACGATCTTTGGATTGTAATATAATGTATAATTATGCTTAAAATAATGTAATGTTATGTGTAGAAGGCATGGGTTTCTATAGTTGGTATCAGAGGATGGTCTAGTTATTTTTGGAGATTAGAAACAGAGAACCTTAGTGAGAACCTTAAGGATGGGACTGAGTATAAAAAAACACCCCTAAGTTTTGAAAAGTATATAGTAAGTGGTTTATCAAGAAAATAAATCCCTGTATAGATACAAATAGGTAGAGGCAGCTCTGGCACAAATGTACCTATGAGTGAAAACTTTGAAAAGGAGTTTTGGGCTTGACCCAGGGTATCATGGTACTAAAAATGAGCCTTGTTGAACTCTTGGTATTGACACTCCTAGGGGATATGATTTGGTAGATTCATGAGCTTAGTACAAACCATTATTAAGCAGGGGAAACCCCTAAGAATATAAGTTAAGAAATATATCGAGGATAACCTAGATTTAAACCTAGGTAATCACAAGTTTGTATATACTTATCCTTTACAAGTTTATCCTTTTATGTTCATATTTTCCTTTTTATGCTCAATAGCTAAGTATTAAATCCCTCTAATTATAAGTTATTTTTATTAGTTAATGGTAGGAAATATAATAACACGTTCCAAAAAAATGTGATAGGCAATGTGAAGATTGGCCTAATGATATGCCTGACATGATGGGAATGGGTGCTCAAAACTTCATGACAGTACTTTCTCAGCTTGATCAAGTTATGAATAATAACTTGAATCATGTGGAACGCCCTCCTCCTCCAAGGAAAGAGAAATTTTCTGTATAATCCTTCATATGGAAAATTCCTCCCATGTTTAGCGGATCTTTTGATACCCTCCTTGAGGAATAATGAATTAACTCCATTGAAAAGATATTCTTCGTCCTCTAGTGCTCAGAAGAAGAGAAAGTTGTACTTGCAGTCTATCATTTTGATGGGGAAGTTGATCAGTGGTGGACACTAATAAAGAATACAAAGTCCCAAGAGAAATTTATTCCATGTATTGGGAGGAATTCAAGAGGATTTTTTTCAATAAATATTTTCCTCAAAACCTTTATCTCAAGATGGAAAGAGAGTTCCTCAGACTCCAGTAGAAGGAAGATATTCCCAGGAATACCTTTTGAATGATGTATTGAAACTATGAGATCATATTGATGTATTTTAGGATCACTAATGATCCAGAAATTTTCATGGATTTAATTAATAAAGTCTTTAAATATTACCTCGACAAATTGGTGGTAGTCTTTATTGACGATATTCTGATTTACTTCAAAAGCAAGGAGAAACATGAGGAGCATTTGAATACTATGTTAAAAACATTGTGAAGGGAGAATTTGTATGAAAAGTACAATAAATGTGAGTTCTTGATGGAAGAAGTATCATTCTTAGGGTATGTTATCACCAGCAAAGGGGTATATGTGGACCCTTCCAAGAATAAATGCAATTGAAGAGTGGCACATACCAACATTTGTGATGGAGATTCGCATATTTTTGGATATTGATGGGTATTATCGAAAATTTTTGAAAAACTTTTCATGATTTTTGAACCCAATGAACAAGCTAACACAGAAGAGAGTAAAGTTTGTCTGGACTCAAGAATGTGAAGATTGTTTCAAGGAGTTGAAAAAGAGGCTTATCATTGCACCAGTACTCACACTCCCAATAAGTGGAGAACTATTTGTGGTGTACAGTGATGATTCAAAGAAGGTATTAGGTTTTGTGCTAATGAAAAATAATAATGTGCTAGCCTATGCCTCAAGGAAGATGAAAATCCATGAGCAAAACTATCCCACGCATGATCTGAGGTTGGAGACTGTGATCTTTGTATTGAAAATTTGGCGGCATTATCCTTATGGGGAGAAGTGTGAGATATATATTGATAAAAAGAGTCTAAAATATATATTCACACAAAAATAGCTTAATATGTTCCATCAAAGATGGATAGATCTCATCAAGTAATATGACTGCTCAATCCACAACCATCTCGGTAAGGCAAATAAGGTGGTGGATGCTCTAAGTAGAAAGGATCCTACATCTTTATCAATGATGAGAATTGAAAAGGATCTTATCTTCTTAGATTTTCAAAGGATGGATATTAGAATCATTAAGTTAGGAACATCATCAATCCTTTCTCAAATTATTGATCAACCATATCTCATGGAGAAAATAAAGGATGCTCAAAGAAAAGATGTGGAAATTCAGAAAAGGGTGGAAGCTATCATAAATGGGAAATCCTCTGATTTCAAAATTGATGAGGAAGGAGTTGTAAGATATGGGTCATGATTATGTGTACCATCTGATCCATGGATAAAGAATAATATTTTTAATTACGTACATAGCTCTACCTTCTTTATCCACCAAGGGAGCACAAAGATTTATCGAGATCTCCAAGAAGTTTGGGTGAGACAATATGAAAAGGGAGATTGCTGAATATACATCAAATTTCCTGGTATGTCAACAGGTGAAGGATGATAGGAAAAACTCTAAGGGGATGATGCAACCACTATCCATACCAATGTGGAAGTGGGAGAACATTACCATGTAATTTTTCACTATACTTATAAGGACGTCCTAAGGAAACAATGTTATATGGGTTATTATGGATCATCATACAAAGACAGCTCACTTTATCACAATTAGAGAGGACTTCTCATTGGATTAACTTGAATGGATATATATCAAATAAGTGGTAAGGCTACATGGAGTATCACAATATATTTTATTCATTCATGATCCAAGATTCACCTCAAAGTTCTAGAAAAGTCTCCAACATGCTCAAAGCACTGAACTAAACTTCAGTACGACCTATCATCCTCAAACTAATGGCCAATCTAAGAAAACTATTTAGACACTGGAAGATATGTTGAGAGAATGTTCTATGGACTTAAAAGAAGGATGGTACCAACATATTCCACTGGTTTAATTCTACTACAACAACAGTTTCCACTCGAGCATCTGAATGGCACCATATGAAGCTCTTTATGGGAAAAGGTGCGGAATACCGATGTGTTGGGATGAAGTTTGTGATCGTAAGCTTCTAGGACCTGAAATGGTCGAAGAAATGGTGGAGAAGGTGAAAACCATTCAGCAGCATATCAAGTTAGCCTAAAGTTGATAGAAAATTTATACATATAATCATCAATGAAACATTGAGTTTAAAGTTGGATACATGGTATTTCTACGCATATCTTCATTGAAGAAGGTCATGAGTTTTGAGAAGAAAGGAAATATAAGTCCCAGGTATATCGACCCTTTAAATATCCTTGATCGAGTCGGATTTGTGGCCTATCTACTGGCACTTCCACCTACCATATTGAAAGTACATGATGTCTTTCATGTATCTCTCTTAAGGAAGTACATACTAGACCCTTCACATGTACTCTCTTCAGAGGTGGTATAGTTAGAGAATGATCTTTCTTATGAGGAGAATATACTGAGATCTTGGATCATAGAGACAAAGTTATACACAAAAATACTACTCATCTGGTCAAGGTACTATGGCAAAACCATAAGTACGAAGAGGCAACATGGAAACCAGAGGAGGCAATGAAGGAAAAGTACCTGCACCTGTTTATAGCCAAGAATGTAAAAATAAATTTCGAGGGAAAAAATTCATAAGGGGGGAAGAATGTAATGACCCAAAGTTTTTAATGGAAATTCCTTTCTTATAATTATGTCATATAATCACATAAAATCACAACATAATGAACTACTAAGTTCTATGTGACTTTAAATAGAAGTTTGTCACATCTGTGATTTGAATTTAGAAAATCTGACATACACAGTTGTGACCAGTAATTTATTTGGAGTCTGATATGAAAAACATAATTTTTGGAGAATAGTAATATACTATTATGAATAGTAACACAACCTTATGAATAGTGATGTAATCTAATTTATAGTAACCTTGCCTATGATAATATATAAATAATATTCAAGTTGAAAGTATGATGTACATATATTTTAGAATAAGTAAATGAATGTTTTAAAACAGATTTTTAATAATAAATTATGATTTTAATTAAATATCAAATTAATCATATTTAGAAAATTATTTTTGAAAAATTTATTTCATTTTTGGATTCTACATGTCTAAAAATGGTTATGGTGATTTTTTTTTATTTTTCTCAAAAACTAGAATTGTTGGTGAATAATAAAATACAATAATTTACGATAAATGCTAAATAATGGATTGATTAAGTCATTGATGATGATCTACTGATGTAAGCCTAATTAGTTATAAATAAAATGCATTTATTACTATTCTCGGTCATGGAATACTTTCTATTTCTTGTCTTGTGAAGAAATTATAAATTAATGATTATAATATTATGAAAACCCTCCTCTCATCCACTATAAAAACCTCCCTCACTCCCTCTTCTCTTCACTACTCTCAAGCCTTGTACCTTTCCAATATTCTGCCCAAATATCTCCCCAATATCCTCTCCCACATATAATAGTCCCTATCCTCTTCAAAATACCCAAACCTCTCCCTTTAAGAGTTTCTCAAAGGAGATAAAATCAAGAGGTAAAATCCTCTTTCCAATTATTTTATTTAAATTCTTTTCTTTTCTTGTTTATTTCCTCACCCCCGTTCACCCAAATGGTTTTATAAATCCAAAAACATATATGTACTATAATTTTTTTATGATAATGGGATATTTTATTATTATGTCTCTTTTCCCAACCTTTTATTTGAAAGAAATGAAAACACCGTTTGAGATGTGTTAATTTAGCACATTCAAGGACAATAGTTTATAAATTTCTATTATCATATTTAATTCTCTTCATGAAACCATTTGTGTTATGGTTGAACCTGATTATTATATTTTTAATACATCCTAGTTATGGTTCTGTAGTCCTTTTTTACAAATGGTATCAATTTATGAAACAAAACATGTTCATTGTAATCAAACCTACCAATTAACCAAAACGGTTATCACTAAGGTTTTATATAATATTTCAACTTCACTATATGTAAAAAAATTAAATTTTCAACCATGTAATCTCTGGTATGTTCACTAATAACATACAACTTCAATTATGGACAATTGCTTTCATCATATGTGTTTATCCAAACATGAACCGATCATTAAAACCGAGGAAGCAAACATACCTAAACTATGAAATTAAACCTTATAACCAATCAAAAAGGTCTTTAATGAACTAAAAAGGGTCACACTAAATAAATTAATTATATAATAGTTTCTAGAATTATTAATTGATAAATATAATTTGTTTATTCATGTAATTAATAACAAGTGGAGAACACCACCATACTTAAGGTAATGGATCCTCTCCATTTCACTCTTAACCATGATGTCCTCTATGCTATGCCCTTTCATGTGTAATCCATAATGACGGGGTATGATTTAGAACCTCCCCCATAATTACCTCATGATTTATGAGTGATGAGAAACCCCTTTTCTCTCTCATCAATCCCTCTAAGGAATATCTGACACCATGCCGATAAATTGTAACGAATTCTACTCGAACCTCATTTGTTCTTTCGGGTTGTCTTATCTTTCTTTATATCAAAATGGAATTATCTTATATATATGTGTGCATATTATAAATTATGTTTGGTTTTAAAAAAATCATTTATGAATACCCTTTCATCACTCTCTTTTGGGGATATACATGTTTTTAAAAGATTCCCTCCTTATAACTTTTTGATAAGCAAACCTACTTTAAGGGAACTTCTCGAGTTTTTACCCAATTTAAAGTGAAATATATCCTTTGTTTTAAGCCATAATTATATTTATAAAATCATTCTTTTTATTATGAAAACCCTATTGGTTTAATTCTAATTTTATATAAAATATTTTTCTCTTTTCAATTTTAAAGGTTCTATATTATTTCCTTAAAATCGCTCAAAAATGTTTTAATGCTAATGTTTCTGAAATACATTTATTATATGTTGTCACTTTTGTTTGACATGTCTTACCATGTTATATGACTATTTTACATTATTAATTCCCATGTATTTTCTAATCCCTTTTTTTCATGTAAACTTTCATGATTTCCCATTGGTTATGCTTTATTTCATGATTTTGGTACCCAATTCTTTCCATGGGTACCCTTATGTTCATGTATGGTTGATTATGTATGATTATTTATGTGGAAATAATATTCATGAAAATTTTGAGATGGGTGCACCCAGATATCACTCCAATGCATTGGGTAAAGTTAAGTCTCATGAGATGAGATGTGAAATGGGATTGCCGGTTAGCTTTAACCCATACTAAAATGGGAAACAGGATTAGCAGTTAGCCTTGACTTGTACTAAAATGGGAAACATGATTGGTGGTTATCCCTGACCCATACTAAAGACATGTTTTATGATTCTTCCACATTTATATGATTCCATGTTTATATGATATGATTTCATAAGTTCCATGATTTTGATATCATTATTTCGTGCCTCCTAAATCATATGCTTAAGCTGTATTCTCATGTTCATTACCTTACTGGGCTTTTTAACTCATCCAATTGTTCATTTCTTCCCCAGGGTACCCTATGAAGATGTAAGGTCTCAAAGGAATTGAGGATCTTTTTATAGAGATTAAATAAAGCAGTGTTTTTTAGCCCCATGTTTTATGTTTTATGTACCTAGTCTTCCAAGACACTAGAATTAACAATACTTGTCTTGTACTTTGATGTATAATTATGCTTAAAATCAAGTAATGTTATGTGTGAAAGGCTTGGGTCACTATAGGTTCCCACATCTATATTTGAGTATGGACCTACTTTTCATAGGTATGTGGTCCTTTATGGTTTCAAACCCAACAATTATTAGGAAATCACATTGGTTGAGAGGATGGGATTTTGGACTCGTCATACCCTTTTAGGGTGAATTTTTTGCTACTCTGAGACTTTATTATAGATTTAATATATGTTTGAGAATCTATTCCAAATCCTGATAAAGGACCAGTTGCCCTAATAAAATGATCAAGTACTGAATCCTTCCATGTGTAAAAGAAGGCCTATTAATGTGTCCATATATATTTATCTGAGGTTATTCGTCTATTTCCCATTATAGGGTTGTTGTTTTATGTTTTAAAACCATATAACCAGGCTCTTTGGAATTTTTTTTCATCCATAGAGGTGATTAATATTTAAAGGATTGGATTGAGTCGTTATGAGGCATCCTACATATCCAGTTTATAAAAGGAATCAAAACTCACATAGTTCATTAAACCTATGTAGTTTAATATCATACAGAAAATACATATATGAGGGAATATAGACACTAGGTATTTATATCAATCCTTGATGAGGCATCCTACATATCCTAGTTATTGCGGGAATCACAGTCATCATAGTTCAATCATTCCCTTGGGACCTTCCCTAAGGTGGATGCTCTTATATGAGGTAGTCATATCATGCCACCAAATAGGGTTTACACATTGAGGTTACCCTAGTTGGTGGAGATTCATGATGCAAATGATATGATAATTGTAACTCCCAAATACCATGTGATCCATGATCAGTGTGAGAAATAAGGGATAACAAGTAATTAGTCTCACTACATATAGATGTGAGACTTACATATTAAGACAAACGTTAAAACGTTAAATATAGAGATCAGGCCTTGAGAAGGTATCCTATGTATCCTGGTTATAGAAGGAATCATAGTTCTCATTGTACATTTTTTTCTCAATCCACTGGTGGGTGAGGCAGAATGATAAGCCAATGGGAGAGATTGGGTCCTGATGGTTGGAATTTTAGAGATATGTAATTACTTACACCGAAGTGGATTCCCATTTTAGCTTGGGCCTTAAGAAGGAATCATAAGTATCATTTTATGGAAGGAATTGGATTTATCATATTTTAGAGGATCGAGGATTACACACTGAGGATTCCCTTGTATGGGGGGTAGTCATATCATGCCACCGATCGGGGATTGCACAATAAGTTCACCCTAATACAAGGGCATATCATATTATGTTACTGATCTTGAATTAAACTCTAAGGAATCCCTGATATAGGGGCATATCATTTTATACTGCTGATCGGGGATAACATTTTGAGTCTTTCCTAATATAGGGGACATATCATGTTATGTCACTGATCATGTATTGTACTCTAAGGTTTCCCTAATATGGGGGATTATCATATTATTCCACTGATCATGGATTACTCTCTAAGGCTTCCCTATTATGGGTGACATATCATATTATGACTCTGATCTGGGCTTGCACTCTGAGGCTACCCTAATATGCCCACTAGATAAGGTTATCATGTCCTAATATGTCAACTTGACATGGCCTAATTGTCTTCTTTCCATGTTCTGATTGTATGTCTGAAATTTTTAAGGATGTATGGACGTGTCTTGGTTTCTTAGTAAGCATGCCTAAAGATAATAATTTACACACTAAGGTTTCCCTTGTATGGGGTGTAGTCATATCTCAACACTGATTGGGGATTACACACTAAATCACCCTAATACAGGGGCATATAACATCATGTTGTTGATATGGACTTACACTCTGAGGTTTCCCTAATATGGGGGAATATCATATTTTTTCATTTATTAGGTCTTATACCTTGAGGCTTCCCTAATATGGGGGACATGTCTTATTATTACGCTGACTGTGGCTTGCACTTGAAGGCTTCCCTAATATGGGGGCATATCATATTATGCTGCTGATCAGGGATTACACTCTAAGGATTCCATAATATGGGGGAAATATCATATTATGTCATTGATCAGGGATAACACTCTGAGATGCCCTAATATGACCACTGGACAAGGTTATCATGTCCTGAGATGTCTGCATGACATGACCTATTTGTCTTATTGACATGTTCTGATTGTCTTCCCGACATGTCCAGAGATGTATGGACATGTCCTTATTTCATAGAAAATATGCTTAAATATAATCACATGATCTAGATGACCTATTTAGAAGACATCACATAACCTGAATGACATGTCTGGAGACCATTTCATGATCATGGTTGACATGTTTGAGGGGTTTCCTGTGACCTGAATGAATTTTCTAAAAGATGTCTCATAATCCAAGTTAACATGCCCCTGTGTCACCTCAAAACCTGGCTGACTTGTCCTGGTGTCACTTCATAACTCAGGTGACATTTCTGGAGGACATCACAATATTTGGGTAGAAATACCAGAGGGATTCACAAGTCCTGGGTGGCATTCTCAAAGGATGTCTCATGACTTTCTTAACATGCCCAAGTGACATCGCATGATCCTTGTAATATGTCGAGGGAGCATTGCATGATTTGAGAGACATGTCTTGATGTTGTCGCGTGATCTGGGTAAGTCATGAAAAGAGCATGAGGATCAATGTATATGTTCTTCACATGATTATCCCATCATTTTAGTCTTTATTCCCACCTTTATTGCATATGTGCCTCAGGTTTTTCCATTGTTAGATTTTTTTAGGTTTCTCATGACCCATATATCATGAGGGACCTCCTTTTCATGATCTGATTAGTATTCTAGAAGTCTTTTTCATGATATTCGATGATCATATGAAGTTTCTATACATGTCGTGTGATCCCATAGGTTGTTCCCCAATTTTTACTTGGTTGAAAACATTTGTGATTGCTTGATTGGCCACTCTGAGAAGTACACTCCAATGTTGTTATGTGTGATCAATCATGGATGATGGATTATTTTTTATGCTAGTGGGGAGGGATTTATAGGCCTCGTATACCTAGTTATACACCACCTTGTGCAGCACCTATCTCATAGATTTGGTATGGAGTCTTTGGAGAGTTTTGGTGTTATGCGCTTCGCGTGATCCTATCATGGGTCATTCAAGGGGCGCCACATGATGATCAACAACCATGAAAATACTCTACCTTTTCCAGTTTTATTAGAATCATACTGACCAAAGGGATTTCACTTAACAATGTTGATATGACAAGAGTTTTTTAAAAGGTTATTCCAACATGTCTATGAGTTGTTATGAGATCATAAAACTAATTGAAAGGATTTCGCGTGATCTATGATTACTTGCCTGGGGCCTTCTTCGAGACAAAGGTGTCCTATTAGGGGGGCTTTGTGAGTCAATACAACATGCGAAGTGGTCTTGTGGGACCATTCTAGCTTGTTGTGTGTGGGCTTGCAATA
Organism: Viscum album; assembly: GCA_963277665.1. Taxonomy (NCBI): domain Eukaryota; kingdom Viridiplantae; phylum Streptophyta; class Magnoliopsida; order Santalales; family Viscaceae; genus Viscum; species Viscum album. The sequence continues at coordinate 1,344,663,752 of OY728123.1, forward strand.
TCAATAGTGATTTTATTAGGGTGTATAACCCCATTCATGAGAAAAACAACGTATCCTTTCTCCGCAAGAAGCTTCCATCATTTCCCCTATTATTTCCTTCTTTATTTTACAATGGTTGGGGATCTCATGAATTTTTGTGAGTGTGGATGAAGATAAACACTTTCCTCATTTGTGATGTATCACGTGACCAATAAAGGGTTCTTTGGTGATGCACAAGCATTGTTAGGTAAAATCTTTTTATTCATCTTTGAAGCCAATAGTGGAAAATCAAAGTAGAATGGACATGTCCAAGACCCTTTGTATGATGAAGGTGACATTACAATGGGGTATTGTGTGACAAGGTGGACATGCATCCATGGATTTAATGGTTTCTTGAAAACCACATGGGTTCATTTCATGAAGATCAATGAATGCATAAGGCATCCATCATCTGCATATTTCCCCTTTATTTTTTAAAGGTTTTGGATGATTGTAAGGTGTTATCTAATTGACAATTCATGTGACATGGAGGAGTTCACTTAGTATCTACTACATGATCAATGAATTTCTTGGATTCCTTATTAATAATAGAAGGATTTTCCAAGGGGATCTGTGTGATTTGAAACAGGTCATGCGATCATGTTTCCTTTAAAGGTTTATATGATCAGTGAGTTTTGACCACCTTCTCTTCCTTTTCTTTGTGGAGAAAATAATACCCAAATTTCATGTATTTCTACCCTTTTAGATTTTTTGATGCTCATTTTTAGGGCTTCAATATGTAGTGGACATAATTTGTATAGGGAATACCTCCATGAAGGAAACTAGTGTCATGGGAGGAACTTCCTAGTATTGTTCTTCATCTATGGGAGTACCTCTATGTTAGTTTGTGGAGGCATTAATGATATAGAGATTAAACCCAACATTATTAGAAGAAATCTAGAGTCTCAATCCCATTTTGGAGAAGATGTAACCTTATATAGGGGTGATTATAGTAGGGGATGTGATGATAGCTATAAAAGAGGCCTATTGTGGAGAAGGAATGGTCTTTTTCCTTTGATGTTAACTCATTTTAGACTGAACTATGGTAGGATGAATAGAATGGATCTCGACATATTCATCTACTGGTTGGGTGTACATGAACCAATGAAATAATTAAGTTATTTTATTTCTCTTTAAATAAATTCTAGTGGTAGCTATGGATGGAACAACTCGGATATCCCCTACCTCGTTAGCATAGGTGAAGGTGGCATGAGTGTGATCCAGGGATAGGATCCTAAGGAATTTGGTTGTGGTAATGGAGGTGGTTTACCCTTTTTGTGATATTTTTTTCAATGGCGTTATTATGGTTCTATATATTCTAGGTACTCTCGATCCATATCCTTAGTGAGAATGGTTCCATCCTTCTAATAGTGATGAAAAAGTTAATTGATGACCATTTTTATATAATAAATGATAGGGAAATGTGGTGTGGGAACCCATGATACATGAAAGATATAGATTTCTACACTTGGGAATAGTTGTGTATAATTTACATGTGGATGGTTATCCTTCCCCAATACCTGCTGGTAGTGGTTGAGTTAGCTTTCTTGGAAAGTCCATTGGTTAGCATTCTGTAGGAAAATTTGAAACCAAGTGTGAGTACGTGTATGATGATGGAGATACCCAATACACTCAATGTTACTCATCCTCTCCCCATTTAAGGAAATGGGGTTCACATAGGGTTCACCGTTGTGTTTTATGAAGATTTATGTTAGGACTATTTTCACATCAAACTATTCCTCAGATTTCCATGATCTAGATTTCATATTCCCAATTCCAAAGGATGTTGAAATTTCATCACCATGGGTTGATGGTTTTGACACCTTAATCAGAATGATATGATAGTATATAATCCCTTTCCTCTATGTATTACACCATGGAGTTCTCTATCAGGTTTGGGTATCCCTTATAAATATAATGCATGCTCATGAATCAGTTTCTTGAAGCCATCTTCACGTGTCTACTAGTAAATTTTGTCTCATAATACTATAATAGTGTGACCAATTTTTTGTTTGAGAAGATAAGTGAGTTGGGTACATTGGGAATATGAAAATTTATTCCTCATGTAATATCATGAGGTCGTATTATGCTCCTAGAAAAGGTGTCTTAAGATCATCAATCAAGGTAACCTAAGCTTACAGCCTAGGGAATCATGTTGTCATAAAAATGGAAACTTAAACTCATCACATAAGGAATACCATTATTATCATAAGAGTCATCCCATGATCATTACACAAGAAAAAATATTCTCATCACATAAGGTATCCCATTCTCATCACATGAGAAATATTATTCTCATCAGAAAACGTAGAATGGAATCTTAGGCTTATCATTTAAGGGAAGGGTAGATATATCATATGCTCATCACATGGTCTTAGTTTTATATTCATATATGGTATCCTAGCCTCATCACATATGGATCCCCATGCTTACATGAGGAAGAATGGGTTTTTTGAAGCATTAGGTGGGGGTTTTTCCTACGCTTTTATTATGGAACAAGTCATTCTTTTCATGTGAGGACAGACTCCACTTAGGATCATAAACTAAGGGTGGTAAAAGGTTAATTTATAATAGGGATGGATCCACATACTCTCATCACATAAGGGTAGAAACAGGTTAAAATTCATCGATGATAGATTCATATACACTCATTACAAATGAGGAGGCACTAATTAATATTTTTTGGTAATTAATAAATATATTATCATCACATAAGGGTAGATATAGGTTGATGTACATTGTGTATTAACATATTTTAAATTCATATAGAGACTTATCCACTTATTCTCATCATATATGGATAGTCACAATTTAGTTTCTAGTGGGGAAACACTTGAATTTTTTGTGGTTTTCTAGCAACATATGTGTTTTTTATCTCTTATAAGGGAGATGGGATAAAAATATTTTTTAGGTGTTAGGATTGAACCTCAATGAGTCATCCTATATATCCATTCAAAAATAGGAATCAAAACCCACATAGTTTTAGGTTCAAGATTTAAGGTCTTGTAATGGGACCCACCCATGTAGTTTAATGTCATATGGTAAAGATTATTATTGTATGAAAGAGAAAACATTAAGGGATGGTGAGGGGATTATGAATTAATCTACCCAGTGGTGGAATATAAATTTGAGTGGACCAGGTGTTAGATCATTAATGAGAACATGGTTTTTTATTACACCTAGGAGGTGGCCTATGGAACTTCTTAAAAATTAGTAAGGATGCATTATGGGGATTACATGAATGATTTTTTGTTATTTTAGTGTTGGGGAGAAACTGGAATTGATTTTGACCATCCCATTCTTAGTGAAATGGTACGGGTGATAAGAGTCAATGATACTAGTCATTAATTTGGATTTCTCATGAAGGAACCTAGATTATATAAGCATGGATGCACTATTTAATCAATTTCCATGATGGTAAATTGTGATAAAGGATGGAACAGAATGGATGACCATGTAATAATATTCTGGGAATATTGGTTTTCCTTAAAAAATTTACTTTCGTAAAAAATTTTAATTTTCATGAAGTGTATTCTTAAATGGTTGGAGTCACACAATAACATATCAATCATGATCAAATACGTTTAATGAATTTAGCAATGTAATTTTCATTATATTTTCACCTATTAGTATCCATGAATCTTTTAGTAGTATGAGTGAAAGGAAGTGTGAGATGTGTGAGATAAGAGTTTAGGTTGAGAATCTTAAATGTCTGATCCTTAATGTAGCAATTTGAGTGGTATTTATAGGCCCTGGTCTTATTGAAGTTTGTACATCATGAATTTCTAATGGAATCATTAAACACTTGAACTTGAGCAGTGATTTTGGTTATGGCCTTACGCAACTCTGAGTTGTGAAAATAGTTTAACTTTTCTCTATCATTTCCTTACTGATGGTTTCCATGTGCAAATTTTTTTGGATTTTTTTAGAGTCTCTGGTCATAGATTCATTAAAATCTAAGTTGCATGATAATATATACATTTCTCCATAATTGGATCGATCGACTACCTTTATTATTAGATCCTTCTCATATCCCTTTTAGGTGATAAAACAATTAATTTTGATTAGATAAAACCATAACATTTTTTATTTTTATGACTGGTTTTTCAATAAATGATCTAGATTCTGATTTCAAAAATAAATATTCTTCGATTATAAATTAGGAATTCTAGGTTGGATAAATCACAAATAAACATAAAATAGATATATAGGAATATTTATTAGTGACATAGAGGTTAACCTAAGTGTTAAAGTGAACACTCTTTCCTTAATGAGTGTGAAATTTTCTGTTTAATGTACTAAAATTATGAGGATACAACAAGAAAAACCAGATTAAAAAGAGAAATAGAATAAGAAAATTTGGAAGGGAAATGATTGTTAAATTAATAAAGATATTATAGAAGAGACTTCACCACCACATAAACCACGATAATCATTCTTATAAAGGTGGAACCAATGGAGAATGAAGTAACCCAAGATTATATTTTAATAGATATTTTGAAAACATTATATTAACATTCCTTATACAAGTTCTTTAGTTAATATTCTCACATATATAATGTTCATGAAAGACTTAGTTACAAAAATTATGAACCTAGATGATATGGGTCTAATACCTATCACAAGGGGATGCTCCATAGAGATATAAAGTATTTTAGAGAAGAATAAATAAAATTTAATTAGTTTTCTTATTCTTATTCTTATTGGATATTTTATATTTATAAAATCATTATGTTATCTAGGTGTAACTATTAATGTTATTCCATGCTCAATATTTTGAAGCATGAATATAGAAGAGATGTATCCTATAATGTCTCCACTATATTTTTTATTAAAATATAAATATATTAATGATTATTTATTTATGAAATTTTTATTTTGATTTAATAAAAATTTCATTCCAATAGATTTTTGTGTTCTTGAGAAGTATAATTAGAAACCACCCCTTATTCTTGATAGGTTATTTTTAGCAATGATATGGACCTTGATTGATGCTAAATGTGGGAAGTTATAATTTTAATATTATGCTAAGGAAGTGTAATTAAATATTTATAGATAAATGAAATATATTGATGAGAAATAAGAGGTTTTGAGTGGGGACATTACTTTGAAATATAAAGATGTTTTGTGCAATTTTCTAACTAAAACCCCCATAATGAAACCCTAACTAGAGTTACAAAAGACCTCAGGTGAACCTTCGCATATGCTAGTGGCTATCAAATAAAATCAAGAGTCTATAACCAATTTCTGGAAATTCTTCTCTTTGGACCATCACATAAAATAACAATAAATAAGATATCATCTTGTAAAGAATCAAATTATGAAATCAGAATTACATATAAGGATCAACCGTCAATGAAAATAGGTATCAACATGCTATATAAAATGTTACTCTTGTTAGTGCAATTATAAATTTCAAAAATTAATTCCCCTTATTGGACCCGAAGTATAAATATATGAGAGTCAAGAGTTTGGTGAATTTAATAGATTTAAAACATTTAATGAAAATGAAAATAGTAAACAAGAAAATGAGTTTTTTATAGTAGTTTGAATCATAAATATCATACTTATACTCTTTAAATAACTATACTTTTTGAGAGGTATTGTACCCACTAAAACTACCTATCTTTTTAAGGAGAATTTGAACCCTATTACAAATTTTATTTTCTAGTAGAATCACAACCATAACCTAACAACAATTTTGAAGTAGAGTGACAACCCAAATACAAACTTATACCTTTTATGGAGGTATAACCAAAATAGTAATTTATTTAATGAAGGAAATAGATACACCAATTTTTAATTATACCTTACTAGAATATATATGAAAGTAAATTTTGAAACAAAACAAAATTCAAGTAAAGATGAATTTTAACAGTAGTAAAAGCTTTATTACACATTTATCAATGAATCTATTTTGATTAAGATTTTTCAAGTGTTGTAGTATCAAGACACTAGTGATCATGAATTTCAATTCGTGTTAGGTATTTTTTTGTCTCTTATGTATCTCCTTTTTATATTACACACACCGTAATCTATATCATAAATCTTTTATTATTTCAATTTATAGTAAGTGTATAGATTAAAACTTCTAGAACAATTCAAACATAAATAAATTGTAACTTTATTGATGATTCTCAAAATGTTACATTCCAAAATTTTATCATTGAATACCAAATTACATTAGAGTTTACTAATATTTATCTAATACCATTATAACCATTGAAAAAAATTACAATTTATCTCAATAATAATCAATCTTTAATCTTCCTAAAATCTCATGAAAAATATCCTAAAAATGTCAACACTTTAATTTCAAATATCTTCACCCATATTTTAAGTCATAGGATATGATTGAAAATACTATCATAAGTGAAGATACAAAAAATAATAGAGTGATTGAATAAGTTAAAACATGATAAACCAAACTTTGACAACTTCTTGTTCTCTTCACGACACAACAATGTTCTTCACAGTGTGATCTAGATTTATGTTTATAAATAGTTTGGAAAATAAATTTGATGTAATATCTTAAATCTTTACGGTTTGAATATCTATGTTTGTATTTTATCATATCATCTAATATATTCAAATTTTAACTTTTTATAACTATATAAGAGTATATTTTTTAATACAAAGTAAATATGTGAAAGTTATATAAAAAAACATGCAGTACAAAAGAGTAAAAACTAAAATACATAAAATTAATTCTATTTGATATGTAAAGGTGATTTTATCATGCATCAAGGAAAAATATGATGAGTAAGATAAAATAGTTAATATGTAAAAATAAGAGCATGATTTATAAGGGTATTTTACAAATATGGTATTTGAAAACATAAGAAATCAATACATAATAGTAAATTCTAGAGTTCCTCTATATGTATGATGGTCATACACATTGAGAAAATTCAAAACTTTTCAAATACTTAAGTGTGACTTCTCTTTCAAAGAGTCCAACACTAAGAAAAAATTCCTTAACAAAAAGAAAGTGAGAAAAAAAGAATATAATTTCTAGAATTATAATGAAATCATAATATAATAATAATGAAAATAAATAATGATTAACATCATTATTAATTTTTACAAGTAGTACAATATTAAAATAAAATCATAATTCTTTCCAATGTGAAATATGTGAACAATATAATAGTAATAAAAAAATTATGAATAAAATAAAGAATAAAATCAACTAAATTAAGTTAAATATTAATTATCAAAATAATAATCAAGATAAAACATCCACTCAAGATTTAACCCCCTTTTGATAATTACATAACATGAACAATCATTCCCCATTTTATAAGAATGATAAGGAAAAGAAAATAAAAAATTAGTTTATATAACAATTGAAATAAAAGAAAAGAAAATAAATGAGATAACAAGAGTATTAATAATAAAAATTTGTTTATCCTCCAAATTTAAACAATGGAAATTGAAGATAACAATCTAAGAAATATTAAAACATGTTTTTTAAATAAGTAAAAAAATATAAATCAGATATTAGATGGATGCTAAAAGAGTTATATCAATATTTTAAAGAATATATGTATATTAATGTATACTCATATATAATAAAACTATTAATCCTCTTAAAATATATATCAGTGAATGTTTTATAATGACACCATATCCTGTAAAAAACAATTATCACAATATCCCCTAAATAGATTAATAAAATTTAATGAAGTATAAAATATATACAATGAATAATAAAACACAAATTATAAAATACTTCATGTAGTATAGAAATTTCCTCCCAATTTCTTCATTAAATGCTAATATTTAATCATTTAAAATATTGTAGCATCCAAAATCTTAGTAAATAAATTATCTAGTTTTTCTTCTATAGAAACAAACTCTAAATTGGAATTTCTTAAAAGAACCCAATGGTTGATGATGATGATGAATGCTATATTTCATTTAAATAGTTGAATAAATCAAATGATGATGAAAAGTTTTAATTTTTTTATTAATGTAAATGATCAATAAAAGGTAATATAGATAAGGAAGTTGGGATGAACGGTATGACTTGTGTTTTTGAAGTAAACACTATAGAACTCAAGGAGACACTATATCTACTTCTATAACATAAAAATGAATGTTTATTGGTGAGTTGAAGTTGTGTAAATTATGAAGATAAAATTAATGTTACACCCATGTGAAAATAGATATTTTAGGAAGCATTAACATTTTATGATTGTTAAGATGAACATTAGTGTGAATATATGACAAGTGTTTAAGGTTGATAAAGGAATAGACAACCAAATGTTCAAAATAGAGTTTGTAATAATAATACATGAATTTTAAGATAAAATATAATTCCCCATGGATGATGATTAAATAGATAATATTGAGGAAGATGCATTCAAAATTTATAATATTATAAGATACACTACACAGAAGTTACTCATGAATGAATAAAGAATAATTTAAGTGTGTTTGATAAAGAATTATGGAAGCACCATATCCATAAGTTACAAGATTCACACCAAGAATATAATTTAGTTATAAGATACACTATTAATAGATAATATTTGGATGCCACTATGAATTTAAATTCATACATAGATTTTTCAAAGAGATTTCAATAATCAAGAAAGACCTAGAATGTAGGATTTTGAATGATATAAGAGTTGAGAGGTATATAGTAAAATTGAAAAATTAAATAATTGTACATGGTAAGTCAGATGTTTCAATTCAAACGAATGATATATTCCAAAATATATTAAAAATATTACAAATGAAAAATCCTTACATAAGAAATAATATTTATTACATAAAAAACATCATCACTAGATATCAAAAAAGTATTGAGACTCATAGGATTATGTAAGAGTAACTATTTTTTACATAAAATTCAATAGATAAAAACCCAAGAGTTTACTAGTTATTCAAATTTGATATGTATAGGTGTTTTAGAATATAGTACCAATATTAAGACATATGATTCTATGATGTTCCTTTAATGTAACTTGTATCATGGAGGTTGGGGAAACATCTGTTATTCAAGATAAGTTGAATTTAAAAAAATCCAAAGAGGGAATGTTACAAGAAAAATATTTAGTCTGTTTTTAAAAATAATCCAAAATCTGAATCAATGGATATTAATTATTCTTTAGGATCATAATGAATTGGGTGGAAGAACATATTGAAATCAAAAGCTAAGAAGTTTGATGCTAAGAATAAGAAGGTAAAGCTGTCAGTAATGTTTATAAATCTGATTCATGTAAATCATGATGTTTCATAAATGTGTGTTGGACTATTTGGGTTTCTATAAAAACTTTTTAGGATAAGGTAAGCCTGATATATTCACTTGTGTATAAGACTAACTCTATAAAATCTATATTTAAGGAATAAAATTTTTTAGTTGAACCTAGAAGTTGTTTAAATATTTAAAATCACTTAAAATAAAGATGGGAAGTTACAAGAAGATAAATCTAAGGAATTTCAGATGTTATGAATTTGAGTTGATTGAAAAATAAAGACCATGATTTCAGTTGATAAAAATCTAAACATTAGATGATGATTTGATTGGGTGATTATACATTCATGATTTGAGATGGAATAAAGCTGAGTTATTCGAAATGTGTGGATATTGAAATTTGAACTAGAAGAAGATATGTTATTTTCTATAATTCAAAAATATATAGGAGAAAGGAAGAGAGAAAACTAGAAGATAAAGAAGATTTTCAAATTTAGTTCAATGATTCGAAGGCTGTGGAAGATAGATTTATCCAGGAAAGATCAGAACCAAAATTAATGGAAGGATGATGACATCAAAATATTTAGAACTATAAGACAACCATATATTTCACATAGAATTTATAAGTCAATTTGATTATTTTTATAGAGATCGGGATATCAATGATACAAAATTCCTGAAGTTTAAGTCCTGAATCTAGCCAAGATTTATGGAATCCTTGAATATAGTTGACACTAAGATTTTTGGTAACATTGATGGACTCAATCCCTAATATCTTAGGGGTGCATTGGAGGTAGTTGAATAAGGTTTCAATAATACAGATGATATAAAACTAGAATAATAGATTTATTGGATGAAGTTTGTGTTATATAAAGTGAGGGTTCATTTAGATATTATGGCCATTTTTGCTGATAGTTTGAGAATATAAAAGAGATGAGTTAATATCATCTAAATTTAATAATTTATTATTTAGATATTTATATTCCAAATAATTTGATAGAGGATCCTATAAATGAGGAAACCATAAGTTTTTAAGAATGGTAACTATCTTTATCATATATAAGGTTCATAATTAGGACACTTTAATTAAGTTGAGTTGATTTAGAAGTTACATATTCTAAAAAATAAGAAGAGTACATCACTAACATCCATGTATTTGGAGTTAATTATTCATTGGTAGTTGATGAATTGTGTTGAAGAATACGATCAATAGATGATGTAGATAAATCTCAAATCAAAAGGAAGATATTATTCAGGAGTTCTTTGAAGAGGACCATTCAATACTGGAGGCTATGATTATAATCCAAGCCCAACCTATTGGGAGACAATAGAGACATTTTGATAGATCACCAAATAGTATTCACATCAATAATATAGTAAATATTAGGTAAAATATAATACCTTACATGGGATCAGGATAGTAAATTCTCCATTGTAATCAATTAATATAATATTCAAAATTCAATGTCTCGGTGGGAATCAAACAAAACAAGTATTAAATTCCCTCATTTTGGTAAATACTTTTAAAAATATCATGTTTTGTGCTCTATTTCCTTTCTATCATTTCATGTGATATGAATGTGTGTTGGGAACCCATAAATCGATATATAAATATTAAACAATACATAGGTTGGAATAGAAAAATGTAGTAAAAAGTTAAAGTATGAATTATTCAGTAAAATTGGTCTACACTTATTCACCCCTCCTTTCAATGCGACTACATGATCCACTAGGAATATAAAGTTGTATCAGAATGAAGGTTCCCTCTGATTGGATTTATATTTCTTTCCTCTTAGTTGATTTTTAACTACTTTATATGATATATAGATTTTTGGAAGCTAGCCCTACTAATTCCATCATAGAGGATTTAGCCTAATCATTGAAAACCAAAACAAAAAAGATGATAATAATTTATTTATGTTAAATAATCTAAATCATGGGGTAAGGACACACCATGATTTAAAGGTAATCACTATGTTAATTATTCATTTGTTAAATCAATTGATTTTGATAATCTAAAAGAATATAGTTTGTTTTGTGAAGAGTTGTAGTAATGTGAGACTAATAAATATTTCGAATACATATAATCTAATTTCAAGGAAAATATAAATAAATTTCTTTCAAAATTTATCATCTATATATTCGAGTTTATCAAGGACTTATATAATGAGAAAGTCTAGCTGGAATTGGAAGTTGATGCTATGGAGAATGCATTGGATAAAAAGATACACAAGTGTAACACTCTCACTAAACTCATTAATGATAATCCAAAATATGTATTACTTTTTAATGAAATTTCTTCACATGTTTAAGTGGATTTGAAATAGTGTATTTATGAGAAATTTTTTATTAAGGGGTTTTTATGGAGAATACTAAGGAAATGAAAGAAATTTATCGCGGTATCATTGATCTAAAGGATAGTTATTTGAAGATAAATAGAAAAAATATTGAAAAAAATTGATCATTCCTTGTGGGAGAAGAGTTAAATTCATGAAGAATGGGTAGAGAATATGAAGAAATATTAAGAAGATAAAATATGTTTCATTGAGTTTGAGATGAATAATCTCAACTTAAAATGTTTTGAACTGGTGATAAAAATGAGAAATTTGGAAGAAGTCAAGCATGAAACTTCCCAATGAGGTGATAGAAGAAGTTGTTCCATGAAAGTGCCAAAAAAAGTGTTGTAATAGTAAGTGACTTAGACCCACATAAACAGTACTTTCAATTATCCATTCATGTATACAATGAAATATACATGATGTATACTTACCATAATTGTGTTGATATTTCTTCATATATTGTTTACATGGTAATGCTGATGGATTATTTGTTGTGTCAAAAGGTTATAGCAGTGCCTAGGATATAATGAGAACTTAGAGATATTGTGACATTGTTCATAAACAAATGCCCTATGATCAAAATAATCCATTATTACTGGACACATATGATGTTTGACTATAATTTGTTGGGGATCATAAGTATTGAGAATTATTCTCATGATGTTCACACTTGGTAATCTCGAGTAGATGAGATCATGAGGAATGAACCGCCAATAGGAACACCACATGTTTTATGTTTCATTGATTGTTCCTATCAACAAACATGTATATTGGTCTCTGGACTTGAGATCGTTATTAATGTGTACATTTGACTGAGGACATCAATGCAAGGAAAAAACCCTGAAATTGAATTCATGGGGAGGTAGTTTGTGTTGAGTGTGTCTTTGGTGGTATGACATTTGTTGAATGATCAAGATATAATTTTTCACTTTTGATAGGAAGAGATATCTTGGGCCTAGATGATCATGATAGTAGTACCTTCACTAAATCCATTGTCATGGTAGAAGGAGGTAAGTTATTCTAGTAAGGTCAACAAAAAATAAAGCAAGAAATGATGATAAATAGGTGACGACCTTCTTTATGAGATATCATGATACAAAGAGATCATATTACACGTCGCATGTTTATAGAAATTTTATCGTTGCAATGAGTACTCCTTATCTATTTAGGGGTCTTGATGGGTTTCTAGACTTCGCTGCTAGTTTGTGAATAATATTCACTACTATCAAGATAATGTCTTAGATGGTCACACACTAAGGGATTTCAAAAGTCTAGCATATTTTGATGAATAAAAGTTTAGGACATAGGGGCCCTACCATGGGTTCCGGGATATGTCTGAGGATATACGATCACAAAATAATAGTTAAATTAATATTATTCAAGATTATAATAATTAGTATTAAATTTATTTATTAAATTTATTTATTAAATTTATTTATATGTATAAAATTAGATTCTTAGAAAAAAAAATTAATGAATGAATATTATTTGAATATGCAGGCTACGTTTAATATTGTAGTAATGTCGATTCAGGTTAATTGCACGCTTTTATCAAGTAATACATTTATTATATTACAAGAAAGTGGAAAAAATATAATTGACATTTATGACTCAGTAAAGTAGTAATAAGATGTCGTTTATAGTGAGTAATAAATAATAAAGGGAGAAGACCATTTTTCAGGTATTTTAGAATCTCACTATATAAAGGATGAGAGGTTCACACATGGAGAACTATTCATCACTGAGCAGATGAGAGCCTCTCTCTCCACTCCTACATCCTAGAGAGAGAGAGGAATATGATTCAAGATCCTGATAAAATTTCTCCATGGATCGGTGGATCATCACGAGGTGATCGTCGAAATGTTGAAGGTGTCATCGGGTCTCTGTACTAGTTCTTAGAATTTGACGATCGATGCTTCTACAAATTCTTAGAGTATGTGTGGATGATCTAGAGGGATTCAACCATAGATTCTTTAAGCAATGATCACAAGCGACGAGTGAATGTTGATTGTGGATTCAGAACAAAGTATTTTTTTTTTGATTTAATTGTTTTATTATAATTCATCATAGGTGATCCTCGGGTGATTAATAGGGCTGCGCTTCTTCAGTGATGATGGAGTTATGCCGATCATCGGTAAAAAAAAAAATTTAAATCCTCAACCCACATGCTTCTGTTGTGTGACATGGTGCGTTCAATAGGTATCATAGGGATCACATGATGAATAAAGCCAAGAAAAAAATTCAATTGCATTAAATTTTGAAGAGGGTGTCATTCTGGTCTCAACGCCGCATACAGTGATTCAATACGACATCACATGGTCAAGTTGCGCTAATCTGAAGTTTTCAATACGGATCAAAATCAATGTATTTGAAATATATATCTCTGTGTGTGTTTTTTCATACACGAAACCTTCTATGAAAATTTATCCAGTGAACCACTGTATTCCATCCAGTAATCTGGTGGCTTGAATTGTGTTCACAAACAATTAAAGTATTCCACCAGTTATGGAATATTCATAAAAAATAAAACAATGAAGGGGGTCTGGGAGCAGCATTAGCATGAAATAAAAAGAAAATTTTGTCAAATTACTCTTGGGGAGGGGTGGGTGGGTGTCGACACCCAATTTCAAAATTCTGATAATAGGGTTTATAGAATAAAAAAAACAAAAACTTAAAAGGTTTTAGATTTGAAGGGGGGCTGTGGGTGGCTGATTCCACAAGGAAAAAAATAAAAAAAAAATTGGAGGGGTACAACCACTCATCGGTGCTCTTCTTTCCCCCGAGCCACCCCATCACCGACCTCACCTCCCGCAATGCATCACCACCATCCCACAGTGAAGCCGATCCCTCCGCTCCTCAACACTCACATTGGGGGCTTTCCGGTCGATCACGCGCTTGCCGCCGCCGCCCCACTGGTAACCGACTCTAGCGCACCACCGCCACTACCCGCCATCAGTACTTGCTGCTTCGGATACCCACCATCGCTCTCCTCCCTCAGCATCGCCGCTGCGTTTGTGCCCGACCGGTCTTCCACGTGCTGAATCCTCCTCACCCCTACAAGATACATAAAATAATTATTTTACATGTAATGGTTCAAAATAAAGTTAAAATTTTTAATATAATTTAATTAATTAATGAGACCGTACGATATAAATTTGTGAATTAAAATAAAAATGAATTATTCTAAATTATTAAAATTGACCTCAAAAAGATTTTATTTCATGTTTAATTTTTTAATGTGTTCTATTTATTTACATGTGTTAGTGCGTACTGACTAATCATGAGTTACAGATTGACCAATTCACATCTGATATCTAATTATTTGTTTAATTAATTATTAAAAATCATGATTTTTAATAATTATTTTATAATTGATGATCTACATATCTACTTTTACCTCATTATATGTATAAGGGTCTGTACACTCGGATAAAAAAATACTGACCAATATTTTGTATTCTCAATATTTTTATCGTTTGCATGCAAGTATTGTGTATAATGACAGAGACAATAAGTGAGGTAGATTCTGCCATGATTTGATGACGTACCAGACAAGAGTTCAACAAATTAGATTACATCCCAAGTCGCATAAGAAACGACTCAAGGAGTTTTCTCTAGGATTCTGGTTGATGTATTATTCACTCAATGAATCAAATTTCAGTATCATCTCATGATCATGTAATTTTATTTTATTTTTAAAGGTTTTATTAATTTATGTATGTGTAGTTTTTACACAAAATTACAAAAAATAATAAGCAAGCATGCATAGATAAAATAGAAATATAATGCGATGGATGTTTTCTATTTATTTTAAAGTCGGTTATGAGTGTCACCACATAGTACATGCATATAAGATAGAAAATGATTTCATTTGTTAAGAAATAATAAAAACCTCATAGTGATATTAAGTCATAAATGTTATTCATCATTTTAATTTGAACAACACTGGGTGTATGAGGTGCTTATTATCCCTAGTTGAGGTTGCCTCATACTACTGGGGAGTTCTTATGATAATGATCAGTCGAAATAAATAATGACGGTGGAAAAGAAGTATCCAAAGCTAGCTTACTACATATCAAGAGGCAAAGCTTTGAGGTCAATCGAGTTTATAATTTCTAGAAGTTGGGACTTCACTCAACTGTTTAATCAGCCATGAGTTAATGTGGTTTTCTAGTCAAACGCCTACCTTGAAACTCTTCGACTAGTGGCGTAGCCAAAGATTAGACTATTACGTGTGGTTCTAGAGATTTTGTCCACTGGGAAACCCTACCAACCAAGTATACCAAGTTTAGTAGTGAGGGATACTAGAGTTTGATAGAATAGTGGGAGATATTTAATGATTTAAATAATCAGTAATCAAGATAAATGTACTAATATACAAAATTTCATTTTTTTATAAAGAAAGAAAGTAATACCACAAGTACGTTGTGATTAATTTTGGAAAAAAAACATGTCCAAACTATCATGAGTTTCCAAAGTGTTATACAGGTGCTTGCGAAAAGTACTACAAAAAGTAAATTCAAGGTGTTAGAGTCCACAATACCTGTTGAGCCACCTTAGGAAGTGAGGGTGTGAAATTTTCTTATAGTAGAATCATGTATGAAACATTTGATGTTTACATCATAATTCTATCCTCAACGTCTGATGAGACTGTGTCACGACTCGTCCTCGGGGCCCGTGTTGTGACTACCCCAAGCACGCCTTCCATTGGCCAGGGGCTGGCGACTAGCACCAAAGGTATAAATCCCGATAAAAAGGGAAGGCATTGCCTTTATAAAGTAAAAAAACACAATAGAGTATGCAAAAAAAGAAATCACTAAGTAATGCTGAGTACAAAAGTATGTGATGAAAAGTAAATGAGCCAGTATACAAACCCAACTGTAAAGTACAGTACAACTGAAAAGCTAGAACAACTGCAGTAAAGTAAAACAGCAACCACTGAGTCGTCCTCCGGGAATCCCACATGAAGGGTGGGTACAGATAGCCTCCTCAGCACCTCGGGTTCGGAAGCTCGCTCTGTGTACGTCTCGCCAAGTGGTCCACCTCCGGGTACCATCCAGCTCCACAAGCCTCCACCTCGATCAGTGTTGTCCATCGTCTTCATCCAACACAACGTAGTGTGGGCACAACCTGTGCAGGGGTGAGTATATGATACTCAGTAGGGACCCCGAGACCCTCAAAGGTCTCCCAGAATCCACGAAGGATAAACCACAGAAGAAACATACAATCACGAAGTATCAACCAACTCTACTTAGGTATATGCCCATACATATACTTAAGTTATCAATCACAGTTTGGCTCCAAATCTCGATCCCAAGAACAACCCAATACACACAGGAAATCAAGTAAATCACATCGGTGATAATGATTGAAAGTCAAGACTCAGCTCACACAGGAAAGCAAGTCAATCACATCGATGATAATGACTAAGAGTCAAGACTCAGCTCACACATGAAAGTAAGTCAATCACATTGATGATAATGATTGAAATTCAAGACTCAGTTCACACAGGAAAACAATTCAATCACATCATTGATAATGATTGAAAGTCAAGACTCAGCTCACACAGGTATACATCATTCGTAAAGTGATAAAGATGATCATATGTGGTCACTGATTCATCTAAGCTGTTGGAACCATGTAGGATAATAGACCAACTAAGCTGTCAGACCCACGTAGGATACTAGACCAGCTACTCTGTCGGACCCACATAGGATACTAGAACAGAAGTCAAACTGTCAAACCCACGTAGGATACAAGAACAGTAACCATCGTCGTCGAACCCATGGAGGATTCCAGTACGGTAGTCCTTGCAGTCGCAGCCAGCTCTAGGGTTCCCGCACACAGTACGCTCGATTCCGGGAGGGTCCGCTCCTCGAGCAAAGAGGTCAATACATCAACTGTCACGAAGTCCAGAGTTGATGTACCCCAAAGTTCTGTCTCATCAAAAGGAACCCAACGCGACAGACATCACGTCAATCAGACGCTTGGTCTGAGAGTTATTGGCATTTTTGCTCCGGGGGCCCAGTTGGAAATACGCTCGTTCCAAACCCGGCCATTTTCCAAAGTTATCCAAAACTCACTAAGAGTATCACAAAAGAACCGACACATCACGAGGGTCCCAGTGCCACAGACAACGCGTCGATCGGACGCGCAGTCTTCGAGATATTCACCTTTAAGTAAAAACGGGCCCGGCCCGTTAAGCCCAGTGGGCTGGCGGGTCAGGTCAATCCGGTTTTGGCGGGTCCGACCCGGCAGAGGGTTGGACCGGCTTGGTGAATCACGCGGCCCGGCGGGGCGCGGCCCGGCCCAACTCGGCGCGGCGCGGCCCGACAGGGCGCGGCGCGGCCCGGGTTGCTGAGCGGTTCGAGGGGGCGTGCGTCCCCCGCTTTCCCTAACCGGGGGCGCCGAGCGACGCCGCCCTCCAATTCGGTCAGCCGAAGCCGACCAGTCTTCCCGACGCAAGCAGCCCACTCAGGCAGGCCGTGGTCCTGCTGCGCGGCACCTTCGAGTGTCGCGGATCCTTCACACGGTTGGCCGACGAGCCGACCGGTTCGCTGCCGAAGCGGCCCGCGGAGCGCGGGCCACGGTGCTCTGTAGCGCGGCGCCCCTTGTGGCGTCGCGGTCTTCCTTCAGCCCGACCAGCTTTAGCCGGTCGGTTCTTCTTCGGTCGAGCAACCCGCGGTTGCGGGCTGTGTTTCTTCTGCATGTGGCCGGTGCGCGGCCACCGCCTTCGTCCGTCGCCACCTTCCCAATATGATCTCCATCGCAAATAAAAGATACTACGGAGGGTTGTCGGGCCGTGTGCGTTCGGCTCGTGCCCTCCGCGTTAGGCGGTAGTAGTTGGCTGAAGTTAAACCATAATTTTCAACGGTGAACAAGAACAATTTTAATCAATTAAAATTGAACATAATCTCCCTACCTCGATCAAGGCTTGTTCGTCGTAGTCACAGAAAACGATGTTGCTCCATCAACGTCGAAGAAAGAACCGTCGTTGTTGGCGACGTTCCCCATGACAGTGTCTCCTCCCTTGACACAGAGGGAGAAGAAGGTCGGTGAAGTTACTTCACGTCCTTCAAGTCAGGGAGCGTTCTTCGCGTTCTTCATGGAAGAACCCTCCCTTTCTAAATTCCCCCACAAATATTTTCCAACCAAAATAATAATAAGGACCTCCCATAATATAACATTGTCATGCATTTTCAAATTAATTCAAAATGAAAATTGGATTAATTAAAGCATTGAGTTGGCAATATTAATGGATGAGAGATGGTGAGGCTCCACATTTAAGTGGAAGTCCAAAGGTTTTAAGAGGTTATCAAAAATTAATTAAAGGGTATGTTAAAGGGAGTTGAGGGGAGTTATGGGGAGATTAAAGGTTAGGGCTCATGTTGGCTCCACCTCACAAATATCCCCTCATGGGAGGTTATGTGGGTGTGGCCCCCACCTCTAACTCCCCTTGTGAGGAAATAACCAAATTCCATAAATAAAATTGTGTTCCATAAATTTTATTTATTTCATTCTAAATCCCCAAATATTAACTCTCAATCCGCATAAAACGCAACTGTGGTAAAGGTTCCCTTACGTGAATACCAGCACTGCGAGTTCATTGGTGTCCTTGGATTTCAATTCCGAGCACCGGTTCAAAAGATAGAGAAACATGCACGTACGTTTACTGAACGTACCTGAAAAAAACTTTAGAAATTCATTCCGGGCACACCAGGCCTCGAAATCAAGTGCCGTCAGAAACTGCAGACTCGTAAGATTCCAAAGTATTTAAGAAAAAAATTTCCTTGAAATTTACGGGTCTTTATATTACTCCCACCTCAGGGCTTTACATCCCTATAAAGCTACAACACACACTCGGGAAATAGATGGGGGTACTGTACACGCATCTGAGCCTCTCACTCCCAAGTGCTCTCCTGGAGGTTCTCATGTTGCCAGCGAATGCACACCAGAGGAATAAACTGTCCACGTAGGACCCGCTCCTGTTGATCCTCGATCTCTACCAGGACCTCTGTGAATGTCTCCCCATCATCGATGTCTAGCTCCTCATGATCGATGAAGTGGGTCGGGTCATGCACGTATCTCCTCAGGTGAGATACGTGGAAGACGTCATGTACCCAGTGCAAGTGAAGTGGAAGGGCCAGGCTGTAAGCCACCTCGCCTACTCTGCTGAGGACCTAGAAAGGTCTGATGAAACGCGGAGATATCTTGCCGCCCCAGCCAAATCTTCATAGACCTCATCAAGGTGAGACCCATATGAAAACGTGGTCACCATCCTCAAACTCCAGTGGTCTCCATCTCCTATCAGCATAGGAATTTTGTCTGCTCTGTGCAGTCTTCATCTGCTCCTGGATGATTCTCACCTTCTCCATCGTAGCCTAAACCATCTCTGGTCCTACAAGTGCTGACTCCCCAGGGTCAGTCCAGCACAGAGGTGATCTGCAAGCTCTGTCGTACAGTGCCTCGTAAGGTGTCATTCCGATGGTGGAGTGATATCTATTGTTGTACGCAAACACCACCAAGGGTAGGTGATCCTCCCAGCTGTGACCAAAGTCAAAGACACATTCTCAGAGCATGTCCTCGAGAGTTTGAATGTTGCTCTCAGTCTGGCCTTCCATCTGAGGATGGAAGGTGGTGCTCAGACGTAGCTGCGTCCCAAAATTCTCCTGTAACCCCTTCCATAGCCGGGAAGTGAAACGAGCATCTTGATCAAAAACGATATATGATAGCACACCATGAAGTCGTATGATCTCCCGAACGTAGAGGCGTCCCAAGCTCTCTACTGAGCCTTGCTCTCTGATCGGTAGGAAGTGGTCCGACTTGGTGAATCGTTCTACGATCACACAAATAGAGTCGTGTCCTATAGATGTATGTGGAAGCCCCATCACGAAATCCATGGATATCCCATCCCACTTACACTCCGGGGCCTCTAAGGGCTGTACCAAGCCTGCTGGTACCTGGTGCTCTGCCTTCACTTGCTGACAAGTGAGGCAACGTGAAACGAACTCTGCTACAACCTTCTTCATACCCGGCCACCTGTGTTGTCGTCTGAGGTCATGGTACATCTTTACCACTCCTGGATGTACCGCTAAAGGGGAAGTGTGAAACTCCCTCAACACTTCCTCCTGCAGTGCAACTGGTACCATAGTACGTCCTCTGAAGAGGATGACGTGCTCCCCTCCTTCCGAAAATCCATCTCGTGCCAGCCCTGAGGATATCTGAGCACGTCGTGTCTCGCAGTCAGCATCCCCTCGTTGTGCCTCTCTAACTCGCTGAAGAAGTGGAGGAGTGACTGTGAGAGACTGAAGAAAGGATACTCCATCAATATCCACAAAGGATATCTACAATGCGGCTAGCTGCTCTGACGCCTCTCCTAGTAGCTGAATGCCTGATCTCCTGCTGAGAGCATCAGCTACAACGTTCCCCTTCCCAAGATTATAGACTATCTCAAAGTCATAGTCCTGGAGGAACTTGAGCCATCACCGATGTCTCAAGTTCAGTTCCTTCTGCGAGAATATATACCTGAGACTCTGGTGGTCAGAGTAGACTGTAAAGCGCTCGCCCATCAGATATTGTCGCCACATCTTCAAGGCGAAGACCACTACTGCTAGCTCCAGGTCATGGGTAGCATAGTTCTGCTCGTGCTGTCTCAACTGCCCTGAACCATAAGTGATCACTACTCGCTCCTGCATCAGGACACACCTGAGTCTGATCCCTGATGCGTCGCAGTAAACTACGTACCCAACACCCTCCTCCGACAACCTCAATATGGGCGCACTAGTAAAACTTTTCCTCAGCTCCTGAAAGCTTTGCTGATATCTATCTGACTACATGAAGGGTTTCCCCTTCTTCGTCAAGGCTAAAAGCAGTGCTGTAACTCTGGAGAAGTCTGTCACAAATCTCCTATAGTACCCAGCCAGACCTAGGAAACTCCGCACCTCCGTCACGCTCCTGGTTAGCTCCCAAGAAATCACTGTCTCGATCTCCGCTGAATACACTGCAACTCCCGCCTCTGAGATGACGTGTCCCAAGAAGTGTACCTCTCATATCCAGAATTGACACTTTGAGATCTTACCATAAAGCTGGTGCTCTCGGAGTGTATCCAGTACAACCCGCAAGTGGTAGGCGTGATCCTCCTCAGTAGTTGAGTAAATTAGTATGTCGTCGATGAAGACTACAACAAAACGATCGAGGTAAGGCTGGAAGATCTTGTTCATGAGACTCATTAACACTGCTGGAGCATTTGTTACACCAAAGGGCATAACCAAGAACTCATAGTGGTCATACCGACACCTGAAGGCCGTCTTCTACACATCCTCGTCTCAAACTCTGAGATGGTGATAGCCTGACCTGAGGTCTATCTTCGAGAACCATCGTGATACCTTGAGCTGATCAAAGAGGTCTTCAATCCTCGGAAGTGGGTACTTGTTCTTTACGGTCACCTGATTCAGGCGACGGTAGTCGACACACAGTCATAAGCTCCCATCGGCCTTCTTGGCGAACAAAATCAGAGAAGCCCAGGGTGAAACACTGGGTCGGATGAATTCCTTTCCCTGTAAGTCCTCCAGTTGTACCCGCAGCTCACGAAGCTCAACAGGAGCCATCCGATATGCTGGAGTAGTTATCGGTGTTATCCCGAGGTACAGGTCAATATAGAATTCTACCTCTCTCTGAGGAGGTAGTCCTGTAATGTCATTAGGAAAAATGTCTACATACTGATCCACCACAATAGGAAAACTCGGACTCCACACATTAACTGCTCCAAGGATGAGACTAGCCAACTGATGTGTGATGGGCTTCCCTCTCCTCTGCAAAAGTCCATCATATGCTGCAAAGGCTCCCTTATCGCTGGTGAAGGTGAACCTTCTCCCATCTGTGCGGACACACTGCACTTTGTGCCTAATACAGTCAATCTGAGCATGGATGGTAGATAACCAGTCCATACCAAGGATGACGTCGTAAGGCCTCGATGCCGCTACAAGAAGATCCCAGCCAAATCTCTCACCTCCTAGAGTAAGCTCACACTGCCGACACCAGTGCATAATCATAGAGTCTACTCCCGTAGGAGTATCTAACCGTAAGGATCGAGCCAATGGCTCCGTCGGAATCTCTGAGCTCCAAACAAGGGAAGCGACAATAAAAGAATGACTCGCACCTGTGTCTATAAGTACTGAAACAAGGGTGGAGTAGACACAGATAATACCTTGAATCATCTCAGGTGCACCGTGGTCGTAAGTCTCCACTGCCTGGAGCTGAGCCTACCTCTGTCCAATAGCTCCCTGTGGTTGGGGTGGACCTCCTGGTGGTGGTGGTGGTAGAGCCTCAAAACGTTGTCCACCACCCACTGCTCGGCCAACTCCTCTGCCTCATCTGCCTGCTCCCTGTGGACCACCACGGTCGAACCTCTACCTCTACTTGGGAGGTCCCTCCACTGTATTTTGATCATCTTCACGGAGGTTCGGGCATTCTTGAGCCATGTGACCCTGCCCACCGCATGCATAGAACTGCCTGCTCCTCCTATAGTTTGCTCTGTTTCGGGTGCCCCGCACAACCGAACCTATATCCTGAGGTCTCTCTCCTGATGGCCTGGTCTTCTTGGACCTCTGCGACATCTGTCTACTGTCGGCTGCAGAAGACTCTGCTACGTGTCGCCCTGCGGTGGGTCTCACTTCTGGTGTCGACTCAACAAGAAAACTCTCCACAATAAGGGCTCGCTCCGGCACTCCCATCTGCGTCAGAATGCTGAGGGAGATCATCGAAGCCCTGATCTCGTGCCTCGGTCCCTGCTCAAAGGTCCGGGCCCTAAAGAATGGGTCATGTACCATGTCTGTGGAGTAGCGCGAGAGGTTAGTAAACCTCGCTGAGTACTGAGCTAATGTCATGCTGCCCTGCCACAGGTGAAGTAACTCTTGAATCTGCACTACATGAAGGGTGGTTGGAAAAAACTCTGAGCGGAAGAGACTCTCGAAGTCTGTCCAAAGTAGATATGCCTCGTCGTGCACCTGGAGCATCAAGCTCCACCATCTACATGCTGCTGCGTGTAGGAGACTCGCGGCAAGGATCACCATAAGGTCGGCTGGTTTCCCTACCAATATGAATACTCTGACGATACCCTCCAGCCAATCCTCGGCTGCCAGAGGGTCCGTCTCTTCATGGAACCTGGGCGGCCTCTATCGCTGAAACTCGTGCAACGCACTCAGGTGGCGTGCACTCTCTGCTGCTAGGGCTAGTAGTATCGGTGGCTCAGCGGGTAGTGGTACTGCTGGTGCCTTCTCTGTGATGGGGCCCTGCATCGAGGCCTCATCGCTCGGTGGGCTCCCATCTCGTACGCGACTCGGAACCCTAGATGATGGTCTTCATGGGGCCATCATGAAAAGAAACAGGTGTGCCACGATCAAAATAGTATACCTGGTGAGCTGACACAAAGTAATCACAAAGAAAACTTTTTAAACACACATGACATCAGTGTTTTCATGCACTGAGTCAGAAATCAGGGGTCAGGGTCCTGGTGTATGGATACTTCGGTCACCGCACCAACACTGGACTCCTTGGATTGAAAACCACACCCAATACTCTTAACACTATTGCTTCATAGAAAGGAATGATCAGAGTCCTGATTTATGCGGTAGGACCGACTCCTCTGATACCAATTTGTCACGACCCATCCTCGGGGCCCGTTCTGTGACTACCCCAAACCCACCTTCCATAGGCCAGGGGCTAGAAACTAGTACAAAAGGCGTAAATCACGATAAAAAGGGAATTCATCGCCATTATAAAGTAAACAAACACAACAGAGTATGCAACAGAAGAAATCACTAAGTAAAGTTGAGTACAAAAGTATGTGCTGAAAAGTAAATGGGCCAGTATACAAACCCAACTGTAAAGTACAATACAACTGAAAAACTATAACAACTGCAGTAAAGTAAAACAACAACCACTAAGTCAACCTCTGGGAATCCCACCTGAAGGGTGGGTACAGATGGCCTCCTCAGCACCTCGGGTCTGGTCGTCCGCTCCGTGTACGTCTCACCAAGTGGTCCACCTCCGGGTACCATCTAGCTCCACAAGCCTCCACCTCAATTAGTGTTTTCCATCGTCTGCATCCAACACAACATAGTGCGGGCATAGCCCGTGTAGGGGTGAGTATACGATACTCAGTAGAGACCCCGAGATCCCCGAAGGTCTCCCAGAATCCATGAAGGATAAACCACGGAAGAAAGATACAATCACAAAGTATCAACAAACTCTACATAGGTATATTCCCATACATATAACTAAGTTATCAATCACAGTTCGACTCCAACTCTCGAGCTCAAGCACAACCCAATCCACACGGGAAAGCAAGTCAATCATATCGATGATAATGATTGAAAGTCAAGACTCAGCTCACCAAGGAAAGAAAGTCAATCACATCGATGATAATGATTGAAAGTCAAGACTCAGCTCACACAGGTATACATCTTTTGTAAAGTGATAAAGTTGATCAGATGTAGTCACTGATTCATCTAAGTTGTCGGACCCACGTAGGATACTAGACCAGCTAAGTTGTCGGACCCACGTAGAATACTAGACCAGCTACTCTGTCAGACCCACGTAGGATGCTAGAACAGAAGTCAAACTGTCGGAACCACGTAGGATAAAAGAACATTAACCATCGTCGCCGAACCCATGAAGGATTCCAGTACGGTAGTCGTTGCAGTTGCAGCCAGCTCTAGGGTTCCCGCACACAGCACGCTCGATTCCAGGAGGTTCTGCTCCTCGATCAAAGGGTTCGATACATCAACTGTCACGAAGTCCAGAGTTGATGTATCTCGAAGTTCTGTCTCGTCAAAAGGAACCCAACGCGACAGACGGCACGTCAATCAGATGCTCGGTCCGAGAGTTATTAGCATTTTTTCTCTGGGGGCCCGATTGGAAATATGATCATTCCAAACCTAGACATTTCCCAAAGTTTTCCAAAACTCACTTAGAGTATCACAAAGGGACCATCATGTCACGAGGGTCCCGGTGCCGCAGACGGTGCGTCGATCGGACGCGCGGTCTTCGAGATATTCACCTTTAAGTGAAAACGGGCTCGACCCATTAAGCCCAGTGGGCTGGCGGGTCGGGTCAATCCGGTTTTGGCGGGTCCAACCCGGCAGAGGGTCGGACCGGCCCAGCGGGGCGCGACACGGCTGGTCGCGGCTTGGCCGGCTGGCCGAGCGGTCCAAGGGGTGGGCGCGACCCCCCGTTTTCCCAAACCGGCGGCGCCGAGCGGAGCCGCCCTCCAATTCGGTCGGCCAAAGCCGGATGGTCTTCCCGGCGCAAGCGGCCTGCTTGGGTGGGCCGCAGTCCTGATGCGCGGCACCTTCGGGTGTCGCGGCTCCTTCACCCGGCTGGCCGACGAGCCGACCGGTTCGCCGCCAAAGCGGCCCGCGGAGCGCGCGCCGCAGTGCTCCTCAGCCCGGCGCCCCTTGTGGCACCGCGGTGCTCTGCAGCCCGGCGCAGCGGTCTTCCTTCGACCCGGTCAGCTTTAGCCGGCCGGTTCTTCTTCGGTCAAGCGTCCCACGGTTGCAGGCCGTGTTTCTTTTGCATGCGGCTGGCGCGCGGCCACCGCCTTCGTCCGTCACCACCTTCCTCGGATGATCTCCATCGCCAATAAAAGATACTACAGAGGGTTTTCGGGCCATGTGCGTTCAGCCCGCGCCCTCCGCATTAGGCAATAGTAGTTGAACGAAGTTAAACCATAATTTTCAACGATGAACAAGAACAATTTTAATCAATTAAAATTGAACATAATCCCCCTACCTCGATCAAGGCTTGTTCGTCGTAGTCGCCGAAAATGATGTTGCTCCATCAACGTCGGAGAAAGAACTGTCGTTGTTAGTGACGTTCCCCACGACGGTGTCTCCTCCCTTGACACGGAGGAAGAAGAAGGTTGGAGAAGTTACTTCAGGTCCTTCAAGTCAGGGAGCATTCTTCGCGTTCTTCATGGAAGAACTCTCCCTTTCTAAATTCCCCCACAAATATTTTCCAACCAAAATAATAATAAGGCCCTCCCATAATATAACATTTCCATTCCTTTTCAAATTAATTCAAAATGAAAATTGAATTAATTAAGGCATTGAGTTGGCAACATTAATGGATATGAGATGGTGAGGCTCCACATTTAAGTGGAAGTCCAAAGGTTTTAAGAGGTTGTCAAAAATTAATTAAAGGGGATGTTAAAGGGAGTTGAGGGGAGTAATGGGGAGATGAAAGGTTAGGGATCGTGTGGGATCCACCTCAAAAATATCCTCTCATGGGAGGTTATGT
Source organism: Viscum album (assembly GCA_963277665.1). Taxonomy (NCBI): domain Eukaryota; kingdom Viridiplantae; phylum Streptophyta; class Magnoliopsida; order Santalales; family Viscaceae; genus Viscum; species Viscum album. The sequence continues at coordinate 1,344,690,611 of OY728123.1, forward strand.
GGGTTTGGTCCCCATCTCTAACTCCCCTTGAGAGGAAATAACCAACTTCCATAAATAAAATTGTGTTCCACAATTTTTTTTATTTCATTCTAAATCCCCAAATATTAACTCTCAACCCGCATAAAACGCAACTGTGGTAAAGGTTCCCTTAAGTGAATACCGGCACTGCGAGTTCATCAATGTCCTCAGATTTCAATTCCGAGCACCAGTTCAAAAGATAGAAAAATCCGCACATACGTTTACTGAACGTACTTGAACAAAACTTCAGAAATTGATTCTGGGCACACCGGGCCTCAGAATCAAGTGCCGTCAGAAACAACAGACTCGTAAAATTCCAAAGTATTTAGGAAAAAAATTTCCTTGAAATTTCCGGGTCTTTACAGACTGGTAGATACAACATCCGCACATGGATGATTATACATGTTTTCTTACCTCTGAGAAGCTTTTGAGGAGAAAGTGAAGCTAGAAATGATATAGATGATGATTAAATAGATATGTGTAAATATGAAATATGGATCGTGATATTTCAATATATCCCATTCTTATGTATTTATCATCCTTTTACTCCATTTTCATTTAATATTACAAAATGAACAGTATGGAGAAAATACATTATTACCTTTTGGGTAAGGTTCAGTAAGTAAATAAGAACTTGAAACAAGTCTAATCATTAAATATTATGGGTACAAAGTTGAAAGACAAGGGGAAAAGGATAATTGAAAAAATGACGCCAAAGGAACCTTCACAACATCCTTCGAAGAAAATTGTTTCATCATCGTACATGAGATTACTTGTTTCATATGTCATGAAATAAGTCTATGGAAGTTTATATGATATGAAATTATTTGAAAAGAAAGTAGTTTCTTCTTCTTTGGGTATATTAATCAATATATGTAATGTTTCTATTTTACTTATTGAGTATTAAATACAACATGCCTATCACATATGTGTCTTGAAACATAGTAACAATGTAATAAAATAATAATTATAATAAGTAAGGTGTGTTCTTTATGAACCTGAGAAATGGTGATTCCAAAGTCTGTGGTGAGAAGTACACAACTTATAATTACCAAGTTTAATAATTCTAGTCAAACTTTTATTGAGTATTACCAAAACATTTATCTCACATATCCTTTGGAAACAAGGAGACTTTATTCCAATTTATGAATTAATTTTACTTGTGGTGTATAATTCTCAACTAATATTTCATTAAATTGTGAATCATTGAAAATAACTGATGAATATAAAATATAATACTCAGTTATAACCAGTTGTGGAAAGATAGTTCTTTATGAAGATAAAAAATTAGTTGGAAAGGATATACCCAGTATAGTTTTAGACACTTTGGAGTTAAAGGAATTAAGTATTATTTATACACTTACGTACTTAGTTTGGGACAAATATACCTTTAGAATTAAAGTAAAGTAAAAAATATTTCGGAATTTTTTCAACATGAGAACATAAACCATTCCAAGATAAGGCTAGTGGTAAATAAACCTCAAAAGATTCATGTAAGAGTTATTAAAGAATATAAAAGAAAAGTACAGTTTGTTCATGTTTAGAAGATATGAATTTATTTGGTCTCATGTATTGAAGAGTATCTTGAACAATCATTCTTCAATCACTATGATTTAGCATGGTGTAATTAATAAATGAACATTTTCTTATATCATACAAGCTATGATGTTTGTAAGGAGGATAAATGTTGTGTCTTAAATGGAAACATTGATCAATAAAATAGAGATTTTATTAAATCTTAAACTCAAATTTCATTAAACACATCATAGTTATGATTTAAGTAAAAGGTGCATCAATGTTGAATCTAATGTGAATTTCATAAACATTAATTACTTTTCAAAGACATACTTCACAAATAGTGGCATTATTCCATAAAAATATTCTAACTATACTGATAAATGGATATTATTTGAGTTATAGTATGATATAAATCCATCATGACGTACAAAAATTTGTATTGATGTAATGTTTTGGTTGAGGATATAAACAAAATTTCATCAAGAAATACAAATTGGGAATCTAAAGTAATTATACTAATGATTTCTAAGGATACTACAAAATTAATAAGATAGAAATATGAGAGTCATGTTCTAGACTATATTTATATAAGGAAGTGCACATAACTATTTTAGATAGTGGGGGAAAGATTAACTTTGGTTTAGTCAATCTCAGTGATGAAAAAATATTTTTCATAGGAATAAGTTCCACAAAAGCGTGTGGAAAAGAAGTATTCTAAAGAAACATAATACATAGGAAAGATAAAACCATGGTAATGGTTTTATATACACCCTGGATAGTTATACATTATTCATTGGGAATGATGGATATTAAATGAGATAAATAAATGAAAACAAGTTATGATTTACAAGATCAATTAAAATCCAATAATTGATTACATGTATCAAAGTACATAAGCTTATTATTTTGAATACTACAGTGGCTATTCAAGTGAGGTTATATAGGGGTGGTGCAAGCGTGGTGACAATAAGGATCAATTAGAAATACCAAGTCATTATACCTAAACCCATTAGAATTTAACATGTAATATATACTATCTATGATTGTTTTATTTTTTATTGTATGTCTAGACCAAATTTCTTGGAGAGTATTTATTTGATACAACCTGGAAGATTTAATGACACTCTATAATGAATATAGGGGGTGCATGTTACTGAAATCCAATTTGGGATTGATGTTAGTAGTATGATCACAAAATATTCATTTGGAATGAATCTTTTTCATGTGTTTACAAGGTTTTAGTGGGAGTTCCAAGGTTTTCCATGTAATATATGTTTGATAAAATCTAAGAAAAAGCTATTGGTCTTACGGTTAGTTAAGACTAGAATGAAAGTAACCCCCCAGAGATTGACTTAAAGTATCAACCTAGGTTTTAGGAAACATGATCTATAAATGTAGCTCTAATGATTTCTCAGACCTAGTCAATAGTACATATACTGGAAAGGTGTTGAAAAAAAATGTTGGAAAAATTTGATATAGAATTGATACCAGTGTCACATGGCATAAATTTATCCAAGAAGTCATGCATGGGGAAAAGGAGGAGATTAAGAAGGTTATTATAATTCCATAAGAGCTAGAAATGGATCTATCCCATATTCCCTGCAATGTACTAAATATGATATTGACAACTTATATTCTATGGTAAGAAAATATCTTTATTATCTAAAAGTACTACATGAGAATCATTCAAAACTATCCAATTATACATCAGAGAGTACAATGGGTATCTACCTGCAACTTAGAAAGAAAGGGACACTATTTTTAAGGGATATAAACTAATATTAATTTATATTAAAATGATCCAATGTCTCCATCATGCTATGGTAATGAGCAAGAGAAGCCCCTTCAACCCAGTGGTATCTATATCTATAAATACAAAGTATGTTATGACTTCTATTACATCTTATGATGCAGTGTATAATACACAATGATTTGTTCCAATTCTTGGAATCACACCTAGTAAGTAATGTTTTATCATAGTATCATTTAAGATAATTATATTACTGGTACTATACAAGATTTTATGTTTTAAAAGAAGATAATAAAAAATATAACCAGGGATATCATATCTTAAGGAGTCTTATTGAAGAAAGTGTGGTCATAGATAGTAGAATATCCATAAAGAAAAGATATGGTAGTCCCGTGAATAAATCCATAACTTGGGAGAAACATGATCCAATCATGTTAGAGCTAACAAGGTTGGTTAGTAAGTTGGATCTAGTAAAAGTGTGAGTGTTGTAATATAGGGTACCCTATACCCAACTTAAACATAAATTTCATTTACCAAATCATGTATACAATGATATATACATTATTTAAACTTACTATAATATTGTTGATATATCTGCATGCACTATTTACATGGTAATTTCAATGTATTACTTGTAATATCAAAAATTTATAGCATTTCCTAGTCTATAATGATAACCTTGATATACTATGAAATTAGTCATAATCAAATGTCATTTGGTCTAGATACATCATTCTAGTTGGACTTATGATGTTTGATTATCAGTTACTGGGGGGCTCATAAGAATTGAGGCTTCATCTCATGAAATTCAAAATTGGTGATATCAAGTAGATGAGATCATGATGATTGAATTGCCAATAGGAACACCATATGTTTCAGGAGTTATTGGTTATTACTATCTATGAACATATGTATTAGTCTCCTAACTTGAGATCATTACCAATTTGAACCATTTTATTGTGTACTTCAATGTAAAGTAAAAACCATAACATTGAATTCACAGTGAGGTGGATTATTTTGGTTGTGTCTTTGGTGGTATGACATTGGTTTAATGATCAAGATAGAATTTTTTTGACTTGATAGGATGATATATCTCAGGCCTAGTTGACCAAGCTGGTAGTACCTTCACTAAATCCATGACCATAGTAGAAGAAGGATGATGACACAAGTACGAATCCTTCTTTATGAGATATCATAAGGAAAATTGATTATATTAAATGGTGTGTATTCATAGGAAGGTTTTAAATTATATGACTACTCTTTATCTCTTTAAGGGCCTTGATGGGTTGTTAGACCCCTCTCCTCATCTATGATTAATATTCACTGCTATAGAGATAAGGTCTAAGAGGGTCACACCTAAGTGCATTGTTTTTTCTTATTATGATGAATATGATTTTAGGACATGGTGGGACCACCATGGGGTCTGGGATATATCTGAGGATATACAATCACCAAATAATAATAAAATTCATTTTATTTGAGTTTAGAATAAGTATTATTGAATTTATTTATTAAATCCTTTTACAAGTATTAATGTAAATACATGGGAAAATATTTAAAGAATTAATATTATTTTAATATTCAAGGATTGTTTAATATTTGTGGGAATGATGAGTCAAGTTAACGGCTCAATTTTATCTCATAATATTTTTTTATTAAAATAAAGTGAAAAAATATAAATGATATTTATGACGTGCTAAAGTAGTCATAAGATGTTGTTTATAGCGAGTAATAAATATTTGAGGGTTGGGGACCCTTTTTCAGGTATTTTAAAATCTCACTATATAATGGCGGAGAGGACCACACATGGAAAATATTCATATAAAAACAAATGAGAGCCTATATATCATATCCCTCAAAATAGATAGATAAGTATACGATCTGAGATCAAGATCAATGTTCTTCTTCATGGATCATTGGATTGTCACTACATTGATTGGTGGGATGTCACGGGCATCATCAGATCTCCGCTATAGCACTCAGAATTTGAAAATCGATGCTCCAACATATTTTTGAATTCCATGTAGATGATCTAGTGGTATTCAACCACACATTATTCATGAAATGATCACTAGTGGAAAGTGGATGTTTACTACAGATTCAAAATGAACTAGGTATTTGCTAGTTTAGTTTTGTGATTAAAATTCATCACGCAAGATCCTTGAGCCTTTACCAATGTTGTGCTTCACTGATGTTGAGTGTAGATTAAAAATGAACTAGGTATTTTGATCAGTGTTTGACTGGTCTTCCACATGATGAATTCCCCCTCACCCCTCTAAGATACATCGAATGAACACCCTATCGCATGGCTTACTTCTTTGACTAGCACTGGCGCACTGGTCCCAACCATATCTAGTTTGACCCCTTTATTGTGATACCTAATCCTGAGCTTCCTTTCCATCGCTAGAAAACCCCCTCATGTGCAGCCTCACAATGCTCATACCTCACCAGTGTCTCAAATAGCCAAATTTCCTTAGCCACCCTACAGCCTGGCTTGATGTTCCCTCCACTAGTGTGCAATCCTTTAGGTCTAGTATACATGATCCAATCAACCCCCACCCAGAAAGGGATAGGATGGGTTTTGACTGACACAAAAATAGTTTGGGATGAGTTCTTGTCGACTCTTATAACACAATTCAAGTAAAAATATTCCTAAAAACCTTTTTAGGGATTTTATGGGATGTTGGGTGTCTGAATATATATATATATATATATATATATATATATTAAGAAATATATATTTCAAAATTATGTTTTATATATAAATAAATAAACAAAATAATTATTTTAAATGTAATATTTCAAAATTAATTTAAATTTTGGAATATAATTAAACAAATTAATGGGACCGATATAAATTTGTGAATTAAAATAATAGTGAATTATTTTAATTCATTAAAATTTTCCTCGAAAATAATTTTTTATATGTTTAATTTTGTTTATGTGTTCTATTTATTTACATGAGTTAATGTATACTGACTGATCATGAGTCGTAGATTGACCAATTCATGTCTGATATTTAATTAATTATTTGATTTTATTACTATGTGTGGATTTTAATAATTATATTATAACTGATGATATACATATAGTTTTTACATCATTATATCCTTAAGGGTATGTACACCTAGATAAAAAATACTTATCAATATTTTTTATTCCCAATATTTCATCGTCTTCATGCAAGTATTACTGTATAATGAAAAAGATGACAAGTGTGATAGTTTGTGCTGAGATTTGGAGACATACCAGATAAGAGTTCAGTGAATTATATGGGTGATCATTACAACTTGAGACACATAAGAAGTGACTCAAGGAGTTTCCCCTAGGGTCCAAGTTGATCCATTATTCACTCAATGAATCAAATATTAATACCATCTCATGATCATGTAATTTAATTTAATTTTTGAAGGGTTTATTAATATATGTATGTGTAGTTTTTATACATGATGATGTAAAATAATAAGCAAGAATGTATAGATAAAATGAAAATATAACGTGATGAAATATTTTCTATTTATTTTATAGAAAATTGTGAGTGTGACCACATAGTACATGTATATCAGATAGAAAATGATTTAATTTATCAAGAAATAATAAAAACCCTAACAGTAATATTAATTCATAAACACCATACATCATTTTAATTTGAACCAAACTGGTTGTATGGGGTGCTCCTCAGCCATAGTTGAGGCTGCCTCATACTATGAGGGAGTTCTTATGATAATGATAGATTGAAATAAATAATGATGCATGTAAATAAGTATCCAAAGTTATCTTGTTACATCTTAAGTATCATAGATTTGAGTAAATCATGTTTATGATTTCTAGAAGTTGAGACTTCACTCAATAGATCACGGAGTCATGAGTTAATGTGGGGTTTCATTCAAACAACTACCTTGAAACTATCTGAGTAGTGGCATACCCAAATCTTAGACTATAAGGTGAGGTTTCATAGATATTTTCCACTAGGATACTCTACCAACTGAGTTTATCGAGTTTAGTAGTGAGGAATACTAAAGTTCGATAGAATAGTGGGAGAAATTTAATTCTTTAAATAATCAGTAATCAAGATAAAATTACTAATCACTATATTTTGTTTTATTTTTTATAAAAAATTTAATTTAATACCATAAGTACACTATGATTAATTTTGGAAAAAGAACTTGTCCAAAATAGTACAGGTTTCCAAAGAGTTGTATTGGCGCTTGTGAAAAGTACTACAAAAAGGTAAATTCAAGGTGTTGGAGTCCCCAATACCTATTGAGACACCTCATGAAATTATGGTGTGAAATTTGCTTATAGGATACTCATGTATGAAACATTTTATGTTTACATTATCACAACTCGATCCAATCTGGGGCTTGAGCTGCAACTACCCCAAGCCCGCCACCATATTCTAGGGGTGGCGACAAGCACTAAAGGCATAACTAACTCAATGAGGAATTTTTCTAAGTACATTTGCACACACACATAGTGATAACGATGTAGAAGTTCAGAGGGAAAGAGTAAAAGATGAAACACAACCATAAAGTAAACAAAGCATGCATAACCACTAGGGTGTACAAAAGTACAAAAATTCAAACTAAAAATTAAATGGAAAAGATACATGCCACACCAAAAATATATCCTATCCTGAAATAAAGGAAAGTTAAAATACTAAGAGAACCCTATTCTGGATCTCCAAGATACGACCACCATACGAAGTCCAAAGTACCAGGTATCCCTAAGTTCCTCTAAAGTCACTGCCAACTTTTCTGTCATCTGCATAAGACACAAAAAGTGCGGGAAAATCGCATGAAGGGGTGAATATTTAAATACCCAATAGGATGCACCAAAATATAAAGGGAGATAATTAAGAGATACGAAAATAATAAAAAGATAGGATAAACAAGATACAATCAAATAAAATTGCTCAACCCAAACCAAGGGTGAAAGTAATCTCATCCAAACACAAGGGGATCGATATTGTCAGTAGATAAAATACACATAGAGTATTCACCACCTATAGAAGGAGAGTAGACTCATCCAAACATGAGAATCTAAACATGGAAACACATGTCATACCACACATATTTTCACCTCTCTTGGAAGGAGAGTAACCAAATCCAAGGGTATATATAAAGAAGAATATATATATATATATATGCTTAGTAAAAAAATAGAAAATGAGAGAGTAATGGGATCTTCATATCACAGCTTATACCATGAATAAGAGTATCTGATAATTCAAAAAGTCCATCAACAATGCCCAACATCACACGCGTCTTCTCAAAAGTAGCTCTGAAAGTCAAACTGCACCTTTTCAATATGTCGTGCAGTTGATGGGGCATGAACTTGAAGTAGAGGACCTGATCCCTAATACATTAGCGGGGTTCCACTCTGAAAGTATCTGTAGAGGACTCACGCCCTTACTAATAGGGGGTTCCACTCTAGTTTCACGAGGACTTACGCCCTATGATGATAGGTGGGTTCCACTCGATAAGTAGAGGACCCACACCCAAGCTGGTGGGGGGTCTACTCTATAGGTCGAGGACTCATGCCCTGGTGTGATAGGGGGGGGGGGTCCACTCAGAAGTCTATATAGATGATCCGTACACATGATGATGGGGGGAGGTTCCACCATGCCCATCGAGGACTTGTGCCCTATCTGATTGGGGGGTCCACTCGGAAGAAGACTCTAGTGATCCTGTCTAATCACTGCCATAGTCAAGCGTCACCTTATTAAGTACCATTCCTAGAACATTTTTCATAATATCTCAATTTCCAAAATTGTTGGAAACATTTCATTCAATGGATAAAAACACTCAAGATAGGATAATCACATGCCAAGACCTGAGTTCAAATGAAAGAGATACATAACCTTAAAGTTTCCTCAAAAGAGGTCAAGGGGTAAAAGATGTGCGAGGGGACCCACATGATGTGTGGTCCCACTACACCACCTAGTCATGTCCCTAGATGACATAAGACTCCCATCCCATATATTAGTACACACCATGTAGGTGGAATACACGATGTGTCCAGACTAACTGGGCTCGGGCCATGTACTTCTGAACATGTCTATGTAATGACCTCGTGTTTTTGTACTCATGTAAATGGCATGTTGCTTCACACGGGGTGCCACCCATGTGGTCTAGCCATGTCCATGTACTCAGGTACACAACCGTATACCTGGTCGTGTAATACCACATGAGATACCGCCCATGTGATCCATCACATGGGTTGTCCATCCAGGGAAGGGGTACACAATGTGTAGGAGGGCTACATGTCGTTCTGTCCTTAATGTTACCCAAAACCCTATCTGTTGCCGCTAAGGGAATACACACCATGTGTTCATCCCTATACATGGTGTGTAGTCAGGTTTTATCTAGAGTTCTAGATCCATGATCCACATGCCAGATCTATCAATTTCACTCCATTTCACCGTAGATCCTTAATTCCACCCGAAACTTAGGGATCTAGCTTTGATATATCGTTTCCACTCATCATTCCTTGGAAATTGATCTCTGGTGGTTCATCATGGATTATTCATTTGTTCCATACATTACTAAGGTCTATTCCTTCGATTCCTTGATCTAAAATCCCCAAAACAAATAGTTGTGCCTTGCAATGATCCCAGATCTAGTCTTCGTTTTCCGATCCACTCCTATCACATGATTTCTTCATGGTTTTGGGGGTCCAACCGGGCTCAGTACCAACCAAAAAAGTCAAATTGAGACTGTGGGATCCATCTAGTGAATAACGATAATAAAACATGTGATAAAATCACAAAACCAAAGGTTTAATAATTATTGGCCAAGTGTTATTAGACAATGATAAAAAACAGTGATACCAGGTTAGAAAACAATGAATAATGAATTTAAATCCGGTATGTAGGTGAATTCTTAGGACACAATTGGTATAGATCCAAGAACAATAATGAATATGCTCAATCAATTTAATCAAAGGGCGTAAATCACTAATTGATGAGTCCTACCTGATCATTCATCATCGAAGAATACGCCCTACAATGATTGATATGATTCGTTGCATTCACTGCATCCTGATATTCTCTGATCTAGCGTTTCATCATCATATGAGGCGATTCACCAATGAAGTAAGAAGGAAGATATCTATAATTATACCAAGGTTTATGTGGCTAATACTAGATAATTAACCATGGCAGTAATCTTATAGATCATTTCGCTGCATCAAAATGAACGAATGAATGAATTTAATAATTAATTAACTCATTGAATGTACCACCAATGAGGGAGATGTCTGAACGCTCCATGATGACCCATTTTATGTCACACCTAAGGTAAACACCTCGTTTTAGACTCAACCATGATATCAGATTTCTAATATGAGCCTCTATTTAAGTGTTACCATGTTTTCTTTAAGAACTTGGACACACGCAATATAAAATATATTTAATATTTTTATTAAATTAATTTTGGGCACACCAAGCCTCAGAATCTCATATTTTATTAGTGCCTAGCTCTATAAATATATATAGAAATATTTAAAAGTCTTAAAAAAACTAGGTCTATACATCATTCCCTTATTCAATATTTTTATCCTTGGAAAGAAAAACTAAACAAACAACTCGGGATATTGGGTCCACACTTAGCTCAACCTCTCCCAAGAACTCTCCTACACATTCCCGTGTTTCCACAACATGTGTACCAAGAGGATGGTCCATCCAAGTAGGGTCCTCTCTTATCGATCATCGATCGCCACCAGGTGGTCCAAAAAAGTGGCTCCATCCTCGATGTCCAACTCACCTAAGTTGATGAGGTGTGTGGGGTCGTGCATGTATCTCCTCAACTGTGACATGTGAAAGATGTCGTGAACCCTCTCCAACTGTTGGGGTAGGGAGAGGTGGTAAGAAACCTTGCCAACCCTCTACACGACATCGAATGACCCAAAACTTGGTGTATGGGGTGCTTATCAGCCCTAGTTGAGGCTTCCTCATACTAATAGGGAGTTCTTATGATAATGATAGGTTGAAATAAAAAATGATGGTGGGGAATAAGTATCCATAACTATCTTGCTGCATATCAAGAGGAAAAGTTTTAAGGTAAATCAAGTTTATGATTTCTAGAATTTGGGACTTCACTCAATAGTTTAATCAGCCACGAGTTAATGTGGTTTTCTAGTAAAACACTCTCTGAATAGTGGTGTAGCCAAAAAATAGGCTATTAGGTGAGGTTCCAATTATCCTTTCCACTAGGATACCATACTAACCAAGTATGCTGAGTTTAGTAGCGAGGGATACAAGAGTTCGATAAAATATTGGAAGATATTTAATGATTTAAATAATCAGTAATCAAGATAAAAGTACTAATCTGTAAAATTTAATTTGTTGTAGAAAAAAATAAAGCAATACCACAAGTATACAAAGATTAATTTTGGAAAAAGAACATGTCCAAACTAGAATGAGTTTCCAAATAGTTGTACAAGTTTTTGTGAAATGTACTATAAAAAGAAAATTCAAGGTGTTAGAGTCCCCAATACCTATTGAGCCACCTCAAGAAATGAGGTTGTGAAATTTTCTTATAGGAGACTCATGTATGAAACATTTTATGTTTACAACATAATTCTATCATTAACGTCTGATGAGACTGGTGGATACAATATCTAGTCATGGATGATTCCATAAGTTTTATTACCTATGAGAAGCTTGTGAGGATAAAGTGAAGCTATAAATGATATAGATGACGATTAAACTAGACATGTGTAAATATGAAATATAGACCACGATATTTCAATACATCCCATTCTTATGTATTTATCACCCTTTTACTCCATTTTCAATTAATATTACAAAATGAACAGTATGGAGAAAATATGTCATTACCTTTTGGGCAAGGTTCAGTAAGTAAATAAGAACTTGAAGAAAGATTAATCGTTATATGTTATGGGGAAAAGTTGAAACACATGGGAATAAGGCTAATGGAAAAAGTGACTCTGAAGGCTCTTTCACAACATCCTTTGAAGAAAATAGTTTGATCATCCTACATGAGGTTATTTTCATCACATGCCATGGAATAAGTATGTGGATGTTTATATGCTATGAAATTAATTAAAGAGTATATTAATCAATGTATGTAATGTTTCTATTTTACTTATTGAGTATTGAATAAAATATTTCTATCACATATGTGCCTTGAAATCTAGTATCAAAGTAAGAAAAGAATAATTATAAGAAGTAAGGTGTGTTCTCTATGCAGCTGAGAAACGGTGATTCCAAAGTTAGCAATGAGGAGTACACAACTTCTAATTGTCATGTTTAATAATACTAGCTGAAATTTTATTGAGTATTACCAACAAAATTATCTCACGTTTCATTTGTACATAATGAGACTTTATTCCAATTTATGAATGAAGGTTCCTTGTGGTGTATAATTCTCAACTAATAGTTCATCAAAGCGTGAACCATTGATAATACTCGATGAATATAAAATGTAATACTCGAATATAACCAGTTGTGGAAAGATAATTCTTTATCAAGAAAAAAAAGTAGTTGGAAAGGATATACCTAGTATGGTTTTAGACACTTTGGAATTAAATGACTTAAGTATTATTGACACACTTGCGTCCTTAATTTAGGAAAAATATACCTTTAGAAACAAAGTCAAAAAGATTCCGGAATTAGTTCAATATGAGAACATAAACTATTCCAAAATAAGGCTAGTGGTAAATAAACTTCATAAGATTCATGTATGTGTTCTTAAGGAATATAAAAGAAAAGTATGGTATATGCATGGTCAAAAGATATGAGTTTCTTCGGTCCCATGTGTTGAAGTGTATCTTGAACAAGCATTATTCAATCACTATAATATAGCATGGAGTAATTCATAAATGAACATTTACTTATATCATCCAAGCTATGATGTTTGTAAGGAGGATCAATGATGTGTCTTACATGCAAACATTGATAAAAAAATAGAGATTGTATTAATTCCTAAACTCACAGTTCATTAAACACATCATAGTTATGATGTAAGTAAAATGTGCATCAATGTTGAATATAATGTGAATTTCATAAACATCAATTACATTTCCAAGACATACTTCACAAATAGCAGCATTATTCCATAAAAATATGCCAACTATAATGATAAATGGATATTATATGAGTTATAATATGATATAAATCCATCATGACATAAAAACATGTGTATATATGAAAAGTGTTTTTTGAGGATATAAACAAACATCCAATGTGGAGGCAATCAAGAAAGCTGCATAAGGAATATATATCCTACAGAAAAATGGGCTAAGCCAACTAATCTTTCTTGAACAATGGAAAGAGCAACCAGTTTATCTCTCCATTGAATCAAATTGGCCGAAGGCATGCGCTCATGAGCCCATGCTAACGTCTCAATCAATTCTTGCCAATATCCACGCCAAGAAATTAAGAACATAAATCTAGTCGCCCAAACAAGATGTCCAAATAAGAACATCCATGCCCAGACTGATAAAATATTCATACCAAAAGGGGTATAGCCATTAATAAGTTGTGAAGAGCTTAACCATAGATAATCTCTTAACCATCCCATCAAATAAGTGGAAGATTCATTAAATTGCATCAAGCAATACACATTGGGCATCTAAAGTAATCATACTAATGTTTTATAAGGACATTACAAAATCCCTAAGATAGAAATGTGTGAGTCATGTTCTCGACAATTTTTTTTAATGGAGTGCACATCAATATTTTAGATATTGGGAGAAATATTGACTTGGGTTTAGTTAATTTGAGAGATGTAAACATAGTTGGCATAAGAATAAGTTCCACAAAAGCATGTGGAAAAGGAGTATTCAAGAGAAACATAATTCTTAGATGGTCGCACACTAAGGGATTTCAAAAGTTTAGCATATTTTGATGAATAGAAGTTTAGGACATAGGGGCCCTACCATGGGGTCTGGGTTATGTCCGAGGATATACGATCACAAAATAATAGTTAAATTCATATTATTCAAGATTAGAATAATTTGTATTAAATTTATTTATTAAATTTATTTATATGTATAAAATTAAATTCATGTAAAAAATTTAACGAAAAAATATTATTTGAATATTTAGGCTTCATTTAATATTGCAGCAATGTCGATTCAAGTTAATTGCATGATTTTATCAAGTAATACATTTATTATATAACAAGAAAGTGGAAAAAATATAATTGACATTTTTGACTTAGTAAAGTAGTAATAAGATGTCGTTTATAGTGAGAAATAGATATTAAAGGGACGAAGACCCCTTTTCAGGTATTTTAGAATCTTACTATATAAAGGATGAGAGGTTCACACATGGAGAACTATTCATCACAGAGAAAATGAGAGCCTCTCTCTCCACTCCTACATCCAAGAGAGAGAGAGAGGCATACGATTCAAGATCCCGGTAAAATTTCTTCATCGATCGATCGATCGTCACGAGGTGATCGTCGAAATGTTGAAGGTATCATCGGGTCTCCGCGCTAGTTCTTGAGATTCGACGATCGATGCTCTTGTAGATTCTTGGAGTATGTGTGGATGATCTAGAGAGATTCGATCTCAGATTCTTTAAGCAATGATCACCAGGGACGAGTGAATGTTGAGTGCGACTTCAGAACGAACCAAGTGTTTTTTCGATTTAATTGTTTTATTATAATTCATCACAGGTGATCCTCAGGCCATTAACAGGGTTGCGCTTCTCCAACTATGATGTAGTTATGCCGATCGCAGATGAAAAATTTTAAATCATCAACCCACATGGTTTCGTTTTGTGGCATGGTACCTTCAATATGTATCAGATCACATGATGAATAAATTCAAGGAAAAAAATTAAATTGCATTGTATTTTGAAGAGTGTGTCATTCTAGTCCTAACGCCGCATACAGTGATTCAATCCGACATCAGATGGTCAAGTTGAGTTCATATGAAAATTTTCAATACGGATCAAAATCAATTTATTTATGGTATATATATATATGTGTGTATGTGTATTTTAATACCCGAAACCTTCTATGAATTTTTTTTCAATGAACGTATTCCGGCCAATAACCCGATGGCTTGAATTGTGTTCAATGACGATTCAAGTATGCCACTGGTTATGGAATATTCATAAAAAACAACACCATGAAGGGGTTTGGGGAAAGAAAAAGAAAAATTTGTCAAATAACTTTTGGGGAGGGGTGGATGGGTGTCGGCACCCAATTTCAAAAGCCCAATAATAGGGTTTATAGAAGAAACACAAAAAACAAAAACTTAAAAGGGTTTAGATTTGAAGGGGGGCAGTGGGTGGCTGATTCCACAAGACAAAAAAATAAAAAAAATAAAATTGGAGGGGTCCAGCCACCCATCGGTGCTCTGCCTGCCACCCCATCGCCGGCCTCACCTCCCGCAGTGCATCACCGCCGTCCCACAGTGAAGCCGACCCCTCCGCTCCTCAACACTCACACTGGGGGCTTTCCGGCCGAGCACGCGCTTGCCGCCGCCATCCTCCATCGCTTTCCTCCCTTAGCCTGCCGTCAATCCATCGCTGCTGCGTCGGTTCCCGACCAGTCTTCCACGCGCCGCCATCCTCCATCGCTCTCCTCCCTCACCCCTCCAAGATACACCCCCCTTGTCGCGTGCCTCGCTTCCCCGACTCGCACTCGCGCACTTGTCCCGACCATAAAATTATGGGATGCTTGGTGTCTCAAAAACAAAGGTGTATATATATATATATATTCAAAATTATGTTATATATTAAAATAAATACATAAAATAATTATTTTAAATGTAATGGTTCAAAATTAAGTTAAATTTTGGAATATAATTAAATTAATTAATTAGACCATACGATGTAAATTTGTGAATTAAAATAAGAATGAATTATTTTAAATCATTAAAATTGACATCGAGAAGAATTTATTACATGTTTAATTTTGTTTATGTGTTCTATTTATTTACACGAGTTAATGCGTACTGACTAATAATGAGTTACGGATCGACCAATTCATGTCTGGTATCTAATTATTTGTTTAATTAATTATTACAAAGCATGATTTTTAATAATTATTTTATAATCGATGATCTACATACCGTCTTTTACATCATTATATATATAAGGGTCTCTACACTCAAGATAAAAAATACGTACCAATATTTTGTATTCTCAAGATTTTGTCACCTGCATGCATGTATTGGTGTATAATGACGAAGACGATAAGTGAGGTAGTTTGTGTCGAGATTTGACGACGTGCCAAACAAGAGTTCAACAAATTAGATGGGTGATCATTACAACCCGAGTTGCATAAGAAGTGACTCAAGGAGTTTTCCCTAGAGTTCAGGTTGATCCATTATTCATTGAATTAATCAACTATTAGTATTATATCATGATCATGTAATTTTATTTTATTTTTGGAGAGTTTATTAATTTGTGTATGTCTAGTTTTTACACACAATCACATAAAAAAATAAGAAAGCATGTACAGATAAAATAAAAATATAACGTGATGAATGTTTTTTCTATTTATTTCATCAAATGAAAATATAACGCGATGTAAATTAGATAGAAAATGATTTCATTTGTCAAGATATAATAAAAACCCACACAGTAATATTAAGTCATAAACATCATCCGTCATTTAAATTTGAACCAAATAGGGTGTATGACGTGCTCATTAGCCATAGTTGAGGCTGCCTCATACTAATAGGGAGTTCTTATGATAATGATAGGTTGAAATAAATAATGATGGTAGTAAAGAAGTATCCAAACCTAGCTTGTTACATCTTAAGAGTCATAGTTTTGAGTAAATCAAGTTTATGATTTCTAGAATTTGGGATTACACTCAACATATCAAAGAGACGTGAGTTATTGTGGTTTTTCAGTCAAACACCTACCTTGAAACTCTCTGAGTAGTGGTGTAGCCAAATCCCAAACTATAAGGCGAGGTTTCAAATATAATTTCCACTATGATACTCTACCAAATGAGTATACTGAGTTTAGTAGTGAGGGATACTAAAGATCAATAGAATAGTGTGAGAAATTTAATGATTTAAATAATCAGTAATCAACATAAGCACTAATCTTCTAATTTTTTTTTAGAAAAAATAAAAAGTAATACCACTAGTGCACTGTGATTAATTTTAGAAAAAGAACATGTCCAAACTAGCATGAGTTTCCAAAGAGTTGTACAGGTGTTTGTGCAAAGTACTACAAAAAAATGAAATTCAAGGTGTTGGAGTCCCCAATACCCTTTGATCCACCTTAGGAAGTGACAATGTAAAATTTTCTTATAGGAGACTCATGTATGACACATTTGATATTTACATCATAATCCTATCATCAATGTCTAATGAAACTTGTAGATACAACATCTAGTCATGAATGATTCCACATGTTTTCTTACCTCTGAGAATCTTGTAAGGAGAAAGTGAAGCTATGAATGATATAGATGATGATTAAACTAGATATGTGCAAAATTGAAATATAGATCATGATATTTCAATACATCCCATTCTTATGTATTTATCGATCTTTTACTACATTTTCATTTAAGATTACAAAACAAATAGTATGAAGAAAATGATTCATTATCTTTTGGGTAAGGTTAAATAAGTAAATAATAACTTAAAGAAAATTAATCATTAGATATTACAGGGAAAAGGTTAAAAGAAAAGGGGAGAATGCTAACAGAAAAAAGTGATGCTAACTGCTTCTTCACATAATCCTTCAATGAAAACAGGTTGATCATCATAGATGAGGTTATTTGCTTCACATGTCCTGAAATAAGTCCACAAAAGATTATATGATATGAAATTAATTAAAGAAGCAAGTAGTCATTTCTTCTTCAATTATATTGCTCAATGTATGTAATGTTTCTATTTTACATATTGAATATTGAATACATTACGTCTATCACATATGTGTCTTGAAATATAGTAACCAAGTAAGAAAATAAGAATTATAATAAGTAAGGCATGCTCTCTATGAAGCTAAGAAAGGGTGATTCCATAGTCATCGGTGAGAAGTACACAACTTCTAATTTCCAAGTTTAATAATTCTAGATGAACTTTTATTGAGTATTACTAAAACAATTATCTCACGTGTCCTTTGGGCACAAGGAGACTTTATTATAGTCTAAGAATGAATATTCCTTGTGGTGTATAATTCTCAAATAATAGTCCATTAAAGTGTGAATCATTGGAAATACCTAATGAATATAAAATGTAACACTCAATTATAACAAGTTGTGGAAAGATACTTCTTTATCAATAAAAAAAATTATTTGGAAAGGATATACCCAGGATTGTTTTAGATACTTTGGAGTTAAAGGCCTTAGGTATTATCAACACACATACGTACTTAGTTTTGGACAAATAGACCTTTAGAAACAAAGGAAATCACAAAGATTTTGGAATTAGTTCAACATGATAACATAAACTATTCCAAGATAAGTCTAGTGGTAAATTATCTTCATAAGATACATGTAAGTGTTCTTATGGAAAAGAAATGAAAATTACGGTACATTAAAGGTATGAAGATATGAGTTTCTTCGGGCCCATGTGTTGAAGAGTATCTTGAACAAGCGTTATTCAATCACTATAATGTAGCACAGAGTAATTCATAAATGAAAATCTTCTTATATTATCTAAGCTATGATGTTTGTAAGGAGGATCGATGATGTGCCTTACATGTAAACATTGTTCAATAAAATGAATCTTGAATTAATTACTAAACTCAAATTTCATTAAACAAAACATAGTTATGATGTAAGTAAAAGGTGCATCAATGTTGAATGTAATGTACATTTCGTAAACATGTTTTATTTTTCTAAGATATACTTCACAAATAGCGGCATTATTCCATAAAAATATGATAACTATAATGATAAATGGATATTATATGAGTTATAGGATGATAAAAATCCATCATGTCATAAAAACATGTGTATAAATTTAAAATGTTTGTTGAGGATATAAAAAAACATGCATCAAGCAATAAACATTGTCCATCTAAAGTAGTTATACTAATGTTTTCTAAGGACACTACAAAATCCCTAAGATAGAAATGTGAATGTCATGTACTAGAATATATTTATATAAAGGAGTGATCATCACTATTTTAGATAGTGGGAGAAAGATTGATTTCGGTTTAGTCAATCCCAGAGATACAAAAATAGTTGGTATAGGAACAGATTCCACAAAAGAATATGGAAAAAGAATATTCTAGAGAAACATACTACGTAGGAAAGATAAAACCATGGTAATGGTTTTATATCCCCCCCACCGGTGATACATTATTCCTTGAGAATAATTATATTACATGGAAGTAATAAATGAAAAAATATACGATTTACAAGATCAATTAAAATTCGATAATGGATTACATGTATCAAAGTACACGAGGTTATTATTTTGAATACTACAGTGGCTATTCAAGTGAGATTATATAGGGGTGGTACAAGCATGGTACCAATAAGGCTTAATTTGAAATACCAAGTCATTATACCAAAATCCATTAGAATTTAACATGTTATAGCTACTATATATGATCATTTTATTTGTAATTGAATGTCAAGACCAATTTTCTTAGAGATTATCTATTTGATATAGCTAAAAAGATTTAATGACACTATAAAATGTTAATAGTGGGTACATGTGACTAAAATACAATTTGGGATTGATGTAAGTAGTATGATCACATAATATTCATTTGGAATGATTTTTTTCCATGTGTCTACAAGGGGTTAGTGGGAGTTCCATGGTATTATAAGTAATATATGCTTGAAAAAATTTGGGAAAAAGATATTGGTCTTATAGTTAGTTAAGACCGGAATGAAAGTAACCCTCCAAATTTTAACTTAAATTAGAAACCTAGGTTTTAGGGAACATGATCTATTAAGGCATATTTAATGATTTCTTATACCTAGTCAATAGTACATATACTGACAAGGTACTGAAAAATACATGTTGGAGAAATTTTATATAGTATTGTTACCAGTGTCACATGCCATAAATCTCTCTAAGAATTCATGCATGGGGCATAGGAGGAGATTAATAAGGTAATTAGAATTCCATAATCTCCATAAATGGATCTATCCTATATGCCATGTTATATACTAAATATGATATTGAAAACTTGTATTATATGGTAGGAAAATATCTTTAGTATCTAAAAGTACTACATAAGAAGCATTCAAAACTATCCAATTGTACATGATAGAGCACAAGGGATATATAATTTATACTTAGTGATAAAGGGAAACTATTTTAGGGGACATAAACTAGTCTTCATTTAGAATAAAATGATATAATGTCACATTAATGCTATGGTAATGAGAAAGAGAAGATTATTCAACCCAATGGTATCCATATCTAAAAATAAAGAGTGCGTTACGAATTCTGATGAATCTTATGTAGCATTTTATAATATGTAATTATTTGTTCCCATTCATGGAATCAAACCTAGTAAGTAATGCTTTATCATAGTATCAGTTAAGATAATTATATTATTGGCATTGTCCAAGATTTCATGTTTTAACAAAGGATTAAAAAATATATTTTGGGATATCATCTCTTAAGGAGTCTTATTGAATAAAGTGTGGTCGTAGATAGTAGAATAGCCATGTAACAAAGACATGGTAGTCCCATGACTAAAGCCATAACTTAGGAGAAACATGATCTAATCATATCATAGATAACAAGGTCAGTTGGTAAGTTGACTCTAGTAAAAGTGTGAGTATTGTAATATTGGGTACACTAGACCCAACTTAAACAAAATTATCATTTACCAAATCATGTATACAGTGAGATATACATGATTTACACTTACTATAATAGTGTTGATATTTCTGTATGCACTATTTATATAGTAATATCAATGTATTATTTATAATATCAAAAGGTTATAGAATTTACTAGGTTATAATGATATCCTTGAGATAATATGGCATTATTTATAATAAAATGTCATATGGTCAAGATACATCATTCTGATCAGACATAGATGATGTCTGACTATCAGGTACTAGGGGGATCACATGAATTAAAACTTCATCAAATGAAGTTCAAAATTAGTGATCTCGAGTAGATGAAATCATGAGTATTGGACTACCAATAGGAACACCAAATGTTTCAGGTTTCATTGGTTGTTCCTATCTATGAACATGTCTAGTCTCCTAACTTGAGATAATTATCAAGGTGAACCATTTTATTATGTACTTCGGTATAAAGAAAAAACCACAACATTGGAGTTATGGAGAGGTAGCTTATGTTGGGTGTGTCTTTGGGGGTCCAGAATTAGTTGAATGATCAAGATATAATTTGTTGATTCTGATAGGAATTGATATCTTGGTCATAGTTTATTAGGATGGTAGTACCTTCACTAAATCCATGGCCATGGTAGAAGAATGTATTTACTTCTAGTAACTTCAACAAAAAATAAACCAATAAAGGATGATAAAACAATTATGCATCATTATTTATGATATATCATGAGGTAAATAGATTATATTATATGGTGTGTGTTCATAGGAAAGTTTTCATTTATATGACTACTCTTTATATCTTTAGGGCCTTGATGAGTTTCTAGACTCATTTCCTAGTCTATGAATAGTATTCACTACTATCGTGATAAAGGTCTAGAAGACAACACCTAAATTTATTTAATTTTTTTTCTTATTATGAAGAATATGAGTTTAGGGCATGGTGGACCCCACCACAGGGTATGGGATATGTCTGAGGAAATACGATCACTAAATAAGAACTAAATTCATTTTATTTTAGTTTACAATAATTAGTATTGAATTATTTATTAAATCTTTTTACAAGTATTTAAGTAAATACATGGGAAAATGTTTAAAGAATGAATATTATTTTAATATCAAAGGACTATTTAATATTTCTGGTAATTATGAGTTGAGTTAATGGCTCAGTTTTAACATGTAATATTTTTTTATAATACAAGAAAGTGACAAAAACATAAATGATATTTATAACACAGTAAAGTAGTCATAATATGTCATTTATAGTGAGTAATAAATATTTGAGGGTTGGGGACCTTTTTTTGGGTATTTTAGAATCTCACTATATAATGGTGGATAAGATCAAACTTGTAAAACTATTCATCATACAAAAAATAAGAGCCTCTCTCTCATATCCCACATAATAGATAGAGAAGTAGATGATCTAAGCTCTAGATCAATGTTCATCTTCATAGATCAGGGGATCATCACCGCAGTGATTGACAGGATGTCACATGCATCATCAGATCTTCTCTCCAGCACTCAGAATTCAATGGTCAACGCTCGAAATTTTTTTTAGAGTGCATGTAGATGATCTAGAGGGATTATACCTCACATTCTTTATGAAATGATCGGTGGTGAAAAGTGGATGTTGATTGAGGATTCAATATGAACTAGCTATTTTATAGTTTAGTTTTGTGATTAAAATTCTTCATATGGGATCCTTGGACCTTTACTGATGATGTGCTTCATCGGTGATGACATAGTTATGTCAATTGTCAGTGAAAATATTTAAATCCCTGACCCATATTCTTCTGATGTGGACCCTAGTACCTTAAAAATATTCATACTTACTATAGGTATTGAGTTTTTGGAAATGGTATCTTGAAGTTACATAATTTTTAATCTAATACAGGCTCACAAAAAGTGGTAATAATAATTTTTGGAAATTATTGATACACGAATTGTGATTCATTGAAAAATGTAGGCCCCAATTCAAATTATGAAATAATATGGATGAATAAGAATATTGATAATTCCATAAAATTATTAAGGGTGTAAGAAATAAATAATGGAATAAGTGTTTCCTTGATAGGTTTCTAAAATGAAGAAGGCCTCACTCAAAAAATAAGGAGGTACTTCTACTAGCTAAATTTGTACTCATGGAAATAAAATGAGGTTTTTTTTGCTATTCTTCGTGTTGGGAAAATTTTGAACATAAGACTAGTGTCTATTAGTTTAATATTATGTTTTTTTCAAAAAAAGAGATACTTAATTTATAGGGGAGGAAATTATTTTTAGAAACATCCTTCTGAAATAAATAAAGATACACAGAAGGAGGTAAAAGTTTTTATATATAAAAAATATGAAAATATTAAAATCCATTATGATAAATTTAATAATAGTTTCCATTGTAATAATGAGTGTTTTTATAAACCTACCATGAATGAGTTAGTTTATTCTAAAGGAATAAGGCCACAAAACATGAGAAAAAATAAGAGGATGAAGAATGGTGAGTCTGCCTTTCCGTTTAAGGGAATGGATGATACAAAACAATACTCACTCAAAAAGAAAGTAAAGGTAGATGTTAAATCATAGAATTGGTGATTTTGATATGAATGGAAAAGAAAAATCATGTATAGTTTCAATAAAGACTTAAATATTAATGTTAAATTATGAAATATATAGAAACCAAGTGAATTAATCCAAGAAATAAAGAAATAAAGGAATTGATCTGGTGGAAGACATCTCTGATGAAGAAACCAAACTTTATGATAAGTTTCCAAAAAATGGTAACTTAAAGGAATTTAAGAAACTATGTGGATGATGCAAACATGCTGGTCACACTCTAGATTTTTTAATGACATTACTATAGGTACATGGGAAGATGGTGAATAAAAGGAAGATAGAATCAAGTAATACATTTGCTAAAAGATTTTAAATGAAGAAAAAAACATCACACAATGATAAATTTGAGCATGTAACTAAATTTTGCATTACCTTTTATCTCGAGAGCTTGGGTGTAATAAGGAATACAAATGAATGGTAAAAGAATGGATGTTAATTGTTAGAATCACTAAAAGGGAATGCTATACCCAAGGTGAAATATGAAAGAAAAAAATAACAATTCCATGTTTTCCATAGAATTTCGGGCTTTTAAAATCATTAGGGAAAGAAGAATGAATAGTTATAATTAATTTTGATCTTAATTGAAAGGAGTTTTGAGCTTGGAAAATATATATCAACCATGTTTCTCTCACTAATAAGAAAATTTGAAACAACCTTATTCTAATATATGATGTGTTTATTATATAGGGAGTTTATAGTGATGAAATTATATGGTAGAACCTAAGGAGATCTATAATGTTTTGAACACTGTATAGCTTGAAAATATATCCTTCATGGAGTGCATTGATATGTATTACTTTTTGAATCTTCAAAACACTTAAATAGGTATTATCCATGATTAAGGAGGTGAATAATATTTACCATTTTTTGAGGAGTTTAGTTAAAAATATTATGGACATCTATATCTCATGAATATTTGAAATTCTAGAGGTTTTGGAACTTGTGGTTCTAGAGGTTTATTATATTGTAGTGAAAGATTTTTTTTTATATTGAAGTGAAAGAACATAAATTATGGAAAACCATAAAAATTTAAGAAACCTAGAAATTACAATATTGATTTTCAAAGATATTAGGAACAACGGTTCCAGTTGATAAAAATATGATAATTGAAGATTCCATCATTAATAAGGACTGTTGATCATATTTTCATTTCTTTAAAAGAAAGATCAATTCTTAAACTAAGCGGGTGAGATTGGTTAGTTGATGAAAAAGAATAGGTAACATTAAAAAGGAGAAAAATAATATGGTTTTTACCGTTTAATTTTTTTATTGAGGTTGATACATAATATAAGTAGAATGAAAATCTTTTGGACAACCATGAAAAAAATATTTTTGAGTTGATATAACATGATTAATTTTTAATGGAAGGATTTAATGTCTAGGTTGATCAATCTTGTTTTCTACGCCGTTCTTAGATCTCATAGACTTAAAAGTGACTAATATATGACAAATTTTCATAATAAAAATGATTTCACCTTCTCTAAAGGAATCACTTTTTAATTTTAATACAAAGGAAGATAAAGTGAGAGAAGATGAAATTTGATGAATCATGAGATGAGTTTATCTTTCCCTTACTCTTGAACAATTAAATTTATTATTAGTGTGGATGAGAAAGAAACAAGAGACAAAAAAATTATGCAATAAAGAGAAATATTATATTATATCATTGATTTTAGTCCGTATTGGTTATTATAAGGTATTGAAAACAAATTCTATATGAGGATATTGATGATTATGACTGTTATATTTTTTACAATAGTTGAAGATATAAATTGATGATGATATGTGCTAAATGGTTGAGTAAAGTCAATGTGTATGAAATGGTAGTGAAGTAGGAGGAAGTTGGACTAAACAATATAACTTTTATTTAAGATTTTAACACTCTAGAACTTAAGGTGAGTCCTGATATACTTTTAGAATAGAAAAATTATGGTTTTTGGATGTATTAAAGAAAAATAATGGTTATAGATAATGTTAATGATATTAATACATGATGATATATATTTTAGGAATAATTAGTATTTATGATTTTTGGGATAAAATTAATTTTGAATCTTTGAAAAGTGATGAATCTCATAGAATTAATTTAAACTACATGTTCTTACTAAAGTTTTTAATAATATGTCAATGTATTTACAAAGTAATTATGAAATATACATGGATTATGTTGAGGTAATTAAGTTGGAGAAATCTATTTTTATATTTTATACTATCCAAAAAAATATACTATGTAAAGTTTACATACAAAGAAAGCACTGAGTATGTAGGTGTGTCAGGTGATGAAGTCTATAAATACTATTTTTGTAAGTTACAAGATAAACCCTCAGAAAATAAGTTATCAATAAGATACAATATCAATTGATATACTATGAATACTGAGATAAATTACAATTGAGATATAAATGTGTCTAAGAATTTTCAATAAAATAGAGGACCTGAAATTAAAGATTTTGTATGATAGGAGAGTTCAATATGTTAGAGTTAGTTCCCTAGAAACCAAATTCTTTGTACTTTATGATAAAACTGTATTCATTGGATGAATATTAATAAAATCCTTATCACATCATCATTGTTATTCTACGTAACATAGTATATAATAATGTTATAAGAATAGCTATCGCACTCAAAGGTCATAGAGGATCCCTACTATGATGAGAACCCAGAAGTGCCATGACACTATTATTGAATATATGTTCAATGATTATATGGTATCATTTTAAGGGACACAAATGATACAAGCTATCAATGGTGGTGACTCATGAGACTTTGAGGCACCTTCTCATGGTGTGTTCCCTTGGTAATATCCAGGTGGATATTATGAGAACAAGACCCTCCAGTAGGAAATCCACATTCATAAGTGTCACTAGATGTTTTTATCTATGGACATTTGTATTGGTCCTTAGACTTTAAGATTATTATTAATAGGTATTATTACTCACACACTTAGATATATTGGAAAAAACTGTGATGATAGATGTTCACAGCGAGGTAGGATATGTTGGGTGTGTCATGTGTAATAATTTATTAATGAATAATGTGTGAAAGGATTTTTCACTTATATGAAAGTAGATATCTCCGTCCCTTTGATAGAAATGATATAGCCTAACTATATCCATGGACATGGTGTTCACTTGGAAATTTCAATTTTTGGGAAGTCCAAGAATGAGAAATACAACATATGGATTTATGACACTTGCATGCAACTCTCTAGATTGGAGATATCATAACAAAAGGATTATATTACATGGTAAGCATTCGTATGAGGTGAAATGACATAGCGACATAAAATTGCTTCCCTCAGGTTCCTTGACCCATTTCTAGAAATTAATCTTGAACTTTAGGCAAGCTCACCTAATTCCAAAAATAAATATGCCTAGAGGTTTACACACTAAGTGTAGCCAATATCTCAGTTAAATAATTTATTTATTTTACAATTTGAATAAATATGATTCCCAGTTTTGGTTTAATAATTATTCAAGTATGTCTGATCGTATTTATTTCATCGCTAGTTATTCGAGAGAATATACTGTAGAAGAAATATTTATTTATCGACGAATAATGATATTATATTTATTTAATAAATAAGTAGTCATTATTCAAGGACTAGTAAATATTGAGGAGGATCAGTGAATTAAATTTATTAAGAACATGTCATGGAAATAATATCATTATTATTATTATTTGACATGGGGTTTTCACATGGAATAATAAATTAATTAGTGGCACTTGTGTTAATTATTCATTATTACCAAGTAAATTAAATTCCCCATTACGTTATTATTCTCTATATAATCCAAGGGGTCATTCCACCAGATAACCAATCGTTTTGTGCACAACATCCTTGGAGAAAAGCTCTCTAGACTAGAGAACTCTTCCATCTCCAAGAATTCTCTCAAGCACAAGAGAGATCCCCCTCAACCAAATCAAGGAGAACACTTTGGAAGTGATTCTCAAGGAAATCGAAGGTAGACATCACAAGCGCAATGATTTTATGTGCTAGCACCCGAAAACTCCTTCGGTGAAGTATAGAAATATGTGGAGCACGTGTGGATCATCACTAGAGGATTCCTATCATTGGATTATACATCGCAATGAAGACACACGTCAGACCCGTGGTCAGATGCATAAACGAAGAAAGAATCACCTTAGAGGTAATTCTATAATTAAATTAAATTAATTATAAACAAAATATGTCGATCCTCTCTTTTTGGTTCCAGGTTCTATCCTTTGTATTTTATCTTTGATCCAATTCTGTGGATACAAGAATTCATCATTGTATTGATCCTGAATTAATCATCGATTATAAAAATTTGAAAAATTGGGTACATGCCCATCCTGATCTTCCACTGCACCCAGAACCTATAAGTGGTATCAGAGTGGTCATATTTTTTTACAATTCTTTAAATAATTTATTGATGATTTAAACTTTAATAAATTATTTTTTCAATTCATTTTTAATCATTATTGTAATATTAATTTCAATATTTGTTCCTCCCTTATCGTTTCTCACAAATCTAACAGAAATGAATAATTTTGTGATTAAAATTAAATCAAGGATCTCATAAGGAGGTGCCGACGGTTCAATCTAGATAACACAAGAATAGATACGGTGTAGTTGGAACTACACGTCTTGTATTTTTGTTCAATGCATCAGGAGTAATTCGGCAATTACTCAAGTCATGTGCATTAATGAAACATGGTGTAGTTAATTCTCACACCGCATGTTGGCCAGGGAAAACTAGTGATGATCAGTAGGACTGCATGCTGTGTGGCCCACTGGACACGACATGTAGTCCCTTCAGGTCAGGGTCAAGTCCTGTATCCCATACACGGCTTACCCAGCTGGTGAGCATGTAATGTGGAGTCTACATGGCGTGTGTCCCATTGGACATGTAGTGTACTCTGAAAATTTCTGAAGTACACCTCGCACACTGTTTCCCCAGCAGTGTACTTTAGATATATAGGGAGGGGGGTACATTCCTGTTGTCAGATCTACATGTCATGTACTATTTCCAAATTACGTAGATTTAAAAATTTATTGTTATATTATGTAACCCTTAAGAAATGTACCTTCGTGTGGGCATAAACATGGGACACAACATGTGATAGGTGTTTGATATATATATATATATATGTGTGTGTGTGTGTTTAATTAACATTTTTTGTAATGTTCAAATATCTGCACATCATGTATGAGTTGTATTATAATTATAATTTTGTGTGCATGATACATGTCACAAATAATAAAGTGTATACAAGTATAAATACATGATGTGTAGTTTTGGATGGGTATTCACCAGGTTTCTTCCAAGGTACAAGTTATGTATAAGGTTATGGATGATAATCTCAAGGAAATTCAAAAAAATAATAAGATAAAAAGGATTGATTAATTAAAGATAATGATTAATCGATTCAATAATAATTTATCTTAATAAGAAAAATTAAATAATTGAATGATAGTTTGATTAAATGTGTCATTTTTTTCATGTATGTGGATGATCATGAGCTAGAATAGACCTTTGAATGTGATTTATTCCCTTTTAATTTATTTATTAAATTAAAATTTCTGGCATGCACACCTTCTCTTAATAAATATGTAGGGCCTACATGCCCATGGTTTCTTTTATATAAACCCTCATTTACCCCTTAGCTGCATGTGAGTTAAAATAATATGTAATGGATAGAGTTCTAATGCTAGTGGAGGTGGTTCAAGTTAGGAGTTGAGGCGAAACCAATCCTAGGAGATACAGAGGTGGACTGGTGTAAATATGTAAACATGAACCTTAAACGGTTCAAGGTGTTTCTCCCCTAGGTCAGGGTTAGTTTATTAACCACTAGATAAAATAACCAATAGTAAATCTCATGATCATACCCTTTATTTTATTTCTATAAGTTGTATGGTTATTCATTATGTATGTTTGATGCGATCACATAATTATTGAACTAACAAGCATACAATATGGAACTAAAAAAAGGCTTATGCATAAATATTATCTATACATGGTTAATCACTTAAGTATATCCCACTCAACATTAACAAGAATGTGAAAATATAATAAGTGAAAATTTCCGCATAAAGAATAAAATCTAACAATTAAATATTAAGTTGGTATATCCTTCCATTACTTCGGTTAGAATCAAACCATAGTTCAAAGTGCTTGGCCAACCCTAGTTGGGGTGATTTCAATTATTGGGGAATTCTAATTTGATTTTTTGTATGTCTTAAATTAGTTCACATCAAGGGTTGACTTTCCTAGCAGTAATTGGTGTAACTGAGAGGTAAATGTTGAAAAAATCCAAAATTAAGGATTTTAGGATTGGGGAGTCCACTCAACAGATCAAGGAGTTGCGAGTTAATGAAGTTGGAATTTGGAATGCCTACCTAAAACCTTTCAAGTTGATTGACCAACCCTAGTTGGGGTAATGTGAAGAAAAAATGGATCCTTTCCACTATAATGTCCGAGAAGTAGGATATTCTGAAGCCAATGGTGAGGGCTTTTGGGTTTTGAAAAAACAATGGGAGACTGATAGATATTAATTTATTTATTTATCTATATTTAGCAAGATAAATTACTAAATCTTTGTTCATCATAATTTTAAGAAATATCAATCAAAATGACATCAAACATATCATTGTGATCTATACTCGAGAAGGAAAACCTTCTCACCAGAACTAATTTCCAAGATTGGTAAAAGTGCCTTCAGGTTATCTTTTTCCATGATAGGAAACTTTATGTGCTAGAAGAGACATTACCAGTTACGCCTGGAAATGAGGCGAGTAATGAGGAACTCTCTATGTATGAGAAACATCTAAATGATGCTACAGATGTTTAGTGCCTCATGATATCATCCGTAACCAATGATCTCTTGAAGCAACATGAGGAAATGGATTCTTATAGCATGATGTCTCACCTTTGGGATCTCTATCAAGAGAAGAAAATATATGAGAGGTATGAAATATCCAATGCTTTGTTCACTACTAATCTTGGAGAGTCTGCACTAGTTAGAACACATGTAGTCAAGATTATTGGCTACATTGAGCATCTGGAAATCTTAGGGATTAAATTCCCAGATGAGTTGTGTACAGATCTCACATTATCAACACTACCTAAAACCTTCTCTAGTTTTATTGTGAATTATAATATGATAAATAATGAGAAGAGTCTATCAGATATTCTTACCATGATTCTCCAAGTTGATAAAGACATGGGGTGTGAAAAACCCATAGTCCTTATGGTGAATAGGAAGAGGTAGGACAAGGTAAAGGGGCATAATATTTATAAACAATATAAATCCTTCAAGCACTGTTTTACCAAGAAGAAGAATATCTAGAGGTAGGTCAAGTAAAAGGAGGTAGTATTCTTTTCATGTGGAAAGTTAGGCCACTAGAAGAGGAACTACACCCAAAGGCAAGGCGAAGCCAAATGTGTGTTTATTATCAAGTGAAATATTTCCATTTCTACAAATTGGGTATTAGATACAAATTTTGGGGCTCACATACATATTAAAATGTAAGAACCAAGTAGATTATGGGAAATTTCTAGAGGATAGGTGGATCTGTGAGATTCCAATGGTGTGAGGCTCACTGCTCTTTCCATTGGTGACTACCATCTCACATTGCCAATGAGAATGATTTTGGTTTCACATGGATGTTATTATGCACCTAGTGTTACCTAGATCATAATTTCTATATCAAGTTTAGATATAGATGGATTTAATTTAAATTTCAGAAATAAATGTTATTACTTTTATAAGGAAAACATATGTTATGGTATGGAACATTTAAATAACGGTTTGTATGTATTAAATTATGATAACCAAGTGTTTTAAATTGATAAAAAACCAAATTTACATGACTCATACAACACCCAGTTGTGGCATCACCACCTTGGTCATGTAAACAAGAAGCGCCTGAAAAAGCTCTGTCCAGATGGATATTTAGACTATTCTGAGCTAAAACCACTTGATAGATGTCATGCTTGTTTAAAAGGGAAAATGTCCAAACCACCATTTGGTGGACAGGGTGAAAGGGCCACAGATATTCTCGGATTGGTACACACCGATATGTGTGGACCATTTCCAGTAGAATCTAGAGGTGGATATTCTTACATTATTACTTTTACTAATGACTTGAGTAGATATGGCTATGTATACTTAATGAGTTATAAGTCCGATTCCTTTGATAAATTCAAGGATTTCATGAATGATGTAAATAATTAGATTGGTAACAAGATAAAGAATCTTTTATTAGATTAAGGTGGAGAATATTTTAACCAAGAGTTCATTGACCTTTTACAGGAGTCTGGGATTCTATCTCAACTCACTCCACCTTATACACCATAGTGGAATGGTGTTAGTGAAATAAGGAACCATACCTTATTGGATATGGTAAGGTCAATGATGAGTCATTCATATCTTCCATTATCATTTTTGGGATATGCATTGCAAACTATGACATACACATTAAACCAAGTACCAACTAAGGTGGAAAATGGGATTCCATTTGAGTTATTGAGTGGAATGAAACCCACTTTATCACATATAGATGTATAGGGATACAAGGAATTTGTTAATTATTTATCAAGAAACAAACTAGCACCCTGAAGAACAAAGTGTATCTTTATAGTGTATTCCAAGGAAACAAAGGGATACTACCTATACAACCCCTCATACAAGAAATTTATTGTTTCCAAACATGATGTCTTTCTTGAGAGGGAGCACATCCTCAAAAAGGTTAATGGGAGAAATATTGAATTTTATGAAGTTGATGATCAAGATACATGATATTTGGTATATGAACAAGTTCTATAGGTCCCTATGGAAGAGGTAGTTCCTAAAAAAACAAGTACTACGTAGGAGTACAAGAGAGGTAAGGGTACCAGAGAGATATGGTTTCTTTGTCACCGAGGATGTTAACTCATTATTGTTGGAAAATGATGAACCTATCTGCTACACGGATGTAGTAGAAAGCTCAGAAGCTGCAAGATGGCTAGAAGCTATGAATTATGAGATGTATTCCATGTATCAGAACTAAGTTTGGGTTCTGTTTAATGTTCCATTTGATGTAAATCCTATTGGGTGTAAATAGTTATTTAAGAAGAAACTAGAAATGGAAGGTCAAGTTAGTACCTACAAATAAAGGCTAGTGGATAAGGGTTTTAAACTGTGTCAATGAATTGACTATGATGAAACCTTTTTTTTCTAGTTTCCATGTTTAAATCTATAAGAATCATACTTTCCATAGCATCTTTCCATGACTATGAGATTTGGAATATGGATTTCAAAACTGCATTCCTTAACAAAAACCTTTAGGAAGATGTCTATATTACAAAACCAGAAGGGTTTGTGACACCAGGTGATGCTAAAAGGGTATGCAAGTTGCAGCCATTTATGTATTAAATCAAACATCTCGGTCATGGAACATTCGATTAGATGAATCCATAAGAGAATTTTCTGAGCCATGTGTTTACAAGTGGTTTAATGGGAATGTGGTCATTATCCTAGTAGTGTATATTGACGGTATATTTCTTATTGGAAACAACATACCAGTCTTGTAGTCATTCAAGGACTGGTTGAACAAGTGCTTCTCCATGAAGGAATTAGGTGAAGTAGCCTACATTCTAGAGATCAAGGTCATTTGTGATATATCATAGAGGATTCTTGGACTATGTCAAAGTACATACATTGACCAAATACTAAATATATTTAGAATGGAATAATCCAAGAGGGGATTGGTTCTGATGTCACATGGTATACATCTTTCCAAGAAAATGTGTCCCCAAACACAACATGAGAATGATAGGATGAGTAAGATTCCATATGCTTCAGA
This sequence comes from Viscum album, assembly GCA_963277665.1. NCBI lineage: Eukaryota > Viridiplantae > Streptophyta > Magnoliopsida > Santalales > Viscaceae > Viscum > Viscum album. The sequence continues at coordinate 1,344,724,053 of OY728123.1, forward strand.
TATAAGATCTATCATGTATGTCATGTTATGTACCAGACTTGATGTTTCATATACACTGAACATGGTAGGTAGATACCAAGTAGATCCAGGAGAACAAAATTGGTCTACTTTCATGACTATCCTTCAGTATCTGAGAAGAACTAAGGATATGTTCCGAGTGTATGGAGGATAATAGGAGTTTTTCATCAGAGGGAATGATGATGCTAGTTTTTAGACAGACCAGAATGATATGAAGTCACAATCTGGATATCTTTTCTGTCTCAACGGAGGAGCTATGAGCTGCTAGAGTTCAAAGAAGATAGTTTTCACTAATTATAAATAGGAGTCCGAATATATAACATCTTCTGATGTAGCCAAGGAAGTTATCTAGATTTGTAAAATTGTCTAAGAGCTTGATGTGGTTCCTATTAGTAAAGATCCCATTACATTGTATTGTGATAATACTGCAGTAGTGGCTCTTGAAAAAGAGCCAAGGTTACATCAACGAACAAAGAACATAATTTGAAAGTATCACCTCTTGAGGGATTTATATCAAAGGGGTGAAGTTGAAGTGATAAGAGTGTCCAAATAAGAGAATGTGGTGGACCCCTTGACTAAAGTCCTATCTCAGCAGAAGCATGAATATCATGTGAGAACTAAAAGACTGAAGTTTGTTAGTGTTTGGATCTAGTGAAAGTGGGAGTATGTTGGAGTTGGGGCCCTAGAAACCAATTTTTTTTGTACTTTATGATAAACTTGTATTCATTGGATTAATATTAATAAACTATTTATCAAATCATGATTATTATTCTGCGTAACATAGTATGTAATAATGTATTAAGAATAACTGTCATACTCAAAGGTCATAGAGGATCCCTACAATGATGAGAACCCATAAGCGATATTACACTATCCTTGAATATATATTATATGGTTGGATGATATCATTTGAAGGGACACAAATGATACATGCTATTAGGGGTGGGGAGTCATGAAACATTGAGTCACCTTCTCATGGTGTGTGCCCTTGGTAATATCTAGTAGGATATTATGAAAACAAGACCCATCAGTTGGAAACCCACATTCATAAGGGTCACTGGATGTTCCTATCTGTGGATGTGTGTATTGGTCCTTATACTTTAAGATTATTATTAATGGGTATTATGACTTGCACACTTATATGTATTGATGAAAACTATGATGACATATGTTTGCAGTGAGGTAGGATATGTTGGGTGTGTCATGAGTAATACTACATTAATAAATAATGTGAGAAAGGATTTTTCACTTCTAAAGAAGTAAATATCTCAGGCCCATTGATGGAAATGATATAGCCTAACTAAATATATAACCATGGTTTTAACTAGGAAAGTTCAATTCCGAGAAGTCAAAGAATGAGAAATTAAGCACATGGGTTGATGACACTTGCATGAAACCTTCTTGATTGGAGATACTGTAACAGAGGGATTATATTACATAGTAAGTATTCATATGAGGTGACATTTCATTACGACATCAACTTCTTTCTCTTGGGTGCCTTATCCCATTGCTAGATAGTAATATTATACTTTAGGCAAGCCCACCTAATACCAATGTGAAAGAGGCCTAGAGGGTCACACACTAAGTGTATCCAGTATCTTAGTTAAATAATTTATTTATTTAATAAGTTGAATAAATATTATTCTTGGTTTTGGTATAATAATTAGTCAAGTATGCCTGATCACATTTATTTTTTCACTAGTTATTCGAGTGAATATAATGTGGATGAATATTTATTTATCAACGAATAATACAGTTATATTTATTTAATTAATAAATAGTCATTATTCAAGGCCCAGTAAATATTGCGGAGGATTAGTGGACTAAGTTATCAGTCTGGTGAGAAATAATACTAAATATTATTTGGTTAAATAATATTTAAATATAACGTGCAATTTAAGTGCATTTCATGGAAATAATAGCATTGATATTATTATTTGACATGATGTTTTCACATAGAATAATAAATTAATTAATGACACCTATGCTAATTATTTATTATTACCTGGTGAATTAGATTTATTAAGTACATGTCATAGAAATAAAAGCATTGCTACTATTGTTTTACATGGGGTTTTCACATGGAATAATAAATTAATGGAACCTGTGCTAATTATTTATTATTACCTAGTGAATTAAACTCCCTGTTATGTTATTATTCTCTATATAAGACAAGGGTTTATTCCACCGGAAAACCAATCATTGTATACAAAATATCCTTGATGAAAAGCTCTCGGTCCTAGAGAACTCTTCCATATCCAAGAACGCTTTCAAGAATGAGATAGATCTTCCTCCACCAGATCAAGGAGAACTCCTTATAAGTGATTCTCAAGGAGATCAAAGGTGGACATCACAAGCATAAGAATCTTCTGCACTATCACCGGGAGTCTCCTTCGGCGACGTCCAGAGATATGCGGAGCACGTATGGATCACCACTAGAGGATTATTATCCTTGGATTCTACATCTCAACGAAGCCTCACCTCAGACCCGTGGTCAGTCGCATCAATGAAGAAGGAATCACCTTGGAGGTAATTCTATAATTTAATTAAATTAATTATAAACATAATATTTCAATCCTCACTTCTCGATTCTATGTTCTCCCGTTTTTATTTTATCTTTGATTCAATTTTATGGACACTTTCATTCATCGCCGTATAGATCCCAGATTAATCATTGATTATAGAAATTTTCAAAGTTAGGTACACGACCATCCCATGCTTCCACTATGCTCGGAACCTACATAATTGTGTACAATACAATTAAAATAAATAAATAATCTTATGTGGTACATAATATGTTTGAATATATATGGATGATATTTATCATAACATGTTAAATATTTGAAAAATGAAAAATACTCACATAATAATGAATATTTATAATATAAAACTCATGTGCATAAGAAATCATAAAATCATTGAGACTCATAGGAATATGTAAAAGTAACTACTATTTACATAAAAGTAAACATTTAGAAATTTATGAGTATAACAATTAGCTAGATTTGAGAATTAGAAGTTCTCCATAAGATATTATGAAAATTAAGACTTAATATTATATGATATTTTTTCAAGGTTACTCACATCATAGATGCTGGAGAAATAAGTTGTTGGGCGGAGAAAGAAAGGAGTGATGGCAAGAAGGGGGGTGAATTGCCTTTTAAAAATTAATTAACAATTTAAAATCAAAGTTAAAAGTGCAGCGAAAATAAAGAGGCAAGACACAAGAATTGATAACGGAGTTCGGCCTAAAACCCGGCCTACGTCTCCGCTCCCAACTCAACCGTTGAGAGATTTACTACCGCTTGCTTTTTAATGGTTTTAGCAAGAAACCCACTAGACTTTAAGGTTAGTCTAGAACCTATTACAGCTTGCTTTTGTTGGTTATGCAAGAACCCACTTGCTTTCAATGGTTGAGCAAGAACCCACTAGCCTTCTTACAGGTGAAGGCTAGCTCACCTATGTCTAAAGCCTTTTAAAAGGAAAGGCTTGACCAACCTCTTCACACCTTGAAGGTGGTGTGATAACCCAAATAAAGGGAGATGAGAAAGAGATGGGGTTTGTAGGCACAAACCCAAAATGATGCTCAAAATGAATAAAATAATAAAAACCGTATTTGGAGAAGCCTTGGGCGCCAATGGATGATTGGAGTTGAAGACGTGGACTCCCAAGCTTCTTTGGTGATGCTCCTTGGATGTGGAATTGAGTTGGAGCAATTGGGGTTCCTTGGAGGAAGTCCGCCAGAGGTTCGCCAAATGATGAGAAATGTGTCCGTTGGCTTCACAATTGTTCCGACGTTTATCCTTAGCCTTCCGGGGGTTCAAGGTCCTTTATTTATAGAGGGGGAACCCTCATATGGCCGTTAGAGGCCTTTGGAGCCGTTGGAAAGGGCTTCGGAGCCGTTGGAGGCCAAGTGGACAGGCTGGTCAAAAGCCCAATGGCTAGTTTGACTGCCTCCACCGGCTGACCGGTACAGGGCCACCGGTTGGCCGGTGTGTGCAAAAAGGAAGAGGGCTCGGGCTCAGGCTCCACCGGCTGGCCGGTGAGGAGGCCACCGGTTGGCCGGTGCTGAGGCATTAGCAACCACTGTGCTGGCTGGGTGCCACCGGCTGGCCGGTGCTGAGGCCACCGGTTGGCCGGTGCTGAGGCAGTGGCTCAGCCTTCTGTCTGGGTGCCACCGGCTGGCCGCTGGCTTGACACCGGTTGGCCGGTGGTCTGGACAGAAGGATGCCTTCTGTCCAGGCTCCATCGGCTGGCCGGTGCTCTTCCATCGGTTGGCCGGTGGACTGAAATTCAGTCCACTTTTGGCTTCTTCTTGTCCTAATTCCTTGGCTACCTTTTGCCTATCAACACAAACACTTAAAACAATATTAGATAAATAAGAGAGTGATTGTGATCATGAAAATTAAACCACGAGGGGTTCGAGAGGTACAACAATCTCCCCCTATTTTGATGATCACAATCACCAAAACAAACAATGTAAAAATGAAATGAAAGGCATGCTTTAAAAGATAACTTGAAAAGAAGCAATGCATTAGAGAAAGATTTCTCCCCCAATCAACCAAGAATTTCTCCCTCTTTTTGATTATCAAAATAGCACGGGGCATAAAACTTGATTGAGGGAAAAAGAGATTTTAAACCAATTGAAATTTTTGAAATTTTTGAATCAAAAATTTGAAATGAAAGTTTTGAACAAAAAATTGAATAACAGTTTGAAATGAAAAATTGAATAACAGTTTGAATTGAAAGTTTGAAAGAAAAATTGAATACCAAGTGTTGAAATTGAAAGTTTGAAAGAAAAATTGAATACCAAGTGTTGAAATTGAAAGTTTGAATTGAAAGAATTGAATAAGAATTTGAATACACAAAAAGGCTTAAACGATCCTAACTCCCCCTAAATAAAAACAACAAATCACCGGGGAGAGGTTTTTGAAACCGAGACAAGTTTTGGCCCAGAGAGACTCGCTAAGAGGGATTTTTCAATCCACACTTGTCTTGTGGCGGGTCTTCTACTATAAAATTCATCATTGAAGAAAATAGTTTTGGGCCTACCATACCGGGCATTTTTGCAATCACACTCATAAATTAAGTGCCCGGGTTTTTTACAATAGTTACAAAATTTAAATTGGGAGCTCCCCCTTACAAAAATAGTGGGTGCATGGGAAGAGGAAGCTTGCTTGGAATAGCCAAGCCCTTCGGTGGTTCTAGATATGCGTTGGGAACCAAGCAAATTGTTCAAATTTTGTTCCCCTTGGGTGAACTTAGCTAAGGATTCCCTTAAATCTTTGATAGTTGATTCCATGGAATCAACATCGGGAAGGTTTTGGATTTTGAGGGTCAACTCTTCCTTCTCTTTGAGAAGTTGTTCTTTTTTGGAAGAGAGTTTTTTGAAATTCTTTTTTAAAGCAACAAATTTGGAAGAAAGTTCGTGAAAACCTTCCTCCAATTGATCTCTTGCATGTTGGAGATCCTCATAAGACATGTGATTAAAAGAATTTGAAGAACTAGAGGAAGAGGATTCTGAAGATGATACCTCATGGAATGCCATTAGGCATTTGTTACCGTTTTCGCTTGAGGAGGAGGAGGAGGATGAGGAGCTATCACTCCACGTGGCCTTGAAAGCCTTCTTCTTTTCCTTTTGCTTGGCCTTTTTCTTGTTGAGTGGGCAATCGGGCTTGTAATGGCCTTTCTTTCCACACCCATAGCATATTACCTCGGGCTCGAATTTTTCGTCATGTTTTTCCTTTCGAGCTTTGCGGGATTTATTCTTCTTGTGCTTCTTCATGAACTTGTGCATTTTGCGGGCAAGATTCTCCATTTCGGAATCGCCGCTTGAAGAGGAAGATGATGAGGAGGAGGAGCTTTCTTCTTTTTGAACTTTGAAGGCGATGTTCTTTGGAACTTTGATCGGTTTGCCTTCCTTTTCAGCTTGCCTCCTCATGGTGATCTCATAAGTCATGAGGGATCCGATGAGCTCTTCTACCGGCATGTTCTTTATGTCCTTTGCTTCTTGGATTGCCGTTACCTTTGGATCCCATGAGCTTGGTAGGATCCATAGGATCTTCTTGACCATCGTCTCTGCAGACACATCATCTCCAAAAGATTTTCTACCATTGCAAACGTCAGTAAAACGTGTAAACATTTCAGTAATAGATTCATTTGGATGCATGGAGAATGATTCAAAATCTTGACGAAACATATCTAATCGAGTATCCTTTACTTTGTTGGTCCCCTCATGGGTAACCTCCAAAAGTTTCCAGATTTCGTGTGAGGAGGTGCATGTGGAAACTCGATTGAACTCATTACGATCAAGGCCGCAATGAAGAGCGTTCATGGCTTTGCCATCAAGCTCGAAATTTCTAATATCGTCTTGAGTCCATTTGGATTCATCAGGGGAAGAGAGAGTGTAACCTTGCATGACAATTTTATAAATAGGATAACCTATACTTCTAAGAAAAGTGGTCATGCGGGTTTTCCAATAATTATAGTCGGTTCCATCAAAAAATGGAGCACGACCCAAAGAATAGCCTTCGGGGGCGAAAGAGGTTGAAGCCATCACAAAAGATCTTAAATTTGAAACCGGTGAAGGTATTACTCAAATTTTCCTTTGATACCAATTGTTGGACGGAGAAAGAAAGGAGTGATGGCAAGAGGGGGGTGAATTGCCTTTTAAAAATTAATTAACAATTTAAAATCAAAGTTAAAAGTGCAGCGGAAATAAAGAGGCAAGACACAAGAATTGAGAACGGAGTTCGGCCTAAAACCCGGCCTACGTCTCCGCTCCCAACTCAACCATTGAGAGATTTACTACCACTTGCTTTTTAATGGTTTTAGCAAGAAACCCACTAGACTTTAAGGTTAGTCTAGAACCTATTACAGCTTGCTTTTGTTGGTTATGCAAGAACCCACTTTCTTTCAATGGTTGAGCAAGAACCCACTAGCCTTCTTACAGGTGAAGGCTATCTCACCTATGTCTCAAGACTTTTAAAAGTAAAGGCTTGACCAACCTCTTCACACCTTGAAGGTGGTGTGAGAACCCAAAGAAAGGGAGATGAGAAAGAGATGGGGTTTGTAGGCACAAACCCAAAATGATGCTCAAAATGAATAAAATAATAAAAACCGTATTTGGAGAATCCTTGGGCGCCAATGGATGATTGGAGTTGAAGACGTGGACTCCCAAGCTTCTTTGGTGATGCTCCTTGGATGTGGAATTGAGTTGGAGCGATTGGGGTTCCTTGGAGGAAGTCCGCCGGAGGTTCGCCAAATGATGAGAAATGTGTCCGTTGGCTTCACAATTGTTCCGACGTTTATCCTTAGCCTTCCGGGGGTTCAAGGTCATTTATTTATAGAGGGGGAACCCTCATATGGCCGTTAGAGGCCTTTGGAGCTGTTGGAAAGGGCTTCGGAGCCGTTGGAGGCCAAGTGGACAGGCTGGTCAAAAGCCCAACGGCTAGTTTGACTGCCTCCACCGGCTGACCGGTACAGGGCCACCGGTTGGCCGGTGTGTGCAAAAAGGAAGAGGGCTCGGGCTCAGGCTTCACCGGCTGGCCGGTGAGGAGGCCACCGGTTGGCCGGTGCTGAGGCAGTAGCAACCACTGTGCTGGCTGGGTGCCACCGGCTGGCCGGTGCTGAGGCCACCGGTTGGCCGGTTCTGAGGCAGTGGCTTAGCCTTCTGTCTGGGTGCCACCGGCTGGCCGCTGGCGTGACACCGGTTGGCCGGTGGTCTGGACAGAAGGATGCCTTCTGTCCAGGCTCCATCGGCTGGCCGGTGCTCTTCCATCGGTTGGCCGGTGGACTGAAATTCAGTCCACTTTTGGCTTCTTCTTGGCCTAATTCCTTGGGAACCTTTTGCCTATCAACACAAACACTTAAAACAATATTAGATAAATAAGAGAGTGATTGTGATCATGAAAATTAAACCACGAGGGGTTCGAGAGGTACAACATAAGTATGATTTAATATGAGTTTAATTAAAAAATACCAAGAGATAAAGTGAAAAGATTTATATTGAGTATATTTGAAAGATGAAGCCATAAACTATAGAAACAGAAGTCAAGGATTCAGTGGGAGAATTTTTCACTTGAAGGATGGCATGAGAAAAAATAAAAAATAATTTTTTTTAAGTTGAGAACATGAAATTAATGTAGTTAGTAATGCTAATAAAGTTTATTGATATAAATCCAGATGTTTTAGAGTAATTTAAAGTGTGTTCAATTATTCTAGAGATTGAATGAAATTTTGATGATTTGTGAAGCCTTAATGATTCAGTTGTGTAGAAGACTATCTCTGGAAAATATAATGTTATGAAGAAAATATTTTAGAGTTGAACATGGAAGGTCTTTAAAGAATAAAAATGACCTATTTTCAGAAAATTAGAAGTTACGAAGAGAAAAATCTGAACAAATTCAGATGTGTTGAATCTATGTTGATCAAAAGATGAAGATTAGAATCTGGTTTGATCATAATATGAAGTTTAGAAGACGATTCGACTTGAAGATGATATTATTAGAAGATATGATGATTGGAATATGATTCAATTAGAAATCATAGATATCAGAATATAAACTAGAAGGATATATGGGGTTAGTGAGACATTGAACAATATATTTTATAAAAGGATAGAGAACACCGAAATCTCAGGATGAATGTTAGATTTAGTTTTATGTTACAAAGAATGTAAAAGACTCTATTATGGTACAAATGAAGATACAAAAGAAATGGAAGGATAAAGACTCTGGAATATATAGGGCCATAAGTTTTATGACCTGAACTTTTATAAATGAAATTAGCTTTTTGAATGAATAAATTCTATATCAAGTAATGTAGTTATAGAAAATAAATTCATTAATTTGGATATTTTTTGACCGTTATATGTTATAACCTATTAGATTTAAAATAATTTTATGAACTATAATTATTCATAATATAGTTGTTACATAGTGATCATATTATTAATATATATTAATGGTTATAATAAATTCTAATTGACATAGACGAAAGGAGGAATGGCCTCGACCATTAGGATCTTACCCAATGAAGATAATTTATTAGAGATTCCAAGGGAGATAGAATCGTGGGGATTTTCTCTTAACCAAGACCAATATAAGATTTAATAATAACTAAATCATATGCAAAACCATTTGGGGATAAGTTAAATATCATTAAAATCACGACCCAAACCATGTTTTCTGAAACACCCTAAGAAAATCTCACCATCTCATGCCTTACCCTTAGGGAATTATCTGGTGTAAGAAAAGGCTATGTATATTGACCATAACATTATGAATTTGAATATTTTTATTTTTGATAAAACAATGATTATATTTATCCCTTATTAATAATATTTTTTAAATTAATAAATAATGATTTTGATAAAAACTAGATTTTGATATGATGAAACCTAATTTTTATTTTTAGAAAATATATAATTTCAATCAAGACACTATTTTTGATGAATTTAATTTTTTTTGAAATAAATATTATTTTAATAAATTAATATTATTGAATAATATTTATTAAATATAAATTATTATATATTTTTATTAATTAAAATGTAATTTTTTTTAGTGTTAGGAAAACTGTAATTATCAAAAAAATAATATTTTTCATTAGATGGGGATTTTGATTTAAAAGAGAAAATTCTCATATATTGAGAATTATTTTTATAAAATAAATATTTTTTTAAATAATTATGTGAAAAAATTACAACGGTGAATATTTCATAACTTTATGAGGCAATAATTTTTTTTTGTGAAAAATAAATACGATATAAATATATTATATAAATTATGACATTATAATAACCCAAAATTGAAGTAATATATTATATAAATGGTATCCATGATTGAAATTATTTTTACCATTTAAAATAAATTGTTTTTAATGTTATTTAATTATTTTTATAAATCCATAATGAATCCTCCAAAACATATATTATATTTGAAGGTTTTAAAATCATTTTTTTATAAACATGACTCCCTTCTACATCACCAAGTGTATTATATTAATTAATTAGGTCATTACATTATAAAATAATGAAATAAAATCTTATTTGGAAGAACCCATGGAAAAAACCATGGAACATTTTTTTATTTTGATTACATTACCATATAGAGTCTAAAACCTATATTTTAGAATTAATAAAGAATTCCTCTCTATTTTTCTATATAAACCCACCAAACCTACCATTAATCTTCACTAAAAACTGGTGGATAGTGAATTTATTCTACCCTAACCTATCTAGATCCCCCTTAAGATTCCCCCAAGCTCTTAAGAATCTCTTCCCAAGCTTTAAGAAGTGCCCTCTCAGGGTAAGGGATCCTCTCACCCTATTCATTATTCAAACACTTCCTTTGTACTATGCCTTTTGATTTATAATTTTTCATGTTGGGATATGTTCTTTCAAACCCCTATTACTATTATTATGATTTCCATGCGATAATAAACCCCCTTAACTCTCATTCACCCCTCCCATAATCCTTTATGTACCCCCATTGTGCTACCGAAATTATCCTTCAATTTTCCTTGACAAACATTTGTGTTGTGAATACCCATACCCATTTACACTCATGGTTATTCAACTAGATGTACCTATCCTTCATTTACTTGGTAATTCCATGTATGAAACCCACACACCTTATGTGTGGGGTTAAAAGTTATGAAATCTATTCTTATGTTCAATGATTTATGCGACACAGTTATACATGTACATGATATAAATGTGATGGGTGGGACTATAATTATATTGTCCTCTAATGAATTGGGTAGTGTTTTTATTTCATGATATCCCAAGTATGGTTCATCTTAGGATATCCTAATAACACTATGATATTTTTTCATGGTGGTTATCTTTGACTTTTGTTAATGATATCATGTTTTATGTGGTTGCCACATTCTAGTGTTGCCTTCTTGTTATCATTATATATCATGATTTGATTTTCATGCATATTATTATCACCCACTACTAGAAAAACAAGTATTTGCGACGGGCCATTTGCGACGGGATCCCGTCGCAAATGGCCCGTTGCTGAAAACGGCGTCGCAACAACAATTATTTGCAACGGGCCCGTCGCTAAAGACTTTTTTTGCGACGGGGATTCTCCCCGTCGTAAATAGTACTCTGTATATTTGTAAAAAACTTTTGAAATAGTAATTGTGACGGGGCCCGTCGCAAATACCTGTTGCGACGGGCCCGCCGCAAATACTTTATAATACTATTTGTGACGGGCATAGTATCCCGTCGCAAATACTATAAAAAAAATAAAAAAATAAAATATTAATAAATTATTTTAATTAATATAATAATAATCCAATTATAATTCAAAAATAAAAAATAATAAAATATTAATAAATGATTTTAATTAATATAATAATAGAATTATAATTCACAAATAAAAATAATAAATTATTAATAAATTATTTTAATTAATATAATAATAATAGAATTATAATTCAAAAATAAAAAATAATAGAATATTAATAAATGATTTAATTAATATAATAATATTAGAATTATAATTCATAAATAAAAAAATATTAATAAGTTATTTTAATTGATATAAAAATAATAGAATTATTTTACATTCAAATATTAAAATAATTCAAATATTACAAAAAAATATAATTATATTATAATATTATAAAATTTTAATATATATATATATAATTTAATATTATAAAATATAAATAATATTATTATTCATATTAATATTGTTATTTCAAAATATAATATTATTAATATTTTATAATGAGACAAAAACTACGAATAGAAAAAAAAATCATATTTTGATTTAACAAATTTTATAACATAAAAACAAACTCTAATCTGAAGGAGGGGGGGAGGGGGGGGGGGATCTGCAGATGGTGGTGGAGGAAACTCCATCCCTAAAGCATGAGTGAGTCGGTGCATGTACTCCATCTGCTCCTGATGCTGCTGCTGCCATCGACTCGTCTGCTCCTCGTACAGCTGCTGCTGGCGTCGACGCTCCTCCTCATGCTGCTGACGCATCTGCTCCTGCTCCTGTCGGAGACTCTCTATCAGTGCAGTCTGAGATCGCAACTGATCCTCATATTGTGTAGCAGAAGAAGATGCACGAGCTCCTCTCGATCTGGACGCCGACATCGCAGCACTGCCATAATAATCTCCGGGAGTCAGTCAAGAACTGATACCAACTACCCGACCCTTCTCGAAGGCATACTGGGTGGCCTGCATCCATGCTGCCTCATCAAACTGACAGCCAGTGGTCTGATCTGATGACTCGGCCTGACTCTCAGGCCGGGTCTGTGACGCTGCGGCCTCATATGACTCCTGTAGTTGCAATTTAAAATTAAAATTGTGAATATATTATATGCAGTTAATTTTTAAACTTGAAAACAAATAATACTGACCACGATGTGATGTTGACGATCACCTCTGAGCTCCCCAGTAGCAGGATCACTATACATCCTCTGATATACGTCGTACTCCGTAATATCGGGGTGCTTGATAGCCTATAAGAATAAAAATTAAACTATTAATATTTATAGTTATATAAAATATTTATAAATAATGTACGTACCAGATGCTGTCTATGAGTACTGAAAGAATGTCTCCCAGCTCGATGAGTCACCTCCTGTCTCCCCCGATTCTGCCTCCCCACTGATGATCTCCTCTGAAAGGCACCACTCAACCAGTGCGCACATAATCCATCCCATAAATGGGATGAAATGTACTCTGGTCGGTGTTCTCTACATGACTCGTCAAAATCTGACACTCCTGCTTTTTTCATGACAGCTTTTCTTAAATTGTGCAAAAACCGACGAAAGCGATCACGCATGGCCACCTCCCATGCCTCATGGATGGCGTCACGCATGATATCCTCGATCGGATACCATAAACCCTACAAATAAATCATAATATCAAGTTAGAAATGAAATAATTTTCAAAATAAAAATTATTTATTTACGTACGTACCAACCAATGGCCGAACATGGCCTGCTGCACATCAATGGGAATCTTCTCCCATGTGGTCCACGGCTGAGAGAAATAGTTGCGCAAAATAGCGATGCCCTGTCCGACTGCTATATGCGGAAAACTGTAAAAATAATAAACATTTATTATGTGAATAGATTAATGAAATCTTAGTCAAATCCACAGGTTATCACACAGGTTATCACACCTCCGTGTGTGTGGATCAAACCCAAGACGTGGACGTCGCTCGGGGACGGGGTCAGGAATCATCAATCGTGCAAGACCGCGCCCCCTCCGCGTACTCCCTGGAGCGCCTGCAGGCTGAGGGTCATTTTCCAGTAACTCATCCGCATCGAAAGGCAGGTCAGCATCCGCCAACTCACGAAATGTGTCGTCGTCTATCTGAAACAGAAAATGTTAATGTTGTTCGCAAATAATTGATAATTACTATTATATATACATATATATATTATGATTTTATATAACTACCATAGAATTCTATCAATGCTCATCTTCATCATCATCTTCATATATGTCAATGTCATCTTCATATTGCTCCTCAACATCATCGATATCCATTCGAGTTCCAGTTGGTTCATCTCTTACCATTTCAAATTCATATGTGACATCATTAACATCATCGTCATCACCGACTCTTAAATGTGGGGTGTTGTCATCGATACTCATGTCTCTTTATAAAAAAGATTGATTTTGAGTACTCTCTTGAAAAAATTCAATTCTTTACACATAAGTGAAAGCACATTCACTTTGACTAAACTGATTGTCTCGAATTTTGATTTTTATTACACTCCACCAATCAGTCAAGTCTCTTGATGTAGCACAGTACTTTTCATAATAAACTTGATGTGCCTGTTAAGCCAATAAGAATGGTTCATTTACTGCGAGAACACTTTTACATTTAATATCGATGATTCCATGAGTCGGATGAACACGCATGCCACTCTCTGTATCCAACCACCGACATTTGAACATGGTTATGTAATGTTGTCCAAGATAACAGAGTTCAATGATTTCATCAAGTATTCCATAAAAGTCAACTTCATTTTCTCGATGATGAGATCCTCTCAAGCTAACTCCACTGTTCATTGTTTTTTTTGATTCCCCATATGCATGTGTGTGAAATCGAAATCCATTCACCACATATGCATTATAAGTTTTAACAAGTTTGGAAGGTGGGTTACTCAATATACACAGCCGTTTTTCAATTTTATCAGCATGTCGAGACACCTGAAAATTTGTGAAATAATTATCAATATAGTAAACTATACATTGAATGAGTTGTTAAAAGATAAAGAATTTATGTTACCAGTTTTTGAAACCACTGAGAGAAATTTTTCTGTCGGCGTTCTTCGAAAGCAGCTGCTGTAATTTGTGGAATTTGTTTCTTGATATGATTATCATACAACCTATAAAAAACAAAGTTATTTACTTTAACATAAATGATATAATAAGTGATATAAACACTTACAGTACAACTGATGTCGTCTCTTCACAGTTGAGCAGAACATACGTATGAGCTCTGTGATGTTCATCATCCGAAAGCCAGCGTTCATAAAATTCACCAAAACCAAGCTCTGGCTGGTTGAAAACAGATAATTGATTGTCAATTTCATCAATATTCCTCTCGTTGCGTCCCATTCGGTTGTGTTTTGAAGGATACTCAGATTCAAAATAATGGGAGCAGAAAAAAGATATTTCCTCTTGCAAATAAGCTTCTGCAATAGATCCTTCAACAGATGCTTTGTTACGTACTTTTATTTTCAATTTTTTCATGCATCTTTCAAATGAGTACATCCATTGAAACTGTACTGGACCTCCACATTTGGCTTCATATGGAAAATGTAACATCAAATGTTCCATTGAGTCGAAGAAAGACGACGGAAATATTTTTTCCAGTTTACATATAATTACAACAACATCTTCTTCAAGTTTGCATAAAGCATCATAATCTGCTGTAGCCGCACAAATTTCCCGAAAAAAAAAGAGACATGTCTGTTATGGAATCCCAAATCATAGAATTCAACAGACCTCTTAATCCAATGGGTAGAATTCTTTCCATTATAAAATGACAATCATGACTTTTTAATCCAGTAATATGACCATTCTTTACACATCTACCCAAATTGGAAGCACAACCATCTGGAAGTCTCAAATCTGCAATCCACTGACAAAATAATAAACGGTTTTCTTTAGACAGTGTATAAGCTGCTTTTTGTTTCAATAACCTTTCTGTTTTGACATTCTCAAATAGTTCCAGTTCTGGACGCCTACAAATTTGGGCAAGATCTAAACATGCATTTACATTGTATTTTCTCTTTCCTGGTGTATCCAAAACTGTATGAAACAAATTATCAAAACAGTTCTTCTCAATATGCATGACATCCCACATGTGGCAGACCAACAAATCAGACCAATATGGCAAATACCAAAATATGCTACGTTTAATCCAATTGTGTTCTTTCCCAAAACCAGAAATTTTCTGTTGGTTTATTATGGGACCAAAAGTGATGGGAGGTAATGAAAATACAACTGATTTTAACTCCGAACCTGATAGCATTTTTGGAGGTCCATCCCTTTCAATTGTTCCTTTTCTGAAATGAGATCTGTTTCTGCGAAAAGGATGATCAGCTGGAAGAAATCTGCGATGACAGTCAAAATAACAAGGTTTCTTTCCATGAATGAGCATAAATGCTTTGTTCTCTCCCATACAGTAAGGACATGATTTCTGACCATGTGTACTCCAGCCAGATAACATCCCATAAGCTGGGAAGTCGCTAATTGTCCACATCAATGCTGCTCTCAGTATGAAATTCTGTTTCGTAGCAACATCATATGTACTGACACCAGTACTCCACAATAAACTTAATTCATCAATCAATGGTTTCAAATAAACATCAATATTTTTTTTCGGATGTCCTAGAATTAGTAAAGTCAAAAAGATATATGGCTCTTTCATCAACATCCATGGAGGTAAATTGTACGGAGTTAAAAAAACAGGCCAACATGAATATTGACTACCATAAGATCTGAACGGACAGAAACCATCAGTGGAAAGGCCCAGTCGAACATTTCTAGCTTCTAAAGAAAAGGATGGATGCACTCTATCAAAATGTTTCCATGAATCACCATCGGCTGGATGATTCAAGCTTTTATCGGTTGAAATATTCGCTTTATGTCATGACATCATTGTCGCTGTATTCTTAGACATGAATAAATGCTGAAGTCTGGATATAAGCGGAAAATATCTCAACTGTTTTACAGGAATAAAACCAGACTTCCCATGTTGCCCTTCTTTATATCTCAATTGGCCACATGTGAGACAACTATCCAACGACTCATTTTCCCCAGAATATAAAATACAGTCATTTGAACATGCATGAATCTTCTGACAAGTAAGTCCCAAATTTCAAACCATCCTCTTACTCTCATAGTAATTTGCAGGCAAAACATTTCCTTCGGGTAATAGTGTTTTAAGCAAAGAAAATATCTGGTCAAAACAGGTGTTTGACATTCCGTTATCTGATTTGATAGCCATAAATTTTGCAACTGCTTCTAATTTGCTCATCTTGCAGCCAGGATATAATGCATCCTCAGCAGACCTCAACAACTCATAAAATTCAGACGGCGCCAACTCAGGATTTGAATCTATATCAGCCGGAGTTTCTGTATGTTGAACAGATGAACCTACAACATCATGTACTAAATCTTGAAACCGGGATGGATCCGGAATCAAGTTGGTATCACCTACTCTGGAACTGCATTCACCGTTTTGATACCAAAAAACATAATCTGGTTGAAAACCAAAATGCAAGAGATGTCCCCCCACTTTGTCAAACGTGTCAAACGTTCTCAATGCACATTTTCTACAAGGGCATTTTATTTTGCCTTCTGAAACAAATTCTGGATTTGATGCCGCAAATGATAAAAAAGTCTCCACACCCTCTATATATACTGGATTTAAACTAGAACCATTTGGATTTCTACGTTGATTTATCCATATGCGGTCATCTAATAATGACTGTTGATGACCTTGTTGTTCCATATTTTTCTATAAAATATAAAAGAATTACTGATTTTGAATAATTTGTTAGAAAAAACACTCAATCAAGGATTGAATATGTTGAGAATAAATCAAAACCTGTTACAAATATTGATAATTTTAATATTATATTGATTTTTTTATTTTTTTTAATAATACTAATATAAATTTTTCATAAATATTAATTATATAATAATAACATTATTACATTATTAGTATATTTTATTATTAATATTAAAATAATATAATTTTCTATATTATATACAATTTTCCTTTCATCTGTGTGTTTAACATTCTGTCTCCACATGTAATATTTGCATTCACTTTCACCTCTCCATTGGCGAGTAGGTTGATAATTTTGAAAAAGAATGCCAATATTACATGTGGAGACAGAAAACACACAGATGAAAAGAGAATTGTATATAATATAGAAAATTATATTATTTTAATATTAATAATAAAATATACAAATAATGTAATAATGTAATTATTACTAATTATTGGTAATTATTACTAATTATGGTTAATTATTCCTAATTATGGGTAATTATAGCTATTTATTGGTAATTATTGGTAATTATTGGTAATTATTGGTAATTATTGGTAATTATTACTAATTATTGGTAATTATTACTAATTATTACTAATTATTGGTAATTATTACTAATTATTGTTAATTATTCGTAATTATTGGTAATTATTTCTAATTATTCGTAATTATTACAAATTATTACTAATTATTACTAATTATTGGTAATTATTACTAATTATTGGTAATTATTACTAATTATTGGTAATTATTACTAATTATTGTTAATTATTACTAATTATTGTTAATTATTACTAAATATGGGTAATTATTGCTAATTATTGGTAATTATTACTAATTATTTGTAATTATTGGTAATTATTGGTAATTATTACTAATTATTGGTAATTATTACTAATTATTACTAATTATTGGTAATTATTACTAATTATTGGTAATTATTGGTAATTATTGGTAATTATTACTAATTATTGGTAATTATTACAAATTATTACTAATTATTACTAATTATTAGTAATTATTACTAATTATTACTAATTATTGGTAATTATTACTAATTATTGGTAATTATTACTAATTATTGGTAATTATTACTAATTATTGTTAATTATAACTAATTATTGTTAATTATTACTAATTATGGGTAATTATTTCTAATTATTGGTAATTATTACTAATTATTGGTAATAATTGGTAATTATTGGTAATTATTACTAATTATTGGTAATTATTACTAATTATTACTAATTATTACTAATTATTGGTAATTATTGGTAATTATTGGTAATTATTACTAATTATTGGTAATTATTACGAATTATTACTAATTATTACTAATTATTGGTAATTATTACTAATTATTACTAATTATTGGTAATTATTACTAATTATTGTTAATTATTACTAATTATTGTTAATTATTACTAATTATTGGTAATTATTACTAATTATTGGTAATTATTACTAATTATTGGTAATTATTACTAATTATTGGTAATTATTACTAATTGTTGGTAATTATTACTATTTATTACTAATTATTACGAATTATTACGAATTATTACTAATTATTACGAATTATTGGTAATTATTATTAATTATTGGTAATTATTACTAATTATTGGTAATTATTACTAATTATTGGTAATTATTACTAATTATTGATAATTATTGGTAATTATTACTAATTATTACTAATTATTACAAATTATCACTAATTATTACTAATTATTGGTAATTATTACTAATTGTTACTAATTATTGATAATTAGTGATAATTATTACCAATTATTACTAATTATTGGTAATTATTGGTAATTATTACTAATTATGGATAATTATTGGTAATTATTACTAATTATTGGTAATTATTGGTAATTATTATTAATTATTGGTAATTATTACTAATTATTGCTAATTATTACTAATTATTGGTAATTATTACTAATTATTGATAATTATTGCTAATTATTACTAATTATTGGTAATTATTACTAATTATTGATAATTCTTGGTAATTATTACTAATTATTACTAATTATTACTAATTATTACTAATTATTACTAATTCTTGGTAATTATTATTAATTATTGGTAATTATTACTAATTATTACTAATTATTGATAATTAGTGATAATTATTACTAATTATTGGTAATTATTGCTAATTATTACTAATTATGGATAATTATTGGTAATTATTACTAATTATTGGTAATTATTGGTAATTATTACTAATTATTGGTAATTATTACTAATTATTGCTAATTATTACTAATTATTGGTAATTATTACTAATTATTGATAATTATTGGTAATTATTACTAATTATTACCAATTATTGGTAATTATTGGTAATTATTACTAATTATTACTAATTATTGGTAATTATTACTAATTATTGGTAATTATTACTAATTATTGGTAATTATTACTAATTATTGGTAATTATTACTAATTATTGGTAATTACTACTAATTATTGGTAATTATTACTAATTATTACTAATTATTCCTAATTATTCCTAATTATTGTTATTTATTACTAATTATTAATATTTATTCTTAATTATTTGTAATTATTACTAATTATTCCTAATTACCATTTAAATATGAATAATGAATACTAATAATTTAAATTTATTAAGTAACAAAACAATGTAAACATAATTAAATTACAACTAATTAAGAATAATTGAAACTAATAAAAACTTTAAAATAAATATTAAATTAAAATGAAAATAAATACCTTTAAAATTGATCTGAGGTTGATCTCTGATCGTTGTTGAAAACTTCAATATCAACTCCAGAAAAAAAAAATTAAACTCAAGAAACGCTAAACTCTAAAAATAGAGTTTTGAGAGAAGTAGAAGATCGATTTTGAGAATGAATGAAAAAAACGGATGGGGGTATTTATAGGTTAGATTATTTGCGACGGTACCCGTCGCAAATACCTTAGCCCACATTTATTACGGTCAACGGTTAAATAGTTATTTGCGACGGGTCCCGTCGCAAATAATAACCTGCCGACTTACTATTTGCGACGGGGTATACCCCCGTCGCAAATACCTTTTACCGCCGCCGGTTATTTGCGACGGGCGGTTACTGCCCGTCGCAAATAACCTTCCCGCGATTTGGCGCGCAAAGCGCGCCAGCCCTTTTGCGACGAAGAAAGATATCCCGTCGCAAATAAGTTTTTTACGGGACTATTTGCGATGGGATTTTTCCCCGTCGCAAATGCCCATTTTTCCCGTAGTGACCCCTTTATGTCTTGTTGATATGCTTATTTACTCACATGTTTTACTTTCATCCTGTTATTATTTGGTTATTCCATTACTGGGCTTTATATCTCACCCCATTCTTATGAACTTCCCCATGTTATCCCATGCAGTTTTAGAAAAATCAAGAGAATATAAGGGCATGTTATAGAGTTTAAGTTTATGTCATTATATTTCTTTTAAAAGTTTTTATGATATATTCCTTATTTAAAAAGGACACTAGGACTCATGATCTTATAGGTTTTTATTAAGTATATCATTATGTAACAATTCATGAAATAAAGTGTACTAAAATATAGGTAGTTATAGCTGGTATCAAAGGAAAAGTTAGTTATTTTTGAGTATTGAGATTAGAAAACTCTAGTAAAAGCATTATGGATAAGAATAAACATATAAAAAACATACCTAAATTTTAGAAAAGTATAGAGTAAGTGGTTTCCATGAATATATATCTCTATCTAGATACTACAAGTGGATGTGGCTCTAACACAGTTATACCTAGGGGTAAAACCCTAAAAGGAAGTATTAAGATAGACTCAATCATCACCTAGTGCATGAAAATGGGCCTTACTGCACAACTGGTTTGACACTCCTGGGGGATATGCTTCGGTAAATTCAAAAGTTCATTATGAGCCATTATTAAGTAGACAAAAAATCACACAAGATTTTATTTTAGGAAATGAAACATGTATAACTTAGATTGAAACATAAAAACTCATAGGTTAAGGAATATATGTCACTAATGAGATATCACTTTAATGTTCATAGTTTCCCATTTATGGGATTAATAGTTTTAAAATACTCATTCATAATTTTCTCTTCATTTTTAGTCAATGGATGGAAATAGAAGAATCTGCTTCAACAACCAATGTGAGGGGAAATGTGATGAATTTCAAAATGAGATACGCAACCCGATGGGAGAAGGATTTGTGAACTTCATGATAACACTTTCTCAATTAAATAAAGTTTCAAACTAAGACATGAATTTGGATGAATGCTCAAATCCCCCAAAAGGAGCAAGTTTCAATTGAGAACTTTGTACAACAAAGCCCCTGAATTTTAGTAGATCATCCGATCCATTAATCATGGAATAGTGGATAAGCTCCATTGAAAATATTTTCACCATAATTTAATTCTTTTATAAAGAGAAGGTAATGTTAACTATTTATCACATGGATGGAGAATCTAGTCAATGGTTGATTTTTTTCAATAATACAAAGCCCTAAGAAGAGATCAAAGTGATTGAGTGGAAGGAATTTTTGAAGATGTTTTTTGATAAATATTTTCCTCTAACTCTTTTACATAAAATGGAGATGTATTTCCTTAACCTCATGAAAAATGATGATTAACCCCTTGGGTCATATAAAGAGAACATCACAATATTTTTATGATACACCTTTAGATTTGTCATTATCCCCTAATTTAATGTTAACCGATTCATTGGTGATACAAATTAAATTCGAAAAAAAATCCTTATCCATTAAATACATTGAAATATATGAAGAAATTGGCTAATGTGGCCTCATATTTGAAATGGAGTTCCGAGAATCTCAAGGTTCTCGTGGGGACAAGAAGTGGAAAATAGAATTAAATTCTAGAGGTAAGTTAGAAAAATCTAATGGTGGAAAGAAATTAGAATATACCACTTGTCAAAAGTGTGGTAAGAAACATCTTGGGAATTATCTGAAAGGGATTATGAATTTTTTTAAGGGTGAAAATGAAGATAACCTAGCTAGCGATTGCAAATGGGATACACCCACCAATGTGATGGAAGAAATGAATGGTCCCATCAACCCTCATCTCATTATCCAATATTTCAACTACAATGAAAAAATGAACTATGTAAATAAATTAACTAAACCAAGGTATGTCGATGATAAACTATGCCAACAACCTCCAAGGTATAGTGATAAAGGGAGAGATTATGCCATCATAGCTATTGAGGTAGAACATGAAAATGAAGTGGTGATGGATGCTCCAATAATTCATTCAAGGATAGTGAATTCACTTTTGGATTATAATTTTATGCATCATTTAATATCATAACAGGTTAATATAACTATTAAAACACCACCACAAAACATGGAATATGAGTTATTGATTAAGATGATCAATGGGTCAATTATTACATCCCATGCATATAACTCATCTTATATCCAAATTTGTGGGCTTCATTCCCCACCAAACCTTTTGATACTTTATTTAGTGGAATTTGATTCTATTATAGGCATAGATTGAATTTCTTTATACAGATCCTACATAAATTTTCAAGAGGATTAAATCACCATCCGTATCATGAATTGACCTTTGATTCTATAAAAGTGCAAGGAGGATGATGAATATCCATTAGTATCATCATCACAAGAATATATATTATTACCCTATGAGAAATATTATCTTTATCAAATGATTGAGACTAAGGAAAATATCATCCTTGAATACATGACCATAGTGAGTGAATTCACTAATGTGTTTCCCAAAGAATGGTCTGGTATTCCTCCTATTTGATAGGTTTAGTTATCAATCCAGCTTATACCGGGTTATTTTAAAATATCCAAGAATATATATAGAATGTTTATTGTTAAAATTAAAGATTTGAATAATTAATTATAAGATAATATAGATAAAGTGTTTATATGACCATGTGATTCACTATAGTGTGCACCAGTCCTCTTCGTCATGAAGAAGGATGGGTCAATACACCTCTACATTGATTATCATGAGCTCAAAATGATCATGCTAAAGAACAAGTATCTTCTTACAATGATTGATGACTTTTTAAATCAACTAATTGGACCAAAATAATACTTTAAGGTGGATCTTAGGTTGGAATATTACTAAGTAATGGTGAAGAAGGAGGATATCCCCAAGAATTCTTTGCATATAAGGTACGAGCACTATGAGTTCATAGTGATGCCCTTTGGACTCGATAATACTCCATAAATATTCATAGACTTGATAAAGAGAGTCTTTATGGATTAACTTGATAAATATTTGATAAGAATTATAGATGATATTCTTATCTACTCTAAAATCAAGGAGGAACATGAGGAGGATTTGAATTCAGTAATGAAATTTTTTTGATAGGAAATGTTATTTTTGATGTATAGTAAATGTGAGTTATGGTTGGAAAAAGTAAACTTCTTGTTCTATGTTATCACCAGAAAATGGATATACATGGACCTATAAAAATAGAGGAAATTAAAGGTTGGGTATAAAAATAATCTATGAAATGAATCCATAGTTTCCTTGGATTAACTGGGTATTATCGTCAATTTGTGAGAAACTTCTCATGATTTTCAAGCCCACTAACCATGTTAACTTAGAAGGGATTCAAATTTGTCTCAACTGATTAATGAAAATAAAGTTTTAAAGATATAAAGAATATTCTAATCACTACACATGTGCTCACATTACCCACCAGTTGGGAATAATTTTTGATCTATAGTGATGGGTCCAAAAAGTGATTGGGTTGTGTAATCATGTGAGATGAAAAAGTGATAGCATATACCTTCTGCTAATTAATGTTTCAAGAGTAAAACTACCCAACAAATTATCTATAATTGGTAGCAGTGATCTTTTCATTGAAATACTGGGAAAATTATTTCTATGGAGCAAAGTGTAAGATATATACATATCATAAAAGAATTAAGTTGCCAATGAGCCTGTACCCAAGTGGTATAGGCTCCTGCTTGGCATCCAAAAGACCCAGGATCAAATCTGGGCAGGGAAAAATTTTCGGGGGTATTATAGAAGTACAACAGCAGGGCACTGTAGCAGTACTATAACAGCGGCAAACTATGGAAGTGAAGGCACTGTAGTGGCGGAGGCACTGTAACAGGTACTGTAGTGGTGGAGATAATGTAGTAGGGTGGGTACTATAGTAGTACTGTTCACTAAGGGTTCCTTTGGGCCAAATAATGGGCTTTTAAGCCTTGTATTCAGGCCACTTGGCCTTGGGCTTTCAGGGTATGTAATGGGTCTCCCTCTACCCAGTCTTAAAGAGGTATTTGCTTTAAATAATAAATTGAGGCTTTGGCTCCAACCTTTTAAAAAAGTATTAAGTATATATTCACACAAAAATAACATAATATGCCCCAAAAAAGGTGGTTAGAGCTGATCATGTATTATGATTTTTCATTCCATTAATATCCTATGAAAGGAAAAAGGTTTCTAATACTATGATTATAAAGGATCCAACAACCATATCCATACTGAGGATTGAAAGGGATCCAATCTTCTTGGACATTCAAATGTTGGATATGGGAATAATAAAATGATATTCATCTAACCTTGATCAATTTAATGCTAAAATATCTATTATTGAGATGATTTAGGAGGAAAAAAGTTGATTATATACTATAGAAGAATATAGAGAATATTCCAGAGTTTAACAATGCTAAAGATGGATTTATAAGGATTGGAACTTGGATATGTGTACCATAAAAACCAAAATTGAAGAGGGAACTTATAGATTATACACATAACTCATCCTTATATATTCATACAAGAAGCACTATGTTGTATAGTGATTTGAAGCAAACTTTGTGGTGGGATATCATGAAGAGGAAGATTTCAGAGTTTGTATCTCGATGATTGGTATGTCTAAAAGTCGTGGGGATGATAGAAGTATAAGGTTATGATGCAACCATTTCTCGTACTGGTATGGAAATGGGAAAACATAACCATGGATTTTTCCATAGGACTCCCTTAAACCCTTAAACATAGTAACACCATCGAGGTGGTAGTTGATCACCTTAACAAGTAAGTTCATTTCATTACAATCAAGGAAGATTTTACTCTTTACCACCACCAAGATATATATAAGGTAAATGGTAAGATTGGATAGAGTCCCACTCTATAATATATCTGATCAAGATATGAGGTTTACCTCAATGTTTTGGAGAAGACTCCATCAAGCGTAGGATACCAAAAAAACATTATCATAAATTATCACCCTCAAAGAGATGGTCAATCTAGAAGAACCATTCAAACTATGAGTGATATACCGAGATATTGTTTAATGGATTTCCAATGTCATGAACCGAACTGGGATACCATCCAACCTGACACTCGACCCGATCCATGGAACAAACCTAAGGGAGTTCCCAATCCCCATGGGCTATAAAATAGTGCTTGGATATCAACAATATGATTTGGGAATGATTTCACATATTTATATAACCATAAAAAACCAACATAAGTAAACATCACAATCATAAATTACCACAACCAAACGAGGTGCAAAAATTTTCAGATTCAGAGTTTACAACTTTAATGAAAACCCAAAAGTACAATAATGGAAAGGGAACCCAAAAACAGTCCCAACAACCACTATGAAATAAGAGGGACATCATCCTAAAGCCACCGCCACCAACACCTGAAAGAATAGAAACACTAGAAACCAGATCCACCATCACCGCATTGAATCTTTCCTTTACCTAGGTCATACATAACAAAGTCTATATACACCCAAAGGTGTATGTAGGGTGTGAGAAAAATTCCAATAGGATTCCACCCAAAAGGAAACATTCTATTCCATAACATTAGAATAAAAACAAACATGCACATTTCCATAAGAATATTTGAAACATTTCCAAGAAAACATTATAAGGAAAACATTCTCAAGAAACTATTTTTAAGAATTTTTTTTCACAAATAAGATTTCTTGAAATAAAAATGCACACAAGAACTATTTTATGCCAATGGTTAGA
The DNA here is from genome assembly GCA_963277665.1 of Viscum album. Lineage (NCBI taxonomy): Eukaryota > Viridiplantae > Streptophyta > Magnoliopsida > Santalales > Viscaceae > Viscum > Viscum album. Next base: position 1,344,750,120 of record OY728123.1, read on the forward strand.
ACCATACAACATAAGTATCATGTCACAAGAGATAACCACGGGAAAATCCCTATAGTTAACCAGTAAAAGTGGGAATCTATGAACATCATACCATAGTGATTAAAATCCTCCAACTCAACTACCATCAATGATCTCATGCATGATCCACTAGAGAGGATCTCATCCAAAGTTCTAGTGGTCTAACAATGTTCTCATGCACAATCCACTAGATAGGATCTCATCCAAAGTTCTAGTGGACTCTGATCATATCACAGGTTTAGTTAATATTACAATCATCAATCCGGCTAGATGAGTCGGGGCCTCAGCCTCTTCTGAATCAACTAGAGTACTAGTTCTAGTTCACCCACTTAGATACCCATGGTTCCCTTTGTTCTCAAATTCCATTTCATGTGTCACACAAATCATAAATCTGACATAGAAATTCCAAGCATCACAAACATACAAAGAAATCACCACTTTCACATTTTTTCATTGATCCAATGATCAAAATCCACATGCAAACAACCATTTCACATAATCAAAACCACTTTTAATTTCACACACACACAAAAATCATTTAGAAATAAATTTCAAACCACTTTCATAGTTATTGAAACCCATTTGAAAACATAACAAGAATACCACATATAAAATTTAAACATTTTCATGGATAAATCCCATTTAAAATTAATACTCACAATAAATTCATTTTATAACATGCTTCACATCAGTTTTATAATTCAAATACACATTCCAAGGTGCACAACAAAGAATCCAACAAGAAAAAAACCCATTTCTCTAGAAAAATACACTTTCAACACATTCGAACCTTTAAATCTCTTGGAAAACACTTTTTTCACCTTCCACACAAGGTATAAAATAAATTTAAGAAACAACACAATGAAGCACACTTGCAACATAACCACTTTTCTTTTGGGAACTCATTTTCACCACATGTGAATATAAAACCCTTTAAAAAACATGATTCGGACCACACAAACAATTCATGGAACACATTTAAGTAAGAAATAAACATATCAAAATTAGCTGATAATATAAAATCATGAAACCACCAACCTCACACTTGATTTTTTTTGGAAATTGATGCGAAACCACAACTGCACCACCAAAAGACACTATAAAGAAAATATAGAACATTAATCATCAATATTTTCCCCAAAAACATAAGATCATACCTTATTTAGTTCAAACATCCCACCGAAAAATAGGAACTCAATAAAGAGGGAAGAAAAACCCTAAAAAGAGAGAAAAATAAAGAGGAAGAGGGGTTACTTGATGCTTCCTTGAAGAATCAGGGTAAACAACTCCAAATTATTGAGGTTTAAAGGCTTCATGAAAGCTTGGAGGAGGTTACCATGGATGAAAATCCCAAATGGGGCGTATGGGAGGTTTTTAGGGTTAAAATCGAAGAGGAAAAAAGTGTAAATTCCCAATTTTTAATGACTTGGAAAAGTCGCACGGTTAGCCTGTAAAGTTTTACAATCTATCACTACCGGAAAAATGGCTCTTTGCGACGGGAATAAATCTCGTCGCAAAAGGTCCGTCCAAGAGGTTATTTACGATGGGGGTAACGACCTGTCGCAAATAACCAACTATTTGCAACGAGATTTCGTCTCCCATCGTAAATAGTTTGGTGCAGATAGCGCGCCAAACCGCGCGAAGGTTATTTGCGACGGTGGGATCCCACCGTCGCAAATAGTTAAGTATTTACGACGGGGCCTGTCGTAAATAACCGGCGGTGGTTTATAGATTTTTTGCGACAGGACACCTTTTGCGATGGGGCCCGTCGCAAATAACCGGTGGCGGTTTATATCTTTTTGTGACGGGATGTCGTCCCATTGCAAAAGGTGTGTCAGTAGGGACTATTTCCGACGGGTCCCATCGCAAATAACTTTTTAACCGCCAACAGTAATTAATTCGGGCGTAGGTATTTGCGACGGGTCCCGTCGCAAATAATCTCATCGCAAATAATCTAACCTATATATACCCCCATCCGTTTTCCTCTCATTCCTCCCAAATTTTAGATTATGTTTCTCTTTAAACTCTGATTTTAGAGAGAGAATTTTTCTAAGTTAATTTTTTTGTTCACGAAGAAGTTGTGAAGCCGTCTCCATCAATAAAAAATTAGCCTTAAAGATATTTACGTTTCTTTTAATTTATGATTTATTTCATTTTTTATGTTAATTTTTTTATTGTTGTTTAGTTGTAATTAAATTAAATTTATATTTTTTTGTCACTAGTATTTATTTGTACTAATAAATTGAAATTTTTAGTATTAATTTTTAATAATTAGTAGTAATTATAAATTATTAACGATAATTAGTAATGTATATAATTAATTTGTAGTAATTAATAATAATTGGTAATAAATATCAATAAATAGTAATAATTAGTAATAATTAGGAATAATTAGTAATAATTAGGAATAATTGGGAATAAATATTAATAATTAGTAATAATTAGTAATAATTAGCAATAATTAGGAATAATTAGCAATAATTAGGAATAATTAGCAATAATTAGTAATAATCAGCAATAATTAGTAATAAATAACAATAAATAGCAATAATTAATAATAATTAGTAATAATTTGTAATAATCAGTAATAAATTGTAATAATTAGTAATAAATACTTATAAATACTAATAATTACTAATAAATAATAATAATTAGCAATAAATACTAACAATTAGGAATAATTAGCAATAATTAGAAATAATTAGCAATAATTAGAAATAAATAGCAATAATTAGTAGTAATTAGCAGTAATTAGGAATAATTAGCACTAATTAGGAATAATTAGCAATAATTAGCAATAATTATCAATAATTAGGAATAATTAGCAATAATTAGCAACAAAAAGCAATAATTAGTTATAAATAGCAGTAAATAGTAAAAAATAGGAATAATTAGAAATAAATATGAAGAATTAGTAATAATTAGGAATAATTAGGAATAATTTGAAATAATTAATAATAATTAGGAATAATTAATAATAATTAGTAATAAATTGTAATAGTTAGTAATAAATTGTAATAATTAGTAACACATTGTAATAATTAGTAATAAATACTAATAATTACTTATAATTACTAATAAATACTAATAATTAGTAATAATTAGAAATAATTAGGAATAATTAGAAATAATTAGCAATAAATAGAAATAAATAGCAATAATTAGCAATAATTAAGAATAATTAGAAATAATTAGCAATAAATAGAAATAAATAGCAATAATTAGCAATAAATAGCAATAATTAGTAATAAATAGAAATAAATATTAATAAATAGGAATAATTAGTAATAATTAGGAATAATTAGTAATAATTAGGAATAATTACGAATAATTAGGAATAAATACTTATAATTAGTAAAACTTACTAATAATTAGTAATAATTAGCAATAATTAGGAATAATTATGAATAATTAGGATTAATTAGCAATAATTAGTAATAATTAGCAATAATTAGTAATAATTAGCAATAATTAGCAATAATTAATAATAATTAGTAATAAATTGTAATAATTAGTAATAAATTGTAATAATTAGTAATAAATTGTAATAATTAGTAATAAATACTAATAATTAGTAATAACTACTAATAAATACTAATAATTAGCAATAAATACTAATAATTAGAAATAAATAGCAATAATTAGGAATAATTAACAATAATTAGAAATAATTAGCAATAATTAGGAATAAATAGTAATAATTAGCAATAATTAGAAATAAGTAGAAATAATTAGCAATAATTAGCAATAATTAGAAATAATTAGAAATAATTATAAATAATTAACAATAATTAGTAATAATTAGGAATAATTAGCAATAATTAGCAACAATCATCAATAATTAGTAATAAATAGAAATAGTTTGTAATAAATAACAATAAATATTAATAAATAGGAATAATTCATAATAATTAGGAATAATTCGTAATAATTAGGAATAATTAGTAATAGTTAGGAATAATTAGTAATAAATATGAATAATTAGTAATAATTAGGAATAAATACTAATAATTAGTAATATTTAACAATAATTAGTAATATTTAGCAATAATTAGTAATAATTAGCAATAATTAGGAAAAATTAGCAATAATTAGGAATAATTAGAAATAATTAGTAATAATTAGCTATAATTAGTAATAATTACTAATAAATACTAATAATTAGTAATAATTACTAATAAATACTAATAATTATAAATAATTAGCAATAATTAGGAATAATTAGCAATAATTAGGAATAATTAGCAATAATTAGCAATAATTAGGAACAAATTGTAATAATTAGTAATAATTAGTAATAATTAGGAATAATTAAAACTAATTAGCAATAATTAGAAATAAATAGCAATAAGTAGCAATAATTAGGAATAATTAGCAATAATTAGGAATAATAAGGAATAATTAGTAATAAATAGGAAAAAATAGGAATAAATTGTAATAATTAGTAATAAATTGTAATAATTAGTAATAATTAATAATAAATAGTAATAAATAGTAATAAATTGTAATAAATATGAATAAATAGTAATACTTAGTAATAAATAGTATTAGTTAGAAATAAATAGTAATAGTTAGTAATAAATAGTAATAATTAGTTATAAATAAGAATAATTAGTAATAATTCGGAATAAATACTAATAATTACTAATAAATACTAATAATTAGTAATATTTAGCAATAATTAGTAATATTTAGCAATAATTAGTAATAATTAGTAATAATTAAGAATAATTAGAAATAATTAGGAATAATTATTAATAATTTTTAATAATTACTAATAAATACTAATAATTACTAATAAATACTGATTATTAGCAATAATTAGAAATAAATAGTAATAATTAGATCTAATTAGATATAATTAGTAATAATTAGTAATAATTAGTAATAATTAGTAATAATTAGTAATAATTAGATACAATTAGATATAATTAGATATAATTAGATATAATTAGATATAATTAGTAATAATTAGTATTAATTTGTTATAATTAGTAATAATTTGTAATAATTAGTAATAATTAGTAATAATTAGTAATAATTAGTAATAATTAGATATAATTAGTAATAATTAGACATAATTAGTAATAATTAGATATAATTAGTAATAATTAGCAATAATTAGATATAATTAGTAATAATTAGATATAATTAGATATAATTAGATATAATTAGATATAATTAGATATAATTAGATATAATTAGATATAATTAGTAATAATTAGTAATAATTAGAAATAATTATTAATAATTAGTCATAATTAGTCATAATTAGTCATAATTAGTAATAATTAGTCATAATTAGTAATAATTAGTCATAATTAGTCATAATTAGTAATAATTAGATATAATTAGATATAATTGTCATTGCTTGATTGATCACCTTGGAAGTAGCGTTGCAATAGGACAACCCAAGGCATGCCCTTTCCATCCATAAGAATTATCTCACATGACCCTTTACATAGACCATTCTTCCATGAAAATTTAAGGGAAATATACTAATGTACCCTCAAATTTTTGAGGAAGAATGATCTATGTAAAGGGAGCAAGATGATTCTTAGATATGAGAATGAAATTACTTTGGTCATCCTATTACAACACTACTTGCGAGGTGATCAACCATGCAAGGACAATTATAGAGTTTACATTGGACATAGCTGACACAAAATTTTTATTGCGCATGACCTCACAATTGGAGACCCTTTGAGATTTGAACATGTTAAGAATAGAGCAAAGCCTGTTGCGAATATTGATAATTTTAATATTTTATAAATTTTTTATTATTTTAATAATATAATATTGTTTTTTCATAAATATTGATAATATAATTTTTTATTAGTAATAATTAGATATAATTATAATTAGTAAACAAAAACTACTTGAATAATGAAGGGAAAATTTGTAATCATCTCCAAAATGATGATTACCAAATTTCCTTTCATTATTCAACCAGTTTTCATTTTGCTAAGTATTACTAAGTATTGATAAATTAGTAATAATTAGCAATAAATAGTAATAATTAGTAATAAATAGTTAGGAACAGTTAGAAAGAAATTTTAATAAATTTTAATAAATTCCAAGAACCTGGTACAATTTCCAGTGGATTGATGACACTCCTTTTGCTTGATGAATTTTCTCATTTCAACTCTCACCGACTCAAAACAATATGAAAAATGTGCTGCTACATAGGCATATTCAATCTCGTATACATGAGATTGGATATGAATTCATAGGATCATATTTTTTATAATGTTTTCAGACGGTGACAGTTGGAAGAAGACGATTCATCAACGAAAAGGGGGCTCTTTTGTCCGACAGCTCATTTACTTGCATCTTTCTCACACTGAAATCCCAATGAAGAATCTGGTCGGAGATATGTATATTCATTTTCGTGCATATGAGAATGAATATGCGTACCTCCGACCAAATTCTTCATTGTGATTTTAGTGTGAGAAAGTTGCAAGTAAATGAGCTGTCGGATAAAAGAGTAGTCGTCAATCCACTGGAAATTGTGTTGCCTTTAATTAATGGTAATTATTAAGAAGTAGTAGTAATTATTTATCTTCTTTTTTCAGATAGTATTTTTATAATTTAAAATTATTCAAAAATAGTGATGATTTTATATTTTGTAGAAAAATATGGAACAAGAAGTTAACATCATTCATTATTAGATGATCGTACTTGGATAAATCAGCGCATAAATCCAAATGGTTTTGGTTTAAATCCTATATATATTGAGGGTGTTGAAGCTTTATTAGCATTTTCATCATCAAAACCAGAATATGTTTCAGAAGGCACAATTAAGTGTCCTTATAAAAAATGTGCTTTGAGAATGTTCGACACATTTGACAAGGTTGGGGGACATCTCTTGCAGTTTGATTTTAAACTAGATTATGTTTTTTGGTATCAACATGGTGAACAAAGTTCCAGAGAAGATACTAATAACTTGATTCCGGATCCATCACAGTTCCAAAATTTAGTACATGATGTTTCAGGTCTATCTATTCAACAAACTGAAACTCACGACAATATTGATTTAACTCCTGAGTTGGAACCATCTGAATTTTATGAGTTGTTGAGGTCTGCTAAAGATGCATTATATCCTGGTTGCAAGATAAGAAAATTAGAAGCAGTTGCAAAATTTATGGCTATTAAATCAAATAATGAAATGTCAAACAATAGTTTTGATTAGATATTTTCTTTGGTTAAAACACTGTTACCTGAAGGAAATTTGTTGCCTGCAAATTACTATGAGAGCCTGAGGTTGGTTCATAATATAGGCCTTAGTTATCGGAAAATTCATGCATGTGAAAATGATTTCATCTTATATTCTGGTGAAAATGAGTCATTGGGTAGTTATCCAACATGTGGACAATCGAGCTATAAAGAAGCTCAACCAGGGAAGTCTGGACCGATTCCTGTAAAACAGTTGAGATATTTCCCCCTCACACCCAGGATGAAACATTTATTTATGTCTCATAACACAGCGTCAATGATGTCATGGCACAAAAACAATATTTCAACCGGTAAAATCTTGAATCATCCATCTGATGGTGATTCATGGAAATATTTTGATCGTCTGCATCTGTCTTTTTCTTTAGAAGCCCGAAACGTGCGATTGGGTCTTTCTACTAGTGGTTTCTGTCCGTTTGGTTCTTATGGTAGTCAGTATTCATGTTGGCCTGTCTTTATAACTCCGTAAAATCTACCTCCATGGATGTTGATGAAGGATCCCTATAACTTTTTGACCTTATTAATCCCAGGACATCCAAAAAAGAATATTGATGTTTATTTGAAACCATTGATTGATGAGTTAAATGCATTATGGATTAATGGTGTTAGTACATATGATGTTGCTACGAAAAAAAATTTCACATTAAAAGCTGCATTGATGTGGACGATTAGTGACTTTCAGACAAATGACATGCTATCTGGCTAGAGTACACATGGTCCGAAATCATGTCCTTACTGTATGAAAGACAAAAAAGCTTTTATGATCATCAATGAAAAAAAAACCTTGCTATTTTGACTATCATTACAGATTTATTCCAACCAATCATCCTTTTCTAAGGAACAAATCGCATTTCAGAAATGGCACAATTGAAAGGGATGAACCTCCAAAAATGATCCCAGGTACCGAGTTAAAATCAGTTGTATTTTCATTACCTCCCATCACATTTCGGCCAACAGTAAACCAACAGAAAATTCATGGATTTGGGAAAGAACATAATTGGATAAAACGATGCATTTTTTGGGATCTCCCATATTGGTCTGATTTTTTGGTCCGCCACATGTTGGATGTCATGAAAATTGAAAAAAAATGTTTTGATAATTTATTTCATACAGTTTTGGATACACCAGGTAAGACCAAAGATACTATAAAAGCACGATTAGATATTGCCCAAATTTGCAGGCGACCAGATATTGAACTATTTGAAAATGTCAAATCACAGAGGTTAATGAAGCCAAAAGCAGCTTATACACTGTCTAAAGAGATTCGTTTATTATTTTGTCAGTGGATTGCATATTTGAGACTCCCAGATGGTTATGTTTCTAATTTGGGAATATGTGTTAAGAATGGTCATATTACCGGATTAAAAAGTCATGATTTTCATGTTATAATGGAAAGACTTATGCCGATTGGATTCAGAGGTTTGTTGAATTCTATGATTTGGGATTCGATAACAAACATATCATATTTTTTTCGAGACATTTGTGCAGCGACAACTGACTACGATGCGCTAAGAAAACTGGAAGAAGATGTTGTTGTAATTAAATGTAAACTGGAAAAAATCTTTCCACCTGATTTCTTTGACTCAATGAAACATCTGATATTAAATTTTCCACATGAAGCTAAATGTGGAGGTCCAGTATAGTTTCGATGGATGTACCCATTCGAGAGATGTATGCAGAAATTGAGGAAAAAAGTACATAACAAAGTATCAATTGAAGGCTCAATTGCTAAATCTTATTTGCAAGAGGAAATTGCTTTTTTTTTCTGCTCTCACTATTTTGAATCTGAATATCCCTCAAAACAAAACCACATGGGACCAAATGAGGGAAATATTAATAATTAAATGGACAATCATTTATCAGTTTTTAATCAGCCAAATCTTGGCTTCGGTGGAGTTCAAGAACGATGGATTTTAGACGATGAACATCACAGAGCTCATACATATGTTCTGCTCAACTATGAAGAAATGAAAGCATTTTTACTGTGCGTTCTTCTATCACTTATTCTATAATTTATGTTACAGTATTTAAACTTATTTTATTTGTAGGTTATATGATAATCATATCAAGAAACAAGTTCCAAAAATTATAGCAGCTGCTCTTGAAGAACACAGAAAAAAATTCAATGGTTTCAAAAGCTGGTAACATAAATTTTTGATGGTTTAATATCAATTCAGTTTACTATTTATTATATTGATAATTGTTTTACAAATTTTCAGGTGTCTCAACATGCTGATAAAATTGATAAGCAACTGTGTATATTGAGTAACCCACCATCCAAAATGGTTAAATCTTATAATGCATATGTGGTGAATGGTTTTCAATTTCATACACGTGCATATGTGGAATCAAAAAAAAACAATGAATAGTGGAGTTTGTTTGAGAGGATCGCATTATAGAGAAACTGAAGTTGACTTTTGCAACATTCTGGATGAAATTATTGAGCTATGTTATCTTGGAAAAAATTACATAATGATGTTTAAATGTTTGTGGTTGGATACTAAGAGATGATTGCGTTTTTATCTGACTCATGGAATCGTCGATATTAAATATAAAAGTCTTCTTACAGTAAATGAACCATTTTTACTGGCTTAACAGGCGCATAAAATTTATTACGCAAAGTACTGTGCTACTTCAAGAGACCTGGGTGATTGGTGGAGCATAATAAAAATGAAATCTTGAGAAAATAAATTTACTCAAACTGAATGTGGTTCCATTGAAGTGGAAGAAATTGAAAATTTCAAGAGACTACTCAAAATCCATTTTTTTCACTAAGAAACCTGAATATAGATGAGGACACCCAACAATTAAGGGTCCATGGTGATGAAAATGTTAATGATGTTACAAATGAAATTGAAATGACAAGGGATAATGAAAGTAAAACTCATATGGATATTGATGATGCCTAGGAGGAATATGAAGACATTGACATCGTTAGATATGAAGATAATGATGAAGGTGAACATTGGCATAGTTAAATGCTGGTTATGATCATAACTAATATATATATATATATATATATATATATATATAATAGTTATTTTCAACTATCTTCTAACAATAATAATTTTGTGTTTCATATGGACTCTGATCTATTGCGTGAGTTAGAGGAGGCTGAGCTACCTTTGGATGAGGGGGATGTGGGATCATCTGACCCTCAACCTACTGGTGGTTCAGGAGGTGCGTGGAGGGGGTGCGGTCTTGCACGACTGATGATTCCTGACCCTATCCATGAGCGACGTCCATGTCTTGGCTTCGATCCACGCACACAGAGGTATGGTAACCTGTATATTTTAGTTATATTTCATTAATTTATTTATATATATACTAATTGTTTGATTATTTATTATTTTTTCATAGTTTTGTGCATGTAGCTGTTGGACAGGGGAGCGCTACCTTGTACAATTATTTTTCTTAGCCATGGACCCCATGGGAACAGATTCCTGTTGATGTGCAGCTCTGCATGTACAATCATTGGCTGGTACGTAAATAAATAATATTTATTTTGAAATTTATTTTATTAATAATTTGATATTATAAATTATTTGTAGGGTTTATGGTATCCCATCGATGATAGCATGCATGACGATATCCATGCAGCATGGGAGGTGGCTATGCGTGAGCATTTGCGTCAGTTTTTGCACAATTTTAGAAAGGCGACCATTAAGAAAGTAGGAGCGACAGTATTTGATAAGTTGTGTAGAGCCCACCGACCAGAGTACATTTCATCTCAGGTTTGGGATGGATTATGTGCACACTGGTTGGGTGGTGGATTTCAGAGGAGGTCTTCATTGGGTCAGAAGAACCAGGGGAGATAAGAGGTGACACATCGAGCTGGTAGTCGTACATTCAGTATGCATATAGAGCATCTGGTAAGTATTTTTTTTAAATATTTTATATAACTTCAAATATAAAAAGTTTATTTTATATTCATATAGGCAGTCGAGCATCCCGATATTATAGAGTATGATGTTTATCAGAGGATGTATAGTGATCCAGCCATCAGAGAGATTAGAGGTGATCGCCAGCGTCAGATTGTGGTTAGTCTTATTTTTTTAGTTTGACAATTAACTGCATATAATATTTTCACAATTTTAATTTCAAATTGAAATTGAAGGAGTCATATGAGGCTACGACTTCTCAGACATAGGCTGAGGGTCAGGATGAGGCGACTGATCAGACTAGTGCCCACCATTTCAACGAGGCGATATGGATGCAGGCGACTTAGTATGGCTTTGAGAAGGGCCGAGTAGTTGGTATTAGCTCTAATGTGACTCCTGGTACTTATTATGGTACTGTTGCGATGTCGGAGTCCAGCTCAAGAGGAGCTCGTGGAGAGGGATCATCTTCTGGCTCATAGTATCAGGAGCAGTTCCGAGCTCAGAATGACCTTATAGAGAGTTTGCAGAAGCAGTAAGAAGAGATACATCAGCAGCAGCAGCAACAACACGAGGAGGAGATGCATCGATGGCAGCAGCAACAGCAGCATCATGAGGAGGAGATGCATCGATGACAGCAGCAACATCATGAGTATATGGAGTACATGCACTGCCTGATTTGTAGTTTAGGGATGGAATTTCCTCCACCAGATCCTTCAGCTCCACCAACTCTTCCAGAAGATGACACCCAGTGATTTTTTTTTATGTAAAAAACATTTGAATTTAAATTTGTTGTAATATGAACTATTTACAGTTTCTGTCTTTTATATCGGTGCGATTATTACATAATTTAATTTTTAATATTTTATGATTTGATTGAGAATTTTAATATTTTTTATTTTTTTTATTTTAATAATATTAATATTATTGTTTCATTAATCATAATTTTATTAAATATATTTTTTCAGTATTATATTTTTTAATATTTGTTTATTTTACTAGTAATAATAATAATAATAATAATAATAATATTTTATGATTTTTTATATACATATTTTTGTGAATATTGAGAATTTTAATATTTTTTATTTTTTTATTATTTTAATAATATTGAAATTAATTTTTCAATAATCATAATAATATTTTATGATTTTTTATATTTTTTGGTGAATATTGAGAATTTTAATTTTTTTTATTTTTTTATTATTTTAATAATATTAAAATTAATTTTTCAATAATCATAATAATATTTTATGATTTTTTATATATTTTTTTGTGAATATTGAGAATTTTAATATTTTTTATTTTTTTTATTATTTTAATAATATTTAAATTAATTTTTCAATAACATAATTTAATTTAATTTATTTTTCTTAAAATTTATTTATTATTTGCGACGAAATCTGTTGTGACGGGATCCCATCATAAATAGTCTAAAAAAATTTTTCTTAAAAAAGGTATTTGCGACGAGCTTACGGGTCCGTCACAAATACTATTTGCGATGAGCCCGTCGTAAATAGTCTAAAAAATATTTTCAAAAAACATTTGCGACGGAATTACAGGCCTGTCGCAAAAAAGTATTTGCGACGGTCCCGTCGCAAAAGAGCTTATATATATATAAAGTATATAATCAGAGACTTATTTGCAACAGTGAGGTTTCCTATCGCAAAAAATATTATTTGCGACGAGCCCATTGAAAATAATATTTTTTGTGACAGTGTTTTCTACAACGAGCTATTTGCGACGGGGCCCCGTTGTTAAAGCGTATTTGCGACGGGATCCCGTCGCAAATAACCCGTCGCAAATACCTTGAATTCTAGTAGTGTATATGGAAACTGTGCACCCCTCACTGTCCAAGAGTAACACACCACATGATTATCCCACTTGGTTTGAAAAACTGTGTGCTAACTATGCCGTTTCCATTGTCCAAAATGACTATTTTCCACACGGTTTCCTGGGAAAGGGCACACAGTTTCCTCTAACCATGTGCCAACCGTGCGCTACATGATGCCAAGCCCAAAACCTTTATTTTTACAAAAAAATCAAGGGGGAATGTAACAACCCAAGGTTTTGAAAATAAATTCATTTTATAATCTATATATTAAACACAACTTTGGCTCTATGATGTTTTGAATTTTGAAAAACAGTCATCTAGAGTTATGATCAGTAAGTCATTTGGAGTCTGATAGAACAAACTTGATTTTTGATGAATAGTAACATACCCTTATGTATAGTGATATGAATAGTAATATAACCCTTATTAATAGTAAATAATGGTATTATTTTATTTTCTTAAGGAAATAATATAACAAGATCTTAATTGATTTTTCAATGTGATATAAAACTAATTAAACCTATAAAATTGTTATTTTTCAAATTAACTATGATTTTATTTAAAAATTAAATTAATAATATTTAAAAAATTATTTTTGAAAAATGGAGTTTATTTTTTAATTCTACACATCAAAAAATGGCAGGGGTGAATTTTTAGGATTTTTCTGAAATTCTTGAATTTTTGATGAATAATAAAATACGGTAAAATATCGTGTATACAAATTATCAGTTAAATACACTATTTATAACATCATAAGTGATGCAATTACACTTGGTTCGAAGTCACATGAACTTATTACTATTATGGGTCACATGAACCAACACTATTGATTGTCTTGAGGGAATTAATAAAATATTGAATAAAATATTCAAATTTACCCCTCTCCTCCAATATAAAACCCCCTCACCACTCCCTCTACTCTTCAATCCTATAAGCCTTGAAGATCCTCAAAGTTCTGCCAAAATACCCTTCCCAAGTCACTCCCCACTTCTATGAAGATTCAGGTCTTTTCAAAAGACCAAACCCCCTTCCCTTAAGGAGGTTCTCAAGGATGTTATTTCAAGAGGTAAAACACCCTTCTTTTTCATTTAGTTTCAATTCAATTTATCTTCTTTTGTTATCCTCTCCTCACCTATTATATCAAAATGACCATGATAACTGCAGTATCATCTATAAACTGAATTTATATAATGTTAATGGAAGAAACATCATCAATAATCTTACTCCCTCCCTTTTATTTTTATAAACGAAATCAACGTCCATGAGGTTCCAATTTATAACCTTCATGGAAGACGAAGTTTCGTTCTTCAATTTCTCCTTCATTAATGGTCATGAAACCATTTTGATGGTTGAAACAGACTATAATATATTTATTTTAACCTAATTAATATTAATTAACCAGTATATGTACATATTATTAATTTATATGACAATACCATTTCATAATAATCCAAATACCGCCAAATAATCGAAGTGGTTGTCATCTAATGAATCATCTTCATTCCATGTAACAAAATGATAGAAATGACAATTAACAATTCTGTATGTTCATAAATAATATTTAATTCCAATTATATATATTTAAAAACATCCCAAATGAAATCCATTACTTAAAAACAATAGAACTGATTATAAAAATCAAGAAAACGAACACTCCAGAATGACAGATTTCGATATTATAACATGTCAATAAAGAAATCAATGAACTAAAAAAAACTATGATAATCTAAATACATGTATATTAGGTTCTTAATTAAGTCAATAATGAGTCTAATTTCATATTCTAGGACCTTAATTTCAAGAGGGGAAGACATTCAGACATAATGTAAGGGTTTTCTCACCCGAACCACCATTTTCATTCGGGTTACTTTTATTGTCTAATTACCTAAATTATATTTATGTATATTATTATGTAATCATCATAAAATCTGTTTGAGTGTTCTAAATATGTTTACCAACCAGAAACCTTTCTTATTTTATGGATAGTTACACGTTTTAAAAGAAACATTCAAAGTTGTTTCCAAAATACAAGCCCGATTCAAGGGAAATTATCAAATTCTTACTTATTTTCAAGGGTACTCTATAATCTGCTTTGTAAACCATTATCTTTATAAAATCACTCATTTTATTACCAAAATACTATCTTACTTAACTTCTGGTTTTATACAATTATTTTCAAGAAGAACTATTCTTTTCAAAATAAAAGAGTATTTATCTTAGGAATTGCTTAATGATTTTATAAGAGTATTTTTGTCTGATTCAACACCCTTGTTGATTATTATATATTATTGGGTTTAACCATTTATGATTTCATCTACTATATTTTATTGAATGGTTTATGAATAATTTTATTGCGGTTGATCTATCTTAAAACCATTCACCACATTACTCAGAATGGTTAGTGTTTTATGTTCAAGGATTGGGGAAAGTTAGTTACATTTCATATGATAGTTTCAATATGAATGTATATTTTGTTTATGTTTGTCCCCACTCATATGAGTAATGAATTGGACTTATTATGTTATGGGTGGTACCTGCTATTTCCCCTCGATGCATCAGTAGGTCTCATGAGACAAATAGATGTGGAATTGTCCAAGGCCTTTTCCAATGTGATATATGGATTTGGCTGAGGCCTAAATCATTTTTAGACGTCTTGGCCGAGGCCTTGAAAAAATGTTTCAGATTTTCTGGAATATAAAATTTCCTCATTATGAATCTAGTAATTGAAAGTTCATGTGGTTACTTGAATAGTAGAATACCAATGATTATGTTTTATTATGTCATTATTTACTAAGCTCATATTCCTGCCATAATGTGTTCAAGTTTATTATTTTTAAAGGCACGTGTTTTCAATCATTCACAATGTCTTATGTTTATGCTATCTTCCTCTATATTTCTTACCCTTACTGAGAGTTTTATGTCACCCATTTCTTAAATTTCATTTTCCCCAGATATGAAGAAGTAAATTATGAATGACTTGAAAACATAATCTTGGAGGCATGGATGTTTATAATGGAATAAATTAGTGTTGTATTTTCTTTATTGATGTAAATTTGAACTTATTTATGTATCTTGTTTCCAATAATACTAAACTACTTGGTCCTTCATGATGATATTCCTTGTTTATATGCCAATGTAATCAAATAAGGAACCGAATCCGGGAAACTGGGGTTGGGTCTTTACAGTTGGTATCAAAGTAAGTTTAGTAGAAAACTTGGAAACTAGATTTAGAAAATGTAGATTAGGGAAGAGTCCCTAAGATAGTCTTTGAGGATAAACATACAATAATGTCTTGGTATTTTGGTAAGGAATAGATTATGTGGTTTTTTCTAGAATATACATCTCTGTTTGGATACAAACAGGTAGAGGTGGATCTGACATAGATATAATTAGGAGTGAAAGCTCTGATAAGGAGTTTTGGGCTTTACCTGGGGTATCTTGGTACATGAAAACGATCCTCGCTACACTCTTGGTATTGACACTCCTAGGGGATATGTTAAGGATATTTCATATTTTCTTTACAATCCATTATGATAGATTTAAATGTAAATTTTCATCAAAAAACCCATTTTTGTGATTATGGGATTATTCATGCATAGGATCTCAATTTATGCTAAGTATTTTATTAAGTTAAGATTATAAATTATGATTCATACCCTAATCTAGTGTATTCCATTATTTAGAAATGGCTCCTTGTAGAAGGAATGGAAACCGCACGAATGCGCGTGTCCCCTATATGGATTTCCCTTCGATGCAAGATAATGATGTTGGATATGGTATTGTTACTAATGATGAGAAACTTATAACTATACTGGGAAAACTTACTCAGGTTATGAATAATAACCTTACCTGTAAGGAGCATTCGGATCCACCACGTGGAGGAGCTATGTTAGATCACTTTATGCGACAAAAAACACCATCATTCAATGGGACTACAAACCCATTTGTAGTTGTGTAGTGAATAAATTCCCTAGAGAATATATTTCTCGGTTTGGGATGTAATAAAAGATAGAAGGTTGTCATGGTGGTTTATCGTCTATCAGGAGATGCAGATCAGTGGTGGTCATTAATCCAAAAAACAAAGGAGGAGGAAGAGATAAAAGAGAAAAAATTAAGGTACTTTAAGGAAATATTCCTAGGGAAATACTTTCCTCATGAAAAAAGAGAAGATATGGAAGGGAAATTTTGTAATTTGAAGCAAAAAGAAGATGATAATGTTGAAAAGTAGGAATCTAACTTCATAAGGTTATCAAGGCATGTTGTGGACTACATACAAAATCTGAGGAGCAAGATTGATTGATTCTTTGATGGCTTAAATCCATT
The DNA here is from genome assembly GCA_963277665.1 of Viscum album. Taxonomy (NCBI): domain Eukaryota; kingdom Viridiplantae; phylum Streptophyta; class Magnoliopsida; order Santalales; family Viscaceae; genus Viscum; species Viscum album. Next base: position 1,344,767,406 of record OY728123.1, read on the forward strand.
CCTCCAGCGAGCACTGGTATCCCAATGTTTTTCATCACATGAGGATATAGTTTCATGTGCTATGTAACACCCCGACCCCAGCTACCTAGAGTCGGTGCATTATTACATAACATTGGCATGATTAAAAAAGATCAAGTCTCAAAAGACCGATTAGTTTAGTAGCCTTTAAAACATTAGATACATTCATAAGTCTTACATTACATGATAAAGTGAAAAACTACAACAACATAGTCTCCATTGTCCACACTCATATCCCCTTAGACTATCCCTACAGGTTAGTCATAAAATACTTCTTCACATCCTAGGAAAAATAAAACATAGAAAGGGGTGAGCTCAGATGCCCAGTAAGGATAACAATATAGAGAAAACTTTCATAAATAAGAATAAACATTTAAGGCAATGTATAACTAAAACAAAAGCCTTTTAAACTTGAAATTCAGCATAATATGGAAAAAATAAAATGAAATAATTATATTTACTTATTCCCATGGATATTCTAATAGTCAAATAATCACATGCAATATCAATAACCACTTTCATAATGAAGGAATGCATAATGCCAGACTATCATAACCACATAGTCAAGACCTTGTACCAAGACCACAAATAAGATTTTTTCAAGGCCTTATGACAAGACACTAGTTTGTCTCATGATACCTACCGATGCATCAAGGAGCTATAGTGTCCTCCAATCATCACTTACTAAATCCAATGCATTCCTCATATGAACAGGTTTAAACATAACATAAACATTCATATTAAAAATAGCATACGAAATGTCAATACTTTATCCATAAACCATGAATGGTATAAAAATAACACATCCACAATCAAACATATCACAAAACCTTCAATACAATATGGAAGTTCTGTATCATAATAAATCAACTTCAAATAAGCTTAAAATCTATCAAAGGATGTTGACATAGATGAAATCAAAACTATTTGAGAGAAATATATCTTTTTTTTAATTCATTTAAAAGTCACATAATTATAAAATAAAACATTTACTTTGAAAATATTCTTATAATATTTTAAGGTAAGCTTCGATGATTTTATAAAGGTGGAAAATAGCCGCACCCGCCCTATAAAAAAAGACATTCTTACCTTAATTCTGTCGAAAAGGTTAAAAAGGACCTTATTTGGAAAACGACAAAAAGATTCCTTTATAAACATCTTATAAAAGTCAAACAAGGGTATAAATGAATTTAATCCATAGTCTATAAAATAGTAAGAATGTTTTTAAATACATTTTTAAGAAACATGGATGTGAATGATAAAGAGGTCCCAATAGATACTTACGTAAAAACAACCGCAGATAATAAAGAGATTGTAAAATTAACCCTTACCTTGTAATTTTACTTGGTCGATGGTAGGTTAATATCTTGTATAATGGTAAAATAATTGTTATTAAATTATACAAGAATCATATACATTAATATGATATCATATATGATCTTTTAACATTGCTTTGTTAATAATATCTTTGTATTATTGTTGTTTCGGGTGTTAACAGATTCGTTTTCCTTTATGTTATTTGTTTTGGGAGTCATATTTGTTATGAATGGGGTGTATATTATTAATATCTAAAATAATATCAAGTCTTTAAATATTACATTTAATCATTAAATGAAAATTAGTCTTGAATGGATATGATGGGGAATGAATCTCATGGCGTTCATGGAGATTGTAATCCATACGTACGCACGAGCGACAATATCATTATTTTGATATTAAAATAATATATAATTGGATGTTATATCATATATAAAGAATCATTATAATGTTATATTTATTATTTACATCAATTACACAACATTATTATACCCATCCAAATAATAATGTATTGAATAACAATTACACCACGACGTGGATACGGTAAGCCGTACATACACACGTATGGTGACATTTCATTAAAAGGATGGATAGAAAAAGGAATTTTGTTGTACCATATTTATAATAACATCATATTATATATAATATACTGGAGTTTTTATTTTAGAATGGAAACAAAAAAGCTCTTCTTCGGGTTCTTCCTTTTGATTTGATCAAAAGGGCTCCTTAGGTTGGCTTTCTGACTAAATTAGGGCCTCTAGGATTAAGGTAGGATAGTTGATAGGTTATTTGGACATGGGTTGGCCGATACAAATGGATTTGAAGGTGTGAATTAGAGATAAGGGGGAGTGTCCTTTTATAACAAGAGTGAGGGTCACTTTAGGAAAAGATTAAAGTATTAATTTATTATACAATCATATTCGGTTTATAATGGTTCCAAATGAATTTATTTCTAGCCTTAGTTGGTTATAGAGCTAAATAATCTAAAACAATATGTTTTAGACAAGTTTATGTTACCATTTTAACCTTATCTTTTAGATTTAATTCTTAGTTAAATAGTTTAACCTTTACAATGTCTTCTTGTATTCTTACTCTATATAGTTAATAAACTCACTCTAAACTTGTAAGAGAACCTCAAGTGGCTCATTAATGAAATATATAATGTTATTTAAGCTTTGTTGGCCAAACCTTACATTTTTATGAATATTATATCAACCAATAATATAGTATTTTTTTTAAATATTAATTTATGTCAATTTTGACACTATTTGGTATTTTGTTTTGGTGAAAGTCATCACAAATTTATTAATTCAAAAAAGATACATTGAATCATCCCTAACATGTCATACTCACCTATAAAATTCGTTGATGTCATAAAAATATTGAAATTATATTTATTTTAATATTTATAATACCATTTATTTGATTCTTTCATTAATAAGGTAATTACTGCATCATCATTGTGTCATAAATAAATTTAATTATTTAATGTCTAAAAATTATAAATAAAATACCATTATGTAGGAAATCTTTTTATATTCCTAATTAATATTTATAGTCGAAAATATAACATATATAAACCTATATAAAAATTGTTTTTCTAAAAGATATATGCTTATGTCATTTTTGTATTTACTTTAACTTAATTAATATAAAGTGTCATTATCACTTACAAGTGGCTCCATGAGGTCCCAAAATCGACCCAAAGATGACCATGGTCGGACATGTATTAGAAAATATGTTTAGGACGCGTTTTATGATAATTTAATATTATTATAATATTATATTTTACCCTTATTTACCAGATTTACCCTTTAACTATGGTAAATAAAATATTTACCGAAGTAATTATTCAAAATGTCAAAAAATAAAAGTTAACTATTTACAAAATCTGGACCTCATGATTCTAAATATGGAATCCATTTTTATAAATTCAAAACACAGAAGTGGTAGAAATTAATTTAAAATTAATTCCCGTTGTCAAAACAAAAAAGCGTGTTATTTTAAGAAATAATAACTATAAAAAGATTGACACTTGTTTATGTCTAGTTTAAATGTGAAATTAAGTCCAATGACAAAAATTGGATTAAATGGTAAAAATATATTCTAACTATACTTTAAAACCACTCAATATTATAATTTATCACTATAAATTACTTGGATTAAAAAAGTTGTTTTTAATTAAAGTTTAGTATTTTTCACTATTCACCCAAATATGAAAGTTATCATAAAGATACCAAAATTTTATCGAAACTAAATTTTTATGTACCTATTCTAAATAATAAGTTTATTTTTCCAAATTTAATATATAAAAGTGTCAAATATTGGAATCAAAAAGGGTTTACCATTAAAAGGCGGTAAAATTGCCTTTTTTTGAAAAATAATTCTTTTATCTGAAAAAATGAATTTGTTCTTATATTATGTCAAAGAAACTCATAATATGGATTCTAAAATTATAAGGATTATATAAAATTAAAAATTTAGTTAATACTATTCATAACCGCTTTTGAACGGCTAGTTTGGGAAGTCGTTGTTCACTTGAACTTGGTGTTGTGTGTAGTGAAAGTTATTGAATTACTTTGAAAAAATAACGTACTATGAAATATTGGGGTGTTACATTCTCCCCTCCTTCAATAAATTGAGTCCTCACAATTTTAAATTGTTCTTAAAAAATAAAATTTTAAAAATAGAAAAATACCTTTGTGGAAAACCCACATCAGAAATTGGGTTAATAAAATTTAGTCTTAATTAGAGGGAAAGTTAAATGAAAAAGTCACCAACAAATTATGATCTTGATTAGGAGAACATTAGTGGAAATTAGAGACACATAATTAGAGATAAAACGTAAATATTTATAGAGAGTGATTGAGGTCATTAATCACAATATATCATTTAAATATATTGACATAACAAATCCATTATCAAAACCATTTTCAATACCAAAATACGTAAAAAGAGTATATGGTATTTATTTATTTAAAAAAAAACATTTTGGATTCTTAAGGAAGAAAAAGATCAAATAAAACTCACCGCGGTGGAAAGGCCATTGTCACCGCTTACATTAAAAAAACATTCCTTTTTTTTTTCGTTTAGTAAAATGATTCATAGAAAAAGATTCCCCTTGAAATGAAAAGTCAAAGGGTTTTATACACCGTATAAAAGAAAGTCATTTGGAGATCAAAGAATGCCTCAATGAAAGGAGATTATGACGATGTACCTTAACTAAAGTTTAAGAATTAATTTAATCATAGAATAAGAGGGATATATATATATATATATATATATACTCGACAAGTAGAGTCACATCCTTTAACTAATTCCTACCACAAACTTATCTTTCACTCCAAAAGATTTCAAAAAAAATATTTTATTTATCCTAATCATATAGGGTTCCAAAAATAATGAATTTATAATTCACGTATCAGAACTTTTAAAAAAGAAACTACATTATACAATCTAGGACATCACGTAGGCCAGTGGTAGGTGATGCACCCTTGTCACCCCTCAGTTGTGGGTTCAAGTCTCGCGGCCTTGCTGAATGCAACTGGTTGTCGCCCAACCTTTGGGTTGTCCTTTTTACGACAATCCAAAAACAACCTTAACATTTTTATCCAATTTCTAACATAATCCATTACAACCTTTAGACTTATCCAAAATACTTCTATCCAAACTCAATGTACAAAATTTATAAGGAATGTAAACACAATGAAGATCCCTTTTTCCATGTAATAACATGTGAATACCTTCATCGTGTATTCTTTTAAAATATGATAACACCCTAAATTACCATAAATACTTATTGATTACATTCATGCTCACTTATTCCTTATAGAATACTAGATATCTTCCTTATATCCAAAATTTTTGAATACTCCAACAATGATGAAATAAAAAAACCATTAATCAGTGCCAAGGTAGTCAAGAATATCCAATATAATTTATCTAAATCAACCATCTCTTATTCCAAAATTACTACCTCAGTATCAGGACCATATTAAGGATTACCTTTCCTTAAACCATGTAAAAAAAAATTAACTTGCTTTTGAGTCACTTTTCATAATACAATATAATCTCAATTCTTCAATGAAATTGTAATGCAGTACAATCCTTATTTATTTCCATAATTTATATAACCAGTACATCGTTGATACAACACTCAAATGAAACAATTCTTTAATAAAAACATAAGAACACTAGTCATTCCTATTCACCCGTGGTAGTATCATAACTTGATTATTATTCATTAGAATCATTTGGGGAATACTCTGATGATCTGAACATTGATTCACGTAGTGTCCCAACTCCTTGCAGATGAAGCTTTTACATTTGAAACATTTTTATTATCCTTGAAATCACGTACTTGATGTACTTTTTCTCAACACATATAAAAAACTCACATTCCATTCAAGCATTTACCAAGTTGATTATTTCCACAGTAATCAAATCTGGGAAAATCCTTCTTTCCCCTCTTCCCTTTATCCATCTTTCGCTCTTCCATCATTTTCTTCTATTTCTTTCCTTCAATGCCATAGGACTCAGAGAAATATTTACTTATCTTATTAACAGACGATACCATTTCTTCATATGATTAGAATACGTGGGATAATATTGGCTTAATACCATGAAATATATGACCCTTCTTACTCTTTGGATCATATGTATCACTGGAGTTCTCATTCCTTCTACTGGGCGCCATTTCTATACAATGGAATACACTAGGTTAGTTTATGAATCACAATGAATAATTCCAAAATTGTAAAATACCTAACTTAAATTGATCAGTTTATGGATATAATCTGTAATCATAAAAATATTTTCTTTGAGGAGGTATATACTCACAAATCCTTCATAATTATTTGTAAAGAAAATGAGAATTATCCGGAAGCATATCCCCTAGGAGTGTCGTAAACAAGAGTACAGCAAGGTCCGTTGTCGTGCACCAGTTCCCGTTCGAGTCTAGCTCAAAGAGGCATTTTCGGGTTTTACCCCTAGGTATATCTATGCCAGAGCCACCTCTACCTTCTTGTATCCAGACATGGATTTATTTTCTTGGAAAACTCACAAAATCTCTACATTACCAAAATTCTAGGAAGTTATTCTATACTAATACTCAGAGTCTATCTTAGGGTAATGTGATCTAATCAAAGTTTATTTAAATCTAGTTTCCAAGGTTATTACTAAAATTCCTCTAATACCAACTATAAATCCCCGACCCTAGTTACCCAGAGTCGGTGTATTATTACATAACATTAGCATGATCACAAACAATAAAGTCTCGAAAGACCGATTAGTTTAGTAGCCTTGGAAACACTAGATACATTCATAAGTCTTACATTACATGATAAAGTGAAAAAATACAAAAACATATTATCCATAGTCCACACTCATATCCCCTCAGACTATATAGTGACCCTAGCCTTTTACATATAACATTTCATGATTTTAAACATAATTCATCATCAGAGTACAGGCTAAGGATCGTTAAGTCTAGTGTCTTGGAAGACTAGGTACATATATCATAAAACATGGGGCTAAAAACAATTCTTTATTTAATTGTCATAATGAGCTCCTAACTTCCTTTCAGCCCTTAAATATGCATAGGTTACCCTGGGGAACACATGAACAAAGGTACGAGCTAAAAATCCCAGTAAGGGAAAGAACATATGAATAAACTTTAAGCACATGAGTTAGGAGGCTTGACATAATGATATTGGAAGCATGGAACATATGGAATCATAACATATAAACATGGGATCATAAAGAAATGGAATAAAATAATCATTGGATCATATAATCATGAGATTATATAAGAATAGTTTCATAGAGAGGTGGAATCAACTTTAAACAAGACTTTAGTATGCATCAAAGCTAACCGCCAATCTCGTTTCCCATTGTAGCACAAGCCAAGGCTAACCGCCCGGACCGTTTGCCCATAATCTTCTCATGAGACATTAACTTTAACCAATGCATTGGAGTGCTATCTAGGCGCACCCATCTAAGGTTATTCATGTATATTCTTTCCACATAAATAATCTCACATAATCAATCATACATAAACATAAGAGTACCCAAGGAAAGAAATGGGCACACAATCACGTCATGAAGCATAATAAAAAGGGACGTAACATAAAATCATCCATGAAAGAAAGTAATTAAATCATAAATAGACATTAATAATTTATAAATGAATAAATAATTACAAGAGATAACAAACTAAAGTGATAACATGTAAAAATAGTTTTTAGGAATCTTTGAGTTAAAACATTTTAGTGCAGTTTAAGAAAACATCGAATATCTCTTAAAACAAAAAGCAGCACAATATTTTTTTATAAAACCAGAAGTAAACCAGGAGGGTTTTCATAATAAAAAGACTGATTTTATAAAGACAAAGTTGACTTAAAACACAGGATATAGTACACTTGATAATAGGAAAGAATTCGGGAAGTTCCCTTAAAACGGGTTCACTTATCGGGAAGTAATGAGGAGAGAATCCCTTAAAAGTATGCATATCCCCGAAAGAGAGTGATGAAAGAGTCTTGATAAATAAACTTGGAACATGTAAAAAACATTTAGAGTATGCACAAGAAAATATAAGATAACATCATTTTGGTAGAAAGGTAGATAAGACAACCCGAAGGAATAAAAGTGGTTCGGGTAGAATTCTTTACGGATTATCGGCATGGTATCAGGAGTACTTGAGGAGGAATAGTGAGATAGGAAAGGGAATTCTAATCACTTATACATAAATAGGGAAGTATGGGGGAGGTGTGAAATCATACCCCATAATTAATAATTACACACAACATGTCCTAACATAGTGAACAATCTTGAATAAGGGTGAAATTGAGAGGATCCCTTACCTTAGGTCTGTTGGTGTTCTCCACTTGATATTAATGACCTGGATAGTCAAATTAGGTTTATTAATCAATAGTTAAATAACCTTATATAAATGTAAAATATTCATTATAACCTTTTTAAGTTCATTTATACCCATTTTGATTGATTACAAGGTTCAATTTTATTGTTCGGGTCCGTTTGTTTCATTTGTTTTAATGATCGGTTCGATTGTATTTAGTTTCAAATAAATTGTAAGATGAAAGTTGTTGTACAGAATTGAAGTTATATAACATTAGTGGACATATAGTAGGTTACATGGTTGCAAAATTATTTTGGTTAATTATAGTGAAAGAGAACCTTTACATTAAACATTAATGATAAACACTTGAATTAATTTTAACGATTTTTCCCATAATTGACTTGTTTTGTATTATTGTTTTATATCATGAGTGTATGGGGATTACAGAACCTTAAATATGAAATATAACATATATAATAATCTGGTTCAACCATAACATAAATGGTTTCATTACCAGAAACAAAATTATAAAATAATTTGAAAACACATTACCATGATGTCGGTAATTTGATACATCACAGAAGATGTTTTAATTCTAGAATGTGAGGGAGAGGAAGAGAAGTATGATGCTTGAAATTTTCCATAAACATGATTATAGACCATAATATATGAGATTATGGAGCTTTCATTCCTTTTGGATAAGGGAAGGGGAATAGGGTATAAGAAAAGAAAGAAAATGAAAACAAAACACTTGAAAACGAAAGAGGGTTCTTACCCTTTGATCTCCTCTCTTTGAGACTCATCTTAGGGGCTTTGATTTTGGTCTTTTGGAAAGACCAGAAAGCCTTGGACGTGGGGAAGGAGCTTGGGAGGGTATTTGGGAATAATTTTTACTAGGAAAAAGGCTTGAGAGGTGTGAGGAAAAGAGGTAAGGAGAGGGGGTATTTATAGTGAGGGAGGAGAGGGTTTTCCCAATTGTTTATTCAATAGTTTATTAATTTCCCTCAAGACAAGGAATAGTGATGATTCCCTGACAAAAAATAGTAAATTTAGCATGTGAAACCGAACCAATTGGGCTTACATCAGCAGAACATCATCATGAATTCATAATTAATGTATTTTTCTTATTTTGTGAATTATCGTATTTCACTATTCATCAAAATTTCTAGTATTTCAGAAAAATACCAAAAACTCACCCCAACCATTTTTTGACGTGTAGAATCCAAAAATGAAGTACATTTTTCAAAAATAATTTTCTAAATATGATTATTTTAATATTTAATTAAAATAATAATTTATTATCAAAACCAATTTTAAAACAATCATTAACTCATTCTAAAATATAGGTATATCGTACTTCCTACTTGAATATTATTTTTATTCTGCTACAGGTGAGGTTACTATTCATTAGGGTATATCACTATTCATAAGGGTATGTTACTATTCATTTGGGTTGGTTACTATTCACCAAAAATTATTTTTGTTTTATTAGAATCCAAAAAACATCTTGAACACAACCGTGTATGCCGGATTTTCGAAATTCCAAACACAGAAGTGACAAAATTATGTTTAAAGGTCACTTATCACTTAGTAGTTCATTATGTTGTATTTTCATGAGATTTTATGACATAAATATAAGAAGTGAATTTCCATTTAAAAACTTTGGGTCGTTACATACTTCCCCCCTTATGAAATTTCACCCTCGAAATTTCGTTTTACATACTAAGCCAAAAACAGGTGCGAGTAATTTTCCTTAATTGCTTCCTCTAATTCCCATGTTGCTTCTTCAAAATTATGGTTCCTACACAACACTTGGACAAGATGGGTTGTCTTTTTGCGTAGAACCTTATCTCTCCGATCCAGAATCTTTACTGGCTGCTCCTCATAGGAGAGATCATCTTCCAACTACACCACCTTTGAGTTTAGTACATGTGAGGGATCAGGTATGTACTTCCTCAAGAGCGATACATGAAAAAAATAATGAACTCGATCCATATTCAGTGGAAGTGCAAGCCAATAGGCCATGGATCCTATGCAGTCAAGGATCTCAAAGGGGATAATATACCTTGGGCTTAGCTTCCCTTTCTTCCCGAATCACATGACTCTCTTCCATGGAGATATTCGAAGGAAGAATTTATCTCCAACGTCGAACTCCAAGTCCCTTCGACGGTTGTCAGCATAGATCTTTTTTTGAATTTGAGAAGCTTCTATGTGTTTCTGGATGACTTGAAATTTATCTGTCATCTCTTGAACAAGATCGGGTCCAAGTAGCTTTCTTTCTCCAACTTCATCCCAACAGGTTGGAGTTCTACATCGCTTTCCATACAGAGCTTCATATGGAGCCATTTGAATACTCGAGTGGAAGATATTTTTGTATGAGAACTCAACCAATGGGGGATGATGATACCATTCAACTTTTAATTATAGAGAGTAGGCTTTAATCATATCTTCAAGTGTCTAAATAGTTCTTTCAGACTGACCATCAGTTTGGGGGTGATAGGTCATGCTGAAATTTAATTTAGTACTCAAATAATGTTGAAGGCTCCTCCAAAATTTATATGTGAACCTTGGTTCACGGTCAGAGACAATTGAGAGTGGAACACCATGTAGTCTCACCACTTCCTTCACATATAACTTTGCAAGTTGTTCAAGTGAATGATCTTCCCGAATAGAGATGAAATGGGATGTCTTGGTGAGTTGGTCAACCACAACCCATATCGCATTATTTCCATTCGACGTCTTTGGGAGACCCACGGCAAAATCCATAGTAACATTTTCCCATTTCCACATGGGTATAGGCAATGGTTTCATCATACCTTTGGACTTTTTTCACTCAACTTTAACTTACTGACATACCAAGAACCTTGATATATATTCCGCAATCTCCTTCTTCATGTTATCCCACCAGAAGTGTTCTCAGAGATCACGGTACATTTTGGTACTCCTAGGATGGATAGAGAAGGTCGAGCTATGTGCATCATTCAATATCTCCTTCTTTATTTATGGATTAGATGATACACATAATCATGTCCCAAATCTTACAACTCTTTCCTCATCAATTTTGAAATCGGAGTATTTCCCATTTTTAACAGCTTCCACCCTTTTCTGAATTTCCACATCCTTTCTTTGCAAAAACTTTATTTTCTCCATGAGGGATGGTTGAGAAATCATTTGAGAAAGGATTGATTATGTTCCTCCTTTAATGATTCCCATGTCCATACTTTTCAAATCTAAGAAGATCAGATCCTTTTCTATTGTCATCATTGATAATGATACAAGATCCTTTCTACTTAGAGCATCCACCACCTTGTTTGCCTTACCGGGATGGTAGTGGATTGAGCAGTCATAATCCTTGATGAGCTCTATCCATCTTAGTTGGCGCATATTCAGCTCTTTCTGTGTGAATATATATTTGAGACTCTTGTGGTCCGTATATATCTCACATTTTTTCCCATAGAGATAATGCTGCCAGACTTTCAGGGCAAAGATCACAGCTGCTAACTCCAGATCATGAGTTGGATAGTTTTGTTCATGGATTTTCAACTACCTTGAGGCATAGGCTATCAATTTATCATTTTTCATCATAACACATCCTAATCCCTTCTTAGAAGCATCAATATACACCACAAAGAGTTCCCCACTGGTAGGGAGTGTGAGTACTGGCGCAGTGAAAAACCTCTTTTTCAACTCCTTGAAACAGTCTTCACACTCCTGTGTCCAGACAAACTTTACTTCCTTCCGTGTTATCTTGGTCATTGGGTTTGAAAATCGTGAAAAGTTCTTCACGAATCATCGATAATACTCAGCTAGACCCAAAAATCTGCGGATCTCCATTACAGAAGTTGGTCTGGGCCACTCTTTAATTGCCTTCATCTTGGAAGGGTCCACAGATATCCCTTTGCTGGTGATAAAATGCCCCAAGAATGATACTTCCTCCATCCAGAACTCACATTTACTGTACTTTTCATACAAATTCTCCCTTCTCAAAGTCTTTAACATAGTTTCCAAATGCTCCTCATGTTCCTCCTTGCTCTTGAAGTATATCGGAATATCATCAATAAATACTTCCACAAATTTGTCGAGGTAATCTCTAAATACTCTATTCATTAAATCCATGAAAATTTCTGGAGCATTAGTGAGTCTGAAGGGCATCACTATGAACTCATAGTGTCCATACCTCATTCGAAATGAAGTCTTGGGAATATCTTCCTTCCTCACCTTTAGTTAGTGATATCCTGAATGAAGGTCCACCTTAGAGAAATAACTGGCCCCATGTAGCTGATCGAACAATTCATATATCCGTGGAAGAGGATACTTGTTTTTTATTGTGATTTTATTGAGCTCACGATAATCAATGCAGAGGCGCATTGATCTATCCTTATTCTTGACGAAGAGGACTTGATCACCCCACGGTGAAGCACTCGGGCATATAAAACCCTTCTCCATATTCTCCTGTAATTGCTTCTTCATCTCTTCTAGCTCTACGGTGGCCATTATATAAGGTTTCTTTGAGATTAGAAGAGATCCAGGGATAAGTTCAATTGAGAACTCAACTTCTCGGTCATGAGGAAAACCAGACAACTCTTCAGGGAATACATTAGTGTAATCCCTCACGATGGGCATGTCTCCAAGCATGATTCTCTCCTTCATCTCAATCATTTGAGCTGGATATGCATGCTCATAAGGAAGCAATATCCACACTTGAGACAATGATTCAAAAGGAGATTCATCTTCCTCCTTGAACTTGTAAAGAATCGGAGGATGCTTCGGGATGTGAAGAGTAATCTCCCTTTCCCGGCAGTTGATTTTTTCCTTGTACAAAGATAGCCAATCCATGCCCAAGATAACATCAAATTACACTAAAGAAAGTTTGACAAGATTTACTGGTAGGTTCAATCCACAAAAATTAACTGGGGAGGAGTTATAAACCATGGGTGCAACAATTTCCCCATTCACTGTTCTCACAGATAACTTTTCCTCCAAATTTGAGGTGGTGTTTGAATAGTTCTAAAAAACTTGCAAGATATAAAATAATATGTAGAACCAAAATCAAATAGTAAGTTTTCTATTCTTGAATGAATAATAAGCGTACCTGTCACCACATCGTTTTCAGGCTTCACCTCAGCAGTAGTGATAGCATAAGCCCTTCCTTGTTTCCTTGGAGGTTTTTGTTGATTTCCTCCGACAACCCTTGGATTAGAGAAATTTTTTGCACAATGCCCAAGCTCCTTGCAGTTATAACACTGCACTTCAGGCTGAGTGTTGATATGAACCTTCCTTTCTTCTTCAACATTAGTTATACTTTTCATACCCCTTTGGAAGTTCTTGTCCAGATGACCAAACTTTCCGCATTTGAAGCAATTCTTGGTTCCCTTCAGAAAGTTACCAGGATGCTTCTTCCCACAATTTATGCAAAGGGGAAAGTTGGGATTCTTTCCATCATGTAATTTTTTTGATGGAACACCCATGATGTTTTCAATTTTCCACTTCTTTTCACTGATCCCATGAGAACACTGAGAGTCTCCAATAGCCATTTCTACCTTGAGGGCACAACAGACAATGTCCTCATAACTGTCGAAGTCTTGAATCACCAATTATTTTTGTAGGCTCGGATTTAGTCCGCTAAAGAAGCGATCCACTTTGCTTTCAGTGTTCATGAAAAATCCATAGGCTTACCTTGCAAGCCTTTTAAAGTTTGATTCATATGCCCTAATGGACTCATCTTCCTTCTGCTTGAGTCCGAGTAACTCTCTTTTCATCTTGAGATGGAGGGTTCGAGGAAAATATTTGTTGAAAAAAATCCTCTTGAATTACTCCCAATATATGGAACCAATTTCTTCTTGGGACTTTGTATTATTGATCAGTGTCCACCACTGATCATATTCCCCATCAAAACGATAGATTGTAAGTACAACTTTCTCTTCTTCCGAGCACTGGAGGACAGAGAAAATCTTTTCAATGGAGTTAATCCATTGTTCTGCGAGGAGGGGATCAAAAGACTCGCTAAACATGGGAGGCCTTTGCCGCATGAAGGATTCTACGGAAACTTGCTCTTTCCTTGGAGGAGGGGGAGGTTCCACCTGATTCAAGTTATTATTCATAACTCGCACCAGCTAAGCAAGTACTTCCATGAAGTTTTGAGCACCCACTTTCATCAGATCAGGCATGTCATTAGGGAAATCATCACATTGCCTATCACATTGGTTTTTAGAATGTGTTCTTCTATTTCCCACCATTAACTAAGAAAAAGAATGTATAATTAGAGGTCTTGAATACTTAGCTATTGAGCATAGAAAGGAAACTTTGAACATTAAAGGATAAACTTATAAAGAAGAAGTACATCCTAACTTGTGATTCCTTAGGTTCATATATAGGTTATCCTCAATATATTTATTAACTTATATTCTTATGGTCTTTTTCCCTTAATAATGGTTTGTACTAAGCTCATGAATCTACCAAAGCATATCCCCTGGGAGTGTCGTAACCAAGAGTGCAGCAAGACCCGTTGTCGTGCACCAGTTCTCGTTCGAGTATACTCAAAGCGGTGTTTTCGGGTTTTACCCCTAGGATACATCTGTTCCAGAGCCACCTCTACCTACTCATATCCAGGCATGGATGTATTTTCTTGATAAACCACTTACTCAATAATCACTAAAATCTGGGAATGTTTTCTAATACTTAGTCTCATCCTTAAGGTTCTCATTAAGGTGATCTATTCATAATCTCCAAAAATAACTAGACCATCCTCTGATACCAACTATAGTGACCCTATCCTTTTATAAATAACATTTCATGATTTTAAACATAATTCATCATTAGAGTACAATCCAAGGATCGTTAAGTCTAGTGTCTTGGAAGACTAGGTAAATATATCACAAAACATGGGGCTAAAAACAATTCTTTATTTAATCTTCATAATGACCTCATAACTTCCTTTGAGCCCTTACATCTGAATAGGGTACCCTGGGGAACACATGAACAAAGGGATGAGCTAAAAATCCTAGTAAGGGAAAGAACATCAGAATAAACTTTAAGCACATGAGTTAGGAGTCTTAACATAATGATATTGGAAGCATGGAACATATGGAATAATAACATATAAACATGGGATCATAAAAAAATGGAATAAAATAATCATGGGATCATATAATCATGAGATTATATAAGCATAGTTTCATAGATAGGTGGAAGAAACTTTAAACATGACTTTAGTACGATTCAAGGCTAACCGCCAATCTCGTTTCCCATAGTAGCACAAGCCAAGGCTAACTGCCCAGACCATTTTCCCATAATCTTCTCATGAGAAATTAACATTACCCAATGAATTGGAATTCTATCCGGGCACACCCATCTAAGCTTATTCATGTATATTTTTTCCACATAAAGAATCTCACATAATCAATCATACATAAACATAAGATTACCCAAGGAAAGAAATGGTCACACAATCACGTCATGAAGCATAATAAAAAGGGATGTAACATACAAGAATCCATGAAAGAAAGGAATTAAATCATAAATATACATTAATAATGTATAAAGGCATAAATAATGACAATATATAACAAACTAAAGTTATAACGTGTAAAAATAGTTTTTAGGAATCTTTGAGTCAAAACATTTTAGTGCAGTTTAAGAAAACATCGAATATCTCTTAAAACGAAAAGCGACATAATATTTTTTTATAAAACCAGAAATAAACCAGGAGGGTTTTAATAATAAAAATAATGATTTTATAAAGACAAAGGTGACTTAAAACATAGTATAGAGTACACTTGATAATGGGAAAGAATTCGGGAAGTTCCCTTAAAACGGGTTCACTTATCGGGAAGTAATGAGGAGAGAATCACTTAAAATCATGCATATCCCCAAAAGAGAGTGATTAAAGAGTCTTGATAAATAAAATTAGAACATTTAAAAAAAATTTAGAGTATTCAAAATAAAATAAAAGATAACAACATTTTGGTAGAAAGGTAAATAAGACAACCCGAAATAATAAAAGAGGTTCAGGTAGAATTCTTTACGGATTATCGGCATGGTATCGAGAGTACTTGAGGGGGCTTAGTGAGAGAGGAAAGGGAATTATCATCACTTTTACATAAATATGGAATTATGGGGGATTTGGGAAATCAGACCCCATAATTAATAATTACACACAACATGTCCTAACACAGTGAAAAATCTTGAATAAGGGTGAAATTGAGAGGATCCCTTACCTTAGGTCCGTTGGTGTTCTCCACTTGATATTAATGACCTGAATAGTCAAATTAGGTTTATTAATCAATAGTTAAATAACCTTATCTAAAATTAACATATTCATTATAACCTTTTTAAGTTCATTTATACCAATTTTTATTGATTACAAGGTTCAATTTCATTGTTCGGGTCCGTTTGTTTTATTTGTTTTAATGATCGGTTCGATTGTATTTAGGTTCAAATAAATTGTAAGATGAAAGTGGTTGTTCAGAATTGAAGTTATATAACATTAGTATACATCCAATAGGTTAAATGGTTACAAAATTTATTTGGTTAATTAGAGTGAAAGAGAACCTTTATATTAAACATTAATGATAAACAGTTGAATTAATTTTAACTATTTTTCCTATAATTGACTTGTTTTGTATTATTGATTTATATCATGAGTGTATGAGGATTATAGAACCTTAAATAAGAAATATAACATATATAATAATCTGCTTCAAGCATAACATAAATGGTTTCATGACCAGA
The DNA here is from genome assembly GCA_963277665.1 of Viscum album. Classification (NCBI taxonomy): domain Eukaryota; kingdom Viridiplantae; phylum Streptophyta; class Magnoliopsida; order Santalales; family Viscaceae; genus Viscum; species Viscum album. The sequence continues at coordinate 1,344,784,327 of OY728123.1, forward strand.
AACAAAATGATAAAAGAATTTGAAAACACATTATCCATGATGACGGTAATTTGACACAGCACGAACGATGTTTTAATTCTAGAACGTGAGGGAGAGGAGGAGAAGTATGATGCTTGAATTTTTCCATAATAATGATTAGAATCCAGAATATATGATATTATGGTGCTTTAATTCCTTTTGTATAAGGTAAGGGGAATAGGGTATAAGAAAAGAAAGAAAATGAAAACAAAACACTTGAAAATGAAAGAGGGTTCTTACCCTTTGATCTCTTCTCTTTGAGACTCCTCATAGGGGATTTGATTTTGGTCTTTTTGAAAGACCAGAAAGCCTTGGAAGTGTGAAAGGAGCTTGGGAGGGTATTTGGGCAGAATTTTGTCTAGGCAAAAGGCTTGAGAGGTGTGAGGAAAAGAGGTAAGGAGAGGGGGTATTTATAGTGAGGGAGGAGGGGGTTTTCCCAATTGTTTATTCAATAGTTTATTAATTTCCCTCAAGACAAGGAATAGTGATTATTCTTTGACAAAAAATAGTAAATTTAGCATGTGAACCCGAACCAATTGATCTTACATTATCAGAAAATCATCATGACTTCATAATTAATGTATTTTTCTTATTTTGTGAATTATCGTATTTCACTATTCATCAAAATTTCATGTATTTCAGAAAAATTCCAAAAATTCACCCTAACCAATTTCGACGTGTATAATCCAAAAATGAAGTTCATTTTTCAAAAATAATTTTCTAAATATGATTATTTTAATATTTAATTAAAATAATAATTTATTATTAAAACCAGTTTTAAAACATTCATTAACTCATTCTAAAATATAGGTATATCGTAATTCCGACTTGAATATTATTTTTATACCACCATAGGTGAGGTTAATATTCATTATGGTATATCACTATTTATAAGGGTATGTTAATATTCATTAGGGTTGGCTAATATTTACCAAAAATTATTTTTCTTTTATTAGACTCCAAAAAACATCTTTAACAGAACCGTGTATGCCAGATTTATGAAATTCCAAACACAGAAGTGACAAAATTTTGTTTAAAGGTCACTTATCACTTAGTAGTTCATTATGTTGTGCTTTCATGAGATTTTATGACATAAATATAAGAAGTGAATTTCCATTTAGAAACTTTGGGTCATTACAGACTATCCCTGCAGGTCAGTCATAAAATACTTCTTCACATCCAAGGAAAAATAAAACATAGAAAGGGGTGAGCTCAGATGACTAGTAAGGATAACAATATAGCAGAAACTTTCATAAATAAGAATAAACATTTAACGCAATGTATTACTAAAACAAAATCCTTTTAAACTAGAACTTCATCACAATATGGAAAAAATTAAATTAAATAATTCCATTTACTTATTCACATTGATATTCTACCAGTCGAATAATCACTTGCAATATCAATAACCACTTTAATAATGAAGGAATGCATAATTCCATACCATCATAACCACATAGTCAAGGCCTTGTTCCAAGATTGAAAATAATATTTTGTCAAGTCCTTGTTCCAAGACACTAGTTTGTCTCATGAGACCTACTGATGCATCAAGGAGCTATAGTGGGCTCCACCCATCACTTACTAAGTCCAATGCATTCCTTATATGAATAGGTTTTAACATAACATAAACATTAGTATTAAAACTAGCATAAAAAATGTCAATACTTTATCCATAAACCATGAATGGTATAAAAATAACACACCCACAGTCAAACATATCACAAAACCTTAAATACAATATGGAAGTTTTGTATCATAATAAATCAACTTTAAATAAGCTTAAAATCCATCAAAGGATGTTGACATAGATTAAATCAAAACTATTTGAAATAAATATCCCGTTTTTAAAATCATTTAAAAGTCACATAATTATAAAATAAAACATTTAATTTTAAAATATTATTATAAGCTTGTAAGGGAAGCTTTGATGATTTTATAACGGCAGAAAATAGCCGCACCCTCCGTATAAAAAAAGACATTCTTACCTTAATTCTGTAGAAAATGTTAAAAAGGACCTTGTTTGGAAAATGATGGAAATATTCCTTTATAAACATATTATAAAATTCAAACAAGGGTATAAATGTCTTTAATCCATAGTCTATAAAATAGTAAGAATTTTTTGAAATACATTTTTAAGAAACATGGATGTGGATGATAAAGAGGCCCCGGTAGATACTTACGTAAAAACAACCTTGGATAATAAAGAGATTGTGAAATTAACCCTTACCTTGTACTTTTCCTTGGTATAGGGTAGGTTAAACTCCTGTATAATGTTGAAATAATGGTTATTAAATTATACAATAATCATATACATTAATATGATATCATATATGATCTTTTAACATTGCTTCGTTAATAATATCTTAGTATTATCGTTGTTTCGGGTGTTAACGAATTCGTTTTCCTTTATATTCATTATTTTTTGAGTCATATTTGTTATGGTTGGGATGTATATTATTCATATACAGAATTATATCATGTGTTTAAATGTTACATTTAATCATCAAATGAAAATTAGTCTTGAATGGATACGATTGGGAATTAATCTCATCGCGTTCGTGTTGTACCCCACACTCTTTGATTTTCATGATCACAATCACTTTCATATATGTTTAACATTGTGTTTTAAGTGTTTGTGTTGATAGGCATTTGATTGCCAAGAAGTTGACCAAGGAAGAGGCAGAAATGGACTGAAATTCAGTCCACCGGCCGACCGGTGGCTTCACCACCGGCCAGCCGGTGTCATCCAGACCAAACAGTGGAAGCTACTGCCTTCCCACCGGTCGACCGGTGGCTCTGCCACCGGTCGACCTGTGGCATCCAGCCCAAATAGTGCAATCTACTGTCTTTCCACCGGCCAGCCGGTGGCTCCTCACCGGTCGACCGGTGGAGCCTGGATCAAGACTCTTCTTCTCTACCAAGGCACCGGCCAGCCGGTGGAGATGTACCGGTCGACCGGTGGCCCCTGGACCAGACTTCTCCTCCACTGCCAAGGCACCGGCCAGCCGGTGGAGCTGTACCGGCCAGCCGGTAGCACTGGTCAAACTAGCCGTTGGCTTTGACCAGTCAACTCCAAAAGCCTCCCAACGGCTCCGAGGCCTTTTCCAACGGCTCCAAAGCCCTCCAACGGATACTTGAAGGTTCCTAGCCTATAAATAAAGGCCTAGGAAGCCCCGGAACAACACACAAGCCACCGGACACATTTTTACATCTTTGGCGAAGCTCCGACGGATTGTTCCAAGGGAACCCAAAGTGCTCCAACAACTTCCACATCCAAGAGCACCTCCATAGAAGCTTGGAAGCGGCCCTCAAACATCATCAATCAATCAAAGGCGCCCAAGGCTTCTCCATTACGGGTTTTATTGTTTATCTCTTTTTGAGCTTTAAAATTGGGTTTGTGCCTACAAACCCCAACTCTTTTCTCATCTCCCCTTCTTTGGGTTCTCACACCACCACTAAGGTGTGAAGAGGTTTTCTCAAGCTTTTCCTTTAAAAGGCTTGTGTCTCGGTGAGCTAGTCTTCACCCGTAAAAAGACTAGTGGGTTATTGCTTAACCATCAAAAGCATTGGGTTCTTGCTTAACCACTAAAAGCAAGCTGTAATAGGTCCTAGTGCTACCTCAAAGCCTAGTGGGTTTCTTGCTAAAACCATTGAAAAGCAAGCGGTAGGAATCTCTCAACGGTTGAGTTGGGAGCGGAGACGTAGGCCGGGTTTTGGCCGAACTCCGTTATCAATTTCGTGTGTCTTGCCTTCTTTATTTCCGCTGCACTTTACTTTGATTTTTAATTTGTTAATCAATTTTTTAAAAGGCAATTCACCCCCCCTCTTGCCATCATTCCCTCCTTGGGGTGTTCTTCCGACCAAACAATTGGTATCAGAGGGACCTTTGAGTAATTCCTTAACCCGGTTTCAAAGTTAAGATCTTTTTTTGATGGCATCAACTTCTTTCGCCCCCGAGGGCTACTCATTGGGTCGGGCTCCATTTTTTGATGGGACCGACTATAATTATTGGAAAACCCGCATGACCACCTTTTTGAGAAGTATAGGATATCCCATTTTTAAAATAGTCATGCAAGGTTACACTCTCTCTTCCCCCGACGAATCCAAATGGACCCCCGCCGATATTAAAAATTTTGAGCTTGATGGCAAAGCCATGAATGCTCTTCATTGCGGGTTAGATAGAAATGAATTTAATCGTGTATCCACTTGCACCTCCGCACATGAAATTTGGAAGCTTTTAGAAGTGACCCATGAAGGCACTAATAAAGTCAAGGATACTAGATTAGATATGTATAGACAGGATTTTGAATCTTTTTCCATGCATCCAAATGAGTCAATTTCTGAAATGTTTACTCGCTTTACTGACGTATGCAATGGAAGGAAATCTCTTGGTGATAATGTTTCAGCCGAGACGATGGTCAAGAAGATCTTATGGGTCCTTCCGAGCTCATGGGCACCAAAGGTGACGGCGATCCAAGAAGCTAAGGACGTCAAAAATATGCCGGTAGAGGAGCTCATCGGATCTCTCATGACTTATGAGATCACGATGAGAAGGCAAGCTCAAAAGGAGGGCACACCTATCAAGACACCAAAGAACATTGCCCTCAAGGTACAAAAAGAAGTAAGCTCCTCCTCCTCATCCTCTTCCTCCTCATCTTCATCATCTTCGAGCGGCGATTCGGAAATGGAGAATCTCGCCCGCCAAATGCATAAGTTCATGAAGAAGCACAAGAAGAAGAAGAAATCCCGCAAGCACCGAAAGCAAGAACCCACCGAAAAATCCGAGCCCAAGGTGAAATGCTACGGGTGCGGCGAAAAGGGCCATTACAAGCCCGATTGCCCACTCAACAAGAAACGGGCCAAGGAAAAAGGAAAGAAGAAGGTCCTCAAGGCCACATGGAGTGACACCTCATCCTCCTCCTCCTCCTCGAGCGACAACGGTAACAAATGCCTAATGGCATTCCATGAGGTAACTTCTTCCGATTCCTCCTCCTCTTGTTCTTCAAATTCAAATTCTTTAAATCATTTATCTTATGAAGAACTCTCACATGCTAGAGATCAACTAGAAAAAGGTTTTCATGAACTATCTTCAAAATTTGTTGCTTTGAAAAAGTCTTTCAAAAAACTTTCCTCCGAAAAAGACCAACTTCTCAAAGAGAACGAGGAACTCACCCTTAAAATCCAAAATTTTCCAAATGTTGATTCCATGGAATCAACCATCAAAGACCTTAGAGAGACCTTAGCCAAGTTCACCCAAGGGGAACAAAACTTGAACAATATACTTGGTTCCCAAAGGGTTTCTAGAACCACCAATGGACTTGGCTACACCAACCGAGCCTCCTCCTCCCATGCTCAAACCGTTTTTGTAAGGGGGAGCTCCGATTACAAATTTTGTAATTATTGCAAGAAAACCGGGCATCTCATTTATGAGTGTAATTGTAAAAACGCCCGGTACGGTCAACCCAAATCTATTTTCTATTCCGATGAGTTCTATAGGAGAAGACCCGCCATGAGACAAGTATGGATTGAAAAATCCCTTCTTGCGAGTCTCTCCGGGCCTAAAATTGTCTCTTTTCAAAATCCCTCTCCCCAATGACTTTTTGTTTTTATTTAGGGGGAGTTAGGATCTTTTAAGCCTTTTTGTGTATTCAAAATTTTTCCTTTCAATTTCAACACTTGGTTTCAAAACTCTCAATTTCAAAAATTTTCATTTGGTTTCAAATTTCAAAATTCAATTGGTTTTTGATTCAAAACTTTCAATTCAAACTGTTATTCAATTTTTCATTTCAATTTCAAAAATCTCAATTGATTTTCAAATCTCAAATCTTGTGTTTAAAATCTTGATTTTCAATTTATTCCCTCAATCAAGTTATATGCCCCACTCTATTTTGATAATCACAAAGGGGGAGAAATCTCTTGATTGATTGGGGGAGAATCTTTTCTCTCATGCTTAGTATTTATTTTCAATTTATCATTTAAGCATGCCTTTCATTTAAGTTTTTACATTGCTTAGATAAGTGATTGTGATCATCAAAATAGGGGGAGATTGTTGTACCCCACACTCTTTGATTTTCATGATCACAATCACTTTCATATATGTTTAACATTGTGTTTTAAGTGTTTGTGTTGATAGGCATTTGATTTCCAAGAAGTTGACCAAGGAAGAGGCAGAAATGGACTGAAATTCAGTCCACCGGCCGACCGGTGGCTTCACCACCGGCCAGCCGGTGTCATCCAGACCAAACAGTGGAAGCTACTGCCTTCCCACCGGTCGACCGGTGGCTCTGCCACCGGTCGACCTGTGGCATCCAGCCCAAATAGTGCAATCTACTGTCTTTCCACCGGCCAGCCGGTGGCTCCTCACCGGTCGACCGGTGGAGCCTGGATCAAGACTCTTCTTCTCTACCAAGGCACCGGCCAGCCGGTGGAGATGTACCGGTCGACCGGTGGCCCCTGGACCAGACTTCTCCTCCACTGCCAAGGCACCGGCCAGCCGGTGGAGCTGTACCGGCCAGCCGGTAGCACTGGTCAAACTAGCCGTTGGCTTTGACCAGTCAACTCCAAAAGCCTCCCAACGGCTCCGAGGCCTTTTCCAACGGCTCCAAAGCCCTCCAACGGATACTTGAAGGTTCCTAGCCTATAAATAAAGGCCTAGGAAGCCCCGGAACAACACACAAGCCACCGGACACATTTTTACATCTTTGGCGAAGCTCCGACGGATTGTTCCAAGGGAACCCAAAGTGCTCCAACAACTTCCACATCCAAGAGCACCTCCATAGAAGCTTGGAAGCGGCCCTCAAACATCATCAATCAATCAAAGGCGCCCAAGGCTTCTCCATTACGGGTTTTATTGTTTATCTCTTTTTGAGCTTTAAAATTGGGTTTGTGCCTACAAACCCCAACTCTTTTCTCATCTCCCCTTCTTTGGGTTCTCACACCACCACTAAGGTGTGAAGAGGTTTTCTCAAGCTTTTCCTTTAAAAGGCTTGTGTCTCGGTGAGCTAGTCTTCACCCGTAAAAAGACTAGTGGGTTATTGCTTAACCATCAAAAGCATTGGGTTCTTGCTTAACCACTAAAAGCAAGCTGTAATAGGTCCTAGTGCTACCTCAAAGCCTAGTGGGTTTCTTGCTAAAACCATTGAAAAGCAAGCGGTAGGAATCTCTCAACGGTTGAGTTGGGAGCGGAGACGTAGGCCGGGTTTTGGCCGAACTCCGTTATCAATTTCGTGTGTCTTGCCTTCTTTATTTCCGCTGCACTTTACTTTGATTTTTAATTTGTTAATCAATTTTTTAAAAGGCAATTCACCCCCCCTCTTGCCATCATTCCCTCCTTGGGGTGTTCTTCCGACCAAACAGTTCGTGGAGATGATAATCTGTACGTACGCATGAGCAACAATATCATTATTTTGATATTAAAATAATATATAATTGGATGTTATATCATATATAAATAATCATTATCATGTTATATTTATTATTTACATCAATTACACATCATTATTATACCCATTCAAATAATAATGTATTGAATCACAATTACACCACGATGTGGAGATGGTAAGCCGTACATACGCACGTGTGGTGACATGTCATTCAAAGGATAGATAGAATAATGAATTTAGTTGTACCACATTTATAAAAAAATAATATTATATAGAAGATACTGGATTTATTATTTTAGAATGGAAACAAAAAAGAAAGAATAAGTGGAAGAAGAAAAGAACTTAAAAGAGGGTGGTGAAATTATTACCTCTTCTTCGGGTTCTTCCTTTTGATTTCATCAAAAGGGCCTCTTAGGTTGGCTTTTTGACTAAATTAGGGACTCTAGGATGAAGTTAGGATAGTTTATAGGGTATTTGGGTAGGGTTTGGCCGAGAAAAATGGCTTTGAAGGTGTGAATTAGTGATAAGGGGGAGTGTCCTTTTATAAGAGGAGTGAGGGTCACTTTAGGAAAAGATTAAAGTATTAATTTATTATACAATCATATTTGGTTTATAATGGTTAAAAATGAATTTATTTATAGACTTAGGTGGTTATGGGTCGATATAATCTAAACCAATAGGTTTTAGACAAGTTTAGGTTACCATTTTAACCTTATCTTTTAGATTTAACTCTTAGTTAAATAGTTTAACTTTTACCGTGTCTTCTTGTATTCTTACTCTACATGGTTAATAAACTTACTCTAAACTTCCAAGAGAACCTCAAGTGGCTCATTAATGACATATATAATATTATTTAAGCCCTTTTACCTAATATTAAATTTTTAGGAATATTATATCAACCAATAATATTGTATTTGTCTTAAATATTAATTTATGTCAATTTTGACACTATTTGGTATTTTGTTTTTTTGAAAGTCATTACAACTTGATTACTTCAAACAAGATACATTGAATCATCCCTAACATGGAATATTCACCTATAAAATTATTTTATGTCATAAAAACATTGAAATTATATTTATTTTAATATTTATAATACCATTTATTTGATTATTTCATTAATAAGGTAATTAGTGCATCATCATTGTGTCATAAATAAATTTAATTATTTAATGTCTAAAAATTATAAATAAAATACCATTATGTATGAAATCTTTTTATATTTCTAATTAATATTTATATTCAAAATTATAACATATATAACCTTATGTAAAAATTGTTTTTCTAAAAGATATATACTTATGTCATTTTTGTATTTACTTTATCTTAATTAATATAGTGTCATTATCACTTAAAAGTGGTTCCATGGGGTCTCAAAATCGACCCACATATGCCCATGGTTGGACATATATCATAAAATAGGGTTAGGACACATGTTAGGTTAATTTAAAGTTATTATAATATTATTTGTACCCTTATTTACCAGATTTTCCATTTAACCATGGTAAATAATATATTTACCAAAGTAAATATTCAAAATGTCAAAAAATAAAAGTTACCTATTTACAAAATTTGTACCTCGTAATTCTAAATATGGAATACATTTTTCTAAATTCAAAACACATAAGTGGAATAAATTAATTTAAAATTAAATCCCGTTGTCAAAACAAAAAGCATGTTTTTTTAAGAAATAATAACTATCAAAAGATTGACACTTGTTTATGTCTAGTTTAAATGTGAAATTACGTCCAATGACCAATATTGGATTAAATGGTAAAAATATATTCTAAATATACTTTAAAACTACTCAATATTATAATTTATCACTATAAATTATTTGGATTAAAAAATTTGTTTTTAATTAAAGTTTAATATTTTTCACTATTCACCCAAATATGAAAGTTATCAGAAAGACACCAAAAATTTATCGAAACTAAATTTTTATGTACTGATTCTAAAGAAGAAATTTACTTTTCCAAATTTAATATATAAAAGTGTAAAATATTGGATTTAAAAAGCATTCTCCATTAAAAGGCGGTAAAATTGCATTTTTTTTTGAAAAATACTTCTTTTATCTGAAGAAATGAATTTGTTCTTATATTATGTCTAATAAACTCATAATATGGATTCTAAAATTATAAGGATTATATAAAATTAAAAATTTAGTTAATACTATTCATAACCGCTTTTGAACGACTATTTTGGTAAGTCGTTGTGCGCTTGAACTTGGTGTTGTGTGTAGTGCAAGTTATTGAATTACTTTGAAGAAATAATGTACTATGAAATCTTGGGGTGTTACATTATATCAAGAAAGAAAAGGAATTATCTAAGTCTTATGACTTTAAGGGAAATAAAGAGAAGAAGGGGGCTACTGAAAACTATTGGAAAGGGAAGGAAACCGGGAAGAAGGGAAGAGTTGAATTTCCATCCTATGATAATTGTGGAAGGAAACACCCTAGTGCGCGCCTAAAGGGAAAATGAGTATGCTAAAAATGTGGATAGAAAGGCCATATTGCTTGTGATTTTAAGGGGAAGAAAGAATCTATTAATTTCTAATGCTATAATTGTCGGGATATGGGACACTATGATAATGATTGTCCAAAGTGTTAAGGAAAATGCAACAGAAAAGGCCAAGGGAGAAGGGAAAAGGTTATGCAATCACAACTAATAATATTGAAGTTCATAATAATATTGTGGCAGGTAATTTAATCATTTCATAAAACTTATCCAATACTTTATTTGATTATGGATCATCACATTCATTTATATCCTCCTAGTTTTCCAAGAAAATTAGATATGTCCAATTTGATGTAATAAGGGAGTTATCAGTAAAAAATCCCAGTGGATGTATCATTGAAACAAAGGCATATGAATTAGTCCCCCTCATGACACATAAATGTGATTGAGTTACTAAACTTATCATCATACCAATGATTTACTTTGATATAATTCTCGGTATGAATTGGCTATCAAATTATGATGTTAAAATATTTTGCAAGAAGAAGGAAGTTAAAATTTTTGAGAATGGTGTGGAATCCCTTATCCTTAGAGGATAAACCTTACCTTATGATTCTCATCTAGATCCATCCCTAGTATCTCTAATGAATTCGATCATTGAGGAGGAAGGGAATGAAATAACTATGGGTGAGGAAAAGAATGTTCAAATAGAAGATGTACCTGTTGTGAAATAATATATTGATGTCTTCCCAAATGATTTACCTGGACATCCTCCAGAGCGGGAAATTGAGTTTTCCATTGACTTAATTCCTGGTTCAAGGCCCATATCAAAGTCCCCTTAGAGGATGGCCACTATGGAGTTATTGGAACTAAAGAAACAACTAGAGGAATTGAGTGATAAAGGATTTATTCACCCTAGAATTTCCCTATGGGGATCCCCTGTTCTTTTCGTTAAGAAGAAAGATGGGTCTTTGAGGATGTGCATTGACTACAGGGAGATCAATGCTATAACAATAAAAAACAAGTATCCCCTACCTCACATAGATGATAGATTTGATCAAATTCAAGGAGCCTAATATTTTTCGAATATTGATCTTTGATCTGGATATCATCAGTTTCTTGTGAGGAAAGAAGACATTCAAAAAAATAGTATTTTGAACCAGGTACAGACATTACGAGTTTACATTAATTCATTTTGGACTAACTAATGAACCATATGTTTTCATGGATCTAATGAATAGAGTTTCCAAGGAATATCTTGATGACATTGTGGTGGTGTTTATTGATGATGTACTGGTATACTCTAAAAGCTATGAAGATCATGAAAATCACTTGCGCATTATTCTAAAGACTCTGAGAAGAAATGATTTATATGGGAAGTTTAGAAAGTGTGATTTTTGGCTTCAATAAGTTTCCTTTATATACCACATTATCTCTAAGGATAGAATATCTTTATATACAGTGAAGAAAAAGGCTGTTCAATAATGTCCTACTCCAATAAACATAACTAAGGTACGTAATTTTATGGGGTTAGTAGGTTATTATCGGTGTTTCATTCAGAACGTCTCCCTTTTAGCCAACCCAATGACCAAGATCACATTAAAATGGGTTAAGTTCGTATGAAAAAAGGAATTCGAAGAATTTTTTGAAGAATTGAAGAGGAGGTTATTGAATGCTCTGATCTTAACCCCACCATCAGGGAAGGATGGGTTTGTTATTTATAGTGACGCATCAAAGAAAGGACTTGGTTGTGTCCTTATGCAAAATGATTAAGTGATTGCCTATGCATCTAGGCAGTTGAAAATTCATGAAAAAACTATCCAACTCATGATATTGAGTTAGAAGCGGTAATCATAGCTCTGAATATTTGGAGACATTACCTCTATGGGAAAAATGTGAGATATATAAAGATCATAAAGGTTTAAAATATATATTCTCAAAGAAAGAACTCAACATGAGAAAAAGGAGATGGATTGAGCTACTCAAAGACTATGATTACACAATATACTACCACCCTGTGAAGACAAACAAGGTATCAGATACTTTGAGTAGAAAGAAAAATAGAATTCTGAATAAGATTAGAGTTGAAATGGATCATATGTTCATGGATCTAGTAAAGATGGATATGAGAATTATCAAGGAAGGTAACAAATCACTACTTTTTAAAATGGTTTCCAAACCTTCTTTACTGAAAAGGATAAAATGTTCTCAAGCTGATGATGAGGACCTTCAAAAGAAAACTAAAGCTATAAATGATGGGAAGTTGACTGACTTATTATATGAAGGTGGAATTTTAAAATTCGGAAAGAGGCTTTGTGTTCCCGCTATTCCTGAGCTAAAGAGGGAACTATTGGATGATGCTCATAGCTTTTATTTGTCTATACACCTTGGTAGTACAAAGATTTATAGAGATTTAAAGGAATATTTTTTGTGGGAAAAAATGAAGAGGTAGATTGCTGATTATGCTTCGAGATGTTTGGTTTGTCAATAGGTGAAGGCAGGAAGACAACATCCTAGAGGATCCATGCAACCCCTTCCTATTACTATGTGGAAATGGTATGATATTACAATGGAATTTTTCATGGGGCTACCAAAGAATCCAAGAAATAATGATGAGATATGGGTCATTGTTGACCGTCATACAAAATCAACACATTTTCTTACTTCAAGAGAAGATTTACTACTTGAACGTTTACCAAGACTATATATTAATGAAGTTTCAAGACTTCATGGTGTACCTTTATCAATTGTTTCTGATTGTGATCCCCGTTTTACATCACAATTCTTGAAAATTCTTCAGAAGCCCCTAGATACTGATCTTTTTTTGAGTACTGCCTACCACCAACAAACTGATGGACAATTATAAAAAACTATCCAAACTTTGAAAGACATGTTGAGGTCTTGTTCACACGACTTTTAGGGTATGTGGGATCAATATTTCCCTCTCGTAGAATTTTCCTATAACAATATCTTCCATTAAAGTATTCAGATGGAACCATATGAAGCGTTATATAAAAAGAGATTCCATACACCAACTTTCTGGGATGATGTTGGTGAGAGAAAGCTCGTAGGCCCAGAACTTATTGAGGAAACATCAGAAAAGGTAAATATTATCTAAACCCATATCAAAACATCTCAAAGTAGGAAAAATATCTATGTTGATAACTGAAGGAAGGACTTTTAATTTCAAGAAGGATGTCATTTTTTCTTAAAGGTATCTCCATGGAAGGGTATTATACGATTTGGTAAGAAGGGAAAATTAAGTCCCAGGTACATCAGACCTTTTGAAATTATAGACTGAATTGGAGCCATAGCATACCATTTGACAATGCTGCTAAGTCTCTCCAAAGTTCAAAATGTGTTCCATGTGTCAATGTTAAGAAAATACATGCGAGACCCAACACATGTACTCACCTATAAAGAAATAGAACTTGAGCCCAATCTGTATTATTTTGAAGATCCTATCAAGATTCTTGATACCCGAGAACAAGTATTGAGAAATTGGAAAACTCATCTGGTAAAAATTCTTTGGAGGAACCATAATATGGAGGAAGCAACATTGGAGCCTGAGGAGCTTATGTTGAAGACATACCCAAATCTTTTTAGGTAACATTTTGTGAATTTTGAGGAAGAAATTTTTTTAAGGAGGGGATAATGTAACACCCCAAGGTTTTGGAAATAAATTAATTTTATAATCTATCCATTAAACACAACTTTGCCTCTAGTATACTTTGAATTTCGAAAAATGGTCATCTAGAGTTATGATCAGTAAGTTATTTGGAGTCTGATAGAACAAACTTGATTTTTTGTGAATAGTAACATACCCTTATGAATAATAATACAACCCTTATGAATAGTAAATAATGGTATTATTTTATTTTATTAAGGTAATAAGATAATAAGATCTTAATTGATTTTTCACTATGATAAAAAACTAATTAGACCTTTAAAATTGTTATTTTTGGAATTAACTATAATTTTATTTAAAAATTAAATTAATAATATTTATAAAGTTATTTTTGAAAAATGGAGTTCATTTTTGAATTCTAAATGTTTAAAAATGGTAGGGGTGATTTTTTGGTATTTTTCTAAAATTCTTAAATTTTTTATGAATAGTGAAATACGGTAAAATACCGTATATACAAATTATCAGTTAAATACACTTTTTATGACATCATAAGTGATGTAATATCATTTGGTTAAAACTCACATTCACTTATTACTATTAGGGGTCACATGAACCAACACTATTGATTGTCTTGAAGGAATTAATAAAATATTGAATAAAATATTCAAAATTTACCCATCTCCCCCACTATAAAAACCCCTCAACACTCCCTCTTATCTTCACTCCTATAAGCCTTGAATATCCTAAATGTTCTGAAACAATACCCTTCCCTAGTCACTCCCCACGTTCAATAATCTTCTGGTCTTTCCAAAATACCAAAACCCCTTCTCTTAAGGAGGTTCTCAAGGAAGTTATTTCAAGAGGTAAAGAACCCTTATTTTTCATTTAGTTTCATTTCAATTTATCTTCTTTTGTTATCCTCTATTCACCTCCTCTATCCAAATGAACTTGATAAATCCATTATAGTCTATATTCTGGATTTATATCATGTTAATGTATGAACCATCATCAATATTTTTACTCCCTCCCTTTTATTTTTTAAATGAAATCAACGTCCATGAGGTTCCAATTTATAACCTCTATGGATGACAAAGTTTTGTTCTTAAATTTATCCTTCATTACTGGTCATGAAAGCATTTTTATGGTTTAAACATACTATAATATATGTATTATAACCTAATTAATATTATGGAACTAATATATTTACATATTATCAATTTATATGACAAAACTAGTTCATAATAATCCAGATACCGCCAAATAATCGAAGTGGTTGTCATCTAAAGACTCATCCTCATTCCATGTAACCAAATGATAGATATGACCATTAAAAATTCTGGATGTTCATAAATAATATTTAATTTCAATTCTGAATATTTACAACCATTCCACATGAACTCCATTACTTAAAAACAATATAACTGATTATGAAAATCAAGAAAACAAAAACACTCCGAAACAACGAAATTCGATATTATAAATTATCAATAAGGAAATAAATGAACTAAAAAGAATTATTATAAACTAAATAAATTTCTAATAGGTTGTTAATTAAGTCATTAATGATTCTAATTTCATATTCCAGGACCTTATGTTCAATAGGGGAACACATTCAGACTTAAGGTAAGGGTTTTCTCACCCGAACCTCCATTTTCATTTGGGTTGCTTTTATTGTCTAATTACCTAAATTAAATTCTTTTATATTATTATTTAATACTCATAAAATCAGTGTGAGTGTTCTAAATATGTTTACCAACCAAAAAACTTCCTTATTTTATGGATAGTTACACGTTTTAAAAGGAACTTTCAAAGTTGTTTCCAAAATACAAGCCCGTTTCAAGGGAATTTCTCAAATTCTAACTTATTTTTAAGGGAACTCTATAATCTATTTACAAAACCATTATCTTTATAAAATCACTCATTTTATTATTAATATAATATCTTACTTAAATTTTGGTTTTATACAAATATTTTTCCAAAAGAACTCTTCTTTTCAAAATTAAAGATTATTTATCTCAGGAACTGCTTAATGATTTTATAAGAGTATTTTTATCTGATTCAACACTCTTGTTGATTCTTATGTATCATTGGGGTTAACAATTTATGATGACATATACCATATTTTATTTAATGGTTTGTGAATAATTTTATTGTGGGTGATCTATCTTAAAACCATTCACCATATTACTCATAATGGTTAGTGTTTT
Source organism: Viscum album (assembly GCA_963277665.1). NCBI lineage: Eukaryota > Viridiplantae > Streptophyta > Magnoliopsida > Santalales > Viscaceae > Viscum > Viscum album. The sequence continues at coordinate 1,344,800,019 of OY728123.1, forward strand.
ATGTTTAACGATTGGGGAAAGTTAGTTACATTTCATATGATAGTTTTAATATGAATGTATATGTTGTTTATGTTTATACCAACTCATATGAGGAATGAATTAGACTTATTATGTGATGTGTGGGGCCTTCTATATCCCCTAGATGCATCGGTATGTCTCATTAGACAAATAAACATGGAATTGGATGAGGCCTTTCCCAATGTGATATATGGATTTGGCCGAGGCCTAAATCATTTTTAGACGTCTTGGACGAGGCCTTGACAAAATGTTTCAAAATGTATGGAATATGGACTTCACACATTATGAATCTAGTAATTTAAAGTTCATGTTATTATTCGACTAGTAGAATACCCATGATTATGTTTTATTATGACATTATTTACTCAGCTTATATTCCTACCATAATGTGTTCAAGTTTATTATTTTTAAAGGCATGAATTTTCAATTATTAACCATGTCTTATGTTTATGCTATCTTCCACTGTATTTCTTATCCTTAATGAGTGCTTGACCTCACCCCTTTATTATATTTAATTTTCCCAAGATATGAAGAAGTAAATTATGAATGAATTGAAAGCATAATCTAGAAAGCATTGATGTTTCTAATAGAATAAATTGGTGTTTTATTTCCTTTATTGATGTAAAGTTGAACTTATTTATGTATCTTGTTTCCAATACTTATAAACTACTTGGTCCTTTAAGATACATATTCCTTGTTTATATGCCAATGTAATAAAATATGGCACCGAATCCAGGAAACTTGGGTCGGGTCCTTACAGGGAACCCATGTCCAATTACTAGAATAAAAATAAAAAAAAACATTACATCAAAATAAAATCATGGATGTGACAATTCTTGCCACCATGAAAACTTTGCATCCCTGAAAAGTCAACATGAATCTTGATCAAAAAACAAAAATAGATACTCCTCCTAAACCTAACACTTTCACTCCCAAGTATCATGCTCATCACTACCATGTTTCCAAAGAAATCAGACCAACCAAATAATCTTCCCATGAAGAAATTTCTCCTTAGAATCCACTATCCGAACTAGCCACTCAGACATAGATAAATCAGGCTCCAACTCAAAATCTTCCCAATTCAGCACATGGGATAGATCCAGATTGTACTTTTTCAAGTGAGAGATATGGAAAATGTCATGAATTGATGTCAACTAAGAAGAAAAGTCCAACTAGTATTCCAGTTTAAAAATCTACTCAGTGATCTCAAAAGGTCATATATACCTCAAAATTATCCTCCCTTTCTTACCCAATCAACAATGACCCAATAAAGGTTCCACTTTCAGGAACAACCAGTCACCCATAGAAAACTTTAAAACCCCACACCTCTAGTCATCATAAGACTGATAGAGACTCTAAACTGTCAAAAAATGCTTCCTAATCAATTTGACTTTATCTAAAGTATCTTTCACAATATTTGGTCCCAACAATGAGGTCTCACCCACATCATCCCAACACAAAGGAGACTGAAATGACTAACCATGAAGTTCCTCAAAATGAGCCATTCAAATAAATGATTGGTAGCTATTTTTATATTCAAACTCAACCAATACCAAATGGATGTCCCATGAACCACCAAAATCCAACACACATGATCGAAACATATATTCCAAGATCCAATTCTTCTGCTTTGTCTAAACATCCATTTGAGGATGGTATTCCATAATCAACTTGATATGAGACCCCATAACCATATAAAGTCCTTTCATAAATCCTGAGGTAAAATGGGGGTCCCTATCAGAAACAATTACTGATGACTCACCATGAATCCTCACAACCTTCTAAACATACAACTAACCTAACTCATCCACCTTGGCTGAATCCTTCATTGGTATGAAATGGGATGATTTGGTTAGATGATCAGTCAATACCAAAATAGAATTCCTCCACTAGGGTGTATAAGTTCATTCAAAAGTAGAATCCATGTCTATCTCATCCCATTTATAGGTAGTAATAGGTAGTGTTTGAATCAAACTAGAGGGACTTTGGTGCTCCCCATTAACCTACTAACATGTATAACACTACAATGCAATGTCACCTATGTCGCACCTCATAAATCGCCACCAGAACTACTAATTAACATCATAGAACATATTGGTGGAACCAGGGTGAATGTCCCATTGAGACTAGTGGCTATCTAACATCACCACCTTCCTCAATGGTAACAACAACACAAAGTAATCCTAGAAGCACAAAACTCAATCAGGAGACAATAAAAATTCACAAGGAACCTCCCCACCATTAAGTAACCCCATAAAATGTTGGTATAACTTATCAATAGGTTGTTCCCACTGAACCGACTCTAGAAGAGGTGTCACCTAAATAATGTCCAAGAACACACCTCTACTGTGTTCCTTAGTCTCCAAGTTCATCTGAGCACAAATCACTATCAAAGTCTACTAATCACTGTACTTTTTCAAATCTTTCACTAGTAATTTTCTTCTCAAGGAATCCTACACCACATTACCTTTTCCCAATGTATATACTATATCAAAATTGAACCCCTGAAGGTACTCAACCCAATGACGCTGCCTCAAATTCATATTTTTTAGGAGAAAATATAAGATAAACTCTTATGGTTTGAATAAATTAAAACTTATCCCCCAATAGATAATGGTTCCATGTATTCAAGGCATGAATCACTGTAACTAACTATAGGTCATGTGTTAGATAATTCTTTTTATGTGTTCAGATTTGGTTCAAACCATAATCCACCACATGGCTATCCTATATCAGCCCAAACCCAAGACCCATACCAAAGCATAAAAATAATCCACATATCCCATGCCAAATTATGAAAAGATCAAAACATGGGATGTGGTCAACCACTACTTAATATCCTCAAAGGATTCTTGAAACTCTAGGCTCCACTCAAACCTTTTCCCCTTTCCAGGTAATCAAAATCATGGATAAAGAAATATAAGAGAAATATCAAAAAAATGGTCTATAATACACCGCCAGGCCTAAAAATATTATAATATCAAAAACATTTTTCAGATTCTCCCATGAAATCACTACACTTATCTTATAAGGGTCCTTAAAAAACCCTTCTTCCTTGATTACATGGCCTAGAAACCTCACCTCTCTAGTCCATAAGGTGTACTTAGAAAACTTCTCATAGAGATAATGATTCTGAAGGGTGCCCAGTGTGATCCTCAAGGGTCGCTCAAGCTCCTCCTCAGTTCCAAAATAGACCAGGATGTCATCCAAAAATACCATGAAAAAAGAGTCAAGATATTTATGGGATACCTTGTTCATTAGTTCTGTAAAGGCAGTTAGAGTATTTTTCATCCTAAAGGTCATGACCAAGTACTCAAAGTGGTCGTACCTACTTCAGAAAGTTTTTTTTGGAACATCAGCCTCTCTAACTCTGACTTGATGATACCCAGAACAAATATCAAGCTTAAAAAACCACCTTTCCACCTTAATATGATAAAAAAGCTCATAAATATGGGGAAAAGTGTACTTATCCTTAATCGTCACCTTATTTAGCTTCTGGTAAAAAATGTACAACTGGATAGATCCATCAACCTTTTTTGTAAACATAACTGGGGTGAACCAAGGTGAGATGCTCAGGTGAACAAATAATTTGGATTCCAAATCATCCAATGATATCTTTAATTCCCTTAGCTCGGTGGGTTCCATATGTTATAAGGGAAGAGATATTTTCTATGTTCCCGGTGTTAAGTCAATAGTGAACTCCACATCTCATTCCAGAGGAAAACCCGAAAAATTATATGAAAAAACTCTAGTAACTCATCCACCACAGGAGGTAATCTACTCTTAGGAGAACCATAATCATTCTCTAGCATGAGTGATGAGATTATATAAACAAGATTTCTCAATTCTGGAAGTGGAGGTCCAGCACATCCCAACCGAGGATCCAATTCACCTTGAAAAGACTGTGTACTCCCATCAGGTGCCACAAATCTCACTCGACGACTATAATAATAAATGTGCACCTGAAAACACACCATAAAATCCATATTAATAATCACATCGAAGAGTTCCATATCTAAAACAAGAAAATACCATTCCAACTCAACCCCATACAGGGTAAGTGCACAAGACGAACACCTAAAACCCTACTATCACTTACCAAGTGGCATTTCCAAATCCATAGTGTATGACATTAGATCAAACAAAAACTTTAACAAATAAAAAATATGGTTAGAAATAAAATAAAAAAAATCGATATCAAAAGAAAAAAACAACAGCTAAAGATGATGCAATAAGAATAGTACCTTGAACTGTAATAGACCTTGCATCTGATTCCACTAGTGCTCAATTCACCGTATGAAGCTGCCTCATCTCAACCTGAGCCTAAGAAGGACCACTTACCTACAAATCTTACCTAAAATGAATCTTCTCCACAAATAATACAACCCTACCTCCATGAAATCCAAACTGAGAACCCATTTTTCTAGATGGTTTTGACCGGGATGTCATCCCTTAGTAAGCCAACGATCCTACACCTCTCTGATATAGGCACACCATTCTGCAAAATTTTGGAAAGTTCCCCATAACTCCACACCAGTGACAAGGTCTGGGTGGATATGGACACATAGGTCACATATTCCTTACCTTCCCATACCAATGGAACATGAACAAAATAACATCAGAATCCACATATGAAGACCATAAGGAAGGATGACCTAAACTACCACCTCCCTTCTTCCCCTGCTCATCCTTCTTCCTCTTCTTTTCAGACGAACTGACACCACCCACTGTGGCCACTTCACCAAAGAAAATAGACTTTCCTCCACAATACATCTTAGCCATCATGGCATGATCAGCCACATCAACATAAGTTTTTAGCATGAATAAGAATACTTGAGATCATATCTCTAAACTCAACCCCATCATGAACTTTTGAGCCCCATCTGCTCATTGGAAATGATATCGGGTACGTACCAAACTAACTATGCAAAGCAGTTAGCATAATCTATAATATACCAGTCTCCCTAGCTAATATACATAAACTACCAGGATTTAGTGAAGGAAAAAATACCTGGACAATACTACTCTTTGAAAATGACCTCAAAGTCTTTCCAATCCATCTTCTCATGCTTTTTATATTTCACAAATTAGTACCACCACTTCCTACTGGGACCTTCCAACATAAATGAATCAAATTTACCCAGACCACCTTAGGAGTATCAAGGAAATCAAAAATAATCTCTATCTTCTCAAGAAACTCCTTTGATTCTGAATATTTCGAGCTACCTTCAAAATAAAGAGGCTTGTTCTTGAGGAAATCACAAGGATTTTTCGTTCCAAGACCTGGTTTAGCTTCTTTGACCCGAGCATGCTAGTGTTCCCTATTTATCCTAAATATTGGACATCCCAAACCACTACTTCCACTAATATTTGATTTATTGGGGAGTGATACATATCTCTAGCCTCTTCCCATGGTTTTATAGGAATTATTTGGTGATGAGTCTTGCAATACAAGCAACAAACATGGGAAAGAACCATCAATACAACCATTCTGACAATTTCCAGCAATAAAAATGAATCTAAAACACTTACATAAGTAAAAAAAAAAAGAACAAGATCAATAAACAACCCAAAACCACTTTACCTACACCCAGGGTCTATATACAGTTCTCAGTCTATATGTATCACCCAGAGGAGAAGTCAACAAAATACCAGCATCCCATGGTGACTCGAGTTCTATCACAAGGTGTACCAGCCAGTCACCCCACTCGTAACTAGAACCTAAATCCCCAGAAATCCTAGATCCATTCTATCTAGAATCATCAAAAATAATTTTACCCAAAAGGGTATAACATTATATGATATCATTTTTTTCATAAGACAAACCAGGATTCCATCCAACCCGACACTCGACCCGATTCGTGTCATAGCTCGAAGGGCATTTCAGATCCCCACGAGCTAGAAAATGGTTAATGGGTATCAAAAATATGGTTTGGGAAAGATTTTACCCATTTATATAATAAAAAACAACCAACATAAATAAACATTATTATAATAAATAACCAAAAGAAAATGAGGTACACCAATTTTTAGTTTCAGAGTATAAAATATTAATCAAAACCCAAAAGTACAAAAATTGAAAGGGAACCACAAAACTGTCCCAAAAACCTCCATGAAATAAGAGGGAAATCACCCTCAAGCCACCACCACCAACACCAGCAAGAAGTGGAACACTAGAAACCAGATCCACCATCACCATGATACATATTTCCTTTACCTGGGTCATACATAAATAAGTCTACATACACCCAAAGGTGTATGAAGGGTGTGAGACAAATCCTAGTAGGATGATACCCAAAAGAAAATATTCCGTGCTATAACATTATAAGACAAATAAACATGAAAATTTCCATGAGAATATTTGAAACATTTCCATGAAAAATTTTTAAGGAAAACTTTCACAAGAAACTCTTTTTTAGAATTTTTTTTACAAATAACCTTAATTGAAATAAAAATGTGCACAAGGTCTACCATATGATTATGAATAGCACCATATCACATAACTTTCATGTCATAAGAAATAACCATGTGAAAATACCTATAGGTAATTGGCACAAGTGGGACTCTATGAACATCATACCTCAATGATTAAAATACTTCAACACATCTACCAACATCATTATTATTCACGATCCACTGTAGAGGATCTTATCTAAAGTTCAAGTGGCCCAAAAATGTTCTCATACATGATACACTAGATATGAACTCATAAAAAGTTATTGTGGTCGTTGATCACATCACATGTTTAGTTAGTGTTGTAATCATCAATCTTGCTAGATGAGTCTGGGCCTCTGCCTCTTCCAAATCAACTAGCATACTAGTTCTAGTTCTCCCACCTAGATACCAAAGATTCCATTTATTCTCAAATTCAATTTCACAAACACATAAAAATTCCAAGAATCACAAATACAAATGGAAATTATAACTTTTACATTTTCACATTGATCTAATGATCAAAATTCACACAGAAACAGTCATTTCCCATAAGAAAAACCACTTTTCATTTCATGCACACACAAAATCCCTTAGTAAATACATTTCACACCACTTTTAAAATTCATGGAACCCATTTAAAAACATAACAAGAAGAGAACATATAAAATTTAACCATTTCCATGGGTAAATACCCTTTCAAATTTATACTCACAAAAAATTCATTTTATAACATGATTCACATCACATTCATTATTCAAAGACACATTTAAAGGTTAACAACAAATAATCCAAAAGAAAAAAAACCCATTTATCTAGAAAAATTCACTTTCAATGAATTCCCACCTTTAAATCTATTTTAAAACACATTTCACACTTTCCAAACAAGGTATAAAATATATTTAAGAAACACCACATTAAATAACACTTACAACATAACCACTTTTGTTTAGAAAACTATTTTTCACCACATGTGCATCTCAATATTTTTTTAAAACATGATTCAAACCACACAAAAAATTCATGGAACACATTTAAATTATCAAAGAAACATATCAGAATAATCTGACAATGTAAAATCATGGAACCACCTACCTTACACTTGAAAACTTCCAAAAATCGGTCAAAAACCACAACCACACCACCACAAGACCCTATAAAGGAAAGATCAAACATTAATCATCAATATTTTCCCCAAAAAAACAATATAAAATTATATTTAGTTCAAACATACCACTGTAAAATAGGAACTCAAGAAAGGGGGAAGAAGGACCCTAAAAAGAGGGAGAAATCAAGAGGAAGGGGGATTACTTGATGATTCCTTGAAGAATCAGGGTTAAAATAACCCAAGTATTGAGGTTACAAGGATTCAAGAAATCTTGTAGGAGGCTCCCATGGATTAAAATCATGAATGGGGTTTGTGGGAGCCATTTTAGGGTTAAAATTGAAGAGGGGAAAAGAGTAAATTCCCAATTTTTAATGATCTAGAAGAGTCACACAGTTATCCTGTACGGTTTTCCAAACCGTGTGGAAACTCTATGCACCTCACTATCTAAGAGGAACACGCCACACAATTATACGACATGGTTTAAAAAACATGTGGTAATAGTGCAACTGCTACTTCCCAAAATGACAATTTTCTACATGGTTTCCTGAGCATTGGAACATGGTTTCCCATAACTATACGCCAACCGCGCACCACCTACTTCCAAGAAAAAAACCTTCACATTCAAAAAAAATCAAGGGGGAACCTAAGGATAATTACTATACTGAAAATAAAAAAATATTACCTCAAAATAAAATTATGGATGTGACATCCAAGGATATTTATATCCATACATTACGCTAGTAGAGTAGTCATATAACAATGATTTACACTCTAGAATTTAAATATAATATTATGAGGCTATATATGAGAAGAGTTACCAGAATACAATATGATAGATGATAGAAGAAACTGATGGGACCTTATCTTATCTATGAAATGATATAGAATATTAAAACCATTCTCTGTCACATGAATTCCACATAAAATCAATAGAAATGCTATGCAGACAATATTTGATGAGAGTAAGAGTTTTTGGTTGAAGATAATGTTTTCATTAATATATCAGCATGGAATAAATTCATGAGGTTTAGTAAGATGGGAAATATTAGTCCAAGATACATCAACCCCATTGAGATTCTTGATTGCATCAGAGTTGTGGCCTTTCAACTAGCACTCCCACCTAACCTATCTCAAGTGAATGATTTGTTCCATATATACCTCTTGAGGAAGTACATAGGAGACACCTCACACAAACTAAATACAAGGGTGGAACCATTATAGAATGATATTTCATATGAGTAGAAAATGGTGAATATCTTAGATCAAAGATACAAAGTTCTATGAGACAAGAAAACTATCTGGTCAAAGTGATGTGGTGGAACAATGAGTTTGAGGAAGTATCTTAGAAACTAGAAGTGGCAATAAAAAATAAGTACCCTCATCTATTTTAGTTTATGAAATGAAACTTTCAAGGGTGAAATTTCAAAAGGGGTAAGATTGCGATGACCCAAACTACTATAAATGAAATTCTATTTTTGAATGAATAAATGCCTTATCATGTAATGTAGTTATTTAAAACACATGCACCAATTTGGCTATTTTGGATTGTTATAAATTATATCCTATCATATTTAAATGTTCATTAAGAATCATAAACTTTTATAATATAGAAATTATATAGTGATATCATGATTTTTATATATTAATGGTTACAGTAAAGTCCATTTGACACAAATGGAAGGAGATATGGCCTCGATCAGTAGGATCATACCATATGAATCTCATTTATCAGAGCCTTGGAGGGAGATAATATCACTAGAATTTTCCCTTGAACAAGACTAATTATATATTCAATAAATAAATCTTGAGAGATGTCATTTATGGGAGATTTTCAATCTCATTAAGATCAAAACCCAAACATTGTTTATCAAACCACCCCAAGAAAACCTCAAAATCACACACCTTACCCTTATATAATTTAGTGGTGTAGTAAAAGGCTATGTATCTTGTCCCCAACAGTATGAATTTTTATATTTATATTTTTAAGAAAATAATTATTATATTTCTCCCTTTTTAATATTACTTTTTAAATGATTAAATAATTAGTTTGATAAAAATATGATTTTTATATGATGAAAAAAATTGTGTTTATGAGAAATATATAGTTTCAATCACGACACTATTATTTTAATTTAATAAATTTTTAAGAAAAATATATTTTAATAAAGTATTGTTATTAAAAAATATTTCTTAAATATAAATGATAATAAAATTTTACGAAGTGAAATATAATTTTTATAAGAGCCGAAAAAACTATTATTATAAAAAAACATAATTTTTAATAAATGGGGATTTGATTTAAAAGATTAAATTCTCATATTTAGAGAATTTAATTTGATAAAATAAATATTATTTTTTAAATCATTACTTTGAAATTATCTAATGGGGAATATTTTATAATTTTCTGAGATAATCAATTTTTTTGGTTAAAAATTAAATATGGGTTAAATATAAGGTATGTATTATGACATCATAATGAGCCAAAAGTGATCTAATATATTCCATAAATGATATCCGTGATAAAAATTACGATTCCCATTTAACATAAGTTGTTTTTTAAGTTATTTTATTAATTTTATAAAGCCTAAATTAATCTTCCAAAACCTATATTATATTTTATGTTTTAAATCATTTTTTATAAATATGAATCACTTCCACATCACCAAGGGTATTATTTTATGGATTTTGGTTCTTATCATTACAAAATAGTGATATTATATCCTATTTGGTAGGAACCATGGGAAACAACCATGGGATGGTTTGTAGTTTTTATTAATTTATCTTATCAAGTCCACAACCTATGTTTAAAAATTAATAAAGAATTCCCCACTCTTTGGATATATTGACCCACCCAACCTCCCATTCATATTCAATAAAAACTATTAGATAATGAATTTAATCTTCCATTACCTCTATATATCCATCCCGTGGTTCACCAATCTCTTAGTAATCTCCTCTCATGCATTAAGAATCACCCTCTCAAGGTAAAGGATCCTCTACTCCTATTTAACCAAGAACTTACTTTATATTATTCCTTTTTATTTTTAATTGTTCAAGTAGTGATGCGTTTTTCCATATCCCTCTTATTGTTATTATTATTTCCAAGTGATGAGATACCCCTTCCACTACCATTATCCCCTCCCATAAAACATTATGTACCCCCGTTAGACTGCTAAAATTATCTTATGATTTTCCATACAAAACATTTATGTAGTGAATACCCATCCCCGTTTACTTCCAAGGATATTCACTAAGAATTAACTATCCTTCATTTATTGGGTAATTTTATATATGTAACAAAAACTACTTATTCATGAGGATAAGAGTAATGAAATTCATTCTTATGGTGTATGATCTATGTGGAAAACTTATGGTCATACATGATATGAATGTTATGGGTGGAACCAAAATTATATATATCTAAAATGAAGTGCATATTGTTCATATCTCATGTGATGTCATGCATGGTGCATGGGAGGTTATCCTAAAAACACTATGTTATGTTGTCTTGGTTTCTAGACTTGACATATGTTTACGATTTCTTGTTTTATGTTGTTTTCACATTCTTATAGTTCCTTCATGTTACCATGATATATCCTGATTTGATTTTCATGTTTATGATTATCACCCATTTTATTTCCAATTAATATTCATATTGACTACATGTGTAACTTTCATCATGTTGTGCTTTTATTATTCCTTTACCAGAGTTTATATATCACCCCTTCCTTATGTATATCCCTAGGTTATCCTATTCAGTTTTAGAATAATCAAAAAATCTAAGTGAATGTGATGATGTTTAATTTTATTTATTTTTATTTTCTATTCATGTTGTTATGCTATAAATCCAATTTACTAAAGACACTAGGAATCAGAGTCTTTTGGGGTCGTATTAAACATTTCTTTATATAATAATTTGTGAAAAAAGTGGATGAAAATATGTGTTTTCATAAGAATATGATAATATAATTCACATATCTTTTATTTGAAGTTGAAGTAATTTTGATGATGTTGAAATATACATTAAAGATTAAAAAATCACGAATTTGTGGTCATAATGCAGATAAAATTCATTGAATCCTTAACTATTGATGGGGATGATATTAGTGAGAACATTGACAAAACCCCCTATATATTTAGGGACATTAAAGGTGATTAACAAAATTTTTAATAAGAATGAAATATAGAACTTGAGGAATGGTTTTTTCAGAGAAATGTTAGTTATATAAAGAGAGAGTCCATAACAGACAATCCACTAATGTTGCTGATAGTTTGAGAATATAAAAGATAGGTTTTAGTCATCTTGTATATTCTGAAGATAAGCTCAAGTAAAGAATTTTGGATAAGTAAGTTTAATTTTTGAATCATTTTTGAGTAGTTACAAGAAATGTGGAAACCATATGTTGATTATAAAGTGAAACTATTGATATCTTACTTTAGGTATGGAAGTTATGAACCTTGAAATATGTTATGTAGATTCCAAAGTTAAAACTTAAAAATAATCAGAAGAGTACATGGATTACATTTAGGTGGTTGGAACTGGTTATTCATTAGAAGTTGAAGAATTGTTTTGAGGAAGAATGTCTATAGTTAGTGTAGATACATCCAAGAGAAAATGGAAGATATTTTCCATGATTTCCTGGAGGTGTTCCATTTAATATTGGAGGCTTCCATTATAATACATGACCAAGATATCAGGAGACAATAGAGTCTTTTGAGAGATGTAATGATTGAATTCACTTTATTAATATAGTTAATACCAAGTAAAGTATAATACTCTATCTAGGTTTAGGATAATAACCTCCTCATTGAAATCTGTTACAGTAATAGAAAAAATTTGTATCTTGGAAAAAACTGAATAGAACATGACGTAGAATCCTACATTAGGGTCAAAACATGTAAAAATACCATGTTATGTACCCCATTTATTTTCATTCATTATATGTGGTGGGAATGTGTGTTATAAACTCATAAACAAATCTATACATCTTAACAGAGAGATAGGTTTAAAAAATATCTATAAATTTAAATTTTTAATAATTCTATAACATTGGTCAATATTTACCCCCCTCAGTGTAAAAATATGATACCCTAGGAACTTTATTAATTTTTGTACATCATCTCTGATAAAGTAATATCCCAATATTACATGCTTAGTTTAGGAATGATCTAGCTGTTTAAATGAAATATATATGTTGTTTGAGTTATAATAGAAAAAACTCATCCATTTAAAAGGAATATCAAAATTATATAATGTTTTTAATTCCAAAGAATTTGTGAAAAAATATTATTTTTCTTACATACTCATTTCCAGGTATTGATAAGGTCATTAAAAGAACTATCTTTTAACTCAATGATACCAAAATTTTACAAATAAAGAGACACATAATAATAGTGCATTTTTCTATTTATATTTCATCCTCAAAAATTATAATTATAATAAATAATAAAACAAAAATTTGTTTTAATTGAAAAAAATAAACAATTATTAATTTTACCTTTTACATATTTAATAATTCTATTAACTAAAATCATAAAAATTTCATTTGGATCATCCTAAAATATTTCAAACATGAATAAACATACCAAAAAAAGGTCTACTTGATTTTAAATATAATTCAATTACAAAAAATAATATTAATCCCTTATACATGATTTAATCATACAAGTATTCATGATTTCATAATAATCAAGTCAAAACCAATTTACAAATTTCTTAAAATATTTTGATTTGAAAAAAATCTACCACCTATTTTAGAAATATGGAATTCTAAAATAAACTTCAGTTCCCTCATGAGACTCATTTTGTACTCATTAGTCATCACATATAAAAATTATATACAAATAAATTCATTACATGTACCAAATATAATATCATCAATATAAATCTGAATAATAATAATATGCTGAAAATACCTTGTAATAAACAAAGTAAGATCTATATTAAAATTAACAAAAAAATTCTTCAAGAAAACATGATAATATTTCATAATAATATTTAGGCCCATGTTTTAATACATAAAGATATTTATAATGTTTAAACATAATTTATAGCTTCTTATCATATTCTAATACCAGTGGTTGTATCTTATATACATCTTCTAATAGAAGTCCATTATAAAATTCAATTTTCACATCCATTTTATATAACATGAATCCTTGATTTAATGTATAAGAAACTGAAATTAAAATAAATTCTAATATTGAAACTAAAAAAAAGTATCACCATAGCCAATGAATTCATCTTAACTATATATTTTAGTGACCAATCTTGGCTTATTCCTTAAAATCTACCAGAATTCATCATGTTTATTCATGAAAATGAATTTTTCTACAAACACTTGCGGACCTTCGAGTGGTTCAACCAATTCCTAAACATAATTCCTTTAAAAATGTTTAATCTCAACTTACATAGAAAAACTCTATTTGGATCTTTCAATGATTTTACAACAACATTAATTTTTTTTGAAATAATTGCCAAATTCATATAATAATTTATCAGTGAACTGGATTATCAAACACTTGAATCTGATTTCTCTAAAATTGACTTCTCTAAAATCATTTTCAATCTGATTTTCATCAAAATTATTCACTTTTGAATACATCTCAAAAAAATTAACATGAATATATTCATTAATAATTTTAGATCTTTTATTATTAACTTTATAAGATTTAACTATATAAGAATATCCCAAAACTAATTCTTTATCATTTTTTTCATTGAATTTATGTAGTATATCCTTATCCTTGAGGATAAATACGTTAAATACAAACACTCTAGAATAACCAAACTTTGGTTTACTTGTTTTCAATAACTCATTTGTATTTTTCTTTTTAATAGGATAAATAATAATTCAATTTGAAGCATATAAATAGATATCAGTAGTTTATTCTCATGAATTTCTTGGTAAGGCATACTCACATTAAGGAGTGTCATCAGGTCGAGTTGAGTCAAGTATCTCTCCAATCGATCTCAATATTGGTACATGAACTCAGGGTTTGATCTTAGATTAGTTCTAGATCAAATATGAATTTCTTGGCTCAATATAAATATCAATATTATTCAAGATACTTGATTAGTCTTGACTTGATTCAGTTATGATACATTACTATAATTTCTATTACAAAATCTAGGTTGAATTATATCTCAAACTCAAATTTTCTTGAAATAAAAATCTTGTACTTGAAATTAATTACATATATACTAAACAAATATATATATTAAAATTTTAGACTCTAAATAATGGTCATATGAATGTTGATTATGTTATTCTAATTCTCTATCTTGACTTGAGTTAGTACTTGAGTAGCTCAGCCTCAAGATCAAGTTGAAAAAAAATCCCAATACAAGTATTTTTTGATCCAAGACTGAGTATCTTATGAGAAATAAATCTTGTTTATAACTCTATTCACTTAGTATGGTCCTTTCCATTTCTTAAAGAGTCTTATTCTTCCGTTCTATAACTCCATTTATCAGTTCAGTCTTGAGCGCTGAATTTTTTTGAGAATAATAATTCCTTTAACATGATTTTTAGAATTTAAATTTGTATAATTATCCTCCTAAATAACTTAAAATAGAAATAATCATATAAAATTTCTCATTATTATCTAAATATCATTAATAATAAGACATAGATAAACATTCACTTTTATGATCTAAAAAATATACCCCAGTAAATATATTATAGTCATCAATAGTACGAAATGTATACTTCATTTCTCTAAGTCTAGTAGTCTGAGTTGGTCTAAAAATATATAGATGAACCAAATGAAGTTATCTGGTAGTGTTAATTTAATTAATTATACTAAATAAATCCATATGCAGCATGAATTTCATGCACAATTCATAGGCATGTAACTTTTCCATCTTATGATATGGAAACTACAATACTCTTTGATACATTGAATGTTTGGGAGAAAACTGGAATTTACATGTATGAGTATCCTATTCCAAATTATACTCTATATTCACATTTCATTTAAACACATTACATGTTTCACTATTATCTCAACACGGTCAATAGAATAAATATACTCTATGTCGTTAGCATAAAATAATATATAATTATCTTTAAAAATAAGGAATTTATCATTATGAAATATAACATCAATTCCTTTATCACATAATTGAAAAATTATAATAATTTATGTTATAAACCATCAAAAAATAATTCTTTATTAATAAAAGAAGAATTTTATATTCTAATATCACTAAAACCTTTTACCCTTTATCAGAATTATCTCCAAAAGATATAGTGCATCCATAAAATAGATTATAAGAAATATAGTCTGATGGGTCTCTATTCATATTCATATATAATCCAATATCCCTATACAATTTATCTTTCATGATACTTCAAAGGCATATTTCTTATAAAATCAAGTATCAGACAGTTTTGGTACCCGTGAAACTCTAGGTCCAATAAGATTAATAAACTATTTTTTGGTACCTATATAGATTTTAAACAAGTATTAATAGGAAAAATACATAAAATGTAATTTGGAATAAATTACTTTGTGATTCCAAAATATTGTGTAAATCAAATATAAAATTTACGCAAATAGATTCATTTCATCCTACATCTGAAAAAACAACAGTTCAGATACCACCTTTTTTATTTTTTATAAATAAATTCTTGTACATATGTGGGCATATATTATCATAACCAATATTTTTCTGTAAAATCCCAAGTAATTAAAGAATTATATATTTTTATATCTATGTATATTTATGAATTAGATAGTGTTTTAGAGGATTAAAATGAGAATAAATCCAATCTTAATCATATAATACTCTAATATTTTTAAAAGATTGTTTTACCACCTTTTGATGGAAAACCATTTTTAAATCTAACTTTTGACAATTTTATAAGCTCTATTTGTCAAAATAAACTTATTATTTCGAATAGGGACATTGAAATTTACTTTGGATAAATTTTTGGTATTTTTCTGACAATGTTCATGTTTTCAATGAACAATGAAAAATACTGCATTTTACTTCAAAACTGCCTTTTCATCTAATTTAATTATATTGTTAGATTATATTTTTAATTGGGTTTAAAGTGTAATTAAAATATATTTTTACCATTTAATCCAATGGTGGTCATTGGAGTTAATTTCACTTTGAAATTGGACATTAACAAGTGTCAATCTTTTGATAGATATTATTTCTTAAAAACACGCTATTTGTTTTGACAGTGGGAATTAATTATATAATTAATTAATGCAACATATATGTTTTGAATTTGGTAAAATGGATATCATTTTTTAATTTGGAATATCAAATATAGCTTAGGGTAAATTTTTGGTATTTTTCTGAAAAACATCAATTTTTGATGAATAGTGAAACCAGTGAGTAGTAGTTAAAAACTGATTTTTTCGTTTAAATGAAATATTACCGCTTCTGTGAATTGAATTTCAAAAATATGACATACATGGTTGTAATTAGTAAGTAAAATGTGGATCAATGGGATGAAAATAATTTTTGGTGAATAGTAACCTTTTAGGTCTGTTAACCGCGATTAAAGGTAATTAGGGTAATTTAAGGTAAAAATAATATTATAAAAATATAAAAATACCTTGAAACATGTCCTAACCTTATTTTATGAGTCATGATAGACCACGAAAATCCATGGGTCAATTTGGGGACCCCATGGAGCAACTTGTGTAAGATAATGACATTAATAACTTTTTATTTAAAGTAAAAAAAATGTCACAAACATGTATTGTTTTACTAAAAAACTTTTTACATGGGGTTATATAAGTTATCATTTTAACTATAAATATTAATTGGAAAGATAAAAATATTTCCTACATCATGGTATATTTTTTATAATTTTTATACATTCAATAAATAAATTTATTTATGACACCATGATGATGCAGTGATTACCTCATTAATGAACGATTTAAATAAAATGAAATGATAAGGTAAACTATAAGACTTACACTTGTCTAAAACCTATTGGATGGGTGGATTTATAACCCTTATCACCTTATCCTCGAAATATATCATTTTGGGACCTTTAAAATCCTAAAACCATTTTATAATAAAGTAACATTTCAAGACTTTCCAAAAGTGACCCTCCTCCCTCTTATAAAAGGCCCCCACCTCTACCACCTTACCCACACCTCTCAAGCCCTTGGATCATCCAAACTATGCTCATATTATCTCTCCACATACCTATCTTCATCTTAGAAGCCTTACTTTGGGCAGAATTCATTTCAAGAGAGCCTTTTCCTCAAATCAAAAGAAGTTACCCGATTTAGAGGTAACACCTTCTCTAAAAATACTTTGTTGTATTTTCCTTCTTCACTCCCCTAACATTCTTATTATTTTATTCAATAACAAAACCAGTATCCTCAATATACTAGGATGTTTTTATGATAAGTATTTGATTTAAAATTACACACACATCCGTCTAATGGTTAAAGAACATACTGTTTCTGGGGGTGGCGAACTACTGCCTCACGAAACGATGATTGATAAATATTCTTTTAACACATTTCATGGTTTCCATTATGATGAAACTATATTTATATATGATATATATTATATTTATGTTCTCTCTATGCTTCTGTATATTATATTTAAAACATACCTTTATGCTTTGCATGTTGTGAAAATGCGATAATTTCATATGAGGAAGTGTGGACTACCGCCCCCTCAAGTGATGTGACTCATTCATGCCAAACATAAAATTTATAAATAATGTAATTAATGAACTTATGTTACCTATATAACTTATATATTATAATGGAATTATAATATATATATGTCTCATTTAGTTTTAATTCCTTTAATATGACAAAGAAATGAAAGTAGCGTTCATGCATACGTACAATCTACCGTCTCCATGAACGATGCATTTCATTTTTTATCTACAAATGTTATGGAATAGTATAAAATGAATATATACTGGATATATATGATATTTAAATCATTAATACCATTCCAGAGATTATTTACTTATAACGACATGGACAATTCTATTCAAACAAGTTTATTTTTGACTCATGTACCGAACATTGACAAAACATATGATATGAACTCACATAATTAACTAATTATTATAACATGATAATATGTGATATTAATTGAATAATAAACTTTAAAGGAATTACTTAATAAATTATAAACTTACCAAACTTTATTATTCATGAATATAAAGAAATGAACAAGACAAGCCGGACTTGAGGTAAGAGACTTCGTCTCAATCTCCTTTCATTGAGGCATACTTCAATTTATATACGACCTTCTTTTATTAGTTTTATAATAAACCCTTTTAACTTTTAATTTCATTCAAAAGGAATCTTTTTACACAAAGCGTTTTACTAAACGAAAAAAGGAATGTTTTTGTCTTACATATGTGGCAACAACGACTTCTCCGCCGCCGTGACCATTATTTGAGTTTTGGGTTCCTCTACAATCCATAATGTTTTTAAATGAAAAATAAATACCATTTTTTAATTTTATTTTACTTTGGTATTGAAAATGGTATTGATAATGTTTTTATTGTATTAATGTGTTGTATTTATATATTGTGATTGAAATATGGAAATGTTATGTTTCTTATATGCATGTTTTATGTGATATGATTTTGTTATGGTTCTTGGGAATTGTTTATGAAGTCAGGTGGTTATGTAATAAACTAAGGGAGGGTGAGCCCAAGATATCTCTCCAATGCATTTGGTAACACAAAGGAGTTAAACTCTAAGGTTTCTTCTAAGAGATTTAGAGAATATACTGTGATGGGTATTCTAAATGTAACCATGAGGGTTACTCCCTACGTAAGAATGTTATGAATGCCTCAAGTTACCTTTATGTATTATGATTTCTATGAGTTATTCATAAATATTATGATTTCATGAGGTATGTTAAAGTGCTTATGTTTTATGAGTAAAGTATGATTTCATTGATTCTTATGTATACATGGACTAATGTTTTCTTTTCGTATTTTTATATACCTTACTGAGCTTTTTATGCTCATCCCAAGTTTTTGAAATTTTTTTCACAGGTCAAGGGAAAATTACATGATGTGATGATAATGTCGAGGAAGTGTCAAGAAAGAAACCATGTTTTATTTTAAATATGTTTCCTTTGGTGGAAAAAATTAATACTGTCTTTGATGTAACCACCATGTTTCAATGTGGAATGTAATTCATGATTTATGATCTAATTCTCTAAAACTCTAAACCTGAAAAGATCCTCAATGTGAATTCTTGAAATAACCCAAGATTAAGTAATGTTTAAGGCTGGGGCCTTATAGTTGGTATCAAAGGTTGGTTTAGATAACTTTAGGAGTTATAATTCTATTAAATGATCATCCAAAAATATTTTTTTTTACATTATGGTCAAATTGAAAAGATATAACATTTAAAGATTACTATGTTGATTCATCTAAGAAATTTTTGTTCAGAATGGTTTTCCATATAGGAAACATGGAAGCAGTGCTAGGAAGGCATATAGAAAGAAATGACCATCCAAATCATCATCCTGAGATGGTCAGAATTGGAACTGAACAGTTTGTTGTAGTAATGGCGTAGTTGACTCAAGTGATAAATGGTGGTGGTATCCATGCACGAGATCAGCCATATCAACCGCAGAGGAACATGTCAGTGGTGGAACATTTCATGAGGCAACATCCCCCATCATTCAAAGGATCATATGACCCTGTGCTAGCTGAAGGGTGGATTAAAGCACTAGAGAAGATTTTTGATGTCATGGGGTGTTCAGACAATCAAAAGGTTAGTATTGCTATTTAACATTTGAATGGTGAATCAGATCAGTGGTGGTCGATGGTTAAAAATATCAGGGACACTGATGAGATTGATGCTCTTGACTGGGATGAATTCAAAGGTATGTTTCTTGAGAAATATTTTCCTAATGATGTTCAACTTAGGATGGAAAAAAATTCTTGGAATTGAGGGAAGAGGACTACTCAGTGGCTACTTATGAAGAAAAGTTCACTCGATTGGGAAGGTATGCTCCAAATTTTATTCGAGACCTTGATAGTAAAATCAATAATTTTTACTCAGGATTAAAGCCAAAATATCGAAGGGCATTATCTTATAATGAGTTCAAAAGTTATGAAAATCTTTTTCGATGTGATGAGAAGGTGGAAATGGAGTTTTCCGATGATCAAGTGTTCTATAACAACCAACAGAAGAAGAGACCGAGGTGGAAAGAGAAATGGAAGAATCATTCAAAAAGGTTTTATGGTAAGAAAACTATGTTTTAAATTTGTGATAAATGTTGTAAACAACATACTGGGGAATGTCTTTTGAATTTTGGAAAGTTCTTCTGATGTGGTAAGATGGGACATAAGGCTCGTGATTACACTAGAAAAGATCAGGGTAATGGTAAGACCAAATTTGATTTATAGTTAGTGAAATGTTTCAAGTGCAATGAGATGGGTCATTATGAAAACGAGTGTTCAAAAAAGAGATCGAATGATGGGAAGCAGTCATACTACAAGTAGAAAGGTGTGGTGAGATCCTTTGAAACTACTTCAGCATATGTTGGGCCATAAAATTAATTGGTATCAGGTACTTTGTTTTTTTTTTTTCAGATTATGCCAATGTGTTGTTTGATTCGGGGTCTACACATTCTTTCATCTCTAAAAACTTTTCTAGTAAATTTGGAATTCCATCTCAAGAAATGACTCCTGATATTGTGGTAAAAACACTTAGGGGAAATGTTGAGGCAAAAAGAATTTATAAGAATATTCCTATACTTATCCGTGGAAATAACCTACTTGAAAACCTTATTATTTTACTTCTAGTAGAGTTTGATGTTATCCTAATTATGGATTAGATCTTTTTTTACCATGCTAAGATTGACTGTAGAGATAGAGAAGTTTCTTTTCTGAAAGGATTTCAGTTTGTGTACAAGAATGAACCCTTACTGTTGATAACATATGAAGAGGC
Source organism: Viscum album (assembly GCA_963277665.1). Lineage (NCBI taxonomy): Eukaryota > Viridiplantae > Streptophyta > Magnoliopsida > Santalales > Viscaceae > Viscum > Viscum album. The sequence continues at coordinate 1,344,821,506 of OY728123.1, forward strand.
TGAGAAACTTGTAAAAGATGGAAATGAATGTTACCTTGTACATATTGTTGAAAACAAAGGAACCATTCAGATTAATGATGTTCCAGTGGTAAATAAGTATCCTGATGTTTTTCCTGATGAGTTTCTTGGAATAATACCAGACCGGGAAGTTGAATTTACTGTTCACTTATTTCCTGATGCTAAGCCAATTTCAAAGCCCCCTTTTCGAATGGATCAAATTGAACTTTTAGAGTTGAAGGAGGAATTGCAAGGTTTATTAGAGAAAGGTTTCATTCAACCTAGCACATCACCATGGGGTGATCTTGTCTTATTTGTTAAAAATAATGATGGTTCAACGAGACTTTGCATTGATTATAGAGGCTTGAATAACATCATTGTCAAGGAAAAATATCCTTTGCCTCATATAGATGATTTGTTTGACCATCTCCAGGGAGCACAATATTTTTCAAAGATTGAATTGAGATCGGGGTACCATCAGTTGAAGGTAAAAGAATCAGATATTCCAAAGACCGCGTTTCGTACAAGATATGTCCATTATGAATTTGTAGTTATGCCTTTTGGGTTAACCAATGCACCTGCTGTATTCATGGACCTTATGAATAGAATTTTACATGAGTTCTTGGATAAGTTTGTGGTTGTTTTCATTGATGATATTTTGGTGTTTTCTAAAAGTAAAGAGGAGCATGAAACTCATTTAAGGGTTATTTTGCAAACCTTAAAAGAAAATAAATTGTATGCGAAATTAAGCAAGTGTAATTTTTGGTTGCAACAAATTTCTTTCCTTGGTCACATTGTTTCTAAATATAGAATAACTGTTGATCTTGCAAAAAAAAAGGTTGTTAAAGAATGGCCAAGAACCACAAATGTAACCGAGATTCATAGTTGTCTTGGTTTGGTAGGCTATTACTGAAGGTTTGTTAAAAATTTTGCATGGTTGTCTAGCCCATTGACTAAGCTAACTTGAAAGGGTGTTAAGTTTATCTGGACAAAAGAATGTGATGATTGTTTTTAGGAATTGAAAATAATATTGGTGAATGCTCCAGTATTGGAACTACCTTCCAGGAATGGTGAGTTCATTATCTATAGTGATGCTTCATTGAAAGGGCTTAGTTGCATCCTAATGTAGAATGATCAGGTAATTTCTTATGCTTCACGTCAGTTGAAAACTCATGAGATAAATTACCCTACACATGATTTAGAATTAGCTGCTGTTGTTTTCGCTTTAAAAATTTGAAGGCATCATTTGTATGGTGTAAAGTGTGAAATATATACTAATCACAAAAGTTTAAAGTATATATTCACTCAGAAAGAATTGAACATGAGACAGAGGAGATGGCTACAATTAATCAAGGATTATGATTGCATGATTCACTACCACCAAGGAAAATCAAATATAGTGGCAGATGCTTAGAGTCGAAAAAGTAATGCTTCATTAACCATGTTACGTTTGGAATGAGATCCTTTGGTTTTTTATTTGATTAACTTTGGCATAGAAGTTTTTGGTGTAGGAAGTTCTTTTGTTTTTTATTCAGTTATCAGTGAAATATTCTCTATCAGACAGAATTAAGAAAGCACACAAGCAAGATAGTGAGTTGCAGAAAAAGGTAGAGCTGGTTCAGAAGGGTATGTTACCTGAATTCAAATTTGATAATGATTGTGTTTTGAGATTTGGGAAGAGATTGTGTGTGCCTTGTGATTCATAGTTGAATAGAGATTTGTTATGTGAAGCTCAAAGTTCTCCATTTTCAGTTCATCCAGGCAGTACTAAGATGTATAGAGATCTTTGGGAGTATTACTGGTGGGATGGAATGAAAAGAGATATTGCTGATTTTACTATGAAGTGTTTGACTTGTCAATAGGTTAAATTAGAGTGGCAACTACAAAAAAGGATGCTTCAACCTTTACCAATTCCAGAGTGGAAATGGGAGAATATATCCATGGAATTTGTTGTGGGATTACCGAATACACCTCAAGGTAATAATGCAATCTAGGTTATTGTTGACCGTTTGACTAAATCTGCTCATTTTCTTTCTATAAGAGATACTTTTTCCCTAGATCAACTTTCTCTATTGTATCTTAAAGAGATAATCAGGTTACATGGAGTTCCACTCTCCATTGTATCTGATCGTGATCCTAGGTTCACTTCTAACTTTTTTAAAGGCCTTTAAAAGTTGTTGGGTACTGAATTAAATTTTAGTACAGTTTTTCATCCTCAATCAGATGGGCAGTCAGAACAAACAATTCAGACTTTGGAGGATATGATACGTGCTTGTTCGATGGATTATCAGGGAAGTTGGGACCAACATATTTCATTGGTTGAGTTTTCTTATAATAACAGTTTTCATTCCAGTATACAGATGGCACCATTTGAGGTACTATATGGGAAGCAGTGTTGAACTCCAGCTTTTTGGGATGATGTAGGTGAAAGGAAGTTGATGGGACCAGAATTGGTAGAAGATATGGTAGAAAAAGTTCATCTAATAAATAAACACATGAGAACAGCTAAGAGCAGTCAGAAAAGTTATGCGAACAACAAGAGGAAAGATATCTTTTTTGAGGTAGGTGATCATGTCTTCCTCAAAGTTTCACCATGAAAAAGTGTGATGCGATTTGGTAAGAAAGGAAAGTTGAGTCCAAGGTTCATTGAACCATATGAAATTCTGGAGAGAGTTGGATCATTTGAATATTGAGTGGCTTTACCTTATAATTTATCTTAGGTACATAATGTTTTTCATGTTTCAATGTTAAGGAAGTACATGCCAGATCCATCTCATGTTTTGAGTCAAGAGGTAGTTCAGCTGGAAGAGAATCTATCTTATGAGGAACAACCGGTCCAGATTCTTGACCACAGGGAAAAAGTATTTTGGAATGAGGTTATTCATCAAGTAAAGGTTCTATTGAAAAACCATATAGTTGAATAGGCAACATGGGAATCTGAAAATTCAATGAGGGATAAATACCCCCACTTATTCAATAAGTAAATAAATTATGGGGATGCAATTTCCTAAAGGGGTGAAGGATGTAACATCCCAAGTAAGTAAAGAATAATATATTTTCATATCTATGTCTATTTATGAATTTGATAGTGTTTTAGAGGCTTAAAATGAGAATAAATCCAATCTTAAGCATAGAATACTCTAATATTTTTAAAAGATTGTTTTACCGCCTTTTGATGGAAAACCATTTTCAAATATAAATTTTGAAAAATTTATAAGATATATTTGTCAAAATCAACTTATTCTTTAGAATAGGGACATTGAAATTTACTTTGGATAAATTTTTGGTATTTTTCTGACAAAGTTCATTTTTTTAATGAACAGTGAAAAATACTGCATTTTACTTCAAAACTAATTTTTCATCTAATTTAATTATATGGTTAGATTGTATTTTTAATTGGTTTTAAAGTGTAATTAAAATATATTTTTACCATTTAATCCAATGGTGGTCATTGGAATTTATTTCACTTTGAAATTTGGCATAAACACGTGTCAATCTTTTGATAGATATTTTTTCTTAAAAACACGCTATTTTTTTGACAGCGGGAATTAATTATAAAATTAATTATTGAAAATTATATGTTTTGAATTTGTTAAAATGGAAATAATTTTTTAATTTTTAATATCAAATATATCTTAGGGTAAATATTGGGTATTGTTTTGAAAAACATCAATTTTTGATGAATAGTGAAACCACTAAGTAGTAGTTAAAAACTGATTTTTTCATTCAAATGAAATATTACCGCTTCTATGAATTGAATTTCAAAAATACTACATTCACGGTTGTCATTAATATGTAAAATGTGGATCAATGGGATGAAAATAATTTTTGGTGAATAGTAACCTTTGAGTTCTGTTAACCGCGATTAAAGGTAATTAGGGTAATTTAAGGTAAAAATAATATTATAAAAATATAAAAATTCCTTGAAACATGTCATAAACTTATTGGATGAGTCATGGACGAAAAATAAAATCCATGGGTCAATTTGGGGACCCCATGGAGCCACTTGGGTAAGATAATGACATTAATAACTTTTTATTTAAATTAAAAATAAAAATGCCACAAACATGTATTGTTTTACTAAAACAATTTTTACAAGGGGTTATATAAGTTATCTTTTTTACTATAAATATTAATTGGAAATATAAAAATATTTCCTACATCATGGTATTTTTTTTATAATTTATAGACATTTAATAAATAAATTTATTTATGACACCATGATTATGCAGTGATTACCTCATTAATGAACGATTTAAATAAAATGAAACGATAAGGTAAAATATAAGACTTACACTAGTATAAAACCAATTTTATTGGTGGATTTATAACCCTTATCACCTTATCCTTAAAATATATCATTTTGGGACCTTTAAAATCCCAAAACCATTATATAATAAAGTAACATTTCAAGACTTTCCAAAAGTGACCCTCCTCCCTCTTATAAAAGCCCCCACCTCTACCACCTTACCCACACCTCTCAAGCCCTTGTCTCATCCAAAATTTGCTTATATTATCTCTCCAAATCCCTCTATTACTCCTAGAATCCTCACTTTGGGAAGAATTATTTTCCAGAGATCCTCTGCCTCAAATCAAAAGAAGTTACCCGATTTAGAGGTAACGCCTTCTCTCAAAATCCTTTGTTGTATTTTCCTTCTTCACTCCCCTAACATTATTATTATTTTATTCCATAACAACACTAGTATCCTCAATATACTAGTATATTGTTATGAGAATTATTTTTTTTACACTTACACACACCTCCGTCTAATGGTTAAAGAACATACTGTTTCTGTGGGTGGCAAATTACGGCCTCACGAAACGATAATTGTTCAATCTTCTTTTAACACCTTTCATGGTGGACATTATGATGGAAATATATTTATATATGATATATATTATATTTATGTCCTCTCTATTCTTCTTTATTTTATATTTAAAACATACCTTTATGCTTTGCATGTTGTGCAAATGCGATAATTTCATATCAGCAAGTGTAGACTACCGCCCCCACAAGTGATGTGACTCGTTCATGCCCAACATAGAATTTATAAAGAATTTAATTAATTGACTTATGTTAAATATATAAATTATATATTATACTGGAATTATAATATATATATCTCTCATTTAGTTTTAATTCCTTTAATATGACAAATAAATGAAAGTAATGTTCATGCGTACGTACGGTCTACCGTCTCCATGAATGGTGCATTTCGCTTTTTATCACCAAATGTTAAGGAATAGTATAAAATGAATATATACTGGATACATATGATATTTAAATCATTAATAACATTACAAATATGATGTAATTATAACTACATGGACAATTCTCTTCAAACAAGTTTATTTTTGACTCATGTACCGAACATTGACAAAACGTATGATATGAACTCACATAATTAACTAATTATTATATCATAATAGTATATGATATGAATTGAATAATAAAATTTAAAGGAAGTCCTTAAGAAATTATAAATTGACCAAAGTTTATTATTTAGTAATATAAATAAACGAACAAGACAAGTCAGACTTGAGGTAAGGGACTTCATCTCAATCTCCTTTCATTGAGGCATACTTCAATTTATATATGACCTTATTTTATTAGTTGTATAATAAACCATTTTGACTTTTAATTTCATTCAAAAGGAATATTTTTACACAAAGCGTTTTACTAAATTACAAAAGGAATGTTTTTGTCTTACGTATGCGGCGACAACGACTTCTCCGCCGCCGTGACCATTATTTGAGTTTTGGCTTCTTCTATAAGCCATAATATTTTTAAATGAAAAATAAATACCATGTTTTACTTCTATTTTACTTTGGTATTGAAAATGGTTTTGATAATTTTTTGATTATATTAATGTGTTGTATTGAAACATTTTGATTGAAATATGGAAATGTTATGTTTCCTTTATGCATGTTTTATGTGATACGATTATGTTATGGTTCTTGGGAATTGTTTATGAAGTCAGGTGGTTCTGTGATAAACTAAGGGTGGGTGAGCCTAAGATATCTATCCAATTCATTGGGTAACATGATAGAGTTAAATGCTAAGGTTTCTCTGAAGAGATTTAGGGAATATACTGTGATGGGTATTCCAAATGTAACCATGAGGGTTACTCCCTACGTAAGAATGTTATGAATGCCTCAAGTTACATTTATGTCTTATGATTTCTATGAGTTATTCATAAATCTTATGATTGCATGAGGTATGTTAAAGTGATTATGTTTTATGAGTAAAGTATGATTTCATTGATTCTTATGTATACATGGACTAATGTTTTCTTTCCGTATTTTTATATCCCTTACTGATCTTTTTATGCTCATCCCAAGTTTTTGAAATGTTTTTCACAGGTGAAGGGAAAAGTACATGATGTGATGATAGTGTCAAAGATGTGTCAAGAAAGAAACCATGTTTTATTTTAAATATTTTTCCTTTGGTGGAAAAAAATGAATACTGTCTTTGATGTAACCACCTTGTTTGAATGTGGAATGTAATGCATGATTTAAGATCTAATTCTCTATAACTCTAAACCTGAAAAGATACTCAATGTGAATTATTGAAATAACCCAAGATTAAGTAATGTTTATGGCTGGGGCCTTATATTTTTAATCTAGTTCCTTTACATCTTCTTGTCATAACATTCACTTTATTAAAAAAAATTAGAAGATTTCCTTCATACATTAAATTTATTTATTCATCTTTTCACTCAAATTCCCAATGAGCCCCCAAATATTAATATATATTTTTATTTTAATTAGAACAATTTTTCTTCAACATCTCATTTTCTTAAGAAAGAACTATGTTTTCCTAAAAAACATTATTATTTATTTCATTTAGTTACTTTTACAACTCAAATATCCTACTAATATCTCTTTTCAATTTCTCAATATTTTATTTCATCTCATCATTACTAGGTTTATCAAAAACATATTCAAACTTATAATATAAATTAGAATCTAATCTAAAATTACTAATCAAATTTTTATTTTTCATGAAGTACAAGTTAAAATATTCCTTATCGATTTTAGATTCATCACTTGAATCAAATTATTTAGTATAAATCCATCATATAACCAATGTTATTTTCTCTATTTTATTGAGATTTTTTTTTGTTTCCTTCATCCTTTAATCTAGGATAGTCTAGTTTGACATGGAATTTTTTACTTTACTCATAACTAGTAAGACGTGATGAATTATAATTATAATTAGAACTACATTTCTTATTTCATTTATGACCGTCTCTTTGAGATTATTTACTAAATCTTAATTTGGAACCTCTCATTACTTTCATGTATTTATAGAATAATTTTACAATATGTGATGATTAATTTTTTCTACATCCATGTATCTCTAAATTAGAAGATTCATATGAAACAAAAATTTTATATTTGAATGCTACACTATTATTCTTTGTGTTTTTTTCTTCAACTATGTTTATTATTTATGATTTATATCACATAGGCGAAACAATGAGTTTTCCAAGTCTATAATACTTTAATTTATTTCTTTTATCAATGGATACCTTCTTGGTATGAAAATTCATTCATAGTGATCTAATAACTCTTTGTACCCCATCATTATTGTCCAATGCTTCTCCAAGAGAACTCATTCCATTCACAATTCTAGTGATCCCATGGAACATTTGATTACCAATATAATTTTCTACCATAATGAAATATTGATAATCAATCTACAATAAGCCTATATTTTTTCTTTATATTTTTCCTATACAATAATTTATAACATAAAAAATTAATAAAAATACCATGATAATTTTACTTTCAGATATATGACTAAAAAAAGTTATTCTAATAGAACACTGGATAATATTCATGATTTTATAATTTGAACATAAATAGCCACATAATTACAAGTAAGAGTATAACAGGTCTATATTAGGAAATTTTTATGGCTTCGCCATTGTGTTTCAATTTGAAAATTTTAATTTCTTTAATTAGTCACCCATTATATCATTCTAGTAACCATGATAATTAAAATTAGTGAACAATGATTTTCAAGGAATCTGACTGTAATTTGAACCTTGAAAAGTTGTATTGATAGGTCCTTATTATATACTATTATTTCCATGAAAAGGATAGGAAAAAAATATTTACCAAATATTATAATCTCCAATACTAATTTTTGTACCATAATTATAGATATATGATAATCAATAGGGGGTGTATTGACCAAAATGATGACTTTAAAAGTAAATTCATAATGTAAATAAAAAGAAAATATATTTTTATAGTATTTATGATAAAAAACATCTTATATATACTTATTAAAAACCTATTATATTTGGTAGGTATGGTTAATACTAAATAAAACTAGCTTTTGAGTGGGAGTTAAAAACCTATTGAAAATTTCCATTTCTAGTGGAAGAACACAACCTAACTTTTAATGGATAATCAAAACCCAATTAAAAACCTATAACTTTTATGGAGCTATAGATAAATAAAAACATTCATTTGTGTGGTAAAATAATTTTTTTTATAATTATTTATCAAAAAAATAAATTTGAAAATACAATGAAAAACAAAAAATGATTGAGGACATATGAAGTTTAACAGTTATTGTAGCAAGATCACACATTAAATAATGAATCCAGTATAATGAATGATTTTCATACATTGTGGTTGTAATACAATAATGATCATGAATTCCATTTAGTTTCTTGTATTAGTGTACCTCATATACATCTATTTTATATATCACACACACCATATCCTATAAATGATATCTCATTTTATATGAATATACAATAACTATATAGATCAAAATACTTAGAATAATTAAATCATAAATAAATAATAATGTTACCCATGATTTTTAGAATGATTAAAATATTCCTATAGTAAGTATTAAATAACTAAAAGAAGTTCCAAAATTTTGTCATTAAATAAAGAATTAATTCATAGGTGATAAATATTTATTTATGATAATTAAAACCACCGATTATCTTCAAGATAATATCCATAATAATTTATCTTTAATCCTTCTAAAACCATGTGAAACAACTCCTTTTAAATATTATTGTTTGAATCTTGAATATCCTTACTTAAATAATAATTCATAGGATATGACTGATAATTATATCACAATAAGTGATCTAGAAAATCATGGAATGATTGAATATGATATTAGAAGATAAACTAAACCTTAAAAACTTCTTATTCTCTTCCTAATGTAATGATCATCGTCATAGTATAAACAAGATTAAAATTTTTAAATAGCCTAAAAAACAACATTCACAAACCAACTTAAATGATCATAGTTTAAATATTGCATTGTTATTTCTATCACATCATTTGATATCCTCAAATCAAAATTTCTAAAAACCATGTAAGAGTAGTTTTCTTCAGAAAGAGTCACTATGATGAAGTAATATCCAAAAATCATGCAGTATGTAAGATTAAAATCCTGATTAAAAAAATTTCATTAACCTTGATACCTAAATATGATTTATACACATATAAAGGTAAATTTCCATGATTAAGAGTTAATACTTGCTATATAAAAGTAATATATTAATATGAAAATTTATTCTATTAATTTTATATATGAAAATGTAAGAACTGAATATATACAATTAAATACTATGGTTATTTTATCTCCATAAAGTTCAAACACTTGTTTTTTAAAAACTTTTCTAATATTTAAGAGTGAATTCTCATTAAGGAGCCCAATAATTTTGTAGAATTATCTAGTAAAAAAAGTGAGAGATAACAGACTATAACTTCAAGAATAAAAATAATAATAAATATATTACAATAAAAATAATTAAATAAATAAAATATTTTTGTCTTCTATAATAGGTGAAATATTTAAATAGAACAATTTATTTATTCTAATATGAACTATGTGACCAATAGAATATTAATAAAAAATAAAAAATACTGAATAAAATAATGAATAAAATTAACTTAAGTGTGGGAAATAGTAATTATCAAAATATTAATAAAGATAAAAAAGACAATCAACACCCCTTGGTTTGGTCATGTATAGAATAAAAAATAATGAATTAATGATGGGTATTTATCCATAAACTAAATTTTCTCCTCGATCTTGTCCTCCAACCTCCTCCCAACTACTCCACCTACCCCCCTACACAATATATAACCTGAAATAAAAACACATGTTCTCAATTTACACTAAGGTTTCCATATAGGTAATGAGTCATAAAACTCTCTAGGATCCCACCAACATGTTTCTTAAATATTACATCATATATACTGTATTATTTTATAGGAAAATAAATTAGGTAGTAATATAGAACATTATAGAAATTTTTTAAGGACACTATTTTCTAACCAGGTGATTGTGAAAACTAACCAAACCATCTTTGACCATTGTTGGAGGGATAAGTCATATTACAATAAAACCTATCTCCATGTTAGTTTGATAATTCATCTCACAATGCTTCCTATCCACATTACCTATCACTTAGGGAAATTACGTACAAAGAAGTCTCAACCACTACCCTCTCACTCAAGTGGGTTTTCATATAGATTCCCAATATCATAGACCATATAGTAGAACCACTCTCTCAAACAGGGAGATATTTAACATAGAAATTCATTCTATATATTTTATTGACACCCTCTCACTTAAAGCGAGTTATTATACCAAATATTTTACTACCACCCTCTCACTTAGGATGAGGTCTCATACTATATCTCATACCATCTCTCATACCTAAACCCCTCACACTGGGTGAGGTTTCATACCATTTCTTGTATTACATCTCATATCACTACCCTCTAAATCAAGGTGAGGTATCATTCCACATCCACTACCACAAACCTCTCACTCAGGATGTGAACTTATGATTACATTAAAACATGACCAGATTATGATAATAATAAAACACATAGTATATAAATAATATAGACTAGAACTCAACTAGCCACACACACATCCCCACTGAGATATTTTCTATAAGGAAACACAAAAATCTCAAAATTTACTCCATGACCAACCTCATCATCCCTTTACATCAATTAAATAAATAGTTATAAAATAATGACAATGATCTCATTATCTTATTCCATACTGAACTCACAAACCTAACCCATAGGTAACACTGAGTTATATTGAACACTAAGTATCTCACAGACCATCATCCACCCTATAGAGCCTCAATTAAATACATACCATCATATACTTCCACCACTAGAACACCAAAAATATAAAAAAGAAACTTATAGAGTCTACCAGATACATAGTTTCCACTTTAATCATTCAAGATCCCCATACTCAGAGAATCATTAGATTACACTTTCTTATAACCAAGATCCTTTAGGAACACTTTAGGGAGTGGATAAATAACCCTTCCATACAATTACATGAACTTACTAAGCCCAAAAAATCATCTTGGGTCACTAGAGTTATTATTAAAATCCTACTCTTCTCACTTGATAAGTTTCTCGGTTCTAAGGATATTCCAATAGCTCTTCCCATATAATTTTTGAGCCTCTTCAATAAAGAGTACATTACTTAAGAGGAAACCCCTTAGGACCTAATAAATCTACTCATTAGGGACTGTCATAGTTCCTTAACACTTAATCCCATGATACTATACAACTTTGGGGTCCTTTAGTAAATTCAAGACACTCTTTCCCTTAGCAGAATAACCACCAGGTGTCCCTCCATTATCCAACTCAATTGTGGCATGATCAAATTATTAAAAAAAGAATTAACCCTAGCATAACTCACATATAAATACACACTTGAATATCTTCATAGAGTTATTATACTAGGAAATTAAATCTCCAAGGTACATACATTCAATGAAAATGTATATACAGATATGGTTAAGTATTAAAGAGACATACTGCCTCTCAAATACAGTTACCATATTCAATCCATACTAATCCCTACATCATCTAAGTACATGCCAATCCATGCAAAGATCCAATCCCATATCTCATACCATAAGTAATCAATTAATAATTATAAATTTATTTATAATTAATTTTATAATTTAATATAATAGATTATAATCACTGAAAACTCACCAAATAATGCATTAACATTGAATTATTGACCAACTACATGAAGAGGACCCCCTCCATCACTCTAAAACTAAAAAAATATCCATTAACATATTCAAAATTGATCAAAAATTATTTCCCAATTTGGTAAAAAAAGGAATAATCGATTCAGAGACTTAACTACATTGAAATAGTGAGCAATGAGTTATATTCCCCCACTATTGGAATCCTCAAGAAACTGCAACATGAATCCCAAACATATTTGTTATATTTCACCATAACTTTGTGAAATATGACATGAAACTTATCCTAGATAAGAAATAATTATAGGAAACCGATGTGAATATAAAAATATAAGGAGTGATAAATAACATAGTTTCATTATGGTGAGACAACTCAGGATTGACCTCAAATCAAAACAAGAAACATAGGGTCTCCAAGGGATAAAAACAAAGTGTAACACCCGAAGACTTTATAATGTTTTCCTTTTAGAATAAACTTAATTTTGTTAGAATATTTTATTTATAAGAATAATTAAGTTGAGCTTACATTAAAAACAAGACTTATATTAGATTTTGGAACACAAAACCCTAATTTGTATTATGTTGCACACAATACCTAGTTTCTTTTATAGCTTGCATTATACACAAGAATTAGTTTTATAGAACTACAATATAATATTAATAATATTATTAAATATAATAGTTATCAAATAGTCGTTTTAATGGAAGGTATGAAAAGGATTAATTTTTTTTAAAAAAATATTGTTTACACATGTTTATATAATTCATCTATGAAAAATTAATTATAAATCAATATAAAAACCAATTTAGTATAAAGGAAACATTTTTATATAAAAAATATATTTTTATGAACAAAAGAGTTTTATCTTAATAAATTAAATTAATTACTATTAGTGAATACTATTAAAGAAATTTATAAATTATATATTAAATATAAAGTTTTTAAATTCATCCAATATATTTTATTGGAATAAGATTAGAACTGATTCAATTCTACACATAAAAACCTGTATTTTTCTTAAAGCAGTTTTGTTGTCTTTTAATTGATAATTTTTTAAATATAAATTATAAATCTTTTATAAATTTTATTTTCAAAAATAAAATTTATATTTTAAATTAAACCATTTTAATTAACATAGGTTTAAGTTTTTGTATTTTTCTAAGAAGTTTCATTTTTTTATGAATAGTGAAAAGTAATAAATTTTAATTAAAAATTTAATTTTTGCCTAAATAATTTGTAATGTTAAATTATATTTTTAAATGGTTTTAAAGAAAAATTATATAAATTATACATATATTAATACAATTTAGGTTTTTGAAATCATTTTATATTCAATTTAGATATAAAAACTTAGTAAACTTTTGAACATTTTCACTTTAAAACCCCACTTTGTTGTCCCATCTACATGATTATTTTTATATTAAATTCTTCCACTTATATGATTTAAATTTGGAAAAATGGATTCAATATTTTTAATAAGAATAATTCATAATTTCTAGTAAGTTAAAGTTTGTTTTTGACCAAAAATATTAGCGAAAATAATTAAAATTAATTAGAGTGATTAAGGTTAAAATGAGTTTACTTTGTGGTTAAACTTAGAATATAAGGTGTAAAAATGACCCAAAACTTTTAAAAAACCTATTGTATGGAAATATTTATATCCTTATAAACTTTTTCTTAAAATATATGTGTTTATGTGACACTATTCCATAAAAGTGACTGATATAATGACTCAAGAAAAGAAGAAGACAAAAAATACACCTTTCTTACATTTTAATTTCCATAAAGCTTGGGAGATACAGAAAAACTGAATAGGTTTAGTTATATATATATATATATATATTATTTTTTAATATAAATTATCTTTTTTTATCATAAAAATTTATCATTAATTTTTATATTTTAATTTTTTATTTAAAATTCTTAAGAAACACCATCATAATATATTTTTTAGTTTATAATAAAATAAAATAAATGATACTAAAAAATTTAAAAGTGAAGAAAATTGAATGAATTATTATGTTATCTTATTTTGAAATATTAATATGTCATTTTTCACAAATTTGAACTCATAATATTCAAATTACATTATTATATTGATATTTTTTAAATTCAAATTAATTGAATAATGTCAAAATCGATATTAATTCTATTTTATAATAAACAATATTTTATTAGTTGATTTAAAGTTAATAAAAAAATCCTATATTATGTATTTTTTTTAAATATTAATAAATATTAAATATTATCTAATCATATACCAATTATTCTATTATACTGAATTTATTAACCATTTGATAGTAAAAAACTCTGTTAGCACAGTTATAGTTTAATCAGTGTTTTTGCACGTCACTTACGCTTGTCTTAAAAGTAATGTAAAATACACAGAGGTTTTTTATTTTATAAATTATATATCTTATTTATAATAATCGAGTCAAATCATATTAATAGGAATATTTAATTTTAGTCTTAGTGGATAAAATACTTATATAGAAAACTAGTTACCTTAATAAAACTAAAATGGTAAAAGTAGGTAAACTTAGAAGTTATGGAAAAAAATTATAAAAATTCACTCATTTTTTCATTTTGAGGGTTTTTTACCATAATTAACCAAAAATCCATTATTTTTTAATTTTGGGAGAACATGAGGTAAGGTAGACCTCCCAATAGTGAATAGTTTCGAGTATTTACAAGAATGCTACTCCTCAACTATAAAAAGGCATTCACTCCACCCAATTATTCACACATCTCAAGTCATTTTTCTCATAAAAAACCAGAAAAAATAAAATCCAAGCCCCCTAATCCTATAATTAACTCTTTTTGAAGAAATAAAACCAATGAAGTCTTTTGGTGAAAACCAAAACGAGTTACCCAAAGAAGAGGCAACGTTCTTCAAAAAGCACTTTTATTTTATTTATTTTTCCACCCATTAAATTCTTCATATATATTTATTATAATAAAATAGGTATATTAAATATATTGAGATGTTTTTATATCAAGGGTATAACCTAAAACTTAATGTACTTCCATTAAATGAGACACACAATCATCATTCATGTGTACGAAGGACTACCGCCTCGCGAATTGATGTCATTCGTTCTTCCTTTACCATCTTTCAAGGTTGGAAATAATGATGGAATTATTGTTTATATATTATATATATGATATTTATAATGTATTTAGGCTACTGCAATTAGTATATCACACATAACATCATGATTTCCATTTTTTGGGAATGTAATAACCTCGTTTGTTGACTTGTGGACTACTGCCTCCTCATAGCAATGTGATCCATTCACACATTACATGGAATGTATTAAAGACGAGTTTAATTAAAATAAGTGATAAATATGAAATTAATATGATACTATAATTATAATATATAGATATATTATTTAATTTTATTTTTTAGTAATACACGAAAATAAAAACAGTGTTCATGCGTATGTACGACCTACCGTCTCTATGAACAGTCCATTTCATCTCCTATCACAAAATATTATGGATTATTATAAATACATATATAATGAATATATATAATATTTAAATAATGGATTAAATTACCAAGATTATTATATCTTTATTGATGTAAGAGGAACAAAAAATAACAAGTCAAAACATACTAAAAAAACTAGGCAATTAACACCCAAAACAGTAAAAATAATGAAAAATTATTAATTAATGAGTAATAAGATATTATAAAAAGATAATTTATTATGTTATAATTATTATTATGGTTATGGTATAAGTTAATAACATTTTTAAAACAATTATAAAGGATTTTAAAGAGCATTAAACCAAAAGGAAGTGTAAGGTAAGAGATTTCGTCTCAATTTACATTCCATTGGGACTTATTTGTTTTTATGCACTAAATAAATTTTACGTGGTGCATATACTTCCACTATTATAAGTAATATCACTATTAATTCAAAATTCATGGTATTTTAAGTTTTAATTTTAATTATCTCATCCAATGGTATATGAATCAAAAATTACAAAGTGGTAAAAGTTATTATACAATCTCAATTCCTTTTGTGATCGTTAACTTTCTCTTGAAACAATCAGTTTATTGTAATAATCTTCATTGTAGATTATATTTATTTTTAATATCCATATTATTTTATGATGGATATTATTATTTACTAAACCTTATACAATTTTTACATACGGTGTTTACATTTAATGTTATTTAATTTATTTGGGAAATATTGATAAATCTGCATCCTTTATTCAAAATGGATATATGATAAGGCACATTGTTTATGATTTAAATTGATTATTAAATATATTAGGAATGTATTTTACATTCATTTATCAGTTTTTGGACTTATTAATTCAATCCCCTTGACGGCTCGATAAGTTTCATGATACAAACTAGATATGGTTTAGATGAATCCTTACCGATTTATTAGATTCCTAGCATAAAGCCTTGATAGTATTAGATTCTTATCATGAAGCCTTGGTATTATTAGATTTTTGGAATTAAGCCTTGATAGTATTAGATTATTGGAATAAATCCTTGAGATTAATAGATTATTTTCATGAATCCTTGATGATATGTTTTAGATATCCATCACTATAAATTGCTTCATCATGAATTCTGTTATTGATATTCCATGTTTTTTTAAAGGTTGGGGCCGAAGCCTCATTTTTATTATTGAAACAAAGCAAAGACCTCTTTAACTGGGTAGAGGGAGACCCATTACATAGCCCGAAGTCCCAGTGGGCATTTAGCCCATTACAAATCCTGCATGCCCAATTTTTTGGCCCAAAGCCCATTCTGTGAATAGTAATGCTACAGTACCCTCACAGCTACAGTACCCACCGATGCTACAGCCCCCCTGCCACCGCTACAGTACTCCTTCCACCACTATAGTGTCTCCGTTGCAACAGTATCTCAGCTGCTACAGAGCGCTACAGTACCCTGCGCCCAATGGGTTTTGAACCCCCATTTTCCATGTAGAATTATGGGGTGCTTACCACTAAGCCAAACCCCAACAACATTATTGATATTCCATGTGATTATTTGGTTAGTTAGAATATACATGAATAAGTTTCACACTCATATTATTAATTATATGGAATAGTTTTATCACCTTTTATTCATGTGATATTATGGTCAAGTTATTAATTTAATGGAATCTATTTCAGTTATCTACTGTTCCATTTTTTACGCCTTATTTATTCATAGCTTTGGATGTAAACTTAACCCTTACTGAGAATTTGATATTACCTTTATTTCTTTTCCTTTCTCTAGTATTCCAAGAAGTTTACTATGATTTATAGGTAGAGATATACTAGATGGAATAAAGTTATTTTTGAAAAACATTATGTTGTAATTCATGTATTCAATTGTAATACAAGACTCTTTTATGTATGTAGTTTACCAAGACTACAAACTATTCAATCCTTTAGGATTTTATTCCTTAAAATCATGCCAATGTAATGGTAGAAGGCACCAAATATGGGCTTCTGGGGTCTGGGTTGTTATATTTAGTATCAAAGGAAACTTATTAGAAACCTTAGAAACTAGATTTAGAAAAACATTAATTAGAGAATATAACCCTATGATAGAATTTGAGGATAATTATAGAAGAACATCCAAAAGAAACCATGTTTATGATAATGAGATTAGATAAACATAAAATTTTCAATTTTTGTTAAGTATTTAAATAGTTTTTATATTATACATTATTTTCCATTATGATATGACATAATCTAGTGTAATTGATCATTTATAAATGAGACATAGAATAAGGAATAAGGTCCTCACCAATGCGTGTGATCCAAAGAGTAATAAGGGTCATATATTTTATGGTCTTAATCCAATATTTCGAATGGAACTAGTCTCCCAAGCATTCTCCTTATATGGAGACATAATATAATGTGATAATGAGATAGAGAAATAATTCTATACATATTATTACTTCCGAGGGAAGCACGAGAACAAGAGTAAAACTAAGAAAAAGTTGGATAACGTAAATAAGGGAAATAAGGATTTTACTACATGTGATTATTGTGGAAAGAAACACCGTGCTACTTTCTTAAAATGAATGAGAGTTTTCTACAAGTGTTGATAGAAATTCCATAATTCATATGATTATAAGGGTAAGAAAATATTTTCCAATGTACAATGCTTCAACTACAAGGATATGGAACACTACATAAATAAATGTCTCAAGAGTCAAAGGAATATACCCCAAAATAGGATAATGAATCATGCTCAAGCTTATACTACTACCATAGACAAAGATAAATGATTAATATATCTATGTTTGAATTCAATAATTATGTTATTTGAGTATTTTATCAGTGATGTATTGGTTTCAGGAATTATGAAATATATAAGGATTTTACTATTTTAATTTTCATTTAGAACTTTAAATCGTATGTTGAATGGTACCGATGAATAATAAAAACGATTCAGTGACAATTTGAACTACTTGGAAAAAACATGATTGAGGGAAAGAAAATACTTAATATTTTTATGATATTGAGATAATGATGTTTTGATAAAGATATGATTTATATAGATAAAGTAAATATGATACTAATAACTACCTTGGAATTGATTCTAATGTTTTGGATCATAATTCTTGGAAGGTTCACAAGGTTAACCATTTATGAAATAGTTTAAGTTGATCTTTTGATTAGCTTTTATAGGTTAGTGTATTACTTCACCATATAATGAAACCAATGTTAAGAGATGAAGTTTAAATATTTGAAGGCACAAGAAAAGGATAATATTGTCTTATTATGATAATTTTTATTGATATTAAAGACCTTTTTGACACCTATGGTTTATGTAATTATGAAATTTAACCTTTTTTAGATTATCCACATTCTCATGATCAATTGTTTCTATCACTCTTCATTATAACTTGATAGTTATATTTCCTTCCATGTATATGTTTTCACAAATGTTCTTATATTCAAAAGATTAGTTTTGTGGTGACCTTCACATTTCCCTTTCCCTATTATTAAGTAGATGTGTTATTAACCATATTTATGATGTGGGTTTTTCAAAAATATTATTTTCAAATATCAATCCCTTGATTATAAAGATCAAGTTTGAATTATGAAGATACAATTTATTTAAGATGGGGAGAATGTAACACCCCAAGACTTTTCAATATTTTCCTTTTAGAATAAATTAAATTTAGTTAGTAGATTACTTTATAAAAAATAGTAATTTAAGGTTACACTATAAACAAAACTTATATTATCTTGTGGTACACAAAATAATAAGTTGGCTTTTGTGATACATAGAACTAAGTTCCTTTGATAGATTGCATTACACGCAAGATCGAGTTTTACAGAAGTACAACATACTTTTAATATTATTCTTTAATATGAAAGTTATAATCTAGCCATTCTAATGGAAGGTATGAAATGGATTAACAAGATTTGGAAAATATTATTTACACATGTTTGCATAATTCTTTGGTGACCAATTAAATATAATTGAATATAAAAAACCAATTGAATATAAAAGAATTGTTTTTATAACATAAAACTATTTTTTTGAACAAAAAGGGTTTTATCTTAATAAATTAAATTAATTAATATTAGTGAATTATATTCATTAAATTTACATATTATTTATTCAATCAATTTTTTTCATTCATCCAATATATTTTATATGAATAAGATAACAAGAAATCCAATTTATGCATAAAAAGTTATATTTTTCTAAAAGCAGTTTTGTAGCCTTTTTATAGTGCACTTATTTTAAATCTAAAATTTTAGACTTTTAAAAATTTTATTTTAAAATATAAAATTTTATATTTTAAATTGGATAATCAAAATTAACTTAGGTTGAATTTTTGATATTTTTCTATGAAGTTTCATTTTTTGATGAATAGTGAAAAGTGCTGAATTTTAATTGAAAACTGACTTTTCATCTAAATAATTTATAATGTTAAGTTATATTTTGAATTTTTTTTAAATTAAAATTATATAAATTATAAATTTATTAATCCAATATAGGTCATTGGAATAATCGTTATATTGAATTTATATATAAAAACCTAGTAAACTTTTTGAACATTTTCACCTTAAAAACTTGCTTTGTCGTCCCATCCGTGGGATCAATTTTAAATTAAATTATGTCACTTCTATGATTATAATATAGAAAAATGGATTCCATTTTTTAATAGGAATAATTTATAATTTCTATTAATGTCATCTTAGTTTTTTACCAAAAATATTACTTAAAATAATTAAAATTAATTAAAGTGATTAAGGTAAAAAAAGAAGTTTACTTACTGGTAAAACATATAATATAAGGTGAAACAATGTCCCAAAAATTGTCCAACACATATTTTATGGACATAGTTCTATAATTATGACCTTAGGATCTAAATATATGAGTTTTTGGGACACTATTACATGAATGTGACCCATATAATAAGTTAAGAAAATAAAAAGACAAAACATGTACCATTATTGTTTTTTAATTTCTATAAAGCTTTGGGGTTATGGGAAAACTACATAGGTTGAGTTATATATATATATACATATATTATTTTGAAATATAAATTATTTTTTCTTATTATAAAAATTTATCATTAATATTTAGTGTGAATTAGTTACTTAAAATTCTTAAGAATCACCATCACAAGAATTATTTAGTTAATAATAAAATAAAATAAATGATACTAAAAATATTAAAAGTAAAGAAAATTTATTTAATTATTGTGTTCCCTTTTTTTAGATGTATATTTTATTTTAAACTTATTTTATCTTAAAATATACCAATTCCATTATTGTAGTAATATTTTTTGAATTCAAATTAAATGAATAATGCCAAAATTGACATTAATGTTATTTTTATAATAAATTATATTTTATTAATTGATTTGAAATTAAAAAAATCCTATCATATGTAAAGTTATTTTAAATACTAATTAATATAAAATATTTTCCATTTATGGACCAATTATTCTATTATAATGACTATATTGACTGTTAAATAGTAAAAAAACTATGTTAGTGCGGTTATGGTTTAAGCACTCACTACAACAAAAATTGGATTTAGCGGCGGTTTTTTAGCGGCGGTTTTGGGAACCGCTGCTAAACTTTTTTTTATAAAATGGTTTCTCAGTGGTTTATAATAAACTGACGCAAAACATTTTCTTTACGCTGCCAACCCTTCGCCCCCCACCCTGACCCCGGTTCTCCCTGCTTCCCCCACTTTCCCCGGCCCCCCACGACCCTGAAAACCCCACAACCCCGGCCCCCAGCGACCCCGCCGACCTCACGACCTCAGTGACCCCGTGACCCCAGGTTTCCCTAGGTTTCCCTCTTTCCATATTATTTTCAGTTTTAATTAGTTTTTTGGATTTCATAAGGTAGTTTGATGTGAATTTTGGTCTTGTGAATACCTCATTGATTTGGGTTTTTTCCATAGGAAGGTTGTGTGTGCCTATGATTGAGATTTGAGGAGGTTGGTTCTAGATGGGTTGGGAATGAGAATACATATTAAATTATTCTCACATAACTAATATAAAAATTTATATTATTGAGAACATGAGGGTTTTGATATTTTTGAGGTTTCTGTGACATGAAGACCATGCAATTGAGGTTCTAGTTTGACCATGTTGAGCATTGCAACCTGGGTAAAAAATAAATGTTGTTATTAATTTGAATTTTTAGTTGGTTTGTTTTTCACTTTAGATTTCAGATTTGGGATATTTAATGGAAGTTAATTTTAGGGATATTATTAGGGTTTGTGGGATTTTGGTGGAATTTAGGTTCTTGGTTGTGTTTTTTCACGAGGTGTATGTTTTTTCTAAATTTCACCATTCTAGATTATCCCTAAATGGTGCAGAGATATATGATATGACTCTACCTATTTTGGGTTTTTTGTTTCATGTTTATTATTTTAATATGATTGGAGATGATGAGGAAATTTTATAGAATAGTTTAATCCTCTTAGATGTGTTTTTTTGGATTTAATTCTCTTAGATACCCCCAAGTTGTTTTCCCACCCAACCACCTCTTGAAATGCGGTATTATGGGGTTATATCATTTTGAATTTTATACTTCTACTAATTACATTCTATGGAAATAATGTGTCATTAAGGGGTTTATTTTTACACACCATGAAATAATTTTCTTTTTTTAATGATTTTAAGGCTATTTTTTAGTTTACCCATTTTTTTAGTGATTGAATTCTGGGAGTGGTGTTGTCTAGATAACCTTAACATGCTATGGTCTAGAAGCACCATGGGTGTGGTGTCACCTCTAGCTAGTGAAATATATAAAGAACATCTTAAACAACCATATTAGAAGGAATTTTGATGTAGGGGTTTCCCTATATGAAATAGGGGGAGGGTCAACTCGGTTTATGGGGAGCTATAGTGGTGGTTGGTTATAGTGGCTTCATGGGGGGATAAAACAGGGAGGACTCTACAGTATCATTATCTTCCAACTTACAGAATCAAGTAAATAGTATTTGGATCCCAACATCACTGTAAAAAAACCAAGTTGTGATAAAATGTGTTTGGTGCCAATTTTTTCTATAATCACGGGGATATATGAGAATATTGATAAATTGGAGTTTATTATCCAACTCTTTTATGACTTGGGCACAATTGGTTTCAATTAATGGAACTTATATGCTCTTATCCATCATTTTATTACTACCTGAGAGAAATAGGTAGTCCAAGAATATAGCCTCCTCTTATTCAATATTTCTAACCATCAAGACAAAGATATAGAAGATTCCATTAATTATTTGAATAATTTTTCTATTGAAGAAGCATGGCCTCATGATTGAATAGATATAAAGATATAAAAACCACAAGAACATGAGGCTCATGTGGAAAGGGTATAGGTGTAGCTACTATTAGCAGACATAAGGATTGAGCCCATTATACGAAGGAGTTTAAAACTAACCTCCCATGTTAAGAAGACACATCCATTGGCTAAATTGAAATATATTAAAAAAATTAACCTTCAATAGTCCATCAACAATTATCATCAGGAATTGGATTATTTTTTAGATTTGGATGATTTGAGTATATTATAGTTGTTTTTTATCATTTTTCTTTACCTGTAACATCGAAGAGAGACTACAGAATATGGATTCTTTTCTAGTTTGTTTTTATTAGTTAATGAATATTTTTTTATTCTTAATTGTCATCCATTCCGTAGATTTTGTTTTATCTTGATTAACACTTCATAATAACCTATTAAATTTTTGGAGGAAACATCATTAAAATAATCTATAACCAATTGAACATTGAATTGGTAATGCATAAATTCAAATATGGTTCTCAAAAATTCTTGAGTCAGAAATATTTCCTCGGGTTTATGGATCATGTATCGGTATAGGCATAAGTACAGTAACTGTAACACTAGATTTAGTCTATTTGGATGAATTATTTCATTTGTATCATGGATCATAGATGGATATAGAGATAACTACCATCAAATTAACACTATAGTTTGTTCATTTGGATGAATTATTTCCTATTTTATATGGATCATAGATGGGTATAGGAATAACTACCATCACTATAACACTTTTTTAGTCAATTTGGATAAAATAATTCACTCAACATGTTAAGGATCGCAAAGGGGTATATTTAGAGTGTGTATTCCAATGTTTAAAAGGGTTTGATCACCCCAAAATTATTTCTTCACACATTTTATAAATATACCTCCGGACTGATAAAGTGGGGATGAGAGAACAATGAATGCTTAAAAATTTTTATAGTCAAAAGGGCCTAGCGAGTACATCCTGACTTCTTCTAGATTAATATTATGAACCCCACAAGCTTTAAGTCATTTATTTTATCACCTTAAATTTTTCTTGATCCTCATATTGGGGAGGCTTAGTTCACAACGAATTGTCTTATTATTAGGTTTCCCTTTACGTATTTTCAACATAACAGGATTTCTTCCATTTTTCAATTCCAAATGCTTAACTTAGATTAGGTTAGCGTCATATCTAGTTAGTGGAGACTCAATTTTTACCTAGGTTTCTCTTTAAAATTTTTCACCATGATGATTTTTGTTTCTATTTACTTATATAGTTTTAGTTCATGCAATTTTTACTGATATATATGATGTTTAAGGTTAGAAAAATTTGACCCAGGTTCACATTGTTTAAGTTTATGATGTGTGGACCATAAGCTGGGGTAGCCCACATGAAGAGATGTTTCAAGTTAACCTGATGTGAATTGGTAAAATATGGTATCATGAATATGGATGATCTCATAATTAATTATAAATAAATAAAACTAATGACCACTATTGTTGATAATAGTGGGTTTTTCACTCTTTGAGATTGTTTTAGTGCTTGGTTGTGTGATATCAAGAGGAAAATATATGCACTCTCTAATCATAAATGTAAGAAGTGGCACAAGGTATGTCTTAATTTTACTACCTGGGTTAAAGGAGTTAGATACAGTCTTGGAACATGAGTCATTATTTTATGGTCATGAAGCCCATACCATTTGATTTGTGATTTAGAGTCACACAATCAAGACCAATTAAGGGTTACATCATGCTACTTCTATACTTCTTCATCAAGATTGGAAACATTATTTTTTCCCTAATGAACTGTGATTCCAACCAAGTTATACTTATGTTACTTTTTGTTATCTAATATTATATTTTGATGCTATAAAGGATTTCAAAAGTCAAGGGTTGAAAATTTGGAGATTTGGGAGAAACATGATAGGAATACTGTTTAGCATAACTTTTAGTATTAACCATGTGGTAATTGAGTAATATGGAATTGTTAGCACACTATTTCTCTTTACCAAATAAACGTCCCCTATCCCAAACACTAGAGGGTTCATATCTAACTTAGGGGACCATCTTTATTATATTATGTTTCTATAATCTTACACTATCGTATATATGAATCTCTTTCTCTATTTAGTAGTAACTATGTGTTTTTTTTATTATTATTGTGCAGGAACATTGTGATATACATGGATAAAAGTTGGATCACATTATCGAGGAACACACCTTAGTATGTTAAGGGTTTGAATGAGCTTTTAGATTTTTCAATTTCTAATCGACCAGTTGAAGGGAGAATAAGATGTCCATGTCCTAAATGTAAATTTAGAACATGGTTGAAGAGAGATGAAGTTTATAAACATTTAATATTGAAACAATTCCCTGGTCAATATTTATGTTGGGTTTGGCATGGAGAATCGGATGTTACAGAAAGATTGGGCACTGATGTTAATCCACAGAATGAGGTCCCAAGTTCGTCGAAAATGGAAAATGAAATGAAAAACATCATAAATGATGAATTCGGCACTATAAGACACCACTATCAGCATAAAAACATATCAGAACAACCAGGAAAGGGTTCTACAAATTTCAACATGAAAAGTGATGTTTTTGAGACTATAACACAAGAAGATCAAGATTGTAACATATCATTAGATCCTACTATTGATTTTGTGGAGCTAAATGTAAGAGAAAACTTCAATGAGGAAAACACATTTCATGATTTAGTTGACGATGGAAATCAAGAGTTGTATAGTGGGTGTTTAAAATATTCAAAGCTTTTGTTTCTACTGAAGTTGTAACATATCAAATGTCTATGTGGAATTAAAAATAAGGAAATGTCCATGATATTTGAATTGATTCATTATGCATTTCCTAAAGCAAAAATTCCATAATCTTTTTATGATATAAAAAAAGTTGTTAACAATCTTGGTCTGAATTTTACAAAAATTCATGTGTGTCCCAATGATTGTATGCTATATTGGGGAGAGGATAAAAGTAGATAGAATTGCAAGAAATTTTCTTCTTCTAGATGGTAGTCAAAGGGTGATGTTGGAAGTCTGAATGAACATAATTTCATGGAGAAGAAGAAAATGAACACACCTGCAAAGGTTTTGCATTACTTTCCCTTGAAGCCTCGATTGCAAAGATTATTCATGTCATCGAAAACTGCTGAACACATGAAGTGGCATTCTGTAGATAAAAAAAATGATGGATTAATGATACATCCATGAGATTCCCAATCGTGGAAGACATTTGATTCATTACATATAGATTTTTCAGCTGATCCTAGGAATGATCGATTGGGATTGGCTACCAATGGATTCAACCCATTTGGGACTTTGAGTACTAGTTATAGCATTTGGACAATTGTTTTGATCCCTTATAATCTGACTCTGTGGATGTGTATGAAACAAACATATTTTATCATTTCGATGATTATTACTAGAAAACAAATGCCTGGAAATGATATTGATGTATACTTACAGCCTTTGATTGACGAATTGCAGGAGTTATGGAGTAATGGTGTTGAGACATTTGATGATTCTTCTAAAATAATGTTCAAAATGCATGATGCTTTAATGTGGACCATTAGTGACTTCCCTAGGCATGAGAATTTATCTAGTTGGAACACTTACATGGGTTTGGCTTGTCCCATTTGTAACCTTGATTTTGAGCCCAAATGGCTACCTCACAGTAGAAAATAGTGCTTCTTGGGGAATCAAATATTTCTCAATGCATCTCATAGAATTAGGCTGAATAGATCAAAATTTAATGGTTCCATTGATCGTAGAACACCTCCAAAGTTGTTAACTGGTTCTGAAATATTGACACATCTTGAAAATGTTGAAACAGAATTTGGGAAGGTTCATCATTTGAATGATAGTAGAAAATGGGTCCGAAGTGCATCGTCAGGTGAAATCAGAACACAACAATGGAAGAAAAAATGTATATTATTCAAACTCCCATATTGGGAATTTAATTTGTTACAGCGCAATCATGATGTGATGCATATTGAGAAGAATTTCTATGATAATTTTATTTTCACATTACTTAATGATCATGGAAAGTTGAAGGATCATCTTAATGCTAGAAAAGACTTACAAGTAATGAACATAAAACGTGATCTTTGGCTAGATGAGAATGAAAAGTATGCTTCGACCTTTTTGTAATGAAAAATAGGGATAAAAATACATTCCCTAGAATTTTAAAGAATGTGAAGGTATCTGATGGGTATTCGAGTAACATATCTAGGTGTGTTGACTTGAAGAATCATAAGTTACATGGATTGAAAAATCATGATTCACATATTTTGTTACAACAGTTACTACCATTGAAATTGCGTACATTATTACTTGAAAAAGTTACTGCTGTTGTACTCCAATTCTGCACATTTTTCAGGAAATTATGTGAGAAATATCTACATCCATTTCAGCTTGAAAACCTTCAGGAGAGGTTTATATTGACCCTTTGTGTAATGGAGATGATCTTTCCTCCATCATTTTTTACTTTCATGATGCATTTAACTGTGCATTTGGTTGAGGAAGCTACATTAGGAGGCCCTGTTCATTATCGATGGATGTGTCCAATTGAGAGGTATTTTATTTATATGTTTTTCATTTAAGTAAATTTTTTTTGGAATTTAAATAAATGCATAATATTATTATTTTATTTCACAGATATCTTGGGCATTTGAAAGCATATGTGAGAAATGAAGCTCAACCAGAAGGCTATATTGCTGAAGGCTATTTAGATGAGGAGTGTCTTACCTTTTGTTTCAGATATTTGGATGATATTGAGATAATATTTAATCGATTTATATGTGTTTATGACACATCAAATCAATCTAAAATGCATCAGAAATCAAAAATATTTCCTGCTATTGGCCGATCAGTTGGGAGGACCTCAAATGTGACACTGACAGAATTGGAATTATTACAGACACATAGATATGTGCTACTGAATAGTGAAATTTCAGATCCATTTATTGAAGAGTTGAGGATAAAAACAAAGAGATGAATGAGAGTCCGAACACGAAATGATAAAGATATAAATAAAGCTTTGAATAAAGAGCTTGTAGAATGGTTTGCACGACGTGTAAGTTCATAAATATTGTAATAAATACGAATATTAGTTTGACAGATACATTTTGCAAATATATTAAATTATATTTCTTTTTTCAGATCATGAATACTGATACTCGATCAGACTTGTCAGAAGATTTGATGTTTATTGCTAGAGGTCCTATAAAATAATTTATAAAGTTCTACGCTTATAATGTGAATGGCTTTAGATTTCATACAATCGATCAAGATGTGGGTTTGAAAACACAGAATAGTGGTATATTTACATTTGATGAAGTGGGATACTATGGAAAGCTACATGATATTATTGAATTAAACTACCACGAACATTTTTATGTTGTTTTATTCAAATGAAAGTGGGTCGATATTATCAGAGGTGTTAAAAGAGATACCTTGAAATTTACTTCTGTGAACTTCTCTCGCTTGATGGATATTGGTGATTGTGAACTACATGATCCATATATATTATCATCACAAGAAAAAATGGTATATTATGTGAATGATGTTGTGGATGAAGGGTGAAGTGTAGTTTTTCACGTAATACAAAGATATTTGTATGATATGGGTGATGAAGTGGAAGATTTGACCTCTGAAATTGAATTTCAGCAATAACAGGAAGCTGAATTATTTGTCCATCATGATATTAAAAATATTAGTCTAGCAAGGATAAATGAAGTCGATGAAGTAATGGAGTAGGAAACCGACATGATTGAAGGAAAAAATGATTGTATGTACAATTATTTATTCATTCAACATCCACTTATTTCATTTCTGTAGCCATTCATTATCATTGTTATATATATTTTGTTTGTTAGTACTGGGCATCTATTATAATTTTTATTTTTTTTCTGCATATTTTTTTTGAAATATATATTCTGAACTAAATTTTATTTGATTAAATGACAGGAATTCCAAGGAGGAAGCAATACACTATTTCATCTAGTTCTACGACAAATGATGATCCATCTGGCTCCCTCCCCATGACATCTGAGGCACCAGCTGCCTACACCCCTACACCTTACCCCCCTATAACATCTCTCACACCATCTGTGGGTGTCCTATTAGAGGCTGAGTCATCGAATCCCCCTTCATAAGCCTCAATAATGGGGCGGAGACACACCCCTTCCAGTTCATCATAGACATACTGGAGTGTCACTGTCATAGGTTCAAATTTTAATTAAATAAATTTATTTCATTTTGTTTATAATAATTTTTTTCTCATTGAAGATGAAAAAAATGAAATAGTGGAGAAAAAATAAAAAGTTCAGATGTTTTTAATATGAATAGTGAGAAGATAGTTGTGCCATTTGATTCAAATGGGGTCCCTATGGATGACGCCGTGAGGTTACTTGGCCAGATTCTAGGCCAGCTGGCAGCGGAGCCCATTTCCTTTCCTATTTCTTATGATGATTCGAGACATATGCCACCAAGATGGAAAAATGATGTTTTTGATTCCAAAATAAATGTAATTTTATTACATTATGGTTTAATTGAATTTCATGTTACTAATATTTTCAAAATGAATTTTTGTATACAGATGTTCTTCCACTTTACAGTTGCTGATGTGATAGCACGGAAGTGGACGTTGAAAAATCTTGGTAATAAATGGAAAGATTTCAAATGGATATTGTGGTGTGATTTCAATGATACTTCATTGACCGTGCAATAATTTTATGAGAAGATACCCAGTGGGGTACCAAAAGAATAATGGAAAGTTTTTGTTGACAGACATCGTGATGAGAAGCGGATGGTACTGAAATATATATTATTATATTATCCTCATTTTACATTTATACATGTATATGAAGAGGATATTATGTTGAATAAATTACTGTTAAATTTTATTTTATTTATTTCAGGATCTCTCAAGACAGAATGCATCAAAATAGACTAAGCAAGTCATCCCTCACACTGTGGGATCAAAAAGATTTTCTAGAAGCCGAACGACATTGGTAATATTTTAATTAGTTTAAATATTTATAAGACAATATTATCTGTTTAATATATTGAATTGTTGATTTATCTTTTCTTAATGCAGTCACAGAGTTTAGGGCACAAAGCATCCTGAACTGAACTATGGTTGGATGTTCACAAAAAAACAGATGGAAGTTTTGTTAATGAGCCTACCAAATAAGTTAGGGTATGAAGTCAATTTTTTTATTATAATAACTTATTATCAGTTTTTACTGTGATAATATATATTGATATTTGATTTATAGGTAAAAATTAAAGAACTATGGGATGCCAATCCTGGGCAGTCTTACTCAGTCTCCTAGGATGACCCAATTGCTAAAGTCCTTGGGATGGAGCATCCTGGTAGAGTGCACAGGATGAGTTTCAGATCCGTACCATCTGAGGTCTTTGGCATGCCACCAGGGATTACAGTTGCATCTACTCATGGTTATAGTCAGTCCATACCCAAATATTCTCATAGGGAGATTTCTTCTCTATGAACCATAATTCAAGATCAGGGGGCTCAGATATCCACTTTGCAGAAAGTAATGACTGATATACATCAGAAGATGAGAAGATATTCCCCCAGTGGTAGTGCATCTACTGGTGGTCAGCAGGTAAATCATAAAAAATAAAAATCATTTATTTTTCAAACTTTCATTGGTTTTAAGTTTTAATATAAATATGCAACAATATTTAATTCTCAATATAATGTTCTTACAAGTGACAACAGAAAGTGGAGATGGAGGTGGAGAGGGTGACGATGCATCATCAAATTGTGAGTAGTTGTATTTTTTATGTGTTGCAAAAATACAAGAACAATTGGTTTGTATATGTAACATGTGTGGCACATAGTTTCCACCAAACATTCTCATTTCCTAACATTTTCTTGATTTCTCATGTTTCCTTTTATGCATTTTATTGATTTCTAATGTTTCATTTTTTGTCTTGATTTCTCGAGTGTGGTATACATCATTCAAGTTAGGCCTGTGTTTGAATTGGTAGTTAATATTTTGGATGACTAGTAGTTAAACCCATTGTTGATGTGTTGAACAAATTGGGTCATTTCATAGTGATCGAGGGGATAATGTTGTGGACACTTTGGTGAGGCAGAATGTGTAGATAGTGAATCTTCATGCGTTGTTAATGGTTATCATATTTTTTTCATGATGATAAAATGTGATCATACCCTATATAAAACCTAGGTTCCTCTTAATGGGAGATGGTATTAAACCGTATAAAACTAGGATTCATTATACGATGTGTATTGGATGATCTAAAAGTCTTACACTATATAAAATTTGGATTCCTCTTACGATAATTATGATATGTTCAAAAACATTACCTCATATAAAACATGGAAGAATCACATTATGTGAGATGAAAAAAATTGTTTTCTTCAAGACAAGAAATTAAAATTTTCATCATGGTCTTGGTTGTATGATCTTACACTATGTGCAATCATATTCAGGATTTTTTCATGGGTTGAAGGGCCTATTTTATCCTATAACCCCAGGTTTTATTCACCACAAAAACATTCCTGATTCCCCCACCTCACCAATCTATAATATAGTAGTTTATATCAAGAGATCCCTAGTCCAAGCATTATGAAAATAAAACATGCTCATACATCCATCACATGGGTTTATTCATCCCTGGAGTTTCATAGAACATATATTTCCACACCATTCTAGAACTATGGGTGGATTGATTCCCATTTCCATGGGATACGTATTGATGCATATATCTTCTATCATTGAGCCGAGATGATGATTCACCATATAATAATCCATTACATAAGGTTTCATTACCCTAAAACATTCACATGAGCCTATTTTTTAGCAATAATATCCTTTCATTTATGTCGACACATCAGTGGTCCAAGATGCTCTAATTTCCTGATATGAGGAAGTAAATAATGGGTATATAGATGCAAAAATATCTTCTAAAATCCTAATATGATTCATGTTATATAAATCCTGATTTCCTAAAATTATTCATGAATATATAAAAAATTACATGTCGTTCCATGAATAAAACCTTAGAAAAAAATAATATCTCATAGCTAGCGTATCACCCAAGGTGAAATAACATCAAACTATAACATCAAACAACAAGAACAACAATCCCACACTGAGAACCTGAGTTTTCCCCCATATATGGGTTAGATAATCCCACAAAAAACACATTACGAAGGACTAAAACACCTTAATATCATATAAAAATTCACAAAAATTATTCAATATAAAATAAAATGGTTTTGATACAACATTGTGACGCCATTACCTAGGTTCTACTAAACTGGTTCCCCAAACCAATTTGCCACATGACCATAGGAATAAATCCTCATATACAAGAGGCTTTCTACTAGTATTGAGGGTCTAATGAGGTATGTGGGGATAATATACCATCTTTACCAGTGTAAAACAATAGTATACATCAATTTAAATGATAACCAAGTATGTTATAAGAATAATCATGCATGATGTATTCAATTCCAAAAATTAGGTAAATCCCTGCAACCAATATAGTAAACATGTCAGTTCATACAAGTGTCATGTGTTAAGGAAAACACAAAATAAAAAAACCCATAAAAATCCTAAAATGGGTCTCGATGTCCATCCAGTTCCCTCATACATGCTCCATACCATATCCCAAACCAACCATCTATCAAAAGGATTTTCCCTTATACTTCCCTACAACCATGAGATCTACTCAGGTATCAATGGAATCCTAAAAAGGGTGTGAGTATAGGTTAATAGGACACCACCAATAGTGTCTAAACAAATAAATATTATAATAAAAATAATACTGTATACATAAGTAAAATTAAATAACGAACAAGGAAGAAAAGGTAAACAAGTTCCATAAATAAATATCAAGCATTTAACCATGTATATCCTTCAGTTTTATGATGACATCAAATCCCACCAAACCTTCTTCAGCCATGTCAAAATTATATTCCATTAATATAAATGGGTTTTAAATTTTTATTAACAACAATGGTAATTCATTAATCATTTCAAATTCATATACTATGGTGCACTAATCAGTTCAATCATATCATACACACATGCTTTAGTGCATTGAAATCCATGTGAATACACTCTCCAAGCATAGGAAACTACATATACATCATATCAAGTCTATTACGTCAAATTTCATGTCTATCCATCCCACATCAAAGATAAGGAATTCCTTGTAAAAAAATTATTACCCATGGGTGGGGTCTACTGTTTCCCTCATCATTTAATAATCCATTAGTACACATTCCACAAGGTCAAAAATACTTTCACTTTTTAACAAATTACAATATAAATGGTGAACCTATTTTATTTCACCAATATTCACATAATTTATCACTTTCACTACACTTAAAGTAATTCCATAACTATTATATTTTATTATTCATTCATAAAAAAACCATTGTACATATTTTCAATTCCATCTTATAACATGGATATTCCCACATTTTATATTCATTATTTATCCCCTTAGTTATATCACAACCCATTTAATCATAAAAGTTTTGATAAACAACCAATTATTCCATTTGACATGCTAAAAATATATATAATTGGTTTAATCTCATAAACACTTCAATTTATCATTTAATAACTAAATTTACATGTTCAAGGGATTGGCCCACCCCATGGGTGGCCATAAACCCAATCCACTATTCATCAATATATCGAAAAACATCCTTGAAAGGTCCAACACATCATTTAGACACACACTTTATAATTTTCTTCAACAAAATTAAATTTTCAATATAAATGTACAACATCACATCCATATAGACATTAATACACATCAATAAAATAGGATATAACCCATATAAAGTTACCTCAATATCATAGACAACTACTCACTTAACCACAAAACTCCATTCAAGACCAAATGAACCCTGAATTCCCAATCTAAAACAACCCTGGAAAAGAAAGGTTTAAGGATTCAGAATAGCAGAAAACAACAAAATATGGTTCTTCTATAAAATAGAATAACGAGGAGTGGTATAATCACATAGATCTTCGATTCACAGCTAATGGAAAATTCAATGACCAAGGATCGAAGGATAATGGTCCTTGGAATAGGGTACAAATCATAGTTCATAAACCTTGGGGTTGGAGGATAAAATTCATGAAAACTTGGGTAATAAAATTTAAGGCTCAAGGGGGGGATGGGGATTTCACCAAATTAAAATAGATTCACAATTTGGCCTCTGTCCAAGAGGTTTTCAGGTTATATGGATTGGATGGTCCATCCCCATGGTTTGAAAAAACCCATGTGGTGGCCATGAACTACTTCTATCCAAGTGGTTTAGGTCATACATCCCCTGGTCCATGGTGTAGGGTTATCTCAAACCATGCACCAACCAAGCACTGCGCACTGGATGACCTGTTTTCTTCATTTTTTAAATCCCAAATTCCTGGAGCACCTCCAAAGCCACCATGTTCTGAAGGATCATTTTGTTAAACAAAACATTTAGTTAAACCAAAATTAAAATTAAACATACCTCAAATGAATGTTTGTATCATACAGGTTATGATGTTCATGAATAACACTTTTCCAAAATATCCTTGAGTTATCAAAGGATGTTATACATGGTTATTTTTGTTTTAAAGATATATTTGTCATTTATTTGAGTTATTTTTTATTTAGATCAATATTCTACTATTTTATATACTAAATTTCAATAAATAATTCTATAAAACATTCATTTTTAAAATGAAAATATACGGAAACTTCATGATGAATTGTTAGGATACAAAGGATTTTGATTATTTTAAATATTCATGTAATCTATCTACATGGTCTAGAATTTCATCATTATTTTCAATTTATCCTTCAATGTTTTTATATGACTCTCACGAATGTTTTAAATAAATTTATCATATAATAAAAAAATTATATTGAGTATTAATTAATATATGTTTATTTGATATGTATGATTGAGTTGATGTTATTTTATGAGATTGTTTTAGGTTCTATATTTATTTGATAGAATTTAATTTTTAAAATAATATAAATTCATTTCACTTTAAAAAATCCTTGTGAACCTAAATAAGCTATTGAAATATAATTCTTGATAAGAAAATACACTTAATGTTCAAATTATGATTGACTTGGTTTCTTATTCTATCCATTTTTTGGAATAAAGTATTCATCTTTATAGAACTCATGCTTGAGATTCGATATGGGAATTCCATAATTATTATCCTTCCATATTCCATGTTTATGAATGTCCTCAATGGGTAAGGTAATGGTTGGATGATATTGAGAGAATATTTAGTATTTTACGAATTCCTACGACCTATAAGATCAAGTTCCCTACATTCAACCTCTAGGGTCTAAGTTGGAAATATTTGAAGAACATTGTTTATATTGAGTTATAAAATACCCAATATTAGGAAGGTTTCATGAATTTTTTTATTCAGAAATTTTATCCTTAAACTATTAATGTGTTGAAGGAAATGGAATTTATATTTATCTTATATGGGAATCATATTTTGATTGAATATGTTAACTATTTCATTGAGCTGATGAAATATATGACTAAGTCAGTCATAATTGATACCCTGAAGAGGGTTTCTTTTTCAGAACATTTAGTTGAAGGTGTCTCTATTTTTCTTGAATAATTATATGTATGTTTTTTTATCTTGATGCAAAGGTAGAGGTGATAATAACATGAACACCTAATATAAATGGTGTTTACTATATAAATGGTTGTTTTTAATGTGAATTGAATTATGAAAACAGGGAACTGAATGATTTTACATAGGGAAGTGTTAGCAGCATCAATAAATCTTCTCAACTAGATTCATCAGTTTTAATAATAGAAAATCTTTTATCTTCTCACTACACATATCCATTTATGATATTCCACTATATTTTCAAAGAACCACAACCATAAATTTTTTACTAGTTGTCTCCATTATTTTTTAAATTTTGTGTGCATTAATCTATTAGCCTATTGGTATTTCTGGTTTGATTTGTTTTTCAGGGTAGTGCTGTAGTAGAATCAATTTTTTTTTCTGGTCAGATTTTCGCGGCAGTTTTAATAACCACAAAAAGTATACAGGTAAGACATTAGTGGCGGTTTTAACCGCTGCTACAGAGTCGCATCACCCGCCTGCATTCCACAGCGGTTCTCGGGACTTTAGCGGTGGTTTTACGGCTGATGGATTTTATTTTATTAGTGGCAGTTATAACCATCACTAATAAAATAAAATCCTGGGCTCGTAAAAACAGCCTCTAAACTCAGTAAAACCATCGCGAAACGAGGAAGCTATGACACTTCCCTTAAACTGCAACTAAATGGAAATAACCACTGCTAATAGTTTGCCGATGCCAAATTTAGTGGCGTTTTCTATAAACCAACACCAAACCATGAAGCGTCATTTTAAACCGCCGCTAAACTCCAAAATAACTGCCACTAAATGGCGGTTTTCTTGTAGTGATAGTTTTTACACTTTACTTTCACTTGTGTTTAAATTAATTTCCAACACACATAGGATTTTTATTTTATAAATTATATATATTATTTATAATATATGTCTTAAAATTATTAATTAAGAAACATTTTATTTTAGCCTCTATGGATAAAATACTTAGGTTAAAAAAAAATTTACCTTATTAGAAACCAAAATGGTAATAGTGGGGAAACTTAGAAGTTAAGGAACAAAATTATATAAATGCACTTAATTTTAACCAAAAGTTTGGGGTTCGGTGGATGAAACCCCTAAGAAATTATTAAATCAAAAGGGATATAGAGTTAGGCATAGTAATCCAGGGTTGTAAAAGACCACATCAAGTCCATTGCAATGATATACCAATTTTCAGAGCTTCCACCACCTGATTGGCCTTTAGATAGGCATGTGAAGCAACCAAATGATTTTGATTAAGGTTTTTAAGACATTCAACCCAATGATATAACACTCAACAAGGAAAATTAAATGTATTTTTCTTCAAGGCATGAATTGAAATACGAAAGTAAGATTCAATCCAGAGCCATTTCCAATTAAAATGAAGAGTGTACCTCATTTCATGAATCATCTCCCATAATTCAGCTTCCTAAGAATTTCAAACTCTAATGAATTGATATAAGAATCCTTTTACAAACCCACGGTATATTCGAAACACCCCACCACAACCCAACAGACCAGGTGAACCCAAATTATCCCCATTAACATTCACCTTGAGGCATGGCACAATCAGAGGTATCAACTGAATGTACTTGAGCATCTGCAGCTTCCATGACCAACTAGAAACCCCAAGCAATCTGTGAGTTTGCAAGTAAGAAATAATGTTATTCATTAGACCCTCTTTGATATGTGAAGTAGCATATACTTACCTATTTATGGACACCATTCCCTATTGAAGAACATTGTGTAGACTATCAAACAGTGCAACCTTTCTAGCATCTGAGAGGGATGCAATGGTTGCAGCATCAGGGAAAACCAGGAAATGATGAATCTTATCACTACAATGAGCATAATACAACCTTGTTAGAATGTCAATGAATGGTATTTAGGCATCAAGGTTCATCCCAAACAATAAAGTAACGTAGGGCCATAGTTATTTGGCCTGGGCACAGTCCCTAAAAAGTGTCATATTGTTTCTTCAGTACACATACACAAAGGACACACTGAAGCCAGATGAAAACTAGCCCTTTTGAGTAGTTCAGAAATCAGGAAATAGTTTTTCTAGATTCTTGAGATCATAATGAATCTGTAGGGCTAGATAAAATTGGATCTAAACATCATAAGCCAGGAAGGTGGGTGAATGAGGCCCCCACATTCTTGCTAATATTAATATTTTTTATTGAACTGACCAGAGATGATGTGAGTCCAAACCAAGGTGTCACAGTCCATAAATTTGTAATTATTTATTTAAACCATACCATGGGAGGATTATGATGTTAGAAGAATATATTTGTGATATAAATTCTGAGATGGATAGAGTATCTTCTTCAGCTGGGACACCCAGGTCCTGAAGAGTGTGATCAAGCCATTTCCTCTTCCAAACATTGAGGGTAGAGTCCCTACAAACCAGCCACTTCATGTCATAGATGATCCTCATGTAGGAATGCTCGAGAGATTACCAAACCGATGAATCCAAGTAATAATTTTAGAAACTGAATAGCCTCCTTGTGAATCCATTTGAAAGGAAATCATTAGCGATATCATTAGTGATCAGGCTCCATGTGAATTTCCCAATCAGGTCATCATTGAAAGTTATGAGATACTTGATTCCAGGGCCTCCCAAATAAAATGTCTTGGTATAGTCTTTCCATGAAAAAATGATAAAATTCCTCTCGTTTTCTGACCCTTCCCATATAAAATTCCACACCATGCTTTGGAGCTCCTTGAGAAGGCCTCTGGGCCATTTATAGAGAAAAGAATTTGAAAATTTCGATGTGATCACTAAATAAACAAGGAAATCCCTCTCAGCTAGGGAGATTTCCTTCTATTTCCATATAGAATGTTGATGTATGATATCGGCATATATTCCCTCTAGGAACTACCTTTTCACCTTCCCCTAGAACAATGGAACACCATGATACTGGAAAGGCACAGATCCCCTCCTCACCCCAAGGTCCCTAATGATCCTATTTTTTATTTCTTACTGAAATTCCATTACCAAATACAATAAAGTATTTGTACCAACTAATTTCATGGCCAGCAACCTCCTTAAAATTATTTAATAGTGCTTAAATCAAGGATGTGGTTCTCTTTGAGGCATGACCAAGTAATAAAATGTCATCAGGAAACAAGAGGTGAGATGGGGCATAGTTATTTATACCATCCTTAATCTATTTGTAGAGACCCATGTGAGAAAGATCTTTGATGCATCGAATTAAATAATCCTATGAAAAAGCAAAAATAATCCTAGATAGTGGGTCACCTTGTCTTACACCCTTTGTGCATGAAAATAATCCTCTAGGGGAACTATTTACAAGAAAGGAAATCCTTGAGGATCCAAGGATGGTGGTGATTAAGTTAATAATAGCACTAGAGAAACCATATCTTCTAAGAACATCAAGTAGGAATATTCATTTAAGTGTATCAAAAGCCTTTTGAAATGTCAATTTTAAGGGAAAAGTTCCCTTCGTTTACCTCCTCAGTAAGTTAACACTTTCTAAGGCCATGAAAAGACACTGTTGAATACTTCTACTAGGGACAAAGCCAAACTAGTTTACAGTGATCATGTCACTGACCAATCCACCCATAATATTTATAAGAATCTTGCTGATGATCTTGGGATTGTGTTCCCAAGTGAAACTGGCCTGAAATCCTTGATGATAAGAGAATTATCTTTCTTAGGAATGAGAGAAATGAACAGGGAGTTCATTCTATGAGGCATATATGAGTGAGAAAAGAAATATTTAATGTCTTGAGTGATTTCATCTTACAGAATATCCCAACAAAACCTAAAAAATTTGTTGGTAAGCCCATCTAGACTAGAGGCATTCTCCAGATTAAGAGATAATAGGGCATCCCTGATCTCCTCCATATATGGGGGGGGGGGGTGATATGAAGTTGATTCTTGTGATCATTAATGTAGGGGTTTATGTTATCCACTATGATATGAACAGTGGAATACCCATCATTAGAGTATATCCCCTTGAAATGATCCACAATAGCTGAGGCAATCTCATTTTCATCAGTATATTGGTGACCATCAATGATGATCACCTTATTCACTACATGTTCCCTCTTCTCCTTATGCAATCTGTTTACGAATTTCAAATTTATATCTCCATCCTTTAACCATATCACATTAAGCTGATTCTTGACCAGTCTTTCTTTAATCATTAAGATTTCATCAATATTATTATGGGCTATAATTTAATCTCTAGATATGGTTGGTTGATGATCATTATTAACCTTAATACAGGCTAACTCCTCATCAATAGTCCTGACTTTATAATCAATTTTTGAGAATTATTTCCTACTTCATTCCCTGAGTATCACCTTAAGATTGTTGAGTTTCACAACCTGTTTTTTGGAGTGGGATCCCTTTAGGATCTAGCTTCTAGGCCTCCAATAAAATCTTCCTAAATCCTAGAATCACCAGACATCCATTATTAAATCTAAAAGGAATAGGGGATGACCTCGTTAGTTGTGTATTGAAATCAATGACTATTGGGTTGTGATCATAATGGTTCTTAGGATGTGTGAATCAAGAAACCCCAGGGGCAGCGTTGTGGTCATTAATTTGGACAAAGCATCTATCAAGTTTTCTCACTTGTTTCCCATTCCAGGTGTATATGCACCATGTAAATTCAGCTCCAACAAGAGGGACATGGGTTAAATTACATTTATTAATGCACTCAGAAAATTCAGAAGCAGCAATCCTACTGAAATTACATCTAGTTTTTTCATTAGGTCTCAATATAGTGTTGAATTAACTAATAATCACCCATTTTTGAACCATCCTCATAGAAGTTTGTCTAAGATCCTCCCATAAGTCCCTCATTCTAATATAAGAGTTGGAAGCATACACACATGATAGTGATAATTCAGGGCTAGTAATGCTGTAAGTGATCAGGATGATATGAGGCCCACTAACATAGGAACTAATTTGAATAGTTTCATTCCTTAAAACCCACAATTGATCAAAAATAGATTCATAAAGGTTTCCAGACAAAAATTTGTATCCAAGAGAGTCCCACTTAAATCATTTCCAGTCATCAAATAGAATTTTTGTTTCAGTAATACTGGCGAGCATAGGTTTGTAGGCCATGATATAATGTCTAAGGGACCTGACCATACAATAATTACCCATCCCTTAACAGTTCCAATATAGAATCCTCATTTTTATGGTACGTTCACCTGGTAAAAGGCCCCACATTTTTCTCCAGTGAAATCTGGACCTTACTATTTTCCCCTTCCTTTATTCCACACTTCTTTCAAGCTAGTGCCATGATGAGATTACTTGCTGGAATGATCCTCCTCACTCACCTTCTCTGACATGCTATAAGTCTACTCCCGTGTGTTAGTGAGGACATCCTGATCCACTGGTCCAACACTGGATAAATAATCATCATAACTTTGGTTGATTCCCACTGCATCAGGAGCTTGTGGTTCCTCAACCTCATTTGATGAGAATATTCTACTTAGGTAAGTGAAAGTGTTCCTAGAATTTAAATGGAAAGGGTAAATGTATGAATTTGTTTTTTTTTTCAGGAAACCTTAGAGGGGGGAATTTTTGTGAAATTCCATCTTATATCAGATGTAGAAAAGTGATGGTCCTTCTCATGTTCACTTACATTACTTTGAGTAGGCGTTCCAGGTGAACCAATTTGAACTTCAGCACGAGCCTCAGTCCCCATCAGTCTAGATGTGTCCTCCAGTGGGGCGGTGACACTACATGATGGTGGGTAAACCTAATTAGAAACTTGTGTAACCATCTAAGCAGTGTCATTGCATCTGGTATGTTCCACTAATTGAGTACTAGCAGCCATGCCCTCAGCAACCAGTATCACTGATTCATGAACTACTTAAGAGGGGAATACAACCTATTCCAGTGCATGCTTTCCATCCTTGGAGACACTACCAATGGAAGGTCCCCCTTGTGATCATTCTGCTTAGGCATCACCTCCTGACCAGGTACACTAGTATCCTAAGGCTCCAGAGACACCCTTTCCTTTCCCTTCCTTCTTCTACAGGTAGTGTCATCATGGCCTTTTCCTTGAAAAAATTTCACTCCTTATCCCTTTTACATTCAGTAGTTAGATGTCCAAAGAATAAGTAGTTCATGTAGAATTTTGGATTCCTTTCGTATAAAATTTCTATCTTAATACTATCATCCCTAGTTGTGAGAATTATCTCCTCAACTAGTATATTCTCCATGTAAAAGTCAACCAAAATTTGGGCGTAGTGCCCAAACCTTGAGTTGTCTTTCTGTCGATCCATTCAAATTGGATTTCCTACTACTGAGGAAATGTCCTATAGAATCCTTAGGTTCCAGTATAACCAGTTTAATTTTAAAACTCTAATCCATAATTGAGCATGGGTGTTCCGAATATTCATGGGATCAAAATTCTAGTCCCATTTTTGAATATTCAAAAAACCAGGGTTCAGGGAAACAGTACCTTGGGTCCACACTCTCCCCTTAATTTCATGAGAGGGAAGAACGACATAATAGTACCCATCCCCATCACAATCATTCTCCATTCATTGAAAATCCAAACCCTCATCTTAGAATCCTGACATTGGGATGAAAGTGAACTAATAAATTCCTTTGGGGAAAACTAAAACGAGTTACCTGAAGAAGAGGTTACGTTCTTCAACGAGCACTATTATTCTATTTATTTCTCCACCAATTAAATTATTCTTATATATAAATTATATAATAACCTAACTATATTAAATATAATTATATGTTTTTATGTCAAGGGTATGAACTAAAAATTCACACAGTACCATCAAATGGGATACACAATCATCGTTCATGTGTACAATGTACTACCGCCTCACGAACCGATGACGTTTGTTATTCCTTTACCACCTTTCAAGGTTGGTAATAATGATGTATTTATAGTTTTTATACGATTTATATGATATTTATAATGACTTTATACTTCTATAATGATTATATAACACATACCTTCCTGATTTCAATTTTTAGGATTACGATAACATTGTTTGTGGACATGTGGACTACCACCTCCTTAAAGCAATGTGATTCATTCACGCTTTACATGGAATGTATTAAGGATAGTTTCAATTAACAAATGTGATAAATTTGAAATTAATATGATAATTGAATTATAATATATATATATATATATCATTTTATTTTCTTTCTTTAATATGATAAGAAAATGAAAACAATGTTTATGCGTACCTTCAACCTACCATCTCCATGAACAATACATTTCATCTCCCATCAAAAAATATTATGGATTACTAAAAATAAATTTATACAGAATTTATATGATATTTAAAACAATGTTTTACATTATGGAGATGCTTAAATAATTATCTACATAATAGGAAGAAAAAATAATAAGTCATAACATACTTAAAAACTAGGCAATTAACACCTGAAATAGTGAAAATACTGAATGATTATTAACAATTAGGTAATAATATATTTTAATAATATCATCTAATATATTATAAATATGATTATGGTTATTTTATAATTAAACAACATGCATAAAACCATAATAAATTAAGTTAAATTTTGTTTAATGAAAAGGAAGTGTAAGGTAAGAGATTTCGTCTCCATTTACATTCTATTGAGACTTATTTGTTTTTATGAACCAATTAACTTTTATATGGTGTATATACTCACCCTCTTACATGTAATGTCACGATTCAATCATAATTAATTCTATTTCATGTTTCACTTCGAATTATCACATCCAATGGGATTTGACTAAAAAATTACCAAGTGGTAAAAGTTATTGTACAATCTAAATTCCTTTTTTTATAGTTATGTTTATATTGAAAAAATCACTTTTTTAATCATTTTCATTAGAGTATATTTATATTTAATATCCATATTCTATTTTTATGGATATTATTATTCCAAAAACCATATACCATTTTTATATAAGATATTTACTTTGAATGTTATATGATTTATTAGGTAAATATTGATAAATTCATATCCTTTACTCAATAAAAATATATGATAAGTCACATTGTTTATGATTTCAATTAATTATTAAATATATGAGGATTTTTTTGTACATGCATTAACTAGTTTGGGGACTAGTGAATGAACTCCCCTTGATGAATTAATATGTTTCATGATACAAAATACACATGGTTTTGGCTGAGATCTTACCCATTTTTTCTATCCCTATAATGAAGCCTTGATAGTATTAGATTATTGTAATGAATCATTGGATGTATTAGATTCTTGTCATGAATACTTGATAGTATAAGATTCCTAGAATAAATCCTTTATTTTATTAGATTCTTGGAATGAAGCCTTCACAATATTATATTCTTGAAACAAATCCCCGATGATAAGTTTTAGATATCCATCATTATTCATTCCATCATTATGAATTCAATTACTGATATTCCATGTGATTATTAGATTAGTTATAATATCCATGGTTAAGTTTCATGCTCATGCAATTATTTTTATGGAATTGTTTGATCACCTTTTATTTCTTCCATATTATGGTCAAGTTATTAATTTAATGGAATCTATTTTAGTTATCTACCTTTCAATTTTGTTTATTCCTTATGTATTCATAGAATCTACTATAAAATTAACCCTTACTAAGCATTTGATCTCAGAATTATTTTATTTCCTTTCCCTAGGATTCCATCAAGATTACTATGAATGATATACAGGGATATTTCAGAGGGAATACAGTTTTTTTTGGAAAAAAATTATGTTACAATTTGTGTATTAGATTTTAGTAAAAGACTCTTGTATGTATCTAGTTTACCAAGACTAATAAACTATT
The DNA here is from genome assembly GCA_963277665.1 of Viscum album. Lineage (NCBI taxonomy): Eukaryota > Viridiplantae > Streptophyta > Magnoliopsida > Santalales > Viscaceae > Viscum > Viscum album. Next base: position 1,344,865,774 of record OY728123.1, read on the forward strand.
CAATAATTTTGGATTTGATTCCTTATAATCATGGGAATGTAATGGTATTAAGAACTGACTCTAGGATTCTGAGGTATGGTTCATTACACAAAGGGGTAGGGGTCGACAAGGTGCTCCCCAGATTTCCATCTTATGTTTGGAAGATGAGGTGGTATTCCTCGAAAATAAATGTCTCACACTATTTTTTTAGATTTAGAAAATTGGAACATCACGGTGTGATATTGGGTTTCATGGTGTAACAACCAAACCCTTTTTCAGGTTTTCGCATGACTAAAAGGTTCAAAACACAATGCCACTTCCAAAACAATATCCAAGAAACCATGACCACCCCTTTGAAGTGTGTCCCAATACTAAAAACTGTAACTAAATACTTAGGAACATATTGTTATTCCCTCTATAAAACATACACACCTCAATAATTACTCACCACACAACACCTCAATATATAACACACCAATTTTATTTATGGGATGTAATACTATGTGACCAATGGTTTCTATTACAATTTCATCCTCCATAGAAGAAAAAAGATCTCCCAACCGTGGATCTTAGCTTGAAAGGGGGATTTTTGGAACAACCACACCCTTTGTACAATTGTTATGGAGAAACACCCACTAGATATTTCTTAATGGAACTACTATAGTATATTTCATACAATATACCAGGATAAAATACTCTAACATCCATATGATTCCCTTGAGAATCACTAGAATTATTAATCATGTGAAAAACAATTATCTCCAAGATCTCCTCACTCCAAAAATTCCTTTCTGAAACAGAAATCTCAAAACACCCCATCTATAAATCTCAAAATTAAAATACCCATTGATTTATTTGACTTATAACAATTTTATTCATTGCAAGCCCCCAAAAATATGTCTACATATCTACAAGAAGAATATGAGACAACCCACTAACTCAACTGGCCATCAGAATCCAATGGAAGTTCCCATTATTGATTATGACTGGTCATAAGTAAATCACACACACATAAAATTTATCCAAACATTCATTTCACCGAAAACATATTTTCCAACACCCAAAACATATAAATCATCATTTGTGTAGTGTATATAATTATAAATGTGATTTCTTGTACCTAATTATGCACACTAGAACAAGTCATTTCTCTGATGCACCAACCTATATAATAATTATACTGAATCACCATGGTACTAGATTTTTGATCCACAACATGATGCCTCCTGTAGGATTGAATCAAAATAAACCAAAATCCAACCAGATCATGTACCAAAAAATATTCAATTATTCTACTAAATGTAATGATGATAGACTAGTGGCTAATGATTCCCTAAATCTACAGTAATTCCATAACTAGAAATCAAAACTTTCTCACCTACTGAACACAGTCATCATATATATGAATTTAATTGAAATCCCACAAGGGGCTTAATGTGAGATATACCTTGATATGTGGGTGAACTAAGAATTATTTACATGAAACATTTAAAAACAGAACCTTTAATATCTCACTACCATATTAATATCTTGACCTATTAACCTTAAGGGTCTCACATTTTTATCTTTTGATTAATTTGATTCAATTAACCCTTCAATTGACCTTCCATTTTTACCAGATATTCATTTAGATTTATCAATCAACATTTGGTGTTAATGCGTTAGATAAATATGAAACACATTATTTAATTAGTTTACATACACATGGTTATCTCTAATGAGAAAGCGTTGGTGTTATATCATGAATTTAGATACATTTTTTTTGAATAATGGTGAGGTTTTGGATAGGTCACTCTTTACCTGGGCTCAATAACCTACAATATTTTTGGTCAACTCAATATTACACAAATCTCATTATCTTCACATTGTATTACTAATGTTTTTGGCTCACATATATCTTCCTATGCCATTACTCACTTCTAAGAGGATGATAAACACATAGTTTATAGAAATTTTGGTCCTTTCACAACATCACTAAATGAATCTTCAATCAAGGATATATGGAATGTTGAAGTACTATAGAGATTATCCTTCACCTTTGGTGAAAACTATTTTGTAAGTACTCTTATTATTTCCATAATAATTCTAAAAAAACTTCACCTTGATGAAGTAATAATAATCACACTTATCTTGGATGAAGCATGGATGGTTACCATATCTTCAATACCTACACCCCCTCACTAGAACATAACCTTATTATCCTCTTTATGAAATTCAGATCACCAATAAATCATTTGTTCATATATCTATTGTCTCTTTTCAATTTTTTGGATGTGTAGGATGTACACATAGACTCTAATTCCTCTCTTTTTAGTCTTTTTGATTTTTCTTAATAAATAAGAGACCATGTTACAATAAAATTAACCCAATTAGAATTGAACCCGGACATTTAAATTTTCCATTAACATCTCTTTTAATATACTCCACGAATTTCCTTATAAATGAAACCATAAATGATTTATGGATTCCTAGAGAAACTCCATTTAAGGGGAATTTTTAACTTAATTGACCTATAAAATTATCCAAGTAACCTTTTAATCAAAAATGAATCATGGACCAAAAATATGTCCCATAATATTTGAACCGTTAAAAACATATCTTTTAAATATTCTAAGTATGAAACTCATGATTTTTAATTCCAAATACCAACATGACCAACACCATGTTTGGGTGAAAAATACATCACTATTTTCCTCCAAAATGCCAAACACAATGGGATTATTCCTCCAGTTTCTTACTGTTATGGATTTATGATTTACCAATCGACAAAAAAAACTTCAAAAACCACTAGAACCATTTTTTGATTCCTTTTATTACTTATTGATATATCAAATTTACCACTGCTTGAACCATGGGTGTGGTAAAGCCCATGGGGGCCATTTTTTACTGTGGGTCTCCATTATTGTACACACAATCAACCAATACTTCTCCATTATGAACTATTGAAAAGATATTGGTCATTTTTTATCAACATTACAAGAACCAATACATGTACCATAGTCAACATGGCCATGTTGGGTTTCACCATAACCTATCAACCACAATCAATTTAACTATGGGTTTGGTGTCCTGCCTCTTCTTGTTATGGACCAGTGTGCTATAATTCTACAACAAGAACCACTATGGGTGTGGTCTATTTCCATTTTCCCATTTTGGGCATTTATAATCACAACATTCCATTTTATATGGGTGTGTATGCACATATATTTTATGACCAACTTCAACATAACCACATCTAGGGTGTGGCCTTTCATGGATTCTCCTTTGCATGATTTTACAATACAACTCATAGTGATTTACTTTTAGATTTATTCTAGAATTATTCCACTTGACCAATCCCCTATTTATCAAAAATTCCAAAATTAATATTAATTAATCTTGATGTCAACAACTAACCTTGTCCATCAACCATCCATCTTTTCATGAACCTACATGCTGTCAAAAATCTAATATAATCTTTATAGATTGATAAAAATATCCCCATTTGTTTTTTGTTAAATATACTAATTATTCATTTAAAATATCTTCTGCCCCATATTGGTAATGAAATAGAAAGTGTTTTTCCAATTTTCCCTTTTATATATAAGCTTTTACCTATGTTACTTACCCAACTTGTTGGATGTAGCATCATTATCTTCATACCACATCATTTAATTTTAAAATATTTATCCCCCTTGAGGTATGAGAAGAGACTCCATGAACGATCAACTTCACCTTTTTCTTCAACATCCAAGAGGGCTTCTTAATGGGCTTCAACTTACCCAAAGGTGATTTGGAGAAATTCATCAAAAAATATCTTCTCCACCTATTTTCAACCATCTTTATACATTTTCATCAACCACATATTGATTATTAAAGTCCTTCTAAACCATAATAAAAATATTTATAGTTTGAATTCCCAAATCTTGAATCTCTCATTCCACTATACCGCACATTTTAAAGAGATTATATGATTGAATTTACCACTTATAAATTGAGATGTCCACAAATCCTCTAAGACTACTAAGAAAGAGATCATTGTTTGATACATGAATCATTGAAAACAACCCCAAGGTTGTATGTATCACTCATGGATTCCATTTAAAGGTCATAAAATATTTAATGTAACTCTTATCAACCTATTATATCTATATTATTTGACACGAAACCATTAGTAAATAAGAATCAAACACATTAGTTTGAGGATAAGGTCATTTAAAGACAACTGACACCATTTTTTTATAAATAAACTCATGATACTGATTTTCATTTATGAGAAAATTCATAAGTGAACATATTTGTCTTTATGTGATAAGATTAACAGCCTTTAAAGTTCATTAACCCCACCCCAATACTTCAAATATGTCACAACCCAACCCAACGGGGCTCGAGCCGTGACTCCCCAAGCCCACCTCCAATAAGCCAGGGGCTGGCGACTAGCATCGAGTAGGTTATCACACACATGGGAGGCATTAGCCTAAGGTACCTATACACACGCTCCCATATTCACCACTATGAAATAGTGCCGAGATATATATAAAAACTTAAAGGAAATTCATGTATACATCTAACCCTTAACCAGAGTACAACAAAAGTACAAAAGGTAAAATATAGGGCCCACCAAAAATAAACTGCAAAAGTGTCCAACCTGCTCAGAAGGAGGGGATCACTGTCAAAAGTACCCATCAATATACTCCTCGACACAGCTCTAGTAAACACCCTAGTTAGTCTCGCTCACAAAGCTCCGCCTTCTCTGGGTCCTTCTGGGACTCCGTCGAAAGGCCTGTGGTCTGCACAAGACACAAACATGTTCAGGAAAAGCCCGTGCAGGGGTGAGTATTAAAATACTCAGTAGGCACCCCAAAAAACCCAAAATAAAAGGGAGAAATTGAAAGGAAACAGTCAGCTCATCCCAGCCGGAGGGAACCCAAATGAGAGAGAAACTCCATCTCTAGATCATACTCGGCTAAACATGACTAGTCAGCTCAGCTAAGGTGTATGCCCATACATACAACATGAACATCCTTTGAGGTATATGCCCATACATATACCATGAGCAACCATATATACTCATTCCACGCACCAATCCTCATGATGTTATGACCTCATAACGAGTGACAAGTTCTACATGAAACCATAAGAACACACTCCATGAGCACTTTCATTCTAGAAGACACTCATACAAGAGATACACTCCATCGGGTCTCACACCAACATCCCAGATTCCCATCTGAGAGATCACGGTCGTCTGATATCATCACTGAGAACATCTTGCTAAAAAAGTGGAAACACTAAACTTCTCGGATAGGGGATCACTCCTAGGGTCTTCTAGGGGATAAAAGAACCCACTCCAGTATCTTGAAGATATCACAGATGGGATATCACTCCCAAGATCTGCTGGGGGATACTAGAACCCAATCTGACTTTCTACAGTTTACATCACTCAGATAGAGGATCGTCGACCATGTGAAGATAGTCACGACGATGCCAGAAACCCCATCTGGTATAACTTGCGATGTAGGGGATCAAACCGACGATTAACCAACCCTACCGAAAACCATGCGCTAAGTAGAGATCATATAACCAACAATTCTGCAACCCTAATAAAAGCATGCGCTGAGTAGGGGATCATATACCCAACAATTCTGCAACCCTACCGAAACCATGCACTGAGTAGGGGATTGTATTCCTGATGATTCCACAACCCTACTATGCATGGCCCACTACGTAGGGGATCAGATTACTAATGATGCCTCAAACACTACGGGATTAACCTATTAGATAGGGGATCACCGCCCATGGATAAGTGGTAACAGAAATACAAAGAACCTGATCCAGGGAAGTGAAGCTAGAGGATCCCACTCCAGACCCACTAGAGGGATGCCACAACTCTATCAGGAAAACATCATATAGAGGGGATCACAAACCTATAATAGGGTTGTAATGCCACAAAAACCCTCATAGGAATGTACCAAGGGAGTACACTCAACCATTGTTGGTCTAAACGTCGCTAACCCGATCAACCCACAACATCACCACACCAGGCACCTCTGGGGCCTATACCGGGGCCACCACCATGATCTACGTGGAAAAACATGCAAGATAGTTTAGTTACTTGCCCGAAATAGGCAACCGGTGAAAAAGGTACTATTAACCGTAGCAAGCCCGGGTGGTTCCCACTCCTCTATCCCAAAACTCATCAAGAAAACTGCATAATTGTGATCCCCTTGAAAAAACACCCGAGATCGACTACTCGTTCATCAAAAACGGAAACCCGAAAAAAAGTCACTTTTCTTCGTAAATGACCAAAAGAAGCCTCGTGGGTCCCACATCCTGATCTACATCCCAGAACCCGAAAACTATCTTGAAACTTCTGCCTTTGTATGGGGATCCTAACATCACTGATGGTACATCAATCAGACGCTCCGTGCAGAAGTTACGGTGGGTCGAAGTTGAATAATAATAAAATATTATTATTATTTCAATGTTTTATAGCCCTGGGCCACGAAACTGACTCATAAAATTCCCAAAGTGAGTTCAAAAGATCCGACTTTATGTAAAGAACTCATCGTCATAAACGGTTCGCAAATCGGAGTTACGGTTTGCGAGTTACGGGGGTTTAAAGAACCCCCTAAAAATCATGGCCGGACCAATGCCTGCCTCGCCGGAAACCACTGCGCCGCCACCGGAAGCCACCGTGACAGAGCTAGAATCCACCATGCCACTGCCGCACTGCCGCCACCCTTGTCAAAATCTTCCTTATCCGCCCCCAGAAATTGGGTTTTCCATCGAAAAACTTCCGGCAGCCACCGGAAGCACCCCAATGCTCCAAATTCAGATCTGAAACAAGTTTCAAAAAGCTCCTGACCCAAACTACACAAACCTTATGATGATTTGAAGAAAAACAGTGCATAAACAGGATCCAGGATTTTAAAACTTAAACTTCTTACCTTTTGGAAGATAGTCGATGCTTTGCTCGCTCCGCTGCTCGATCTAGGAGCGACCACCTTCAAAAGCCGAGTCCAATGACACCTAGTTTCAATGATTCGACCTCCAGATTGTTTGTCTCCAAAGAGGGGGAGGGGTGGGGATTCTTCTCCTTATTACGCACAAAAGAGAGGTGAGGGGAGATGTATTTAATCTCATTTTAATTAAATCCTATCCATCCAACTGTCTGGCTCCCGACTCATCTCCGACCCGGCGCCCGGTGCAGACAAAGTTTAGGGCACCCCTAGGGTAACCACGACATTCTGAACCCAACGATGCACTCGGAATTTCAATTTTAGACTCATTTTAGGAGTTATTTGAGACGAATATCATAAATAAACTTGTAAATTTATTTTAAAAAATGCCCCGGTGGCTTTTTCCACATAAGACTCACGCCCGCAAAGTTTACACACTGCCTAGGGTAGACGACATGCCCCAGACACAATTGTGCCCTCAGATTTCTGATCCGAGAAACCATATAGGAGAAAACACCACCCCTACATGCGCATAATACAAAAATACTTAATTTTTTTTAAAATTAATCCCGGGCACACCGGGCCTCGGAATCACATGCCATCTTCACACCTAGATTTGGAATTATTCATAGGAATATTACAAAGAAGTTTTCCAGGGTGTGTGTGAGTGAGGAAAAAACACACTGGAAAGGACATGCATTATCTTGTGGGGACTTTCATTAGTCATATGACCCATTCAGGCACGTGGGTGTGCCCCTGGGTGGGGACCACGTGTCTGCGGGGCAAATGGTGGTACCTGGTGGGCCAGGACCCGACATCCATGTTAAAGAGGGGTGGGTGTGCTATCACCAGGACCCAGTTGTCACGAAGTGGTATCAGAGGAGGTTCCACCTTTGGTATCTCTGAGCATAGGTTTTCTAGATGTGAGTTTGGTTTGGGTTGCATAGCAGTAGTGTTAGGATATTTCAAGTTCATCTTCCAGGCAGAGAATCCAGTGTTGGTGCGGCGACCGATGTATCCATTCACCAGGACTTTGATAACATGTCTTTAGACTCAGAAAATTACAACACTAGATATAGGAACATAATGGTACATGAATCATATAGGACTGGGTTTTGGGTCTCCCATGTTCTTCTTGAGTCAACTCCCCAGATATACTCATTGACCATGGTGTGTCTTGACTTTATTTTAGGATGCCTCCACGAGGACAACCAGTGAGTGTTCCGCAGCAGGATTGTGGTGGTGATCCTCCCCATGTAGTGGTTGTGGACTAGGGTGTGGGTTCTGAGGCTGGACCTATAGGTGGTCTGCCAGTTGTGCCACCACTTGTCCAGTAGCTCATTGTGCTGACAGTGCAGGGTGATGACCACGTGTCTGTGGGGAAACTGGTGGTACTTGATGGGAAAGGACCCGATGTCCATGTTAAAGGGGAGGTTTAAGTGCTATCACTGAGACCCAGTTGTTAAATTTGGTATCAGAGGTGGTACCCAACCTTAAGTGCGGTGCACTACCTGGGTTGAGATGTAAGTCCCACAATGAGGATGTTGTGATCTAAAGGGGGGGGGGGGGTGATTGTAACACCCTCAAATGATAAAGGGTTTAATTGATAAATGATATGACTCATGTCAACAAGGTGCACCTTCCTTTTCGAGAGCCTGTCTGATTAGAACACCACAGTTATGCGTGCTTGGCCTGGAGTAGTGATTAGGATGGGTGACCTTCTGGGATGTTTTCCAGGGTGCGTGTGAGTGAGAAAAAACACACTGGAAAGAACATGTATTGGCATGTGGGGACTATCATTAGTAAGATGACCCATTCAGAAACGTGGGTGGGCCCCTAGGTGGGGATCACGTGTCTGCGGGGAAAATGGTGGTACCTGGTGGGCCAGGACCCGACGACCATGTTAAGGTAGGGTGGTTGTGCTGTCACCAGGACCCAGTTGTCACATTTGATCCGAGCTACCATTTAGAAGAAAACACAGCCCTGACACGTACATAGTATAAAAATACTTAATATTTTTATAAAATTAATTCTGGGCATACCGGGCCTCGGAATCGCACGTTTTCTTCACGCCCAACTCTGGAAATAGTCATAGGAATTTTCCAAAGTCTGATAGGGTCAAAACCTGAGTTGCTAAAAAATATTCAAACCAATTATTTTTTCTCAAATTGGGGATACCACTTGTATGGGAAGTAACATATTTCAGCAGATTTTATCATCCTATTTAATTGGTTAGCTAATAAAAAATGTTAGAAAGAAAATATGTGAATATAAAATTTTAAACATACTGATCTTCCAAGAAATATTCTTCCATTTTAGGGGTGTATTAAAAGACATATCATGATTCCAAAAAAAATTGTAGCTTCATAAAAAATGAAACAAAAAAGATACCAATTGTTAAAGAAATATACTATGTGATTAATTTAGGAAATATGTAATGTTGGATACCAATATCTTTATAATAAATTTAGGAATTATTTCACTATATTTTCAGTATTGAAATAATCTACAATAATTTATCTTCTTCCTTGATAAAAATTTATATAAGTAGACATCACATGAGATTTGAAACATTGAATTCACCATTTTCATGAACCTTTATTCTTTTTTATATTTTTAGTAAACTCCATCCACTGGTGTTTTCCTTGCACAATCACCCCATGTATCATTTCTCCCTCTTAATACTAAACCTATTCAAATAACATTTACAAATAATAAATTATATGGGGAGAGGGGTAACTTAATATTCCTCATGTAGAGAATTATGGAGAGTCACTATAGACCACCATTTTTACTTTTTCATAAAATTTAGTGTCTATATTAAAATATAAAACTAATTTTATAGATTATAACCACCTCTCACATTCTTTTCTTTGTTTAACACAACATAATTAAAAAAATTTCTTTCTTGGGAAGCTTGAACTCTAGTGAATTTTTCTATCATGGTAGGGGGTTTTTTGTTCTCCAAAAATTCATGATTCCTTGACACTCCCTTGAAGAATTATTATATTTTTCAGTTATTATCTTTAATTTGGATTTCCATTTCTCATGGGACTTATTAGTTTCTCCATCAAGTGATCTATTAAATTTCTTCCAATTTAAGGATAGTTTTAGCCCTTTTCTTTACCAAAAATTCAGAAAAGGATTCTTCTTCATACAGTCTTTGTAATCTACTTCTCAATGGAATATTTCTATCATTTTATGTGTGTTGATATTTTACTTTAGTCCCTTACAAATATCCTATAAAAAATCAACTTAATACATTGTTAGAATAAATAGAACTATTTTGATAAGACCCATATATCCTTTATTAGGCTTGGTGATTTAGTCATTCATGTTTCCCACTAGCTTCATTGAACCTCCTATATCCCCATACCCCTAAAAAAACTAATAGTGTGAACTTGAATCACACCAAAGTAAAACATCTCACAATTAATTCCTTGAGTCCCATATTGCAGGTTTTACCTTTTGGAGATAAATTTTTAATTCAATTTGTATTACCTTTAAAACTTTACCTTTTCTTGGGAATATTCATAGCTCTTTTCGATTCATTCCTTGGTGGTGATCCTTCATAGCCAAAACCATATTTACCCATAGAGTAATGTTTTTGTGACCTTGGGATTATTCTATGGATCTCCTCTAAAATGGAATACTTCTTATTTCATTCATCACCTACTGTTGAAGGGTTTTTAAATAATAAATGAAAATCATTTCTTAGTTTAGTCTTACCCTTTGAATCCAACTGGTTCTTGGATGAGTCTAATTATTATTTCATCTTCTGGATCTTATTGCTCCTTAATTCACTTTGAGAATTAAATTATTCCTTAGGATTCTTCCCACTATATATATATATATATATCTTATTTCAATGACTATATGTGAATTTACATTATATAAAATTTCAATTCCATTTTAAAATTCATTTGAGAAAAAGATACTTTAAGGATTATATTTTATTATTACATCATCTTATTCTCATTAAATACTTAAAAAATGTGTCCAATAAACTCTCATTCATGGCCTTTAGATCTTAAACTCTTTTTAGGTAATAATAATTTCTTTTAAGTCATATTTTATCTATTCCATCATTGTGGGTATTATATTTAAATCTTCTTCTTGGGCATAATTCTTTTCCTTGATATTAGTTTCAAATTCAATGTCTTTTTTTGGGCCTCTAATATGTTCTACATCAATTTCTAGAACTTTAATATTAATTTATAGATGCTTTTTCCCCTTTATGTTTCAAATTTTCATCCATTAATTTTTTCCACTTCTTCTGATAAAAGGGAATCTTATCTTCTTGGTTTTCTTGGGATATCCTCATTATTAGTAGTCCCAATATCACTTGGTATAAATGATTACTCAAAAATTCATATAAAATTATTAAACGATAAAATAATATCATTATATGGAACATTCATAACACTACTACAAAAATGGGAAAGGGAAGCGCTATCCTTTTATCAGTGCTAAAAAAAGCGCTGATAAAGGGGAACTTTTAACAGTGCTAAAAAAAGCGCAAATAAAGGCCCCCTTTATCAGTACTTTTTTTAATGCTGATAAAGGGAGGATTTAACAACCCTTTTTTCTACTGGTGATAAATTTTATGTTTTAAAAAAATCATGAAAAATAAATTATTTTTATATAAGTATATTTATATTGATATAAATATAATATATATTTTTTAAATATGTTTTAGATACGTATAAATAGACTATTACATTTAATATATAAGAAATTTAGTGAAAATGGATTTAAAATAATTTAAAAAATATTTTTTAATTAATAATTTTCTAATTATTATTGATTAAAAATCATTTAATAACAATTTGAAGACACAAAAAAAGATCTAAAATAAGTTGAAAATGTAACTCAAACTTCAAACGGACATAACTTTGGATCCGTGTGTCCGTTTGAGCTCTACAACATATTAAATCAAAGCCTGCGACGAGATCTACGTGGTTGTGACCAAAGAAACTCTTATGTCACATCTTCAAGGCCAAAAAAGGCCTAGAAGGCCTCTAAAACTGAGTTTTTAGTCGGGATACCCCGATTAGTTAACATTAAAACAAGTATTCTGATCTGAATGCCCGTTAGGCCTGTACCACATATCATATTGAAGATTGTTTCATTTTATTCGATTTGACTAGTTTTGGAGTTGAAACAGGCTTCTGGATTATAAGTTATGGTTGTTTTAACATTTTATGGTTTTTCAAATACAGATATATATGTATTTATTCATAAATATATATGTGTGTGTGTTTGTGTGTGTGTTGTATATATGTATGTATGTATGTATGTATTCATTTATTTATAAACACACATAAAAAGAATATTTCATAAATGTATTTCAAACTTTTCTTATAAGTATATATTAATATAAAAATAAATATACGGATAAAAAATTATAACTAAATATATAAATATATATTAATATATGAATGAATATATATATACTAATATATGAATAAATATATTTATATTAATATGAATCTATATCAATATATGAATAAATATAACTATATATATATATAAATAGATATATCATTAAATAGAAAAAAAACGAAATGTCTTAGTGGTAAAGGTTTAGCCACGAAAGGGGGGAGGTTGCGGGTTCAAGTTTGGGTGGAAGCAAAGGGGTGCGCGCGTGTGAAGATGCGCAGGAAGGGAAGCACACAAGAGAGTGTGAAGGGGAGTTCGCCTAGCACCGATAAAAGGGGGGGGGGGGGGGGTCAAGCACTGTTAAAATATCCCCCGCATTATATATATATATATTTAGTTTTTTGACTTTTATCAGCGCTAAAAAAAGCGCTGATAAAGGGGTATTTTATCAGCGTTTTTTTAGCGCTGGTAAAAGGGTTCTTTATCAGCGCTTTTCGGAGCACTGATAAAAGGGACCCTCTATATCTTCACCTCGATTAACAACACTTTTCTAGCGCTATTAATCGACTTTTCTAGAGATGATAAAGGCAATATTTGTAGTAGTGTACCTTCATATTGTGGGATAAAAGTACCACTCCAAATTATATTTATTATTACATGGATAGTTCCACAGTGTCGTATTTTTCATTATTCAATTATTTCTTTAATGATATTTTTCTATAATAATCAATATAAGAAGAGTATTATGGAACTTCAAATTCAAAAATTAATAGAATCATTTTAGAAAAAAAGGTAACATTCCCCACACGCTGCACTAGAATTCCGGCCCCCGATGTCCTCCTCATCCGTCGCAGCCGGTCGGGAGATCCGTTGATGCACATTGAGGATGCGAGAGACACGCTGTCGTGGGAGAGCGAGATGGACGCCCAAAAATTTGGGAGATCTATGGATGTGGTAGATTATTGTTGTGGATGATGGAGATACGATGATGTGTGAGAGATTTATGGGTGTGCGCTACCAAGACCACCTGCGCGCCGACCTTCCCCCTCTCATAAGTCATCTTCTTCTTCACGATAAAGTGCCACCTGACTGTCCCCACACCCGTGACCTCCCTTGAAACTATCCCTCCATATTATTTCATCTTTTTTCAGTCATCTTGAATTATTATACACTATTATACCTATCAAGAGATGGATCTAGATAATGCGTTGTTGGGATTTGACAAGATTCCTCAATCGTTAACTGTGGAGGAGAAGCAACACAAGGATCGTAAAGCTCCCACAAATCCAATTACATCTATTAAATCAGATTTTACAAACTGTTTTGAAAGAGAATGGTACTGTTGCGTTATGATTTAAATTGGAACAACTTTCTATGATGAAGAGTCTCACCAGTAAGTTGTACCTGAAGTAAAGGTTATACTCCAATGGATTTTCGAAAGAAGGAATTTTTAGGCTTTTTTCAATTCCTGGTACTCCACAACAAAATGGTGTTACAGAGCACATGAATATGGAATTGATGGAGAAGGTATGATATATGCTCTCTAACTATCATTTACACAAATCATTTTGGGCCAAAGTTGTCGGAACTGCATGTCTGCTATTCAATCAGTCTCCCTAAACTGCTATTGGAAAGAAGACTCCAGAAGAGGTACTCAGCATTATTTTTCCTCGCTATTCTACTGGAAATTTTGGAATGTTATATGTGTGGGGCCCCCTCCCATTTTGGGAGTCTCATTTGACAACAACTACTCCACGCTGCAAGTGCTTCTAAGGTGGGTAGTGCGGTGGAAGGCAGCCGACAAGGTGGAATGAGAAGTCGACGATGGGAGAAACGTCGTGGGAAGATGAGCTACCCATACCAACTCTTGGTAGTAATGGTTTTGTTTCATCTATTTAAACAGGATTTAATCCCACTATTTGAGAGAGATATGCTGTATTTGGGTAATCTGTGTATAGTGATACCTCCGAAGAGATTCGGATAGAGTGAATATAGAAGCACCCCATTTGTCCCGTGGATGTAGGCATACTACCAAACCATGTTAAAAATTCACGTGTTACTCCATTTATTCATGTTTTTGTTTGTTTGAGGTACCCCGCATCTCTGCTACGCCCCAACAAGTGGTATCAGAGGCGAGTCGGAGCGAACAGAGGTGAGACGGTGAGGCGAAGATGAATTTTCTGGTGGCTGGAAAATTGAAAGTGATCGGAAAATTTTTATGGGGCCAGATCTGTGAAGAGGATAGTGAAACTATTCCAACGGCGCAAGTGACGATAAAAACGGAGTTGAAACGAGCCCGGTAAGCTCGGTCAAAGTTTGGTCAAACCCACGGGTGAACAGTACCCCTGTGTCGGAGAAGACGACACTGTTCCCACCATCAACAAAACTTCCGGTGAGATTCCGGCAGGAACTCCAGCGTTCCATGTCAGCGCTATGTCAGTGCCACGTCAACGCCATATCAGCGCCATGTCAGCGGGTGATCTAGACCATTGAACGTGTTTTGACCATATCTCGGACATTTGGTGTCTAATTTCAGTGATCTAGGAGTAGATTCCGACTATTTCGATCATTCCAGATGCATCCTTATTTTTTTTTAAAATTCACACTCTATCAGTTGGTTTCAGAAGGGTCTGGCATCAACGGTGGTGATCACGTTTTGCGACGACGACAATGACGGGTGGCGGAGCACTTCCAAAATTTGATATTGAGAAGTTTGATGGTCGAAAAAATTTCAGATTGTGGAAAAGAATGGTGAAAGATCTTTTGGTATAGTAGGGAATGATTAAACCGTTGATCAGAGAAAAGCCCGAGACAACTAGTGTCGATGATTGGGAAGAGCTCGAAATGTGGGTCGTCAGCACAATTCGACTATGTCTGCGGAATGATGTAAAGTAATCGGTGTTGGACGAGACATCACTGAAGGAGATCTGAAAGAAGTTGGAGTAGTGGTATATGTCGAAATCTCTCACCAACAAGTTGTTCCTTAAGAAGAAACTGTACCAGTTGCGCATGGACGAGGGAACTAATTTGTTGAATCACACCAACGAATTCAACAAAATACTGACACAATTATTGGAGCTTGGTGTGAAGGTTGGAGAAGAAGACAAAGCACTTTTTCTTTTTTCATCCCTACCAAGCTCATGTTATGGTCTTTCGACTATATTTCTCATGGGGAATGAGACATTGAATCCAGAAGATGTGATGGCGTCTCTTCAAGATTCAGAGACATTCCGAAGACCTACGACACATTAAGGTGAGAAAATCATGTCAATGTGAGATGATCAATGTGGGAGGAGCCTACATTTGCAGTCAGGAGGTAAAGAATGGCATCCAAAATCCAGGGGACAAGATCCTAGCGAAATCACATGTTTTTGGTGCGAGAAGAAGTGTCACTATAAAAGTGATTGTGGAGAGCGCAAACAGTATGTTTTTGGAAAGAAGAAAGTTGAAGAGGAGGATGTGAACATCAAAGGATTATCAGCAGATGATGAAATCTATGTGACAATGGGAATCATGAACTCAGATGAGGGAGTTGAACGGGGAGAAGTGCAGTTTTATTGCTGGAAAAGATATGGGAACATGAAGAAGGAATGCTGATTTCTAAAGAGGAAGAACGAATGGGCTCAAAATACAAAGGAAGATGGTTGGGTTCTAGATTCTGGGAGCTCGACAGACATATGTATGACGAGAGGTACATTTGATACTTTTCAGATGGTGCGAGACTCGTTGAGACTTGGTGATGGGTCAACATGCGAGGTTCGAGGAGTCAGGATAGTGAAATTGAAGACACCTGATGGAGGAGTTTATAAATTAGCTGACGTGAAATTCATTCTGAGGATGAGATAGAACTTGGTATCATTAAGTATTCTTGATGAAAAAGGGTTCATGATTTCCATAGCAGGTGTAGTGTTGGAAGTCTCACGCGGGGATGAAATGATGTTTACTGGGAAGGATTCCCATGTCCGGTATCATTTGATGGAGACCGCAGTTAGCCCGAGATCGAGTGAATATGGTGGAAGTTCCACGTCATCTGGCATGAAGAAGCGTGTTCTATTTACTGATGAAGTTTTCAACACCTGCAAGGAGACTATAGGAAAGGATTCTACCCCAAATTGGTCGTGAGGGGGAGATTTGTGGGGGCACTCCCATTTTGGGAGTCTCCTTTGACGACAGCTACTCCATGCTGCAAGTGCTTCCATGGTGGGCAGTGCGATGGAAGGCATCTGACAAGGTGGAATGAGTAGTCAACTATGGGAGAAATGTCGTGGGTAGATGATCTACCCATACCAACTCTTTAAAGTATTGGTTTTGTTTCATCTATTTAAACGGGATTGAATCCCTTTTCTTGAGAGTGATATGGTGTATTTGTGTAATCTGTGTATTGTGATACCTCTGACGAGATTCGAAGAGAGTGAATATAGAAGCACCCCATTTGTCCGGTGGATGTAGGTATACTTCCAAACCATGTTAAAAATTCCCATGTTGCTCCGTTTGTTCCTGTTTTTGTGTGTTTGAGGTACCACACACCTCCTCTACGCCCCAACAATATGTTGGGTTAGTTAAGAACTAATGGTGAAATGCCTCCTGGGTTGAATTGGGGAGGAGACATCGATCATCACTTTCATTGGTTTTTATGCCCTTACATCATTAATTTAAGGATATGTGATTGGTGAGATATATTTTCACAGTGAAGTCTCGAGGCTTCCTTGGAGTGTCTTTCTATATGCGGTTAGGGTTTGTGATGATGACTTTTCTTAGGGTTTTCCTTTATCTGGCTTGCTCCTTGCTGTTACTGTGATGTTGGGGTTTTCAGCTGTTACAGTAGGGTTCAATCCCTGGAGAATAGAAAATAACTATAATTGATCATATTCCTAGTGCATTTCATCTAGAGTTTGATGAATGAGCCCCAAGTTAACAAGTTTGTTTACTAAAGTAACAAACAAAAATTAGTCAATACTCAATGAGTTTGTTTCAAATATTTGTTTATTTATCATTACACCACCTTATATTCTATACTTATTACCTAATATTTATTTTTATTTCTTAACCTTATTTTAGTGTTCATGTAAAATGTAAATAGTACAAATAGTATTTACTCAATTCACCCTCACTGGAATACATATAAGAAGCATGCATCAACATTGTGTCCTGATGTAAAATCCACCATTATGACTAAAAAATGGTGTAGTTTGGGACATGTCAGTCCTTTTCTAGGACAACTGCCTATAAATTTTTAGGTCAACTCACTATCACCCATGGATCACTATCCACACTTTGGATCAATTACATTGTTGGATCACTTCCATCTTCCTCCACCTTTAATCACTATTCTGGGGTAGGATCTCCACATAGTTTGTGGACATGTGGGTCCACTCACTTCATCATTGAATTTATCTTCAATCAAGGATAAATGCTCTGTTGAATTCCCACTAATCTTCTCAATCAACTCTTTTAAAAACAACCTTTGAAACACTCTTATTATTTATATAATAATTCTAAAACAACATATTATTTCTATAGTAACAACATTCGCTCATCTCTTAGAAGTATCATTAATGGTTTCCAAATATTCAAGAATTATAAACCTTGACTTGAATGAAACATTATACTTCAATTAAATTAATTTAGATCTGCATGAAATCACTTCTTTTTCTATATTATCTCTCTTATCTATTTTCGGGATTTACACGATGTACATAGAGACTCTCATTCCTCTAATTTGTACTTGATGATCATCCTTGAAAAATAAGAGTTCATGTTCCAAAAAAATTCCACTTATTATAATTATTTTGAAATTATAAATTTTTATTGAATTATCCATAAATATCTTACACAATTTCTATCATAACCATAACTACTTTTGGATACTTATAATGAATCATTTACTAGATGAGTTAATAAAAATTTAATTTACCCCCAGAACGCTACAAATACACCTTGAATCATGCCTAAATCATGGATCCAAAACATGTACCATGAAATTTGAATAATTGACCAACCATCTCTTAATTCACATGAGTTTTATCCTCTTAATTTTCCATGATAAACCATGACACTCCCAACACCTCAACCTTGTGAAAAATCCTTGTACTTTTCCTCTAAAACACCAAACATGATGAGTGTGTTCCGCCTACTTTTGGACATTTTATTAAGATAATTACCTTATAAACCTTGGACCTCACTAGACACCACAATGAATATCTTGGGATTCTTCATGTTACATAGGGATACATCACACAGACTACGAATTCCACCATAGGTGAGGTTAAGCCTGTGTTAACCATTTTGAACTGAATGTCTCAATGTAGTACTGAAGCACAACCATGACATCTCTAATATATCATGGTGCATACATATTTTATATTTTACCTTGGCATGCTAAACACTATTACATACGCCACAATAAACTCGTACATGTTTTATTTCACCTTCACCTATCGACCACAGTCATTTCCACTAAGTTTGTCACCTCCTTCACTAACCCATTTTGGACATGTGCACTAGAATTCTAGCCTGGAGACCACCATGGTTGTGGTCCCATTCCATTTTTCTATTTTTGGAATCTCCCTTCACAACATACCCTTTTTATGGGTGTCGTTTCACCTAACCTTTTTCACCAACTTTACCAGATCTACCTCTTGGGTGTGGCCTTATCGAGATTCTTTTTTGCACTCTTTTGAAAAAATAACTCAAAGTGATTTACTTATGGATATCTTTTATACTTCTTCCAAATGACGAATAACCTCTTTTTAAACCATTCCAAAATAAATATCAATTATTATTAATTTAAACTACAAAACTTGTCCATAAACTATCCATATTTTTATCAACATTCATATTTTCAAGAAATCTAACTCAATATTTCTATATTTCTAATAGATTTAGATGTTAGTCACCACCCATCTGATATGAGAGTCACCTTCCAAACACAAGTGGAACACTCCCAACCATAATATTTTCAATACTATCATCCCAAATATACCAATATATAAGATCACTAATATCATATCACATGTTTCCTCACATGAACCTTTCATATCAAAACCTAAAATTAATGAAACAAGATCCATACTTCTAGGTACCAGTATATCAAATTTATATGATAATCCCTGAAATGATCCTACTAACCCTTGGTCCACACCACATACCAACATCACACTCCAAATCCTATGATAATATGAAAACCACCCTCAATTGATATTGATAAACAACATCACACACCGTCCCATAATTTCATGTCAAAATAAACCATGCGACCAACCCAAATCATCCCGATATCCCTTAGTTGTTATCCAAACTTTCCCAAGAACACCCAGTGGTATACCACATATCTACCACATAGAGCTTAAAAACCTATCCCAACCAATAGGACCAATAAAAACCCTACTTGAAAGAAAACTATTGACTCATCACACATGGATTCCTCAACTCCACCATTAAAAACAAATCTCACAAAAATAAACTCATAACCAATTTTTTTTACCCTTATGTGGATTTACCTGAATCCCACTATAGAGATCCTAAAATCCTCTAAGATCCAAGCAGGACTACATCAAGAAAAAATCCATACTTTATCTACTTTTTCTTTATAAAACCACCACTGTGAGTTTTAAATATTCAAAATATGGTTTATCTTAGAGTAGTTTCACCAAGAACTACCCATTATAGATGTTTTCTAACTGAAGTTAGTGCTCCCTTGGCATCTACCTATCATGCATTTCTTTTCATTTAAATGATATCAACATGATACAAGTCCTTGAATGAAACCTACATTCATTTAAATAGTCTCACCCATCCAATACATTAATTTTTAAAAAACCATTCATATTAATTACCTAATGGTTTAAAACATGCTTCCAAAGTATGGCGCATCACCCTTACCCTCAATAACACCATTCCTCACATATATTTTCATAAACTCAGGTAATAAAAATGGATTTAACTTGATCCAATTGTCAACTCAGTTTAACAACTAGAAAAATGAGTTAAATAATCATTACTCATTTATATATATCTAACATATCTCTCATGCATCATACATCATGATTCTATACTAAACAAACCCAAAGAAATATGTAATAAAAAATGAACAATCGATCCCACATTATAATCAAATGTCACTATAAAATATGAGTGTCTAGACATCCTCCTATTAACTTAGGTTTCATCTTATCATGATCCTACATCAATAATAAAAACTCTACCATTCAACCATTAGGGGAAATAATATCTACCAACCCATGCTAGCCAACCCTGACCAACAACCCTAACAGGTACAACCTGACACGACTCATCAAATGGAACATTTTTATGTCTCCAAGAATTAGATCTAACTATATTAAAGCACTCAAGGTTTTCTCATCATCCAAAACCTGCCACAGAAATAGAACTCATACCTAGGAACTCACCCTTTATCCTAATAAAATGAATATCATACCTCAGATCTATTACTATATGGATGAAATCTACCATGAGCAGAAATGTTCCCAAATTGCAATAAAATCACAAAAAACACACTTATGTTTCTAATTAATTATATTTACACCAATAATTTATTTTAAAAAACTAAAAAACTTATTTCTTAATATTTAATCAGTTTGAGTATCTTTTCCAACCACTTTACTCAAAACATATACATTTTAATAGTTTTCCAAAATAATTTCCCCTTTTTGAAAACCATTTTTTATCCAAATGCAATAATGTCTTGGTCTAGGATACCTACATGTCTAGGATGTTTTATAAATTTTTTCCCTCTTTCCTCCATGATCCTAGAATAAAATTAATAAATTATAATCTCACACTAGAAAATCATTCTAAAGTAAACACTTCAATTATAACATAAAAAAAATGAAAATAAATCTCACGCTTGGTAGAATATACTTTCCTTATACATGGGTGAACTATTCCAAATAATAATTTATATATCATGAATCAATAATATCCCACCTCCAACCACCATTTCAAAATAGTGTGAAAACCCTGACAAATTATTTGATACCATTTTTTAATTACATAGATAAAATAACTCCAATGACACCATATGAGGAGTGCCACAAGAACCTCAATCATGCCTCCCCATATTCTAGAGGATTCTAGCTAGTGATAAGAGTATAAAGAAAATTTTAAAAGACTTTGTTTTTGATACCATCAAAAAAATAAAAATCAATTGAAAAAATATCATTTAAATCATTATGGTAAGTACAAGGAATAATAACTAAGGTCCAAATATCAATAGCAATAAGTATCAACATGTTATATTAAATGTGACTCATGTTATCACACATAAAACATACAAAAAATAACACCCCTTGGGTCAATTATGTATAGAATAAAAAACTAAAATAACAATGGAGACTTATCCATGAACCTGGTTCTCTCCTTAGTCTCCTATATTAACCACTTCTCAACTACTCTAGTTGGGTTCCCCATAAAACATATGAATTGAAAGCTAATATAAGGTCTTCATCTGTGTTGAGTTTCCAATATAGGGTGTAGTAAAAAAATTAGTTGATATTCACTAATATGTCCCATATATACTAAATTATATATAGTGTATACATGTATGTAAAAATAAAATAGTAAATAATATACAATATTCAAAAAATCATGTCAGGTGTACATGTAATAACAGGGGAACCATGAAACATAACCTCACTTAACTTGGCCAATTCCAAGGGTGGAAGTCATCTCAAAACAAAACATTGTCCCAAGCCTTATCACTTAAGGAAAATAGCTACAACAAAGTCTTGAACACAAAGCTCTCACTCAATGAAAGGTATCATATTGATTCATGATATCATGGATCATCTCATACCAACACTCTCTAACTGAGGGTAAGGTTTCACACTAGAACCCATAACACTGCCCTCTCACCCAAGGTGATGTCTCATTCTAATTCATGTATAACCACCCTATCACTCTATGTGAGGCCTCATTACATGCCTTATATAATGTATCATACCTCTATACTATTAATCAAGGTGAGATCACATGACATGTCCCCACTACCACACTCTCACATAAGGTCAGGAATCATTACTATTATACAACATGTTTAAATCATAATACCAATGAAATACAATGTAAAAATATACCATAGTGTGACCCTCATTTAGCCACACATTCATACCCAACTGACTCTATGTTAAAGGGGAGTACATACAAATCAATATCATCATTTGAATAAAATAATTATCCCTATCCGTTAGCTCAATTTGTATCTATAAAATAATCACAATTATCTTAAGACACTAGTCGATACCTAACTCATAAGCCTAATCCATAGGTCTCACCAAACCATACAGGAACATGAAGCCTCTATCAGGAAATCGACCACCACATAGTATATCAAGTAAACACATAATAGATTCTACTCCCCTCACTATCACACCACTAGGACTCAATCACACCCTAAGGTGTCAAACATGGTACACAAGCTCCATTTCAGCCCCTCAATAGAACCATACTCATGGAGTTAGATTCCCCCACTTCTCTATTTATATTTGAACCTTGGAACACTCTAGAGAGTGGCTAAACAATCATAACATTCAATCAAATGAGTATACTAGGACCAAAATTTTCCTCCCTCAATAGGGAGTTCTCCACAGGAGCTCCTGGATGGGTCCTTATTGTCTTTATAGATGGGATTTCTTCCTCCTCAAACATTGATATTCACAATATATAGTTAGTCGATGCAGGAATGTGTGTTCTCTCTTTGGTAGCTGATCGATATCGCTGAGTTTTTTCTCAAATTTATTCCATTTATAGTGAAAGATCCTACCTAGGTTATGTTATATCCACCTAAGATTCCAATCCTTCCTTTGTGTGGATTTGGGTTCCTCAACACCTATTTCTATGAAAATGTAGTCCTCATTAGCTAGATCTGATGTGTTATTATTTCCTTATCATTTTGAGGTTTCTCATTTTATTAATGATGATTTGATCTTCTTTAATCATTTGATGATCTGTAGTTGTGGCTTCTATCGAGGACTATTTGGTTCTTCTCCCTTATATTGTAATCGATCTTCTACATTAGACCCTATTTTGGGTTTATGCAGTCGTTTTAATGGCTGTTTTGGTATCTGTGAGTTGAACGTTCAATGATGTTTTGGAGGCATGACATACGGTTGACTTTGGTGAAGGTTTGAGGTGGAGTTTATTTTCTATCTAATGGTGGATATTTATGGATCAATTTTCAGTGGTGATGGAAATGGTCCCTCATTAGAGGTAGATTAGTTATAGAATGTTACATTTATCATGGTGGTTGTTCCAAAGGGAGGGATTGGTGGTCATGGAGATGGTTATAATTCATCATTTATTCCCATTTATCCTACTGTTTTTCATTCATGGAGGCTTTATATATGGTTCCAGTTTCTCTCGGTGTCCAATTTGATAGAAGGAGTTGGTGTCTTGGTGAAGTTCATGATTGCTGTTGATAACATTTACTACTTTAATCTATACTCTTTCCTCATGTTTTATCAATACCTCTAGTTACAGTGGTGTGGTAGTTTACTATGTTGTTTTGGGATGTTCTAGTTCAACATTCAATGGTGTACCAGGAAGTGAGACCTAAGTAGTCTTTGATCCTTCCTTTGGGGTTTCGTGACCCAAGGTGATTTGGTGGGGATGGGATTGATGTGTGGACCATTTTGAATTTCAAATTTGGAATCTATGTTTGATTTCTATCTTGTTTTTTAATTTTGAATTTTGGTGGTTTGGTTTGAATTCAGTTGAATGTGTGGTTACCACTAATCCATAAAGTGGAATTTTGAAAATAAAAATAAATGGATTTAGAGGGGAGGAGTATCCCAGGCCCAGCATCTTAACATTGATTACTATACTCATTTATAGTATCCAAATCCTTTTATATAGGGAGTTTTAATGTTCAAATGATATTTTAATATCCCTTTCCATAAAATTCACAAGCCTCAACAATACCTTGACAATTATTCAAGGGAAAACCACTTAGGATACCCTCAATCCACTCACTAGGGACTATCCAAGGCCATTTTCACCTTATTCCATGATCCTTGACCACTTTGTGGAATTTAAGAAATTATAGAAGCCCCATTCCCTAAAAGCATAACTATCAGGGATCTCTCAAATATCAAAATCAAGTAGGGAATAATCAAATTTTGACTAAAATTATTTACCTTCCTAACTCACAACTTGAGGCTCACCTAAACATCTTTGAAGAGTTCACATACCTAGATCCTATATCCCTAAGGAACACACATTAAACTCACATATATACACACAAATTATAATGTATTAAAAGGATAAATTGCCTCCAAAATAGATTTACCACCATTAATACACTATCGACTAAGACCCATCCAAGATATTACCCAACCTGTCCAAGCTTTGAGTAACATTGTCATACCACATGTCTCCAAAATTTGATTACAAACAATTCTTAAATATTTTTACAATTTTATTTAATGTTTAATAGTTACTAAAAATTCACTAAACATGTCTAACATACCAAAACCTCAACCAGTGATAAGTGAACTACCCATTACAAGACTTTATAACTCCTTAAAGAAAAATTCCCAATAATTTCTTCCAAATAAATAATTAATTCCAAGTTAATTTAGAGAAATACATAGAAAAAATTGACTATAGACATACTTCATTCTAAATAATGAGAAATTGGTGGAGTTCCTCCGCTCATGGCCTCTTCAATTGATCACAACAAGAAATTAGAAAATATCAATAATATTTCACAGTAAATAAGTAAAATATAAAATTAATTCTAGCCCGAAGAAATGTGAATCATGGAAATTAGTGGGAGAATAATAGTGGATGAATGGATGAAATTATTAAGTCCATCATGGTAAGAATACTATCGATTGAACATAAATCAAATGGCATGAAATGAGGGAATGAAGTGGAAAAAATAAAGGTGTTAAGTATAGAAAATGGGCTCTTTTGAGTACCCTCTCAACTAAGGAAGAATTTGGGACAACCTGAAAAGGATATATTTTCCAATGAATTCTTAAAAACTATAAATTTGAAAGATTTGTTCATAACCATTTGTATCAGGAAAAATTCCCCAACTTAGGGTCATGTTGTGGGCTGGATAAAAGGTCCATGACACAACTCCACTTATCACAGCTGTAAAACAGAATCATGACTACCCTTTTTCAGTGAGAGACAACACTCCATTATTAAACAAAACACTTGGGATCATCAAAATAATATTTTTTTAAAACACCCATCATAGTGGAACCCTTTTGATATAGTGTGACACATTAACTCCTTAGACATCCCTCACAATGTAATTCCTTATGTTGCGGTGTAACACTCCATTTTAGGGGATGCACTACAGCATGTAAAAATCTCCATGTTATAATTACCTCATACATTGAAGAATTAGTAACTCATTATTATGAATTATAGTATCTCTAAGGGATTTATAGTGAAACCATTCCCTTTATACCTTTGTCACAACACTAAACCCACTGATTATAATGTGATGAGGTGCCTAAAGTATATTTCCTTCCTTCCACCTCAGATAACTCCTCAACCATCAACCTAGATCCCCTGTCAATCATAGGAAGGTACAAACACACACACAAAACATCTCCTCGATACATCCTATCCCATGAAATTCTATTCTAAAATCCCATATCTCAAAACACCCATTTCTACAGATCTCAAATTTAAATCCCCCCAAATTTACCAAACTATAATGAAGAAGGTATTTACATTATTGTAATTAAAGAATGAAAAAATGTAACTATAGGAATTAATAAATTGTACGACACATGGGGTGCATGTATATAACGGTTTTTGGTAGAGTAAAATAGATTTCAAATAACCATTCTTAGTGATTCCACCCATACATGAGGTATTATTCCCCTTCCCCTGTGTTTTCCAACACATCCCCCTGTTTTTTATGCCTTATGATTTTAGTGGTTTATTTTTAATGTAAAACTATAATTATTTTGAGAATAAAATGATGTATTTGTTTTGAGAAAGTGGGTTGAAAGTATAAATAAAATCTAATATTAAGAAAAGTGGGCCCATGAGAAGAAAAAATGTTGGTATAGTTATTAGGAAAGAATAAATTGATTCAGGTTAACAAGTTTGATTATATTATGAATTATTATTTTTGGATTAACTATAAAATGGTGTTTTAGTTCAATGGAATTAGTGTGGATGATACCTTAATTAAGGGTAAATATTTTTTAGACAAAGGAAAAAATGATCATTTATTTGTAAAAATATCAATTGATTCCATTTATTGATCCAGATATATATAAAGATTTATATTATTCATTAACATGTCATGATGAATTCATGTACAACTAAAGAACATTAAAAAAATTACTTATATGAGGTAACCATAGTTTTTTATTACTTTCTTAGATATTAGTTTTTATGAAAAAATTATAATATTTATTTAGGGTGATAATTCAATAATTTAATATCTTTTCTATTAAATGCATAAGCCTTTCACTTTTCCTAATTTTTCTTATTTTTCTAGTTCATATAAGGAAAAAATATTCAAATATAAGGTAATTATAGAGTATAAAAGACTTAATGAAATGGAGGTGTTGTTTTTAAATTTCTTATATTTTCATATCAAATATATTTTATTTTTTTTATAACCATTTATTAGAAAGAAATTTCATATCACTACTAGATTGTTGAAATATATTTTATATATGATCTAAAAAATTTCTTTAGAATACCATCCTACCATATTTTAAATTTTATTTTTAATAGATTTGAAAGTCTATAATGATGGGTGGATGAGTAAAGATAAACATGTGATTATCTAATTGATAAATCATGATTTTGTTAAATTGAGTACATATAATTTTTTTAAAATTTCTAATTTAAAATAAATTTGAAATGATATATAAAAAAAATGATATTTTTATGTATTACTTTAGAATAATATATGGATTATATTCAGAGATAGGTGCTGTGATGATGAGTGATTCTGAGGCTCGATTAGACCGAAATTATTTTTTTAAATATATTAAATATATTAAACATCATGCATGAGAAATTTTCTTGAGAAATTTGAATAAATATTAAATATATTCTCAAATCAGAATTATGAATCCATCATTGATATTATAGTATAGACATTACCCTAGGCATGACATAAAATTTTATTAATTTCATGCGTTTGGTTAAAAGTCATCACATGTGTAAATAATAAAATAATAAAATAAATAAATTTATTTTAATTAGTGAGCTAATGAAATAATCATTTTCTCTATTTAAAAATGCTTATGACCAATACTTAGGGTTGGCCACATAACCCTAGGAAATGAGAGAGCATTGGAGAAAGTCTCGGTGGATGACACCAGATCAGATTGGGATCAAGGATCAGTATGCTAACATAAAATGTGGATCTTGCCAATGAAAGTGACATGTTATTGTTCTTCACTAGTGATTGATCGAAATAAAAGTAGGAATTTTTTTATTTGGATTTATCCCCATTTAATTATTCATATTATAAACATGAATCAATCAAATAATAAATTTATTTTTAGATCATTCATATTGTGGGTATGAGATAGATATTATATCGTATTGGGGATTTTTTGTTGATTATATCATTATATATATTCATTCTTTGTTCTAAATGAAATTAATTGAGGACAACATGAATATTGGATGAGGCTCAATCCTAATGTTTCTAGCTTTTTCAAATCTTAATTCATTCTTCATTCATCACAAGTAATTACTTTGGCCCTTGGTTTGATGAATACCCAATAATCAATCATTATACACCCATTTCCTGGTGAAACAGATTGATATAGAAGATCTGGGATTGGATCAAAAAAGGTATTGATCAACTATGATGGATGGCCGATCAAGGATGGATTTGGGGAAACCCGTTCTATGTATTTTGGTTTGTGACAATGGTGTAGGTCGATGGTTGATTTTTGAGTGGATTATGACACAATTTCCAATGATTAGGAGACATTGAGGATCAGTCAGACTAGATCCTCAATCCCCGAGTGAGATTAGTGGAAGAATCAGAGGTGATAGAAGAACAAGTGTATATGGAGGATGAACTGTAGGTTCTATGAAATTATAGGTTACACGACATGTAATCAGGAATTACACGTCATGTGAGACCCCTTGTGCGGTGTTAGGATTTTACAAAGAAGATATATATCATACGATGTGTGAAAACTATAAAATTGTGTGTGGCCCTTAACTGAAGGCTTGGGGTGTACCCATGATGGTACATGAACATAGATAGGAGTACATAGTATTAGAAATTCTGTGTACTTAGGAACAAACATGGCCATCGATACACTAATATAGTCAATAGTACAGGGGCTTGGACACAATGTGTACACAGACATGGACATGGAAATGAACTGGTTCCGAAGGGACATGTCGTGTACTACAAATACACACTGTGTACTCATTCAAAGACAAATTAGATCCCTTATACTCTTCATCTTGGACATGTTTTTAGGGTATGTTCCCATGATCTATTCCATGAGGGTTTAGTATGGATCCATGTCCTAGGAATTGGATAGTGATATCCTCTAAGGTACTTTAGTTTTGAATAGAGTTGTTGGAATCATTCCATTAGGCCCAGTGTGAGATCCTCTATAATCATTATAACCCTAGGTGGGTTTTTTGAAATCATCATGACCAACACTACGTGACCTTGAATCCCATACTTAGTAGGTTAATCCAGATTCGATTGATGGTTATCCCATGGACTTGGGCCTGATCCCCATATATGTATCAATATCTTTAAACTTCTATATTATACCATATTATAGCAAGACATGACATGAAAAAACCCTCATAAAACTTCATCAATTCTATTTGAATCAAAGAGTGTGTTCTCCCAAATGATTTCTATGTGGAACCTTCGAACAAGAATCCTAGGATAGAAATAAGGTTGTGATCTTATTTGAGTTTGTGTGTCTACTAGGAGTATATCAATATATTCTTGTTATATTCCATTGAAATATACCTATGATGAGATGATTATTATTATTGATTATATATTTTTTGTGTATATCTAGATGTTATTGTTATATACCATTAACATATTCCTATGATGAGATGATTATTATTCTTGATTATATATTCTTAGTAATTTCCGGGTGTCTTTATAGTTATTGTTATACTCACCCCTAAGTGATTTTTCCCACAAGTGTCTTGTATTATGAAGATGATCTTCCTTTTAATGGAGTCATAGAGAGATCAGGACTAGGAAGAACTTAGTATGATTGAATGGTCAAGGTGAATTCCTAAGGTTTCATTAATAGGAGTCCTCACCAAATTTAATGGTTGGATTTGTTTTCAATTTCTTTTTGTTGGGATTGTATTTTCCCCTTTTTCTTTCCAGTAACTTGTTTTAATACTCTAATGGTGAGATTTTAGATTTATGCATACATGGTTATCAATTTTTTTACAATATCATTGTATGGGATTAGATATTTGTGTTTGTGTACATGTACATTAGGCTACAAACTATCATGTGTGTTATATGCCTACTCAGCATTGGTCACCATCCCCTTACCTATTGGGGATAGGCTTAGGGTATTCATAGAATGGGCCCTTTTGGGAGGGTTCATGACAAAGTGGTATTTGAGTAGTCAGTTCTACATTAGGAATAGAGTCTATGAGATTGTTTTAGGGAAATAGTGTTATGTTTTTTGAGTTCACCTCTCAGGAAATAGACTCTAGTGTTAGTGCGTTGACTGATTTATCTATACACCATGACTCTATAAACCTACTTGTTGACTTGGTACATCTGAAAAATGGTTGTAGGGAAAACATTGGTACATGCATTATATAGGAATGAGTTATTTTTCCATGTCTTTCTTGAGTTATATCTTTAGATATACTCATTGGTCGTGGTATAGATTGTCTATTATAGGATGACTACATGATGTTTTCCAGCTAGGATTTAGTATTATGGTCATGATGATGATCCCTTTAGTGATTAGGATTTGATGTAGGGACCTATTCCAGAGGTGTTACCTCAAAGTGGTGCACCAGTCATACCACTACCCATTGAGCAGAAGATGGCACTGGTAGTACCAGTTGATGAGGTGCATAGGTTGAGTGGGTTTTTTGAGTTTTAGTGATAGATAATCCTCAGGTTCTAAGGTGAACCCAACCCACAGGTGATTGAGGAATGACTTGAGGGGGTTATGTGTGTCTTCCTTCTTGTTAGGACACCTCATACCATGTTGTGGTCCTATTAGTGAGGCTTCTCTATGGATCTATATGATGATGGTGGGTCTTTGTGACCCAATCATATGATAGGGTGACTCTTTCATGGGTAGATTTTGAGCACATTTTCAGAGAGTATTTTTCTTCAACTCTATTGAGTAATGTGTGCATCTGGAAGCTTATACAACTTCAATAGGGAATTATAACTGTGGATGAGTATTCAATGAGGTTCAATAACCTCTCTCAAGATTCAAAAGATATATTGTGTGATCAATTATTTCAGGATCATACATCCAAGATAAGACTATTTAGGGACATCCGAGATAGTGTGATTGCTCTATGAATTCCTACCGATGTTGGGTTACTATAGTGTGCTATTATGGTTGATAGTTTCCAAGATGTGCAGGCACAGATAATTAGTGCCAATAATGGGAAAACAAGAGTTTAGACTTTAGCAGTAGGGAGATGATGATAAACACAAGGACTTGGAATTGCATGATGTTTTAAGAGGAAATACTATGATAGAAGGTCTACAGTTCAGGTCTCATACGATGGATCTAGTCAGCCCAGGGAGAGTTAGAACTACTCTTGTGATGGTTGGGGACATCTTGAATGAAAATTTCTAACCAGTAATATGACTTATAGAGAGATGGTGGATGGTCCACCTAGGAAAAGGCAGCAGCAAAATCAGGTGGGTGCATAGGGTGGTAGATGTGGAAGATGGGCTGGGAGAGTAGTTGGGGGTGGTATATATTCTGAATTATTACCCCCAACACCCCTTAGTGATCCATTTCAGGCTTAGGGATCTGTGGGATACATGTCAGTGAAGAAATAGGTGGTTGAGGTATATGACCTAGAGGCTCTAGGGATGATATAAGTTATGATCTATTCCTTTTGTATCTTAACTCCAGTACCGATAGAAACAGGTTCAAGTCATTATTTTCTTGTCACTTACGTTGTTCAAGACTTATGGATTTAGATTAATCCCTTTGACTCAACCCTTGTGCTTAGAGACTCCTAACGTAGGCGAATCAATGACCACACACTTATTCCGATGGGGTGACCTGGATCTTAGAGGTGAGAGTTTCATCTGAGAACTATTTATTGAAGTGATGAGGATTTAAATTATCATCTTAGGTATGTATTAGTTATCTAACTTCATGCCTAGATAGACTATTTTAGGTGGAGGATACAATGTGTTTCTATGGTTAGTACAAGGTTTTATATTTTGGGTGAAATGGAATACTAATTAGAGTAGGACAGACTCATGCATTTGAGGGTGCATCTGATAACTCATCTGTTTCCTATAATGACCCTTAGTGTAGTGTATGCTATGAGTTTTCAGTTTACTGAAGTGATTTAGGAGTACAAAGATACGTTTCTTGAGGACATTTTGGGATTACCACCACACCAAGATATAAAATTACACATCAAAATACACCTTAAGACAAACCCTATATCTGTGCCATTATATTAGATAGATCCCGTAGTGATTCAAGAGATGAGAGTGTAGTTAGAGGACTTTCAGAGGAAGGGATTTGTTATACCTAGTGTTTCACCCCAGGTAGCCTCATTATTGTTCACAAATAATGTTTATTGAAGTTTGTGGTTTTTTTGCATTACTATCACATAAATCAGTTGAATGCAATGAACAAGTTTCCACTATCGAGGATCAATGAACTCTTCAATCAGTTTATTGGGTCATTATGTTTCTCAAAGATTGACCACAGAACATGATATAACCAGTTGCAAGTATGGGATAAGTATATTCCAAATATATCTTTATGATTTCATTATGGTCATTATGATTACTTGGTGATTCCCTTTGGAATGATGAACTCTATATTAATATTCATGGTACTCATGTACAAATCTTTTATCCTTTCATAGATCATTTATGGTAGACTTCATCAATGATATCCTAGTGTACTCAGCATTCAAGGAGGAGCACATGAGACACTTGAGGATGGTTCTGGACATACTCTGAGAACACCAAATTTATAAAAATCTATCGATGTCCTAGTTTTGGATACATGAGTTCCACTTCATGGGACATGTTATCTCGGTAGATTCTATTATAGTGGACTAGGAAAAGATCTAGGTAACATTATCTTGGGAGATACATAAGAGTGTGATGTAGGTGTGTAGAGTTTTTGGGTAGGAAGGCTACTATTAAAGATTTATACATGATTTCTCTAGGATATCAGATCCCTTATCATCTTTTACCTAAAAGGGGAATCCTTTTGTGTGGATATAGAGGTTCCAACACGCTCTTTAGGAATTAAGGCAAAAATTGAAAGAATCTCCCATTATGAGATTTCCATAGGAGGGTATTTAGTACGTAGTGTTCTAAGATGCATAAAGAAATTTTCTTAGTTTTGTTCTAATGAATATGTAGGCTATTATTTCCTATGATTCACATTATTTAAGACCACAAGATAGAAACTACATGAGCTACAATATTTATCTAGTACCATTTGTCTTCGCACTGAGGATGTAGAGACACTACCTTATGGGTGAGATATTTATTGTATATTTTAATCACAAGAGTCTCAAGTATATTTTCTATTAAAAGGATATTAACTTGAGATAGAGGTGATGGATAGAGTTCCCCAGGATTATAACATAAAGACTGTCTATACTCCAAGGAAGGAAAATGTGGTAGCAGATGACCATAGTAGGAAATATTGTTCACAGTTCTTGAGTGACATGTTAGAGAAGTTAGGATCATTAAAGATATCCTTTGTAAATGGGAATAGAGTATCTTACCTCTAGTTGATGGTTTCTACCCCTATTATTTTACAACAAGTCAGGGAGACACCTTTGGAATACCGACTATGAGACCCTACGCACTTAGATATACATTGGACAAGTTCCTGATGGATTTTCTGAAGTTGGGGATCAATTCATTCTTTTTAAATGACTGATGTTGGTATGAGTGACATTACGAGAGGAGGTTCTAAGGGAGTTTCATACACATCACTTGGAAGTACATCTAGATGTGGTGAAGATGTACCATGACCTATGATGTCTATTTTGGTGACTAAAGATAAATAAGGGAGTTGTAGAGTTTTTCTCTTAAATCCTTACCTGTCAGCAAGTGAATGATGAGCACCAAGATCAACGAGTTTAGCCCAACCCCTTGAGGTGACATAGTGGAAGTGGGATGTTACATCCATGGAATTCATGAAGGTGTTATTACATAAGTCCAGGGGACATGATTTTATCTGGGTGATCATAGAGTGACTCACCATAGAGTCCCACTTCCTAGATATCTATGAGTTGATTTTAGTAGAGATATTGGGACACCTCTATGTGTAGGAGATTTTTTGACTCCATGGAGTTCCCATGAAGATCGTTTCTGACTATGATGATCTATTCATGCCTCATTTATAAAAGGGATTATAGGAGGCACTTGGGACTTAGTTGAGTTTGAGAAAAACTTTTCTACCCTTAGAATAAAGACCATAATGTTCATACCATTCATGTATTGGAAGAAATGTTGTGGGATTTCATGTTGGACTTTGGTTGTAGTTTGGAGTATCACCTATCACTAGTGTATTTTGTGTACAAAAAAAGTTACCATTCCACAATTGGTATATATCCATTCGAGGCCTTTTATGGGTTTCCTTGTAGGTCACAAATATACTATACCAACCCAAGAGAGTTTACAATTATGGACTTAGAGTAGGTGCGAGCCATGATAGAGAAGGTGTAGATCATCTAGGGGAAGATGAGGTTTGAAAAGAGGCATCATAAGTCTTATGAGGACCAACGATTAAGGCCTTAAGAGTTCAAGGATGGAGACCATGTGTTCCTGAGGGTCTCAAATCAACTTGGGTTGTAGTGTTTTTTTGGGAGGGGAAGCTATATCTAAGATTCATTTCCCCTTTACAGATACTTCATAGAGTTGGTGAGGTGACGTACTACTTATCTTTACCCCAATAGTTAGACAGGGTACTCGACATCTTACATGTGTCGCAATTGATAAGGTACATGAATGACCCATCACATGTTATCAACTTGGTCGAGCTAGAAAAAGAGGATGAAGCTACCTTTTTTGAGTAACCATTAGATATTGAGGATCAGTAGAAGATGATCCACCCTGGGAGAGAGTTTCCTTTAGTGTGTGTCAGATGGAAGCACAAGAATCTTTAAGAGAGTACCTGGCAGAGGGATACCCAAATGTGTGACCATTACCCACATCTCATTGCATGGAATTTTATTTTTTATTTTTGGGATATAAATACCCATTTGGAGGAGAATATAATGACTCTGATTTTTCTATTCCATACATTAGAATATTATATGGATTATATTTGAAGTTAGGTGCTGAGACAATATGAGATTCTGAGTCCCGGTGAGCCCGATATTAATTTTTAAATATAATAAATATATGAAACATAAAACATGAACATGTTTCCTAAAAAAGTGGAATAACTCTTAAATGGAGGCTCATAACAAAAATCTAATTCTTTTATTGATCTTAGAGTGTGAGATTTACCCTAGGAGTGACATAAACTTCTTCAGCGTCAGACATTTGGTTAAAAGTCATAATGGGTATAAATAATATAATAAGTAAATGAATTTATTAATTTTATTAAGTGAAAAAGTGACCAAATTATTTTCTCTATTTAAACATGCTTATGACCAATTCTTATGGTTGGCCACATAACCCTAATAATTGAGAGAGATTTTGAGAAAGTCTTGGTGGATGACACCAGATCAGATCAGGATCAAGTATCGGTGTGCCAAAAAAACTTTTAGATATCACCAATGATAGTGATTCATGGTTTTTATTCACCAATTATTAGTTTAAATCTATGTAGGAAATTTTTTTATTTAGATTTATCCCTATTGAGTTATTCTTACGATGGATGTAAATCAATCAACTAATGAATTGATTCGTGAATTGTGCGCATTGAGGGTAGGGGATAAATATTATCTGGGATTATGGATTATTTATTGATTATATTATTATACAACTTAATTAATTGTTATAAAGAAAATAAAATAAGGCCAACATGAACATTGGATAAGGTCCATTACTAATGTTTTTGGTTTGTGCATTTCTCCCACTATTCTTCGTTCATCGTGGGTAATTCCATTGTCCCATGGTTCAATGAATATATAGTAATCAATCATTTCACATATGTTTCATGGTGAAGCAGATTGTTATCAAAGATATAGGTTCATATTAATGATGGGACCGAGCATCTAGGATGGATTATTTATCTCGGATGGATTTCGGGATACCTGTTCTATGTGTTTTCGATGCACATTGATAGTGAGACTCGACAATTGATTTTCGAGCAGATTGAGGCATGGTTTTCGATGATAAGGTGATGAAGAGGATTTCCCATACTAGAAACATGATCAATGGGAGATAAAATGGATACTATTAAAGGTGATATAGGCGTGGGTTTGTGTGGAGGAAGAACAATGGGTTCTATGAAATTTTGGTTACATAACGTTTAATACAGAATTACACGTCGTGTGGGACCCATTATACGGTGATAGGGTTATGCAGAGAAGATAAATATCACACTCTATGTGACACTTACCCTATGGCTCTATGTGTGCCTTGGAAGGTAGACCAACACAACCTAGAATACATATGCTTGTACACATGGTGTATTTGGGCATATCCATATACAACTAAAGACAAAGAAAGTTAGGAGTACCCGGGCTTGGACACACCATATACTCTAAAATGAACATGAGAATAGGACATGATACACGGGAATAACCTGATGTTGAAGGGACACACTATTTACTGCCAGTATATTCCATGTACTCATTCAAAGATGTATTAAAGACTATTTCCTCTTTATTTTGGAAAATTTTAATTAGGGTACATTTCCTTGATCCATTCCCTATGTGTTTAGTGTGGAGTAGTGTCCTAAGAATGTGATAGTGATCCCCTATGAGGGACATCAGTTTTGGAGAGAGTTGTTTATGTGATTCCAAGAGTTAGATCCTATATCATTATCATTTCACTAGGTGGGGTTTTTGGTATCATTGTGACCAACACTATGCAGGATTCAATCCCATACATAGCAGGACAATCCGTATTGGGTTTTTTGTATACCCCATGGCCTTAGGTGTGATCCCCATCTATATATCGATCTCTTCTAACTTACAGTGTGTAACTTATTATAGATAGACATAACGAGAACGAAATCCTGGATAGATGTCATCAGTTATATTTAACTCGTGGAATGTGTTCTCCCCGACAAGTGTATCATAGAACCCTTGAGCAGGAATCCTAGGTTGAAAATATGGTTATGATATTACTTTAGACTGTGTGTCTATTATGAGTATATCTAGATGTTATTATTATATTATATTTACACATACATGTGATGAGATGATTATTATTCTTGACTCTAGATTCTTAGTGATTTAGGGTTGTCTTATTGTGTCTTTTTATACTCACCCCTACATGAGATTTTCCCACATGTGTCGTGTCTTATGTAGATGATTGACCTTTTGGAGAAGTATAAGATTGACTAGGACCAAGGGGAGATTAGTGAGATTGAAATACTGAGTTGTGTTCCTTCAGTTTCATTGATTACAGTCCTCACAAACTTTATATGTTGGACTTATTTTCAGCTTCATTGTGGGGGGCTTACATTTGTCCCTTTTTCTTTGTAGTACGTTGATGTCATGCTGTGATGGTGGGGTTTTAGATGTTAGAATGCATGGTTATCATTGGTTTTATAATTAATAATTGTGTGGGCCAAGATATTTGTGTGTGTTTGGGTGTATAGGTACATTATGAAAAGGCCTCCCATGTATGTGATATTCCTACTCAATGTTGTTCTCCATACCGTATCCTATTAGAGGTAGGATTGGGATAGTTGTGAAACATACCCCATTAGGCCTGGGAATGACATGAGAATTTCTATGAGTAATTTTAGAGAGGATTAAATTTTGAAAATTTCAAATTATGAATGGTTATTTAGTTTTAGAAATCAAAATATTGGGTTAAAAAATATTGAAATTATATTGGATTGATTTTTTTCTAGATTTACTACCCTCTTATTGTATTATCTATAAAAAATAGTTTTATAAGAATATTTTTAGTGGGGATTATGGTGATTGGCTTGTCTTGACATCTAAATATCATTGGGATACTTTAATTATTATTTACACTTAACCTATTACCATGTTATAACTATCACAAATAGTTTCAGAAGGTTTTAACATAAAGGCTTATTATTATATGTGAATAATTTTACATGCTTTCATTAAATTTTAAAAATAATTAAGATAATATATTATGATTAAAATAGTCTGATTTATTTTCCCATTTATGAATTTTATTTAAAATTAAAATTGATCCAAATTCAGGTGAATAATTATAAGTCTTTTTTAAAAATAATATTAAGTGTAAATCTTGAGGAAAAGTATAATATGCAATTAATTAGTTTTTTAGAATAGTGATGATTTGAAAGGATATTCTCATTTTTTAAAATGTAAGATATATTTATAAATGTTTTAATTCATTGACTATGATTTTTAAAATTTTATTATGATGGTTTTTCTATAAATATGTGGAGGTAAATTCATGTAAATAAGTAGGAAACTATGTTTAGGGGAATCTAACATGTGTAAAAATATCATACAATGATAGGTTTAATTTTAATATAATTTTATGTAATTTCAATCTATATTTATATAAATATTAATATCATATTAAATATTTAGTTAATATTAGTATTATAGCTAAATTATAATTTTTTGATGTCAAATTATTTATTTTTAATGGTTTTAGTGTTACACTTTTAATTTTAATAGTTCATTTGTTTAATTATTTATTATTATAGAAAATAGAAAACTATGACATAATGGAAATGAAAAATGGTATGGTTTGTTAAAGAAGTGCGAGAAAAAATTATATGAAAACACAATATAATAAGTTAATAATTTTGGATAGAGGTGATGAAATTGATAAATTAAAAAATGTGGGATGAACACACATCATGGTTGCTAAATAATGGATGACAGATAATTTTGAATGTAATCCTGACATATGTTTACAACCTGGTTGTATGCTGGTGATGAATAGTGGTGAAAGATATGAACACACTTCACAATTATTTATGATTATGTCATGTTTTTAAAATATGTGAATATATAAAATTAGAAACATGCCCAAAAAGATAGGATCATGTCATGATTTTTAGAGATTTAAAAATAAAATGGAGTAGATAATAAAAACATAATGTTGTTTTCATAGGCATGTCATGGGTTTTATTTAAATAAATTTCTATAAATAAAGTTGGTTGTAGTTAAATAAAACAAGTACAACTATAGAGGGACATTAATTGAAAGTTTTTTGGAACATGAAGATAGCATGTTAATTGTATATAGATTATATAACTCGCCTCCTCTATATTGAATATGAATAATTTCATCGGTTTTCATAATAACATAGAGGGAGTGAATATCTTTTTCTCATATGAATTATTATTAAAGGAGTTTGATTTTTCATGCACTTTATTATTATTATTTTTTGTGTTTATACACTCCTTTATTATTCCTTTATAAAATTCTTCTTTTAATAATCATAGGAATAATTTATTGATTGAAGGGTTTCCTTTTAGTGCATGAACATTATTGTTTGAGTGTATTCATGATCATGGAATCAATTTGAGCAATATATATTTATATATGGACTCATCTTACCTAATTAATTATTTAATTATAGTACTTTATTATTGAAAAATGTTAATTACCAACCAAAAAAACAAATTCTAGACCATGTATTCATTTGGATTTCATTATTATGAAAAAAAAGTAATCATTAAAAATATTATATTTCTGATAATCCAATTATCATGTATTTTTTTACACATTATAATTTTATTTTTTCAAGTTTATTAATTTTTAATTTATTTTAAATAACATCCACTGAATAGTTCATCCAGAATTTGGAATCTAATTAGTAATATAGAGATCTGTAGTTCTCTATGGGATCAACCTAAAACAGTTATTTTACAATGCCTTTTTAGTTTGTATTACTAATAGTCGCCTAAATTTAAAAACTTTATTTAGTATGATAATTGAGGAATCCTCACAAGCATTTATTTTGATATTAAAATTTTTCACTAATTTTCTATAAACCATTAGTTCTATTCACTAGTCTTTGATGTTCAATGAACTATGTTTATGGTCATTTCATGGGTTGTTTAATTACAATGAGGGTGTTAATTATAACATGTTTTGGAAATTAAATTCCTAATACTTTTATAGGAATATTCAATCCATATTTAAAAATTAAAATATATGTAGTCAACTCTCCATTATAATATACATCAATAAAATGAATACTTTATATAAAATGAAGAGAAAATATTTTATTTTTTCATTTTTTATATATTTATATTATTTAATATATTTCATCACATGTTTTCGCTATAGGAAAAGAGAATCATTGAATCTCTAATCCCATACAAACACTCCCACTTTTTTTTATATCTCCATAAAAGATTATCTAAAATTGAAAATAACTCAAATGAAAAATATAATATTTTTTGAAATAGTATACATAATACATATGCATTTTATATGGAAATAAAATAATCATATTGACTAAATAAAACATTAATTTCAAAATATTTAGCTATAACTCAATAAAGAAAAGTTAATCATGTTTTACTAATAAAAAATTATTGTGTTAACTATGTATAACCCTAAAATATTTCAAAATAAAAATAAATTCTATTTTAAGATAATTTAGAAGGATATGTATTTGATGAATAATGCTAGAAGAATATTTTTTCATTAATTTTTTTTTCGCATCATTGGATAACAAAGAATATATGAAACTTTATTTTTTTATCAAATAATATGATCCATAAAAGAAAAAATTATTTATGATCTATGTTGAAATTTTTTCAAGTATAGAATTTTAATGTCCCGACCAGACTTACAACTAAAATAGTATCCAAACCAGTAGGTCACATGGCCTCAAGTGCGCCTCCCCGTATGCTAGAGTCTTCTGACTAGCACTGAGGGTCTAAGGAGGTGATAGCGGGGAGACTATACCCTCATGATTATAGTAGCACAATGAAATATCAGAAACTAAATAATAGATAATAGTGGAAGCAGTGATAAATAAATAATAGTGCTTCAGAAGAATAGTATAATCCGAATATAAAATATGGCCAACACTATTATATGGCAGATGCATGCATTTCCTAATGATGATAAAAAACTAAACAGTAGACATATAGAAGGAAATAATATAAAATACAATTACATGAATAAAGAAAAGGACTAAAATACCCAAGGGTGAAATCCAAGAGAATCCTGAGCTCCAGCACAATCCCGTGCTCCTAAATCCAGCAACAAGTACAACAACACAAGAAAAGATCCACGGTTCTGCAAACATGAGATCGACTCATGTACCCCTGTGCAATGGAAGCATGATCTGGGTGTGAGATATAAATCTTAGTAGGTCACTACCCACTGTGTCTATAACTAAAACCAATATGTGAATAATAAGTAAATCAATGTACAGGTAGGATGAATAAATTAAAAATATTGAAATAAATAAAAAACATCTCTCTTAGGTTCCTAAAGGATACATGGTGGCTCTTATTTCTTCGGCTCATGGACATAAAGAAAGTTTGAACAGTAACCGTATGTATAATAATAATATATACATAGTATATATATATATATTGGATCCATCTGTATAAACCGAGTATGTCCAGACATAAGTTGCCATATATCAGAAATACTAGGTTTTGGATAGACCGGGGCGTAACTCAGTTATCCATAACTAGATTAACTGAGCCTAAAATCTCATGATAGAGGGTACATGCCCTACATCTCATAATGAGTGGGAGACATCATGCCCGTCACTAGATATGGTGAGTGTGCCATCATGTCAACACTTTAAGTCATGAGTGTGCTGTCATTCTAACTCTTAATAAGGGACGTGGTGCAAAATTCACATTGTTCTAGTAATGTAAATGGTGTGAGATTCCATGAATCAATATCTAATCTAAGTGATCATGATTCCTTAATTCTCAATATAATCCTTACCATCATTCAACATTCTATATTAAGAACTAATCATAATTATAATAATAATTGAATCCATGAGGCATTACCTCTCAAGCTTCATATTTATCAATCCATTATAATCAATGAGTTACATTTATACAATTCAAATTTAAGCATATAATATGCATTTAATAAAAAGTGTGGCCTTTCCACCCTTTAAAATTAATTCTATATAAATAGTTTATTTTATTTAGGCAAAAAACCATTGAAGAGGGAAGTCATTCAATAAAAAAGTTATATAATTTAAAACATTAAAGGATTTCATTCCATCACGAGATGCCATACCCACTAAGAAAATCCATTTATATGAAAAAAACATGGAAATTTAATTAAAAGGGTAAATATGCACTTAGAAGGAACTATAAACAATTGGGAATTTACCAACTTGGGAAAATCCAGTTATTAAGTAAGATGATCAATTAGGAGGTGTTTCGTGTCATTGGTCACTTAGATAGGAGTGGGCACAGATAATAACTTATAAGGTAAAATGTTTCTGTAAAAAATTAATAAGAAACGTATATTTAATCAAACAATTACAGGTAATGTCTTAAACATTCCATTTATAACCAATAAGAGAAGTAATAAAAAACAATGCCATAAGGATAAACATGATTCAAAGAACTAAACATGAGTAAGTAATTTTGAATAAAATACACCTCATATAAGAGATTTTATTATAAAATCCTGACATAGTTTATTAAAAGATTCATTTCACACAGAAATCATTACATTCCAGAATAATAATTCAACTATCATTAAAAATGAATTTTATAAAAACTACCCAATGTGGCAGAACAAATATAAATATTAACATTTCACTTAGGAGGTGACATGATCACTTGGTCAATTACTTACAAGGGAAAAACCATTTTAATTCCAAGACGAACACTTAGAAGGAATTATGATCAATTAATAATTTAACCAAAAAGGGAAAGGTTGACTTAACAAACCCATAGGGTTTCCGTAAATGAGGTTTTCATCCTCTAAATTACTAAAAATGAATCCAAGGATGTATATCATCGTGAAACGATCAATTTGAAACAATGAACTCAATTTAAAAGAAAATTTTAAAAAAATCTAGTGTGTGGTGCCACAAAGATATTTATAAAATGACAAGAATTTGAGAAAAAAACGCATAAACCATGTACCTCATACACAGGATGATCCACTCATCCAATATCAAGCTCTGATTTGGAAGAAATATAATAAACATAAATAAAGAAAAATAAAGAAAGAAAAAATAAAGAAAGAAAAATAAATATGTTTCATTATGGATAAAATGATCATTTTACCCTAAAAACTAGGT
This sequence comes from Viscum album, assembly GCA_963277665.1. Lineage (NCBI taxonomy): Eukaryota > Viridiplantae > Streptophyta > Magnoliopsida > Santalales > Viscaceae > Viscum > Viscum album. The sequence continues at coordinate 1,344,908,644 of OY728123.1, forward strand.
CCCATGATTTGGCTTTACATTTTGGCCAAAATGTTCACCAACCGTATAGATCCCACTACCCAAGAACCCATATCACATAGTTATTCCATATGGTTTTCCTTAATCGTGTGCCAACCATGTGATGAATAGTGTTTAGGTACGACCTATGTGGCACTACCCATCTAGGATAGGCAAATGGTTTGGGTAAACCATGAACATCCCATGTGAAACCTTTTATTCCTATGAAATAGTCCTCACAACTTTATACTAGGGGCCACATGGTTTCAAAAAAACCATGCACCCTCTACAATCCCTCCAAAACTGTTTTTTTCTGGGACCAAGAACTCCCAAAACTAAAAAAAACTCGAGGGACCCATCAAGGATTTATCCATGTCTAAAAAGAACACTTTATAGTGTTACAACTCTCAGAATTTCGTTCTGAAGAGTAGTTTAAAGAAAGTCCCATCTAGTAAATTCCAAAATCCAAATGCCCTCAAAATTATACCTTGGCTCAAATCACATGTCATTACAACCTCCTAAACATAGAACTTATACTCCCTAAGAAGCCTTCGGTAACAACAAAAATATCACTTGAACTATAAGGGCCATGAAGTCTCATTCAAATGTTTTCATTTAATTTACAAAAACCCAATGCATATCCCATAATTATATAATCATACAACCCTTAACCTATGAAAACCCAAGCCAATGCTTGTTTTTGAACAAAACATTGAAACAGTGCTTACCTGGGCCTGTTTATCTAGAGAAATGATCATGACATAATATCTTTAAACATCTAGTTGATGGTTCTCCCAACCATAGGTTTTATAAAAAAGGGTATAACTTGGAGCCACGACACACCACACCGTCACAATTTCCTTCAATGAATGCATCTAAGCAATCTAGCAATGATACGAGCATGATTTCATTTAATTGGGAAAACCCAATTACATTTAAGTCTATAACAAGAACCTCACTAGAAAGAAAAATTCAAATATCAATCGTCCTAACTAAAAACCAGTCATGCAAGATTTCCTCTAAAGAAATCGTTGACCCTCATACTACACCCTCATTAACCCGGAGACATGCTACAAAATGGTCTTACTCTACCATATCCGTCAAACCAGAGGGACAACGAGTCGAGACACTTCTAGATGACCAAACTCAAGATGACTGACATTAATGGTCAAAAAATTACAACTGAACCAAAATTCCTTCTTCCAAATCATTTTGTGTTTACCCTAACCATTTTCACTGAAGCCTATACCCGATATCTGGTGACATTCCTTGGGAAAACCTTAACCTAGCCATTTAAGTCATCATGCCTCATCATGAAAAAGGGTGTAACCCAGAAGTTTTCCACTATAATCTCCACTCCTTAAGCATTACTTCCAAGACCAAAAACAAGATAGGGATAAACTTAGATTCAATAGACTGGAGTCCAAGGAACTAACCCAAGGTTGTCTATACTACAAGTTTACAAGAGAGAAATTGGCATGCGTCCACAACATCCTCATCATATCATTGACTAATCCCAGAGTTTCATTCTCCTGGTGATTGAGTAAAAGGGAATGACTGGTGTCCAAGATTATATCCAAGGTTTTCCTACGTGGAAATCCTAGTATCACTTAGGAATTACCATGCTTTGATAAAAACCACACGTCCAGTGCGAAACACTAAGAAAACCACCAAACAAGCCCCACATCTATTTATAGTTTTAGCGTGGCATAAGACCAATTATCTCATAGTATATTGAAGATGATGTAAAGATATGGAAAATTCTCATTTCTAAGCCAGAGCACACTAATAGGATATAAAATATTACTAAGATGATCCATTGAACCACTACTAGTCGACCTATTGGAAGAAGCTTAACATCACCTTTCGACGCACCACCATTAAACGATCTCAAAGCCCTTACAACCTGAGGTGTTTTGTAGTCATTAAATATTTACAAAAAAAGTCTATCCATGACCAAAAATGTTTCTCAAGGGTCACATATAGAACCAACCACATCAACATCATGCTACCGAGAAAGCACCAACATGATTTGAAGCAAACCATACCCAAAGGCATTCAAGAAAAAATGACTGTTTTCCAAAGGCCCTCTTTGTTCTGTTTCTTCAACTTAGAAGGGAACATAAACACAAGAACTAATGTGACTCTACCCACATTATGAGTGTCCTATCAACTAAAACAATATAAGGACCAGAAACTCACAAGAACACTAGATCAAATTTAACAAAACCATATGTGTGTCGCTCCTCCAAGTCACTATCACCACATCACAACATCAAAGTATTTGACTGAAATCAAAACCAAATTGACCGACATATCAACACACCCAATCCTCTTGGTAATTTATCCCAACCATTGGGACAAACATGATTATTTTTATAAACATGTCACTCTACTATGGAGATGACCTGAGAACACATTCAATGGAATAAGGCTTAATGATCTCACCAAACTCGACCAGTTTGTTACATAATTTATCATTCGACAGTCACTACGTAAGTGAACACACTATACACTAAGGTTTCAAAATAAACTCATCACATCCTCAATACTATCCATAGGCTATCCTCCCTATTCATTAATGTATCTAATGGTCTATATAAAAAACTTTCTCAAAGTCATTATATCACTTACGACTGTAAAATAGACTAACAACCTCTCGTGTCACCCAAGGAAAAAGAAACAAGGCCAAGAGACCTATTAAGAGGCTGACCATTCCATAGTCTGTCTAACATGCTGAAACTGAGCATTAAATAATGGTTATTCCCATAACAAGGGTCAAAGATACTAATGACCACCCATCCTAATAGTGGTTTCATTCAGAAACTAAGAGTTATACCAGGGACAACGACACCCAAATGACACATAACATCATAAAACTCACAAGATTAGTAAGGAATTAAATATCTATGGGTGATACCTACCTCATTCTAGTCCTTTACTAAAGCATAAGAGTCAACCCTATCACTAGGTTATGCCAAACAGTATTTACTAGGACCGAGACCTATCAAATATCTGATGCTTAAAAAGAGAAGGCCTACAAAAACGTTCAAGTTTCCATTAAAAATAAACTCAAATAGATATTTAAATTACCCTAAAATAAGGATTTAAACAAAGTATACCACCTATGTATCCATTTTAATCCATTAATTTTATTAACATTAAATATTTAAACATTTAAAATATTTAAAATAGAACATAAAGCACTACTTATAAAAAAAGATAACTTGGTAAAAGATAAGGTGACCTACATGGGTCCCTTTAAGATAACATGGGTTCCTCAGAATGAAACCCAATAATAGTTTTTGAATTATAGAAAATATAAAAAACCAAAAAGGTTATCCCATAAGAATCATGCCCTAACTGAACTTGGGCACAAATTTTCATTTTGGAAGTTAACCATATGATCTCCATGACCGTGTGATAGAGTCACACGCCTTATAATGGAAAATAATTCATTTTCAGATAAAAATTAATCAAATATTACATTTATAACCATTTCGTAATATAATATTCTTATAAATAATGGTTCAGTTATATTGGTGTCCATCTTCTAATCCATAAAGTACCCATACAATCTATATTTTTTCATTTAGATCCTATTAATCAAAACCAATTCACTTTATCTTTTTAAATCTAGCAACTCTTTCATTTTACCAATGGTCTAGATGTATATACAAAGCTCAAAATATGGTTCGAGTACACAGGTTACCTTTTCACAATTATAAGGTGCCCATATACCTTAAAACTGAAAACTGGTTCTCATTTAATCGTAACCAATAAATCTATCCCATGCAACCAATTTTATAACATCATAACTAAGAATGTAATCATAACCAATAAACACTGAAATCATTCTAATAAACAAAATCATGGCATAACACTCAAGGTACTAAATTAAAATTAGTAGGTAGCCTACAAATGCAGCTACATGGCCTGACATATGCATGGCATGTGTATCTCTATGTTCCTATAATGATTCATGTAATTTTACTTTCATCCCATACAAGGCCGAGAGTAAAATACCGTAATACCATAAATCAATATGTATCAAAAAGTACAACAATAACTCATGGTGAAATAATATTCAACTACAATAGAAAAAATCATGAACAACAATCAAATCCTAGGATACATGAACTTTTCCTCATGGGTGTGGTGATCAGTCCCAAACATAGTTATTTACCAAGTGACGACACATTCAGCATCTACCGTATATCATCCCAAACAACAAGAAAAAGAAAAAATAAGATTTGACACCACTTTGTAACATCCCGTCCCAACATATCACTAAACCGGTAGCCAGACCGGTGGTTCACATGGCCTCAAGAGTGCCTCCCCGCATATTAGAGGAAACCAAATAGTAGCGAGGGCATGCAGAGTTGATAGTGGGTAGACTACACCCACATGATCAGAGTAACACAATAGAATATCATAAAATAAATAACAAAAAATAGTGGAATAGGTGATAAATGAATAATAGTGTAGTAGAAGAATAATATAAAATAAATATAAAACATGGCCAAATCCATTATAAAATTGATGCATGCATGTACGAATGATGATAAAAAAACTAAAAAGAAGACATACAATAGGAAAAAAGTATAAAATACAATAAAAAATTAAAAGAATAACTAAAAGTCCCATGGGAGAACTCCACAAGAATCCCGAGCTCCAACTCATTCCTGTTCTCTAAACTCTAGGTACAAGTACAACAATAAAAGAAAAGATCCATGATCCTATGAATAAGACATCTACTTATGTACCCCAGTGCAATGGTGGCCCGAGCAGGGCATGAGATATAAATCCACATAGGTTTCCACCCATAGTGTCTATAGATAAAACCAGTCGATGAATAATAAGTAAAGTAGTTTGTAGGTAAGATGAATAATTAAATAGTATTGAAACAAACAAAAACCAATCCTGCTCAGGTTCTTAAAGGACACCTGGAGGATCTACCTTCTTCGAATCATGGCCTAAAAGAAATTATAAATAGTAACCACAAGTATATAGTAATAATATATACCTTTTATAGATATATATATATTTCATCCACCTATATGAACTAAGTACATGCATACGTAAGTGGCTATATACATGGAATACTAGGAGCAGGCTAGAACAGGGAGTTACTTAGTCATCCATAACTAGTCTAAATGATCCTATAAGCTCAATGAAAAGGCTATTTTCCATACATATCATAATGAGTGGGATACGTCATTCCCATCACTCAAGATGATGATTGTTCCTTAATGTAAACACTCAAAGCCATTAGTGTTCTATCATACCAACACTCAACAAGGGACATGGTGAAAAATTCCCACCATCCTAGTAATTTCAATGGTGTAAGATGCTATAACTCAACACCCCACGCAAGGGAGGGAGATTATTCCTTTCTCAATAGAACCCTTACCATGGTTCCACAATCTATATCAAGGCGTAATGATATTAACAATAATAATTGAAGCCATGAGGCATTAACTTTTAATGATTTATACTTATTAAGACATTATAATCAAGGCATTCCATTTATAAAATTTGAATTTAAGAATTTAATTAATAATGTAATAAACAACATTTCCTTGCCACCCTTTACAATTTATTCTATATAAATCCTTTAGTTCATTTAGAAAAAAAACATTCAAGAGGCAATTCGTTAAATACAAACAAGTCATATCATTTAAAATATTCAAGGATGGAATACCATATTGACATGAAATCCCCTCCAAAACATTCCATTTTCTTTAACAAAACATGAACATTTAATTAAAAGGGGAAAGATTCACTTTTAATGAACTATGAAAAATTGGGAATTTACCTACTTAGGAAAATCAGTTTATGAAGCAAGCCATGCACTTAGTAGGAACATGGTGTCAATGGTCACTTATATAAGAGTGGTTAAATCTAATCACTTAGAAGGTGAAATGGTTCTATGAACATATAACAAAGGAAACTCTATTTAATCATACCATTAGAGGTCATGTCCTAAACATGACATTTATCACCAATAACATAAGGAATAGGAAAAAAACAATTCTATGAGGCCAAACATGATTCAAATCACTAAAAATTAGTTTGTAATTTTGAAGATAATGAACCTCATGTGAGGGTTTTTATTATAAAATCCTAACATTTTTTATCAAACAATTCATTTAGCACAAAAGCATCACATTCTAGAATCATAATTTAACTCTCATTGAATAGGAATTTTATAAAAACTACCCAGAACAGAAGAATAAATATAAATCTTAACATGTCACTTAAGAGGTGACATGATCACTTGGTCAATTACTTACAAGGGTAAAATCGTTCTAATTCTATGAGAAATACTTATAAGGTGTTCTAGGAATTTAATCATTTAACCAAAAAGGGTATTTTGACTTGGTACACCCATGGGGAATTTATAAATGAGGTTCATATCCTATAAATTATAGAACATGAATAAAAGGTCATATATCATGGTGCAACGATCAATTTGATATGAAAAACTCAATTTAAAGGAAAAGTGTGACAATGATCGAAATGTGACACCACAACGCTATTTATAAAATGATGAAAATTTAAAGAATAATCCATAGAGAAACTACATCATACTTAGGTTGATCCACTCATCCAATATCAAGATTTTATTTGGCCTAGTTTGGAGGAAATATAAGAAATAAAAATTCACCCTAAAAATAGGGAAAAATATCATCCACCAAAATAGCATGACATATGGAATGAAGAACTGGAAACAGATTAGTGAGGATTTGAGATCTTATTGATGTGGATTCAAGAGACCAATGAAATTTTATTTGAAAAACAAATATAGAATTTATCTCCATGCCTAGCATGGAGAAGAGGAGTGCTCATTGAGGGAGAAGTGGAGTTGCACGTGGCTTCCAGGATGATAATAAATAAAAAAAAATTTAAGTTTCATTAAGGAAAAGGGTATTTTTACCCTAAAAACTGGGTCACATGGTTTGGCCAAACCGTGTGCCAACCGTGTGACTCCCATTACCTAGGAAACCTCCTCACACCATTATGCCACACAATTTTCCTTAACCATGCACCAACTATGTGACGAATAGTGTTTAGGTACTTTCTAAGTGGAACTATTCATGCACGTTAGGTGAAACTTTTGGTTAAACCGTGTATAGTCCATGTGACACCTTCCATTCCTCTGAAACCGGCCACATAGTTCTCTACTGGGCCCACATGGTTTTAGGAAAACCATGCACCCTATACAGACACTCTAAACCAATGTTTTATGGGACCCAACACTCCCGAAATATGACAAGACACCCGAGGGATCCCTTAGGCCTTTATCGAAATCTATAAAAACACTTTTAAGCGTTCCAACTCTCAAAATTTTTCTCTTAATCTTGGTTTAAATAATTTCCTCTATATTAAATTCCAAAATTCAAATTCACTCAGAATTCTACATTGGCTCAAAACATGGGTTGTTATAATAATTTTCTATGTAATACAATACTAATGTACTTGTTTCTTTAACTGAAGTTAATTAACTATAACCCTAAAACAATTTATAATAATTATATAATCAAAGTTTAATTATTTTATTTAAATTAAATGTGAATGTTATACTATACAATTTTCAATCAAAGTAATTGTCTCATAAGAAATATAATGCAGTAGACTATCTTTCTTGTTGAAATTTTATGATCTGTTCAAGTAAAATTTTTATATTCCGAATGAATTCAGTAAATGATATTTGAATGAATATTTATTTAAGAAAATATCCTACTAAAATAAATATATATATATATGGTAACAATTGATCATAAAAAATTAATATCAATGTACTCAATTGTCAACATACATCTATCTACCAAAAACCTTTTCTTCCAAACAATACTGATCATTCCTAAAATTCATTTCTTTTTAATTAAAAATTATTTCATAACACTCCCTTTAATTATTATAATATTTCTAGAACTAATTAAAATAATTTATATAAGTTATCCATAAATATATATAATTATACAATTTTTGAGAAACACATTTACTTCTTATTTATTTAACCATTGAGGAATCAATATATCAATGATTTTATCAAATGTATCCTTAAAAAATGATAAATTGAAAAAACACAAAAAAATTAACAATATTATATATATATATATACAAATATAATTTAAAATACCATTAATCCAATGAATAATACTTTATTGAATATCTAACAATTCAAAAAATCACAATAAACTTAGCATATCATCTTAATATAGAATAACGAATAAAAAATAAAATATTTGGATTAATCATTTAAAAATAAAGATCATACACTCCAAAAATTTTAAAATGTTGAGTAAATTTAATATTTTTCATAATATCATCAATTTATAATGCTGTAAGTGAATATTTTCACTTTCATGAGACTCTTTTCACATTTTTATGTAAATTTTTTTGGTAAATTAATAACTTATAAAATTGGAGGACTATAAACTTAGTCATAAAAGATATATATTTTATGCTTGTTATTTTTTAATGGGAGAGTTTATATTAATTAAACTTACAAAATATTATTCAATATTTTACATTGAATAATTAATAACCATATTTTTTAGAGTTGGATCACTAGACAGACTCAATTGAATTATTAAAAGAAGAAACTAATTCATTATATTTTTTGGTAATACAGTTTATTTTATTCCATCAAATTTATTATTCAATATTACTTTATGATGATTTCGATATAACAGATCATTTTATTTTATTTTTGGGAATATTGAATATTTTGGAGAAATATATGAATTTATTATATTCATAAATTTATATAAATAAAATGAATGGGAAATTACTCATAACCCATCAATTTGTATTTCCTAATGTAAAATAAGATAAAACTGTCTGTGTGTAAGGATAAACTAGGTTTTACACTAGATGTGTAAGAGTAGCTCCATTGAAATCTTATCTATGTAAGAGTACATTTGTGTAGGAGTAACTAGTTATCTATGTACTAATAACTTAATAGGCATGGATTCTATGAATGAATAAATATATTTCCAAATAAATGAGTGGTGGATTCAAAGAATAAGATTAAATAAACAATTTTAAATCCCAAATATGAATAACTCTAAGATTCTTAGGAGTATAATCCTAATCCAGATTCATGTGTAAGATTAACTTGAGCTATGAAAATGCTAAAAAATATTAAATGAAACATGAATAAGATTAAATCATATGTAAAAGGGCCTATATGAGATTAAATCTAATGCATCCCATGATATGTGATATTAAGTTTAGGTTTATATAATATTAATTTAGAGAAGTAGTGGGATACAAAATAATAAATGAAAGGAAATATAAGAATAACCTTATCACACTTAAAAAAAATATAGTTTCAGTCACTCATGAGGAAATATGACCTTAGAGATAATATATATACTATATGGAACTCATAAATTCCGATGAGGACAAGATGATATTTTCATATATGAATTCCTAAATGAATTAGGAAATATATAATATTGATTTAAAGGATTTATACAATCTAGGGAAGAAGAATTAAAATAAAAATCATAAATGTACAGATCTAGAACGAAATTAATAATCACAAAGGAAGAATTAAAAAGTACATCTTGATAGACTCACTCATTTCTTACAATATGTGTAATCATTACTTAAATAAAGAAAGAAATGAAGGATATATTTAAGGATCATGATCCCATAATGGAAGGGAGCCTTAGTGGTCTTTTTTTTATATTATCATTAGATTTTTAACTTAGTTATTCAGTGTATTTAATTTTTCATATGGAGGGATAAAATTCATTTTATGATTGGTGTAGCAGGAGGAAAACTTTTTTTTGATTGATTCATAATATTTTTAATAAATTAATTATTCTTTGGGTTTTATACTAATTTTTGGTAGCATAATATTTTATTGGATGAGATTGTATTTAGTTTTATATTCCTTCAAACTATTTTATTTTTGGGTTATTAAATTAAGTCATCCACACTCAATATTTCAATTGTATGATCAAATTGATTTAGTTTTATTATAATGTATCTAGTGATTTTTAATATGTGTATAGATTTTAGTGGACCACTTTTTGTTTTTTTGGATTTCCTTAACCCAATTAGGCATTGGATAAGTAATTTTTAGTTGGTTCATTGTGGAGATTTCAGGAAAATTTCATATATGTTCACACACACATTATAAGGAGGATATATCAGTAGTGATCATTGATTGATTGAGGTTAACATTAACTCTTAAAAATACTTGAGAGATATAATGATTTCAAAGTACCTCATTTATTAATAAATATAATATGGATTAACACTTTGAAGACTTCTAAAGAATAATATTTAGTGATCCTACTCATGTACCAATCACTAAATCATTATAGGATTATTTTCTATTTTTATTTTTATCACTAAAAAAACCAAAGCCTTTTCATTAATTGTTACCCCACATATTTTTCAGCCCACTTTGGAAAAATATGTAGGTCATTACTATAATATATTTTTCCCTTAGGTTATTAATTGTTTTTTCACACCTTAAACAAGCTTGTGTCAAATCTTCTAATAGTCATTGAGATATTAAAATATAAAATTACACAGAAAGCTGTAGGAAAAGGAATAAACCCTCTAAATGGGATTCAAGGTCTCAGAAATGCATTTATATAATATAAATAATTAAACCATATATGGGTTTCAATTAAATATACACTATAATAAGGATAATAATATGTGTAAATCACATTGTATGAGATGAATGAATATGGGATACCTTTTAGATTTTTATTATTCACATATATTCAATCCTGTAATCTGGATCATAAATCAAATAATGTTTTTTATTCAAATTTAGATTTATCTCATTAATTGTTTAAAAAGTATAATCAATTATAGAGGATTTATTAAATAATGGTAGTATGCATAATAACTGTTACAGTGTATATAATTTTATTTGGTGAATATTTATGAAATGTTTAATCCTTATATCATATTTCATTTAATTAAGGATGTGTATATAAGTGATACATATCTCATTGTAACATGATTAGATGGATTTATATTCCATGTGATCATAGATAACTAATTCTTTAACTCCATTACTTCTCAGGTGTAATAACATTCCATGTTGAACAAGGTAATTATATAGTTGTGAGCCAATATTTTATTAGTCAATAATTTAATTTATAAGGGAAATATTCTTATAACTATTTCCTAGGGATATTTATCAAATAAAATAGATATGAATCAATGATATATTAGGTTTTATGTATTTTCTATATGTTCTTCATTTATAGTAATTTAATATAAATCTATATGGGAAGATCTATGGTAGAGTTTAATTGTTTTTATATTGTATTTGGACATATTAGATGTCCAAAAAACCCTAAACTTTTATTAGAATCACTCTTGTGATGTTATTGGGAAATATAGATTTATGTGGAAAATATGAAAATATATGAAGAACAACCACATTTCGGGAAACAATATAAGATATCAGTAGTTTTTATATGACATGGTTTGTTCTGGACCATCAAATAAAAAACATGACTACCAAAACGATATATAATAGGTTAAAATATGGCATTTCATAGATCATAATAAGAGTTAACTGATTTCCCTAAAAACATAGAACTATATTGTATAGTGTGATATTCATATACTGAAGAGTTTAATATAGTGTAAATAATATGTTTTAAAAAATAATTAAGAGTGATATACATATATATTAGAACTTTTATTTAAATTTTATATAGTGATATATAGTGACAATGATGTTTCAAAGGTACAAGATTAATATCACTAGCTATAACATCAAGAAACAATTTGTGATTTTACAGTGCATTACAGTCAATAATATATTAATTACCTCTATTATAAAAAGTGATATTTCATGTCATTTGTTATGATATAGGTGAAAACAAATATTCATTAGAGAAGTTAACAATAATATTCAAATTGTTTATAAGTTATAAAATTATGTCAATATAAATAGTTTATATTAAATTTATAAAAATTTCACAAATTATATTCAAATTATAATTATTCTTAATTTATTTATTAAATATTTATAATATATTTAATTTAATAAATATAAATTCTTAATATTTTTTATCTTAAAAAATATCATTGGTGTGATATTGTAGGACCATATCAAAATCTCTTGACTCTTAATAATAGAAGAATTTTTTATAATATGTGATTTATATCTAAAGAGGATTATATTACATGATAATAATTATAAAAATATATAATAATTGAATAATTAAAATTATTTATTCTATTAAGTATATATTTTTCATATGGATTATAATATGAGATATGAATAGTTCGTTGTAAGGACCTATCTTTTCACAAAGGTACATATCATTTTTTTGGACTTGAATCATTTATTTAATCATGATAAATGTATACCATGAACTAAGGAATGTCATAAGAGCGTACAAAGTTTGTTCGAAGACTAAATTTCTAAAAAATGGGTTAATTAACTGGGCCACATGGTTAGTGTAAATCATGTGGTTGCAAATAGTGGAAACATGTTGTCCACATAGTTTGTCTGAATCCATGTGACCTGAGGTGCATGGATGTTCAATGCTTCTAATTTTTGGGACAAAGTGATTTTTATTGGTTTTGTGAATGTTTAGTTAAACTATGCAGTTATTTGTGTGTTCTGCCCCTTATTTTGATGTGAAAAGTCTATTTTACTATCAATTAAACTTAAACCTATTTCTTTCTTTCCATTTATTCCTCCATCAAATGTTCTTGTTTCTATTCACCCATGAGCACCCAAATCTCCCAAAATTAGGTTTTGAGATAACTTTCATGTCTGGTGTCATATTGAAGATCTGTTGGAAGATTTGGATCCATCTTAGTACATTCTGTAATCGTATCCCTACATATTCAAGTTTATATTTGAATCCATAACACTATTTAGGTATATGATAATTTTCCATATTTTTAGGGAGTTAAAAATATTCTTAGATTCTTCCAACCTTATCCTAATATTAGGTTGAAATCGAGTGAAGATTCATCTACAATCTTGAGGTAGGCAGTGATGTCATTTTTCCTTTGAGTTTTGATTCTTCGTAGCTATGCTGCTGTGCTGCATGCCAACCATTTATGAGCATCCCCTTTACATTGAGTTCTTCATATCAATTTGATCATCACACCTTTATATACACCTGATGATCTTTGTTTAGTGATTCAGAGGATGTCTACCACATTTTTGGACACCCCATGGGTGCGAGAAGTAAATTTTTTTCCATATAAATAATTGTATCAAATTCTTAGGATTCCTATTTGAATTTGGTTCTATATTTTAAATTTAATTAACCTTGTATTGTGAATGTTTAATTGAACCAAGGGTACCTACCATGTGTTTGGCCAACCTAGACTTTTAATTTCCCATTTAGGAAATTCCCTTAATGACTACGTCACCTTTGAAAAGGCCATTTGATCCTTATAAATTATTTTTTCATGGTTAGGTTAATTGAATGGGTTAGAATCATATGGAATAGATTTAAAATATTATTAATTTTAATTTAATGAATTAATTAAATGAAACTCCAAGAACTATAAAGGGTGGTATGTCCACACCATCTATTGATTTTCATATTAAATAACCCTTGTTAAATTGGATTTCCTTGAGTGAAATTGATTTTGGATATCATGAGATATGGTAGGTATTGCCTCTTTTGTTATGTTATAAACATGAATATGCATAGTGTCTTGATTTTATATATGGGATATAAAAAATATATGTTTGGGAAGTAATTCCCTATGATAGTTATAAATATAATTACGCATTTTTATGGTTGTGGTATGATGGTAAGGGACCAGTTGAGCATGGCAGTATCATGCTCCCTTATATCGGGTGTAGAGCATGACGTCTCACACCACTGACACTAGTTGGGAATTGGGATTTTACTTATCGCGTCCCTATTTTGAATATGTACATGATCTCACAGTCACTATCTCAAGTGGAGAGAATGACATCTATCACACATTATGAGAAGTAAGGCATGTACCCTGTTTATTGAGCTTATAGAATCGTTAGAATGGTTATGGATGTCTGAGTTATGCTCCAATCCATCTAGAAACTTGTATTCTAGTTATATGTCCACTTACTTCCTCACATACTTGGTTCATATAGGTGGATAAAATATACAACTATATATATATATATATATTATAGCAACTAATGAGACTCCATTCCAGCTATGAAACAAAGTAGGTAGATCCATCAGGTGTCCTTTAGGAACCTAAACAAACTGGTTATTTATTTATTTAGTATTGATTTCTTATTCTATTATTCATACAGACTATTTAGTTATGATAACTACTTGGATTAAGAGTATACACAATTGGTGGTGTCATACTGAGAGTTTTACTCACACCTTACATGGGATGTCTTTGGTGCCAGAGAAGATTATCTAACTAAAGGTATCAATTAGGGAAAGGGCCCTTCAACAGGTTACTGATATGTATTTTTGTTGATGGATCTTAGGAGAAGTGGACTGATCATTTGCTCATAATGATAGTGGCACGACTTTTCCCCTTTTTTTAATTTTATATAGGCCTATCCCCTATTCCCCTTTTGTATAGTAGCATGCCATGAATCCATGTATATGACACTACCTTGGAGGATTTTGATATTATTATCTGTTGTTTTGTTATTTATTCTTCAACATCTATTTAATTGTTCTTTATATTTATATATGTGTCCACAAATCTTGTATGTTTATGGTTGAATTTTTTGTGTTACTATGAAATGAGGGTGTAGTCTCCCCAGTTTACAACCTTTACATCCTTGCTACTTGTCATCATACTCTAACATATAGGTTGGTGCACTTGAGGCCTTGTGACCCACCAGTTAGGGGACAAGTTAAGCGGATCCCAGGATTGGATGTTACAAAGTGGTATCAAAGAATTTATTTTTTCCCTTTATTGTACTATTTAAATATTAGATATAAGACTATGAGTTAAAGATATTTGGAATTGACCCTCTTCCTAGATGTACCTAACCCATGTATAGAAGAATCCAAAATTACCTGAGATAGGAAAATGATGTTATTGATTATGCCTGTTATAGTTGATATGACATCACCATTGTGTGAGGAACATGTCTTATGATTTTGTTGATATTGGTATGATTGAAATGATTATTTCTGTACCATGGCCTGATGAAATGAAGAATTTTCATTAGACAATTCATCATCATTAAGAACACTAGGAATAATATTCCATTTATTTTTCCATGTCATGTTTACTTTCATCATGAATTTTCTTATTATATACTGCTAGTGATTTGATATGTATTTAATTATAGTGAAACTTTTTACAGGGATTGGAAAACATAATTGATACTTAATGTGCCTTCCTTATCCTAATAGTGTTTTCCTCAACAGATTAAAGTAAAAACCTCAAAAAATCAATTATGGAATGTTAATCCCTTGACCAATGGTTGCATGTGCTGGAACGTGTTATGGTGCGAGTTAAGTGGATGTGATATTTTGGTTCATAAGGAGTATAGGACCTTATGAATAGGAAATGGTAACTATCCTAATTCAACAATGTACAATGATTTAAATATTTGAATAAGAAAAAAATAAAAAATGAATATGACATCTAAAGTGAAATTAGATATCATATACATGTGAAAATAAGAATTAGACCTGAACCCAACCTTAGTAGTTGGTAGTTGGTGGGTCTCTTGTGTTCTTATGGCTAGTTATATCCTCTTAGACCACATTGACTTGGATTTTAGAGTAGTAAGTGAAGCATGATCATTCTGTAGGAAGGTTGTGTACCTAATCTAGTTTTCTATCTACAATATTTTTAATGCTTAAATTTCTTTTGAGAGTTTTTTTAGAATTTTAGTGTCATGTCATTTCAAATTCCTCCTATTGTATGACCTAAAGGAGGTGACAACCATTCTCCTATGTTAGTGGGCCTTGATCCACTGATGATTACTCTTATAGTGCCACCTGTGTAACCTCTTCCTATACATGATATTGGAACTAATTCATATTTTCAAGAGGGTTTTCTAAATATTCTTCTGAATATAAATGGTATCATGAATCCTTTCCTGAATATGGTAGATTTGACTAAGGAATTCCAATAGCAACATCCTACCACCTTCCTAGGGGATGACAAACCACATGCACCTGGTTCATGGCTCAAATATATTTATATTGAAGTATCTGGAGATGCCTCTAGAGTGGAGGGTCAAGTTAGATGCGTATATGATATTAGATTCTTCAAAGAGGTGGTGTGATATTGTCATTGAGGTGTATAATCATAGAGATATGGTCTGGGAGGAGTTCTAGATGATCTTTTATGAATATTTCTTTCCCTAAACTCTAAGGGATGATAGGGCTAGTGAATTCATAAACCTAATATAAGGATGTTGTTCCGTTATTGAATAATCTTCATGATTTACTAATCCAAAACACTTCCCTCCTACTCTAGAGAGTTGGGATCTACTCATACTCCACATTGTAGTGTGTCTCCAGTAGGATCATGACAAACCGATAGCTGGAATACCATCATTTTATTAGGCCTTGGTGGTCATCGAGGAATAGGTAGTCAGACTTATGATTCTTATTTCCAATAGATATGGTTTTCTCAAGGTAGTCAAGCAGCAACTTAGGGCTTCAGTACATGCCAGTTGCATACAGTATAGCCTATGTTGGAGGAGGAAAGTGTCAGACCTTTGACTATATAAGGTACTATACTAGTATCCTCCACTTTAGTTTAAAATTTATTTGAAATAGGCTCATATAACTCATTTATGTATGAGCAAATCACTACGAGTCTAGGCCTCAAGACCAAGAACTTCTATGGAGATATGACACTTAAAACCCCATTAGGTATCCGATCAGAGGTATTTCTTCATTGTAATGATTTTACCCTTGAGATAGGTGGATAACTTTTCATGTGTAATCTTTTTATCCTCAACATGATGAGTTTTGATGTAATCACTATAATGGACTAGTTAGTTCCCTATCGATCCCATATTTACTACTATCATTGGAGGGTGATGTAAACATCAACGTAGGAAATTACAAATGCTGATAAGGGTGAATTGGATTTCAATGTGACTAGAGATAGATCCGAGATGTAGAGGCTGGGTTATGTGACAAATCAAATCACTAGTATTTTCCTTCAGGATTATGGATTAAAACCCACTATTTTCCCTCCTACAGTGGATCATTTAAAGGAAGTCTTCCCTAATGACTTCTCTGGTGTACCTCTGGTGCGATAGTTAGAATTATTTACTGATCAAACACCAAGAGAATTTCAATTGACCATTCCTCTTTATATGATGACACCTAAAGAGATTCTGGATCTCAAGAAGCAGTTTGAGGATCTAGAGGATAAAGTATTCTTATGACCCATCAATTCTCTTTAGGGTTCACAAATCTATTTTTCCAATAAATTAGAATGTAGCCTTAGGATTTGTTTGGATTACCATGGCTTGAACTTGATCACAATAAATAAATGGTATCCAATACCTAAAATAGACGACCCATTCAGTCCACACTGAGGAGTGAAGGTGTTTTAAAATATAGATATAAGGTTGGACAATCATCAGGTTCATGTGAGGACTTGAAACATACCTCATACAACTTTCAGGAGTTGGTATGTTCTATAAGAGTAACTAGTTATGCCATTCAGACTCACAAATTCACCTACTATTTTCATGGCTCTTATGAATAAGGTCTTCCACCACTATTTATATTCATTTGTGGAAGTCTTTGTTTATGAAATATTAGTATATTCACACTCCATAAATGACCATGAAAACCATCTTGAGATCATGATTAGTACACTAAGATATCATAATCTCTATGCTAAGATCATAAAATGCAACTCTTGGATCTATGACTCCACTTCATGGGAAATATCATCTTGAAGTCAGGAGTTTCAGTAGACCCATAGAAAGTGAGAGCTATTGTTTCTTGGAAGTATCCCAAGAATATATTTGATATCTATGTTTTATTATGAATTTTTGGATATTATAGAAGCTTAATACTTGATTTATTATACCTTTTAATGCTGCTTATAGGCTTGATAAGGAAGAGTGTGAAATTTTTATGGTCCTAGGGTTGTGCAGAAACTTTTTAGATGTTGATGGGTCATTTTAATTAAATGCCTATACTGATTTCTCCAGATCTAGGATCGAGATATACTGTATACTATAAAACATCAGGTATTAGGCATGGAGTTGTTCTGATGCAGCATAAGAAAGTCGTCACACACAGGTCTCATCAGTTGAGTCCTCACAAGTGGAATTACTCAATGCATGATCCTGAGTAAGCTTTTTTCAGTTCATGATCTACACTTTTGGAGACACCATCTACTTGGAGAGATTTTTGTGGTATTCATTGATCAAAAAATCCTCAAGTAAATATTTACATAGTGATATATGAATCTTAGAAAACATAGGTGGTTCGAGTACATAAAATAATTTGATTTTGAGCCTGCCTATACACCCAGAAAAGGCAATGATTTAGCCGACACTATGAGTTAAAAGAATCAGGTAAAAGTAGTTCAAAAGGCTAGTGGAGAATGTAATCTCATGACCTTATTATCAAAGATACATATTGAGGTTTAGGAGGAACCTGGTTTGACTATCCTCTTGGACTTAGCTACGACTTCTACTATTCTGTAATTGGTATAAATGAGATAGCTATCTAACCCCAAAGGCCTTGTACTAAGGGAAAGTGTCTTAGATGATGATACATCTTCTGGTTGGACCATAAATGGTAATGATGCCTTAAAATTCCATGGGAATATATGGGTCCTAGCAGACATCAATGATGAGTTGATTCTAGAATTTCATGCCTCCTCATGGGAAGTTCACCCCGGTGTCACAAAAATGCATCAAGATCTACAACTCCAATATTGGTGGCCTGGTATGAAAAAAGATTTCTGTTTTTAACACTCGGTGTTCCGATTATTAGTAGGTGAAGGCGAAACATCAATGTCTAGTAGGTCTTTTGGAACTATTTTCCATTCCTGAGTGGAAATGGGATGATGTTAAGATGGATTTTGTGACTATTTTACCCAGATAACCTCATGGAAATGATTTAATGTGGATTGTCAGTGATATTTTTGATGAAGGTTGCACATTTATTATATAAAAACCCAATATTAACATATATAGGCATTACATAAAATTTTTGGAATACATACAACATTATGAAAAAATATGAACAAAGACCATATTAGTTTAGTGTCTTTCGAAACATGGAACAAAATTCTTCTAACTCTCTGAAATATCTTCAATATTTACCACAAATATATTTCCCCTTTTTATTTCTACTTAAAAAAATTTCTTCATAACCTGGGGAAGGAAACATAAAAAGTTATGAACTTAGATAAACAGTAAGGGTAAAAAATAGAGACATGTAAACATAACCATGACCATAAGCATATGAGAATGTGATCAAAACATTTTAAGATTATACCTTGCATATCGAAGATCATAAAAAAGAATAATGGCATAAACCATGATAGTTCATAAGACATGAATCATAAGAAAATAAAGAACATAAGCCATGAAAGAATAACATTTTAATAAATCATGGAATTGTGGAAATCACATAAGCAAATAATAAACCTATGTCAAGGATTCCTACCAAGACCTTTGTAACACGTCAGTCTTAGTATAATCACCAATGTACCTACTTCAGGCTTGGGATTCCCTCTAGTGTACCCTCTTGTTTTAGGCTTGGGATGTCCACCAGTGTACCCTCTTGTTTCAGGTTTGAGATTTCTTCCCATGTAACCTCTTGTTTAGGGATTGGGATTCCCTCCCATGTACCCTCTTGTTTCAGGATTGGTATGCCCTCCCATATACCTTTTGAGATCATAAAACATTTGTCATTACCCAATGTATTAGAGGGAGATGTATTTACCACCCATAAGATAATAAAATCATACATACATGTGCCAAAAAATCACAAACAATCGTATTATAATCCATTAAATGAAATTGGTGTCATAGACATTAAATCATACCTTAACCCATGGAAAAAGAAATAGGTTTCATAATCATTTCATCAAAGCATAACCCGTGAAAAGAAGAGGGTTTCATAGACATATAACCAGTGAAAGAGAATCGAGTTTCATACAAATCAGTCCACAAAACATAAACCATTAAAATACATAATATGAATGGAAACATTTTATCATTTCCCCAAAAAGGTGTGAGTAATAATAGTGGATGTTATCTTAGATGGGAAATAATTTTGAAATATCTTTTAAAAAACATTTCATGAGGAAATTGTCCTTTACAATTTAAATATTACTTCTTAATACATAAATATTTTTGAAAATTTTTTTTAATAAAAAGAAACTTGAAAACTTATAAAGGAAGCACTGAAAAAATTTTGAAAGATGTTTTTCTTGGAAAACTATTATAGGAGATTGAAAACCTTTTGAAAACTATTTTTCCTTGAAAACCTATAAAAGAATCTTGAAATTTTTTTAAAAACCATTATTAAAAATTGTATTTTAAAAACAAATTCTTAAAAATTAACCTTTTAAAAATGAAAAGAAAGATTAAAATAATTGATGATGGGTAAATCCATACATGTCATATGAGGTAAAAAGGAATATTCCTTTTTCACGGTAAAGAGGTTAGAAAAATTCATCATTCAGAAAGAATCAAAAAGATTCCTTTAAAAAATTTGGTAAAAAATAAAAAAGGGAAAAATATATTTTAATGATAATATTATATTAGTAGAATATTATTGGAATTAACTTTTTGGATGTATAGTTATTAAGAAACACAGTTTCTTGACTGAATAAGAGGTAAGGTTATACTTTCTTAAAAACATTTTCTTAATTATCTTAATTACCATGGAGTGAAAAAATGGTAGTAATATGTGAAGGAATCAAGAATAATAATACGAGAAGAAACTTCATGAGTGTTATTGAATGATATATCTTAATATTTCATTAATGAAATTGTGGTCATAAAAAATCTTGATAAATGGTGAGTTTATTTTAATAAATTCTTTCCACATGGTAACTTTGAATCATACTCCCCATATTGAATAATGAAATTTCATGGAGCTTTAAAATATCATGAAAATAAGGAGATTCATGTTATAACATGTAAAAGATAGTTTATAAACCTCTTATAAAAATATATGTGTACAACATGGCATGTGTCTCAAAGAACGAAAATTGAGACAAAATTACTTTACTGATTTGGTAACTTTTTAAAGTTAAACCCCGTGATAGAAAGATCATAAAATGGTTATGTAAATAGATATATATTTATGTATAATAGTAATATACCACAATCTTGGGTAGTATATACACCACAAAAAATAAGTGAGTGGTGAATAAAGCATGTATCTCAAGGAAATAAAGAGTGAGATAAAATTTCCTTATCTTGTGTCTTGACTCTCGTCGTACTCATTCAAACCTCCTCTTATTTGGGTAACTCCTTTTGGTTTACACCAAAGGATTCCTTAGATTGATTTATGACCAAAGGGAGGAATCAAGGAGGAAGGGATGTATTTTGAGGAGAAAATGTGGAAGATCTTGTTTGAACTTATGTGGCATTAGATATGTGTAGAAGTGGGAGGAGAGGAGGTGTCACGAACCAGGCCGGGTCACCATCCGACCTGGCACCCGAATTGGTCTACGACATGTCCTGAAGGGCATTCCCAATCCCCACTGGCTGGCACAAGTTCCCGAGTATCAAAAATGAAACTTGGGAATGATTTACCCGAATAAATAGACATAAAACAAAAGACCAGATGAATAATTTAAAACTAAAAACATACAACCAAACAAGACCTCAATCTACAGTCAAAATATAAGTTTACAACTTGAACCAAAAACCCAAAAGGAACGACAATAAAGAAAAAAAAACTAAAAACACTAACTCAAACCTCCAAGTACCATGAAGTGCAACAACCTCAAGCTACATTCACCAAACCAAATCGGGGACACCGCTGACGACGCGAAACACCAATGCTGTGCATGATGCCTCAACTTGAAATGTAGAAGAAACAGAATCTACAAACACCCAAGGGTGTATGTAGGGTATGAGCTAGAATCCCAGTAGGATGCCACTGAGAAAAGGTTCCATGCATAATTATTAAATGACAAATACCTTTGCAATTTAACGAAATAAAAATAAATAAGTGCTTAAATAATTTTAATGAAAACAGTTTTTATGGGAAAACTACTCTAAATGGAAAACAACTTAAGTTAACAAACACACACACACACACACGCGCGCTTCCTTGGTAACCCCCAACGTCACACCATGTGTCGACGGTGAGCGCAAAGCAAAAGAGGGGCACAAAACATTAGAGAGGCCTTAAAAATACTATCGAGAAGTGTGACCCTAGAACCTCGTGTCTCAGTGAACAATGGTATAGGAACACAACAATATACATTCTTGTGCATGATCCACTAGATAGGGAAACACATACATAACCTAGTGGTCTCCGATTATCCAAACGTTTAGTTAGTGTTGTAGTCTTCAAATCCATCTAAGTGAAATCGGGCTGATTCCACTTCCGTATCACTAGCACACTAGTCCTAGTCTACCCACCTAGTACCCAGGATTCCCGTTTGTGCTCAATTAGTTCAGAGTTCATGTCACATGTCATAATCATACACTCAAACCCAATAAGACACTACACACGCCAAAACAACCATTTGCAAACACAAAAACCATTTGAAATAATACATCGCTAAATCGTTTTCCAAACACATTTCACAATATTGACATAATCTAAGTAACCATTTAAAAACTTTATAAAACAATATAAAAAGAGTGCCACATGGTTTTACACACACATAATTAATTATTTATAAATCCAAAACACTGCCTGACATTGCACGCACTCAAATACAATATAAACTGTAACCTGCACCACCCAAACAGTCTGACAAAAAAAAAACCTTACAACAGAGGTAAGATGCTTTTTCACAAACTACACAACTTAATAAGCCCAAAAATAAAAGCTTATGATGAAATTTTTAAGAAGTAACTTGACATCACCCATTAACCCACACAAAATCTTATTTTATGATTAGACACACATGACACTATGTCAAAAAAAAAAAAACAGTTCACACTAATTTCACAACAAAATGAGATAACCACGCAATTTAAAAATCACTAACTCGTTATGAGTTTTCAGCAAAAAACTCGCACATAATATAAACATGCTACTAGATAATTAAATTGAAAATCAAACATAAATGAAGATCAATTTTTTACAATGCAAATTAATTAAATAACATACTAAATAAAGTGAAATTTCATATTAATTAATCAGATAACAATTAAGAGTGGAACCACCTACCTCGGCGTCGAAAAACACCAAATAACAAAGCAATGCTCCAATCACACACCGAATTCACCGCAATCAACTCAAATAAACTAACGTCAAAACAACAATCCAATTACAACAAAATTGAACCAATCACAACTCAGCCATAAAAGAAACATCATCAAAAATTAAAGAAAAATGAGTCTGAGGAAAACACACCTACGACGAGGGGTCCGAGAGGCTGTCCAACATGCAAAGAAGGCTACCGGAGGTGCGCGGCGCTGGAAAAGGGGTCGCCAGAACATCGACCGAACCAAAGAGGGTATGCGACTAATAGAGGGGGGTTGTCGGGTCTTCGACCGAACCAAGGGGGTGGGGGTGCGGCGAAGGGCAAAGCGGTGTGTGGAAGCAGGGCATCATGGGATAGTGCGAGGCAGGTTGCTGGTCCGATTCGCCGAAGGAGGAAGGAGTCAGCCAGTGTAGCTGGAGGGAAGGTGGGGGGGTGGTCCGGCGAGGGAAATGGTGTGGCATGGCTCGGGTTCGTAGGCAACCGGGTGGTGGCGGGGGGGGGGGGGGGGTGGCACCACGGCTGGTGAGGGATGCATGAGAGTCGGGCACCGGAACAAGGGGTTGGAAGGGAGGCGGGTCGATAGCGGACTGAAGCAGGAGGGTTACGGGCAGCGAGGGAGGGTTGGATGCCACTAGCTGGTGCGGCATGAGGTGAGCCGGAGGGAGAGGCGCTGGTACGCCGCGATGCCAGAGGGAAGTGAGGGGAGGGGCGCTATGGCTCCTAGGGTCCGGAGGAGGGGCAATGTGAACCAGGGGAAGAAGGGGGGGGGGGGGTCTTGTGCGATACGAGGGAGAGAGGGGGGAGGAGGAGAGAGTAGGAAAAAAAAGAAGAAAAAAAATTAAATAAAAATGGAAATGAAATAAAATAGGTATAAAATAAAACATAAAATAAAAATATAAACTAATTCAGAATATAGTTATTGGTAATAATAATAGTAATATTAGTGTAAAAAAATGATGTAAAATAAAACTATAATAACTTAAAATTAATTATTACCTCATTAAAATCTTAAAAAAATTAATAATAATAGTAACAATGATAAAAGTGACGTGCCAAAAATTTTATAACCTTTATAATAATATGGTGTTATCTAACTAATTAAAACATTAACTGAAATAATAAGAAGAAGAATAATCCCCAATTATAATAATAACAT
This sequence comes from Viscum album, assembly GCA_963277665.1. Classification (NCBI taxonomy): domain Eukaryota; kingdom Viridiplantae; phylum Streptophyta; class Magnoliopsida; order Santalales; family Viscaceae; genus Viscum; species Viscum album. The sequence continues at coordinate 1,344,933,140 of OY728123.1, forward strand.
TAATATTAAAACAACCCCTAAATTAATTAATCATTTTTCATATTTTATCTTTCATTTAAAGTATTATTCAAATCGTTAATTAATTGATTACCCTGCGCACCGGGTAGGTCTCACGAACATCTGACGAAGCCATGCAGCTCTGCCCATTCTTTTCCAGTGCGCCAGACACTACCAAGCCAAAATACACATTTATCCTCTAAACGCAACAACCGAAGTCGGGTCCGGCAACATGCACGGTCGTGTGCAAGGTCGCACACCCAAATAATAACTCATTTAATAATAATACATCATCCAAATACCATTGAGCACTACACACGGTTGCACGTACAGGCGCACACCCATATAAAATCCCAAATCCCTTTTAAATTAGAATCAATTCAAACCACAACTCAAAGAAAGACCTAAAATAATTAAATTAAAATAAAGCGTCGGTCGGGGTGTGACAATTCTCCCCACCATGACACTTTTTTCCACCATAAAGTCCCAAAAGACTAGGTCAACCAATGGTTCCAAGTGAGACTATGAAAACACCTAAAACAAAACCTCAATCGCCCGAAGACCCAGTATTCAAAATGTCCACGACCTGAAACTCCAATATCTCAAAACCAAAATCACTAAGAATAACCACCAACAACAATAAAGATTCAACTCCAAACACAACTACAACACGAAACACCCCGAACCCTATCTTAAGGATCACCAGGGCCGCTCGAGATCTCCATGAACGCTCGTCAAGTGACCCACTACTCAAGCTAACCAATTAAAATGGTCGACGTCAGGCGGAGCGGAAGTAAGATGTCACCCTGCCAAGCGCACTTTCAAAATAGAGTCTTCCACAAGCACGTCCTATGGTGGTATCCCCACCATATTATTAGGGTTCTCGTCAAACATTGGTTCTCTAAATCAAAATGATTCCCATACCCAGACAACTCTAACACTGGCTTGACCCTCAAAGTCCCATATGTTTAACCAACACAAGAGAGGACATCGGTGAGACCCGCACATGGTCTCCCCACCATTTTAAAATATCTTAACACCATGAAACCCACGCTGGAATTCCCAGTTTACTTTAAGCAACACAGACTGAACCCTTAATCGTGAACCCACCACACAGGCCAACCCGCACTGATTATTCCCACAATGTACAACACTCTACCACATGAGATAGATTTGATATCAGAAACCCCTAACCAGGAGGTGAACCAGAGAGGTGCAAAACGATTCCACAAGACATGAGCATCTCTGACCACGATAAGGTTCATGGAGCACACCCACTAGCTTTACAAGAATACGTATTTCCCGAACCTCTTTAAGGCCCAAGAAGAACTCCCATAAAATAAGACCACGACAAGTAGACAAGGGCTCCATGCCCCTCACACAAGAAAGACACCCTCAAAGAGGGTACCGAAATAAGGAAATTTAATCATTCCCCATCCCGTCACTGTGAACTTAAGTCGGATCAAGCTCATCCCATGTCTGACGAGTTTTGACTGTGCGCAAGCTTCACCCCAAGACCTGTGGTTGGGGCCCTGATGTCCGAAGCATCTACCGCCTCGTAGTCACAAGCTGAAAACCTCTGTCTTGAACTTCTTTCGCTAAGAAAGAAACCTGCATACTTCTCCTCGTGTCCCGAGTGGACTCTCCATCAACATATCAACTAATAATTACAACGAATGACTTAGGGTGTCCGACTGACCACACTAGAGGTAGGAGATTGAGCGGTCTGTCAAACATGTGACACAAACTGACGAGAGGGGCACTCTAAGAACAAGCCGCTTTGGTTCACACTGTTCATCGAACAAAGAAAAATCACCTACCACAGTATAAACAGGACCAACAACTATTACGAACTTTAAAATGATCATTCCACACAACCTCTGGGGAACAAGAAACTAGCTCATCAGAAAGGTCAACATACCTCCTTCACCCTCTGTCAATTGGTCAAGTACCTACGAGATCCACCACTTTCTTTCGCCTTCACTTAGGTACAACCGCTGAATGGGACTAGTCTTGAGGGTTGCTCACGATGTCGCTATTCGCAACGAAAACAGAACTATCACCATTTGCTGGTTTAGTCTCACTCCTCCAAACATACTCGAGAAAACTTAGTCATACAAAACATCTAGAATTAATCCAAAACCAGAGACACTTCCAACTTTCCCAAAGCACTCAAAGTCATCATACTGACATCGACGTCTACGAACAGTCGACACCACCGAGCAGAACCCAACTCTACCACTCCACTAGGAGTCTGGGCTGAGCCAAGAACTGAAAGACTTGCTGGAAACCCATGAGACATTTCTAGGGGGAATATCCCAAACAAGAAACATGAAACATCCTTCCACAAATCCAAACACATCCCAATCAAACATCCATATATCGGACACAAATCCAACGATTTTATTTTAAAACATCAATTCCTCCGTAAATAAAAACACCTGCTTAAAAAACCAAACACAGTAAAATAAAACCCAAAAACTCTTTTTAATTCATAGCTTTCACTCTGGAATCAAAATCATTTTCCAATTCCAAAACCATTTAATCACAGAAACCCGTCTGAGAGAAAACCCCACTTTTCAGGAAACAAGATGCAACTTTTAAAACCAATCGCTCACCACTGATATTCCTGGTTGCCTCGCAGCTTTGCATTTCGGTTCCACCCAGGAACCCATCCATACAATCCACCAACTATCCATTAATCACTTCCACATGCCCACCGAGCATCCATAGGAATACCACTGGACAAAGCAAGGTTCTTTCACTTAAAAAAAATAAAACATTCTCAATATTTCAAAAAAACATTTTTTTAAAACTATTTCAAAAACTCAAGACACATTTTCAAGATGATTTCCATTGATAAAACAACTCACTCCAATTTCAAATAAACCAAAACATTTTTTTATAAATTCAACTTCGACAAATCAACGCCAAATTCCAAAAACAAGGTCCAAGAGAAACACACCCCAAAAATCATGCCAACCAGACACCAAAATAAAATAAGAGAAGCACTAAAGTCCACTTACCTTTTAAAAGGAAAACAATTTCAAGCCAATCCAAAAACCAAAGACATCACAAACATTAAAGCACCTGGGCAGAGGACTAGTGGTCATGTCTGACCCGGCTACATGGTTTAGCAGGTCGTTGCCTAGGCAAGCGCCAACCACTAGGTGTATCGAACTGTACTCTCGGGCATCACATGGGTCGCTACTCCATGTGAGACCATGCACATTACCAGTTTACTCCTACTGTCATCCCCCATACACACAGAGCAAAGCCAAAACATAAATCCCGAACTACCCCTGGTTAATCGAGGATCAGAAAGAGAAAGAGTTCGCGACACTCTTCCCACACCTACAACTCAAGTACCTACAATCCTATCTCCGATTTACCTGACACCCCAAATAACAAGAACAAAACCTACTCTGATACCATTATGTCACGAAACAGGCTGGGTCAACATCTGACCCGGCACCCGACCCGGTCCGCGACATGGCCCGAAGGGCATTCCCGATCCCCACGGGCTGGTACAAGTGACCGGTTATCAAAAATGAAACTTGGGAATGATTTACCCAAATAGATAAACATAAAACAAATGACCAGACGAATAATTTAAAACTAAAAACATACAAAAAAACAAGACCTCAATCTACAGTCAAAATTTATGTTTACAACTTGAACCAAAAACCCAAAAGGAAAGGAAATAAAATAAAATAAAATAAAAACACTAACTCAAACCTCCAAGTATGATGAAGTGCAACAACCTCAAGCTACATTCACCAAACCAACTTGGGGACATCGCTGATGACACAAAACACCAATGCTATGCAAGATGACTCAACCTGAAATGCAAAAGAAACAGAATCTACATATACCCAAGGGTGTATGTAGGGTGTGATCTTGAATCCTAGTAGGATGCCACCGAGAAAAGGTTCCACAAATAATTATTAATTGACAAATACCTTTTCAATTTAATGAAATAAAAATAAATAAGTTCTTAAAGAATTGTAATGAAAACAGTTTTTAAGGGAAAACTACTCTAAATGGAAAACAAATTAAGTTAACACACACACACACACACACACACACGCTTCCTCGGTAACCCCCAATGTCACACCGTGTATCGACGGTGAGCGCAAAGCAAAAGAGGAGCGCAAAACATCAGAGAGGCCTTAAAGATACCATCGAGAAGTGGGACCCTAGAACCTCATGTCTCGGTGAACAATGGTACAAGAACACAACAATATAAGTTCTCATGCATGAGCCACTAGACAGGGCAACACATCCATAACCTAGTGGTCTCTGATTATCCAAAAGTTTAGTTAGTGTTGTAGTCGTCAAATCCAGCTAAGTGAAACCGGGCTGATGCCACTTCGGTATCACTAGCACACTAGTCCTAGTCCACCCACCAAGTACCCAGGATTCTCGTTTGTGCTCAAGTAGTTTAGAGTTCATGTCACATGTCATAATCATACACTCAAACCCAATAAGACACTACACATGCCAAAACAACCATTTGCACACACAAAAACCATTTGAAATAATACATCGCTAAAATTTTTTCCAAACACGTTTCACACTATTGACATAATCTAAGTAACCACTTAAAAAGTTTATAAAACAATAGAAAAAGTTTGTCACATGGTTTTACACACAAAAAAGTAATTATTTATAAATCCAAAACACAGTCTAGCATTGCACGCACTCAAATACAATATAAAGTGTGACCTGCACCACCCAAATCTTCTGACGAAAAAAACCTTACACCAAAGGTAAGACAATTTTCACAAACTACACAACTTAATAAGCCCAAAAAAAAATATATTATGATGAAATTTTTAAGAAGTAACTTGGCATCACCCATTAACCCATACAAAATCTTCTTTTTTTGATTAGATGCACACGACACTATGTAAAAAAAAACAGTTCACACTAATTGTACAACATAATGAGCTAACCACACAATTTAAAAATCACTAACAACTCAATATTAGTTTTCAGTAGAAAACTCACACTTAATATAAACATTCTACCAGAGAATTAAATTGCAAATCAAACATCAAGGAAGATCAATTTCGCACAACGAAAATTAATTAAATAACATACTAAATAAATTAAACTTTCAAATTAATTAATGAAATAACAATTAAGAGTGGAACCACCTACCTCGGCGTCAGAAAACCCCGAATAACAAAGAAATGCTCCAATCGCGCACCGAATTCGCTGCAATCAACTCAAATAAACTAACATCAAAACAGAAGTCCAATTACACTAGAATTGAACCAATCACAACTCAGCCACAAAAGAAACATCATAAAAAATTAAAGAACAATGAGTACGAGGAAAACACACCTACGATGAGGGGTCCGAGAGGCTGTCCAACACGCAAAGAAGGATACCGGAGATGCGCGGTGCTGGAAAAGGGGTTTCTGGAACTTTGGATGAACCAAAAAGGGTATGCGGCAAAAGGAGGGGGGGCTGTCGGGTCTTTGACCGAGCCAGGGGGTGCGGACAAGGGTGAAGCGGTGTGAGGAAGCGGGACAACACTAGACGGTGCGATGCAGGATGCTAGTCCGATTCACCAGAGGAGGAAGGAGTCGGCCGGGTGCAGCTGGAGGGAAGGTGGGAGGGTGGTCCGGTGAGGGAAATGGTGTGGCGTAGTTCGGGTTCGCAGGAAGCCAGGGGGGTGGCGCCGTGGCTGGTGAGGGAGACATGAGAGTGGGTTGCCTGAACGAGGGGCTGGAAGGGAGGCGGGTCGGCGGAGGACTGAAGTAGGAGGGTTACGGGAAGTGAGGGAGGGTTGGACGCCGCTAGCAGGTGCAGCGCAAGGTGAGCTGGATGGAGAGGCGCTGGTCCGCGACGACGACAGAGGGAAGTGAGGGGAGGGGCGCTGCGGCTGCTAGGGTTCCGAGGAGGGGCAACGCGAACCAGGGGAAGAAAAGGGGGGGGGGGTCTTATGCGATATGAGGGAGAGAGGGGGGAGGAGGATAGAGTAGGAAAGAAAAAAAGAAAAAATGTAAATAAAAATGGAAATGAAATAAAATAGGTATAAAATAAAACATAAAATAAAACTATACTCTAATTCAGAATATAGTTATTGGTAATAATAATAGTAATATTAGTGTAAAAAAACAATATGTAAAATAAAATTATAATAACTTAAAATTAATTATTAACTCATTAAAATCTTAAAAAAAATTAATAATAATAGTAACAATGATAAAAGTGATGTGCCAAAAATTTTATAACCTTTATAATAATATGGTATTATCTAACTAATTAAAACATTAACTGAAATAATAAGAAGAAGAATAATCCCCAATAATAATATTAATATTAATATTAAAACAAAACTTAAATTAATTAATCATTTTTGATATTTTATTTTTCGTTTAAAGTATTATTCTACTCAATAATTAATTGATTACCTGTGCACCGGGTTGGTCGCACGAACATCTGACAAAGCCATGCGGCTCCGCCTGTTCCTTGCCAGCGCGCCGGACACTACCAAGCCAAAACACTCGTTTATCCTCAAAACAAAACAACCCAAGTCGGGTCCGGCAACGTGCACGGTCGTGCTCCTGGTCGAACACCCAAATAATAACACATTTAATAATAATACATCATTAAAATTCGATTGAGCGCTATGCATGGTCGCGCGTACGGGCACATACCCGTATAAGATCCCAAATCCCTTTTAAATTAGAATCGATTCAAACCACAACTCACAGAAAGACCAAAAATAATTTAATTAATATAAAGCGTCGATCTAGGTGTGACGGGAGGCCTTTTTATAGTGGAGGAGGAGTGCCACTCTTGTAATATTTAGGAAAAAGGGAAGCTCCAACCATTTTTATTTAAATTGGTTCCAATAATGGTCCAAATTTGGACCAAGGAAGAATAGGGTTGAAATATGTCTATAAAATTGATTTTAGACAAGTGTCTTGGTCATATTAGGCCTTAATTTTAGGGTTTAGTCCCTTGTTATGCCTAATTAAATCTTAATCATTGTAATTAATTTTAGTTACCTTCACTAATATTTTTGGTAAAAAACTATGTTAATATTTTTAGGCATTATAAATTATGATGATTCCAAATATAGAATAAATTTTCCCAAATTACAATCATAGAAGTGTAGAAGTTAATTTAAATTTAATCCTATATATGGGATGATAAAGTGGGGTTTTAAAGTAAAAACATTCCAAAGTTTTCTAGTTTTTTATAACCAATTTTGATGTAAAATTGATTCCAATGACCAAAATTGGATAAAATTAAAAATATTGATATATTTAATCTTTAAAATCAAATAAAAATATAATTTAACCTTATAAATAAATTATATGAAAATGTAGTTTTGAGTTAAATTTTAGTATTTTCACTACTTATTAAAAAATGAAACTGCACAGAGAAATACAAAAAATTCACCATAACCTAATTTTTATGTTTAAATTTCAAAAATGAAGTTTATTTTGATATATAGAATTTGTAAAATTACCAAAATTTAGGTTTTAAAAAGGTTCTCAATAAAAGTGCAGTAAAAGTGCCTTAATAAAAATATAGGTTTTTATGTGCAATAGTGGGATTGTTCTTATCTTATGTATATAGAATATATTGGATGAATATCAAAAATATATTTTTTAATATATATTACATTAAGAAATCTTAATAATTTTAATTAATTAATTTATTAGGATAAAACAACTTTGTGAGCATAATTTTTTTCGATAAAAATGTTCCCTTTATGTTTAACTAGTTCTTATATTAATTGTAACTAATGAATTAATTTTATATTTGTGTAAACCATAGGTTTTCATAATATATTTAATAAAATTCATAACCAATAACTTAACTACAAGTTTAATTATTAATATATTAAATAATAATATTTTAAAAATATATTGTTATTTGGTAAAACTCGGCCTTACGTGTTACACAAGTCATTGAGGAAATCCAGTATTTATATCACATATGGTAAGGTTAGTGTTCCGTATAGAGAAATATAACCTATATATAACATATAGTGCACTATTAACTTGTAATATCTTATAAAAAAATACAAACATATTGCTTTAATATATAAAAAATAACTACTTTTGGTGTTGCATGAAATGAAAAATATAAAAACGAATAAATTAATTCAAAAAAGGTAATTCACAAAATCCCGAGGGTTTACATTCTACCTCCCTTAAAATAAATTTTACCTTAGATATTCTTATCGGTTATGAAAGGTTTAATACTTGAAATTTCCTTTCTTAGAAACAAATATCATTAAAATGAATACTAAAAGTTCATTTTAAAAAGAAAAGTTTGCAACATAATGGTTATCCAATGTAACATATAACTAGGTTTCCACATGGGAGAACATAGGTGGAAAGTGAAAACATGGACATGTAAGAGAAATCTAACCATCAAATTCTGATTGGGAGTGATAGAGAACAAGGTCATGAGAAAGTTAATAATCACAAAGCCATAAATCTGTGATGAACTAAGGGGCCATATTATTCATTGAAAATGAAGGTACATGGATAAAATTTTTGGTTTCAAGATCCATTTTCTAAAAGTTAAAGAAACTTAAAAAAAATACTTATATGATTTTAGGCCAACCTTACCCTTTATTGTTCTTTGATACACCCCACCTCTTTGTCCGAAAATAAAGGTGAGTTTTTCATTCCTGAAGCAATAATAGATCATGATATCCATGATATTCTATCACATATGTCATCAGTTATAATTAACAAAATGTTTTTATAATAGGTTATCCAATATGAATAAATCCACTTTTGGTGAGATAATACTTTACTCTTACAAAATTCATCCAAATTTTAACATAATCTTTCCATAAATGGTTAAAATTATAAAATTTTGAAAAATAACAATCCAAAACATTATAAAGAAGGTCACAAAATCAGTTTAACATTGATCTCCCATATATCAAAAATTATCTCTTGGTTGTCACATTTCAAACATGTGAATACCTTCATTATATATTCTGTTGAAACATCTTAATAACCTGAATTACCATAAATCCTTATTATAAACATTCATTTCTCCGTATTTCAATGTATATTTGATATATTACAAATTTTTTTTTGCAAACTTGATAGCATCAACCACTTGTTAACAAGCTCTTAATTAGTTCCAAGGTAATCAATACCATCCAATTTAGTTATTACTATCCAAAATATATTTATCCAAACAACATTATCTTAACATAAGGAACATATTAAGGGTTATATTCCCTCAGTCAAAATATCACCTAGTCATTATATCAATTTTCCATTCCATCAGAAACATTCCAAAAAATCTTATAAATCCTTAGTGAAAAACATATACTAAAGAATTATTTCATATTTCACCATTAAAAAGACATAATTATTGAATAAAAATACATAGAAAATTTTATTATTCAACTTCATCCATAATTGATAAGAAGGATACCTCATCATATTACTTAATACCTATTTCTGTTCACATTTCATCAGTAGCCTCATCATCATCAGAAATATAACTATTACTCATACCACCTTACTTATTCTCTTAGGAAGATTTCCACTTAGGAAATAAATTTTCATAATGAACATTCATTACACACTTAAATCATTTAACCTTTGATTATGACTTAGGGAGGCTAATATTCCCATACATTTGGTTATCTGAACCATTACTTTTTAATTTGGCGTTACTTTCTCTATTTTCATCATTTACATATTCAAAACACCTTCTTGTTCCTATAATATATTCATTTATGTTATTAATTCCACATTCTTAACACAAAGGAACCAAATATTCTTTCTTTTATGGTCTCCATTACCTGAACTCTCAGTGAAATCCTTCCATATTTTCTTTGCTGAGTTCGAGAGTTGGTTAAGGTACACATTTTTGACCATGTTCCTTGAAAATTGATTAGGTATGATCACAAAATTCTTTACTCCAATGGTCATCCCATTTGAATTATTATTACCATATTGTTCAACACATCAAATGTTAATTCAACTCCTTCTGATTCCCTCTATTGGTTAATATAAAAAGTATTGAATAAGAAACAATTATCATTGTGAGGAATCACATAATAATGAAATGTCACTTATAGGGATTCTATATTATGACACCTTCATTAATCTTTGATACCTTTGGTTTATCCTAGTTTATTCATATAAAACTTATATTTAAATACATTATGATGATTTGTGAATAGTTTATGAATTTCCAAAGCATATCCCCCAGGAGTGTCAAACCAGGTGTGCAGAAAGGCCCATTGTTATGTACTAGATTACCTCAAGTTAGGCTCGAGACATCTTTTCAGAGTTTTTACCCCTAGGTACATCTGTTTCAGAGCCATATCCACTTGTATTATCTAGATAGGGATGTATTTATAGGGAAAAAATCTCTCTATTCTTTACCAAAATTATAGGATAGTTTCATATACATTTCTTTATCCTTAGACATGCCCTTACATTTCTCAGTAAGGTTTTATCATCCTAGTTTCCAAAGGTTAACTAAACCTTCACTCTGATACCAACTATAATAAACCATTCTTAACATATATAGACATTAAATCACATTTTCATAATACATAAAATATTACAAAAAAAGATTCCCAAAGACTGTATTAGTTTAGTTAATTTTAAAATATGGAACAAAAATCTTCTATATTAGTGAAATATATTAAATTATTCCCACAAATATATTCCCCATATTATTCTACTTAAAAACCTTTCTTCATAACGCGTGTAAGGATACCTAAAAAGGGGTGATTTTAGATGCTCAGTAATGGTAAACAAGGGAGATATGTAAGCATAAAAATCACCATAGTAGTATGATAACATGATCAAAACATTTTAAGATCATACCCAACATATAAAAGATCATAAAAAATAATCATGTCATAAATCATGAAATATCATAAGACATAAAACATAATTAAATAAAGAACCTAATACATGAAAGAATTACATACGAATACAACATGGAATTGTGGTAAACAAATAAGTATATAATAACCTTATATAAAGGAAAGCTACCAATAACTTTGTAACATGTTAGGAACGGGATAATCACCTATGTACCTGCTTCAAGCTTGGGATTCCCTCTTATATAACCTCTTGTTCTGGGCTTGGGATGTACTCCCATGTACCCTCCTATTTTTGGATAGGGATATCAACCCGTGTACCCCATTCTTTTGATCTTGGGATGTCACCCCATGTACCCTATTGTTTCAGGCTTGTGATTCTCTCTCATGTATGACTTGAGATCATAAAACATTTATCATTACCCAAAGAATTGGAGGTATATATAGGTCCCAACCATCTTATAATAAAATCTTAAATACATGTTCCATAAAATAATAAAAAATAATATCATAAACCATGAAATGAAATGGGTGTCATTAAAAAAAATCATACCTTAACCTGTGAAAAAAGAAACATATTTCATAATTATTTTATCAAATCATAACACATGATAAGAATCTGGTTTCATAGCTATATAAACTGTGAAATAAAAATAAATTTCATAAACATCATTCTGTAAAACATAAACCATTTATAGAAATAATATTAATGGAAACATTGTATCATTTCCCTAGAGAGGAATGAGTAGCCCCAACATATGTTATCTTATATAGAAATAAATTTTAAAGATATTTTAAAAAACAATTCATGAGAAAATTATCATTTCTCATGTGGAAAATGATTTTTAAAATGTAAAACCTTTAAAAAACCATTTTCTTGAAAATAAACTTGTTAACTTATAAAGGAATAATTGAAAACATTTTTAAAGACTTTTTCCTTTAAAAAAATTTAGAGGATCTTGAAAACCATTTGAAAACATTTTTCATTGAAAACTAATAAAAGAATCATGAAACCGTTTTGAAAACAATTTCTTTGAAAATATATTTTAAAAACATTTTCTTAAAAATTAACCTTTTAAACATGAAAATAAGCTTCAAATAATTGATTATGGGTAAATCTATACATTTCATATGAGGTAAAAAGGAACATTCATTTTTCATGGTAAAAAGGTTCAAATAATTCCTTATTTAGGAAGTGTCAAGAAGATTCCTTTGAAAACATTGGTAAAATAAAACAGGGTAACAATTTAACTTAATTATCATAGGATATTAGTAGAATATTATTTTAATTCCTTTTAGTAATGTTTGGTTTAAAAAAACCAATTTCCAAACGAAGATAGAGGTATGGTCATATTTTCATAAAAATATTTTCTTAATTATCTTAAGTACCAAAGAGTGAAAAATGGTAAAAACACATGAAGACATAAAGAGTTAATAGATGAGAAGAAACTTCATGAGTGTTCTTGAATGATGTATCATATTATTACATTAATAAAAACATGATCATAAACAATCTCGATAAATGGTGATTTTGTTTCAATAAACTCTTGCTACATGGTAACATGGAATCATACCCCCCTGCAGAAAAATGATACTAATGAAGCTTAAAATATCATGAAAATAAGTAGAATAATTTTATAACATGTCAAATGTATTTTATACATATCATATAAAAATATGTGTGTATAACATGGAATGTGTCTCGAAGAGTAAAAATTGGGATAAAATTACTTTACTGATTTGGTAACTTTTGAAACCTAAACCCTGTGATAGAAAGAGAATAAAATGGTTATGTAAATACCCATATATTTAAGTATAAGAGTAATATAATACATTAATTATTAGTATATACACAACAAAAAAGAAGTTATTAGTGAATAAGGCATGTATCTCATGGGAATAAAGAGTGAGATTAAATTCCATTATACGGTGTCTTGACTCTCATCGTACTCATTCAAACCTCCTCTTATTTGGGTAACTCCTTTTTGTTTTCACTAAAGGGATTCTTTGGATGGATTTATTTCTAAAGGGAGTACACAAATAGAAAGTTAGTGATGTTGAGGACATAACAACCCTGCTTTTTATTACACACTTAAACCTGATTTATTACGTAAAATATTCACTTGATAAAACATAGAAAATCAAAAGGTATAGTGTATTTGGGGATTAGGAACATTACATAACATCTTAGAATATAAAACAAACAACATATTTATTGAAAACTTTCTTTACATGACCACTACATTCACTCATACAAAGAATTTCATGGGATAACCTGAGGACATGCATAAGAAAAGGGTGAGCTATAAAGCCCAGTAAGGGAATAAAAATGAAATAACATGAGGAATACAATACATGTTAGAAAAGAGTCATATAAATGGATAAAAATAGAAACATGAACATAAAGGAATGATAAAGCATGATAATCATAACATGGAAATGTGGAAACAACACTTAACATGGAATTAGCATGAGCCAAGGATCATTGCACATGGAGCATGAGTAAACCCTCATTGAACATGAATCATGAGTAAAACCTCATTGCACTTGAATTATAATGAGCCAAAACCCATTTCAAATTATTTATCACTATACTATACTTTACCCAATGCATTGGAGCGCTATCAGGGCACACCCTTCTCAAACATTTCATTTCATGCATACGTGAGCCACATGGATCTTGGAATCAATCAACATCATAAGTAATTCCACGATTAAGTAATTTGGAATAAATAAATGAAAATACCATTAAATATTTATATGTGTATAAAGGAGAATACCCTTGATAGAGACATGGTTATGGTATTCACTACACAACGATCTCGGCATGAAAAAATATAGTGCAATTTCTGTAGCATAACGGCGTGACATAAAGATTCATGAAAATGGTTGATGAGATAGAAAAGAGTATCTCATATTATATACATGAAATGGATATTAAGGGGGTCATATAGATAAATTTCACAAAAAACTTAATGAAATTTAGATGCATAATTCAAAATAATTACTTGGATGTAAAAGAGGAGAGAGAAATCCCTCAAGGAATTTCGGCATGGTAACGGGTGTACATGGGAATAATTAATGAGATATAAAGAGGTCTACCATTATTAAAACATAAATAGGATAGTATGGATAAGGTGTGAAATCATACACCAACATTTTTAATTGAAAACAAAATGGCATAACAACTTAAAGAAAATTAGAAAAAAATGAGAAAGGAATAAATCCCTTACCTGGAAGTGTGATCCCAAAGGCTTGGGAGAGGCTTGAGAGAGGATTATTGGGAACTTGGGGAACCCTGGGAGGATTATAAAAAAACTTATGGGAGGGTTTTGTCGAACTTAAAAGGTTTTTAGTGAAGAGGAAGTGGGATATTGGGTGGGTTTATATATAAAAGGATAGTGGATTCTTTATTATTTAGGTTTGGGACACCTCACTTTAAACTAATCAATACCACATACCGGACCATGGTTTTTGCCCATGATTTTTTCCAAAAGGGAGTGGAAAAAAATATTTTATATGTAAAATGACCAAAATTCTTAAAATAATAGGGTTTCTTATGTGGAGGTGAGTCACACTCTCAAAGGAAGAAATTTAAAAATACAAAATGTTTTATAAGCTTTGAAGGGTCCACTAAAGCTTTGTAAAATAAATCAAAAAAACCAAAAATCATATTATTTTAATGTTAAAACATATATTGGCTGAACATAATGTTTATATTATTTTATTTCATCACTATTTGTTCATTATGATGTCATAAAACACATTATATATTTAAATGGTATTTAATTATTACCAAAAAATTTGACTGTCTCAGAAAATTATGAAAAATTTACTATTGGATAATTTCAACATCCTGATTACAAAAATAATAATAATTTTATATAATTAATATTCTAAATATGTGAACTTTTACATTTAAAATAATAAATGATATTTATAAAAAATTCACAGGTTTTGACAAAAACAGCTTTCAAACCTTAATAAAATTACAATTGCATTCATAAAATTATATGATAATTTATAATTAAGAAAATGTAATTTAATTATAATAATATTTTATTAAAATAAAATTTAATTCAAAAATCCATTAGTTCATCAAAATATATTTCTTAGTTGAATGTTAACTAAAAATACAATTTCTTCTTTAAAAACTATTTACAAAGTAACAATAAAAAAATAAATGCACATTCTTTATAAAAAAATAATGTACATAGTCATAGTGCTAGTGTGTTGTTACATAACCCCTTATAATACCTACATAAGACTGAAGGGTAAGGTGTGTGATGGTGACAGACTATTGGGATGACTCAGATAACATCGCTCGGGTGGTAATCTCTATTAACTTCTACTTCTCCTGTAGTCTGTTCTGCTCAAGCTTAACCTGTTAATTATTGGCTTGGGATTGGTCAAGAGAGAATCCCAATGACTCCAAATCCTTTCTGAGCTTCTACAAATGGGATTTGTATGGAGAAATTCTACTGGATGAGGTCATCCCTTCCTTTTTCTAAGTAAATTGGATTTGTTAAAGCCCTATATTTATACTAATCATGTGATCACTGTTCAATGTTTATATTAGCAATGATCAAAATTAGTAATAGTATTTTAAAATTCATAAACAAAAAACCAATGAAGTTAACATTTTATTTAACCATAATAAACATTTAATTATATTAATAGGAATTTACATTAATGAAAGTTTGGTTCGTTACAATCTTCCCCCCTTAAGAAATTTCACCCTTGAAATTTCCTTTTCCCTCTATAAAACAAATATGGGTAGCTCTGATTCATTACTTCATCCAATTCCCATGTCACTTCTACAAAATTGTGGTTTCTCCACAACATCTTGATGAGGGGCATTGTCTTATTTCATAGAAATATTTCTCTACTATCTAAGATCTTCACTGGTTTCTCCTTGTAAGAAAGATTATCATTTAGCTGTACTACCAATAAAGAGAGTACATTTGAAGGGTCTAGTATGTAATTCCATAAGAGGGATACATGAAAAACATCATGTACTTCATACATGGTAGGTAGAAGTTCTAGTCGATAAGCCACAACCCCTACACGATCAAGAATCTTGAAGGGGTTGATGTACATAGGACTTAACTTCCATTTCATTGAAAACCTCATGAACTTATTCCATAGAGATATGCATAGAAATACCAAGTCTCTAACTTTAAACTCAAGGTCTCATCGATGGTTATATTCATAACTCTTCTATCAACTCTAGTTTTCCTTGATATGCTACTAAATGATTTTCACCTTCTCCACTATTTATTTGACCATTTCTAGTCCTAGTAGCTTACATTCACCGACTTCATCCCAATATGCTGGTGTTCTACACCTCTTCCCATGCAAGTCTTCATAAGGTTACATTCAGATGCTCGAGTGGAAAATGTTATTGTAGGAGAATTCAACTAGTGGAAGATGTTGGTCCCACCCTCCTTTGAAGTGCATAGAACATGATCTTAACATATCCTCCAATGTCAGAATAGTTCGCTCAGATTGGACATTAGTTTGAGGATGATATGCCATACTGAAGTTCAGTTCAGTATCCATATCATGTTTAAGACTCTTCCAAAACCTAGAGGTGAATCTTGGATCGCGATCAGATACAAAAGGTAGTGGTACTCCATGCATCCTTACCACTTCCCTGATATATATCTATGCCAGTTTATCCAATAGGAAATCCTCTCGAATTGCAAAAAAGTGTGTAGACTTTGTAAGAAGATCCACAACAACCCAGATTGTATTGTTTCTTTTGGATGTCTTCAGAAGTCCGGTGACAAAGTCCATGGTGATGTTCTCCTATTTCCATGCTGGTATGGGCAATGGTTCCATCATCCCCTTAGACTTCTGACTCTTTTCCTTCACATGCTGACACTCCAGGCACTTTGATGTATACTCAATGATCTTATTATTTATATTATCCCACCAATAATGCTCTCATAGATCTTGATACATCTTTGTGTTTCCTGGGTGAATAAAGAAATTTGAACTATGTGCATCATCCAAAAGTTCCTTCTTCAGCTTTGGACTTGATGGAACACACAATCTTTTCCCAAATCTCACAATTCCTTCTTCATTAACATTTAAATCAAAGGATTTACCTTTTCTGATAGATTCCACTTTCTTCTGAATTCCCACATCATCCTTTTGAGCATCCTTTAACCTTTCCAAAAGATATGGTTGAGCAATCATTTGTGAAAGTATTAATGATGTTCCTTTATTTATGATTCCCATGTCCATATTCATCAAGTCTAATAAGATTGTATCCTTCTCAATTCTCATCAATGATAGAATCATCAGGTACTTTCTACTTAGAGTATCCTCCACCTTGTTCAATTTCCCATGGTGGTAATGGATTGAGTAGTCATAGTCTTTAACCATCTTTGTTGGTGCATGTTCAACTTTTTCTATGCGAATATATACTTGAGGCTTTTGTGGTTCGTATATATTTCACACTTCTCCCCAAAGAGATAATGCTGCCAAATTTTTAAAGTGACGATCACCACAACCAACTGCAAATCACGTGTTAGATAACTCTGCTCATGAACTTTCAATTTCCTTGAAGCATAGGAAATGACTGTCATTTTGCATTAACAAACATCCTAGGACCTTCTTTGAAGCTTTAATGAATACCACAAGAAGTTCTCCACTTGTGGGTAATTTGAGCACGAGCGTAGTGATAAGCCTCCTTTTTTAACTCCTTGAATCTTTCTTCACATTCATCACTCCATCAAAACTTTACCCCCTTCCGAGTTAGCCTGGTAAGAGGGTTGGACAGTCGTGAGAAATTTCTCACAAATCGTTGATAATATCCAGCTAACACCAAGAAACTACGGATATCTATTACTGATGTTGACATCATCCATCCCTCAATTGCATTTATTTTGGAGGGATCTATAGGTATCCCATTGATTATGATGATATGACACAATAATGATACCTCTTTAAACCATAACTCACACTTGTTGTACTTTTCAAAGATATTATCCTTCCGCAAGGTCTCTAGTACAATTCTTTGATGCTCTCATGATCCTCCTTGGTTTTGGAGTATATCAGAATATCATCTATAAAGACTAACACAAATATGTAGAGGTAATCCCTAAAGACTCTATTAATCTAGTCCATGAAGATTTCTAGAGCATTAGTGAGTCTGAAAGGCATTACTATGAATTCATAGTGCCAGTATCTTGTGCAAAAAGCAGTCTTGGGGATATATTCCTTCTTCACCCTTACTTGATAATATCCCAACTGCAAATCCACCTTGGAGAAGTATTGTTCTCCACACAGCTGATCAAACAATTCATCGATTTGTGGGAGAGGATACTTGTTCTTTATCATGATTTTTTTTAAGTTCATGATAATCGATGCAAAGGCGCATTGAATCATCTTTATTCTTGACGAAGAGGATTGCTGCACCCCATGGTGAAGCACTTGCGCGTATAAACCCTTTATCCGGACTCTCTTGTAGTTGTTTCTTCCAATCATAAATCTATATAATAGCCATTCTATACAGAGTCTTGGATATTGGCAATGCCCCAGGTATACGATCAATTGATAATTCAACATCTCTTATAGGAGGAAGACAATGAAATTCATCGGGAAACACTTTAGTGAATTACGTCACAATAAAAATGTATTCAAGGATGGTTTCCTCCCTAGACTCAATCATCTGATTCAGATATACGTTCTCATAGGGTAGTAATATCCACACTTGAGATGATGGAGCTAAAGAATATTCATCTTCCTCCTTGCACTTGTATAGAATAG
The DNA here is from genome assembly GCA_963277665.1 of Viscum album. Lineage (NCBI taxonomy): Eukaryota > Viridiplantae > Streptophyta > Magnoliopsida > Santalales > Viscaceae > Viscum > Viscum album. The sequence continues at coordinate 1,344,951,765 of OY728123.1, forward strand.
GGGGTCGATTCTTCACATGGAGAGTGATTTCCCTCTCACAGCAATTTATGTTGGCTCTATATAAGGAAAGCCAATCCATACCAAGAATTATATCAAATTATACCATAGGGAGAATGACGAGGTTCTCCGGGAAATTCAATCCACAGATTATGACAGGGGAGGAGTTATATTCATGGGATGCTATGATTTACCCATTTTCCATACTCATCAACATCTTTACTTCCTGGATTTTTGGTGGTGTTGGGATTGTTCTACTAATATTTTGCGATATAAAATAATGCATAGAATCTGAATAAAAAAGTACGTAAACTATTCTTGAATGAATAACTAGAATACCTTTCACCACTTTGTTGTCAAAGTTCACTTCGGTTGTAGTTATGGAAAAATCTCTCCCTTGATGCCTTGGAGGTTGTTGGTTGCCTCCGAAAACCCTTGTCTTAGGGCACTAATTTGCAAGATTCCCTGGTTCTTTGTAGTTGTAGAAATGAACAATGCATTGAGGTTCGAATGGAGTGTTCCTCTCTTATGTTTCAGCTGTGGGTATTTTTATCAGCAGTTAACAGCTAGGCGCCCTTATCTTCCACACCTAAAGCATTTCCTCATCCCCTTAAGGTAATTTATAGGGTGCTCCTTTCCACACCTTGGGAAAGTGGGGTGCTGGATATTCTTAGCACCATTGGATTTATCCATCAGACCACCAGTATTGATGTCCACTTTAAGATTCTTATCGATATGATACCCCTAAGATTTTTCAATATCCATTTCGACCTTTAGGGCACATCAGACAATTTCCTCATAGCTGTCAAAGTCACGGATTGAAAGCACTTTTCGTAGGCTAGGTTTCAGCCCACCAAAGAAGAGATCAACATTGAATTCGGGGGTAAAGACAAAGCCGAAGGCTTATCGTGTAGGCCTTGTGAATTTTTCCTTGTATGCTCCAACAGATTCATCATCTTTTTGCATGATGGAAAGGAAGTCCCTTTACATCTTAAGTCGAAGGGTGCATGGAAAATATTTATCAAAAAACATCTTCTGGAAATACTTCCATTCTAACACCTCAATTTCCTCCTCAGGCTTTGTATTTTTGATCAACGTACACCATTGATTAGCTTCACCCTCCATATGATAAGTATCCAGGAGAACCTTATCTTGTTCAGAACATTGAAGGATGGAGAAGATATTTTCAATGAAGTTGATCCATTGTTCGGTGATTGAGGGATTGGATGATCCATTAAAAGTAAGAGGCATTTGTCTCATGAATCTCTTGATAGCGACTTGTTCTTTCTTTTGTGTGTGTGTGTGGGGGGGGGGGGGGGTTGAACATTCCTCCCGACCCATGTTTCTATTAAAATCTTGAGTAAACTGAGAGAGAAGCATGAAAATGTTCACGATTCCTGCTCCCATCAGATTGGGAATCTCATTAGCATAATCATTACATTGATCTTCACATTGGTTGTTATCCCATGTCCTCCTATTACCAGCCATTGGCTGGAATAAAAATAAATTTAGGGGTAAAACATAAAGGGTAATACAAGGGAAAAATTGATGACTTATAAATAACATTTATTTTCTTAACTTATGAATCCAATGGCTGCAATCTATGCTACTCATGATCTATTTTCTAACATATATTTTTAGGGGCATTTTTTCATTAGCTTAATAAGGGTCCATAATAAGTATGTGAATTTAGAAAAGCATATCCCATGGGAGTGTCATAACCAAGAGGGCAGCAAGGCCCGTTGTTGTGCACCGGTTCCTGACCGAGTCAAGCTCAAAGCAGTGTTTTTCTGGTTTTACCCCTAGGATACATCTGTGCCAGAGCCGCCTCTGCCTGCTCATATCCCGACAGGGATGTATTTTCTTGATAAAACACTTACTAAATACTCAAAAATACTTAGGGATGTTTTTAATATACTTATTCTTTCCTCTAAGTCTTCACTATGGTTTTCTTATCCTAATCCCAAAAATAACTAAACCCATCCTCTAGTACCAACTATAACAACCCTACTTTTTATTACACACATAAACCTCATTTATAACATAAAATTTTCACTTGATACAACATAGAAGATCGATAGGTATAGTGTCTTTAGGGATTAGGAACATTACATAACAACTTAGAACATAAAACACACAACATCTTTATTGATAACTTCCATTACATGACCACTACATTCCCTTGTACTTAGCATTGCATGGGATAACCTGAGGACATGCATAAGAAAAGGGTGAGCTATAAATCCCTGTAAGGGAATAAACATGGAATAACATGAGGAATAAAATACATGTTAGACAATAGGCATATCAATAGAGCACAATAAAAATGTGAACATAAAGGCATGATAAAGCATGATAATCATAACATGGAAATGTGGGAACAACACTTAACATGGAATTAGCAAGAGCCAAGGCTCATTGCACATGGGGCATGAGAAAACCCTCATTTCACATGAAGCATGAGTAAAAACTAATTTAATTTGAATTATCATTAGTCAACAACCATTTCACATGATGTACCATGATACTATACTTTACCCAATGCATTAGAGTGCTATCAAGGCACAACCCTTCTTAAACATTTCTTTTCATGCATAAGTGTGCCACATGGATCATGGAATAAATCAACCTCATAAGTTATTCCATGATTAAGTAATGTGTAATAAATACTTGAATGTACCATTAAACATGTATATGTGTATAAAGGTTAATACCCTTGATATAGATATGGGTATGGTATTCACTACACAATGATTTTGGCTTGGAAAAACGCGGCACAATTTTAGCAGCATAACGGCGTGACATAACGATTCATAAAATTGGTTGATGAGAGAGAAAATGGTGTATCATCATATATAAATTAAATGGACAGTAATGGGGTCATATAGATACATGTCCCAACAAATGTAATGGAATTTAGATTCATAATACAAAATAATTACTTGGATGTAAAAGAGGAGAGAGAAATCCCTCAAGGAATTTCAGCATGGTAATAGGTGTACATGGGAGGAATTAATGAGAGAGAAAGGGGTCTCCCATAATCCAAAAATAAATAGGATAGTATGGAGGAGGATAAAAATCATACCCCAACATTTTTAATTGAAAACAAAAGGGCATAACAACTTAAAGAAAATTAGAAAAAAATGTGAAAGGAAGAAATCCTTTACTTGGAAGTGTGATTCAAAAGGCTTGGGAGATGCTTGAGAGAGGATTATTGAGAGCTTGGAGAACCTTGGGAGGATTATATAGAGAGTATGTGAGGGGTTGGTTGAACTAAAAAGGCTTTTAGTGAAGATGAAGTGGGAGCTTGTGTGGGTTTATATAGGAAAGGAGAGGGAATTCTTTATTATTTATGTTTGGGACACCTCACATTAAACTAATTAAAACCACAAACCAGCCCATGTTTTTGGCCAAACGGGTGTGGAAAAAAATATTTTATATGGACAATGGCCTAAATTATTAAAATAATAGGGTTCATTATGTGGATATGAGTCACACTCTCATGGAAAATTATTTAAAAAGACAAAATGTTTTATAAGCCTTGAAGGGTCCACTAAAGCTTTTTAAAATAAATCAAAAATACCCAAAATAACATTATTTTAATGATAAAAAATATATTGGCCGAAAATAATGTTTATAGTTTTTTATTACATCACTTTTTGGTCATTATTATGTCATAAAACACATTATATATTTAAACGATATTTAATTTTTACCCTAAAATTCGACTGTCTCAGAAAATTATGAAAAATTCCCCGTTGGATAATTTTGACATCTTGATTCCAAAAACAATATTCATTTTATATAAATAATTTTCTAAATATTTGAATTTTTTCTTTTAAAATAAAAACCAATATTTTTTGAAAATTCATGGGTTTTGACAAAAACTGCTTTCAAACCTTAATAAAAATTACAATTGCATTCATAAAATTATATGATCATTTATATTTAATAAAAAGTAATTTAATTATAACAATATTTCATTAAAATATTATTTAATTCAAAAATTCATTAATTCATCAAAATATATTTCTTAATTGAATATTAACTAAAAATACTATCTGTGATTTAAAAACTATTTACAAAGTAAAAATAATAAAATGAATGCACATTATTTATAAAAAAATAATGTACATAGTCATAGTGCTAGGGTATTGTTACATAACCCCTTATAACACCAACATAATACTGAAGGGTAAGGTGTGCGATGGAGACCGACTCTTGGGGTGGCTCGGATAACATTGCCCGGGTGACAATCTCTATTAACTTCCACTTCTCCCATAGCCAGTTCCACTCAAGCATAACGTGTTCAAGCTTAGCTTGGGCTTGGTCAAGAGAAAAGACCAATGACGGCACCTCCTTTTAGAGCTTCGAAAAATGGGCTTCGTACGGGGCAAGTCTACTAGATGAGGCCATCGATTCCTTTGTCTGAGTAAATTAGATTTGTTAAAGCCCTATATTTATACTAATCATGTGATCACTGTTCAACGACTATATTAGAAATAGTAACAATTAATAATGGTATTTTAAAATCCAGAAACATAAAACCAATAAGGATTACATTTTATATAACCATAATAAACTTTTAATTAGATAAAGAGGAATTTCTATTAATGAAAGTTTAGCTTGTTACAGAGGATATAATTTTGCAGAGCTAGGTCGAGCTTAAGTGGGTTTATAGGTTGTGGGTGTGGGAGGAGAGGAGACCATTTTATAGTGTAGGAGCCGTGACACTCTTTTAATATTTTGGAAAAAGGGAAACCCCACCCACATTATTTTTTGAAATAAGATACAATAATGGTAAAAAATAGAGATAATTGAGGATAGGGTAGAAATATGTTCATACAATGGATTTTTAAAATGTATCTAGGGCATATTAGGCCTTAAGTTTAGGGTTTAGTCCCATATTAAGCTTAATTAATTTTAATCATTGTAATTAATTTTAATTACCTTCACTAATATTTTTATTCAAAACCATGTTTATATTATTATATAATATAAACTATTCTAATTCCAAATATGGAATCTATTTTTCCAAAATTCCAATAATATAAGTGTCAGAAATAAATTTAAATTCAACCCTACAAATGCGATGACAAAGTAATGTTTTAAAGTAAAAAACATTCAAAATTTTCTAGTTTTTTATAACCAATTTCGATTCTAAATTGAATACAATGAATTAAATTAGATAAATAGATAAAAATTTGATCTAATTAAATATTAAAATCAGTTTTAAAAAATTTAACCTTTTAAATTAATTAGATGAAAAAGTAGTTTTGAGTTAAATTATAGTATTTTTCACTATTCATAAAATAATGAAACTTTAATGAAAAATACCAAGAATTATTCCTAACCTAATTTTTTTATTTTTATTTCAAAATTGAATTTGATTTTTGTGTATTAGTTTTTTAAAAGTTCCAAAATTTATATTTAAAATTGGCTTTCCATCAAAAGGTGGTAAAAATTCCTTAATAAAAATATAGGTTTTCATGTGTAATAACAGGTTTGTTCTTATATAATGCCTATCAGATCTATTGGATGAATATGATAAATATTTTATTGAATATATATTATATTAATATCACATAATAATTTTAATAAATTTAATTTATTAGGATAAAACATATTCGTGATAATAAAAATAGTATTATATAAAAATATGGCCTTTATTTTCAATTGGTTCTTATATTCATTGTAAATAATGAATTCATTTTATATGTGTGTAAACCATAGGTTTTAATAATATAGTTAATACTTTTCATAACTGATAACTTAACATCTAGTCTAATTCTTAATATATTGAATAATAATATTTTAATAACAATTTATTATTTGATAAAACTTGGTCTTTCATGTTACAAAATCCATCCAGGAAAGTCATTATTGTGTGTAATGTAAGGTAACCTTAGTGTTTCGTATAGAGAAAGCTAAACTGTAAGTTGCATATAGTGAACAATTAACTTGGATTTACATATAATACAAGAAAAAATTTGTTCTTTAATATACATAAAATAATTTTTTTTAGTGTTGCACGAAATGAAAAATATCAAAAGGAATAATTTAAATAAAAAAATAATTCACTAAATTTATGAGTGTTACATTCTACCCCTCTTAAAATGAATTTCACCCTCAAAAATTTTCTCAGTTATTTTAGGTTTAATTCTTGAAAGTTCATTTTTTAAAAACCCACATTTTAAAAATGAATACTAAAACATATTTTTAAATATGGATGTTTGAAACATAATGGTTACCCAAAGTAACATATAACTGGGGTTCCACATGGGATAACATAGGTGGAAAGCGAAAACATGGACATAGAATAGAAATCTAACCACCATGTTCTGATAGACATTGATAGATAACAAGGTAAAGAGAAATTTAACAATCACAAAGTACTAAATATACGATGAACTAAGGGACCATATAATTCATCTGAATCAGGGATGTTTTTTTGGTTTTAAGATCCCTTTTCCTAAAGTTAAAGAATTTTTATGAAAGTATATACTTGAATGATTTTAGGAAAACTTCACCCTTTTTTCCCTCGATCCACTTCACCTCTTTATCCAAAAAGGAAGGTGAATTTTTCATTCATGAAGCACTAACAAATCATGAGATCCATGATATGCCATCCCATATGTCATTAGTTATCAGCAACACAAAATATTTATAACATGTTATCCATTATTCATTAATCTTTATGATTTTATATAATACTTCATTCTAAAAAGCATCATCAAAATTACAAAATAATATTTGCATAAATAGTTAACCTTATTACTCTTTATAAATATGAAAATCCAAAACTTTATAAAGAAGGTCACAAAATCAGTTTAATATTGATCCCCCATATATCACAAAGTATCTATTGGTTGTCACATTTCAAACATGTGAATAACTTCATCATAAATTCTCTTTTAACATGTAAATAACCTAAATTACTATAAATCCCTATTTAAATCATGAATTTCACCTTATTTCAAGGTATATTGGATATATTCCTTAAATAAAAAAATAGTTATAAACATGAGAGAATAAACATTTATTAAAAAGTTTATAATTAGTTCCAAGGTAATCAATACTATCCAATTTATTTATTCATGTCTAAAATATATTTATCCAATAAAAATTATATTAACATATGGAACATATTGAGCTTTATCTCCCCTTATTCAAAATATCACCTTGTCATTAAATCACTTTTCCAATCCATCAGAAACATTCAGCATAATTTTGTAAATCATTAGTGAAAAAACATAGAACAATCCTTTCATATCTCACCATTAATAGTACATAATTCTTGAATCAAAATACATAGAAACATCGATTATTATACTTCATCCATAAGTCATAAGAAGGATAACTAATTATATTACTTAATACCTCTTTCCTTTCACATTTCCTCTATAGTCTCATCAACATCATCAATATAACCATTACTTGTACTACTTTGTTGATTCTCTTTGAGAGATTTCCACTTATGAAATAAATTTGAATAATGACCATTCATTCCATACATAAAGAATCTAACCTTTGATGATGACTTAGGGAGGCCAATATTACCATCCATTTGGTTAGCCAAACCATTCATTTTTCCTTTCCAGTTACTTTCTTTGTGTCCTTTTACATAGTCAAAACACCTTCTTATTACTCTAAGATATTCACTTATGTGATTCTTTCCAAATTATTGACACAAATGAAACCAAATTTTCTTTCCTCCATGGTCTCCATTACCTGAACTCTCAGTGAACTCCTTCCTTATATTATTTGGTGAGTTTAAGAGTTGGTAAGGTTACACATCTTTGATCATGTTTTTTGAAAATGAATTAGGCATGATCACAACATCCTTCCCTCTAGTGGTCCTACCATTTAACTTTTCATTAGAAGATTTTGCATCACATTCAATGTTAATCTGGTTTTTTCTGATTTCCTACACTGTAAAAAACAAGAAAGTGTTTAATAAGAACCAATTATCATAGTTAGGAACCACATAATCATGAAACGTAACTGATAATATGTCTATGTTTTGATACATTACTTAATCTATGACACCTTAGGTTTATCCTATGTTTTTCATATCCAAATTGTATTCAAATCCTTCATGATGGTTCATGAAGAGTTTTTGAATTCCCAAAGCATATCCCCTGGGAGTGTCAAACTCAGTGTGAAGCAATGCCCATTGTTGTGTACCAGGTTACCTTGAGTTAGGCCCAAGACATATTGTTGAAGTTATTAACCCTGGGTAAATCTATTACAGAGCCACATCCATTTATAGTATCTGGACAAGGATTTATTTATAGGAATACACTCACTCTATCCTTGACCAAAATCCAAGGATATTTTCTTAGAATTTTCCTAATCCTTAGACATATCCTTATACATACCCTTAGAGTTATCACTAATGTTTTCTCATCCTAGTATCCAAAGGTTAACTAATGATTTACTCCAATACCAACTATAATGAACTAGTATTAACATACATAGAACTTACATCACATTTTCAGAATACATAGAATATTATAAAAATAGATGCCTAAAGGCCGTATTGGTTAAGTACCTTTGGGAACTTGGAATGAAAATCATATAACTTAGTGAAATATCTTCAATGTTTTCCACAAAAATCTTCCCCATTAGTATTTATAATTAAAAAAAATTCTTCATAACCTAGGGAGGGAAACATAAAAAGGTTTGTCTTAGATGCTCAGTATGGGTAAACAAGGGAGACATGTAAGCATAAAATTGACCATAAGAGTATGAGAATGTGATCAATACATTTTTAGATCATACCCTGCATATCAAAGATTATAAAAAAAATCATGGAATAAAGGTTAATAGTTCTTAAGACATGAATCATGAGGAAAAAAGAACATAATCCATGAATGTATACCATAGGAATAAAACATGGAATTTTGAAAAACACATAATAATATAATAACCCTATATAAAGTTTTCCCACCAAGACCGTTGTAACATGTTAGGCTTGGGATAATTACCCTTGTTCCTTATTTGAGATTGGGATGCCCTCCCTTGTAACCTATTTTTTTGGGATTTGGATGTCCCCTATGTACCCTTTTATTTAAAGCTTATGATTTCCTCCCTTGTACCCTCTTGTTTTGGGCTTAGGATGTCCTCTCATGTATCCTCTTGTTTTAGGCTTGGGATACCATCCCGGTTACCCTTTTATCTCATAAAACATTTATATTACCCAATGAATTGGATGAAGATATAGGTTCCACCTATCTCATAATGAAATAATATATACATGTTCCACAAAATCATAAACAACCATATCATAAACCATGAAATAAAATGGGTTTCGTAAACAAAAAATCATACCTTAACCTATGGAAAAAATAAATTTTTTTCGTAATCATTTCATCAAAGCATAACCTGTGAAATGAAGTGGGTTTCATATATATATAACCCATCAAATAGAAACAGATTTTTTAAACATAATTCAATAAAATATTAACCATTTAGAGAAAGAATATGAACAGAAACATTGTATCATTTCTCTAAAAAGTCATGAGTAAAACCAATTAACATTATCTTAGATGAGAAATAATTTTTAAAGATCTTTTAAAGAACACTTTATAGGGAAATTAACCTTTATATTTAAAAAAATACTTCTTAAAACTAAAAACATTTTTTAAACAATTTTCATGAAAATAAACTTGAAAAATTATAAAGGAAGCATTGAAAACATTTTGAAATCCTTTTTCCATTTAAAACTTATAGACAATCATGAAAACCTTTTAAAAACTATTTTTCCTTGAAAACATATAAAATAATCTTGAAAACATTTTGAAAACCATTTCTCTAAAAATAAATTTTAAAAAAATTCCTTAACCATTTTCCTTTTAAAGATGAAAATAAATATTCAATGAATTGATGATGTGTACATCCATACATGTCGTATGAGGTAAAAATAAACATTCCTTTTCCATAGTAAAAATCTTAGAAAAATTACACATTCAAAAAGCATCAAGAAGACTCCTTTAAAAACATTGGTTAAATAAAAAAGTATAAAAATCTATTTTAATGATCATAGGTTATGTGTATAATACTATTGGAATCCCTTTTTGGAAAGAATGGTTTTAAGGAACACATATTTCTGACTAAAGATAGAGCTAATGTTATATTTTCTTAAAAACATTTTCTTAATTGTATTTAGTACCAAAAACTAAAAAATAGGTACTAATACATGAAGAAATCATGAATAACCATATGAGAAGAAAATTCATGAGTGTTCTTGAATTATGGATCATTATATTTCATTGTTGAAAAAATTATCATAAAAAATCTCGATAAACATTGAGTTTGTTTCAATAAACTCCTACCACATGGTATGTTGGAATCATACTCCCCATATAGGATAATTAAATTACATGGAAATTTAAAATATCATGAAAATAAGAGATTCATGTTATAACATGTAAAATTAATTTTATACACCTCATATAAAAATATAAGTGTATAATATGGAATGTGTCTTAAATAAGTAAAATTGAGATAAAATTACATTATGACTTTTTAACTTTTGAAACTTAAACCCCATGACAGAATGATCATAAAATGGTTATGTAAATACCCATAGATTTAATTATTAGAAAAAAATAAATTCATGGGAAGTATACACACAACAAAAAATAAGTTAGTGGTGAATAAGGAATGTGTCTCATAGAAATAAAGAGTGAGATGAAATTATCTTTCCTAGTGTCTTGACTCTCTTTGTACTCGTTCAACCCTCCTCTTATTCAGGTAACTCATTTTGGATTTCACCAAATGGATTATTTAGATGGATTTATGCCCAAAGGGAGGTTTAAAATAGTAATGTAGGTATTTTTATGAGATAATTTGTAATATCTTGACTGAACATAAGTTTCTTTATAGTTATGTGGAGGTGAGAGGAGAGGAGGCCTTTTTATAGTGGAGGATGAGTGACACACCTATAATAATTTGGAAAATGGGAAACCCCTCCCACATTTTTTAATTTAAATTGGATCAAATAATGGTACAAAGTAGAGAAAAGGTATTATATGGTCAAAATAGTTTCATCCAATGGCTTTTGAGAAAGTGTCTAGGTCATATTAGGCCTTATGTTTAGGGTTTAGTCCAATGTTATGATTTATTTAATCTTAATCTTTGTAATTAATTTTAACTACCTTCACTAATATTTTTGGTCAAAAACCCTATTGATATTATTATAAATTATAAATAATTTTTTATTACAAACATGGAATACATTTCTTAAAATTTCAACCATATAAGTGACATAAATTAATTTAAATTTCATCCTGTAGACGGGTTGGCAAAGTGAGTTTTAAAGTAAAAACATTCAAATATTTGCTAGGTTTTTATAACCAATTTTAATGTGAAATTGATTAAAATGATCTGAATTGGATAAATTGATAAAAATTTGATCCAATTAAACCTTAAAATCAATTAAAATTATAATTTAACCTTATAATCAAATTAAACGAAAAAGAAGTTTTGAGTAAAAATTCTATATTTTTTTCTCTTCATTTAAAAATAAAACTTCATTGAAAAATTTAAAAAATTAACCCTTACCTATTTTTTAGGTTTATATTTCAAAAATGAAGTTTATTTTGACATATAAATTTTTTAAAGTACCAAAATTTAGATTTAAAATAGCTTCTCCATAAAAAGTGGTAAAAACACCATAATAAAAAATTGGTTTTTATGTGTAATATTGGGTTTGTTCTTACCTTATGCCTATCAAATCTATTGGATGAATATCATAAATATTTAATTAAATATATATTATATTAACATAACTTACTAATTATAATTAATTTAATTTTTTTTGGATAAAACAACTTTGTGAGAATAAAAATAATTTTCTATAAAAATATTCCCTTTATATTTAATTGGTTATTATATTCATTGTAAATAATTAACTCATTTTATATTTGTGTAAACCATAGGTTTTGTAAATATTGTTAATTATATTTATAACCAATAACTTAACATATAGGTTATGTGTTAATATACTGAATAATAATATTTGAATAATATATTGTTGTATGTTAAAACTCTATCTTTCATGTTACGCAAGCCGTTGAGAAAACTCAGTCTTTCATGTAATGTATGGTAACCTAAATGTTATATATAGATAAATATAACTGTTATATTGTGAGTAGTGAATGATTAAATTGACATTTCATATAACATAATCCAAACATAGTGCTTTAATATATATAAAATAACTATTTTCAATGTTGCATGAAATGAAAAATATAAAAAGGAATAAATTAATTTGAAAAAAATAATTCACAAAATCATAGGGCATTACGTATTACATGTGTGAGAGAACTTCATGGTAGATGAGTTTGTAATGATGCATGTCAGTGATGTTGTACGTCTTCATGTATATCTTTATTCTATCATTTCTATAAGATACTGTCACTCTACGTCACATTTTTAGAAGGGGTTACGGATTTCCTTGGGTACACATGTACTTATGACCATGGCCTATCACCCACATACTAATTGATAGAAAGAGTGTATTATTCATGTGTTGGAGGACATACTATGTGAATGTGTTCTTGATTTTGGTTGTTCTTGGGTGAAACACATTCCCTTTGTAGAATTCCCTTATAATAACAACTTTCAGGCTACCATCGAGATGGATACTTATGAATCCTTATATGGTAGGCCTTACCATTATCCTTTGTTCTATCTATAGGTATGGGAGTCTGTAAGAACCCAAGTTTTCACATGGGGTATGAATCATATATTCTTTAGTTTTAATATTTAAATATGGCCTAATGTGATTACCCCTTGAATTCATAGTTGTATTAGGGGTGTCCGTGGATTGTTCAGAGCTTGGAAACTAAAGTTTTGGGGTAAAAATGGAATGGCACATGGTTATATAAAACTGTATAGGGAAGGCCACATGGTCCGATAAAACATGTGAGGCATGGGAAGATAGAAATATGAGGCCGCACGATTAATCCAAACTGTGCGACTTAAGGCACACATATTTATGAGACTGTTTTCAATTTTGATAGTAGTTTTTTTCATGGTTTTCTCACCATTAGTAAAACCATGCATGTTAACCATGTGAGTGCTCCTCTCCTATAGGTAGCCATGCATGGTTGGTTTATAGTTTATAAAAACTTATTTTCAAACCATGTGACCCATTTAATTTGGGTAATTTTATAATTTTAAATCAAATTCCTTTCTATTTCTATACAAGACATTCTATTTTATCCCGCACAACAACTTAATAATTTTGAGATCCCCTTTGGTGGATATTATAGTATTTGATCCCAGTCATCCATCCAGTCATTGATTCAAGCACCGCTCATATCCTTGGATATTTATCAATGAGTATTCAATTCCTTTTTAGTTGTTCTTTATTCTTCTCCCTATCTACATTTTATATTTAGGTAAATGGTTATTTTACCTAATTTTAGGTTAGTCGTTAATTATTAATTTTTCTCTATATCCGAGTAAAATTAGTAGTTGATACTATATGAACACTCTACTTACAATCTATGATAGGTGGTCTATACCTTTCTTGTTTTGTTAGGTGAATTATAGGGATACCTGATGTTGTAATGCCTGCCAGACATTCTGATGAGGCCCCAAATTGAAATGATTAACTGAATTAAATTGAATAGGACCTGTCAAAGATTTCCTTAGGTTACTTAGTGTTGAGTTGTAGGTTGTTTACCAACTAATGGCCACCCATGGGGTGGAACATGTGAATTTTCCCTCTTTATACCTTTTAGAACCATCCATGTGCTGAGCTGATGCATTCCTAGTTTGAGGAATCTTATTAATAAATGAATTGAATCCAATTAGTTCAATAAAATATGGGCTACCTCATTTTCATGTTGATTATTTCGATTAAATTGTTTATATGTTACATATATTTCTTAAATGGATTTTTTAGAAATTTGATAAATGAGTGGGTATACTCATTGGTTTACTTTGATTATGATTGTGGTTAAAGAGTGGGTATACTAATTATTTGTATTTGGATGTAAATGGTTATACGAGTGGGTAGAATCCTATGGAATGAAATTGAATATGGTATGGAATGATAAATGGTATGAAATGGTGAATGAATGAATAGATTCTTTGTAATATTCTCCTTGTATATTGAATGAAATAGTGGATTCCATGAATATAGTATGTTCCTTGGGTCTTTATTATGTGGGATGCCTTAGGACATACTACCCATTGGATCTAGATTTCTTAGACTCACATAGGACATATTAAGTTGGCATGCTCCTATGAATCGAACCAGTGCCTAACCGAGTTTCCATAAAGATGATCATGGGACATAATGATGATTTCGTGGTCTTCTACACCTTGTATCCAGCCCTTCGTGGTCTAACAAATTTGGTATACAGTGTGGTCTTGTTAAATGTGACATGTTTGGTTATACAAATCGGCCGTGGATGTTTTGATTCTTCTGGTTATACATTAAGGTCATGGTTGATATGGTTATATGGTTTATATTTCAAGTATGTGGCACTTATTCTCTTTTACTTATAGATTCGTTATTTTTATCTTGAATTTTTTTTGCAGGGGGACTTATGAGGATATTTAGTATCACTTTCTTTGTAGTAGAAATGACATTGGAACCTTACATTTCTTTTCTTCTTACCTACATTACATACACTACTTAAATTGTTATATTTTAAAACCAGGATAGTATAGATCTTTGGGTGGTTACCTATTGGGATTGTATCCCACAACCAGTACATGCCATTATTGGTTACCTGAATAGACTATTTGGATGCTGGTAGGGACTAGGGAAAGCACCCATAGTTTGATGGTTGATTTTGTTCTAAGAATAAGAGTAGGGGAGCATGGTATCGAGTTGAGGCTCATGATGCTATTCATAAATATTATTTTTCGTCTTTTTGGTATTTTTGTAATATGTATTTTACTTTACTATTAGTTACCTATTTTGGATACTTTTTATAAACATGTATCATCATCATTATTTATGATACACTTCTGGATTTTTCATATATTCCCGTCTTGTTTATATATCTATTTTCTGCTTATTATACCTGATTCCACTATTTACTATTATTTTTATTTCACTATGTTACACTATGGTAATGAGGGCATAGTCTCCCAAAAAAAAACCTTAGGACCTCATTACTAGTTGACATCCTTTGGAATTTAGGGAGATGTGATTGAAGATTTGTATCCAACTAGGATCGAGGCACTATTAAGAGGCATCTAGGTTTGGGATGTTACAAAGTGGTATCGAAGCATTTATGTTTTTTGTTTGAATTACTATTTAGGGACCATAGAAAGGGATATGAAGGTATTGGAGTTTTCTAATGAGATATTCTTGGGCATATCTAACCCACGTACAGGGAAAATCCAATTGCCTCGAATGAATTTTTGTTTCTTGTATTTTGACTATTAAACATGATTTGATTCCACCATTGAGTGATTCACATTAATTGTGATACTAGTATTGATATAATTGAGCATTATATTTCTGTTTCAACCCAAAGAGATAAGGGTATGCCAACTCATGTATCATTTTAGAAACTTCCTATAAATGATATTCCATGAATTATTCCATTCCATAGAGGATGCATTCAATGTTTTCATGTTGTTGTGATAGGTGTTATCATAGATGTACCTACTGTTGTGATATATTTTGTTCAGTTGATAGAGAAAGTGATTCTATATTACAGTTCATTAGGATTATGGTATAGAAACCCTTATTTTTGATACATTAACATTACATAACTTTTCCAGAATACTTAAAACATTATACAAACAGATTCCCAAAGACCATATTATCTTAGTGACTCTAGAAACATGGAAACCAGAACACTAGTACATAAATGTGATACATTATCTCCCATAGGGTTCTTCGTGACTTAAACCATTCTTAGGCACATCAAACATAATGCATATATTCATAAACTAGGGAAGGAAACATAAAATGGGTGATTCCATATGCTTAGTAAGGGTAAACAAGGGAGATATATAATAATAATCATAAGCATAAGTTTATGAGAACATGATCATGAAAATATAATATCAAACTGTTCATATCAAATCTCAATTACATGAATCATGGAATAAATATTGGTAGTTCATAATAATTAATTCGAAAGAAAATAAATAACATAATACATGAAATAATAACATAGGAATAAAACATAGAATTGTGGAAGACACAGAAACATATAAAAATGATTTCCATAGTAGTCAAGGAATCACTTCCAATTCCATCTTAGTAGCATGGTTTGACTACCCATACCATCTTGGTTGTCATGGTTCACTCAGATGGCCATCTTAGTAGAATGAGTTCACTCCTCATACCATCTTGGTAGTTATGGTACACTCCCATGGCCATATTTATAGTCAATGTTTACTCCCAAGTCCATATTAGTCTATCTCATGAGATATAAATCTTTACCCAATGCATTAGAGAGAGATATAGGTCCCACCCATATCATAATTAAATCATACATACAAGTTTCAAAAAATCATAAATAATCATATCATAACCCATTAAATGAAATGGGTATCATAAGCATGAAACCATATCATAACCTGTGAAAAAAGATACATGTTTCATAATCATTTCAAAAGCATAACCCATGAAGAGAAGTGGGTTTCAAAAGAATACAACCCGTGAAAGAGAGATAGGTTTTATAAACATCAGAACATTAAATAAGAATCCGTTCATAAAAAAATTATTAATAAAAACATTGAATAAATTATCCATAAAGTCATTATTAACACCAATGGATAACATCTTAGATGAGAAATAATTTTTATATACCTTTTAAAAACATTTCTTGAGGAAAATATCCTTTTTTCTTTTAAAAATTATTTTTAAAACAAAAAACATTTTGAATTTTTTTAATTTGAAAACATATTTTAAAACTTATAAAGGAAGATTCAAAAACAATAAAAAAATTTAAAATTATTTTTCCTTGAAAATGGTCTTCAAATATCATTTGAAAACATTTTTGAAAACATTTTTGAAATAAAACAAATTTCTGACCAAAGAGATAAATACAATCATATTTTTCTAAAAAACATTTTCTTAATTATATTAAGTACCAAAGAGTGGAAAAATATCACTAATACATGGGGATATATTTAAAAAATAGTGGGGAGTAAAACTCATTAGTTTTATTTAGAGATGATAATATTTTATCAATGTAATCATATTCATAAATAATCTTGAAAAACGATGACATTGTTTCAATAAACTTCTACCACACGGTAACTAGGTATCATACTCTTAATGTATGAAAATGAAATTAAATAAATAATAAAATATCATGAAAATAGCTATATTCATGATATAACATGTCGAATATAATTAAATACACCTTGAAAAATAATTTTTGTGGATAACAAAACATGAGTCTCAAAAAAGGAAAATTGATACAAACCTATCCTATCGATTTGGTATCTTTTGAAACATAAACCACATGAAAGAAATATTATATAATGGATATGTAAATAAAAATAAATTTAATTATAATATAAATAGAATACATTCATGGTCAGTACATAAAACACCCAAAGTAAGTGAGTGGTGAATAAGGCATGTATCTCACAGATATAAAAAGGTGAGATGAAATTACCTTACTTTATGTCATCAATCTCTTCATACTCATAAAAAATTCTTGTATAATAATTATATGTTTATTATACTTATATCACATAAAAATACTATTATATAAAATATCATATATGTTTTTATTATGTCTTTATATAACCCCCTTGTTAACAATTCTTTGTTAAGGTTTCACTTTGGGTAATATCTGCTTTGTTCTTCACATGTGTCTTAATTTGTTATATCTTTGGTCCTTATAATTATACCTTTATTTACATAATATAAAACCTTATATAAATATAAATTATATTCATTATATTTGTATTATAATAATTAATATATTATATAATTACGAAATGGAATGCACCATTCATTGAGATGATAAGCCGTATGTACGCATGAACGCCACTTCCATTTTTTTATTGTATTGAAAGAAAGAGAGTAAATGAAATATATGTATATATATGTATATAATATAATTAAATTAGTCTTATTATTTCATATATATCATATAATTTTAATAAACCAATCCTCAATACAATCCATGTAGTGTATGATTGAATCACATTACCTTGAGGGTGCGGTAGTCCACACTTCCTCAAACGAAATTATCGTATTTACAAGAAATGGAAAGTATAAAGATATGTGTTTTAAAATAATTAAATAAGATTAAATAAATTATAAATATTATATATATAATACATAAATATATTCTCCATTATAATTTTCACCATGAGAGGCAGTAAAGGAAAAAATGAACAATCATCTTTCCATGAGGAGTTAGTTCATCATACACATAAACAGTATGTTCGTTACCCATTAGATGGAAGTGTGTATAAGTGTAGGTAAAATAATTAGAATAATAATATATCAGTATATTTAGGATACTTTTGTTGTTTTATAATAATGTAATAAGGATATTTGAGGTAATGGCGAAAGAAAATAAAATAAAGAAGTTTGAGGGAGGGTGTTACCTCTTAATTGGTTAAATCCTTTTGGTTTTCACAAAATAGCTTCCTTGGAAGGATTTATGATCAAATGGATGATTAAATGAGGATAGGAGGGTTATTTGGAGGATATTTTAGCAGATCATATCCGAAACTAAGTGGTTTGATATGTGTGAATAAGATAGAGGAGACGAGACCTTTTTATAGTTGAGGAGGAGTGTCACTCTTGTAATATTTTGACAAAGGAATTACATACATGTTTTTAAAAAGTAATGTGGATCCAATAATGTAAAAAATTAGAGATAAGTTTTGATAGTGTATAAATATTTCAAAAAAATTTCTCTTGGTTAAGTTTATATGTCTTTTTTCATCTCAAATTTGAGTTATATTACTTTATTAACCTAATTTTTCTCTTAATCGTTATAATTAATTTTAATAAATTTCACTAATATATTTGGAAAAAAACTAATTTAACCTTGATATAAATTATAAATTATTATTATTACAAATATATAATCAAATTATACAAATTAAAATCATATAAGTGGTAGAAATTAATTTAAATTTAATCCCTCTGACGGGAAGACATTATGAGTTTTTTAAAGTAAGAATGATCAAAATTTTGCTAAGATTTTATATCCAATTTAAATGTTACATTGGTTCTAATTACCTAAATTGGATTAATTTATAAAAATATTAACTAATTAAACTTGGAAACCAATTTAAAATATAATTTAAACTTATAAATAAATTATATAAAAAAGTAGTTTTGAATTAAAATCCAATATTTTTTACTATTCATCCAAAAATGAAGTTTCTCAGAAAAATTTCAAAAATTTACCCTAAGAGAGTTTTGAAATTAAAAATTCAAAAATTAATTTTATATTACCAAATTCAATTTCTAAATGTTTCTAAAATTAATTTTATTTTATTTCACAGAAGGACATGAAAAGTAGTTTATTTGAGAAAGTTGTATTTTTAAACATATAAAGAATCTACCACAAATTATATATATATTTTTAAATATTATTTTTTATATAAAACCATTATAAAAAATATTTTAAAAGTATTTATTTTTATTCATATTATTAATTTTGATGTCTAAGTTATAATTATCTCATTTAAATAATTATAACAAAAAAAGATGTTTGGTAGAAACTTAGTGTTGCATGTAAGTTACACCAAGTTAGTGTCACATGTAAGGTTATCCAAGTCGGTGCCATGTGAATAGAATGTTTTAATTATATAAATGAAATATATCAATGAAAATTTAATTTATTCATGAAAAAAGGTCCATAAAGAATCATGGTGTTGCATTATACCCCCATTAAAATGAATTTTCACCCACATTATTCATCTTTTGAGTAAAAAAATTCAAGATAATTATGCTTCATAATATAGTAAAATTCCCATATAGTTTTCTCTAAATGGTGATTTCTCAAAAAAAAAATTTACTAGGTGAGTGGTCTTGTTTCATATAACATTCTTTTATCTGTCCATAATTTCAACTGGATGGTCCTTGTAAGAAAGATCTTGCTCTAGCAGTATGACCACTAAGTTTGGTACATGTGAAGGGTCAGACACATACTTCTTTAGGAGAGATATATGGAACACATCATGGAATTGAGATATATTTGGAGGAAGTTCCAAGTGATAGGCTAACATTCCAATATGATCAAAAATATCAAAGGGATTAATATACTTAGGGATTAGTTTACTTTGTCCCTAAATCTCATAACTTTATTGTAGGAAGAGATTCATAGAAAAAAATTCTCACCAACTTAAAATTATAGATCAAGCGATCAGTTATAATTATAACTTCACTGATGAATTTGAGCTAACTTGATATGCTGATAAATTGTTCTAAATATCTCCTCTATTTCTTTAACGATCTCAGGTCCCAATAAATTTCTTTCTCTAACCTCATCTAAGCATGTTGGAGCTGTACATTTCTTCCCATATAGGGATTCATAAGGTTACATATGAATTATTGAGTGAAATATTTTTTTTATGAAAACCAAACAAGAGTAGGTTTTTATCCCAAAAAACATTTAAATCCAGAGAACAAGATCTCAACATATCCTATAGGGTTTGAATTTTTCTTTCAAACTAACCATCTATCTGAGGATGATAAGAAGTGATGAAACTCAATTATGTATCAAGTACATGTTTAATACTTCTCTAAAACTATTAGGTAAACCTTATATCCTAATATAATACAATAGAATGTGGTATACCATTCAAACTTACCACTTCTTTAATGTATATCCTGGAAAGATGATCCATAGAGAATTATTCTCTGATATTGATGAATTGTGCTAACTTAGTAAGGTGAATGAATACCACCCATATAAAATTAAACCATTTAGAGGTTTTGGGTAGTCCAAAAAAAAATTAATTTTCTCCCATTTATATTCTAGTATGGGTAATGGATGCAACATTCCCTTATAATTTTGTCTTTCAGCCTTAACTTGTTGGAATACACGGCACTGAGATAAAAACTCTATGATATCACTCTTCATTATATCACACCAAATGTATTCTTTCACGTCCATATACATATTATTACTTATTGTATGAATATATAATGAAGAACATTGAGATTCCTCTTATATTTCCTTCCTCAAATCTGGTATGTAAGAAACATATACATGGTTCCTATACCTTATCATTCCATCCTGATCAAGGTTAAAATCAGGAATATTTCTAACTTTATTTTGTAGATTTTCATATTCCTTATGTGCCTCCTTAATAATTACTTGGATAGAGGTTTGGAGATTCATTTTGGAAGGATACGATTTTCCCCATCCTCCATTATTTCTAGATCAATCCTTTTAAAATCCAGAAAAATTGGATCTTTTGTGATCCTCATCATGGAAAATCTAGCATGATCAATTCTAATCAAAGCATCAACAACATTGTTCAATTTCATATGGTGGTAATGTATTGAGTAGTCTTAATCCTTCATCAACTCTAAACACCTTCTCTAGCGTATGTTCATCTCCTTCTTTGTCAATATATATTTTTGAATTTTATGATCGGTATATATATCACACTTTTCTCTATAAATATAATGCCTATATATTTTTAATGAAAAAATTACCTATGCTATCTACAAATCAAGAGTTAGGTAATTTTGGTCTTGAATCTTCAAATGTCTTGACGCATAAGTGATAAATATATTATTATACATAAGAACACATCCCAATACCTTATTGGATGTATCAATAAATATTACAAACACTTATCTAATACAGGGTAATATAATAATAGATGCGTTGAAAAAACATTATATTTTGTTCCTTGAAATTTTCCTCACATTTATCTACCCAAAGAAAATTGGCACCCTTCTGAGTTGACCTGTTAAAGGGATAATATAGTCATGAGAAATTATCCAAAAACCATCGATAATATCCAGATAAACCATAATATCTCCAGATCTAAATAGTAATGGTTGGTGAATGAAAATAATCAATATCGTATTTCTTTGATGGATCTACTGATATACCATCTATTGAAATTTTGTGGACAAAAAATGAAATATTTTACAGCCGAAATTCACATTTTTAAAATTTTTCATACAGTTTCTCCTTCCTTAGGGTCTTTAGTAAAATTCTCATGTGATATTCCTGACCTTACATACTCTTTTAATAGAGAAGAATATTATCTATAAATACTACCACAAACTAGTAAAGCTGATCTCTAAAGATTATATTAATCAAATTCATGAAGATAGTAGGGGAATTAGTAACACCAAAAGGCATCACTATATATTCATTTTTTTATACCTTGTATGGAATTTTGTCTTGGGTATATACTCATTATTAACCCTCAATTAATGATATCCAAAATTAAGGTCAATCTTAGAAAAGTATTGATATCCATGCAGTTGATCAAACCAGTCATCAATATAGGGAGGATAATACTTGTTCTTGATTGTGATCATGTTGAACTCCTGATAATCAATGAATTGTCACATCTATCCGTCTTTATTTTTTAGAAAAATAATAGGTGCACACTAAGGATACACACATTGATTAATGAACCCATTTTCATGGTTTTCTTGGATTTTCTTCTTCAATTCCTGAAAATCAATTGTGGCTATTCTATAGGGAGTCTTTGAAATTGGTGTGGAACTAGGTACAAGTTCTATTGAGAACTCTACATCACCTTTTTGTGGAATTATAGGAAACTCTTCCATAAAGACATCAAAAAATTCTTGAACATTAGGCATATCATCTATGTCACTTCCCCCCAACCATTTTACATGAACAACTATTTTTAACGGGAATTAAAACCCACACACTAGATGTAATCTCCATAGGAAGTTCATACTTATTGTCACATTGGTTTATGATCATAGGATGGTTCGAAATATCAAACATTACTTCCCTTCCTCAAAAATTGATGTTTGATTTATTCTGGGAAAGACAATCCATTCTTAATATGACATCAAATTCAAACAAAGGAAGTATGAAATGATTTTCCCGAAGCAAATTCCCACAAAAATCAACTAGAGAGGAATCATAGACTTGGGATGCAATCATCATAACATTAGGAGTTTTCATTAATAATTCCATATCTAAACATCTTTGTGGAATATTAACACCCTTATAAATTTCTTTAGATAGGAAAGAGTGTGTATATCTAGAATCAAATAAGACATTTAGAATTTTAGAGTGGATGGTAAGTTTAACTTTCACTACGTAGTTATCGTACCCCTCATCAGAAATATTGATTGCAATTGATTTACCCTTGGAACTTGGATTAATAGGTTAGTGATGTCGTTAATCATCCTCATCCCTTGGGTTTGGTAAGTGGTTTGCATAATTCCCATTCTTCTTACACTTTTAGCACTAAATCATGGGAGGTGAATTCCGTACTGCCTTTTCCCTATTCACACAGTTAGCTAAATTCTTCCCATAACATCAGTAATAAAATTCCATGTGGGCTTCCCTTCCATACTTAAAACATTTATTAGACCCATTAAGAAAATTTCCTCCATTCTTCTACCCACACATAGAGAATAAATGAAATTTCATCTTCTTCTGTTCATGGTTTTTATATTTTCCTTTAAAATCTATATTCATTTCTTTTCAAAACCATGAGATTGATATGTGAATACAATATCCATTTCAAAATTTATTACACAATTTAAAACCTATTCATAGCTAAAAATGTATCTTATGGTCATTTCCCTTATGAAATTTGGCTTTAAGCCACTAAATAACCTATAAACATTACTTTCAGGTTGGAAGATAATTCCTCAAGCATACATCGCAAGTATTTTGAAATTAGTCTCTTAGGTACGAATAGATTCATAATACCTTTAATTCAACTCAAGGGATTCTTTCCCCATATTGGTATGAAGAATTCTAGTAAAGTTTTATTTAAAAAAAAGTTCTTGAACTCATCCCAATCCATAGATTCTATATCATCATACTTCCTCATATTCTTGATTAGAGTCCAACATTTTTTTCTTTGAATTCAAACCAATAAACAACCAGAAAGAATTTCTCATGCTCCAAACACTGGATAATAGAGAATATCATTTCAGTATTACTAATTCATTTTTCAGAAACTAGTGGATCAAAAGACTTGTTGAAATAAGGTGGATGTTTCCTTATGAAGGACTAAAAATAATGTTATTCCCTCTTTTTATCATTTTCAAGTCCACCATAATTCATATCTTGAGATATTTGGGTGAGCATAACAATGATATTTTTCATTCCTACTCCTATATCATTTGGTTTCTCTATAGGAAAATCATTGAATTGTCCATTTCAATCCCCATTAACATGGTTCCTTTGGATTCTATCCATTGAAAACTCTTATTTAAATCCTTCATGATGGTTCATGAAGAGTTTGTGAATTCAAAAATAATATCCCCAAAGATTTTCAAACCATGTGTGAAGAAAGGCCCTTTTTTGTGTACTATGTTACCTAATTCAAGCCTAAGATATCTTTTCAGAGTTGTTACTCTTAGGTACATCGGTGCTATATCCACATTCACTTGTAGTATCAAAACATGGATTTATTTCTAGGAATCCACTTACTCTATCATTTTCCAAAATTCCAGTACATGTTTTTATACTTTTCTATATCATTAGACTTATCCCTAGACATTTCATTAGGGTTATCACTAAGGTTTTCTCATTATATCCTCCAAAGGTTCACTAAACCTTTTATCTGATAACAAATATAGAAACCCTAAATTTTTATACATTAACATTACATAATTGTTTCATAATACTAATGAAATTATACAAATGGGTACCTAAATAATGTATTATTCTAGTGCCATTATAAACATGAAAACATAAACACTAGTACACAAATGAGCTACATTATCTCCCACTAGGTTCTTCAGGACTATCACTCTTCTTATACACATAAAACATAATACATATCTTCAAAACCTAGGGAAAGAAACATAAAAAAGGGTTAATATCACATTATCAGTAAGGTTTAGCAAGTAATATATATAAGAATAATCCTAATCACGAGGGTATGAGAACATGATCATGAAAATAGAAGATCACACCATGCTTATCAAAGATCATATACATGAATCATGGAATAAATATTGGAAGTTCACAAGACTTGAATCGTAAGGAATTAAAGAACAGAATCCATGAAATAATAACATTGGAATAAAACATAGAATTGGGTTATACACATAATAATATAAAAATGGTTTCCATAGTAGTCAAGGAATCACATCCAAGGCCATCATAGTATCATGGGTTCACCCCTATACCATCTTAGTAGTCATGGTTCACTCCCATGTATATCTTAGTAGCACAAGTTTACTCCTCATACCATCATGGTTGTCATGGTTCACTATCATTTCCATATTAGTAGTTAAAGTTTACTCACAAGACCATCATAGTCTATATCAGAAGATATAAATATTTACCCAATGTATTGGAGGGAGATATAGGTCCCACCCATCACATAATAAAATCATATATACATGCACCAAAAAATAAAAAATAATCATATCATAACCCATGAAATGAAATGGGTATCATAAATATGTAATCATTTCACAATCTTGAGAAAAAGATACTGGTTTCAGAATTATTTCAAAAGAATAAATCATGAAGTGAAGTGGGTTTCAAAAGCATATAACTTGTGAATGATAAACATATTTCATAAAAATAATGACATCAAAAAATAATCCATTGATAGAAATAGTATGAATAAAAAATTGAATCATTTCTCCTGAAAGGAATGGGTAACACCAATAGATGTCATATTATATGGGAAATGATTTTTATAGATCTTTTAAAAACATTTCTCGAAGAAAATATCCTTTCTTCTTTGAAAAATGGTTTTTAAAACAAAAACCTTTTGAAAACATTTTACTTTGAAAATATATTTCAAAACTTATAAACGAATATTAGAAAACAATAAAAAAAATTTAAATAATTTTTTTGAAAATGGTCTTCAAGGATAATTTGAAAACATTTTAATTTTTTTTAAATAAAATATATTTTTTACCGAAGAGAGAAATACAGTCATATTTTTCTTAAAAATATTTTATTAATTATCTTAAGTACCAAATTGGGAAAAAATAGTACTAATACATGGATATATATTGAATAAATCGAAAAGGAAACTCATTAGTGTTATTGAGAGATAGATCAAAATATTTCATCAATGAAAGCATAATCATAAATAGTCAAGACCAACAATAAATTGTTTCAATAAAATCTTACCACATGGTAATTTGAGATAATACTATTCATGTAAGAAAATGAAATTACATGAAGCATAGAATATAATTAAAGGAATTATATTCATGAAAAAACATGTAAAATTTAAGTATATACACCTTGAAAAAATAATTAAGTTACATATAAAACATGAGTCTTAAAGAAGGGAAATTGAGACAAACTTATCTTACTGATTTGTTATCTTTTAAAAAATAAACCCCATGAAAGAAATATCATAGAATGGATATGTTAATAAAAATAAATTGAAGTATAATATTCATAGAGAAAATTCATGTGTATTATATACACCACACAAAATAAGTGAGTGGTGAATAAGGCATGTATCATACAATTATTAAAAGGTGAGATAAAATTCCCTTACCTTAAGTATTGACTCTCTTCATACTCTTTAAAAATTCCTGTATAATAAATATAAGTTTATTATTAATATATAAAATTACTATATTCTTATATCTAATACCATATATGGTTTTATTATGACTTTATATAACATACTTGTTAATAATTCTAGGTTAAGGATTCACTTGGGTAATATCCGCTTTGTTCTTCACATGTGTCTTAATTTGTTTTTTCTTTGGTCCTTACACTTATATCATGATTTTAAGAATTTAAAACATGATATAAATATCAATTATATTAAATATATTTTTATTATAATAATTCATATAATATATAAGAATGAAATGTAATACACCATTCCAGGAGATGGTAGGTCGTACATACGCATGAATGTCGTTTCCATTTTATGTTCGTATTGAAAAAAAAGAGAGTAAATGAAATATATGTATATATATGTATATATATGTATATAATATCATAAAATTATAATTATTATGTCATATATATCATATAATTTCAATAAACGCATCCTTAATACATTCCATTAAGTGTATAAGCGAATCACATCGCTTTGAGGGTGTTGTAGTCCACATTTCCTCAAACAAAATTATTGTATTTACACAAAATATAAATTATACATATTTGTGTTTTAAAATAATTATATAAGAATAAAGATATTATAAATAACATATATATATATATATATCATATATAAAAAAAGTTTCCATCATAAAATCCACCCTAAGAGGCGGTAAAGGGAAAATGAACAATCATTATTTCATGAGGCATTAGTTCACCGTACACATAAAAAATATGTTCGTCACCCATAAGATGGAAGCGTGCGTAAGTATAGGTATAAAAATATAATAAAATAAATATTATTATATTTATGAAATTGTATTTTTCATATAATAATGGAATAATTATATTTTTGGGAGTGGATAAATAAAATAAAATAAAGGAGTTCGAGGGAGGGTGTTACCTCTAAATCAGGTAAATCCTTTTGGTTTTTACCAAATGGATTCCTTGGATGGTTTTATTCCCAAATGGAGTATTATAGGATTATGGGAGGATTTTTTGGAGGATATTTTATTAGAAATTTTTCGAACCTAACTGGATGGATGGGTGTGAAGAAGTGGGAGGATAATAGGCCATTTTATAGCTGAGGAGGAGTGACACTCTTGTAATATTTTGAAAAAGGAATTCCATACACATTTTTTACATGTAAAGTCAATTAAAATAATGGAAAAAATTATAGAAAAGGTATTATAGGGTATAAATATGTCTAAAAAATGGATCTTGGACAAGTTTCTAGGCCATTTTGGGTCTTAAATTTAAGGTTTAGTACTTTGTTAACCTATTTTTTCTCTTAATCATTGAAATTAATTTTAATCACTTTAAAAAATATTTTCATTTAAAAACTAATTTGAACTTAATAAACATTATAAATTATTTTGATTCCAAATATGGAATAAATTTTTCTAAATTAAAATCCCATAAGTGGCAGAAATTAATTTAAATCTAATCCTGATGACGGGACGACACTACGAGTTTTCTTAAATTAAAAATGATCAAAAGTTTGCTAAGTTTTTATATCCAATTTGAATGTGAAATTTGTTAAAATGACATAAATTTTATTAATTGATAAAAATATTATCTAATTAAACTTTTAAAATAATTTAAAATATAAATAAACCTTATAAACAAATTAAATAAAAAAGAAGTTTTAAATTAAAATTCTGCAATTTTAACTATTCATCAAAAAAATGAAATTTCTCAAAAAAAATCAAAAAAATTCACCGTCAAATAATTATTACATTATAAATTAAATTTTTTTACTAATAATATCAAATTAAATTTCTAAAAGTGTCTAAAATTTATTTTATTATTATTCAATAAGGACATGAAAAGTATTTCATTTGAGAAAATAGTATTTTAAAACATATAAGGACTTTACCAAAAATTATATCTTTCATTATAAAATTGTTTTATTTATATAAAAACATTTCAAAATATATTTTAAAAGTATTTGATTCTATTTTTGTTACTAATTTTAACAAATATGTTATAATTATCTCATTTAAATAATTATAACAAAAAAAGATGTTTCATAGAAACTCTATGTTACATGTAACATACGAAAAGTTAGTGTTGTGTGTAATGTGAACTAATATGGTTCTTGTTAAATAATTTTTTGACTTAGTTTAATGAACTATATTAAGAAAAATATAATTTATTCAAGAAAAAAGGTCTATAAAAACTTGGGGTGTTACATATGGCCCCCTATAGACTTGAAAGTGATGCATCTTTTATTCAAGTATTTAAACTAAATTTGATATGATATGAATTAAATAGGCACCAATTTTTGGTTCACAAGGTGGTATGGTACCTAATGGATTGTAACTTGGTAAACTATTGGTTAAACCTTTTGAATAAATGAATGATGTAAATTAAATGGAAATCAATATTAAATGAATTGAATGGGAAAATGGACTTGGAAATGGAGAATTGGCCTAGACATGACTTTTCAGTGGGTGAATAGTAATTTTTCCAATGAATTTTTGGACTACTTGATTATAAAGTCCTAGATTTAGGATTAGGTTGTGTGGTTTGACCTTATTTTAGGAGGGTTTTGAACTATCATATGCTTTCTAGCTGTGAATTTTGATGGTGTTTTTTTCTAAGGCATGTGTTTGGAATTGTAGAGGCATGAAGCCCTAAAAACCTCTATTTTTATTCTAGGAGGATGGTGATGACCATGATCTAGAGGATTTGTTCCCTAGGATACCAGTGGATCCCCCATTAGTTCCATTTGTGACACTATATATTGTTTTAGACATAGGTGCTGAGGCATAGTTCCGTGATAAATTCTATTTCCTCATGGATAAATTTTAGGGAGAACTGCATTGTGCTGTGTCTTTGGATGAGCTGATGCACATGTTCCAGTAGAAAAATCCTACCATCTTTTTTGGGGGATAATGGTTTATAGGCTACTGAGCTATGGATAAAAATTATGTTGTTGATCTTTGAGAACCTTGAGAAACCACCTTAGATGAGAGAGATGCTCGAGGCCTATATTCTATGTGGAGAAATAAACACTGATGGGATATTATAAACCAGGATGAAAGGCTTTGATATATGGTTTTGTTTGATTTAAAAACTAGGTTCTATGACCATTCCTACCCTCAGACTCTATGGTAAGAGCGAGCTAGTGAGTTCATGCATTTGGAGCATGGTTATATAATGGTTATGGATTACTCAACATTATTTACAAAGTTGTAGAATTTTTCTATGACGTATCTTACTGATGAGATATTGAGATTGACACGATTAGAGGAAGGTCTCTAAATTTCTATCAGATATTTGGTCAATGTATTCAGTTTAACCTCTATTACTAAAATTGTGAATTCAGTGCTGATTAGAGAGTTGAATCAGAGGGAAGGTAGGGCGTAGAA
Organism: Viscum album; assembly: GCA_963277665.1. Classification (NCBI taxonomy): domain Eukaryota; kingdom Viridiplantae; phylum Streptophyta; class Magnoliopsida; order Santalales; family Viscaceae; genus Viscum; species Viscum album. The sequence continues at coordinate 1,344,981,835 of OY728123.1, forward strand.
AAGGGAAGTTTTGTTTCTCAACCAAGTAGTTTGGCTTCTACTTCCAAGTAGCACTATTTTTAATATTTCAATGAGATGAGTACCAATTAGTATGTTATTATTGGTAGCTCAGTGTTCAATTATTATTGTGACTGATAGAGCCACATGAAGAATACGTTCGAGCATGACCCAGTCGAGTGTGATCTTGTGATAGGATGGTGTTAGGTCCACAAGGCTGAATACCCTGAGGGGGGGGGGGGGGTGAATAAAGGTATGAATAATTTAAAAATAAATCCCATTCTGATCTTGTTCCTATGTTAAACAAAACACTCTTATCTCTCTTTCCCATTGCACAATATAGATAGAAAGTAAAGCATGCACAAGATACAACAATTTTTACATGGTTCACCCTCACTAGGCTACATCCAAGGAGCATACACCAGCAATGTGCCGATGTACCAAATCCACTATAAGCATTCTACTGTTTACAAGGTTCAGGATAGATCACTTCAATTCCTAGGATCACTGGCTTTACAATGCTTAGGGTCAGCTCAATGCTTTCCCAAGGGTCACTCCCTATTTCTCTCTCTCCAGCTCACTACTGATGGAGAGGATCACCTTCTTCCTCTTCCTTTTCTCACTACTCTAGAAAGGATCCACTCATAGTATATAGACCTGTAAGTCTCTTCATTATCACTAATGAATACATCCTCTGTTGTATGTAGATGAACCGTTGAAGTCCAACATTCACCTGTAGATGAATCTAACTTTACACCGAAGGTATCGGGTAATCTTCTAGCTTTCACGCAGCCCTAAATCACTACTATGAAACAACCATTATTGGCGCCCTTCTATAAGCCGGTGCGTAAGTCTTAGCATGCAAGTCAAAACTGGCATGCAAGTCCACCTCAACCACTTGCACGATACAAGATTCTTCAACTCCAAACTTGCGCGACGCACACCCTTTTACACCCAATCCAATTTTGGCATGCAACCAACAAATTTCGCGCTTCTTCAAATCTGGGGCGCAAGTCTCCCTCAACCACTTGTGAGATGCCTTCTTCTTCTACTCAGAACCTGTGCGACTCACTTCCTTCCTCTCCCAAACCACCTTGGACGCACAACTATCACATGGCGCGCAACCTCTACTTGTGTGACCACACACCACTTGTGCGAACACCACACCTATGCAACAGGAGCTCTGATTATTCTAAGTGTTGAACTCTTCACTGAATGAGGAGGGGTCAACCTGTATTTATAGGAATTTTGACACCCTGCGCTATGGAATGAAATTCTCCCCTCAACGCGCAAGTCTTGGCGTGCAAGTCTCTACCCCTTGTCTCTACCGTGCGAGTCACTTGTGCAACCTAACCCAAAACTTGCACGACCCTTATCCCTTTGCCATATTTTTATGTTATGATCCTGAAAAAAATTAGTCAAAAAATTTTCCTCTCCTTAAAGTACAAGATGTGTGAGTACCTTTTCCAAAAACCTATTTTCTTCATTTGTCGATTTTCAGGGCAAAAAATTTGGCAAACAATGGAAAACGGCACTACCTTGTATCTTCTCTTTTTGTACCACCTCCAGATCATTCATTCCTTTTTCGAAGTTCTTGAATCAAAAATGGATCTTTAACCACAACCCTTGAACTCGACATGTCACCATGAAATCCCCTTTGTCAACAAATTTGTATGTCTTGGTTTGCTTTGTCAACAATCACAACATAGACGTCCACATTGTCAACAAACACAATCACCTCAAAAATGCTTCAATGATGCCTTGAGGGATTGTTTCCCAACAGATGGTCCACATGAAAAGTTTCTACAAGACCTTTCCTATAACTCTGAGTGGTAGGGGTCAGCTACAACACTAGGTTAAGGAGTAGGTTTCTTATCTCCAAATTAGGTAGGGAGTCGGAGTAGTGCCAATTGATCAGGCTAAGGTAGTGGTGGTCATGGGTGAGGTCAACAGACACCAGTTACACCAAGACATTATAGTGGGCCTACTATGTGTAGTGAGGTTGTTTCATAGGTTCATGGTTCATGCCAGATCTATTCTATGTATCCTACCACCAGGGATCAAGGTTCCAGACCATCTACAATGAGAGTTATAATTTTAGTAGCCTCTAATATTTCTTTTTTTCTTTTTTGATACAGGTTCATCACATAGTTTTGTGTCTTCACCTTTGGTAAAAATAGTTGGGATCATTATAATGTATTATGAGAGAATTATGATGAAATAAACTCTATTGTGGATTATAACAGTGGGTATATTCAAGTGAGGCGAGTTCCCCTTGAGTTTGGCCAATGCCGATTCTTCTAAAATCATTTTTTTCTCGAGATGATAGGGGTTGATGTCATCCTCAAGATGAAATAAATAGTATCTTATTGAGCTTATGTAGAATGCTATTTCTAGAGGGTGAATTTCACATCACCAGAGGGTGTAGTTCATACTCACAAGCGTGAATGAGATGTATAGGTGAGATGAGATGGACCATATCATCATGGTCTAGGTGGGATGACCACCCATATCACATGTTTTTATTTGGATAATCCAGGAACATGTCAAATGGACCTTCTGACATCATTTGATCACATTAGGGATGTGTTCATAGATTAATATTCAAGTTTACCTCTTAAAAAAGAGGTGGATTTATCCAATGAGCTAATTCCAGGTGATACACCAATATGAATTCCTCATTACAGGATAGCTATGATGGTATTGTATGAGAACAAGATCCATCTAGAGGATTTGGGGGGAAAGGATTTCATTAGACCCAATAATTCTCTATGGGCTCCTTTGGTTTTTTTGAGAAAAAGGTAGACAACAACCTTAGGATATTCATAGATTATCAAAAATTTAACTAGATTACATTTAAGAAATAATATCCCCTTCCATGGATAGATGACATATTTGATCAGCTTCAAGGAGCTCAGGTGTTCTCAAAAATTGATTTGAGATCTATATATCACCAGTTATGTGTTCGTCCTATAGAAATACCTTACAAAAACTTTCATAGTAGGTAAAGTCTATATGAGTATCAGGTTATTCAGTTCAGTCTTATGAATGAGCGAGAGGTTTTAATGGTGCTGATAAATCGAGTATTCCATCATTATCTTGATTCATTTGTGGTGCTTTTCATGGATGATATCTTGGTTAATTCTCACAATCGACATGACCATGCCAAAATCTTGAGATCATTTTGGATAAACTAAGAGAGAATCATTTACATGATAAGATCATAAAGTTACACTTTTAAATGGATTAAATTCACTTTCTGGGTCACATTATCTCAGAGACAAGTGTATCAGTTGACACAAAGAAGGCAAGAGCTGTAATTTATTAGGAACATCCCAAGAATGTATTTTACTTAAAATGTTTTTTTTGGGATAGATGGATATTACAAGAATTTCATACATGACTTTTCAATCTTAAAAAAATCATTGATGGACTTGACTAAGAACGGTGTGAAGTTTGTATGGTTAGATACTTGTAAGATTGCTTTTTAGGAGATGAAAGGGAGATAGAATTTAGCACCAGTCCTGATACTTATAGAGAAGGGTAAAGTATGCAATATGTATTGTGACACATTAGGTATTGATCTTGGAGTAATGATGATTCAGGGGGATAGAGTCATGGAATATAGGTCTCAATAGTTGAGGTCACATAAGAGGAACTACCCAACACATGATTTCAAATTAGCTGCATTTGTTCATGCTTTGTGATGTTGGATACATTACCTTCCGGGAGATCATTTTGTGGCGTACACAAAAGATAAAATCCTTAAGTTCATAATTGCATAGCGTGATTTGAATATGAGGTTGTAAATGTGTGTGGAATAACTATAGTCTTTGGAAATTGATCTTGCCTATATTTTCATGGTAAAGGAAATATAGTGGATGATGCACAGACTAGAAAGAGTTAGATATAGGTAGTGAAACATGATAGAAGTGAGTGGAATCTTATGGATTTTTTCAATGAGATGAACTTGGAGGTTCATGATAGTCCTATAAAAACATACTTATCATCCTTATTTGTGTCCTATATCCCGATGGATAGAGTGATGATGTGGAAGCTATAAGATTTCGAGGGCCCAGTCTTGCGAGAGAGTGTGGTAGGTGTGGATCCAACTCCAAGTTGAACTATAGGTGGGGATGAGATACTTTATATCCATGATCACGTTTGAGTTCCAGTGTACATATGCAATAAGTTGACATGGTATTCTAATGCCTCATATTGGGCAGTGCATCCCGGTGTCACCAAAATGTACCCTGACTTGCGCTATCAGTATTGGTAGCTAGGTATGAAGTGATAGGTAGGTATTTTTCTTATGAGGTGTTCCACCTATAATCACATGAAAGTAGAACATCAAGGACCGACTATAATTTTATAGCAGTTACCTATTCCTGAGTAAAAATGGGATGATGTCTTTATATATTTTATAGTTGGTTAACTGAGGTCACCATAAGGTAGTGATTCTATAGGGGTTGTTATTGACAGACTCATGATGGTTTCTCATTTCTTGCTATTCAAGGAGACCTTTAGTGTGGATGAGATTAGGAGTTTATATATCCTTGAGATAGTATGACTTCACAAGGTCCTGCACAATATTGTTTCATATTAGTATGCCAACTGTACGTCTCATTTATGGAAGATTTTGAAGAGGGTGATGGGTAAAAAAATGATTTTGAGTACAACATACCACCCTTAGAATGATATCTATTTATAGAATATGATACATGTTCTTGAGGTAATGTCATGAGCAGGAATCTTAGATTGTGGGGGCTCTTGGCTGAGGAATATACCCATGGTTGATCTCTCCTACAACAACAACAATCAAGATATGATAAAGATGTCACATTATAAGGATTTGTATGGTAGGCCATGCCTTTCAAACCCATACTTGTTAGAAAATGGTGAGACAACTTTACTGGGACTAAGTCTTGTGAAAGATACTTCTGAGCAGGTCTAGTTATTTTAGAACCGAATTGCTACTACACATTCTTGAAAAAAATCTAATTGTGATATCTATATATAAACTATAGAGTTTGAGTTTGTGGATTATTTTTCTATGTGTTTCACCGAGGCTGGGACACAAGAGGATCAGGAGACAGGGTTAGATTTCACCACCATATGTCAGGCCGTTCAAGATTATAGAGAAAGTCTGGTTGGCAGCCTTTCAGTTGTTGTTACCTCAGAGGAACAAAGCCATGCATGATGTCTGCCACATATCTCAGCTTCACCATTATCAATCGAACTCGTATCATGCTTTTTATCTTGATTAGGTTGAGTTATTGGAAGATGCATCCTTTGAGGAGTATCCTATTTGTATCATTGAATAAATAATGATGGTTCTCAAATTTAACGACCCGAAATTTTGAATAAACCTTGTTTCCTAATTTTGTGTGTTATTTTATTTTTTATACTCAACAAAACTGTTTCATTTGATAACATGAGTATAATTAAAATGATACCGTTGGGTTTTTACTGTTATATGACCATTGGTCAATATGACCACTAGAAACTAAACGTTTCTATTATTGTCTCTAAATACAAGTGATCTTGGTTAATTAATATAGAAAGGAGATTCGATATCCTCACCCAGTAGTATTGGACAGATCGAATCCCATATAACAGAACATGGGAAGGAGGTAGCACCATTGGGCTTTGATCTGGACCAAACCCAAGCCGAAATTCATCGTGTGAAGCTAGAACGGAATCACATTCATGAGAAGTTCAAACTGATTGAAATTACTACTCGTGCGATGTTGGCCGAGCCTCCCTCAGATTTTCTCACCTTAGCACACCTTACACTTAGGTCCTATGCTGGTGTGATAAGGGGCTATGTAAGGAGACCGTAACTGCCTTGTGTAATCCTTTGTTTTAAATAAAAATTTTGATTTATTCTTATGATGATGTTTATGAATTTTCAAATGTCCGGATAAATATAGTATGCATATTTTTTGTGAATTTTAGGGAAAGGATATTTTAAAAAATGTTTATGTAAACCTTAAATAATTAAAAATGTGTAATGATTTTCAAAAAATGGTCTTCTACAATTTTGTTCAGTACGAAATTTCGATTCTAATAAGATCAACTTAATTTTTGATGAATAGTAAATTATGAATAGTGATTTTATGCTTAGGATTAGTAATGTGACCAAATGGATTAGTAATATCACTTAAAGAAAGTATTAACATAATCTAGGCACCTTGATTAAGTAATGTGATTCAATAGAATGGTTAAATAATGGTTTCATAAATTATTAGTCAAGCATTAGTTTTTTCAGGTGAATAGTGTTTTTTAATTAAAAATTAAATTAAAAATATTTCGAAAAATATTTTTATAAAATGGATTTCATTTTTGAACTCAGAGCATTGATATTATGTTAAGGTAATTTTTGGTATTTTTTTTGAAAAAAATGAATTTTTAGTGAATAGTGTATTTATATAAAAATTAAATTAAAAATATTTAGAAATTTATTTTTATAAAATGGAGTATATTTTTGAAATCAGAGCATCGATATTTGGTTAAGGTGAAAGTTTGGGATTTTTCTGAGAAAGTTGAATTTTTGATGAATAGTGAAAATACAGTTTTTAAGTTACAAGTGTTTAATGACATCATTAAATGATGTATTAAGTATTTAATCAATATGGTCGACTTATGAATAGTATGATAAGGTATGAGGTTTACCAAGTGGCCAATACCATGAGCAAATACCATGGGAAAGCCCATGGTTTTGCCAAAACCACCAATGAGGTGTCCCTTGGCCATTAATGCCTTGTACCCTCACTTTCCCTATAAATACCAAGGCATCGTCTCATCCATTCGACTCCAAAATCTCTCCCAACAAAGATCTGGTCTCATTACCTCCCAAGGAGTCCTCCCAAGGTGTGCCCAAGCTCTCAAGGTCCCAACCTTTGAGTTTTAAGAGTTGTATTTTAAGGTAAGGGATCCTAACTCTCTCTTTCTTTCCAAGTACTCTCTTTTATGTCATTTCTTTTATGCTCCATGTTCTTATGTTGGGGATGTTATTTTATATTCATCCTACTATACTTTTCATGATCATATGATTAGAGACCCCCTATTTCTCTCATCAATTTATTTTAAGAATGTTTAAGTGGCGCCATTAGGCTGCCGAATTTGTAAGGGATTCTTCCACCCTTCTCATTTTCAAGTTCTATTTTCTTGTCAAGTATTTCAAGTTCCTTTATGTTGGGGTATTATATATATATCTATAATACGGATATTTTATGTTCATATGATGAGAGACCCTATTTTATCTCGTCAATTCATTTTTTTGAAGTTTAAGTGACGCCGTTAGGTTGTTGAATTTTTAAGGGATTCTTCCACCCTTCTCATTTTCAAGTTCTATTTTCTTGTAATGTTTTTCAAGTTCCTTTATGTTGGGGTATGATATCTATATCTATAATACTGATATTTTATGTTCATTTGATGATAGACCCTATTTTATCTCGTCAATTCATTTTTGTTGATGTTTAGGTGACACTGTTAGGCTGGTGAATTTTTAAGGGATTCGTTCACCATTCTCATTTTTCAAAGTTCTACTTTCGAGTCAAGTCTTTCAAGTCCCTTTTTATTATGTTGGGTTATGATATATATATCTATCATAATGATCTTTTATGTTCATATGATGAGATACCCTATTTTATCTCATCAATTCATTTTCATTGAAGTTTAGGTGATGCCGTTAGGATGCCGAATTTTTAAGGGATTCATTCACCTTTCTCATTTTTCAAAGTTATACTTTCATCTCAAGTCTTTAAAGTTTCTTTTTATTTTGTTGGGGTATGATCTCTATATCTATCATACTGATATTTTATGTTCATATTATTAGAGACCCTATTTGATCTCATCAATTCATTTTTTTTGAAGTTTAAGTGACGCTGTTAGGATGCCAAATTTTCATAAGAGAAATCTTATTTTTGTCTTCCTTTCATGTTCTTCATTTCATATGGTATATCTTTCAAATTTCATTACCATGTTCTTAAATCCTTTAAATTCTATCCCCATACTGTTTTATGGATCATTTATGAGTGGGTAACCCATGTCCCCTCTATTTTAAATGTTTTTTAAAACCTTGTAACATAGCCGTTATGCTGCAGAATTTCCATCTCAAAATGTCTATCTTTTTTCTCAAATTCATTTATTTTATTAATTGAATACTCAAAGCTATTTCTTCTAAATGGGTATTCACATATATACCAAAATTTTATATTTTAAATTCTGGTATTTACATACATGAGACCCGCTTTCCCTTTCCGTGGGTTTAAAGTGACATAAAGATCATGTCTTTAAAGCAGTTTTTAAAACGTAATGATTATGAAATGAAACCCATTTCTTTTATGCTATATGAGTTGTTTATGAAATTATTGATGATGATATATGTGGATCACATTATAATAATGACAAATTAAGGGTGCACCCTGATAGCGCTCCAATGCATTGGGTAAAGACTTAATCTCTAGAGATGACTATCTTTAACGACGCCTTGGTGAATAACCTTGGTAATTTTTATTGACACCTTGGGGATGGACCTTGGTGAAATGGAAATGATTGTAAATATTAAATGTTGTAGCCCCATATTCAAGTTATGAAATACATTATTTTTATTATGATATGCCTCATGATTTCTTTCTCATGCCTTAAAGTTCTTTTTCATGACATTGTTGATGTATCTCAAGTTCACATGTTAAATGTTTCCCCTTCTTTCCCTTACTGGGCCTTCTGCTCACCCTTTCTTTTGATGTATGTCCCCAGGTTATGAGATGCAGTAATGAAATTAGGATGAACATAAATAGAAGCCTTTAAAGTGTTTAAGAAGAATGTTTTATGTTTTCATGTTTTAAGTTCCTGATTTCCAAGACACTAAACCTTAAAGATCCCCAGTTTTGTAAAATGTAATGAATGTTTATGTGATAAAAAGGCGGGATTCTATAGTTGGTATCAAAAGGAGGTTTAGTTGTTTGTGGAAATTAGGATATGAAAACATTAGGAAGAACCCTATATAAAAGTTTAAAAATAGGAATTCTTACTAGTATTTTGGTGAGTATTAAGTAAGAGGTTTCCAAGAAAATACATCCTTGTTTGGATACGAGCAGGTAGAGGTGGCTCTAGCACAGATGTACATAGGGGTAAAACCCAAAAACACCGCTTTAAGCTAGACTTGAATGGGAACTGGTACACGACAACGGGCCTTGCTGCACTCTTGGTTACGGCACTCCTGGGGGATATGCTTTGGTAAATCCATAAGCTTAGTATGGACCATTATTAAAGGAACAAAGATAAAATAAAATAAAGATTCACATAAGAATATATGATCATGGATAACCTAGATTGGGACCTAGGGGATCACAAGTTAAGGTATAATTTTCTTCTACAAGTTTATCCTTCTATTCTTTAAGTTTCTTTTTCTTGATTATTGGCTAAGTATTTAAGCACGCTAATTATATGTTCTTTTCTTAGTTAATAGAGGAAAATGGAAGAGCATGTGCTAACAACCAATGTGATAGGAAATGTGATGATTACCCTATTAATGTGACAAATATGATGAAAGATCAAGTTGAACATATTGTGATTATGCAAAACCAGCTATCAAAAATCACAATTAATAATTGGTACCTAGTTGAATGCCCAAATTCATCAAGGAAGAAGAAGACAAAGTCTCAAGGATGTTCATCTGATAAAGTTGATAAGGGAAAGAAGACCCAATTTCTTTTTTGCAAAAAGAGTGGGACGAGGCACCAAGGAGAATGTCAGAAAGGAACCAAGATATGTTTTAAGTGTGGGAAGATAGGGCATAAAGTATCCAATTTCTTTAAAAAAATGGTTAATGTGATGAATGGAGATAAGGTTCGATCTAATGTAACTTATACATTTCGATGTCGTAAATGTGGAGAAGTTAGACATTATCCAAGGCAATTCTCTCTTGGAATTGATGAGAAGCATGATGAGCATCAACAATCTTTGAGGACAAGGGAACAATGCAAGTCCTATGCTGAGATGGATCATGATGATTGAAGTACATGTAACTTCTTCGCAATAATTGTCTATGTCATGTTGTATTTTAGTTCATTCTCTATGATCATATCTTTTATGTTTTCTAAGATTATCGTGTCACTACCTAAGATGATTTTATATCATTAAAGAAAAACATCTATTGTTATGTACCACATGTTGATGTAGTGAAGCTGTTCTTCTTAAAAAAAGGGTGATTAGGGGATTAAAATATGATTATTATTTTGGAATACGTTCACTATTTTGGGAACCCCATTTGATCGAGGTAAATAGATTACTACGGTATTTTCTTTGAGGAGTAAAGGTTGACTTATATTTTGAAGAATCGATGAATTTAAGGCAGACTTATAGTAATTTATGTTACATATGGAAATGATTAACCTATATAGGGGAAAATGTGATTAGGTTAGTTACTTTTGTTATAAGATGATAAGAGTGGTTGATGTTGTTTGAATATGAACGATAAAGTCTATCTTGGAAGACTATGTTATGAGATCCTTCTTATAATTGGGTTTCAATCTTAGTTTGGTTTATTTTGATGAATTTTAAGGACAGTTATTTATGGAATGGTCTATGATTAACTTTGGGTTGTACCATGGATCTTTGATGATTTAAAAGTAGTTTCCCTTCCTATGGGATTATTTCTTTTTGAAGAGTTGTTTTATATTAAACTTTATGTTTTTGGGATAATGTTTAAAGATAGAAGAAATTGATAGTTAATCTTTTGTGGATTACGTGACTCTCAAGAAGATGATTCTTGTGTTTTTATGAGACCATGTGTTTTTGAATGCTCATCGTTTGGAGAAAAGATTAGTTTTGGTAGAAACTTATTAAAGGATGAAACTCTACTTGAAGGTAGGTATATTTCCTTATGTTTTTGTTCTATGTAGTAAATGAATTCCTCAAAATTATGAGAAGGAATGTAAAACAAAAATGTTGTTGGTTTACATTTCCTACTAGGTAATCAGATACCGTTTACACACATCATAAGTTTGTGATTTTCTCGTGGTTAACTTTCTCCTAATCATGTTTTCTATCACTCTCCCTCAGAACATGACCCTTTGTTTTCTCTTCCATTTCCATGTTTTCCTACATGGAATTATAGTGTGGGTTAACTCGGGTGACCTTTTTACTTCCCTTTATTTCTTTTAAAGTAATAGTTTTACTGACTCATTTCCGATGTCGAACATTCAATGAAATTTCAAAACCCAATTTTAAAAATTTCGAGGACGCAATTTCTTAAGGGGGGAAGATTGTAACGACCCTAAATTTTGAATAAATCTTGTTTCCTAATTTTGTGTGTTATTTTATTTTTTATACTCAACAAAACTGTTTCATTTGATAACACGAGGATAATTAAAATGAGACCGTTGGGTTTTGACTGTTATATGACCATTGGTCAATATGACTGCTGGAAACTAAACATTTCGATTATTGTCTCTAAATACAAGTGATCTTGGTTAATTAATATAGAAAGGAGATTCGATGGCCTCACCCAGTAGTCTTGGACCGATCGAAGCCCATCTAACAGAACTTGGGAAGGAGGTAGCACCACTGGGATTTGCTCTGGACAAAACCCAAGCCGAACTTCATCGTGTGAAGCTAGAACGGAATCGCCTTCACGAGAACTTCATACTTATAGAAATTACTACTCGTGTGATGTTGGAGGAGCCTCCCTCAGATTCTCTCACCTTAGCACACCTTACACTTAGGTCCTATGCTGGTGTGATAAGGGGCTATGTAAGGAGACCATAACTGCCTTGTGTAATCCTTTGTTTTAAATAAAAATTTTTATTACTTCTTATGATGAAGTTTATGAATTTTAAAATGTCCGGATAAATATAGTATGCATATTTTTTGTGAATTTTAGAGAAAGGTTATTTTAAAAAAATGTTTATGTAAACCTTAAATAACTAAAAATGTGTAATGATTTTCAAAAAATGGTCTTCTACAGTTATGTTCATTACGAAATTTAGAGTCTAATAAGATAAACATAATTTTTAATGAATAGAAAATTATGAATAGTGATTTTATGCTTAGGATTAGTAATGTGACCAAATGGATTAGTAATCTCACTTAATGAAGGTATTAATATAATCTAGGCACCTTGATTAAGTAATGTGATTCAATAAAATGGTTAAATAACGGTTTCATAAATTATTAGTCAAGTATTAGTTTTTCCGGGTGAATAGTGTTTTTTAATTAAAAATTAAATTAAAAATATTTAGAAAATTATTTTTATAAAATGGATTTCATTTTTGAACTCAGAGCATCGATATTATGTTAATGTAATTTTTGGGGATTTTTTAAAAAAAATGAATTTTCAGTGAATAGTGTATTTATATAAAAATTAAATTAAAAATATTTAGAAAATTATTTTTATAAAATGGAGTTTATTTTTGAAATCAGAGCATTGATATTTGGTTAAGGTGAAATTTTGGGATTTTTCTGAGAAAGATGAATTTTCGATGAATAATGAAAATAGAGTTTTTAAGTTACAGGTATTTAATGAAATCATTAAATGATGTATTAAGTATGTAATCAATATGGTCGACTTATGAATTGTATGATAAGGTATGAGGTGTTCCAAGTGGCCAATAACATGGGCAAATACCATGGGCAAGCCCATGGTTTTGCCAAAATCACTAATGAGGTGTCCCTTGGCCATTAATGCCTTGTCCCCTCACTTTCCCTATAAATACGAAGCCATCATCCCATCCATTAGACTCCAAACTCTCCCCCAACGAAACTCTAGTCTCATTACCTCCCAAGGAGTCCTCCCAAGGTGCGCCCGAGCCCTCAAGGTCCCAACCATTGAGTTTTAAGAGTTACTTTTTAAGGTAAGGGATCCTAGCTCTCCCTTTCTTTCCAAGTACTCTCTTTTATGTCATTTCTTTTATGATCCATGTTCTTATGTTGGGGATGTTCTTTTAAATTCATCCTAATGTAATTTTCATGTTCATATGATGAGATACCCACTCTTTCTATCATCAATTTATTTTAAGAATGTTTAAGTGGCGCCGTTAGGCTGCTGAATTTTTAAGGGATTCTTCCACCCTTGTCATTTTCAAGTTCTATTTTCTTGTCAAGTCTTTCAAGTTACTTTTTGTTGGGGTATGATATATATATCTATCATACTGATCTTTCATGTTAATATTATGAGAGACCCTATTTTATCTCATCAATTCATTTTTTTTTATGTTTAAGTGACGCCGTTAGGCTGCCGAATTTTTAAGGGATTCTTCCACCCTTCTCATTTTCAAGTTCTATTTTCTTATCAAGTATTTCAAGTTCCTTTATGTTGGGGTTTGATATCTATATCTATCATACTGATATTTTATGTTCATATGATAAGAGAACCTATTTTATCTCGTCAATTCATTTTTGTTGAAGTTTAGGTGACGCCGTTAGGCTGCCGAATTTTTAAGGGATTCGTTCACCATTCTCATTTTTCAAAGTTCAACTTTCGAGTCAAGTCTTTAAAGTTCATTTTTATTATGTTGGGGGTATGATATCTATATCTATCATACTGATATTTTATGTTCATATGATGAGAGAGCCTGTTTGATCTCGTCAATTCATTTTTTTGAAGTTTAGGTGACGCCGTTCGGCTGCTGAATTTTTAAGGGATTCGTTCACCTTTCTAATTTTTCAAAGTTCTACTTTCATGTAAAGTATTTAAAGTTACTTTTTATTATGTTGGGGTATGATATATATATCTGTCAGACTGATATTTTATTTTCATATTATGAGAGACCCTATATGATCTCCTCAATTCATTTTTTTGAAGTTTAAGTGACGTCGTTAGGCTACCGAATTTTCATAAGAGAAATCTTATTTTTGTCTTCCTTTAATGTTCTTCATTTCATATGGTATATCTTTCAAATTTAGTTACCATGTTCTTAAATACTTTATATTTTGTCCCCATACTATTTTATGAATCATTTATGAGTGGGTGACCCATGTCCCCTCTCTTTTCAATGTTTTCTAAAACCTCGTAACATAGCCGTTATTCTGCAGAATTTCCATCTCAAAATGTCAATCTCTTTTTCTCAAATTAATTTATTTTATTAAGTGAATACTCAAAGATCCTTCTTCTAAAAGGGTATTCACATATATACCAAAATTTTCTATTTTAAATTCTGGGATTTACATACATGAGACCCTCTTTCCCTTTTCATGGGTTTAAAGGGACATAAAGATCCTGTCTTTAAAGCAGTTTTTAAAATGTTAAGATTATGAAATGAAACCCATTTCTTTTATGCTATATGGGTTGTTTATGAAATGATTGATGATGATATATGTGTCTCACATGATTATAAAGAAAAATTAAGGGTGCAACCTGATAGCGCTTCAATGCATTGGGTAAAGACTTAATCTCTAGAGATGACCATCTTTAATGACGCCTTGGTGAATAACCTTGGTAATTTTTAATGAAACCTTGGGGATGGACCTTGGTGAAATGGAAATTATTGTCAATATTAAATGTTTTAGCCGCATCTTCAAGTTATGAAATACGTTATTTTTATTATGATATGCCTCATGATTTCTTTCTCATGCCTTAAAGTTCTTTTTCATGACATTGTTGATGTATCTCAAGTTCACATGTTAAATGTTTCCCATTGTTTCCCTTATTGGGCCTTTTGCACACCCTTTCTTTTGATGTATGTACCCAGGTTATGAGATGCAGTAATGAACCTAGGATGAACACAAGGAGAAGCCTTTCAAGTGTTTAAGAAGATTTTTTTATGTTTTCATGTTTTAAGTTCCTGATTTCTAAGACACTAAACCTTAAAGATCCTCGGTTTTGTAAAATGTAATGAATGTTTATGTGATAAAAAGGTGGGATGCTATATCAAATCTATAGTAGGCATTATATAATTTTCTTGTTTGGTATGGTGCATTATAGGACTACCTACTATTGTTCTACCTTCCATAATTTCTGATGAGGCCATGAAATTGAAATGATTAATTTAATTAAATGTAATAGGACATATTAGGGACACCCTTATGTTTATTGGTGTTGATTTGGAGGTTTTCCCCCTAGCAAAGGCTACCCATGGGCCGGTGTAGGTGAAGTTTCCCTGTTTATGCCTTGAAGGACCACCCATGTTGTGAGTTGATGCTTTCTTAGTTTGATTAAGCCGATTAATAAATAAATTGAATCTAATTGGATGAATAGAAGATGAGTTACCTCCTTTTCTTGTTAATGATTTCCATTAATTGGTTTATATGGAACTTATATTTCAAAAATGGATTTATTAAAAATTTGAAAATTGAGTGGTTATACTCATTGATTAATTTTGATAGTGAATATGGTTAATGAGTGGGTATACTCATTTTTTGTATTTGGATTTAAATGATTATATGAGTGGGTAGAATCATATAGAATGAAACAGAATATGGTATGAAGTGATAAATGATTTAAAATAGTGAATGAATGAATATATTCCTTGGACATTGATCCTTGTATCTTGAAAAAGGTAGTGGACACCTTAGATAGAGTATACTCCTTGGGTCTTGATTACTTGGGATGCCTTGGGCCATGCTCCTATTGGATCTGGCTTTCTTGGACTCACATAGGACATGTTCAATTGAAATTATCCTAGGAATCCAACCAGTTCCTCCCTGATTTTACATCAAGATGATCCTAAGACTTTATGAGGATTCCTTGGTATTATACACCTTGGATCCAGACCTTCATGGTTTGATGCTTCTAGTATACGATGTGGTCATCGTATATGTGACATGTTTGGTTATACGACTCAACCGTAGTTGTTCCGATTCTTATTTTTATATGGAAAAGATATGGTTGATATGGTTATATGGTTTATAAAATTAGGACATGGTGCTTACTCTATTTTACTTGTAGATTCCTTGTTATGATATTGAAACGTTTTTTTAGGGAGACTTGAGAGGATTGTTAGTATCACATTATTTGCAGTGGACATGCTATGAACACTTTACATTTTTATTGATTACCTACTTTACTTGCACACTTCTTATCTTATTATATTGCAAAACTGGGATTGTATAAATAACTAGTCGGTTACTTAATGAGATTGTATCTCACACACTATTCGGGCCACCATTGGGTACCTGAACAGATTACTTGGATGTAGGTAGGGATTGGGGAAAGTGACCATAGATCGATGGTTGATTTTCTTCCATGCATAGGAGGAGGGGATTATGGTATCTTTCCAAGGATCATGATGCTATCCATATATAGAACATTTTGGTATTTTTAGTATTTTGTAAAAATTTATTATACTGTACTGTTATATACCTGGTTTGGATAATTTTTAGAGACATATATCATCATCATTCCTTATGAGACACTTATGGATTTGTCATATATTCCCGTCTTGTTTATTTATCGATTGTATGCTTCTTATATCTGCTTCTATAATTGAATGGTAGTGCTATTAAACTATGTTTAAATATGGTAATGAGATAACAATCTCTCCATTGACACACTCCAGGCCCTCAAAACTAGTTGGAAGCCTTTGGAATTCAAGGAGATGCGTTTGAGTCCATGTAGCTAGTCGAGATTGGGGCATTGTTGAGAAGACTCTAGGTCTTGGATATTACAGAGGAACCTATTATTGAAACACATATCATTAGGGAGACTATAGATCAGGTCCAACTAATCCTAAATTTTATGATGATAGATCAGTAAATTCATCGGTCATATGCCAATAGACTTCGGTGACATCTTGAGTTTAAGGATAGAGACTAGGTTTTTTTGAGTCTCCCCGAGGTGGGGCCATATGTGTATACAGAGGCAGGGTAATCTCTCACTGAGGTTCGTTGGACCCTTCATGGTTGTGAAATAGATCAGACCAGTAGATTAAGAGTTTAAACTTCCTTATAGATACTGGTCTATACACGATGTCTTTTAGGTATATCAGCTTCACTGATATCATCATAAACCCTCACATATCTTTCATCCTGATGAGTTTGAGGTGGTCGTTGAGGACTATCCAGTGCGTATAGTGGATCAGAGATTGAAGACACACTGAGACATGTCATTTCCTTTGGTACAAGTGATATTGAAAGACATTTAGGTGTAATAAGATACCTAGGAACATTAAACTTATATTCTTTAACAATGGCCAAAGCTCATTGAAGACGATACAACATTACCCTCATAAGGCCAACTAAGGGATGAGTTTCTTTAAGGAGGGGAGGATGTAATGACCTATCATTTAATGATGGTTTGGATCATTTGTTTTTCAATTTAAATCCTTTATTTAATCATAGTAAATGTGTAACACAACCTATGGAAGGTCACATGAAAGTTTGAGGCTTGTTTGGAGCCTGATGATCCGAAAAGTGGGCTAATTGACTAGGACACATGATTAGTGTAAACTAGCCCGCCCAACCCACTTGGTTTTTTTGAAATAGTGTGGTTACATATAGTGGGAACCTGTAGGACACATATTTTTTTAAACCATGTGACCTGAGACGCATGACCGTGCGATGCTTCTAATTTTCAAGACAGATATCCATTTCATGGTTTTGCACGGTTAGGTAAACCGTGTGGTGTGTCCCCTAAAAGCAGTGACTTGCAAATAGTTTTCACACAGTTTGGAAAAACACGTACCTAAACCATACACCTTATTATTTTGAGATGAAATGTCCATTTTTACCTCACATAAAATTAGACATTTTTATTTATTTCCTTTTCTTCCTTTAGGGGTTGTTTTTTTTATTCACTTGTGAGCTCCCAAATCTCCCAAAGATAGGCTTTGAGCTAACACCCATATACAATATCTGATTAAAGATCTGTAAGAAGTTTTATATCCATGTAGGTATATTATAAAATCCAATACCTTCCCATTAATGTTTATCTTTGCATCCATCATGATATTTAGGTGCAATCTCATGTGACCTATTTTCCTGGTGTTGGACCGTTTCTCATATTTCTTCCAATCTACTATGAATCTGAAGATGATATAAAGTGAGGAGCCATATATGAACTTTTTTTAGGTGGTTGCATAGTTTTCCCATTGTTTTTTATACTTTATAGATATTCAATTGTGATACACAATCAACTTTTCTGAGCGTCCCCTTTACAATGAGTTCTTCATATAAATTTTATCACTGCACCTTGATATACATCTAATGATCTTTGTTTAGTGAGTTAGAGGATTTATAACATGTTTATGGGCACCACATGGGTTTTAAAAGTGTAATTTCTCATTATGTATAATTGAATCAAATGCCTTGGATGCCTATTTAGATTTCATCTTGGATTTTAAATTAAATTTCCCATGTATTTTGAATGGTTGCTTGAACCAATTGTACCTCCCTTGTGTTTGTCCAACATAGACTTGGAATTTACCATTTAGGCATTTCCCTTAATGACCATGTCACCTTTTAAAATACCCTTTAGGCTATATAAATGATTTTTCCAAGCTTAGGTGAATTGAATGGGTTGGAATCAAATGGAATGGGCTTAAACAATTTTTTCTTTAAATTTAATGAATTTAATGAATGAAATACAATGAAATATAAAGGGTGGAAAGGCCTCACCATCTATTACATGTCATATTAAATTCCATTATTGAATTGGATTAGCTTTAGTGAAATTGAACTTTGATATCAGGAAATATGAGAGGTATTTCTTCATGTGTTATACGATAAACATGAATATGCATAGTGTCGTGCTTATATATATGGGCTAGAAAAAACGATATGTACAAGAAGTAATGCACCATTCCAATTATAAATATAATTACGCCTTTTTATTAATGTGGTACTATGGTAAGAGACCAATTGAGCATGATAGTATCATACTCCCTTATATCAGACATTGAGTATGATGTTTCACACCATTGACACTAGTTGGGCATTGTGCTTTACGCTCCACATCCCTATTTTTAGTGTTAACATGATGAAAAAATCCCCATCTTGAGTGGTGAGAATGATTTATCCCAGTCATTATGAGATGTAGTGTATGTACCCTATTTCATGAGATTATAGGCTCGTTGGGCTTATTATGGATGTCTGAGTTATGCTCTGGTCCATCCATCAACTTTTATTATAGGTATATGGCCACTTAAATCTGCACGTACTTTGTTTATATAAGTGGATAAAATATATAAATATATATACATATATATATATTATATAGCGACTAATCAGACTCCATTCAGTCTATGATTCGAAGTAGGTAGTGATGTCAAGTGTCCTTTAGCAACCAAAATGACCTGATTGTTTATTTTTTCATCATTGATTTAATATTATATTATATCGGCACACTGTTTAGTTATCAGCACTGCTTCGGTTAAGAGTAGACATCATTGATGGTGGAATACTAATATTTTTATCTCACACACAACTCAAGCTGCCTTTGGTACCCGAGATGATTATCTGACTATATGTATCAATATGGGAAAGGTCCCTACCACAAGTTACTACTATCTATTTTTTATATACGAATCTTATGAGCAAAGAATTGGGCATTCACTGGAGATTATAGTAGAATATATTTCCCACCTTTTTTAGTTTTTTATATGTCTGTCGCCTATCCCCTATTCCGCTTTTGTATATCAGCATGCCATGCATCCATGTATATGACACTGCCTTAGAGGATTTTGATATTATTATCAGTTGTTCAGTTATTTGTTCTTTCCCATCTATTTACCTGTTAATATATTTATATATTATCCCTATACTATTGTATATTTATGGTTATATCTATTGTGCCACTCTAGCCAATGAGCCCATACCCAAGTGGTAAGGGCTCCTGCTTGGCATCCAAGAGACCTGAGTTCAAAATTGGTTGGAGGTGAATTTCAGGGTTACTGTAGCAGTACTATAGCAGTTAATATTCGATACTTTAGCAGTCAGAACTATTCACCTGATTTGGGCCTTCGGGCCACTAGTTTGGGCCTATGGGTTTCCAAGGACTTCGGGTCACGTAGACCATGGAGTACCCCAATTCACACAGATCGGGCCCCAGAAAAGGATCAGAGTAAAAGGAGTAGCAGCCACCAGATGCAGAGCTAACAGGATTGGAATAATGAGAGGGTATGGAAGCCTCCAATGGGACCAGGAACCGTGCAGCTTTGTACGGGGAAATGATAGCTGATCCGCAATGCAAGGTGGGGAGCTAAGGCGATCAATGATGCAAGACGCTGGGGAGGGGCAGTTCTAGTGGTATGGGCCTACGAGTCTTGTAATGGGCATGGTATGCCCTTAGGCCTTCAGGTCATGTCGGGCCTTGTGCCTTGGGCCTACGGGTCATGTACGGGTTCCCCTTCAACCCGTAAAAGGGGGATTATCTATAATAAAATAAAAAATAAGGGATTTAGGCCATTCAGATGATTATTGTTCCACTCTAACATGATGGTATAGTCTCCCCACTATACCACCTTTACACCCTTACTGTTAATCAGTAGCCTCTGGCATACCTAGAGGCATGATTGAGGCCATGTGACCCACCGTCTCAGGTCATGAGTTAAGTGGATCTAGGGTTATGATGTTACATTCACATTTCTCCAAAGGTTTATATTTTAATAAATACAAAAATTGCATTTTAACTTTGTAATTCATAATTATGAAGTGCTCTAGTTATAAATATTATATATTTATATTTATGTTTTATATGTTGAGAATACTTATTATTTATGTTTTTAAATATAATATAATTAAATTATTTGTGTGAAATTCCCATAAGTTATGTGTTTATAAATCACATGTTAATTAGAAGAAATGTTTATTAATTTATTTATGGTCATATTTTTTAATATTCAAACTACTTGAAAAGTTTAAGCATGAATATTTTTTATTTGTTTGATATTTTTAAATTTCTTCTTATAAATTTCATACAATTCAAATAAGGAGTTTAATTATAGGTACAATTTTTTTTTTAAAATTAGTTTAATCATAATTTCTAATTTTTAATAAAATCAAAAAGTAGTGATCTATTGAATTTAATCAAAAAATTTTGGAAATCAATTTTTTCAAATTCCAATTACCCTTCAATAATTATTTGTTTATAGTGGTCCTTTTGGTTTGAATTTTTAGTATATAGGTGGTCAATTATTTATCTATAAAAGTAGGTATTTTCTTCTTGTTACACCATATTTTTACTTGGGTATTATTTTAGTTATAATTTTAATATTTTACATGAAAGGGTTTTTCGTGTGATGAATTTGATATATTTTGAATGTTATAAAAATAGTATTAATACAGATACATAGAAAAAATAATTAGCTTTATAAGAGTTTTTACCAGAAGGATTGGGTTCAAGCCCTTTTATTAAAAAGAAAATAAAGACAATAGAAACCCCTTTTAAAATTGGTAAGGGAAAACCTATTACATTCCAATGGGGCTAAAGGGATTAGCCCCTTGAAAGCAGAGAGGGATAACCCATTAAATGCCCAAAGTCCAGAGATATGTCAATGACATGAGACCCAAGAGGGATATAACCCAATACAAGTCGTTGATCCAAAGGTCACATAGGAAAACCTAGAAAACCCAAAAAAACACTTCCTTGAATATTCCATCGCCAAGGTCTGCTTTCGCCCCGTACAAGGTTGCTGCTGTAAAAAAATCAAACATCCGAATCAAATCCAGATTTATGAACTGGGGATTCATCAAATCTGAAAATGAAGCTTCCCTAGAATGGATCTTTCACCGTCTTAAGCTTTCGCATCGGTTCGTTCACCTTGACGGTGAGGTTTAGTCATTTGAGGCAACAAATTCGTCACCATCCACCTGACCACATCGCCCAACCACCAATCACGCCATCGTCAGCTGTCATCATCCTGCTATCGCCCCACCGTCGCACCGCAAGTCGAGAAACTTCCCCCCGCCTTCTTGTGCCTCCAACCCAGACCCCCCACCGAAGGACTGCACAAGAACCGTGTGATGGAGATCTGGAAGAAACCAGACCAGATGTATCAGATCTGAAGCCGCAAGGCTGACCATCGAGTCCAAGCCTGAAGCCACTGATGTGATCCCATGCCGCCCGAAACGCCACTGATAAGCCCCCGCTGTGCTCGTGAGGTCGTCATTGGCGACAGGTAGCTGGGTCGCTCGAGGGGGAGCTAGACGCGATCTGAGCGGGACGAAGCCAAGATCATGCAGGAGGATCGGTGCAGAGGCGGCGTCGCAAACCATAGGAAGAGAACCCTAGGTCGCCATAGAGAATCTCTCACGTAGCCCCTTATGAGCTCATCCAATTTGCGTCGTCAATCAGTTTTATAAGAGTTAAGCATTAACATACTCAAAATATATTATTTTATTTAAAAATAATGAGATGCATAAATTATATATTTAAAAGTATGTATACATATATAGAATTTTTGAGATGAAATACTAATGTGATGAATATAAAAAATATATGGTGTGATTATTTAAAAACCCTTAAAGTTGCCTAGGTGATAGATTCCTTCCAAAGTGAGTACTCATCATGAACCTAATAATGCAATATAATTTGGTTGTACACAACTTAGTGACCTTTTATTTTTATAGTAATATATGATATGAGTGACCCCAATTGTTATTTACCAATATCCTAATATGTAAATTGGGTCATTTTATAATGGATAATCCAAATAGTTTGGTAACTAATAGAATAAGGTTACTATTATCCATTAAATTAATGGAGGAATATTTTTTATAGCTATATATTTGAAATTTATATATGATATAATTATAAATATGGTGTACCTAAAATATAATGACCCATGGCATGATCCTAGATATGTTACTTTATGATGAAATATGAATATTAAGCCGCTAATATATATTATTTAAGGGGGTATTATTTTTAGTGGATTATGATTAAAAAATCACTATTTAATACTTATAGAAAACATGATAATCATATGAAAAATATCATCATTTTATAGAATTAAAACAATAATTATTATGTTAATATTGATATGTTTTATTAATAATGGATCATTTATTATAAATTCTTTCATGGATTATTATTATTACTTGATATTTTTTCTTAGTTATTATGAAAATATTTAAGATCTTAAATAAATTTGTATTATAGAAGACAAGTTCTGTAATCCTGACATAAGGGTTTGATATACCAACTATGAATCTCTAAAATTTTTACTTGTACAAGGACATTGAAATATATGAGGGTTAATTAAGGTATTTATAAATATACATTGTTGGTATTATTGTAGGGTTTGCCTCATCGATGGTGGGATAATATTATTTAAATATATCCAGTTGATAATTTATAGAAATTAATATTACTTCGACATATTTTTGAGATGTACAATTGACTGTATAGTCACCTGAGTGGGGGGGGGGGGGGGGTTGGATTACCAATTATATAGAATCCATTTTAGATTTAAACATTAACCCCTATATATAACCCAACCCCTTTTATCTGTAAGGATAATAGTCGATATGTTTTTATTTACCAATAACATATATACTATATGAAATTAAGAAAATAAGGTAATAATACCAGATGGTTTTTTACAAGGTTTACACCCAATGTGTATAACTACATCCTTGTTTTGTTTATGATCATATGGGACAAGTTTTTCCCACCATAATCAATTATCAATTACAAATGGAGTGGTGGGTATCATCATAAACCCAATATTAATACCTCAATTTTTTTGTCTCCTAATAGGAATTAATACATTGTACTATATCCATCGAATTTATAAACCTTCCTCTAAACCACATGATGAATATGAAAAGTATAAAATGGACAGAACCACATGAAAGTGATCAAAACTACTTACCCAATAATGTCTTTGAAAACCCATGGAAACTCTAACAATTTTTTTAATAATTATCTTTATAAATAACCATACTATCATATCTTTCATTAAATCATATTTTTGCTTCTCTCAAAAAAATATTCATGGTCTTAGACTTCCATTAGGTTATCTGTAAAACAAAATTCATATTGGTCTACCTCAACTTCTCACTGTATTTAGATTCTATTGTACTAGTTATTAGTCGATATATTCTTCATACAAATTTATCATTATTCTAATTCAATAATATTTTATGTTCTGGACATTCTCTCTAATTCCTGTAAGGTTCTTCTTCTTTATTGATACCTATAATTTTTTACTCTGCATATATGTATTGGTTTCTCTCTTTAGAACTAATTTCCCTTTCTTATTATTTATTTAATATTTGTAAATCCCAAGAATAGATTTTAAAAATTTTCAATATAAAAATATAATTAACAGACCTAGGAATACCATCCAATGGGCTCCAAATCTGGATCACCATAAACCTAAGCTGCGTCCCTAACCCCCCCTGAGAAGAATAAAAGAATAATGGGTATAAAACATAATCATTGGGGATGGTTCACCCCAAATGAATAAAATATAAACATCTAAACAAGGGATAATGATAGAATAAACAAGGATAAATTACAAAGGATATATCATACAAGGAACCATTTAATAATTTATTACAAAACTAAAATGGAAGAAGAAATAAAATAAAAATAAAAAACAATGGGTCCAATAAAAAAATTAAGAAAACCGATTCCAAGAAACTGATATATGGATCAATATATCCATGTGACTCTCATGTCACCACCACGACTCCATCAACCATTTTTTTCCAAATGAAGATGACACAAAAAAAATAACTAAAAGGAAAGACCAGAAAAAGAATAAAAAACATGAATAAAACAAAAAAACCATCATGACTATGTATAGTGAGAGATAAATAATGTAGGATACCACCTTGAGTCCAATTCATTCATCTTACAAAAGAAATAAAACCACTGGTTTTAAAATAATGTAAACAATAGTTTTTAATTTCCATTTTACACTATATAGGTACATACAAAACATGGAGCATTTACATTCTTAATCAAAATATTTGAAATAATTCCATATAAAAGTTTTTACCTAAACCAATATCGACTCCAAAACCAACCATTACTCTTTAAACATCCTGATTTAAAAAAGTTCACACTTGGTTGAAAACGTTTCAAGAGTAAAAACTATCACTTTGAAACCATTCCACCCTTTTCCTTAGAAATTTTTTCACACACCAAATTCAAATGTAATAAAGGAAACAAAGGAAACAATTTATAAATAACCACTATAAAAGGTCACAAATAATTATAGTATAAGTATGGTATAATAAAATTCAACATAAGACTAAACCATGAAGGAATAAAAAAATAAAAAAAGTACATCCAAAAAATAATAATATTACATGTAAATATATATAAAAAAGTCATAATAGATGATACATATCATGAGGCACCACCATGATGACTAACAGGAAAGAACAAGACACATATATGTGGACTTAATATTTCGACATTAATAGTCACATATCCATTAAAAAAATAACTATAAGTAGTATCCTCAGTGAAAGTCCCCCTTTCTAGGTGATACATACAACTAGGGGTACTATGCAGTGGTAATCCTCAACTAGACTAACAATTACACACTACTTCCCACTTAGTTTCCTCGGTTTACCTATGGAATAATAATAGAGGTGGTTCATGGAAAAACAATTCCATCACATGACAATACCAAAACCCCTAGGGGTAAAACCATAATCACATCCATCCCACGTACTAAACTACCCTTAATAAGAGTCCTAATACATAATCACAACATAAATCACATAACAAATAATCCACCATGTGGACAATACAACATCATAAACTACAAAACCAGGGTAAACAAAGGAACAATCAACATTATATCACAATTTACAATCAGTCCTTTACTGATATCATAGACATTTGGAAATATATTTATAAATGAATTTATAATTCAATCAAAATTAAAATATAATGTGTAAAAAAATACTAGAATAACCAAATATGTCAAGGGAAACACTATTTTCACTTTATAAAATCAAACCACCCTTTAAAACAGGGAATCCCATTAATCACAAAATAGATCCCACTTTGAAATCACCATTTGGTCTACAAACTAAATAACAATAGCATTTTATAATTAAACCTCTCCTTGGAATTTTATAAGACATGAATAATACATAAAACACCTTTTCAAAACCATGTTCCATTTTACAATAAATATCACCAAATTTTTCCTAAGTAAAACCCACCCAATCATGGAATTTTTTTGAAAAATAAAAACTATATATCATATACATAATTATATTAAATATAAAACACATTTAAAGCATCAAGTATTCATAAAACTCTTAAATAAATGGATATTAACTGGAAACACCTACCTAAAGTGGTGGAACCATGTCAAATTAAATATAATCCACTAAAAAGGAACTTCTATGATTGTTCATGACCATTGAAAACCAAAAACCAAATTTTAGAACATATATAGGCATGGAAATCAGCCATGCATGACCACTAGTGCTATAGGAGAAAAGGAAAATTTTAGTAACCCCAATAATAAGAGGAAGCGAACTATAATCTTTCAAATTTGGTGATGAATACCCAAGAATTCACTATAAAATCACATTTTAGGGTCTTTAGAAGAGACAAGGAGAGCTGGGTGAGGTTTTATTATTGGGAAAAAATAAGTGGGGAAACCAAGGGAAGAAACCCCTCATAAAATTAAACCAAAAGGTAAAAATACCACTCTCTGATTGGGTTTAACAGTTTACTCACAAGGTTAGACCAAACATGAGGTAACCACAAAAATCATCAATATTAATAGCTACATGTCCTATATACTTAGGCTACATGGTTATTTTAACCATTCAATTTAACTGTGAAACCAAAAAAAAGTTCCCAAATTCCAGTCATTTTAGCCAAAAAAGCCTTCATATTGAGGGGATAATCTATGTATCAAATATACCCACTTAAGAGTGACACTTAGGGTGAAAAAAACCGATTTAAGTAAAAGGATCAAGAGAAAACCCACCATAGAAAGAATGAGGTGATTATGATGATGATCCAATAGAGAGGTCCCAAGGAAGAAACACCTTTGAGAGGATGATTCCTCAAAACCAAATAAATAAATCGACAATAATACTAATTTTTTCAAGGAAAAACCAAACCAGTTACTCTGAAATAAGACCCAACAGGAAATTCAGACTAGGTAAATGTCTCCCCACTATTTTGAAATCTAATAAATGATTTAAAAATAGAACACATCAAACAAAAACCTCCAAAACATATAAATATATCAAAAAATATTAAAAAACAATCTAAAATAAAAGTTTACTTCCTCAATAGAAAAACCTCAAACAAATCGACACCCACATGGTAAATTCATCATCATGATTAGAACTCGCCACTATAATGAATAATATTCAAGGAATGCATCTACAAGAAATGAACAGGGATCGGGACCTAGGTCACTATAATTTAGGGAGAAATATGACCTCTACTCATTTCACAATTAATGGACTACCCCATAAAACTAGAAACACAGAGTGTTCCAAGGCATAAATGAAACATTCATCCTAATTAACCATGTACAGAACCAAAGGACACTTATTCCCACATCATTAATAAACTCACATAAAAAACCATGAAATAAGAATACACTACAGGATTCAAAATAAGAAAATTGAAACCACAAGGCATGCACCCAAGACAAAATCCAACACATATTGAAAGGTAAAAGGTATGAACACAAACCACAATAATTTAAAAGACCAAAAATTAATAATAATATCATAAAACACACACATTTTACTTAAATAAAATAAGTTATTGAAAATAATTTTTCAAATCCTCACCCCCTTTTCAAAACACATAAATAGGACTATTTCCAAAAAAATGCAACTAAAAAACATTTAGTTCGGTATATTTCAATTTTTTTCCAAAAAAGTCAAATCACACAAGTTTTATTTTCCAAAACAACTTCCCATATCATTTTCACAACCCAATTTGAAATTGAATCAAAATTCAAATCACCCATTCCATTTAATAAAACAACTAAAAGTTCCACTTTTCAATTGTTTAAGTCCCACCTCACATTAATTTTTCAAATACATGATCCAAAAATATGAATTAAAAAAACATCTTCCAAATTATTGTTTACAAACCCAAAGAAAAAAATTTCAAGAAAAATATAATTTTACTTTAAAACCCTCAATATATTAATCCTCCCCTTTAAAATTTCATGAAATGTACCAATTAGGGTAGATTAATTTTAAAAAAACACATTATTTTTAAAACTCTTTTCCAAAAATCATCAATACACTTGGGACATTGAATCACAACTTGAATCACCAAAAAAAACTTTTTAAATTTTCAAACCACACCCCCATTTCATTTAATGACCCAAAATAGGTCAAAACCCATTTGAAATTACATATTTAAATTTAAATCAACTTTTAAAATTTAACACCACTTTTCATTTCTACTCTCACTTTAATAGATTAGTGATAACAATTTTTTGAGAAAAAAAC
Source organism: Viscum album (assembly GCA_963277665.1). Classification (NCBI taxonomy): domain Eukaryota; kingdom Viridiplantae; phylum Streptophyta; class Magnoliopsida; order Santalales; family Viscaceae; genus Viscum; species Viscum album. The sequence goes on from OY728123.1 coordinate 1,345,010,185, forward strand.
TTTACCTTGAACACATTTTAAAAACCCAAAAAACCTAACTCACAAGGTTTATAACTTAACACTAGGTAATTTCAAAACTAAAAATAACTCATGGAATGACATCAAGAAAATTGGAGCTCAAAACCATTGGAACAAATCCATAAAAAGGGAAACCCTAGGAACAACACTCTATCTTCTATTGAGACTTATCTGGGAGTCACTTAACAATAAACGCAAGACATGAGTCTAAAAACCCATGATCCTAAAAAATGTCTTCACATAACCAAGGGATTCAAACAAAGAACCATTCTAAAACATCATTTAAAAAAAAATTCAAACCACATAGAAAAATAATTGAAACATTGGGTCAACCCCCTTCTCTTTTGAAATGCATCACATAAAATGTCATAAAATAATTATATCTCACACTCGTTTCCAAAAAAATTTCACATCTCCATTTTGGAATAGGACACCCCAAAGAAAACACTTTTATAAAAAAATTATTAAATCACCCACTTTAAGAATTAAAGTGTTTCAAGAAACCCCACTTTATGAACTAAAATGTTTTTTAACTCAATTTTTTTTCTCATACCTATTTAAAAATAAATAACACATGGTTTTAAAACCACCATGAAATGATTTTCATAAATAATACACCTATATTCCATTTTAAAAACAAAATTTTATTTCTCAAAGAAATTCCCTCAAGGGGAAAAACAAAGGTCTCCAACAAACATATAAAATACCACATATAACTGCATCACATGAAATAAAAAATAAAATATCAAACTCCTATATAGGAAACTAAACAAATGGTATAATCCATTGGAATCAATACAAGTAGTAAGGGAGACAAAAAAATAACCCATGAGGAGAAATTTCACTATGCATAGTTTTTCCACATGGTCTAGGGAACCACGTGCCAACCATTCAACATGCACTGTCATGGTTGTAGATAAATGTCACATGGGAACCAAATGGTTTAATAGACCATGAATGGTAGTCAAGCCACCCTGGTTAACTCACCATTTTATCTCTAAAACTAAAAAAACCCCAAAATCACTAATACACTCAACAGGGATTGATAAATTATCATAACTTAACAAAAAGTACATCAAAACATTTAAATACAAACACATTAACAAGACTCAAGCCTGATACTCCCATGAAAACTTGAGGTTCACTGTGAAAATGTGTTGGTTAGACCACAATCCACACACTCCACCCAAACCCTAATTGAAATCCCAGTCTCTAGACTACCCATACATGACCCAAATATCAAAGAGTGAGGTGTGATACCATTTTGTAATAAATCAACCTAGGAAATCTATGTGATATATTCCTGAGCTATATCACAAAATTCTCGAGGAGCATCCCCAATCCACAAAGATGATGACAAGCATCAGCAGTATCTAACATAATAGTTAGGTACAATTTAGAACTCAAGGATTCAAATATAAACATCCAAAAAATGATTCATAATGAAAGAAACAAAGATACCAGAAAAATGATATCTCATATAAGTAAACACTTAATATAATATTAAAAAACAACAAAAAAATCTTCTAAAAAAGAAAACTATATACCAAAAGGGACAATACCAAAACATGATCCAAAAAATTCCATGAAACTGAAGGATAGTTAAAAATTTCCATGTGACTCTCACATCACAACCATAATATGGTCAACCATCCACTTCTTAAGGAATATGCCACTGGAAACCAACCCGAAATAAATATCTAAATAAACATGCAACAAAAATGAAGACTAAATACCCACCATTATTAGTATATTGGTTGTGATATGAATCAAGTATGATACCATCATGATTCCAATTCATTCCTTTTATAAAAGAAACCAAAACATATAGTTTGAAAATAATGTAAACACATAGGTTTTAATTTTAATTTTACACCCCATATATATTGACCAAACATGAAGAATTCAGTTTCTAAAACAAAATATTTGAAAGATATGGAAAATAAATGTCATTAATAGAGCCAATACTAACTCTAAAACCACCCATTACACTTAAAAAATCTTGATTTAAAAAAAACTCACATATGGTATGAATTTTTTTAATTTATTTCCTATAGAACTATCAATTTGAATTCATTTTTACCTTTTTATTTCGAAAATTTTTACACACCCAATTCAAAGGTTAGTAAGGAAACAAGGGAAAAAAATATTAAAATCACTACTATAAGAGGTCATAAATAATTCCAATATACCAATCGAACAAAATTAGTCAACATCAAGACTAAACTATAGAGTAATAAAATCAAAAAATAGTTATATACATGAAATAATAATCTCACATTCCAATATATATAAAAAATACATAAGATATGATAAATAGAATGAGGAAACTCCATGAGGACTAATAGGACAAAAAAAGGCACATACATGTGAACCTATTTCTGGAAAGTTAATAGGAACACATCTATCAAGATAATAAATCAAAGAATTATCCTCAATTAAAATCCACCAAGCCAGATGATACTTACAACTAAGGGAGACTAGAAAGTTCTAAGACTCAACTTACCTAAAAATTCCCCACAACAACCTACTAGGTAGACTTAGTTTCCCCATAGAATAATAACAGAGGTAGTTCATGAGAGGAAAATGTCATTAAATGAAAATAAAAAATATCCTAGGCCAAACACCATAATCACATCCATCCCACCTCTCACACTACACTTAATAAGACCCTTAATTCATGAGAAAAAAAAATGAATAACTTAATAATGAATCCACAAAATGGATAACACAACATCATCAATAATTAAAGGGGGATCAACAAGGCCACAATAAAGATCAAATCACAAGTGCTATTTGGGACGTCACTTATATCATATACATTTGGAAATCCCTTTCTAAGAAAATTTTTGAATTCAAAAAAACAAATTCATGAGAAAGAATAAACACATACAAGAAAAACTAAATAAGTCAAGTGAAACTAAATTTTCACTTTATAAAACCAAACCATCATTTAAAAGAAGAGAAACCTTTAGACAAAAAAGGATTACCACTTTGAAAACTTCATTTTACATAATTCTAAATAACAAGTTCATTTAAAAAATAAATCCCTATTTATAATTTGATCAAACATAAATACTATAAAAAAAATTCATAACCAAGTTCCATTTAACTAATCAAATCACCTACTTTTTCGAAAGGAAAATACACCCAAGCATGGAAAACCTTTAAAAAATTCAATCTATTTATCATATACATTAATAAATTAAATATAAAACACATTTTAAGAAAAAATATATCAAAAAACCATACATAAAAGGTAATGAATTTGAAACACCCACCTAAAGTGGTGGAACCAAGTCTATATTAAAAAAATACACTAGAATGGAACTCCTAGTATGGCTTACAACCTTAAAAAAACTAAATTCCCCAATTTTATAATTACCATAGGCATAGAAATTGTCCATAAAGGGAATCTAGGGTTAGAGGAGAAGAGTAAAATATAAAAAACCCAATAATAATAGGAAGGGAACCCTAAAATTTTAAACTAGTTGAATAATAACCGAGAAACCACTAATAAATCACACTGGATGGGCTTTGGAAGATCCAAGGGGGGCTGGGAGAGGTTCCATGATCTGGGGAAAAGATGTGTGGAGTCAAAGGGAAGAAAACAAAAATAAAAATTTCCTAAAATTTCAAAAATAACCCCTTCATGTGGGTTTACTGGTTTACTCACACATATCAATAAACTATGTGGTAACTATAGGGATTACCACTAATAAGAGCTGTATGGGGTGCATACATAGGTTAGATGGTTAGTTTAACCAAGCACCTTAACCATGACACCTAGAAAAGACTCCAAATTTCTCTTGTTTCAACCTAAAAAGACTTGAAGTCAATGGGAGAAACTATCCATCAAATACCCATATAAAAGTGAAACATGTGGTGTCATAAAAAGTATATATCCAATTTAGTTTAGTGATTCATTAAATATTTCTATAAATTAATCATGTTGTTGTGCTCCAATAATCATAAAATATTCCTTCTTCTCATAACTTCTTATCTCAACCAGTATTAAAAGAATAACATTTTCACAATTTCTTACTTATTTTATTCCAAAGGAATAAAATCTCTATTAGTTTATTTTAAAAATCCTAAGACTCTTCTTCTAAAAATATTTTCATGAAAACTCACATGAAAACATTCCTTAGAACCCTATGAAAAACACACAACACATCATTTACGAAATGTAACTTCTTCTTTTAGTGATAAAATATATGATATTTAAAAAATAATATTCACCTTATATTTTAAATCATTTATTACTTCATTCTCTATCATATTCCTTCACATATTGGAGTTAATCTATTTTAATCATTAATTTTCAATAAAAATATGATTTGCGATATTTAATTCATAATAAAATAATTCCAAAATTATTATTCAAATTCATATTTTTGAATGTATGGTATCTTTGGGAAATCTAAACTTCTAATATTTCGCTAACAATTTAACTTAAGGTGACCCTTATGAAACAATTTTTACCTTTTTCCAAAGATTAAGTCACTCTTTTGAGATATTGTGTGTCCATTATCTTTGATAACTTTTAGTTAGAAAATTTTTAATAAATGTACATGTTTTTTATACTTTATATGATAAATATTAGGGGGCATGATATGATTTCATTAGAACTTTTCCAAATCTAATTTTCAAACCCAGAGTTACCCTTATAAAATATATAAGTTACTTTTATGAATTCTTATATTTAACTTTATGAATATAGGGTATCTATTCCATTATTTTCATTTTACTCTCTATATCAACAATGAAACATAAGATATTGGAAAGTGAAACTTGAAAAGAAGATCCAAAACACTAAAAAACTCTTATATAAGAGTAAATAGATCTTGTAGTTGTTCTAATTATTCTTATGTTTCTCTGGGGTCCTTATAAAGGTTTAAAATTCCAGCCGATATTAATTTTTGTTAGAATAGTTAAATCATAAAAAATCTATATATTAATATCAATGTTTCAACATGGATTTGTGCCTTTTCTTAATTCTAAAACCCTTATTTAATGTCACTCTTATGAATTACATGAAGACCCTTATTAGTTTTTAATTCTCCAATAAACTATTCTGGATGATATTTATGAATTTCTAAAAAGCTTCTACATATTTTTATGCCCCTTTAATTTTCCTATTAATTATTCCAGATGTCCTTTATGATATGTAATGATATTCTAGACTATGTCAAATTTCATACCAAAAATACAAAATTCAATCATTTATTAAAATACTTCTAGAACATACTTAATTCATCTGAACTCTCCTCCAATCACTTGATGAAATCTTAAATTACATTAAATAACATTAGAAATTATCAGAATACTTCCAAACTTCTTCATCTTCAATTCTAAATTCACTCAATATATTAATAATTTATTTTAGCATTTTAAAATATCACCACTACCTAAATACCCCATATTCATGATCATATTCTCAAAAAATTCATCCAAGGGATTTTTTTTCACTTTATTCATTATAAAATTACATTCTAATGAATCCTTATATGGGTTAACTGTATTCCAACTAGTTATATATTTCATTAATAATAGATATCACATTGTTCATGAAGTCAGTAATTCAAGCACCACCAAAATTGTTGTATATAGTAATTTTCTCACCCCATTATCACTTACCGATTGTTCAATACAATCTATATCTTCAATCATATGATATATGGGATTATATACAAGAATAAACTGAACTAAAATATTCTTCAAACATATGTTTTGATCTTTATATTACATAAAATTGAAAATTCACACTTATTTTCATCGGGATATTCCTCCATCACCTACTACACAAATTAACCTAATTATTCGAAATAAACACCAAAAACATTTCTTAGGTTATTTAATATACTAACTTTTATTTACTATTATTATCCTAAGATGCTTCAGACAAGGTCATATCAAGAGATGCACTATTTTATCCCTCATTAACAAAAAATAAAAAAGAGGGCTGTAGGGGGAATTATCCTTTCCCTATTTAACATCATTTTAAAGTAAAATTATCCTATTTATTATCCCTATATATTTTTCACTATCATTCTTAAGGGATACAACATTTCCCCTAGTTTGGTGGATGTAGATTTCTCTCTTGTATGTGCATATAATGGATGATGTTTATAGTGGGAAACGATAATATTCCATACAAGAATGGGATAGTCATAAAGGGAATTTTCATAAAGAAAATAAGGGGAATTGACCTACTATAAGGATATTTAATATTGAATGGGGGAGATGGTGAGTGATTGGGTCATGCAACAACCAAGGATTGAGCTTGTGTGGAGACCCCCTACAATAGGTGAGCATGTGGCAATGATGGTGGGTATGTTCACGGGACATGGGGAGATTATGTTGGACAAGGTTGACTCTAATGGTAGATAAGGGTATTAGAAAATGGATAGGTATTTTCTTAGGTGGTGCAAGCCTATAAGAATTGGACCTTTGATTTTATTTCAGGGTCCTTTGGACCATGGGCCTTCACTTTAGTTATTGGGCCCCCAGTGCAAGTTTCCTTGCGAATTTATTATTCTATGAATATGGTCCATATAATATGTTCTCCACTACCCAAAAAGAAACGTATATTTTCACTATTTTCTTAATAAAAAGTGGATGTATCCCCAAAAATGTAAAAAATTAATAAAATCTAAAATGATGTGAGTAATTCTCTGTGTAAAAAACAAGAGTAACTAATCGGGACCACAAATTGTTTCTATAAACTCTCCAAAACGTTAAAAAAAATGGAAAAACCATTTCATGGGGGTTTTAAACATATTTTATAGGATAATTGATAATTTCACACAACATCAATAGAAATTTTAAGAAAAATTCAATTAAAAGGCATATTTCTCTATTTCAATCAAATATGATGAAAAATAATCACACCACATTAATTCATAAAATTTTAGTCAATTAAAAATTAATGGTTAATTTGATTGTCATACCTTATCTCCAGTTTTGAAGTTCTATCTAAAATTATAAGTTTAACTTGAAATAATTATATAGTTTTACCTTCTAAGAACCCCTTAAAGTATTCACTACATTAATCTTCATAATGGTTGATTTTCATTACAAATATTACTTATTTATATTTTTATAATACTATATGAATTGATTCAATAAGGAAAAAACATAAAAACAGCACAATATGGAAGTAATTTATAGGAATATATTGATTCGTATCTTTCGTCATATCTTTTGTTCCATGCATTAACATAATTTTTACAATACAATATACTACCAAAAAACAAGTGTGGGGATAAGGTGACTCTCCATACACACATTAATTATAGAAACATGGATGATACATGGATCTTAACCAAGATAATATTTTCTTTTTTAACTCCATGATATTGAAAACTCTCTATGATAGCTTGATGCATGATTTTCCAAATTTGAGCTTCTTTAGGTGGCATATATTTCATTTTAATTCCCAAAAATTATTATTATTTGAATTATACTTCTTCAATTCAAAAATAAAATAACATTCATTATTTTTTTATTTTTATTACATCTTTTCCAATTCTATAGGACCTAGCCATATAGTTAAGAATTCTGTAGGCACATGCTCAACCTTCTTCATGTGTATTGATTCCATTTTCACAAAAATACATTATTAGTAAAATAATAACAATCTATTTTTAATTTTTATTTAATAACTCCCATTTTACCGGTATAAATTTATATTTTTTTAGGAGTGTGTCTAGGTTGATTGCGTGACACCCCAAAATTATAAAATATGAACATCAAACATGATAGCGTGTATGGCACACAACACCAGGTGTAGAAGTGAATATAAAATCCCTAGAATTTATGGTATATTTAATATTTTTTAAAAATTAAATATATTATATATCTTTAAATGCAAACAGTACTGAATTATTATTCATTACACTCAATAATGAGTTTCTTCGATAGGTTTCCCTATATGCAAGATTTTGTTTTACCAATGAATAATATATTATTTATATTATTTAATTTGATAATTATCACCTAGATGTTGGAATGGAGGGAATTAATAGGATAAAATAAATTATGAAAATTTATATTTTACATAAATTTATTAGTTATCTTTTGATTATAAAAAAAATAAAAAATTTAAAAGAAATAAAATGTTTTCTGAAAACAAGATTTTTTTCCTAAAAGGCGGTTTAGTCTCGCTTGGTGCACATAATTTCAAAATAATTATTAAAAATATTAGAAAATTTATATGAAAAAATAAACATAATTTTTTAAATTCTAATGCCAAAATTATTTAAGGGTGAACTTTTGGGATTTTTAGAGAAGTTTAATTTTTAATGAATAGTGAAAATACCAAATTTTAATTGAAAACTACGATTCCATATAAATAATTTATATTGTTAAATTATATTTTGAATTTTTTTTATCTCAAAATAGTTAAATTATAAATCTATTAATCCAATTTATGTCATTTTAACGATTTTTATATTGATTTTATTATAAAACATTGTAGACTTTTTACATTCTCACTTTAAAAACCTACTTTCTCATTGGGTCTGTAGGATTACTTTTAAATTAATTTCTTTTTCAATTATATGAATTTAATTTTGAAAAATGGATTCCATATTTTTATTCATAATAATATATAATTTATAATATTTTAAACATTTTCTTACCCAAATTATTAGTAAAAAAATTTATAATTAATTATAGTGATTAAGATATAATCAGTTTTACATAGTGGTTAAACATAAAAATTAAGTTGTAAAAATGTCCAGAAACATTAGGAAACCTATTTTATGGAACTATATTGAAATTATACATTATAGGATCTATAATTTACCATTATTGCGTCCTTTTGAGATGAAAAAAGTGGGTGGAATTCATTCTTTAAAAAAATTACCAGTGTGCCACTCACCCATCTTATAAAAGGCCACCCCTCTCCTCTGCACTTCACACCATAAAACCGACTTGGATCAGAAAATAACTTACAAAATCACTTCCCAAATTCTATCACATCATCCTATAAAACTTTATTTTGGAATAAATCCAACATTTTATGGTTTTAGTGCAACCCTAAAAAAGACTACCAAAGAAGAGGTAACATTCTTCTAAAAGGGTTTTTATTTTATTTCCATATCCATATTCTTACATTACTATTATACAATAGATATATAATAAAATCAGTATCTTAAATATACTAATATGTTTTTATTTTTTGTTTACAAACTACATCTTCACACACACCAATTAAATGGGTTACAAAATCATCGTTTGGGTGTACGACAGAGTACCGCCTCACGAACCAATGTCGTCCGTTTTTACATTAACACTTTTCAAAGTTGTGAATAATTATATATTTATAGTCTATATATTATATATAGCATATTTAAAATGTTATTATTATTTTTAAATTATTATATCACACATACCTTATTGATTTCAATTTTGGGAATACAATAACGTCACTCTTGTGTAAGACAGACTACCGCCTCCCTAAGCGATGTGATTCATTCACACTTTACATGGAATGTATTAATTGAGCGTTTAATAAACATGTGTGATATATATGACATAAAAATAATAATATAATAATAATATATGTATATTAAATAATTTTATTTCTTTTAAAAGAACATAAAAATGTAAACAATATTCATGCGTACATACGACCTACCGTCTCCATGAACAGTGTATTTCATTTATTATCACCAAATATTATGGATTAATTTAAATAAATATATAATAAATATATATTATATATAAATAATATTTTAAATTATTTATATTATTAAATTATTATATAATTAATAGGAAAAAATATAACAAGCCAAAACATACATGAAAAACAAATCAATTATTACCCAAAATGAAGAAAATAATGAATGACTGTTAACGAACAAGTAATAATATGTCATAAAATTATTATATATGATATAATAAATATTAAAATAGTTATTTAATTAGTTAATAAATCGTTTAAAACCTTTATACATGGGTTTGAAGAATGTTCAACCAAAAGAAAACATGAAGCAAGGGTTTTTATTTCAATTTCATTTCACTATGGCATATGGAAATGTTATGAACCTAATTAATTTTATATGGTGCATATAATTTCCCTTGACATGTAATATCATGAATAATTCATTATTAATGGTATTTTATGTTTAAAGTTTAATTATTTCAACTATGAGGATTTTAATTAAAAGTTACCAAGTGGTAAAAAATTTCATAACTCAATTCCTTTTCATTAGGTTATATTACTTCCTCATTATAATTAATATTATATGATTATGTGTATAATGAATTTTTAATATCTATTTTTTCATTGAAAATTATTTTATGTGAATTTAAAGTTTATACAAATAATTGATTAGTTTATTTATTATCATTTCTATGTTATGACCATTTTAAGGGTTTATTTCACAATCTCATTCTAATCGAGATTGTTTATTCTTGAATTTACATTAAGGGAAATTATATGATCATTATTAAGTAAAGAATGTAATATTATACTACTCGGGTTATTAATGGTTTTTCCCAAGTGATAGTACCATTTTCACACTATTTGAAACTTAAAATTATTGAAAAATTGTTTTAATAAAATATTACATCATTTCTTTTTTCGGTCAGAATTCTGTTTTCTTACCAAACTACATTTTCTAAAAATATTTTCCACTATTTATGTTTAAAATTAGAAAATGATTTATATAATACATTTTTACCCATTTTTTCTTTTTATAAAATGTTTTTAAATTAATCCTCTTATCACTTTCTAGACAAGGGAATTTTCTGACCTTTTTACTATAAAAAATGAATGTTATTTAACGAATAAACGGGTCACCCACCTATATGAATATCATTTATTTGAAGCTTAATTTGAATGTTTGTGAGGATATTTTTTAATAAAATCTCTTTAAAAGTAATTTTCAAATAAAATAATTTTCAAAATGTTTTTCAAAATGAAAAAAATATTTTCCTCAATAATTTTTTTAAAGATATTTTTTATTTCATCATCAACAACAACCATTATTATTACTCCAATGTATAAATTTTATTGACACCATCCTTATTATTTATCTAAATTAATAATGATTATTATTATCAATGGCAGTATTGAAATTCACATCCTTGATTCATTTTTATGTTCATTAATATCCCCTTGAGTTATTCATTTTTCTGTGATCATTGAACATTAAATTTACTAAAAATGTCCATATCATTTGTCCTGGATATGATTATTACCTAAATCATATACCATTTTTTTTCATTAGGTGTTTTAATTGAAATGTATTTGATTAAAAATGGAAATATTGATAAATCTATATCCTCTAATCAATATGTATATTTGATAAGTAATTTCTTATGAATAAAAAATATTATTTGATATATATGGAAATATTTTGATATGAAATAAACAGGTTGGGGTCTAGTTGATTCAATCCCCTTAATGCATTGGTATTCTCATAAGATGAATCATTTGGAAAAATCAGATTTATTTTTAGCCAGTATGTTTTAAAATTTCTTGAAGATAGGTCATGATGGTAAAGGTATAAGGTTCATGGGAAACATGATGTCCGATAATTATGAATTAACTTTATTCTGTATAAAATTATTTCTATCTAGGAGATTTTCACTGTGAAATTATCTTTGGATTCATTTCATTCTTAGTTATTTTAATGGATTGTGTTTCTGTTATTTTTATTTCAATATTTATTATTCCTTACCCAGTTATGATAGTCAGGTTATTTATTGAATGAATAGTGTTTTTAGTTATTTACCTTTCTATATTGTTTACGTACTTTATTCTTAGTTCATTAATTACATAGAAATTTTTGTTATTTATTTACCTTTCCATATTTATTATACTCATTGATTCATTATTGCTTCAACTGTACTTAATCCTTAATAATAATTTGAGATCATAATTATTTTTTTTCCTTTCCCTATTATTATGTGAAGTTAATATGACTGATACACAATGATATTCTATATGGAATGAAGTTATTATTGAAATAAAACAATTAGGTTTAAATTTTTGTATTCCAATGTAATGCAATACAAATTTATATATCTAGTTTTCCAAGACGACTAAACTATTGAGTCCTTTGAGATGTGTTTTTTTGTATCATAATCCAATGTAATGGTATCAGGCATCAACAACAGGCTTCTAGCTTTGGGGTGGCTACAAAATAAACCTTTAAAACATATTTTAATTATCCATTAGGTTTTCATTGTTTAGTAACTTTTCATGTTCTTCTTAAATGATGTACATCACTAGACCAATTCTTCAATCATTATCTTGGCTTGATTATTTATTTTATTGTATACTTATTAATTTTATATTGATTTTCATGGTAAATTTATAATTATCGATGAAGTGTACATTTGTACAATAATATACTTTTCTCTTCCTTTTTGGTTTTAAATCATTCATAATATTCCTCTTATGTTCAATTTGTTTAAGTGACTTCCTCTGTTAACAAACCAATGATAACTTGTAATATTTTATCCCATGTTTAATTTTCTATTGTGGTCCTATAATATCATCAGAACATGAATTTTTATATATTGGTATATAAAAACACTCTTCATAACTATAACCATATTTGTTGAGGTAATCATTGAACTTCTATAAGAATTCAAATCCATTTCTTTTAGAATTATTTCCTTTCATGTGTCAACTATTAATATGCATAGAAATAATTTATTCTTTATTTAAAATATTATCACCTTACTTCAAGACCCCATATATTTCATTGATTGATATGTTATGCTAGAATTTAGTGGCCTAATTCCCAAAACTCCAATAAAAAAAATAATGGACAATTAATATTTCATCATTCTATTTGGTTGAAATATAGAGAAATTAAAAATATTTATATTTTTATGAGAGAAATTATTATTTTGGGAACCTATTGGGGGATATTCTCTTAAAACAAAAACTCTCATGTACTATTGAAAAAGTGGTAAGTTTATTACAATTTTCATCCTGCCATATTTTTGCATATTTTGAATTGAATCAAACTCTAGTCATAAAAAATAGTATAATTTTTTATCCCATTACCTAACTTCTATAATTATATTTTGGTATATTTTTAATTATATTATCTCATAACTTTTTCCCAAAAATATTATCCTTCTTAGTATCAAGACCCTTGAAAATTTCATTGATGGATTCATATTTTCTTTTAGCTGTTTGGGAAGATTATTCGAAATTTTATTCCAAATTTTAAAGCTTTACTTATAGTTCAATGTAAATTAAGATAACAATATACTTATCATCCTAAAATAAGCTCAATATATCTTATCATTCTTTATTTATCTTCCCAATATGATTTTCCTGCATCATATTCATATCTTGTATGTAATTTTCAATCTCATTCACCCTTTTAGCTTTAATTTCTTTTTGATAATTAATGATATCAAAAACATTATTTAGTGCATGAATCTTTTATTTAATAAATTTTTAAAATATAATTATTTTTTAAAAATTTATTTGAAATTATTCTTCAGTAAAAAAATATATTCCATTTAAAATCAATATATATTATTCCTTATCTTTTTAAATCTTTGTGAGAGTGTTTCGTTTTTGAATCTTCATTACCAATTCATCTTCTATTACCAAATCTTCCATTTCAAGATGATCTTTTAGATAATTATTTCCCTTGATAAATAAAAATATATCAGGGATAAAATCAATAATAATATGATTCAATTAATACTTAACTTTATAGTAGATTTATTCAATAGATTCAACTGAATCATACATATCACAACTAGAGGTTTATTTCATAAAAGGATTAATAGTAAAAAATTTATCAAAAATAATTCCACTATGATTACCTTTAAGTAGTGGTGGTTGATCCACATTCTATTATAAATTCATCTTCATATTATTTTCCTATATTTTCTTCCTGTTTTTCATAGACTTTTATGAAATATAAATATCTACTTTAACTGAGATAAATGCTATAGTTTCTATCCGGGGCTCTTCTAAAATAAATTCAATTCTCCAATTTATATTTTTTAGATCTTAGATTACTAGTAATAAAGAATTATTCTTACATAGAAAAAAAATTAGTTAAAATACACCTTGAGATAACCAAAAGACCATGTAGTTATATAAGGTTGGGGTGTGAATGAGGGTGATAAATTTTACAAAATCTATTTTTATCTTTAAACGATAACCACTTTCAATATCAAAAAACATTTTATATATTATTATAATGGTAGATATATTTTTATTTACCTATCACACATATGTTATATAAAATATATATGGGAAAGTAATGAATAACAGAAGATATTTTTTGAGGTTATAACCCTGGTTTGTGTGATTATATTCTTTCTACATCTGGGATCATCTGAGACATATATTTTACACTATAATAAATTATCAATAAAATGTATATTGAGAAGTTATCATCCAAAAAGAATATAAATCTTCATAATTATCTTCAATATATTTATAGGTAATATAATTTTTTACTATAAAATGTAATTTTATAACCGTAATTCCTCTTAAATATGATCACAAGTATAAATTAGATATCACTACATAAATGTATTAAAATCTCCATCCATTTATGAGTCTTTGATTACCTATGTAAATTATACTAAATTTCCTAAAAATATTCCACTATATGAAACCATGCACTCAAAAAATTGGATACTTATTTCATTGGATACTCTCAAAATAATCATCATAGTCATTGTCTACCAATAATTGACTTTTTGAACTTTATATATGTCAGCCTTCCTCAATATCTCACTATTTCTAAATTCTATGATACTGGGTATCATAGGATATAGTTTCTGTAAATTTATCTTCTTATTCCTCTTCAATATGATTTGATGAACTAGATCGAATATCATATTCTTATTAGGTTCTTATTTATATCTAATACCTAGAATTTTATTCCTCTTTAGAGAAGTACCAGATTATCCCTTTATATCTAATTTCTCTATCCTATTTTAACTTTTATATTTTTGAGTAACTATAATATATTTTATTTATTTTTAATATTGAAAATATCCATCAAACTCTTTTTTGATGATCCTTAATATATTTACTCAACTACATAATGTGGGTGTTCTCCCACAATCACAAAATATTCCTTCTTCTCATAATTTATTTTATCTAATAGTATTAATAAAATACCTTATTTCTCATTTCATCATCATTTTATCCAACCTGAATAGAATATCCATTCAATTCAAAAAAAATTAGAATATTTTTCTAAAAACATTTACATGAAAAATCATAATCAAACATTATTCACAACTTTAAGAAAAACACAAAGAAAAACAATTATGGTGTGGTAATTCTTCTGGATATATTACTATCTATAAGATTTTCAAAATAAGCTCTAGGATAAATTTTTATTCCCAAAATACTTCACTCTATAAACTTATACTTCATAGGTTGAAAATCATCATCTCAATTATTCATCTTGAATAAAAACCGAATTTTCATTATTAATTCACTTGATAAATTTTTGGGGATTGAAATAATTTTTTTTGAATCCATATATAGGAGGTACCTATATATTCCAAGAATAGAAACCCATATTATTTTTATAACTGTTTAAGTTAAGGTTACTCTTATAAAGAACCTATCACTGGATCACTCATAGCACATATAATATATAGATAGTTCTATCAATTTCAATGGGAACTTCCATTCACACTGTAATGGAATATTCAATAATTATATATAATTAAGTCTCTATATTACACTCATGGGAAGGGATAAATCATAGTTAGTATCCAAATAGATGTCACATCACTCAACTAATCAATAAGGATTAATTCCATAAAATGAATAAGAACTTCAAAACCATACTAGTGAATAATAGATTTCTATTTGTGGGTAGAATCCTATATCTAACAGAAATATCCCTTGGTAACTAGAGTATATTTGGGTAATACAGATTGAGAAAGTCACATAAGATAACAAAAGGCCACTATATAATGCATTTACCAAACAAATTGTACCCAAATAATGATAACTTTTAGTTTTAAGTTGACTAACTAGTTATTAGAGTATAGGATAAATGATTGTCCAGTAGTCACCACTACAGAAGTCTCCTTGGTATGACAACCAAAATTAAGAACCCTTTATCTTCATTGTCATAATGTGAAAAATAAAATACATAACAAATCTAACTCCAAACTCTATCTCTAAGACAAAACTTCTATAATACCATTATGACATGACCCGACCCACCGTAGCCTTACATGAACTGATGGTAAACCAAGTTCATCACAACAAGCTTATCTCTAATATGATTGGAGAGAGAATCTATCACCATAACCTTATAAAATATATTTCAGGACTTTATATATAATAACATGTAAAATAAACGAAATTATAATATAGAATAATATAAAAAATTCTATAATGTTTATATAAAAAACTTAATTATATACTAAATCATGAATGGGAAAACATTTAACAAATAAATTCCATAAAGGATAAGACCTAAAATAGCATTACAAATGTAGATAAAAACATCAGGTATTTTTTACACAAAAATGGGGATGAATCATCCCCACTATATGGTTCCCAAGTAGGAACTCTAATAGTAACCATCTCCCACAAAGCAATTAAATTTTACTATATGAAACAACTCCAAGAATACTGTTAGATCTACATATACCAATGAATTCTTTGGACTAAAAAATATTTCCATTAACATTAAAAGTGAAATCACATGGCTCATTCAAGGAAGAGTATAAATACACAAATTAGTATTCCCAAGAAACATAAAGATAATGATAAAACAATAATATTTCTCTCACCCTAAATTTTACGGAGATAATGAAGAGTATAAAAAAACTAGATATATTTCAATAGTAATAAAGAAACCATGAAATAAAGGAGGAATACCAATCATTTAATGTCATATATATGAGATATGATTTCTTATAGAAACTAAGGATACCCAAATAAATAGATATATAAATCCTAAAGTAAACATTAGTATTCAAGTCACACCTATAATATAGGATCAAATACATAAAATTTCTTCACCATTTTGATAGAAACAATTACAATACATCATCAAATCCATAATAACCAAAATATATCAAAACTATCACGTCCCCATCATTCCTCAAAATAAGCAATAATGTAGGACCCTAACCCTATTAATGATTACATTATTCGAGAGGGTTATAGACCCCTATAGAGGTCCACTACCCTAACATGAATAGTGTATAGAAACCAAGAGGTTTACCAACACCATGAGTAGAGTAAACAAGCCACATAAAAATGTTAGGGTTACCTATTACACTAAATACATGGTGGATCTACCTCGTGAGATATTATACTTCCTAAAGGGTTACCATCCTATGACTAATCCAAACATTCTACCACACCTATTTTAGTTTCTACATAGCCATGAGAAAAATATTATTAGGATACCTTAAATATAAACTTGGGATGATGAACATATTTTCGTCCTCATTTTCTATATAGAAAAATTTATAGATTTAACAACTCATAAGTGTATAACATAAACTCAAGTGAAAAGTTATACAAAATACTAAAATATGCATAATAAATAGTGTGTAACTATAAATTCATAACATGTAGTGTATGTTATGGATTCAAGTTGTGTACTACTACTATCCAATACATGTGAATTAAATTTACATGGTGTTTCCAATAATTAATAAGGAATGTATGGGAACTTTGATTTGAGGGTGTGTATTTGGGATACACACCGAGTCAATTCTCCAACTGTATATACCATATATTGGAAGTAAACACTATATAAGTCAATGTAACTATAATTCATGTAAAAAATATACATATTGAGTAATATCTTCTAAAATACCATGTTTTTTTGATAAAGAAAATTATTTGTAGGTTTGACTCATTGAAATTTAATGTATATGGCATACATGCTAAGGCACCCAGAACTGTGATATGTGGTGTGTGACCTAGCACCACATGACCTATGATATTTAATTCTTTATTAAAACAAAAATCATTTCTTTGCTAACATACAAATTGAGTATCTCAGAGATACATTCGATGTGGAATTAATAGAGATTCATTAGTTATAATCATAAAAATAAACCGTGTGTATTGAAGAACAAAATGTTATATAATCATAAAAATTCAAGAACTCTAGAAACATAAATTTCACACATTTAAAATTTTCATCACCTTTTTCTCTTGTAATGACTCCACTATTGGCTAAATCCAACACCCCTTTCTCCATGTGAGATCATATAATATTGTCAGTTAATCATTTTAGCACCCTAAAAGGGAGAGGGAATAAGTGTGTGATGATGAAGATAAGGAAAGTAAAAAATGTTGGTTAACGGAATATCTGAACTCCAAAACAAGTTCATGAACAAATCAAAAAAATGCATGAGGAATGTAAGGGGGGGGGGGAGGGGGTGATAAATTGGATTCATGGTTATCAAATTATTGTTTTTATAAAATTCCAAATAATCATTTCATAAATCATAATTAATTTACCATGAAATGATAAATTTTCCCAGACACTAAAAAATAACATTAGATAATTAATTTAAGGAAAATTATTAAATGAATGGAATTTATATAAACATAAAGTTATCAAACCTATGTGAATACCTTCATTTAAATAAATAAGTATCTTATACTAAATATTTAATGATTAAAGATAAACAATTAAAGCATAAAGTCAAATTTTCATGTGACAGGAAGATACTATAGTATAATAATTCAATTATATATTTATTTTTAATTAATATTTCAATTATTAAATTCTAATTACTTTTACATAGTACCATGATAAAGAAGAAAAAAGTTTCATTTTATATTTATTAAATCATCATTAAGGAATACATTTTGTATTCAAATATTTTCATTAAAAAGTAAAAATATTATATTCAAAAAACATTCAATCATGTTCACCATTGAAAAAAATATCTTAAGGAAATTTTTTTTTAATGGAGAAATAATTTCTTTTATCACCACAAAACTATTTTCAACAAAATATTATTTAATATAATATTCAATAAAACTATATTTTCAATAAAATTATGGGTTAATTAAAATAAAAAAATATAATATTTTTTGAACATAATCAGTTTTCTATATGAACAATTCTTTATGAAGTTATTTAGGGATTCTATCATGTTACCACAAAATAAATTTCCAAGATTCTATTAAATTAAATTGGGTGATTCAAATATGATGTGAATAATATTGAATAAAAAAAGTACAAGGTTTAGGGAATAAGAATTGTCTAACCATGATGGCGAATATTCAAAAAACAATGATCATTTCACATTCCAGAATCATCATTGTTTACACCTCCATGAATAATAAGAATAACATAAGGTATACCAAACATATTAGATAATATTTTAAATAAATCTCCATATAATTTTTCTTCCACCAAAATAGAAGAAGAGAGGGGAGTTCATTTCATCGGGGAGAATGAATTTTTATGGTGGAATTATCTATACCCATAATATATTTCCCTCAATTATGTTTTAGCTCCCGTAAAGGGAATCTCCTTTTAAATACACCTAATAATTCCACCATTCATAACTTATATAACTGAATTAAATATCCACTATATTTATTTGTTACAAATATAATTAATTTTCACATGTTCACACCAAATAAAATTATAAAATTACATAAATAAACTTCTTGGTGATTTTTTAATACTCTATGACTTTTTATAAAGACATAATTTTTTTTGTTCTATGGTTTGAAACTCAAGTGTTATATTTATACCATTCATAGGGAAACACCCCATTTTAGACACAAATGTGGTGTTCGAATTTCTAAAAAGAAAACTTTTAAATGTTAATTGAGTTTAAAATCATGGAATATATATATATATATATATATTAAATTTCACTTGAAATACAACTACCTAAAAACATTACCATAATTAAAAATTAGGGTAAACACTTAATTTCATGTTAAATATAATAATCTAAAAAAGTGTGGTCTACTACTAAGGTAACTTTTAAATTTTCAACCTTTAAGGGTCCTTCTATCAAAACTAAATAATAAATAAATTCTCTCTTGAAAAAAATATAGGCTGAAACAAAATAGGCATATAAAGAGTGATGAATTCATCCCTATCATACCAATCCATTAGGGTTATAATCAACTTGATACATAAAATAAGAGATAATCCCGAACCATAAACTCAATAGAAAGATGTTGGTTATCAATATATACCTTTTTAATGACTTTATTTATTGTCAAATCTCTTTTATATCAAAATAATTATATTCACAATATTTTATAAATAGTTGGGTCCTAGATTTGATATATCACCTATGTCCATATTGAATAGATAAGTTTGAATTCACCTCAAATTAAAATCATTTAAATGACCCATCAGAATCAATAATTACTAATAATTTTTATTGTAAAAATAAAACAAGACTAATTGATCATCTCATGTACAAAAATCTAAAATATAGATTTTAGGAATAATATTTGATGTTTATATATTCTATTCTGACTATATATATATGAGTATAATAGGAAATGATTAGATTAATTATTTTACAATATATCTATAAATATCCTGCCAAAAACTATACATTGACATATGGTCCCAGTTCAAAACAATGCACATATGTTCTACATGGAGTTTCACCACATCCCTCACATATGTCTTCCTAAAATGGTCTACTAAAAATTTATACTAAATAGGAATGGATTGGATAGTATTGGTGATTCATAAATATATCAACCATAAAACATCATATATTCTTATAGATCATTGAATCCTTAAAAAAATAAATCATATTTCCATTTTAGGATTGAAAATTGATATGGAATACCAATGTTATTTTTGATGCTTACTATTTTTCATGTTTATAGGTGATACAAAAATAATGTAATCATGTAATATATTTCTTCTTACTCTGCTACTAAAACTACCCATGAGTATCATGGTTTATATTGCTTGTTTTTAGGTCCTTTATTATTATAAAATAGTAGCATGTAGTCCATAATAAAAAATCTATGTTTTATATATTTTAATTAATCTATATCATGATTTTAGTCTTCATAGTGCTTCCCAACATCAATATACACATGATTGAAAATATAATTCTGATTATAGTTATAGTTATCCTTAATTTTTCCATGATAAAGTAGATAATAGTTTCTATGAAACATATATAAGTTATAAAATGAAATCAATACCATAAAAAAATCCCAAAGATTTTATACTAATTTAACATATTACAAAAAATTTAGTTCATCATCCACAAATTTTCACAAAACTAGGTTATATGCCATGTAATATATTATTTTCTATTATAATTAATCTACATTTGTATTTAAGGGATCATATTTCCTTATTAATTCATTTAATTATATATTTATCTATCAACGTGTACAAAGAATTACCACCTAATGTTGTAATGATGCCAATATTTTAGTTTACGCACCACTACCACCAACTATATATCATCATTCATGAAATTTTTCTCAGGTATTATTCAATTAAAATATCAATAATTGTCCATGATATCAAGGCATATATTTTCACTAAATTTATAGTGATGTTAATTTGTCACATTCAAGGTATCCATTAAAAAATCAAGAGAAAGTATGTTATGTAATTCCCTAATCTTTACTATATAGTACACTTTTCTATCTATCTCAACATGAACCAAAAAAATGGTAGCTATTTGTGATATAAAAAATACTATTTTCCCTTCCCAAAAACATCACACAAGCAATATTTATGTCTTAATCACCCTTGTATTTGAAATATATTTCTCAAGGGTGATAACATACACCCTTCACTCCTAAAAATCAATACACAAATGAATATTGGCCTACCAGTAAATATGGATGAGAAAATTAATCATTAAAACGTTAAATAAAATAAAATTGTATAATAATTCTTAACTACATAACCCCATACTCAAGTACCCCTCTCAAGACAATAGTGATGATAGAAGTGAACCCCAAATCCCACATCCAATAGGTCGTCGGTGGATAACTTACTCCATGTTTATAGAATGCATTCATATGTTAGGTATTATCGTCAATATAGAATAAATAATAACATATCCACTAATCAAATATATAAAATTAATAAATAAACCACCCGAATAAATAAATAATATTTTATAAACAATGGATGAAACTAAAATTATTACATGGGAAATGTCGGGACAATGAATTCCACTAGTTCTTAAACAGCCAATACAATTCAGTATCACACAGCTCGATCACTAACCAAATTTATCTATATTAAAAATGATTGTTTATATATAGGGTGATAAAAAATGTATATTTAGTTGGATATCCCTAGAAAAATATTATGTAAGTGTAAAAGATTCATACTAAAGACTTATGGAATAAACAGAAAAATAAAATCATTACCTTTGTGGGAAAACTATATTCTGACCTCAATGAGGTTCATTTACCAAGAACCTTAATGAAAGATTAAATTGAATAAAAAAGGAAGATATTTATATAGTAAATATGTCCAACTACTAGTTCCCTACTATTTTAGTTAGTCTAAACCCTTGTGAATTAAATCATGGTCCTATCACCCCATCTATATGTCACACTGTACATCCAAACAAACATAACACAACCACATTATCATCACATCCCCATAAATACATTGTAAAACTGATAACCATCATAACCAAATTTAAATATACACTATACCTTAATACATTATTAATTTTTTATAAATAAACATGTGGAACAATTAAATTATATAACATTAATCCATCACAATCTTCATATACATTTATGGCTTAAATGAGAGAAATTACATCCCAAATGAGAACATACATTATCCTATGATCCCCCAATACATGGATATGACTACATACTATGCAATATATATTATAGAGATCCATGTAGTTTGAGTCATCATCCATCCATATATAGGACAACCTAGATGATTAAACATACCAAGAATCTATGTTTAATATGGTTGTTAGACTCCCCTATAAACATGGGTGGTGGAGCATAATAAATAATATAAAATAATGATAATATATCTCACAATCAGTCTAATGGAAACTATTAAACCTTAACTCAAACTATAAGTAACATCCTATGTGAATACCCTAGATACCACTTAGAGGAACTGCTCGATAGAACTCATCTAGGCATAAAATATCAATATTAATCTTCAATTACTAATTAGTAATTAATTAATTACCATTCACTTTATAAAACCCAAAAATCAATTCTGGTTAATCCATTTCAAAACCATTAAAGTTCATGGATATTTTAAACTTCAAATTTCAATTTCATATTTCATAACCATGCTCGTAGAGAATTCATTGTAACCAATCCAAGGATCCCATTTAATATGTTATCATATCATCCACAATTCTCTAATTCGTTTACCATTGCAAATCCTTATAGAATTGGAGACAAGAAAAAATATTCATAGTAGAAAATCAATAATAAAAAATCCACCATGCTAGGCTCCATACCATATCCAACCATTCTTTTGTATTCCATAACACCATTCCTATCCATACACATATCTCCAAAATCACTATCATCAATACTCTACCACAATAATGAAAAAATAGGCCACTCAATTCCTTTATAACTAATTATTCCATGTTACAAAAAAATAAAACACTAGGGTACTATAATATGGATATAAATATATGAAAATGTAACATTTTTTAATAAAAAAACTAAAGAAGAAATC
The DNA here is from genome assembly GCA_963277665.1 of Viscum album. Lineage (NCBI taxonomy): Eukaryota > Viridiplantae > Streptophyta > Magnoliopsida > Santalales > Viscaceae > Viscum > Viscum album. Next base: position 1,345,033,863 of record OY728123.1, read on the forward strand.
AATTCTATACCTTTGAAATACTATAATCTTTAAGAAAACAAGGCTATAAATTAAAATATTCCCAAACACTAATTTACAGAAAAACATGTTTCTTTACCATCTAGATTAACAAATTCATTATAGATAGGTTTCAAAAAAAGAGCCCAAATTATTTATTAGTTAATAACAACTATTATAAATAAATAAACATGATCAAAGAAAAATTATCATGTGAAACAATATCAAGAAATAGTTATAAAATAGAGTTAATAACTATTTCATTAACTCTCTTATCTTTCCATCTTTTCATGAATACCATAGAAATAAAAGGAAAGCATAAAAAACCACAACATCAAGCATTCACACTATCTATTAGAGATAATATCATGAATAAATTCATAATGATAGGAAACCATAATTAAACCTTTCAACACTTACAATTCTTGATTTCTGGTTAGCTATCTTAATTAGTTTAACTATTACCATTCACACCTTGTATATAAATCATGATAATCTCTTACTTACACATAATTAATGGAAGGGTTTTAAATATCATATAATGATATAAATAATTGACGAACAATAGATATGAATGATGGAACATTGAATCAACCAACAAAAAACATGATGGAATCCACCCAAGAACCTAAAAATGAACCATTTTCAACATTGGTCGAATACTAGCCACAACATAGGAAAAAATAACTTTCATAACCCCATGTAAGTGAATATATTTCAAGGAAAAACCCAATGCTAAGAAGAAGAATATATTGGATTGAGAGAGATCAATTAAAATTATTAAAGTTTTTTTAATCAACTAAGATATGGTTGAAATCCACTAAAGGCGTATTGGGTTGGAAATTGTTTGAACAAAGGAATGAAAAATATGAACTAAGGAATCTGAACCCCCTATTTTTAGAAAATAATCTGATGGGCCTCCGCTATGGCATGGAAACATCAACCATAGCTACACTGTCTTTGAAAAAAATTCATATCTAAAACCCCCAACATTATAATTTCTATCCACCACTCTTATAAGACATTATTTTACACATTTATAATCAAAATTTTCTAGCATAATTCCGTGTTAGTACCCAACACAACAATGTCAACTTTGGCCACATATCTATTTAGAATCCCACTATTATATTTCTGGATTCATTATTCCATTTCCAAATCACTATGTGTCAGACCATGATGTATAGAAAACCTTTACATTATTTATATCCTTATTTTACAACTCAAAATCGGCTTAACCCAGAAGCACCATGACAACCACCATAGGAATTTCATCCTTCCCCAATTTCCATAAGTAAATTAACCAACTATAATGCCCATAAAATGGGTGTTTTCCCCTCCCTTGTTAAATAGTTAAATCCTCTACACTCCATAACCTTTAAAAAGGTGTTTCACTTCCTATATTCCCCAAGAACCATAACATTTATCTCCCATTGCCATATCTAAAAAATGGGATAGGCCACAATCTCCACCACAGGTACCACTGTGGGAGTTTTGAAGATCAAAAATCCAAAAATATAACCATTCACCTCCAGATGGCCTTTACAATCCCTATTTTCATCCACAACATTAGGAGAATGAAATGTGAAGGGTTTAGAAATACTCCACCCAAATATCATACACCACTCAAACAATTTTAATCATCTAGAATAAAAATAAAACCTTGGAAGGAACATAGGGGTGAGGGTTAAGATAAAGACAACCCATCAGACAACTTTTAGGGATATCTCTAAATTGTGAACAATAACCACTCATACTAAGGAACAAGGTGCACAAAAACTCAACATAATCCATAAATCTAAATCAATATAGGTTATACATATTATATAAAAAATTAATCAAACAAATTAGGACATTGAGGGTAAAAATTTGACTCACATTCCCAAGTAATCCACTAGAAGACATTGTACCACAACCTGATAATAACCAATGGAAAAGAATTCCCACCCAACACCTTATTTTGGTGGTCTTAGATATCAATAGTTAGTTACATTAATGTCATATCGTCAATAAATTCCACCTAACCCAAGTTAACCAAGTGGAAATCATCATGAAGATACCTATAAATCAGAAATACATAAAAGACCTGAAATATTTGGTTCATCTAAAGAGGAAGTGAAAACTAATACTAAAAAAATCAAATATGATAAAAAACCTTGAAATGACTAATTATTTGAGGAAATTGCTACCTCCCATTACCAATCCTCTATTGACCATAATGAAGATATACCTTCAAGAACATATGATCTCTAATATCAAACATCAGAGGCCTCAATCTGTTATCATCATAAGAATTATAATGATCTTGATATGAATTAAACCAGTCAAGAATCCCATAAACATTCTCTATTGTGATCTAAATCAATTTTGGCATGAGAATAGTGAAATCTCCAACTGTGATCAGAGACAATATGGATATACATGGTAAATTATACGACGTTTTGAATTGGGTAATACCAATTATAGAGTGATAATTCATGTTAAAATAAAATTCAACCAAGGATAGGCATTTATCCCAGGATCCTCCAAAATATATAACCCATGAACACAAATTGCCCTCCAATATTTTGATAATTCACTCTATTTGACTATCCATCTATGGATAAAAAATGTGTTAAGGAATATCTATGATCCAAAAAGGTTGTTAGAGACCTATCCAAAATATAGAGATAAAAGTGAATCATGTTTAAAGATGATTTCCATTTGAACCCCATTAAACCTCAAAACCTCCTCTAGATACTTCCCTGATAAAATATCTATAGCACATAACTCCTTAATTTCCCAAAATTGAGGTAACATTTTCAAGTGGTCCATAATCACTAAATAACATCATATACACCTTGAGACTAATGTAAACTAGTGATATATTCCATAATCATGTCCCCCCCAAATCCACTAGATAATTTAATGTGCCACATTTACCCACCTAAAAAATGATTCTTAGATATTACATTCTATAATACATAACATGAAGATACCAACTCTCTAATTATATATTCAAACTAGAACACAAAAGTGAACTCTCAAAGGATGATACATATTAGCCACACCATTATATAATAGTAACAATGAAGTATGTAACTCATGGAGAACCAAAAAAACATCATCGAATGATTAAAGATCCTCCACTAAAATAATGATTAATATTAGTCATCCTTAAACTATCCCTTTAGGGCATCAACAAAAAATGATCTCTCTAAATTTCCACTTCAAAATACCCCAAATTAGATTCTTCCACCTAGATAACCAAGGAAAATTGTACCATAATCTAGTAGATATATCCACTTACCAATACTTCCCAAATATAAAGGTACATTACTGAAATCTACTTCTTCACTCTCCAAACATCTCCAGACTGACACATAGGATCACCACAAGACATCCTTCTCAACATGTCAGCCCAAAAGTTATGTTTGAAAAGTTTATATAAAATATCAAAGTCATAATCCTATATTAATTACATCAAACATCACTATCTTATATTAAAATCATGATGGGATAAAACTTACCTAAAACTATTTTGATCCATAGAGACCACAAAGTGTTCACTAGTGAGGTAATTCCATGAAAAAGATGAGAGAAAACATCACAACATAAATCTAAAATCCATGGGTATTGTATTTATAATCATTCTTCCATAAAATACAGTAACCATAGGATATGATTTCTATTTGTTTCATCAGATCACATTGAAATCCATGATGTGATGCATTATAATAAATATTTAACAGAATTACCTCTTTTGATAAATGAAGAAACAGAGCACTAACCAGATACTCCATAATATACTACAAGAATTATTATCCTATAATAGATTATGATACAAAGGAAACTAAAAACTACAACAACAGTCATAGGGGATACATAAGAAACAACCTCCTCAATCTTCAAAGGATCCACAGATACACCATATTATTATACAACATGTACCAATAAATGAAACTAATGCTCCTATTAAATTCAGTTCTATATCTTCCCAAAATGATATTGGTGACGAAGACTATCTAAAATGAGTCTCAATTGTTTTTCTTGCTCCTATTTGGACTCAGAATACAAAAATATTTAATCAATAAACATCACTATGAACTAATCTAGAAACTAAACGAACACAAATGTCATAAATCCCTTGAACATATATGGATAATTTATGAAACTAAAGGGGATCACAATGTATATAAACTTACAATAACAACTTATAAAGTAATTATTAGGAATATCACAATTTTCACCAGAATTTATTGATATCTTAACCAAAAATAAATCTTAGAGAACAAAATATTTCCCTCAAAATGATTGAATAAATCATCAATCCATGGGGGAGGGTATCATTTCACCACATTAACTTGGTTAATGTGGTGATATTTGATACACAGATACATACTTCTCTCTATCCTTTTAACAAACATTATTAGAGAACCCAAGGCAACACATTGGTCTAAAATTAACACTCTATTAAAAAGATCATCAATATAATTTTATAGCCCCCACGACTACAAAATAATCATCCAATATCAATACATTGATATCAAAGAGACACCAAGATTAAACTCTAATAGAAAATTAATATCACATTTATGGGGTAGTGTCACAACCTCTCCTAGAAATACATCTTGTCATTCTTCAACAAATATGGGACACACCTCTCGATAAACTTGTAATGACCCAAATATTTGTCAATAGAATTTCACCCTACTCAAGAGAATTACATATAATATAAATCACATAAAATAAAATTTATAATACAATAAAAACTTTATAAATGAATAATGAATGAAAAAAGAGATTTTTATAGAAATTCAAGAACCAATACTGATGGAATAGTAACTTGACCTTTGAAATAGTAACATGACCGTTCGGAATAGTAATCCATCCAATATAATTGTAACATAACCTTTTAAAGTAAAAATAAAATTTATTAATCTTCTAAATGATAATTTTATATAATTATATCATAGTATAAGTAAATAAATATTTTAAAAATTATTGATTAAGTGTTGGTATTTTTATACAACAAAAATGTTTATTTATAATTTTATAATTAATAAAATTTTTTAAAAGAAAATTTATGTTCATAAAATGTATTCAAAAATTAATAATTTTTTTTCTTATTATTATAAGAGAATTTTATGAGGCCTTAAGTAAATTTTAAAGGTATCATAATATTAATTTTAATTTTAAATTCAGTATTTTCAAAGTAAATGATTATTTTTGTTAAAAATTAAATTTATTAAATTTATAAAATTATTTTAAAAAACTGGAGTTCATTTTTGTATTATAAAAATTAAAAAATGGTTAGGGTATATTTTTGGGATTTTTATAGTATACCTGAACATTTGGTGAATAGTAAAATATGATAATTTACGATAAAATCTAAATACATGAATTATGGAGTCATAGATGATGTGAGCCTGATATAGGCGAAAAATAGAGAAATATAAATCATTATTTTAAAATATTTAGTGATTATTCTCAAACTATTCCTATTATTGATACAAATAATAAACTAATGAATAAATTAATAAGAAAACACCATTCTCCTCCCCTATAAATACCACCCCTCACCACCTCCTTTCCTCACAACTATCAAGCTTTATGACTTGACCAAATTCTTCTCAAGTATCTTCCCAATCCCCTCATAAAATTCCAAGATCCCTTGGTCTCATCAAAATACCCAAATCTTTACCATAAGGAGGCTCACAAGGAAGAGATATTTAAGAGGTAAAATCCTCTTCATTTTTCTTTTAATTTATTTTTCTTTTCTTATTCTCTCCTCAAATACTATATAAAAATGTTCATGATAAATCCAGTATATCTTATATAATTTAATTAAATCATGATAATGTAATATTGATCATCAAATTCCTTTCTCACTCTCTTTTATTCGAAAAATGAAATCATCACCCGTGATGTGTCAATTTACCGACATCATGGATGTGCATTTTCATCTTCCTATAACACCTCCAATTATATTCGTAAAACAACTATAATGGTTGGTACATACATTAAAATATATGTTATAATTTTTTATGTTCTATAACTAAAATATTTACATAATACTAAATGAAAAAACAAATAGAGTTTGTTGTGATAAAAAACTGCCAAAATTAACACAAACGATTATCATCAACTATTTATCTAATGATTCGTTCTCATTACATTTAAAAAATGATATATATAACCTTATAAACATATGTATTTTCATTGATAATATATATTTTCAATTATATATAATTATACCCATTCCATATAAACTTCAATTTTCAAATTCAAGTAAACTGATTATGAAAACCAAGAAATTGAACAATCCGGAATGATTAAATTAAACTATATAACTCCTCAAAAATACTATAAATAAAATTAATAAAACTATAATGAATGAAATTCATGTGTAAAAGGTTATTTATTTTTTAATTAAATAATTTTATTTGATTATCCAGGATAATAATGATAAGAGAGAATTCCGACTATGGTTAGGGGAATTCTTGAACCTAACTCTATTACATTGGGTTTTATTTATTTCAATCCATTTTTAGTATGGATATTACTTTAATGTTACTTAAAAATCATTTATTTATCTATATATTATCTTTTCTGGGATATACATCTTACCATTCTTGTTTTAAGAAAAATTTAATGATTTTTCCAAAAGAACAATTCTCTCTAAAAACAAATATTTTAATTATCATGAGATGATTTCTTCTTCACTCAAAATTGATGATTCTTAAAAAAAGTTTTTTATTACCTATTTAATTCAGGAAATCAAACGTTTATTCATGAATTTATGTTTTATGAAATGAAACTCATTTCTCTCCATGGGTCATTTTTTATCCAAGATTGAAATACATTCTATGTGTCATGCATGATAATGTAAATTTTATTATGTGATGGGTGCAACTGAAATTATATTTCACAAGTAAATGTTATGAAGTGATGAGTGAACCTGGAATTATATAACACTCTAGTTAATTGGGTAATGTGATGTATCTCATGAGATAAATTGATGTATGCATGGTAGTTGACCACTAAGACATGGTGTTTAATTTTTATGAATTGTCATATTCCATTAATTTATCTAATGATTCCTATCATGATATGATCATATGACTATGTTATAGTGAAAATTATTTTCTCACCCCATTTTATATTGATTCATGTTCTTATATATCATCTTACTGAGATTTTAGATCCCCCTTTCTTTGATTTATATTCTTAGGTGATTACATGTAATAAGGAGAACATGAGGGCTAAGGAGAACATGAGGTCTAATAAGAAGTGAGAGACGAAGGAATTAAATGAATTTTTATGTTTTATTTTTTAAATATTTCGTATGGTCCAATTTTTTCCAAGAAATTAAAACTTTTGATCTTGGATATGTAATGATTTTATGTAGTTTTTCTTTAAAATTATGTAATAATATATGTAAGAAAAGTAGGGTCACAATAGTTAGTATCAGATCACGATTTAGTTTATTTGGGAATTAAGATTATTGAACCATAGTGAAAAAAATTAATATGAGACTAAGTATATGTAATCTCCCAATAATCTTTGTTTTATAAAAATTATAAACCAAGGTATCTCACAAGATATACCTTTACAAATAATTAAAAAAAGGAAACCATTATCTATATATGACTTGTTGACTCATGTTTTGTTCTAACATTTTCTATTTTAAAAAATAGTGGGAACCTAGAGAAACCAGGAAAAAACCCTATGTGAGGGGCCCTGTGGTGATTTCCCTAATGACATCCCCAATGCCTTGGGAGGTGGAGTTTAAAATCTCATGGGTATGCTTACCCATATGTCTGAGGTTTTGAATAATAACCTGAATAATGTGGAATACATGCCTTCACCTAAGAGGGAGAAACTGGCTATCGAGTGTTTTATGTGAAAACTACCACTAATGTTTAGTGGATCTTCTAATCCACTATTCATTGAATAGTGGGTCAACTCAATAAAGAATATATTTTCTATGATTCTCTATTATAATATAGAGAAGGTGACTATAGTCGGTCACCGTTTAGATGGAGAGGACAATCAATGTGGTGTTGGAACCATGGTCTTCTATGCATGAATTGGAGTATGGTTTGTTTTTGTGGAAAATACTTAGTGGAAGTTTAGAATGTGAACCAGCAAAGTGATCCTATAGTTCACGCAAACAACAGTTTTGAAGGTTGCGCTGTTTCCCAGGGTTTGCCAAATTTTTGGGCCTGAAAATCGACAAATGGAGAAAAGTGTTTTGGGCAAAGAGACTTGCGCTCCGTGTACTTTAAGGATAAGAAACTTGCGCACCATATGTTTTTCATGATAAGAACATCAAAATATGGCAAAGGAAAGTAGGTTGCGCAAGTATTGGTTGGGTCTCACAAGTGAGTTGCGCGATAGAGGCTAGGGTGGTTGGAGCTGCGCGCCGGGACTTGAGCACCGTGAGGACACTTGCGCGCCACCACGCAGGGAGTCCAGTTTTCCTATAAATAGAGAACCACCCCCCTCATTTGAAACATAGTTAAGACTTATAGATTTTTTGATCTCTCATCGCGCAAGTGTTTGAGTCGCGCAAGTGGTTATTGGGCCGCACAAGTAGAGGCTGTGCGCCAGTTGTTGGCTGCGCGTCCAAAGTGGTTTAAGATTTAAAGGCGCTGAGTCGCGCAAGTTTGGAGTTGAAAGAGGCAGTGTCGCACAAGTTGTTTGGTTTCACTTGCTCACCGAGTTTGTACCATGCAAGTGACTTGCGTGCCATTCTTGAAACTTGTGCACCGGGCTTGGAGAAGCATTCTAGGGTTGTTAAAGTACATCTGTCCTTTTGAAGCTGCACGAAAGCTAGAAGATATCCTGGTACCCTCAGCACAAAGTGAGATTCGTCTTCTGGTGAGAGTTGGAATTTAACAGAGCATCTATATACAAAATAGGATGCATTATTATGCAATGATGAAGATACCTTCACTACTATAAATTGAGTGTGACTTAACTAAGGGCAGTGAGCCATGGGGAGTCAACGGGAGTGACCCGAGGGAAGCAGTGTGCTATCCTTGAACCTTTGTAAAGGCAGTGATCCTGGGACAGAGTGGCTGTTCCCAAACATTTTTAATCCACATCTAGTTATGTTTAGTGGAATTAGGTATGACCGACAACCTGTTGGCGTATGCTCCTTGGATGTAGCCCTTAGTGGTGAACCATGTAAAAAGTGTTGTGTCTTCTCTATGCATGTGAATGTTTGTTTTTTTGATCATATTCATCATACAGGTTCAACAAGTTCCTACCAACGTGGGAACAAGATTCATCACATTAAAATAAAAAGTTGTCACCCTGATTCACCCCTCCCCTCTTAGGGTGTATCGGGGTCCTTCAAGTGGTATTAGAGGGTAAAGGTTGCAGGTGTTGAATCTGTCCTTTGTCGTCATGGAGAATGCAATCAATGTCAGGGGAGTCCCTCACTTCGATGGAAGTAATTTCTAGATATGGAAGAACATAATGAGATCTCATCTAAGATCTCTTGTAATGGGAGTTCTATTTTCTATTGTGCAAGGAATACAAGTCACTGATCCAACAGGCTTGGCTATGACTGACACAGATTAGAAAATTCTTCATGCAGATGCTAAAGCACAAAATGCACTCACTACATCCCTTTTTGATCAGATCTACCTAAAGTTGATGAATTTCACCTCAGTAAAATACATGTAGGAAAAACTCGAGAATAATTATGAAGGAGATAGCAAAGTTAAGGAGGCGAAACTACCAGTGCTACACAATAGGTTCGATGATTTGAAGATGCATCCTGATGAGAATGCAGACTCCTTCTTTAATTGAATCATTGAAGTATTTGGTGCAATTTTGGGCTTAGGATAATAAATCAAAGACTTTGAAATTATGAAGAAAATAATGAGAAGACTTCCACCCCTATACAATGCAAAGGTATTAGTACTTGAGGAAAGTGATCTTTCAAAACATTCTCTGAATGAAATTCTAAGCAGCTTGGTAGCATATGAAATAAGAATCAAACCTGAAGCCGCTATGACTTTTGTGAGAAAGTAAATGGAGTTTAAGGCCATGGATAAACTAAAAATCTCAAAAGATAGTAGTGGTGAAGATGACGAAGAAAAAGAAATTCTTTCTCTCATTGAAAAGAAGTTACAGAAGGGAAAATGCAAATTCAAAGGGATGTTACCTCTCGCATGTTTTCATTGCTGGAAAGTTGGGTATATTTCCTCTCAGTGCTTAAAAAATATCAATGATGAAGATAGTGAAGATGAAATCTTCTAGAAGCCTTAGAGAACGTTTTTCAAAAAGGGAGACTTCAAATATGGAAAGAAAATGTAAAGGAAGAGTTTTGTCTGTGAAGAGGAAGAAGATGATAATGAATTCTGTGATGAAGAAGAACCAGAATTCAAAACTGGGGACCATGCTTCCATGATGGCCACTGTTGAAAAGACAGAAGATACTGGTTGTGAGAAATAGTTGAAAACTTGTGTAGATCCCAAGATGCAACTTAAGGATGCTGTTAGTAAGCTTAAGACTAAATGTAAGATTTACAATAAGTGGAAATCAATTGTTGAAGAATCAACTGAATACGTTGATCAACTGAAAGATGAAATTGAATGTCTGGAAGAATTTTTGAAGGTAAAGACTAAAATAATTGAAATAAATGATGATGTAGTATATCCGAAGCTTATAATTGAAGAGAAGGCAAAGGTCATCAATGACCTCACCTCCAGACTGGAAGAAAAATCCATGACTGATGAGGGTCTTGAGGAGGAAGTTGTTACTCTTAGGAGTAAACTTGAGACTAATTCAATTCCAAAAAAATCAAGGAAGAAAATACAGTTTGGATGATTCTCAAATGCAGAATTACTGGTAATTGACAAGGGTGGTTCAGATGGGGTTGAAAAAATCATAAGTGATCAAATAACTGCTTGCATGGGAAAGAGTGTAATTGGATGTGAAGCTGAGACATCAACTGCTGGAAGTGAAAAGATCCAAAATAAAGATAAGATGAAAGTTGAACATGTTAAAACATTGCCAAAAGTGCTGTAAAAGGAACCCTCAATCCAAACCAAAAGGATAACTGAAAATTATCCTCAAACATTCAGAAATGAAAGGCAGTATAACTATTCTCCCAAGGAAGAAGGTATGAGGAGAAATTCAAGTGAGAAGGCATTTCCTCTCATGAAGGGTCAGTTCTGTGGCTATCTGGGCCACACCATGTCTTATTGAGAAGAGGCACGAAGCTATCTGAATGGAGAAGATATAGGAGTTTAACAAAGGAGAAAAAATTCATATCCTAATTATTATATAAGAAACAATTTCTATGGATACTGTTTTCGATGTTCTAAATTTGGTCATAAGGCTTCTAATTGCAGGCAGAGAAGGGACATGGACACCTCCTACTGAAGTTCAAGACAAGTCAAGTCTCGTCAACAAGACAGTGTTTCTCTTTCAAACATGTTTTCTCCTCTCAAAGAAGATTTCGACTATGAAGAACCTGGGTACGCGGAAGAGATAATTAAAAGGACATCAATAATCTTTACTCAATCCAATATCTCATGGAAGGAAAGGAAGAAGATTGAAAAATCTAACCTTGCAGAGGTGGCCCTCAAAGCTACAAAGAACAATAGTACTTGGATTCTGGATAGCGGTTGTTCATCTCATATGACAGGTAATGTCGGCCTGTTAACAGATATCAAAAGGAAGGTTGATGGTACAGTTTGATTTGGTAATGATGGAGCTACGAAAATATATGGGAGTGGAAGTACCGAATTAGCTAATAGATAACTAAAGAAGACTGAAGTCCTTTACGTAGATGGCCTACGTCATAATCTACTCAACGTGAGTCAACTCTGTGACTCGGGACTTATAGTTACATTTAATTAGAAAGGCTACACTATTAAGGGAAAGACAGACAATTCACTTATGAAGGGATGCAGAACAGAAGACATCTTGTATCAGGTTGACAGTGAAGAAAATGTCTGCTACATGACTGTTGAAGAAGAAAGCAATTTGTGGCATCAGAGACTAGGACACATCAATCAACATGACATGGAGAAAATATCAAAATTGAGAATTTTCATGGACATTCCCAACCTGAAGCATGAGCGTGAAAAGTCTTGTGATGCTTGCATCCGTGGGAAGCTGGTCTGCAGTTCATATCGGCCAAAGAAGAAAAGGGAATCTCACCTTCATGATCTGATTCATACAGATGTATGTTGGCCAATAAATGTTGCTAGAACCCATGGATAAAGGAACTTTTTCCTTTTCATAGATGATTACAGTAGAATGGCATGTGTGATGGTCATTCACAGGAAACAACAAGTCCTTTACTGCATGAAAACATATCGGTGATTCGCTGAGAATGATACCAGACAAACAATCAAAGTGTTGCGATCTGACAATGGAGGAGAATACTCGTCCATTGAATTTGAAAATTATCTAGAGAATCATGGGATAAAACATGAGGTAGCTTCTATGAGAACTCCACAACTAAATAGAGTTGTTGAACGTAGGAATCGACAGGTGAACAACATGGCGCGAACTATGCTGATTGAGAGTCTTATTCCATGGAATTACTAGAAAGTGGTTGTTCAAGCTGTAGTGTATATTCAGAATCGAACAAGACTTTATATGGTTGAGATGAAGACATCATATGAATTGTGGAATTGAAGGAATCCCTCTATAAAATAATTTCGTGTCTTTGGAAGTAAATGCTTCATCAGGAACAAAGAAGGAAATCAAGGGATGTTTTGTGACAATGCAGATGAAGGAATTTTCCCCGGTTACTCAATGAAAAACAAAACCTACAAATGTTTCAACAAGTGTTTAGGAAGGATTGTGGAAAGCAGTGATGTTAAGATAATTGAAGAGAAAACCACAAATGCTTCAAGGACGTCATATGATGATGTGATAGAATGTGAGGAAGAAAGGGAACATGGAAAAAATAAAAATACAGAAATAGAGGATGTTGTACAAAACACTCATCAGTCACATCATGATGTTGACTCAGAAGAAGAATCTAAAGAAGAAACTGTGGCTGAAGAGAGTGAAACTGAACCTCGTAGGAGAAATCGTAGAGCTAATATTGATCCACCCATCATAATTGGGGACAAGAGAGCACCCACACAAACAAGAAGGATGAGGAATAACACGCAATATTCATTTCTGTCAGTTGTGGATCCATCCTCATTCGAAGAATCTGCAAAGGTTGAATCATGGGTGAAAGCCATGAATGAAGAATTAGATCAGATTGAAAAGAATCAGAACTGAGATCTTGTCTATAGACCCGAAGGTCACAATGTTATTGGTACCAAATGGATCTTCAAAAATAAGTTTGTTGAGCATGGAAGTGTCATCAGAAACAATGCACGACTGGTATGTAAAGGATACTCCAAGATTGAAGGCATTGATGTTGAAGAAACATTTTCTCCAGTGGCCAGACTGGAATCAATCAGGATTTTTCTTTCCATGGAACTCCAAAGAGGATATAAAGTATATCAAATGGATGTCAATACAACATTCTTGAATGGTGTACTAGAATAAGAAGTATACATTGAACAACCAGTTAGTTCTGTTCTAGGTAATGATGAAATAAAGGTCTGCAAACTGAAGAAATATCTATATGATTTGAATCACGCACCACGGGCGTGGTACTCGTGGCTGGATTCGTATCTCAAGAAGCTAGAATTAAGAAGAGGAGGAGTTGATCAAAATATCTATGTGAATAATTCTCTAAATGGTCAATTCATAGTTATTGTCTACGTTGATGATATCATATTTGGTGGCAGGTGACAGAAATCAGTGGAAGAATTTTCCAATCACATGAAATCAGAATTTGAAATTTCTATGATTGGGGAGCTCACATATTTCTTGGCACTGTAGGTGATTCAAAAGAAGGAATACACTTTCATTTCTCAAGAAAAGCATGCAAGAGAGCTACTGAAAAAGTTTAATATGAAATACTCTAAACCAATGTCAACTCTAATTGCAATTGGAAATAAACTTAGAAAGCATGAAAATGGGGCATCTGTAGATCCCACTATATATAAGAGGATCATTGGGAGCCTACTATACCTGACAGCGACACGGCCAGATATTGTCTTTGCCACATGTCTTGCAGCACGCTTTCAGAGTAATCAAAAAGAGGAACATATGGAACCCTTAAAAAGAATCATGAGATATATTCAGGGTACTCACAATTGTGGGTTATATTTTTCTGCAGGAAGAGACAGTGAATTATCAGTTCTTTCTGATGCTGACTGGGCTAGCGATGTTGTGGACAGAAAATTCACCAGCGGTGGTTCTTTCTATATTGGGAATAAATGTGTTGGCTGGTTGAGGAAGAAACAAGAAAGTAATTCTCTTAGTACTGCTTAAGCTGAGTATATCTCTTCCATGAAGGCATGCACTCTGCTGCTATGGATGAAACAACAACTAACAGATATTGGTGATGAGGTAAAGCAACCAATGGTCATTTACTGTGATAACAAGAGCACAATTGATCATACGAAGAATCCTCTTCAGCATTATCGTACAAAACATATTGAAATCAGGTATCACTTTATCAAATAAAAGGTTTATCAAGGAGTGATTATCATGGAGCATGTGGGAACTGATGATAAACTGGCAGATATTCTGACCAAGCCACTTTCAACAGCTGTGTTTGAAAAGCATCGGTTGAACCTCGGTGTTCATCCACCTCCCAGTGCATAAGGAGGTCATGCAATACCCCTCTCCCCAATTATAATAACTTTTTTTTATCTGTTTATAGATTTGATGCAGGTTTGTGGGGGAGATACTATCCAGGGGGATTGTGGATTGATCTGACCAATGAACAAGTACTGGTCTTTGGGTTTATTGCCAATGGGGGAGAAAGGAATAAATTCAGAGTCAGAGGATGAGAAGGAACTCAGCGAACAAGGCGTCATTGAGAATTCCAAAACACTGGAACCCAATTCAAGCTTCCTATCTTGTTTTCTATACCGAGCATTGCTCACGTATACTTAGAGTGTTGGATGAGTTGATTCTTTCATTTTTGGTTTGTACATGGATGGGGATCTATTGAATTTATTTTCTGATTTCCAACAAACCCAAAGGGGGAGATTGTTGGAACCATGTCCTTCTATGCATGAATTGGAGTATTGTTTGTGTTTTTTGACAATCCTCAGTGGATGTTCAGAATGTGAACCAGCAAAGTTATCCTATAGTTCAAGCTAACAACAATTTTGAATG
Source organism: Viscum album (assembly GCA_963277665.1). NCBI lineage: Eukaryota > Viridiplantae > Streptophyta > Magnoliopsida > Santalales > Viscaceae > Viscum > Viscum album. The sequence goes on from OY728123.1 coordinate 1,345,049,073, forward strand.
TGGTGCCATTTTCCAGTGTTTTCCAAATTTTTGGGCCTGAAAATCGACAAATGGAGAAAAGTGTTTTTGGAAAATAAACTTGCGCCCCGTGTACTTGAAGGAGAAGAAACTTGCACGCCATATGTTTTTCATGATCATAACATCAAAATATGGAAATGGAATGTAGGTCGCGCATGTATTGGTTGGGTCGCTCAAGTGAGTTGCACGACAGAGGCTAGGGTGGTTGGAGATGCGCGCTGGGACATGCACGCCGTGAGGACACATGCACGCCACTGTGCAGGGGGTCTAGTTTTCCTATAAATAGAGGACCACCCCCCTCATTTTCAACTAAGTTAAAGACATAGAGATTTTTTGAGCTCTTGTCGCACAAGTGGTTGAGTCGCCCAAGTGGCTGTTGGGCCGCAAGAGTAGAGGCTACGCGCCGGTTGTTAGCTGCGCGTGCAAAGTGGTTTGGGATTTAAAGGCGCTGAGTCGCGCATGTTTGGAGTTGAAAGAGGTAGTGTCACATAGGTGGTTTGGTTTCACCTGCATACCGAGTTTGTACCGCACATGTGAGTTGCGCACCATTCTTGAAACTTGCGCGCCGGGCTTGGAGAAGCTTGCCAGGGTTGGTAAAGTACATCTGTCCTTTTGAAGCTGCACGAAAGCTAGAAGATTTCCCGGTACCCTCAGCACAAAGTGAGATTCGTCTTCTGGTGAGAGTTGGACTTCAACCGAGCATCTACATACAACATAGGATGCATTAATAAGCAATGATGAAGATACCTTCACGTTTATAAACTGAGTGTGACTTCACCAGTGGTAGTGAGCCAGGGGGAGTCAACGGGAGTGACCCGAGGGAAGCAGTGTTCTATCCCTGAACCTTTGTAAAGGCAGTGAGTCTGGGACAGAGTGGTTGTTCCCAAACCTTTGTAATCCACATCTAGTGAAGTTTATTGGAATTAGGTATGACCGAAAACCTATCGGCGTATTCTTCTTGGACGTAGCCCTTAGTGGTGAACCAAGTAAAAAGTGACGTGTCTTCTCTATGAATGTTAATGTTTTCTATTTGATCATATTCATCATACAGGTTCAACAAGTTCCTACCAACATGGGAACAAGATTCATCACATTAAAAGAAAAAGTTGTCACCCTGATTCACCCCTCCCCTCTCAGGGTGTCCTGGGGTCCTTCAAGTGGTATCAGAGGGTAAATTTTATAGGTGCTGAATCTTTCCTTTTTCATCATAGAGAATGCAGTCAATGTCAGGGGAGTACCTCACTTCGATGGAAGTAATTTCCATGGAAGAACAGAATGAGATCACATCTAAGATCACTTGGAATGGAAGTAATATTTTTTATTGTTCAAGGAATACAAGTCACTGATCCAACATGCTTGGCTATGACTGACACAGACATGAAAGTTTTTGATACAGATGCTAAAGCACAAAATGCACTCACCACAGCCCTTTCTGATCAGATCTACCTAAAGGTGATGAATTGCACCTTAGAAAAATCCATGTGGGATAAAATCAAGAATATTTATGAAGGAGATAAAAAAGTGAAGGAGGCAAAACTACAAGTGCTACACAATAGGTTCGATGATTTGAAGATGCATCCTAATGAGAATGAAAAATCATTCTTTAATCGAATCACTGAAGTAGTTGGAGCAATTCGGGGCATAGGAGAAGAAATCAAAGACATTGAAATTGTGAAGAAAATACTGAGAAGACTTCCACCCCTGTACAATGTAATGGTATCAGCCCTTGAGGAAAGAGATATTTCAAAACTTTCTCTAGATGACCTTCTAGCAGCTTGGTAGCATTTGAAATGATAATCGAACCAGAAGATGCTACGACTTGTGTGAGCATGGAAATGGCATTTAAGGCCACGGATAAACTAAAAATTTAAAAAGATATTAGTGGTGAAGATGAAGAAGAAAAATAAATTCATTCTCTCATTGCAAAGAAGTTCCAGAAGGGAAAATGGAAATTCAACGGGAAGGTACCTCTCGCATGTTTTCATTGTGGAAAATTTGGGTACATTTCCTCTCAGTGCTTAATAAATATCAATGATGAATATAGTGAAGATGAAATCTTCGAGAAGCCTCGGAGAAGGTTTTTCAAAAAGGGAGACTTAAAATATGGAAAGAAAATGTAAAGGAAGAGTTTTTTCTGTGAAGAGGAAGAAGATGATAATGAATTTTGTGATGAAGAAGGACCAGAATTCAAAACTGGGAACCATGCTTCCATGATGGCCACTGTTGGAAAGATAGAAGATACTGGTGGTGAAAAACAGTTGAAAACTTGTGTAGATCTTGAGATGAAACATAAGGATGCTGCTAGTAAGCTTAAGACTCAATTTAAGAGTCTTAATTAGTGGAAATAAATTTTATAAGAATCAACTGAATACATTGATCAACTGGAAGAAGAAATTGAACGACTGGAAGAATTTGTGAAGTTACAGTCTAAAATAATTGAAAGCAATGATGATGTAGTGTATATGAAGCTGATAATTGAAGAGCAGGAAAAGGTCATCAATGACCTCACCTCCAAACTGGAAGAAAAATCCAAGATAGTTGAGGGTCTTGATGAGGAAGTTGTTACTCTTAAGTGTAAACTTGAGACTGATTCAATTCCAAAAGAATCAAGGAAGAAAATATAGTTTGGATGATTCTCAGACGCATAATTACTAGCAAGAGACAAGTGTGGTTCATATGGGGTTGGAAAAATCTTAAGTGACCAAAGACCTGATTGCATGGGAAAGAGTGGAATTGGTTGTGAAGCTGAGACATCAACTGCTGGAAGTGAAATGATCCAAAAGAAAGATAAGATAAAAGTTGAACATGTTGAAACATTGCCTAAAGTGCTGAAAAAGGAACCCTCAATCCAAACCAAAAGGAGAACTGAAAATTATCCTCAAACATTCAGAAATGACAGGCAGTATAACTATTCTCCCAAGGAATAAGGTATGAGGAGAAATTCAAGTGAGAAGACATTTCCTCTCATGAAGTGTCAGTTCTGTGGCTATCTGGGCCACACCATGTCTTATTAGGAAGAGTCAAGAAGTGATCTGAATGGATAAGATATAGGAGTTCAAAAAAGGAGAACAAATTCATATCCTAATTCTTATAGAAGAAAAAATTTCTATGGATATTGTTTTTGATGTTCTAACTTTGGTCATAAGGCTGCTAATTGCAGGTAGAGAAGGGACATGGACACCTCATACTGAAGTTCAAGACAAGTCAAGTCTCATCAGCAAGACAGTGTTACTGTTTCAAACATGTTTTCTCCTCTCAAATAAGATTTCAACTATGAAGAACCTAGGTACGTGGAAGAGATAATTGAAAATACATCAATACTCTTTACTCAATCCAATGTCTCATGGAAGGAAAGGGAGAAGATTGGAAAATACAACCTTGCAGAGGTGGACCTCAAAGCTACAAAGAACAAAAATACATAGATTCTGGATAGCGGTTGTTCATATCAAATGACAGGTAATGTTGGCCTGTTAACAGATATCAAAAGGAAGGTTGATGGTACAGTTCTATTTGGTAATGATGGAGCTCTGAAAATAAAATGTATTGGAATTACCGAATTAGCTAATGGAGAACTAAAGAAGACTGAAGTCCTTTACATAGATGGCCTACGTCATAATCTACTCAGCATGAGTCAACTCTGTGACTCGGGACCTATAGTTACTTTTAATCAGAAAGGATGCACTATTAAGGGAAAGACAGACAATTCACTTTTGAAGGGATGTAGAACAGAAGTCAACTTGTATCAGGTTGATAGTGAAGAAAATTTCTGCTACATGACTGTTGAAGAAGAAAACAATTTGTGGCATCGGAGACTGGGACACATCAATCAACAAGACATGGAGAAAATATCAAAATTGAGGATTGTCATGGACATTCCCAACCTGAACTGTGAGTGTGAAAAGTCTTGTGATGCTTGCGTCCGTGGAAAGTTGGTCTGCAGTTCATATCGGCCAAAGAAGAAAAGGGAATCTTACCTTCTTGATCTGAATCATACAGATGTATATGGGCTGATAAATGTTTCTGGAACTCATGGAGAAAGGTAATTTTACCTTTTATAGATGATAACAGTATAATGGCATGTGTGATGTTCATTCACAGAAAACAACAAGTCCTTGACTGCATGAAAAGATATCGGCGAATCGCTAAGAATGATACTGGACGAACAATCAAAGTGTTGTGATCTGATAATGGAGGAGAATACACGTCCATTGAATTTGAAAATTATCTGGAGAATCATGAGATACAACATGAGGTAGCTGCTGTGATAAATCCACAACAAAATGGAGTTGTTGAACGTAGGAATCGACATGTGAACAACATGGCGCGAGCTATGCTGATTGAGAGTCTTATTCCATAGAATTACTAGAAAGAGGATGTTCAAGCTGCAGTGTATATTCAGAATCGAACAAGACTTTATATGGGTGAGATGAAGACACCATATGAATTATGGCATGGAAGTAATCCCTCTTTAAAATAATTTCATGTGTTTGGAAGTAAATGCTTCATTATTAACAAAGAAGTAAATCAAGGGAAGTATAGAGACAATGCAGATGAAGAATTTTTCCTTAGTTACTCAATGAATAGAAAAGCCTACAAATTTTTCAACAAGCATTTAGGAAGGATTGTGGAAAGCAGTGATGTTAAGATAATTGAAGAGAAAACCACAAATGCTTCAGGGATTTCATATGCCGATGTGATAGAAAGTGAGGAAGAAAGGGAACGTAGAGAAAATACAAATACAGAAATAGAGGAAGTTGTATAAAACACTTAGTAGTCACATCATGATGTTGACTGAGATGAAGAATCTAAAGAAGAAACTCTGGATGAAGAGAGTGAAACTGAACGTCATAAAAGAAATCGTAGAGCTGAGATTGATCCATCCAACATAATTGGGGACAAGAGTGCACCCACTCAAACAAGAAGGATGGGGAATAACATGCAATCTTCATTTCTTTCAGTTGTGGAGCCATCCTCATTCGAAGAAGCTGCAAAGGATGAATCTTGGGGGAAAGCCTTGAATGAAGAATTAGATCATATTGACAAGAATCAGACCAGAGATCTTGTCCAAAGACCCGATGGTCACAATGTGATTGGTACCAAATGGATCTTCAAAAATAAATTTGATGAGCATGGAAGTGTCATCAAGAAAAAAGGAATGACTGGAATGTAAAGGATACTCCTAGATTGAAGGCATTGATGTTGATGAAACCTTTTCTCCAGTGGCCAGACTGGAATCAATTAGGCTTTTCCTTGCAATGGCACTCCAAAGAGGATATAAAGTATATCAAATGGATGTCAAGACAACATTCTTGAATGGTGTACTAGAAGAAGAAGTCTACATTGAAAAACCAGTGGGTTTTGTTCTAGCTACTGATGAAACAAAGGTCTGCAAACTAATGAAATCTCTATATGGTTTAAAGTATGCACCACGGGCATGGTACTCATGGCTGGATTCGTATCTCAAGAAGCTGGAATTCAAATGATGGGGAGTTGATCACAATATCTATGTGAAGAATTCTCCAAAAGATCAATTCATGGTTCTATTCTACGTTGATGATATCATATTTAGTGGCAGCAGACATAAATCAATGGAAGAATTTTCCAATCACATGAAATCATAATTTGAAATTTCTATGATTGGGGAGCTCACATATTTCTTGGGGATGCAGGTGATTCAAAAGAAGGAATACACATTCATTTCTCAAGAAAAGTATGTGAGAGAGCTGCTAAAAAAGTTTAATATGCAAGAATCTAAACCAATGTCAACTCCAATTGTAGTTGGAACTAAACTTGGAAAGCATGAAGATGGGGAATCTGTAGATCCCACTATATATAGGCGGATCATTGGGAGCCTACTGTACCTGACAGGTACACGACCAGATATTGTCTCTGCCACATGTTTTGCAGCACGATTTCAGAGTAATCCAAAAGAGGAATATATGGAAGCCATAAAAATAATCATGAGATATATTAAAGGTACTCAAAATTTTGGGTTATATTTTTCTACAGGAAGAGACAGTGAATTATCAGCATTTTCTGATGCTGACTGGGTAGGCGACGTTGTGGACAGAAAATTCACCAGCAGTGGTGCTTTCTATATTGGGAATAAATGTGTTGGCTAGTTGAGTAAGAAACAAGAAAGTACTTCTCTTAGTACTGCTGAAGCTGAATATATATCTGCCACGAAGGCATGCACTCAACTACTATGGATGAAACAACAACTAGCAGATTTTGGTGATGAGGTAAAGCAACCAATGGTCATTTACTGTGATAACAAGAGCGCAATTGATCTTACGATGAATCCTGTTCAACATTCTCGTACAAAACATATTGAAATTAGGTATCACTTTATCAAAGAAATGGTTGAGAAAGGAGTGATTAGCATGGAGCATGTGGGAACTGAGGAGCAAGTGGCAGATATTCTGACCAAGCCACTGTCAACGGCTGTGTTTGAAAAGCATCAGTTGAACCTCGGTGTTCTGCTACCTCCCGGTGCATAAAGAGGTTACGCAATACCCCTCTCCTCGATTATGATTACTATTTTTTTTATCTATTTATGGATGTGATGAAGGTTTGTTGGGGAGATACTATCCTGGGGGAGTGTGGTTTGAGCTAACCAATGAACAAGTACCGATCTTTGGGTTTATTTCCAATGGGGGAGAAAGGAATAAATTCAGCGTCATAGGATGAGAAGGAACTCAGCGAACGGGATGTCATTGAGAATTCCAAAACATTGGAACCCAATTCAAGCTTCCTCTCTTGTTTTCTACACCGAGCATTGCTCACGTAGACTTAGAGTGTTGGCTGAGTTGATTCTTGCGTTTTTGGTATGCACATGGATGGGGATCTATTGAATTTATTTTCTGAATGCCAACAAACCCAAAGGGAGATATTGTTGGAACCATGGTATTCTATGCATGAATTTGAGTATGGTTTGTGTTTGTTGAAAATACTCAGTGGATGTTCAGAATGTGAACCAGCAAAGAGATCCTACAGTTCAAGCAAACAACAGTTTTGAAGGTGGCGCCGTTTCCCAGTGTTTGACAAGTTTTTGGGCCCGAAAATCGACAAATGGAGAAATGTGTTTTTAGAAAAGAGACTTGTGTGCCGTGTACTTGAAGGAGAGGAAACTTGTTTTCCATATGTTTTTCATGATCATAACATCAAAATATGGCAAAGGAAAGTAGGTCGCACAAGTATTGGTTGGGTCGCGCAAGTGAGTTGCGCGACATAGGCTAGGGAAATTAGAGTTGTGCGCTGGGACTTGCACGCTGTGAGAAAACTTGCGCGCCACCATGCAGGGGGTCCAGTTTTCCAATAAATAGAGAACCACCCCACCTCATTTTCAAGGAAGTTAAAGACTTAGAGTTTTTTTGAGCTCTCTTCGTGAAAGTGGTTGAGTCGTGCAAGTGGTTGTTGGCCCGTGCAAGTAGAGGTTGCACGCCAGTTGTTGGCCGCATGTCCAAAGTGGTTTGGGATTTAAAGGCACTGAGTCATGAAAGTTTGGAGTTGGAAGTGTCGTGCAAGTGGTTTGGTGTCACCTGAATGATGAGTTTGTACCACATAAGTGAATTGCGTGCCATTCTTGAAACTTGCGTGCTGGTCTTGGAGAAGCGCGCCAGGGTTGTTAAAGTACATCTGTCCTTTTGAAGCAACATGAAAGCTAGATGATTGCCCGATACCCTTAGCGCAAAGTGAGATTCGTCTTCTGGTGAGAGTTGGACTTCAACAGAGCATCTACATACAACATAGGATGTATTCTTATGCAATGATGAAGAGAACTTCACGTCTATAAAATGAGTGTGACTTCAACAAGGGCAGTGAGCCAGGGGGAGTCAATGGGAGTGACCTGAGGGAAGCAGTGTGCTATCCCTGGACCTTTGTAAAGGCAGTGAGCCTGGGACATAGTGGCTGTTCCCAAACCTTTGTAATCCACATCTAGTGAATTTTAGTGAAATTAGGTACGACCGACAACCTGTCGACATATGCTCCTTGGACGTAGCCCTTAGTGGTGAACTAAGTAAAAAGAGATGTGTCTTCTCTGTGATTGTGAATGTTTTATTTTTGATTATATTCATCATATAGGTTCAACAAGTTCCTACCAAAATGGGAATAAGATTCATCACATTAAAAGAAAATGTTGTCACCCTGATTCACCCTTCCCATCTAAGGGTGTCCCGGGGTACTTCATGTTGGGATTTGATTAATAACACCAAGTCGAAGGATGACATTGAATACATGAAGTGGGAAAATTTTAATAAAATGTTTCTTAAAAATTATTTCCCATGAACTCTTCATACAAATATGGAGAGAGAATTCATAGATCGGAGGAAAAAGGAAGGTGAATTTGTCATGGCCTATGAAAACAATTTCCTAAGTCTGGAAAGGTATGATTTCGGTTTTGTTATCAATAATGATGAATAAATTGATAGATTATTGAGTGTATTAAAACATTAACTTATAAAGGATATAGGAATTAAAGACTTTTGGTATTATTAAGAAATTTTTTGAAGTGATCTAAAAGCGGGGATGAATGTTTGGGAATGTTCCCATGGCTGGGGTGATTTTAAATGAATTATGGAGTTTTAAACTGGGGGATCTAATGAAAAAGTTGGTATGAAATCCCAACCACCCTCATGTCAAAAATATGGGAAGAAGAATCATGGGAACTATCTCAGATGGACAGAGAAATTATATAAGTGTGGGAGAGAAGGCCACCAAGCTCATGAATGTCAAAGAGACATAATGAAGTTGGTTTATAAAATATAGGAAAGGAGAGAACCACCATGGTAAAATGCTACAACTAGAGAGAGAAAGGGAACTACGCAAGACAATGAACTAAACCTATATTATTTACGGGAAATAGGCATCATCATCCACCAAATCCAAAGGAACTAAAAAAGGATTATGACATCACTACAACTGAAATGGAGAATAAAAACAATTTCACACAAGGTATACTTCCTATTAACTGAAGAATGGTAAAAGTATTATTTTATTATGGTTCTATGAATTCATTTATATATTAAATTTTCTCTATAACTATTGAATTGAAGCCCATAAAAACTTAAAGTAGAGATATCTATAAAAACACCAAGTGTTGTAGTCATTATAAACCATGTGTTTGAATCTTTTGATGTTTGTGTATGTGGGAAGATTCTTCCAGCGAATCCAATGACAATCCCTTGGTGAATTTTTATGGTATAATGGGAATGGATTGTACCTCATTACAAAGATCAAATATAAACTATTTAGAAAAGGAAATATATTTTTATATTCTAAACCCACCCATGATCCTCTAAAAATTCAAGGAAGATCATGTATCTCCTTTGAAAAAACCTTCAACGGTGTGGGTGTTGATTCCCTGTGAAGAAACATACCTCACTCAAAAGGTTGAGTCAAAGGAAGCTATCAACCTAGCCAAAATTCCCATTTCAAAAGAATACAATGATGTATTTCCCAAAGAGTTACCCAAACATCCCCCAGGATCATGAGGTAGATTGTCACGAACCAAATCTGGTCGCCGCCAAAATCGACACCAAACCAAGCCCGTGACAAGTCCCGAAGGGCGTTCCCGATCCCCACGGGCTGGCACAAGTGCCCGGGTATCATATAATGAGAATTGGGAACGATTTACCCGAGTTTATAAACTTAAAACAACAAAAGAATCCAATAAAACGAATCTGGATTTTTCAAACCAAACAATCTTTTACATAAATTCAGAACTGAATTACATAGCTTAAAATAATTCAAAAAGACTATACCAAAGGTACAAAACAAAAATGTAATAGCCCAAGAACCCTCATGGCAGGGGGCAACTCCCTCAAGCCACCTCCACGACACTCCATCACGATGGACCGCTAAAAACCCGAACCAAAGGCATAAAACCTGTAGCCAAACCTGTGACATAAAATAAGCAAGTCTACTTACACCCAAAGGTGTAAGTAGGGTGTGAGCGAAAGCCCAGTAGGATACCACCTCTATGAGATTCCATGTGATAAACATTTCATGACAAAAAGCATTGCATGTTTTGTAAATAATAAATTCTAGTTACAATTTTCTAAAGGATGAAATAATAAATGAAAATAGTTTTCATGTGAGATAATTTTAAAGGAAAAACAATTTTAAAATAAATGACAAAGCTACTGAATTTTCCATCCAACAATACCGTATACCGATGGTAAGTACAAAGGATCTAATGAGCACAAGTAATAGGAAATAACCCCTAGGCACTAGCTAGCTGTGGGTCCCAGGTACCTCGTATCTCGGTGCGAGTAACCACAAAAAAAATATCCATTCTCGTGCACGAGCCACTAGTAGGGATCATACCCATAACCTAGTGGTCCCCAATCATCATCATCATTGTTTAGTTAGAGTTGTAAGCGTCAATCTTGCTAAGTGAAACTGAGGCCAAACCCCACGGATTCACTAGCATACTAGTACACGTCCACCCACCTAGATACCCGGGTTTTCCCTTTGTGCTCAAACAAGTTCAAAAATCCAAGAAGTATAGTTTTCACATGCAAATATCAATTCCACATCACACATTAACCAAACATCCCCATGTACATCACACAAGTCACAAATTCCACTATTCATTCAAATGCATTTTGAAATCAAACTCACACCAAAATTCCCTACAACACTTTTCACATTTCTTTAACACTTACACAAATCCTTTAAATGATTTTATAAAACCATTACAAGATATTCAACTCAAAAAAAATCCCACACACATGTCACATAATACCCTTCTCACCTTCACAATTCATTTTATCAATAAACTCACACGAAACATCCCACACCCGTGTTTCGCACACAAAACACAATTTAGTAAAACATTTCGGCAATTTATAAAAAATTCTAAAAATGTTTGACATCTCAAATCACCACTTTACCATTCAAAAACCCACATTAGGTGAACACACTCACCCAAACAGTACATATAAACCCTTTCCCAACTTTGTTTAACAAAATAAAACATTTTCAATTTTTATAAAACAAACCCAAGAGGTATAACCATTGTTTGCACTCTAAACCCATTTCAAACCCCTCATTCAAAACCAAAATCATAACAATAACAATTCAAAACAGAATTTTCTGCCCTAAAACAATTATTAAAGTACCCCCAAATGTTATAAAAATACATCAAATAATACCACAAAGATACACATGAAAAACACACGTTTTCATAAATCTCCTTCAAAAAGTACAACACAGTTTTACAACTTAAAGTCATTCAAAAAACCTCTTTTCAAGGCCCACATGATAATAAGGAATTAACAAAACAGAATTGGAAGCCCCTTTCAAGACTAATAAATCACTTTCATATGTTATAAACTAAATCCAAACATTACCCCAAGAGTCACACATGAAAAGTACCCAATTTCAAGCTAAAATACAACTAAAAATTAAATGTTTAACCAAATTCATCAAAAATAGTTTTCAAACCACAAAAGACAGATTATAAACATACTAAATTAATAAAACATGTAAGCTAACTCATCATAAAATGGTTACACATGGAATCACCTACCTTTTGAGTCGAAATCCTCAAAACTTGGTGCGAAACCTTAAGCGCACCACCGCCGCACCACAAGGAATATAAATCCATACCTAGACCACCAAAAATTGACCCAAAAGATACCAAATCAGACCTTAGGATCGAACCCTAACTTCTGGACATTTTAGAATATAATGAAAGAGGGAGGAAACCCTAAGGAGAATGAAAAATTGAAGAGAGAAACACTTACTCAAAACAATCATGAATAAAACGACCCAAATTCCACCAGATTCTGAATCTTAAAACATCCAACCATTCAAGGGATGTTCTAACAAGGATTATGAGACCATGTAGGAATTTGAATGGGGAAAAAAGAGTGAGAATTGAAGGATTTATGAAGGAAACAAATTACCTTTATTAATCTGCCCGAAATGTGAGTCCTTCAGAGGTTTCGACCTAAATCGCGATGAAACGGAGCTGCAAAGAGGGTGGGAGGATATGGGACGCGTGGATGGGTTCAAGGGGAGTGTTTGGGGCTTGGAATCACCGAAAAAGCCTTAATATTGTATAAGTTATTAATTAAACAAAATTTATTTTTAAAACTGGAATTGGGCTTTCGGGCAGGCCCAATCCCTTAAATAAAAACCCATATACAACTTGTTTATGGTTTTATAAAGGCTCCAAACTACAATGGTGGTGTTTCTATATCAGGGTAGACCATTTATGAACTTGAATGGGTGAAAAATATTAAAAATTGAAAAAGTTATAAAAGAAACAAAATTTATTTTTAAATCTGGAATTGGGCTCACGGTTTGGCTCAATTCATGAAAACTCACCCATTCCACCATAAAAGCTTGACAAACCCCAAAAACAAATAATAAATGAAAAATAAATGAAATTTAACTTTAAAATAAGTCATGTATGTGACAATTCTCCCCACCATGAAAACTTTCCGTCCCCGGAAAGTGACCACAAGGCCAGATACCAAAACCATGCCCAACAGATAAACTAAGATGTAATTCTTTGCCAAGCTTTGCCCCCAAGGGTCAAAACACCTCCAGTGATAAATTAAGGAATGATTAATCTCACAACCCAAACTTACACCACATTACTGAAATGATCAATCACATTCATACATTATCCCAAAATGAAACTCCTCGAACGCTATCCGAACAAGACTCAAGCAATTCACCCAAACGAACAACAACTTCAAACAAGGTTACACATACCTTGCTACAACTAAACCATTGGGCACTCTCCAGTCTCAATGGTTACCCAAAGAAGATTTAGGTAGCTTGATAGATCTGAATGAGACTACCTACCAACAATCCTTGACCTTGGATAAGACTAAGTTATTGGTACGGGAAAAAAAATAGGCTCCCCACCATAAGAACCAACAATCTTAATCGACCAGCATGGGCCGGTACAGAAAGACCCCAAAATATAAAGTGTTGGGACGACCACATGGTGAGTCTTCATGGTTTGGGAAACCATGAACCAATAGTGGATATTCTTCTATCTACATGGTTTTTTTCATGGTTAGAACTAACCATGTGAAAACCGCGTGCTCAACTTTTCAAGCCAAATTTCCAACCATTCTTCAAAGACTCAATGGAAACCAAATGGGGAGGGAATAACATTGTGTGATGACATGGGTACAAAACCCTCCACCTATTTCCACAGAACGGGAACAACAGAAGAAATATGATGACACCATAGGTTTAAACTCTTCCTATCTTTCATACTGAGTATAGGACTTTGTACAAGGGTTTAAATGACACTGGGGTTTCCCCTGACTACGCGCCAGCTTCTCTCTGGGACCTATGGCTGGAGCTCAAAATATTGAAGCATCTTCGGCCACGCAGTTTGGCTGTTGAAACCCCTATGTGGAACTTCTTCTTTCGGTGCCACAAACAACTACACCGCATACCCTGATGGGTTCATAAAGACATAACACACTCCATAACTCACTTTACCAAAACCAGACATTTCACTGAAACAAGGGATCAGAATAAGCACACACATCACACCTTTTTTTCTTTGGCTGAGAAACAACAGAAGGGCAGTACACGTATAAACATTGTCCTCTAAGGTAGAGGATTTGATGTTTTTACCAAGGGATACATACTCCCAACATAACATAGAACCTAAGAGGATGGTGTGACCTTGACCTTTATAGTCAAAAGAGCACACAACATCACAATGCATCACCGAACATGACCCTTGTGATTGATAGAAACAATACATGGAACATGACCATATTCCAAGTCCCTAAACAACAGACAAGTCCAAAAAGTGGACACAATATCCTATCAGGACCAAAATCTCAAAATTGGTGGTTTAATAATAACTCTTGCTTCAAGGAAACTATGAAGAACCCAGAGGCCCTCTTAGACACCATCATGACACTCATCCACACTAACAACCAAATAACACTTCCACCATCGATGAATCAAGAAACTTAAGAAACCAAGGCCTCTTTCAACCTTCCACAAGAACTATCCCACTACAAGAGGATCTACAAATCAACTAAATGAATGGTTTTAGACTCAATGAACAATGATCTATAAAATATTCCTTATATTGATCAACTGGAGGATTTTCCAATGGAGAAACAATACGGGTTGCACTTCAGTTCTGCACTAACCCTAAATGGGGGCATACCTTATCCAATGGGAGAACCCAAGGAACCAACCAAGATGGTTCATTGGTCAAAATATACCACAAACCAGATCCAAACACATGAAGGGAACCATCATAAAGGCTCCCCAAAACATTTTTCAAAAGAGACCACTAATTGTCCCTATAACACAACTTACTGACCAAACCCAAACCCAAAACACAGTTCAAACAGGAGGGGTTCTTGGACTCAAAACATCCCACAACATCAACATTTTCCAAAAACACATAATATAAACCATTCCATACAATTTATCAAGTCTTCATGTTTCTCTTTAAAAACAGTTCTTTAAAAACAAATGGTTCAGCGGTTAGCACATCCACCAATGGTACCCCATGGGCCTTACACATGCATGTTTCTGTGCCACACTGGGCACCCTCCTCGTATCCATCTTGACACTAATCCAGTCATTTCATCAACCATCCATCTTCCCATATAACCCCATGCATGTGGTTGCTCACGAAAATACCAAAGGTTAAAACAAAAATTTGTTCCACTTTTCAAAACCAAAACGGTCAACCAACACATCCTTTTTCCTCAAAACCGCTAACCATGAGATCAAAATCCCAACTCACATCTTAAGTAAATTTCAGAAAGTCACAACCATTTAGAAAATAACTCACTTTCAAGATATTCACGTCAATTTCAAAACATCTCATCCCATTAAAGCACACTCTGATTGTTTAGAAAACTCTATTGGAAACACTTTTCAAAACCAACTTCAATATAGTTCCCGCTTTCAAAGAGGTGTGAGCACACCATTTTATATTTCAAAACAATTCTGAAAATTCAGTTCTGCCATTTCATAAACCCAACCATTCCCTCTTTATTTGAAAATCATTTCATAAAAACTTTACGCTTCTTAAAACCAAGTCACCTTAAAACCAAAATGCCAAGATTTCAAAACTAAAGAACATCAGACAATGCAAGAGGAAACTAGTTTCAGTGGGTGACTTGGAGATATGGTTGGCGGCCATATTCCAATCACTTCACTATCACAGAGAGTGTTCTAGGGAATATCCCCGGCTCCACATGGCTTTCCAGACCCTGCGAGCTCATTGAGACCATTAACCCAACTCTCTTTTCATTTCCCCTAATCATCATCAAACCAAGAAAACCCAAAGACATAGACAAATCCCAACTTCCCCTGGCGACTTGAATCCTAAAATGAGGTGTGGTGATCAAGCACACTACCCATAACCAGAATTCCATGTCCCAACAATCATAAATCTAGACTATGTTGACTATTTCCCAAATAACATGACTCAAATGGAGCGAACCTCCTTTGATACCATTTTGTCACGAACCAAATCTGGTCGCCGCCAAAATCGACACCAAACCAAGCCCGTGACAAGTCCCGAAGGGCGTTCCCGATCCCCACGGGCTGGCACAAGTGCCCGGGTATCATATAATGAGAATTGGGAACGATTTACCCGAGTTTATAAACTTAAAACAACAAAAGAATCCAATAAAACGAATCTGGATTTTTCAAACCAAACAATCTTTTACATAAATTCAGAACTGAATTACATAGCTTAAAATAATTCAAAAAGACTATACCAAAGGAACAAAACAAAAATGTAATAGCCCAAGAACCCTCATGGCAGGGGGCAACTCCCTCAAGCCACCTCCACGACACTCCATCACGATGGACCGCTAAAAACCCGAACCAAAGGCATAAAACCTGTAGCCAAACCTGTGACATAAAATAAGCAAGTCTACTTACACCCAAAGGTGTAAGTAGGGTGTGAGCGAAAGCCCAGTAGGATACCACCTCTATGAGATTCCATGTGATAAACATTTCATGACAAAAAGCATTGCATGTTTTGTAAATAATAAATGCTAGTTACAATTTTCTAAAGGATGAAATAATAAATGAAAATAGTTTTCATGTGAGATAATTTTAAAGGAAAAACAATTTTAAAAAAAATGACAAAGCTACTGAATTTTCCATCCAACAATACCGTATACCGACGGTAAGTACAAAGGATCTAATGAGCACAAGTAATAGGAAATAACCCCTAGGCACTAGCTAGCTGTGGGTCCCAGGTACCTCGTATCTCGGTGAGAGTAACCACAAAAAAAATATCCATTCTCGTGCACGAGCCACTAGTAGGGATCATACCCATAACCTAGTGGTCCCCAATCATCATCATCATTGTTTAGTTAGAGTTGTAAGCGTCAATCTTGCTAAGTGAAACTAAGGCCAAACCCCACGGATTCACTAGCATACTAGTACACGTCCACCCACCTAGATACCCGGGTTTTCCCTTTGTGCTCAAACAAGTTCAAAAATCCAAGAAGTATAGTTTTCACATGCAAATATCAATTCCACATCACACATTAACCAAACATCCCCATGTACATCACACAAGTCACAAATTCCACTATTCATTCAAATGCATTTTGAAATCAAACTCACACCAAAATTCCCTACAACACTTTTCACATTTCTTTAACACTTACACAAATCCTTTAAATGATTTTATAAAACCATTACAAGATATTCAACTCAAAAAAAGCCCACACACATGTCACATAATACCCTTCTCACCTTCACAATTCATTTTATCAATAAACTCACACGAAACATCCCACACCCGTGTTTCGCACACAAAACACAATTTAGTAAAACATTTCGGCAATTTATAAAACATTCTAAAAATGTTTGACATCTCAAATCACCACTTTACCATTCAAAAACCCACATTAGGTGAACACACTCACCCAAACAGTACATATAAACCCTTTCCCAACTTTGTTTAACAAAATAAAACATTTTCAATTTTTATAAAACAAACCCAAGAGGTATAACCATTGTTTGCACTCTAAACCCATTTCAAACCCCTCATTCAAAACCAAAATCATAACAATAACAATTCAAAACAGAATTTTCTGCCCTAAAACAATTATTAAAGTACCCCCAAATGTTATAAAAATACATCAAATAATACCACAAAGATACACATGAAAAACACACGTTTTCATAAATCTCCTTCAAAAAGTACAACACAGTTTTACAACTTAAACTCATTCAAAAAACCTCTTTTCAAGGCCCACATGATAATAAGGAATTAACAAAACAGAATTGGAAGCCCCTTTCAAGACTAATAAATCACTTTCATATGTTATAAACTAAATCCAAACATTACCCCAAGAGTCACACATGAAAAGTACCCAATTTCAAGCTAAAATACAACTAAAAATTAAATGTTTAACCAAATTCATCAAAAATAGTTTTCAAACCACACAAGACAGATTATAAACATACTAAATTAATAAAACATGTAAGCTAACTCATAATAAAATGGTTACACATGGAATCACCTACCTTTTGAGTCGAAATCCTCAAAACTTGGTGCGAAACCTTAAGCGCACCACCACCGCACCACAAGGAATATAAATCCATACCTAGACCACCAAAAATTGACCCAAAAGATACCAAATCAGACCTTAGGATCGAACCCTAACTTCTGGACATTTTAGAATATAATGAAAGAGGGAGGAAACCCTAAGGAGAATGAAAAATTGAAGAGAGAAACACTTACTCAAAACAATCATGAATAAAACGACCCAAATTCCACCAGATTCTGAATCTTAAAACATCCAACCATTCAAGGGATGTTCTAACAAGGATTATGAGACCATGTAGGAATTTGAATGGGGAAAAAAGAGTGAGAATTGAAGGATTTATGAAGGAAACAAATTACCTTTATTAATCTGCCCGAAATGTGAGTCCTTCAGAAGTTTCGACCTAAATCGCGATGAAACGGAGCTTCAAAGAGGGTGGGAGGATATGGGACGCGTGGCTGGGTTCAAGGGGAGTGTTTGGGGCTTGGCATAACCGAAAAAGCCTTAATATTGTATAAGTTATTAATTAAACAAAATTTATTTTTAAAACTGGAATTGGGCTTTCGGGCAGGCCCAATCCCTTAAATAAAAACCCATATACAACTTGTTTATGGTTTTATAAAGGCTCCAAACTACAATGGTGGTGTTTCTATATCAGGGTATACCATTTATGAACTTGAATGGGTGAAAAATATTAAAAATTGAAAAAGTTATAAAAGAAACAAAATTTATTTTTAAATCTGGAATTGGGCTCACGGTTTGGCTCAATTCATGAAAACTCACCCATTCCACCATAAAAGCTTGAAAAACCCCAAAAACAAATCATAAATGAAAAATAAATGAAATTTAACTTTAAAATAAGTCATGTATGTGACATAGATTTATTAATAGAACCCATTCTTAGAGCTACTCATATATCAAAATGTCCCTATAGGATGTCCCCTATTGAACTGGAGGAGTTAAAGAAGAAGCTGTAAGAGAACTTAGAAAAAGGGTCCATACACCCTAGTGAATCACCTTGGATTGTGAAAATACTCATTGTAAATAATAAGGATGGATCAATACGGTTGTGCATAGATTATTGAGATGTCAACAAGATCACCATAAAGAAAAAATATCCTCTACCAAGGATTGATTAATTGTTTGATCAGTTGTGATGATCTCAGTACTTCTCAAAGGTGGATCTTCATTATAGATATCATTAGTTAAAAGATAAGAAGGATGATATTCATAAGAATTCCTTCTGTACAAGGTATGGGAACTATGAGTTTCTGGTGATTCCATTTAGACATACTAATCCCCCTGAAATCATCATGGATTTTTTGAATAGAGTCTTTGTACACTAACTCAACAAATTTTTGGTAGTGTTTATCAATAGTATTCTCATATACTCCAAGGGAAATGAGGAACATGAAGAACTTATAAGTCTTGTGTTTGTGACATTAAGGAAGAATAAGTTACATGCCGAGTTCAGAAAGTGTGAAATTTGAATGTAGAAAGTCACATTATTGGGGCACATAAACACAATTGAAGGAATTTCTATAGACCCTTCAAAAGAAAAGGAAATTAAAGAATGGCCCAGAACCTACAGTGTCACAGAAATCCATAGTTTTCTTGGTATAGATAGGTACTGTCATGTTTTTGTGAGAAACTTCTCATGGTTGAATAGCCCACTAATAAAGTTAACCAGGAAATGGGTAAAGTATGTCTAGACACAAGTGTCTGAGAAAATCTTCAAGGATCTAAAGAGTAGGATGATCTTTGCAACTATAATCACATTAATGAAAAGTGGATAAGGTTTTGTGATATATAGTAATTGTTTAAAGATATTAATGGGTTGTGTTATCATGATAAATGATAATTTTATAGTATACATTTCACTATAGTTTAACATACAAGAGCAGAACTACCCGATGCATGATCTAGAGATAGTAACAATGATTGTTCCTTGAAAATATGGTAGAAGAACCTCTATGATGAGAAGTGTGACATATAGATCAATCAAGAGAGACTAAATTATATATTAAAACAATAGGAGATCAAAATGAATCAAATTATATTATTAGAGATAATATAATAGTAAAATTTCTCTACTCACTTTCATCTTGGTAAGGCGAAAAAGGTATCAGATGCTCTTAACAGAAAAGAACCCACTACTCTGTCCCTGTTACAAATTGAGAAAGAACCTATGTTCTTTTACATGTTAAGGATAGATTTGGAAATTATAATTATATGGAATACATCCTACCATGACCAAATTATTTACTAACCATATATCCAAGAGAAGATTAAGGAGGCATAAAGGGATGATCTAGAGATTCAAAAGAAGGTGAATGCAGTAAAAGAAGGAATGATGAAAGTGTTGTATATCAATGATGATGGTGTGATTATATTTGGAACAAGGATATGTGTTACTTAATAACCTAATATAAAGAATGATCTGTTATATAATTTACATAACCCAACTTTCTCTATTCATCATGGAAGTACCAAGATGTTCCATTGTCTCCGAGAACACTTCTGGTGGGAAAACATGTAGAAAGAGATTGTTGAGTATATCTCAAGGTTCTTGATATTTTAGTAAGTTAAATAAAAGAGACAAATACCAAAGGGATTATGTAACCATTTCCTATACCCATGTGGAATTGGGAGAATGTCACCATGGACTTTGTCACCAGTATCCCAAAGACATCTAAAGGAAATAATGCAATATGGATTGTGGTGGACCAACTTACCAAGACTGCCCTATTTATTTCTATATGGGAAGTCTTATCACTCGAAAATTTTTACAAGATATATGTGAAATAAGTGGTGAGGTTTCATGGGGTACCACTTTAAATAATCTCTAATCATGATACAAGGTCCACAACGAAATTCTTGAAAAGCCTATAACATTCCTTGAGTACTGAATTAAATTTCATAATGACCTATCACGTCCAAAATGATGGCCAATCTAAAAGGACTATTCAGACACTCAATAATATGATAAGATACTACTAAATGGAATTCAAAGGTTGATATACTCAACATCTTCCATTGGTTGAGTTCTCATACGACTATAGCTTCCACTCAAGTATTCAGATGGCTCTATTTGACGCTCTATATGGAATCCTATGTAAAAATCCAACCTATTGGGATGAAGAAGGAGAAAAAAAGATACTTAGACCTAATCTTGTAAAAAACATGAAAAATAAGCTTCAATCCATCCAAAAATATATCAAATATGATTAGATTCAACAAAAGAGTTATGCTTACAACCATTGAAGGGACTTTGAGTTTGATGTCGGAGATAAACTCTTCCTTCTAATAACACCCTGGAAAAGAGAAATGTTGTTTGGAAGGAAATATAATCTTAGCCCATGATATGTTAGCCCCTTTGAGATCCTTGATTTAATAAGAGTAGTGTTCTATCCACTTGAACTTCAACCAGGTATGGATCAAATTTGTTATGTGTTCCAGGTATATCTCTTGAGGAAGTGCATACCAGATCCCCCAACTGTATTGAACTCAGAGGTGGCACAAATGGAGGATGATCTAACATACAAGGAGCTGCCGATAAAGTTGTTGGACTAGAAATATAAGGTTCTACATGATAAGAAAACCCACCTTGTGAACGTGTTTTTAAGGAACAATAAGTATGAAGAAGCAACATGGTAACTAGAGGAGGTGATAAAGGAGATGTACCCTCACCGTTTTATGTGAAATGAAATTTCAAGGGAGAAATTTTAAAAGTGGGGGGGGGATGTAATGACCCAATGCCTTATAAATGTAATTTCACCATTTTCTTAACATTTTCATATAATATAAATTCCATAAAATTATATTTAAGACACAATAATAACTTTATAAATGAATAATGAATGAAACAAAATGTATTTTTAGAAATTAAGGAACCTATACTGATGAAATAGTTCCTTGAATGCTGGAATAGTAACATGACCCTTAGGAATAGTAATCTTCCCAATAGAATAGCAACATAACCTTTGAAAGTAAAAATAAAATTTAGGCATCTTATAAATGACAATATGATATATTTATATCACAGTATAAGAAAAAAAATATTTTAAAAATTATTGATTATGTGTTGGTATTTTATACAACATAAATATTAATTTAGGATTTTATAATTAATATAATTATTTAAAATAAAATGTATTTTATAAATTTTTTTCATATATTATATTTTCTTCTTATGATTATAATATAACTTGATGAGAACTTAAGTAATATTTAGAGGTATCATAAAATTAGTTATAATTTTAAAATCAGAATTTTCCAAGTAAATGGTGATTTTAAATATAAAATAAATTTCTCATATTTAGAAAATTATTTTCATTAAATGGAGTCTATTGATTAATTATACAAATTGAAAAATGGTTTGTGTGAATTGTTGGTAATTTTTCTAAAATACATTAATTTTTTGTGAACAGTAAAATAAAGTGAATTCATGAATTTTGGTGTCATAGATGATGTAAGGATGATTTAATACCAAAATATCTAAAATTAATTCATTATTTTAAAAACTTTAGTGATTACTTTAAAAATATTAATAGTCTTGGGCCAATTAATAAACTAATTAATAAAATAATAAGAAAAAACCCCTCTCCTCCCCTATAAATACCACCCCTCACCCCCTATTTTCCACACACCTCTAATTCTTTGAGACATGCACTAATTCTGAGGAAGTATCCTCCCAAGCCCCCCCATGTCCAAGATCCCTTGGTCTCATGAAAATACCAAAACATTTTCTCTAAGAAGGTTCTCAAGGAGGAGAGATTTAAGAGGTAAAATCAACTTACTTTTTCTTTTAATTTCTATTTATTTTCTTATTCTCTCATCAACCTATCTATCCAAATTTTCATGATAAATGAAATATCTTTTATATACAATAATTATATCAAGTTAATGGAAGATACATAATCAATATAATTTCTCACTGTCTTGTATTATAAAAATTAAATCATTGCCCGTGTTGTGTAAAATTACCGACTTCATGGATGATGCGTTTTAATTTTCCTTTAACACATTCAATTATATTCATAAAATAACTATATTGGTTGTTAAATTATTTAACATATATTTCATAAAAATATTTTTTTTGTAACTGAAATATTTTTATAATACTAAATGTTATAACTAATTGAGTTTTTTTGATCAAAAAGCACCAAAAATAACCTAAAAAATTATCAATAACTATTTATCTAGTGAATCATCCTCATACCCTTTAAAATTTATATATATAACCATTTAAACTATATATATTCATTAATAACATATATTTTCAATTATGAAAAATTATACCCATTCTAAATAAACTTCCATACTCATATTCAAGTAAATCGATAATGAAAACCAAGAAAATGAACACTCCCAAACGATGAAATTAAACTATATAAATCATCAAAAAGACCATAAATTAAATTAATAAAACTATAATGAATAAAATTCATATACAAAAGGTTATTTATTTTTTAATTAATTAATTTAATTTAATTATACAGGATATTAAAGAGAATAGAGTGTTTGAATATAAGTCAAGGGGAATTCTCGAACCCAACTCTCTTTCTTTGAGTTTTCCATATTTCAATCCATTTTAAATATGGATATTCTTCTAATGTTCCTTGAATATAAATTATTTATCATAATATTATCTATTCTATAATATACATGTTATCAATCTATTTTTATGGGAAATTAAATGTTTTCTCAAACAGATCTCTTCTCTCTAAAAAAAATCTTTTTAATTCTCATGATATTGATTCTTATTCATTAAAAATTGATTATTATTATACCAAGTATGTTATTAACTATTTATTTTGGGAGACCAAATGTTTATTCATGATCTTATTACTTATTAAAAAAAACGCATTTATTTCCATGTGTTATTTTGTGTCCTAGATTGATATATGTTCTATATGGAATGCATGATAATGTAAATGTTATGATGTGACAGGAGAACATGGAATTATATAGTGAAAGTAAATGTTATGATGTTATGGGTCAGACCAAAATTATATAGCACCCAAAATCATTAGGTAATGTGATGTATCTAATGAAATAAACCGATGTATGTGTGGTAGTTGACTGCTAAGACATGATGTTTCATTTTTATGAATTGACACCTTTGAAGACCTTATTTAATGATTCCTCTAATGATTATGATCCTATGAAAATTATTATTCTCTCCCCATGTTATATTGATTCATTTTCTTATCTATCCTATTACTGGGATTTTACCTCACCCATTTATTTTATATATGTCCTCAGGTGATTACTTTTACTAAAGTGAACATGAGGGCTAATAAGAATCTACGGAAGAAAGAGTTAAATGGATATTTATGTTTTATTTTTTAAATGTTATGTATGGTCCTAATTTTTTCTGGACATTAAACCTTTTGATCCTGGTTGTGTAATGATTTTATGTTGTTTTTATTTAAAATTATTTAATATGATGTGTAAGAAAAGTAAGGTCTCTATAAAACCTCCAAAAAACTCAAAACCAGACCATCTATCATATAAAATCCATGGAATCAACATGCCTCTGTCCAATCTATTAATCTACCTCAGGAATTAACATAATATACTATATTTAATCATCAAAGAAGAAAAATCACCTCCTAAGGAAATCAATAATAGTTTTTATTGAATATTACTATTACTTGATGAGGATAATTTTATACAACTACATCTATAAACATAAGAAATATCCCAAAAAATTATGTTACCCTAGTATCAGCTCATAGTCTCTACAATCATTATATGATACAACACAACCTCTATCTATAATACTCAATTCCAATGGAACACGATGAATCTCTATATCTTTTCGTAGGGAATAAACTAGGGTGGGAGTAGTAAGGAGTGGATAAATACCAAATTAAAAAGTCATGCACCCATGTAGAATATAACTAGATAATAATTTTTATGAAATCTAGATTGGATGGGGCTAGAAACTATAAAGAATGCATCTAACTACATCCCTATCGGTGACCCATATATCCCTGATAAAAACCACTCCCAAGGATTCACTCTTCTTTTCATCCATTAGGTGGATTGTCATCACATGGATATATTATTCTAACACCATCCCCTACTGACTAATCAAAACCTAGAGCAACATCTTGTTATTGTTTCCAATGAGTATAACTCTTGATCAGGTAATCCTGATGTTGGTACCCCTAAACATATTGAAATCTGAGGAAGGTTATACACTTAAACTTCTAATGGGAACAACCTCCAAATGAAATATAATCATGTATGATATGCTGGAAGGGGTCTGAGAACTACTAATTCAGGAGAAACATGATGAAGAATGCTCAATGTGACTCCCCATTATCTAAAAATTATACTTATTATAAAAGTATGATCCATTGGATATAGATCTACTCTGTAGAGAGTCTAGTGAATCTCATACCATAATAATCTGGTCTTAGCTAGCACTATCTCAATAATTTCTACCTTTTATAGCACCTTAAGATAAATCATCAACATGGATAGATTGACTGAGTGCAATAAATATAAATTAATCATCTCTTAAAAATTCCGATATCAAGACTCTTCATCAGGCATGATGTATAAAATATAAGGAAGGAGGTTCTTATACTAAATATTATACCACCACAAGTTAGAACTCTGTAGGAGGAGTCACCACAACAAAACAAAATATTAGCGGTGATTTTTTAGAAGGGGTTATGCACAACCCCCTCTAAATAAATTTTATAGGGGGTTCTGCACAACCCCCTCTAATGTTTTTTAGCATTTCTTCTTCATAATATTTGGTTGGATTTTAGGGGTAGTTGTGTCAAAACAAACTCATATTTATTAATTAGTGGCTCTATAAGTTCAGTTGGATTTTAGAGGTTATATATATATATATTATTGGTTTGGATACGTATTAGAGGATATAAATATTTATATCAAATTGAAATTGTTTTTTAAATGAAATAGTGGGAGTTCACAACCCCCTGCAATTTTTTAAATTAGATGGGGTTTGAACCCCATCTAATTTAAAAATTTAGAGGGGGTTGTGAACCCCCTATAATTTAAGATATTAGAGGAGGATGTGACCCCCTATAATTTTTGGCATTAGAAGAGGGTTTCAACCCCAATTAATTCAATAAATTAGAGTGGGTTCATGAACCATCGCTAATCCCTTCGATCATAGGGGTTTTTAATCCCCTATGAATTTTTATTTATTTTTTAAAATAAATCTCATATAAATTCAGATTTAATAATATATTTGTGTGTGTGCATGTGTGTACACACACACACACACACATATATATATATTACATAAAAACATTATGTAAATGTGTTTAAATGCATCATAAACACACATATATATAAAGACTTTATATAAATACATTAGATAAATATTTATACATATAAAAGGTATACATATATAAATATTGGAATACGTAATATAAATGTAATTATAAATATATTTATTCAAATATATAAAATTTATACATGGTTTTATAAATAACGTGCATTTATATTATGATATATATGATACATATATTATATTAATTACATTTTTATTGTATATTTGTGTATAAATACATTTAAATTATATTACGTATACAAATTAATAGATATAAACAAAATTAAATATAAATATAAATATAAATATATTATATATTAATGTTATATTATAAATATTTTATTATATATAAATTTATATATATTATATAATTATTCTATATATACTTCAGTATACCATATTAATTATAAATTGATTTAGTATGTATATATATATATTACTTAATTATATTATATATTTCCAATTATATGATTATATTTAATTATATTTATATGTATACATAAATATAATTGAATAATTTTATGTAAATTTATATATATTTTTTTGTATAAATTATATTTCATATAATATTAATTATATATAAAAAAACGCAGAAACATATTATATAAATATATACATAACTATAATTTATTGAAAAAATAAATCATTTAAAAACCCAAGCCTGTAGTTTTTATAAATTATATTACAATAATAATAAATATATTTTAAAAAAAGATGATTTTGGTTTTATATTATATATATTTTGTATTATATGATATACAATTTATAAAAATAAATATATATAAATGTACACAATATTATACAACTATATTTACTAAAATACATATATATTAATTTACATAATATTACACAATTATATTTATTAAAATCTCTATATATTAATGTGAATAATAATAAATATATGTATTGAAATACATTATATAAATATTTTTATAAATTGTATTTAATATAATATTAATTATATATTTTTATAAATGGTATTTCATATAACACTATATAATTATTTGTATAAATTTTATTTCATATATAATATTTTTCTAAATTTTATTTCATGATATATTAATTACATATAATATAACAGAGTTTATACAAGTAAATATATATTAATTTACATAATAATAAATATATCTTTTGAAATAACTTATATAAATATATTTTTAATGACACAATATAAATATATTAAATGAATACATATTTATATATTATATAAATAAACATTTACATAACATATAAATATTTATTTATGTATACAAATTATTTAAATAAATATATTTATAAATATATAAATATATTAATATATGTATATATACCTAACATGAATAGAATTCTAAAATATATATTCAAATAAACATAAATACACACATACAATATATAGTTTATATAAATGTATAAATTTCATATAATATAAATGTATTATAATATTAATATGTAAATTTATAATATAAATATATATATATTAATTTAAATAATAATATATGTATTTAAATTTAATTGAAATAATATTTGTTTTCTTTAGTTTCAAAAAATATATTAATATAATTATATATAATAATTCTAATAAAACCGGATCGTCCTAGT
The DNA here is from genome assembly GCA_963277665.1 of Viscum album. NCBI lineage: Eukaryota > Viridiplantae > Streptophyta > Magnoliopsida > Santalales > Viscaceae > Viscum > Viscum album. Next base: position 1,345,076,526 of record OY728123.1, read on the forward strand.
TGTAAAAGCACAATAGGAGGATTTGAGTGGTTGATGGTTTGAATCACATGAAATGAAAAATTTTAGACTGGCTATGTTCTGCGTTGAACATGATAGGGGGAGGGCCACACATGTGGGGAGAACCGGAGGGCCACGTATGTGGAGAACCAGAGGTGGGTTCGTCGGTTTAATGTAGACTATGTGGGGGGGGGGGGTCGCGGTGTGATATGGGGGAGAACTAGAAGGAAGGGGGACAACTACGTGTGAACTAGTGGGGGGAGGGTGTGGGGTCAGGTGTGGGATGCGGTGGAAAGCCGGAGGGGGTTGGGCCGGCCATGTGTGAGGGGGTGGGGTGGGGGTGGACTAGATTTTAAAATCTATACATATCTTATTTAGCGGAAGTTCTTATAAACTGCCTCTAATATTATTCATTTATAGGGGGTTTTAACCCCCTATAAATGTGTGTTAAATAAAGCTGGTTTTCAAAAACATCATATACTATAGTTCATGGAACTCAACTAGCAGCGGTCATAAATCATCGCTAGTTTGATAAAACATTTACCGGGGGCTAAAAAACCTCTAAACTGAGACTCTATGGTAAAATTATAGGGGTTTCTAACCCCCTCTAAGTGAACATCTTCTAAATTTTACACCATTTTAACACCGGTTCCTCAAAACCGCCTCAAACAAGTGTGGGCGGGCACCTTAGCGGTGGTTTCTCATAACGTCCACTAATGTGTTTAGAAGAGGTTATAACCCCTTCTAATTGGGTAATTTTCTTATAGTGTGTGTAATAATATAATTGATATAATACTATTTTGTGGTCAATGAAATAAATTCATCCTGAAACTAACCACCAAACTTCATCGATGTAAATGATGAATCCACTTGATCCCCATGGGAAAAAACGACTTATGAGCATATCCACACAACATACTAACAAATAATGACTACAATTATCTCTATAAGAATAAATAAAACTGAATTAAATATATATATCCCTCAACCAAGACTTGATCTCTTAATCTAAAATGGTTTCTTCATACTTCTACATGATCCAGTACTAAAAATATCGGAGTGACATCCTACAAGGAGTGTCGATGATGGATTCAATAATGGAGGTGATCTATTAGCATTTCCTATTGAACATCATCATCACAGATTCAAAAGGGATTTAGACCTGGTACCACACTTATAAAATTGAAAAATGTTATAGGATCCTTAAACCAAAATATGAAACACTTATGATTAATTAACTAGGATTCATCCAAACTCCCAATATCTACCAAATTTAATCACATGCAAAAAAAATTCATAATGTTTTATCCTTTCATAGGTCTATACCATACTAGAATAATTAGTTCATTTATTTATTTTAGTAAAATCAAGAACAATTCATTGGATAATAGGTGGACCCAACATCCTGTTTGGACCAAGCTAATGAGGAAGGTGGCCATTCTTAGATATTTTATTTTGTTTTAAAGAATGTTTTTGATGAAAATAAAAATCACATCACTTTGTATTTGGTGAAAAATGTTTTTAAGATTGTATTTAGAATAATCAAACTCAAAATTCTTGTAAAGTTTAATCATATTCAGGAGAATCTGGCTGATGGAAAGTCTCATTAGGTTCACACTAAATCTAGAATGAAAAGGTTGATCGTATTGAGAAAGAAAATTGCTGGAAGTAAATGGTCATCAGATTCACTCTGAATTCAGTATGAATGTTTTTATAATAATTGGATAATTTGATTTGTAATGACTATGCTAAATTAAATATGAGGATGCTTTATTGATCTTGGAGTTCCCATAAATAATGAGTTTATGGTAAAACTTGTAATGAAAGCTTGATGATAGAAAGGGGTAGTGAAATAGATGTCAATCGACCATATTCAAATTGATCATATCTGGTTGAAAATTAAGAAGGATACTAGATATCATATTCAGAAAAATTGTATTTTGGACAATCATATTCAAGATGAATTGGGAAAGAAAGAGGTTTATAAAGGTTGGGAAGTTACAATACTTTTGAATTCAAGAAAATACTGTTGTAGCCAATCATAATTAATAATTAAAACCAGTTTGAGAAATCGAATTCGGACTAGCGATTGAAAAATAAATTTCGATAAAGAGATACAATTTGAATAATATTAAATAATATTTTATAAGAGTTGATGAAGTCATAAATTCACTCAAAATTTAAGTGAAATCAAGGTTTGGGTGAATTTGGTTGAGAGGGAATGTTTTTGGGATTCCTGCCAAAACCTCTCATGGGTTACCTTTAAAAGGAGAAATGTACATTGTACTTTAAAAAGGCCTGACATAAAGGTATTGTTCACAAGAGAAGAGAGAGAGTCTCCAATGTATAAGGGGGAGAAAAGGTTCTCTGTATTGACCCTTTATTGAAAAAGTTTTCAATGAAGAATGATTGAAAGGATAAGAGACAAGATCAAAATGTTGTATTTAGTTGATCATTATAGTTAGTGATCATCGTATTAATCTGTCCATCATATTATTCTTGTCATAGTATTCTAATAGTCATCATATTAGACGAGATAATCAGATTGTGATTTCTATGTTTGGATTTACGGACTGAGGAAGAAGGAATTTTGGATTGTCCTGACTATATTCTGGTAGAGATACATATATCATATTGGGAAATTGGTTCTGGAGAATCAAAGTGACCAGATTGTACCGAAAACTGGATTAAATTATTTATCTAAGTGATAGATTGGTTACCATATTTTGGGTAAGAAATTGATGAATTGATTTCCAAAGAATACATTTGTTTAAGTTGAAAAGAAGCATAGGTAGCATGAGTTGTTACACAAACATTGTTTTGCCCTATTTTTGCTAAGAGTGCACACACACAAATTTGGATTGTCTTCAATGTGCTATGTGAGTGAAAGGGTATATCTAACTCATTATATTATATCAAAAGGATTTATTTCTAGTTGATTGTGTGGTATTACATTATTTCAAAACCATTCTAATGACATAATTAATCTTATTGAATAGTGAATCTTGTAAATATTTATCTTCCTATATAAGTGTGTTTGAATTGTTTTCAGTAGGGAATGAAATCTTCTATAGGAGTCAAAGGTTGTTTCAAAGAAACATAAAAGAAAAAGATTCAATGATTCACCCCTCCCCCTCTTAGTGATACTGTTATCCTAACTGATCACTTTCAAATGGTATCAGGGGGTATATTCAATTATCTTATTCTTTACAAATGGAGACATTGAATTGTGTGAATATTAAAGGTATTCTAGTTTTTGATGGAAATAATTATCATATCTATAAATATATAATTCAACCTTATCTTATGTTTATTGAATATGATGTTCTTAAAGTTGAAATATGTGGGTTTCTGCCAATTTATTATAAAGATCCTCTTACATATGTTGATATGAAGAATCTCAGGAATTTTGGGAGTAAAAAAAATGCTTTATTATCATCACATTCGGAAACTTAATTCCTAAGGGTGAAAGACGTTGCTGAAATAATTGGTTTATAGGATAAATTAAAAAACATATATGATGGAAATAAAAAATTGAAGAAGGAAATGTTAAAAATATAGAGATTGATGTATAAAGATATGGTGATGGGTGAATATGAATTTATTAGGGACTTTTTTACTATGGTAAATGACATTCCCAACACTATCAGATGCCTTTATGAAAAAGTTATATGATTCTAAAATTTTAAAAAGATTTTTAAAATCCTTCCTAACATGTTTTATGAAAATGTTTATTCATTGGAAGATAAAGATCCTGAAATATTATGTATTTATAACTTGTACAAAACTATCATAAATTATGAAATGAGAAGGGAGGAAGTTATGAGAAGAAAAAAAAGTTGATAGAGAAATGTATTTCAAGGGTTTAAAAAAATAATATTTAAAGAAGATTCTTATTAGAGATGAAGCTGGTGAATCTGATTCTGAAAATGAGGTTTGTAAAAATTTTGAAGAAATTTTATCTTTGTTTTCTAAAAAATTAGAAAAGAGGTATATAGATATAATAAGGGAAACATACCTTGAAATGTTTTAAATGTGGATACATTGGGAAATTTGCAGCTAATTTTCCTCATAGAAATAATATAGTGGATCATGATGAAGCAAAAATAAGGACAAGAAGATCATGAGAGAAACATAAAGTTAATAGAAAATCATATTCCACTGAGAAAAATAGAAAATTATTCAAATCTAAAGGAAGAAATTTCTTATCTAAAGATGATGAAAAAGAAGGCAGTGAAGATAAATCCAAAAAATCTATTGAGTGTTGATTTACAAATACTCTTATTACAATAGTTAATTCATTCAGAAGAATAATTTCTGAGGAACAAGAAACTCAAATTAAATTTTATTTTAAAGAAGACTTGAAATAATGTCTGAGAAATATCAAAAGGCATGAAAAGTTAAAAAAAATGTTGGAATATGAATGTTCCTTTTAAATCAATCAATAATTTTTTTTCTGATGAGGCAGAGAAGTTGGTAAAACAAAATTGATGGTTTGAAGAAATATATTGAGAAATAAAAGACTAATAATGGGACTCTAGAAGTGAAGTTGAAAGAAAAATAAGAAGAGTTGGAAGTTGTACAATAAAATTTATCTAAATCTAAGATGAGGAATACAATTTTCAAAAAATTTATCTCTAAAATTGGTGAAATTTCTCATATTGAGAAACCCCAGAGGGATGAAAAATTTACCTTCAAAGGGAAATAAGAAAGATGGAAGTTTTTTTTGAAAATAATAAATATGGTAAAGTGATGTATCTGGAAAAAACAACAAAATTGGGAATTCAAAAGTTTCTAAAAACCTTGAATCCAAAAAATTTAAATTCAGAAAAGTTTCTAACATTTCTGGTTTTGAAGAAGTTGAAAGGAAAATGAATATTCTGATGTAAAAGGGAAATATTGGTGGCTCATAAAAGAAATACAAGAAGGTTTCAAAGAAATAGGTTTACAATTCCGGTCAGTATGGAAGTTTTGGAGGAAAATATAATTTCTATGGGTACTACTGGTATTGTAGTGGATTAGAACACATGGATAATATGTGCTGGTTCATCTAAAAAAATTACTATTACTCCATAGGTTATTAAAGGAAAATGTTGAGGGGGAGATAATTCCCTCATAATAAGAAATCTGAGAAGGTTTTTGTAAAGAAACCTTAAAAATTTAGAGTGAAGATTGAAAATAGGTTCCAAACTTTGGGAAATAGTTTTAAAATATGTGAATAAACAAGACACCTTGAAAAAGTTTTCCTTTTATTGTTACCATGACAACAAAATATTCTTAATAATTCTCAAAATACGAAAGTGAATAAAGATAAGAATGAAGAAAAAGATATTATTGTAGAAACTGCTTTGAAAGCTACAAAAAGAGAAAACCATAGATTCTTAATAGTGGGTGTTCTTTTTATATGATAGAAAATTTGAAATTGTTGAAGAATATTAAATATTTTAAATAAGGAATAGTGAAATTTGTAAATGATGAATCTTTGAGAATCAAAGGTGTTGAATCAGTCATCATTGGAAAAGAAAAGTTGAAATCTTAGAAATATTTGAATGTTGATGGGATAAAACACATCTTTCTATGTGCTTCAGAACTGTGTGATGAGGGTAAAAAATTTACCTTAATAAATTATGGAATTATTGTGAAACTTAATGATTATGTTAAAATATTTACAAGAGGCCAATGTACAAAAGGGAATTTGTTTCAAGTTGGTGAGATAAAAAACTATAATTACTTGAATATGGTGGAAGAGAATCAATTATTGAATATAAGGTTGGTACACTGGTGTCAAAGAAATCATGATCATTTTTTTAAAGCGAGATAGTGTTCTAGAAACTCCTTATTTTATAAGAAGAATAGACTAGTGTTGCACTATTTTTCAGAAAGGAAGGATTAATATACTATGCCCAATAAAGTTATGATTTGTTCAGAACAACCCTTGGAGATATTTCATTCCCATATCTATGGACTAATGAGAAAAAAATTAATAAATGGAGATAATTAATTTATTAATTTCATTGATTATTTTACTAATATTATTTTTTTATGTATATGAAACATAAATTATAAGATTAGAGAATTTTTAAAAATTTCAGAAGAAAATGTAAGTAGGAATGTGAGTATTTAGCGAAGAAGTCAATAATTGATAATGGTAGTGAATAAAGAATTGAAGAATTTGAAAGTTATCAAGAGAATAATGGAAGTAGGTATGAGTATCATTTCCCATTCACTCCATAACAAAATGGAGTTACTAAAATAAAGAATAGAAGTTTTGTGGAAATGGGAAGAACTACGTTACTTAAACATGGTCTTTCTCATTTCTATTAGTGAAAAGACATGAGTACTACTGTTTATATTAAAACTTGATGTTTCTACTGTCCATGATTGGGTATGACAATATAAAAATTATTTTATGGAAAAACAATCAATGTTTTAATCACTTTAGAGTCTTCAAGAGTCCATGTATTATAAATAAGAAACCTGGAAACTATGGAAAATTTGAGAAGAAACGTGAAGATGGATTTTTTTGGCTATGATCTGAAAGGAAGAGGATATGGAAGCCTCAATAAAGAAACTAGAGGAATTTTTGATTCATTTTATGTAAAAATAATTGAAATATTATAGGAAGACAAGTATATTCAAGCAGACAAGGATGTTGAGTAGGATAAGGAATGTTTTGAAACAAATTATTATAATGATACAAACAATTGTAATCATAATCAATGTGAATAATTAGACTCAGCTATTTCCAATGATGAAAAGGGTACCCAAATATCTCATCCTAGGCTAAAGAATAATGTGAAAGCTCAGAATAACTTTGGGGATTAACGTCATATGTTTCAAATAAGAAGAACAAAAAACTCCATTACACACACTTATTTGTATTCAAAAGTAGAGATGAATGATATGAAAAAAGCTTTTGAGTATCCGAAATGGGTTTAGTCCATGAATGTAGAGCTAGATCATATTTAAAAGAATAGAACATGGGAACTATTACCCAAGCTAATAAACATTATCGGCACAAAATATTTTTTCTGGAATAAGATGAATGAAGATGGAGAAGTGATAAGAAACAAAGAAAGATTGGTGTGTAAAAGGTATTCACAAATTGAAGGTATTTATTTTGATGAAACCATTTCTAAGGTTGAATGATTATAAAAAATCATAAATTTTCTTGCTTTTTCGGCACATTAAGGTTACAAAATCTTTTAAATTGATGTTAATTCCGCATTCTTGAATGGTGATATTGATGAAGAAGTTTACATTGAAAAATCTTGTGGATTTTTTGTTAGTAAAGATGAATGTTACATATATAGATTGAAGAAGGATTTGTATGGGATAAAACAAGATCCAAGATCATGGTATTCCAAATTGGATACTTAATAAAGTTGAGTTTATGGAAAATAAGAGTTGATAGAAATATTTATATAAGAGTAAGTCAAGAGTATTCACTTATCAGGATTTTTTTATGTTGATGACATTATATTTTCTGGGAATGATGGAAGAAGTTATGAAAGATATTTGTAAGAGATGAAAAAGGTTTTTTAAATGTCTATGATCAGTGAAATGAAATAATTTCTTGGGTTATAAATTCTACAAAAGAAGAAATTCATTTTTTTTCTCAAGAAAAGTATTCTAAGGAAATTAAAATGAGGCTATAAATAGAAAACTGCAAACTTGTTTCCCCACTGAGTTCAGTGGGAATAAAGTTGAAAAAAATGGAGAAGGAAAATAAGATGATCATAAAGAATTTCAGAAGTTTATTGGAAGTTTATTGTATTTGGATGCCTCATGACCTAACATTGTTTATGTTATTAACTTATATTCAATATTTCATATTTCTCCAAAAGAATCACATTTACTTTCTAGAAAAACAATTATCAGATACATCAAAGGCACAACAAATTTTGGAATCAGATATGACAACTCAGAAAGTATTGATTTGTTTGGGTATTCAGAGACTGTTTGGGGGGGAAATGATGATTATAAAAGATCCAATTCTGGTGGAGATTTATTTTAAATTAAGAATTATGTTATTTGGAATTCAATGAAATATAATTCAATAACTCTCAGTATGAATTATGTTGAGTATTTGGATACCACTCAAGCCACTATACAATAAATGTGGATGAAAACTCAATTAGAATATTTACCTTTTGAAGTGATGTTACCCTTTCTCCAATTTTGTGACAATAAAAGTAAAATAAATCTCAGTAGGACTCCAGTTCAACATTATCATTAAAAACATATTTAAATCAGTTATCATTTCCAAAAATAGCATGTGGAGAAGAATGAATTGAATCTAAATTATGTTCCAAAATTAAAGCAATTTTCTAACATTTTCACAAAACCTTTACCAAAGGAATAATTTTCTAAATTGAGGTTGAGAATGGGCTTCCAACCTCTTTATCATAAAGTTTAAGGTATGTTTTTTCCCCTATCTCATCTTAACTTTGGATAGTGTTTTCATGGGGGATAATTGGATTATTTCATAAATCTATCCTTAAAAGGCTTGTAAGAAGGGGGAGTTGTGGGTAAGATGTGAATCCAAAATTGTATTGTGTGTGAACTACTCTAACTATTTGTTGGATTGGTTGTAGGAAATTAATTATTTTGTATTATTAGAAAGGTAAATAATCTAAGATAGAAGTGAAGAAAGACTAATGAAGTTTTCATAATCACTAATTTTGGACAACATGGTTTTTCTATCAATGATTCTTATTTACTAAAATGAGTTATCTCACGAATTCTTAGAATTATTGATAAGTGATTCATTTATTGAGGATAATATGTTCAGTGATTTATGAGACATGATTGACAAAAAAATCTAAAGGGGGACATTATTGAGACTAAGATGACAAGGAAGGTGATAGTTTTTGGTTGTAGTCTTTTATTTTCAAGAATGTTTTTGAAGGAAGGAAAATCACCTCACATTGTATTTCGTGAAAATTGTTTTGAGCATCATATTTCGAATAATTATACTCACAATGATTGAAATGGTCCACCATATTCAAGAGAACTTGGGTGAAAAAAAGGCTCATCAGATTTACACTAAATTTGGAATGAAAATGTCGATAATATTGAGAAATAATATTATTATAAGTAAATGGTCATAAAATTCAATCTAAATTCATTATGAATGGTTTGATCATAATGGTAGAATTGGATTCAGCATGAATACGATAAATTAATTGTTATGATGATTTGCTAATATTGGAGTTCTCATAAATCACGAGTTTGTGAAAAAACTTGTGATGAAATCCTGATTAAAGAAAGGGGGGAGTGAAAGAGATGTTAATGAACCATATTTAGATTGATTGGATTTAGATGAAAAAAGAAAAAGGATGTTAGAGATCATATTCTGCTGTATTATATTCTGGATAATTGTATTTTGGATTAATTGGGAAAGAAAGAGGTTTCTAAAATTTGTGAAGATAGAATAAATTCGATTAAAAGAAATATACTATAGCATTTGATCATCATCGTATTCAGAGTTATGATTATTAAAGAAGAAAGTTGGTGAATCCATCATAATGGGTTCATCAAACTCATAATGGCCGAGAACACTTGTGAAAAATGTGTTGGATCTTCAATTGGGTCAAGATCCTTCATAATAAGAGGAATAACCACATGAGACCAATGAATGAAAAGAAAAGAAAATAAGATGTAAAAATGTAGTCAACCATTTAAAAGGGGTTTACTTTCTTTGTTTGATGTTCAAGTGATTCAAGAGAAGACTTGAAAGAAATTAGGTAGATGTGTTGTCAAGGGGAATATTTGAATTCAATGAGAGTTTGTTCTCTATAATTGGTATAGGGAAATCATACTAAAAAAATCAGATTGAACCAATCAGAATTTAAAATTAAAATCATATCGGGAAATCAAATCCAGACTAGTGATTGAAAAAAAAATTTATGAAGAGATTAACTTCGAAAAAGATTTGAGAATATTCGGGAAGAGTTTTTGAAGTTATAAATGCACTCGAAATTGAAAGGAAATCGAGATTTGGGTGAATTTAGTTGAGCATGAATGTTTTTGGGATTCTCCCCAAAACCTCTCATGGGTAACCTCTAAAAAGAAAAAAAGTAAATTCTACTTTAAAAGGCATAAAATAGAGTTACTATTCATGATATAAGAGAGATAATCTATGAAGTTTAAGGGAGAGAAAGAGTTATCTACATCAAACCTTTTCTCAAATTTTTTTTATGGATAAAGAGTGAAATGGAATTAGAAAAGATCACAAAGTTGTATTCAGCTGATTATTGTATTCAGTGATTATCATATTCAGCTGTCCATCATATTATTCTTGTCATCGTATTTGGATGGTCATCATATTATACTAGATAATATGATATAGATTTTTTTATTAGGATATCTAGACTCAAGAAGAAGGATTTATTTATTTACTTGATCATATTTTGGAAAATCTACATCTATCCATCCAAATAACTACAAATTTTTATTAATCCACTTTAAGGAAAAGTATTAAATCAATGTTCATAAGGCACAGAAACCACTACGTGCTGCAAGAGCTCAAAAATTTATTAAATACTAAACTAAGATTATTTGAGTCAGACACTTTATAAAATTCATAGTGAAGAATACTAACTTTGGTGTCTGGATCCTTGTTGATAAGATCTTCAAGGTGGGTAGCCATTCTATTCATTTTCTATATGAATTCCTCTGAGTTTACTTTACATTAGTTAAAGCCTCGAGTCAGGATTTAGTCTTGTTTGTCTAACCATGCCTCTTGAACATCATTAGCATCAACTCGAAATGTTCTTTTGTATATTATTTCCATATCTTATTTTGAGGCATTGAACCCGACATCTTTTTCAAGAATTTATTTCTTTGAATGGAGGATGATCTTTAAATATTCACCTTCCTCTTCTTCAACTATTCATGTTTTCTCTCTTTGTTCTTCACTTTCCACATTCTGTAATGATTTTATTTCCTTGTTTCCACCCTTCTTAGCTGACCTAGTTTCCATTAGTTTGGGAAAGTGTTAATAATATTTGCATCCCTTTGGTTTTTCCATTTGACCATAATGCATTTCCCTAAATATCAATTTTGTTTTTTCCCTTTGTTACTTTTAGGACTATGAATAACTTTCCCTTGAATTCTTTCTAAGCTGTCTATTGATAATTGTCTATAACTGTCATCACTTGAATCATCATCCTCTTGAGCTAGTATTGGTTCATGAGCATCCAAAATAAAAAATGGTTTCCCAGCACAAATATTAGCCCTTCTTTGAGGGGGTTCTTCCTACACTTCTCCACAATAAAAACCTTTATAAGGGATGAGGGTTTTGAAAAGTGAGTGTTTGGGTCCAAGGGAACCAAGAGAAACACCTAATCTAGCCTCCCTTTTCCATATTGTGACACTATAGAAGTCATCATTGAAACGTCCTCCCCTAAGTTTCTAGGAGGATCGGCCTCCAAACTATTGTCAAACCCATTAGCAGCACTTTTGGTGGCCCCTAGAGTGATGTTATCCTTCTCCACCGGGGCACAAAGTTAGACAAGCTACTCAAAACCAGGGTAAACATGCTGTCCAATGAGCTACACCTTAGCACCTGAAACCTAAAAAAGTATGCCTTGGTCTTGTTTCACATTATTAAACACATATTCCACTCTCAGCTATTCACTCGACCTCCTTTCCTTGCACTGTATAGGATCCAATGGATCGATTTTCCCCTGATTCTCCCCAAATACAGTTTTACTAGTATCTACATTGCATCGTGGTCCAACATCATTCTCTCCCTTATCCGATTGAGTAATTTCAATGGCCTTTCTTACTAAAACCATGAAAACCTCCCTAATATGGGGAGATACTTTCTGGGAGCAATCCCATAGGCTTTAAAGATATGTGGAAACATCATGACCTACTCAACGACAACTAGAACATAAAGGAATCCAAGAATCATGAAATACCATTCGATGCTAGTGTAGATCTCCCTTAATCTCAATGGTGATGGATTCCAGAGGTCCTTTCGATAAATCATGTTCAACATAGATCCTAGGAATGGATGGATGGAAAATGCCCTTAGTGTAGAAATTAGAGAAGAGGTAGCAGCCTAACATATTACCTATCATCCAGAGGATCATTGTGTTTTGGAATTTAAATGTAAGTACAAGTAGGGATATTCAGAGTGCAATTGTTAGAGGTTCACACCTTAGGTGAAAGTCTAAGGTCCACCAGAAAATTTAACACCTAAACCCATTCATAGAGAGTGGAGAAAAGGCCCAATCATAAGCAAGGTATTCTTCATTTGAGAAATGGATGTCCATGTGTCTTGCATCTAAAAGGCCAACAATAACTCGATATTGGAAATTCAATGAGGGGAACACATACCAGTTAAACATATCAACAGAAAGGCGATTCATTCTGAATCATGATACCATGGTGAGATCCAGTAAATATGAATCTTTCATGAACTATAGAGGAGAAATAGATACCGAGGGAACTCCATTCATGAAGGATTGGACCTTAGGGGTTATTTCAATCGGAGGGAAAGGAGGAAGGGAGGACCGATCCATGAAAGGGTAGAAATAGGGGAAACCGAGAGTGAGAAAGCACGAAGGAGAATCTGAGTCTTCCCTCCCTAGATGAAGTGGGTCGAGTAGGGGAGGGGGAAGTGCATCCATGCCCTAAGCCATTACTGGAGGAAAGGTGAGGGCGAGCATGAGCTGGTCTTCACAACATCTATCGTATTGGGATATTAGATCTGGAGAATCAGATTGAGCAGATTAGAGTGAACAATCAGATTTAATTCTTTATCAATGTCTTGAAGTTATTACCATATTATGGGTAAAAAATTGATTTATTATTTTTTAGAGAATAAATTTGTAGAACTTGAAAATAATCATAGGTAACATGATTTTTAAAACAAACATTATTTTACCCAATTTTTGATACGAGGGTGAAAACTCACTTTTAAATTGTCTTCAAAAGGCCACATGGGTGAAAGGGTATATCATACTCATTGTATTCTATTAAAAGGATCTATTTATATTGAGTTATATTTTATTTGATCATTTCCAAACCATACCTAGGACATATCTATTATAATTGAATAGAGAACCTTGTAAATACTTGTGTTCCTTTGGATGTGTGTTTGAATTGTTTTCAGTAGGTAATGAAATCGTTAACATGAAGTGAAGGTTATTTCAAGGAAACATAAAAGAAAAAATTTCATTGATTCAGCCTTACTCTTCTAAATTACACAATTATATTGATTGGCCACTTTCACATCCCATTTCCTAGCGTATCTTCCTTGTTTACATCACATACTAAGTCCATTTGATATTGTTTCTCTGTTTATCCATGAAAACCCCACCAATAATTATCCCCAAACTTTATCTTATCTCTCTACCAAAATCTTTAATACCACTTTTTCATAACCCCCCTCCACTAGTACCCCACCTAGGACAACAAAAAACCTAATAGTGACCCAAAAATCTCACATCAAATAATCCAATAAATTTATACTAGTAATGTGGGTATAAAATCTATACATATTAGAGTCATTACCTTAAATACTTTATAAATAGAATAATATGAAAAAAAAATCAATAATATAAATAAATAAACCACATAAATACATGAATGTATTATCATACAATGTAGAAAAAACTCAAAATATACCATCAATGATTTCTTGGCAGTGACCATAAACTCTAGTAGCTCCTAAATGACCTCTACAAGGTAGTAATTCCCATATAAGTCACCAATCAACTCCTACAGACATAAAAAATAATTATATATATATATATATCAGGTTAGAATACATAAAACCTGTCATGTAAGTGAAATCAAAGTATACTAAATCCATACTAAATAAATAGAGAAATAAAATCATTATATAAAAAAGTCTACTATATCCTAAACTCAAAAGGGCTTGATCACAAAGCCACATATATAATGATCTCATATAATAACCACACACACACACACATAAATAAACTGTACCACTAACACTTCCCCACTTAATCAATAACCCTAAAATATAATGACTTATGTCATAGTGTTCCCATCCCCTCTATAATTCATACTTTACATCTCTGAAATCACAAAAAATACACATCATCATAACATCCCCATAAGAACATAGTAATACTAATATCCATTATATCCCCACACACATATACACTATACCTTAATCCATTATATCACAAGAATAAAATTACATGTGATACAATTATATCCTATAATCTCAAGACACTACTACCTTCATGTATATGCATGTCTTATTTGAGATCAATCACAACCTGCATAATCACAGACTGTATACCAGGAGAAATCACAACAAATATATTCATACAAACTTTTCTATATATGTAGGATAGAGTGGGGTAGTTGTAGTAATATTCCTTATATATCTATAATAGCCTAGATGTTGGGAACAAACCCAGAAAACAAGGATAATATGGGAATTTTCTTACCCTGAAGACTCACATGGTGGAGCATAAGAAATAACAGAACATAATGTGAGTATAACATGCAACTAGTCTAAGGGAAACTATTCTACCATAGACTGAAACTATAGTTAACATCCCATATTAAATCCCTAGTTTCCATCACTAGGATTGAAAATCTAAAACTTATGTAAGAACACAAGAAACAAATTTCATCTTCAATTATTCATTAGTAATTTAACATTTACAATTCAATTTATAAAATACCATCATAAATATTTGTCTGAAAATTTCCCAACCATAAAAGTCTGAGGAACATTTAAACATCACATTTCAATTCATGATTTTATAAACATGTTCTTTGAACATTCAATATAATTGACCCCAGATTCCTATTTAATATTCCATACCATCATCAAAACCCATCCTATGAGTTAATGTATGATTCATTTACCATTATGCATCTTATTAACTCCAATCATCAACCGGAATTAGGTCAGTGAAGATATACCAATAAGAATAAAAAAACCCTAATAATGAAATAATCACAACATCCAATCAATAAGAAATAAAACCATCTATTTGGGCTCCAAACATGGACCAACCATCCTTGTATCATCCAAAACACCTATCATCACCATACATATCAACCCACCATCACCGACATCATGTCACTACTATAACAAGAGAAAAAACCCACCAATCACCTTTACAACCAATCATACCATGTTACACATTAATATCGAGAAAGGAATATGTCATAGTGATATAAATATATGGATATAAAACATATCATTATCATAACAAACTTAAGGATAAATCAATGTTATACCATCTAAGTAATATAATATCGAAAAATATAAGGGTGGTATTTAAAAAAACCACAAACACTAACTTATAAAAACAACATTTTCTAATATCAATTGGATTATCTGATTCGTTATGAACATGTTTTGTCTAATAATGGCCCAAATTATTTAGGAGTTAATAACTACTATACTCAAACAATATAAATTCTCAAATAAATACTATATAATCATAAAAAATATTCTATAAGATTTATAAATCATAGTGAATGAATCATTAATTATCTCTCTTATCTCACATTCTCCATATTACATAATCAAGTAGAATAATTTAAAATAAAATTAAATGAAATAATTTATACTCATAACATCAATATTTAACACTATATATTAAATCACATGAGACAATTTCATGAATAATGGAAAAATAATAAGAAACCCACAACCCCTTACAACACATACATATATTTAATAATAGATAATAATATTCATTAGTTTAACCTTATCCATTTACCCCTTGAACATAAATCATGATAAACACACACATAAACATAACTAAAAGAATTTTTTCGAATCCACTACCACAATATTAGGATACATGGAACATTTCTCAAAAATAAAGGAACACAGAATCAACCACTACTAAAATAAAAGGAATCAACCCTAGAACCTAACCACAATGATCCATCATCAACCTATCTCAAACACTAACCAAAAATAGGGAAAAACTCACTATCATAAACCCCCTCATTAAAGAATATATTAATATGAAAATACCCAATGTAGAGAATATTAAAAATTTATATTATGAATGATCAACCTCATAGATTCAAGAGGTTTGATTCTATAAAGAGATAGATAAAAGGAAATAAAGGGGTCTGTGTTAGGTATGGTTTAGAATAAATAGAGTAAGTAATATACATAGAAATCATAATAAACTATTTATATAGAAAATCTCATGTGCCTCCACTATTTCGTCAAGACTACAACCACAACTGTGGTGTACCTAGTCAATTCCAGATCTAAATCTCTCATCCCTAAAAATAGTTATCATTCCCTATTCTAAAATATTATATTTTTTATTTATAAACATTATTGAGTAGTATCATGGTATGTTGGTACCCAACATGGAATTAGCACCCTCAACTAGGAATCTTTGGAATACCTAAAGAATGTGCATGGATTCTCCTCCCCATCTCCATCTCACCACAACTCAATCCATGGAATAATAAAAACCCTACTTGTTATTTCCATCCTTCTTTCACAAATCAATATCGCCCTGAAAAAACACAACTACAAATGAATTTTTTTATCTATCATCCTTATCTAATTCCTATAGGGACATTCTATAACCATAATGCCTATAAAAATGCATTTCACATATTCCCATGTAAAATATGGAAATACTCTACACCACCACACTCACACACTAAAATAGGTATTAAACTTTGAATATTTTCAATGACCATAACTACCATCTCCTCTAGTCAAAAATCCAAAATGGAATGAAATACATCCTCCCCCAAAACCTCTAACACAACCACCACCATCATATTTGTAGGTCCCATAGAGTAAAAATATCACCCTCACCTTTGGATAAACTTAAAACTACCCATCACAACTTCCAATATCTACAATATGCAATGAGAATGGTTTTAAAAAATCCTTTACACTATGTCAATCCTGATGGTAAATTTTAATAAAACCATGTCTGATCCTAATTATCCCACAAATTAGGAAGACCAAATCTGGTGTAATGAACCTATGTAAAATGAATCACCATCATAGTGGTTGTGATAAAAGTAAATAATATAGTTATATATTAGTTCAGGGTTGTGTTATATTGTGTTTTTATAATTTTAAAAAAATTCCATTATCTTTTTTACTCCCTACCTATAATTGTGAATCCTAGACATGATGCACAGTTTTTAACTATCTTATACCCTAGAAATTTGAATACCAATTTTCCCAAAACTATGATCATTTATTAGTTTTCATTATTCATTTTCATCTAGTACTACTAATAGAGGCCTATGTTTTACTCAAATGTGACTTACTATAAACTGAAACGAATTCAAAATATAAAATTTTCAGCTGGCTCCATCCCTCATAATGGTTACATTTCATTGCCACTGTAAGGAATTTACTCTTTTATGGAATGGTTTCTAATACACATACAACCCAAACTAGACCCTTACTTGAGGTGGGATAATTATTTATACCTATTTATGATCTCTTTATCTTATCCACATTTTTAGGACTTCCCACACTTCTACCTTATCACTTACTTGAGGATACATTGCCTATTTTTAGGAAAGAATTAAATAATCATTCCTATTAGTTGCCTTGATTTATATCTATAAATATGAATGGAAAATTTATAATATAATAATAAATTATTCGGTATTAAGACACCAAATTCAATCATATGTTGGTTTTTATTAAAATTTAAACCTCCTACCACAATCGAATCATTTAAAATAATAACTTGTGTAAATTTCACCATGTTCGTAAACAAATAAATTTACTACATGATTAATAAAATACTCAATTTTATCCCACAATATTAATTTTTAATCTCCATACAAATAATCTATAAGTATAAATCTTCGTTAAAATGATATTCAAATAAATAAAATGTAAAATTTTAATCCCTTTATCTTGTAAAAAAATGCCACTTAACATTCTTGAAGACCTTATATCCTTATTTTAGTAAGGACATTATTGTAAATATTTGGGGTACGTAGAAGAAGAGATATTCCATGGATATTCTCAAGTTTATCCTCTATAAAAATGGTTCCTAAATCAAGGCTAAATTTGGGGTATTATGTTAATGGAATTATTGAGAAAAATTATCCTCTCAAGGGACACAAATTTTCATATGCTTTCTTAAATCCTTAAACATCCTCATAATATTTGTTTGGAATCAAGAGTTCAATAGGAATTCTAGGCGTGGTATTATAAAAATAAATTATTTCTAATAAATTTATAGATTTATGTATGTTTTTATCTATTTATAATACCCCAATAATCTAATTATAGTCTATTAGATGAACAAAAATCACTTTATAATTTATTTATTTCAATAATGACTCTCATATTAACTCCTAAATACTTAAAATTACCTTATCAGTAACATACCAAACTAAATAAAAATTGTGTAATAAATAAATTTTTGAGACATGTAAAAACAACTTATTGGTTTTTACCTAGTACCTATAGGTGTATCCACCAACTTGAAGTCTAATTTTCCATTTTATAAACCTAAAATAAATACCTGAATCAAATTCTATAGTTATGTGAAGCTAGAAGTATTTTTTGAGGAAAATTAGAAAAATATATATTTGGTTCCATATGATATATTTTTAGATGAATATATATATTTATATATGATACCTTATATGTGGTACCTTATATATGGTATAATGTATATTATAGATCTATATAGGCAAGACTATGATAAACATCATGTGCGTGGTAGTCTATGTCCAATGACTTATGTGTGGTATGTTTTTTCCAAGAACCTACACCCAATAAGTTATATCTAATAAATTTAATCTAATAATTTTTATTAAAGAAACTTATATATTGAAGCATTTATATTATGTTTACAAATTGTTTTTAATAAGTTTAAAATTTCATAAAAACACATAATACTATATTTTTATTTAATAGTTTCTTATAGAACTCACTGAAATATATAAATAAAAGTAGGATTAGTAGTATTATTAGTATTATTAGTAGTAGTAATAGTAGTAGTGATAATAGTAATAGTTATAAAATGATCTAAAAATCCATTAACATTAATACATTAACATCTTTTTTTATTACAGTGATAAGAAAAACTCACACAAAGTACAAGAAGTTATTATCGGCCTTGAAATGATTCATGAAATTCTCCAACTACTCAAATCATTCAATTATAATACTAATAAACTACTTGGGCATCCACTGTAATGGACTTGACCCCAATGGCTTTATTTTTTATTTGAATATATAATTTGAATGCACTACATGATGTGTTTTTGAGGGGTTTTTTTTATTGAAGTATTTAAGGAGTGATAAGAGAATATATTAGGAGGATGAGCCAAAAAGTTGAGTTCTTCAATGAAATATGACATCCCATAAAATTTTATATAAGTTTAATTGATGATCTGTTTAGTATTGGAAGAGGATACTTCTTGCACCCGGGGTACTCTTGTAGGCTTCCACTAGAGTTCTATTTGAATTTTAGAGAATTATTTAATTAAAAAAAATGCAATTTTTAACTTTAAAACAAGAAATAAAACCCTTAAATGAAACATAAATAGGTTCCCCCCATAATTTTATGTTATTACCTCTCAATAATGTTTTCAAGTACCTTTCTTCTCCCTTATATGAATCAATTTTATCGCCTTTATTTTATCACATTGTATAGTTGTTAGGGATCTTTTTAAAAAAGGTTTGTTTCTAAATTATCCTCTAACCACATATTCTCATCTTTTGTTTAACAATATATAGTTGAATATTCCTCTATTAAATTTGGAATTTATGGAACCGAGTTTATATATTTAATATTTTTTAGTCGATCTTATTTACTGGTAATATACGATGATATAAAGTTATTGCTTATGTCTCCTTCTCTAATTTCTTGTTTCATGTCAAGAACACCTCTAATATCATATTTTTTCGAGGTTAATCTAAATGTTCATGTGGGGGCTTGATCCTCTTTGATAAAACCCAAGAGGTTGAATTTATTTTTAAATACATACCCATTCCACCTCTTGTACTCATAGAGAGTTAGCTAAGAAATGCTTTAAGTATAAGTGTACCCAATTTAAATTAAAAAGTTAATGTGATTAAATGAGTTTCCATAAATCATTTATGCATAAAGGATATTTTTGTGCCCTATTTTTTTGTACCTAGATTGATAAAAAAAACCATGTATTAATTTGGAGATATTCATTCTATTATATTATTTTTTCTCATACATACTACTCAAATTAAATAGATCAAAACATGATTGGATTAATCCCATGTTGTCATGAGCTACTGTTTAAAATTGTTATAAGTGCATACTTAAGGTAATTTTTGTGCCTTACATGATTAATTTATTGGAGTTTAATGTTTTACATTCATTGTAAAAGTTAGATGTGAATATATAATGTTGTATATGAACCTATATAGATACTTCCTTTAGGGCTTACAGGTTGTGTACTTGTGATGTGTGCTAGGTACTGACTTCGTATATGGATTTATAGAGTGGGATAGGATAATTTATCCCAAAAATATTATACCAATTTCCCATTCCCTAGTATGGGCTATAGGATTTCCCATATTACATTAGTCTCACTGATTCTGAGATGATTCTTTATCACATTATATTCTTAAAATACATCTACCCATATTTGTTTTTTATTACAAGTAAATATGTGAGATATTTATAGGTATCATAACTTCCTACCATACATGATGTCCTGATCTATCATTGTGGATCCCAAGCAAAAGCTTGAAGAAGATATGTACCCTCTAATTGAAGGGAGTTAGTTTCTATTATATATTATAATCTTTAAAAATATTATTATGCCTTATTATTATTGTTTTATTATTCATATAGATTTTTATTATTTATTAAATAAATAAATAAATAAATAAATAAATAAATATTTATGGATGGTTGTTAGGGGTGGGGATGAAACTACCCAATTACTTGTAATTATCATTCCCAGCCTGGGCCCTTTAGAAGATTCGTCTAGACAGTTTTATGTGTGATCAAGGTGATTGAAAGGCACCCAACTATAGTAGCTAGATAAAAATTTGGAGTATATAGAATTCATTTTTTATTCTTTATATTATGGGTTGTCTGAGTGCAATGTTTTTTTATCCCTAATGATTTAATTGAGTGGTTTCTCACCAAGAAGTACTAATATGGAGTCTTAATCCTCATTTAGATAGTTTTATTTAATTATATTTTAATTTTTTACCTATTCTCACATGTTTTTTATCTTTTGTATGAATATATATATTTAGGTATGTATGTAAATTTCATATTAGTCCTTTTTTCTATCACATGTTTTGTCACCTTCAACTATACCTTCTTATAGTTAATTACACCACTTAGTACAAAACATAGTTGGTTAATAATTTATAGAAGGGTGAAAACCATCTCCTAGATGTGTGTTACAGGACCCTTGATGTTTCTGTTAGCCTCTTGAATTTGGGATGTGTTCTTGAGGTTTTATGGTTACCCAACCCAAGGTTTTTATAGTGTAATTGGGACATGTTTATTGCAAATCCTTATCAAATCCCATGTTATGATTTATCAGTTATGGGACTTGAGTGTATCAATAATATAGGATAGTTAAGACATGATAAGTAACCCATAAATATTCCAAGATGGTATAATTATGTAACAATACTATGTCACTGGTGGAAATATGGGGTATCACTTCTTTTTTATTACATTCCTTTGAGTTAGTCCTTAATCATTGAGTCTCTTTCATCGTTCTATGTATAGATAGTTAGAAATGAGTAGGATATCATTCCATAATATATTATTTACTTTCGTTGTTTAACATAATATTTTTTGGAACAGATTTAAAACTCATATCATGGGAATAAATAAAAATAAATTAATGATGTTTTCTCATATAGTTATTTTTAAATAGTAGGTTAATAAGGGTTATTATTTGATTCAATAGTTGGTAACTTCTTTTCCTATCCATGAAAACTTGATTATGATATATTATATTTTAGATAGGATTATATTTTATTTTTAGTGCTTCATTAAATATCAAAAACTATTTTCAAGCAATGATTTTAGTATTCATGTTGAATAAAAAGTAGGTTTTCCAAATATATGTGGTTTGATATTGAAAACACATATGGGTGGAAGAAGTATCCAATGATGTTATATTAGATACAATTGGAATTAAAGTTGACCTAACTAGTGGAAATATGTATTATAGAAAAAATTTCAATACGTTTAAATCGAATATCTAGTAGGAATAGGATACATAGAAGAAAATATAAAATGAAAAAAATATAATCGAAGGATGTATATTAAATTGAGTGAGAGGAACGGGGTTTCATCGAATCTTCATAGTATAGTTAATCAATATAGTTTTTTTATTTTTGATATGAACTATTAATATAATTCCCTAATTTAATTGATAAGATTACAACAAGACAACAACATCTTATAGGTCTAGAAGGATTATACAAGAATTCACTACTAGTGTGACCCACTATCAAACATATTTTCTTGGACGTGGTTTCCCAAATTCTCTATATAGTTTGTTAATAAGATACATGGAAGAAGGATATTATATCAAATATCATGAAATATTTATAGTTTCACCATCCCATGATATTTTGTGGTAATATATATCCTCCAAAAGTTTAGGAGTGGGTTAACTACCTCTATCACATCTTTGAAAAAGGTCTATATTTATAAGAAGAATTGGGTTTAGATAAACACATTTTTGGTGGAGGGTGTGGAATGATGATGGAGATACATGATTCATGAGTCCATAAGGAAAAAATATCACACATATGAATGTTTATAAGATATCTTCATTCCATAATTTTATTTAGAAACCTAGCACCAGGTAAAGGTGAAGGAATTCATGAACCTTCATCAAGGTTAAATGTCAGTTTGGTAATATAAAACTACCTTTATAAAACTTCACCACTTCTCTACATTTAAAAAGTGTTTATAAAGAATCAAAATAAAGGGTACTTTGTGAGGGGGCTTTGGAATCCTCTACAGACCAAGGCTATTCTCTTCATATATCCAAAATTCTCTGAAGTGAAAAAGAAGTCCATTCATTACAAAACATTTTCTAGATGAGATTCTATAGCGGTTAGTCTATCATCATATCAGACCTAAAGTGATATATATTTTTAGTGTTTGAAAACTATAATTATATGAGGAAATAATGTGTCTTCCACTAATGTAGTTAGAGTGGTGGTGTATAGCCTTCTCTAGAGGCTCTATCATTGAGGCAATTCTCAAAGTGTTGAACACCAATATCTATTTTCTCAAGAATACAAAAAAATAGTAATCTATAAATTCTACTATAATAATCACAATTAGAATGATTCGGTGTAACTTAAACAAGTATTTAAGGCTGAATATATATAGTAAAGTATTTTGAGTTGGGGATTGTATCACAAAGTTGGCATCTTGAGTCATATGGTGTATATGTGGAAGAACAACTCTATAGATGAATATTGTGCTGAGCCTTGTATTGTTATAGGTACCATACTCCTTTATTCAACATTAAAATGTGATAACTCTTATAAATTTGTGTAAAATTCATTCATTTCAAATAAATTAGTATTTCATGTTGAGTATAAAGTGGGATCTTTATGTTTATATATGATTATAGATACTCACATGGGAAATAATATAGATTAAATTATGAAATATATTTCCCTTGAATTCATAGTGTAATTAATCATACATATAGGAGATATCATGGTCCTTGATATGAGAAACTTTTAATTCATTCTGTAAATATACTGGTTGACACAGTATTGAGTTTTAATTGACTGTTAAAATAAAAGATTGGATTTTGATCTCATATTATAATTCAAAATACATTCTATGTGGAGTGGGAATTAAAATAAAGTTGAGAAGATCCTAATCAAGGATAGATAAGAGTGATATAAAAGAAACACATTGTATTGTTCATAGACATGTTTCTTCTAGGGAGAAATAATTATTACATAATATGGTGAATGTATATCCAAATGTATTTTACGAAGGATTTTTTAGAATTATATATAAATAATAAATAATGTTTAATATCAACTTGGTACTAAGAAAAGATATAATTTTTATTACTCTCTGTCAAATAAATCCAATAGCGTTAAGATAACTAAATAATATTCTAGAGGATATTAAATAAAAAGGATTCATTTGAATAAGAACATCTCCTTAGGGATCCCTAGTCTTTGATAATATAGATGATGGATTTCTCATGTTATGTGTAGAATATTAGAATTTGAATTAATACATAATCAAGAATAACTAAAATTTATATATTATCTAATATATCTTTAACCAGATGATGTGAGTGAGATGGTTGTCTATGTTTTACCTATGATTTGGTAATCATCAACTTTGTGTTAGTCCAAAAAATATTCCTAAAATGAATATAAAAAACTAATATGGTAATTTTGAATATCTAGTAATTCCATTTTAAATAAGGAATCATCCTATCATATTTTAAGATTTAATTAAAATAATTTTTCATCCATTACTATAAACCTTGTTCATAGTGTTTATATATGGTCTCCTAATGTACTATATATCTCATTATATGTTTTACCAACAACTCATTATTATACAGGATAGGTTGTAAGAACATATTCTTAGGCGATCCAAGAATTAAATATATAAATATTACATCAATTTAGATAAATATTCAATAAATATACTAAAAATACATTCAATAAAACTATAAATGTTTTGTGTCTTTGATAAATAGATATATAAAAATCTTATGTCATGAGACATCTTCAACATCCCTCACAACATTCTTCCCACATAACAAACTTCTTAGATATATCCCACTTAAAACAATTTTTTTAACATGGGGAAATAAAACATAAGAATGTGAGAGATTGTATTCCCAATAAGGGTAAATATAGTAGATTTAAATAAATCATCCTAAGTTAGTATAATATAATAACAATGGCATCATAACATGGTATTAAATTAAAAAATCTATACCTAATCCATCAACGATCTATAATCATGAATATTTGGATAAAGATATTTCATAACAAATGTGATAAGTTAAAAGAGTTCATATCTATCAATAATTAATCACGATACATGATAATATATCATAAGTAAGCTATATAGGTTTTTTCATATGTATAAATATAAAAAATTATTTCTTTATTCACAGCTAATTTCTAAGAAAATCACCGTGGATTGGATTCACTCTCCATCCCTCCATTTCCTTAGTCAAAGTTCACACACAAGACTATCATATTTGATAGATTCCATTACTGAACTAGGTTAAATTACCATTATAGGAAATATTATCTCATGAGATATCATTATTTATCCAATTCATCAGAGGGATATAGAATTGTGGTCCCACTGACCACATAATTAAAACTATACATATGTGCTCCACATGATCGTAAAATATTAATCATATAATTATTGAAAAACATATGGAAAATAAATTGGTTTTGAAAACATATCATAAAAACAAAATCATAAGATATACATATAAATGTATTTTATTTTATTATAAGATAATTCACTATCTCATTATAGCTAAATGATTTAGGTTTCGAGTATAGTGGAAGCACCCTTTGAAAGAATGACCATCTCATATTTTAATCATGAATCAAATGTAATAAATTATTTAAAATATTAAAAGGTCATGTAAAATGAAAACAATCGATTATATAACTAAATTAAATCACAATAACCAAAATAAATGAATTTTCACAAGTAATTTAAAGTTAATTTATATGTAGATATTGAATTAAATTAACTCTTAATTCAACCTTCATTGATGATATTGTGAACAATATCTTTCTAGAAATTAATTTTTCTACATAATCAATGTGTATAAAACCTTTAAAAGTGATCGAAACATTAAAAAAATCTATAAATGATGATATTGTGCCATTGGGTTCTATCATGGCCAATCTTGGCTGCTCGTATTGCTTGTGTTTTAATGCAGTAGAATTCTTATCGGGATAGTAAAAAATCTTGATGTTTTCCTGTTGGACTAAGATAGGAGGGGAAGAGATCACTCTAGATCTCTTGGTCTCTCTATAGGTCTTTATAGAGTATAAGTCTATTTATTTTTCACACCAAATAGTGTTTTAGGAAATGAATTTAGTTAAATATTTTTTATAGTAGGATTAGGTTTGGAAAATAGTACACTAAACCCTTTTAAAATTCAATAATTATTATTATAACCCATGTAATATAGTAATTATATAAATATTATTAAATTATTTACATTTAAAATAGATATATAATATTAATAAGTACCATTTATACCATTTACAATTAGGCAATTAAACTCATTCCACTTTACCTAATCGATATTTATCGATCCACAAATAATGAATATAAATATATATTAATTCCACAAAATTATTCTATGATGAATTTAATAAATATTATATTCACCAAACATGA
Organism: Viscum album; assembly: GCA_963277665.1. Taxonomy (NCBI): domain Eukaryota; kingdom Viridiplantae; phylum Streptophyta; class Magnoliopsida; order Santalales; family Viscaceae; genus Viscum; species Viscum album. The sequence goes on from OY728123.1 coordinate 1,345,102,907, forward strand.
AAAAAATATTTATTATTATTATTATTTCACACACCTATTATTTAAAATAACATGTGATTAAATTTATTTGATCAAACAAACATCTATAAATATTATTTTTCTATGTTATTAAATGTGATACTACAATTTAATTGAGACCATAGATATTCATAGTGTGAGACTATATTGGATTATTTATAAGTTATATTATGCATAAGAGATTAAAATAAATAGTTAGAGTCTAGAAACATGAAATGGAATCCATAGAGAAAGAAGATAACATTATACTGACGTCTAACCTCATGAAAACAATTTCCATGTAATATAATCTTTTTAACAAGATATATTTAAGCAAGAAGTTTTCATGCCAATTCCATGAACTCATATTATCTATGTACCTTTATTTAAATTTCTTGAAAAGAACATTCAAACTGAACACAATTACCATTAATTAGAGTAGGTAATTCCATTCCCATGAAAGATCCTAACATATCAACTTTTGTCTAGGGAAAAAACGGATAAATCCTTCTCGCATTATCCATTAATGAAATATCACTCTTGAAACAGCCAAAATATCTTAATTTACTATGAGAATATATCATACCAGTTTTCATGAATGAATTAAAGCATGAAATTCATGATATCAATTAATTATAATATTAAAATCTATGTATCAATAAACACATCCATATAGAGGTACATACAATGACACATGGAAATATAGATTTCCTATTAACATGTCTAATCTCATAACCTCATATCTTAGTGAGTTCTAAGGGAGACCACTATGATAATTTATCTCAATATATTATGAGCCCTCTACCAATAATGGACTATATTATATATTTCCAATAAAAAATATCATATATCCATTGAACAAGTTTCAAGAGTAATTTCATGGAACCTTAATGTTTTCATCATAATAGGGAATTTATTTGATATTTTAGTGTGAAATATATAATCTATGGTCCTTATACCACACAAATATAATTAACAATATAAATCATGATGTGATAAGAAAATATATTTAGTAAGAAAACATGAAATCATGTACAAAAAATCTTGTTACAGGGAACCGACTCCAACATAATTCCACTTACACTATAGAGAACTCACAATGAAGTTCACTTCACTAGATATCACATGATGCACATGATTCTATTGATATAAATCCTTAATTAAGGTACTTAACACATTTTCCTCTCTGGATACTCTACTCACCATGACTTCACCCCATTGAGAAAAATATTTCGAGATATGAAACTTCCAATGTGTATGTTTTTTCATTTGGTGTATCCATTGATATTTGGAGAGAGCCACCCCTAAAATGTTATCACAAAAAACTGTGATATGATATTTACTACTAGGTACAATATCATGGTCTTAGATAAAGTTGAGAATAAAAACATCTTCCTTAGATATATAGAAATATTTAATAAAATCAGACTCTTATGTAGAATCACTGACAACTGGCTTGTTTGAAATATTTTAGCTCAAAATCCTCTATTGAGTTAAAACACATATCCAGACTGTGACTTTAGATCATTTTGATATGTCAAAAAACAAGAATATTTATAACCCCTAATCACTAGTTCTTCATATCCTCCAAGTACCAGGATCATGTCCTTAGTACAACTGAGATACATAAGGATATCCTTAACAACATTCCAATGATATTCTCCTAGGTCTTCATGATATATGCCTACCATGGTCAAATAATCGGTAACATAGTGCCTTACAAATAACATGGAATACATGATAGATCTTATCAATGAATAATATGGTATCTTAATCATTACTTCTATTTAATATTATGTATGACCACACATTTTCATGGAATGATGTATACCATGTGAATCGAGAACCAATACCCTCTTAGATTCTTCAATACTAAAAGTATTCAATATCTAGTATGTGTATTTACCTTGAATTAGTCTAAGAAGCCTATTGGATATATCAGGAAATATCAAGATCAATATAATGTATGAGGCTTCCCCTAATTCCTTCATTGATAATAACTTTTTCAACCATGACTTAACCTCTTGTATGGACTGTATATCATTTCTAATAAGTAATATTTCATCAAAATACACTACTATGAAAAAAACAGTACTCCCAATAATCCAATTGTAAAGAAATGTGTCATATTCATTCTTAATGAAAATAATTTCCTTTATGGGTTCATCGAATTGAATATTCCCTGACCTAAATTCCTACAATAATCAAAACAATGTATGTTTGAAACATGTCTACTTTTTTGGAATTTTTATGGAGCCCCAATTCATTTTGGCTGTGTCATGTACACATCCTCTTGAATGGTTTAATTACCAATAGCTAATTTTACACCCATTTTCCAAATATCATATTCAATGTAAGATATTATGGAAATTAAAATTGTTATGGACATAAACATTAAAATTTATGAAAAGGCTTCATCATAGTCAATTAATTGATGTTGTATAAATCATTCATCACTAGTCATTCTTTGTAGGTATTTACATTACCTTCCATGTCTAGTTTTCTCTTGTATATCCATTTACACCCAACATATTTTATATCAACTGGATTGTTTAGAATAACACAAACATTGTTTTGATTAATGCAATCCATCTCAATATTTATGACTTCTTTCCACCTTATAGATTCTAATATATCTACTACCTTCCTTTTTGGAGAGTGGATCATCATTTTTAAACAAAAATTCCATCATCAGTGACCCTAAAACCACATCTCTCTAATTCTATAACCTATCAAGTGATCCTATGTAGTACTTTTGTTTCAGGAACAACATCATCCATGAGGATCTATAGGATCTATTCCAGTACCAACTATTGGGTCTCTTGAGTATCAACTTCTTCGGCATCAATATTTCTCCCATAATCCTTTGGATGGGGTTCAACCACTCAATAAAGAAGGAATTTCTTGTGATATTAAATTTTTTTATGAAGGGTTTTATAGGTGGTATCCCATTGTTTACTTGGGATATCTTATAAATATACACTTCTTTCCTCATGGTATTTGTTTTTTCTTAATCTATCCATAACAAACACCTCACAACCCCATGCAAAAACAGGTTAACAAATAGGTATCCTTTCACTCCGTTAGTCAAAGGGAATGATGTTTTCTACTTTAGTTGGTACTTAGTTTAGTAATTTTAATGCTTCCTATAATTCATATCCCCAAAAGGATAATCGAAATATTTCTTGAATCTTTATCAATATTACCTTATCCAATAGGGTATGATTTCTAATTTCACTAAAACCATTCCAATGTGCTATATAAAAACGAGTGAGGTGAGATAAAATACTATACTCCCATAAAAATTTGGTAAATTCATGGTTAATATATTCACTACCTTAATCTGATCATTTTTTTTATATTCTTACAATGTTGACTCTCAATATCATACTTGAACTCTTTTGAATTTATGAAATTATTTAGACATATAAATCATCAAGTAGATATATACATACCACATCAAGTTTTTTTAAAAATGAATAAAGTATGATAATCCACTTATATATTCTACTTAAAAAGGTCTAAACACATCTATGTGTACCAATTCTAGAAGATTTATGGCCATTATACATTATCAATCAAATGGTGGTTCTTTTATCTCACCTTTTAAACAAGTGTGATGTTTTTCAAGTGGATTAATCTCAAAAGACCCTAAGTATCAATCTTCAAAGATATTTTCTAACTTTTCTCATTTACATGACCAAGATGGTGATGCCACAGTTCTGTTTTATATGCGTTGTTCATGTATGTTTCATTATCTATAGAATGTATTTGGTTTACATAATATAATACATACAGTCTATTATTCAGTTGTTCCATATGGTATCATATGATATCATTATAAAAGAAGAAACATTTATTTTAAATCCTAAAAAAATCCTTCAATATCTAAACAGGAAATAAAAATAATGTTCCTAGTTACACTAAGTGTAACAACACAAACTCTTATAAATAAAATTCAATTTATTATTTAATTAAATGTAAAATTATGTAATATGGTTATAGAAAAAACATTTCGTTTTTTTGGTTTTATTATATCCAATTGGGTTTAAAATATCTTTAATTATTATTACCATTGATAATACATCCATTGAATGGTGATCCTATGAATAGTAAATATATATGGTCTTAACAAATTCAATTAACACAAACAAAGGAAGTGATGGTCTCAACGAGTAGGATCATACCCTATGAAGCCCATTTATCAGATATTTTGAAAGAAATAACATCACTGATATTTTCCCTTAGCTAACATTATCCTAATATCTAAAAAATTAATAATGAGTGAAACTATTTATGAGAGAAGTTCATGCTTATCAAGATCACAACCCAAACCATGCCCGCCAAACCACCCCATGAAAGTATCATAGTCTCAAACCATACCCTTATAATTTTTTCTAGTGTATTAAAGGGATACGTATCAAAAACCTAGAAATATTAGTATCTAAATTATTTTTTTAATTAATAATGAATATATTTTCATCTTATTATTGTACATTTATAAATGATTTTTATTACGATAAAATACAACACAAATTTTATATTTGTATAATATTAAAATTCAATTAAGGAATTTATTTTTATGAATTTATTTATTTTTTAAATAATTAATAATTTATTAAAATATTATTATTAAATATTATTTAAAAAATATAAATTACCATAAAATTTTTATGATGTCAACTGTAATTTTTATAAGGGTTCAGAAAATGTTATTGTCAAAAAAGAAAATCATTTCTCAATAAATGTCAAATCTTATATTAAAAGTGAAAATACATATATTTAGAAAATTATTTTTATAAAATTAATATTATTTTTGGAATCATAACAACAAAATTATCAAAAGGATAATTTTTCATAATTGTTTTTGAGATGGTCGAATTTTCAAGTAAAAATTAAATACTGTATAAATATACAGTGTGTATTCTGACATCATGATGACCCAAAAGTGTTGAAATAAATACTATAAAGTGTATACATGAAAAAAAATATATTTTTTAACTTTAAAATAATTTGAATTTTTTTTATATTATTGATTTGATAAATCAATTTTGAATCCTCCAAAACCATTAATATATTTTAAGGTTTTAAAATAATTTCTTTTAGAGTATGACTCTCTCCAACATAAGAAATGGTATTATTTTATCAATTTCATCCCATAGTATAATAAAACAATAAATTCCACAAGAATTTGGTAGAAACCATGGGAAAAAACCATGGGATGGTTTGTGGTTTTGGTTTTTTATTATATAGAGTACAAAACCTATGTTTGAGAAATAATAAAGAAATCTCCACTCATTTCATATATAAACCCACCCAAGGTCCCAATTGTATTAACCAAAAATCCTCTGGGAACATATGTACTTTTTCCTTCCCTCTTTTTAGTACTCCCAAGGTTCCCCTAATCTCTCAATATGCTCCTACCTATCATTTGGAGTCACACACTCAAGTAAGGGATCCTCCCATTCTCCACTTTTATTAATGATTCTTTAATATCTTATGTCTTCTATTTTCTAATTGCTAATATTTTAATATGGACTTACATGTACATACTAATTACCATTTTAATTCCTAATTATGAGATAGATATTTCATTATCATCAATCCCTTTTTATGAATTTTTATGTGATGCTGTTTTGCAACTGAAATTTCACCAAAAATTTCCATGAAAAATAAATTATGTTGTGAATAGCATACCAATTTACTGTCAAGGTTGTTCTGATTATAAACTTATAATTAATTCATTTGGTAATTAAATGTATTTATTACACACTCCTTGATCATGGAATAAAATATGATGATAAATGAAGCCATGTTTTATGGTCTATGTGGCACACTTAAGCACGAGAATGAAATGAATGTGATGGGTGCACCAAAAATTATATAGTGCTATAAGGAATTAAGTAATGTTTAGTCTCCTAAGAAGTCATGTTTGGATTGTAAGTGTACCTGATTACTTTATGGGACCTTTTCCATTCTGATTTTTTGGAATTTATCCTTGAGCTATGTTTATAATGATGCATTTTAAGATATAGCCACATTTCTCATATTATCAAGCTATATCATTTTTTATTATTCATGTTTGTTATTATCACCGCATTTATTCCCCACTAATAAGCATATTGTCTAACATGTATTGTATTTTTCATGTTATACCTTGTTTATTTCTTTACTGGGCTTTATATATCACCCCTTTATTTTTTATGTCCCTAGGTTATCACATGCAGTTTTAAGTATGAGTATGTAAAAAAACAATTTCAATAAATATTATGTATTTCATGTTTAAGTTGTTATTAAATGTATATAATTTCCAAAGATATTATAATTTTTGATCACCCATGTTGAATTATGTGTAATATTATTAAATAAATTATGAATTAAGGTATAATTAAGTGATGGGTTTTTATTTTTTTCTTCAAAAGAAAAGTTTTCTTATTTTTGGGATTAGGATTAGAAAACTCCAGAGAAAACCTTTGGGATAAGACTAAGAATAAGAAAACATACCTAATTTTATGTAATTATAGGGTAAGTGGTTTATCAACCAAATAAATCTCTATCTGGATACTACAACTAGATGTGGTTCTAGCATAGATGTACATAGGGTTAAAACTAGAAAACATCGCATTGAGCTAGACTCAACTAGAAAATTGGGCACGACAAAAGGCCTTTTTACACACCGAGTTCAAACTCTAAGTGATATGATTTTTTAAATTCATAAACTCTTTATGAACCATTATTTATGGAATAAAAAATTTCAATACGGATATATGCAAGGAAATAGACCATGGATAATAATGATCGATGCTTATAAATTTATAAGTTAAAAAATGTAATTTATAATTTATCCCTTTAATGTCGTTGGATTACCCTATTATGTGTTTAATAGTTTAAAAATAATCATCCATAATTTTACTTTTATTTCATCTAATGGATTGAAATAGGATTAATCAGGAAAACAATCTATGTTAAGGGAAATGTGATGACTGCCCAATAAGATTCCCAACATAATGAGAGTAGGAATAATGAACATTATGATTATACTCTCTCAGCTGAATCATGTTATGAATTAAACCTAGATCAAGAGAAGTGTAAAAATTTTCCTAAGAGAGAACAAGTTTTTATTGATGCCTTTATATGAAAAAGGCCACCTAATTTCTATGGATCATCTGATCCCTTAATCGTGAAACAATATATCATCTCCATAGAATGGATATTCTTTATCCTTAAATTTTTAATGAAGAGAAGGTTATAATGGATGTTTATCATATGGAGGGTGAAACTAATAAATAATGGACATTGATCAATAATATTAAGCCTAAGGAATAGGTCAAAGTGATGGGGTGGAAATAATTCTAGAAAATGTTTTTCAATAACTATTTTCATCACACTCTATGATTAACAATAGAAAGGAATTTATTTTTACCTTAAGAAAAAATATAATGAATCTATTGGGGTGTACAAGTAAAATATCACAGTACTTGAATGATATGCCTCCATATTTATTATTACCCCTGAATAAAAGGTTTTATTTACTTGATGGGATAAAACATAGTCTAAAAAAATCCCAAGCGATCCATGACTTTGATAGATATGAGGAAATTATTCTATGATCCCTCAAAGTAGAAATAGAGATCGATGAATATTAATGGTATCATGAAGATAAGAAACAAAAAGTGGTGTTTAATTTTGGTGGACTGGTAGAGAAATATAAAGGTGCTAATAAATTTATGCGTCCAACTTTTCAAGGCTGTAAAAATAAGAAACCCAAAAATTGCTTAAGGGGAATAAAGATATTATTTTGTTGTGGTAAGGAGGGAAACCTAACCAACCATTGCTAAAAGGAAAAACACAGTAATACGATGAAGGAAAGGAATGCTCCAGTAAACTCTCAATGTATTGTTCATTTCATCACCTTCATGGAACCATGGAACTTTTCAAGCCAATGCAATAATCTAAGGGTTTTTAAAGACAACCAATAACCTCCCAGGTAACAACTGAAATATTTTTCCATCCCAACTGCCAATGTGGACCTCAAAAATGAAGTTGTGATAGGTATGCCAGTTATTCACTCAATAACAGAGAATTCACTTTTTTATTATGGTTCTATTAATTCCTTCATATGATGAAATTTTAGTAGATCTATTCAAACACCACCAAAAATCATAGAAGTGGAGCTATTGGAGAAAATGGAAAATGGGGAAATTATTGCGCCCTAAGTATATAACTCCTCACCTATCAAAATTTGTGGGCTTAAATTCCATGTGAACCTTTTATTACTCCCTTTGGTTGAATTTGATATAATTATAGGAATGCATTGTCTTTCCCTATATAGAGACAAAATAATTTTCTACGAGAATGATATCACTTTCTATATCACGAATCATCCTCTGATTCTGTAAAAGTGAAAAGAGGGGGATGGATCTTCTTTAGTACCAACATATCAAGCATGGATATTGTTTCCCTATGAGAAAGAATATCTAGCTCAGATGATTGAGTCAAAGGAATGAATCATCTTTTATGACATGGTTATTGTGGGGAAATACGCTGATGTGTTTCTCAAATAATTTCCTGCTCTTCCTCATAGCTAATTGGATTAGTTTTCAGTAGTGTTTATACCTGGGGTATTCCCATTACATAAGACTCTATATAGAATGGATATTGTGGAACCTGAAGATCTGAATAAACAATTATAAGAGAATCATGATAAAGGGTTCATACTACCAAGTGCTTTACCATGGGGTGCAGTAGTCCTCTTCATCAAGAAGAATAATGGATCAATGCACATTTTCATCAGTTATCTTGAGCTCAAAAAGATCCCGATAAAGAACAAGTATCATGTGCCATTTATTGATGACTTTTTCGATTAGATACATGGAGAACAATACTTCTCCATAGGGGATCTTCAATCAAGATATTATAAATTGAGGTTATAGAAGGAAGATATACCAAGATCACTATTTGCATATGATATGGATTCTAGGAGTTTATATTAATGCCATCCAGACTCACTAATTCTTCATAAATATTCATGAACTTGATGAATAGAGTATTTAGAGAACACCTCAAAAAATTTTTGGTATTCTTTATAGATGATATTCTAATATAATTCAAAACAAAGTTAGATAATGAGGGGAATCTTAGAACTATTATATAGACCATAAAAAAGGAGAATATTTATGCCAAGTACATAAAATGTGAGTTCTGGTTGAAGGAATTCTCTTTCATGGGGAATATCATCACATGAAATGGGATATATGTAGACCTTTCAGAGATGAAATCATTGTATGGATGATTTCGGCTGACATATGTGATAGGTATCCATAGTTTCCTTAGGTTAGCTGGGTATTATCACCGATTTTTGAGAAATTTCTTAGGATTTTCAAACCCTCTTACCAAGCTAACTCGAAATGGAGTCGAGTTTTTTTGGAATGATGAATGTGAATAAAACAGAAAATAGTTGAAAAAGAGGATTATCACTGCACTTGTACTCACACTACCCACTAGTGGAGATATTTTCAGGGTATTCAGCAATTATTTGAAGAAGGGATTGGGTTGTGTGTTAATAAAAAATGGAAATTTGATATCCCATACTTCAAGGTAGTTGAATTTTCATGAAAATAACTACCCAAAACATGATCTTAAGTTGACTGAAATGATATTATTGTTTAAAATATGGTGGCATTATCTATTTGGGGAGAACTATGAAATATATATAGATAACAAAAACCAAAAGTATATATTCCCATATAAAGATATCATTATTACCTAATGAATATGGTTAGAGATGAACAAGGATTATGACTTCTCAATCAACTAAAATCTTAGGAAGGCGAATAAAGTGACAGAAAATCGAAGTATAAAGGATATATAAATTTTATTATTGATGAGAATTGAAAGGGATCCAATATTCTTATATTTGGAAAGGACGGTCACACGAATCATTTTAGTGGGAACATCATATATAGTTTAAAAAATGATTTCTAAACCATATCATTTTGAGAGGATAAAGGATTCTCAAAGAGATGATGTGAGAATTTATATAAAAGTATAAACTATAAGAAAAGGGAAATCCCCATAGTTTAATGTTAATGAACATGGAGTTTTATAATTTGGTTCACGAATATGTGTACTATCAAATCCATCAATAAAGAAGGATATGTTGTATGATGCACATAGTTTGTCCTTCTCTATACATCCTGGATGTATGAAGATGGGTCGAGATCTCCTAGAACACTTTTGGTGGGGCAATATGAAGAAAGAGATCACAGAATATATATCAAATTTCATGATATGCTAGAAAGTTAATGATAAAAGATAAATGTCTAAGGGGATGATACAATTATTACCTATACCAACATTGAAATGGGAAAACATCCCCATGATTTTTTACCAAACTTCTGAAGACATCTAGAAGAAATAATGCTATATGGGTTTTTTTGATCATCTTACAAAGATAGATCACTTTATTGCAATTTTAGAGTACTTCTTACTCGATAAACTTACAAAGATATATATCATATAAGTGGAAAGGATTCCTGGATCACCACTATTGATTGTATCTGATTGAGATTCAAGATTTACCACTATGTTCTGGAAAAGTTTCCAACACACTCTAAAAACTGAGTTGAACTTCTTAACGACTTATCACCCTTAAACTGATGTCCAATTAGAGTGTAATATACATACACTATAAGACATTTTTAGAGAATTCTAGTTTCATTTCAAAGGAGGATGAGAACAACATATTCCTATGGTCAAGTCCTCATACAATAATAATTTCCACAAAAGCATCCAAATGGATCTTAATGAAGCCCTCTATGGGAAGAGGTTAAAAACACCTTCATGATGTGATGAATTTGGGGAATGAAAACTGCTAGGTAATAAAATGGTTGAGGAAATGGTGGCAATGGTTAACACAATTCACTAGAACATGATGGATACTCTAATTATATATAAGAGTTATAATGAAAATCATTGACGAAACCTAGATTTTGATTTTAGAGACATGTTATTCCTCCACAAATCATTGTCGGGGAAAGAGATGATAGTAGAGAAGAAGGGAAAGATTAGTCCAAGAAACATTGACCCCTTTGAGATCCTTGATCGCATTATATTGGTAGCCTATAAATTATCACTCCCACCTAACCTATCTTAGGTACATAATGTATTCCGTGTATCCCTCTAGAGGAAGTACACACTAAACCCCTCTCATCTACACAATCCATAGGCAGTATTATTGGATAATGATCTCTCCTATAAAGATGAGATGGTAAAAATATAGATCGTAGAGATATGATTCTATGAAATAAGACAATCAACCTTGTAAAAGTGCTTTGGAGAAACCACAAGTTTGAAGAACATTAGTACAAAAACTTTTTTTACGTTGGGTATTTTAGTTTATTAACATAGGTTTTGCGGCGAAGTTTTTGCGAAAAATGATAAAAATATGATTTTTATGTCAGTTATATAATAAAAGACATTAAAAATTAGGTTTTAAGGTTTTTAACATCAGTTTTGTAAAAAATTGACATGAAAGTATTTCTAGAAATGATGGTAAAAATCAATTTTTACATTGGTTTTTAATAAAATGGACATTTAAAGTCAGTTTTGAGTTGTTTTTATAAAAACTGATGTTTAAAGTATTTTTTAACATCATTTTGTAAATAAACAATGGATTTTTTTATCATATTATATATACTTTTCTATTATTTGTTTTGACAAGTCGTAGAGCTCAAATGGAGTTATGGATCAAATGTTATGACCATTAGAAGCTTGATTTTTTTAAGGAAAGATCGACTCAGACAACCATATCTTCATCTAGAAGGATTTTTAGAATATGAAGGAGGATTTTTAATTTTACCATGATATAAATAATTATCCATCATTATAATAAAATAATAATCATTAAATGGTATATCAATTAAGAAAACTACTCATAAAAAATTTAAATCATGGAAAAATTATTAAAAATACATTGAGGGGATCACAAAAATAAGAAATAGTGGATTAATGTATAGGATAAAACAAGTCGAGTCAGTGGAACGATTATGGTTGAAAAAAATGATCATTAAATTGTATATCAATTAAAAAAAATCATAAAAACCATAAATCATGGATAAATAATTACAAACACCTTGATGAGATAGCGAGATGACGAAATAATTGATTTATGTTGAAGATAAAATGAGTTGATTTGGGGGAACGATGATGGTTGAAAGAAATGATAGTTAAATTAGGATATGTGTACAATTAAAACATATAATTGATATGAAAAAGTGTAGTATTAAAAATTTTAGGCGGCAATTGGAAATTTCGATGTCGCAATGTCAAAAAATTAAAATTTCACATTGGCGGTATATTAAAATTATCTTTCACATCAGTTTTATTATAACTTTTGTGAAAATATATTAAAAGTTTCATTTATTTTTCACATCTGTTCTTATATAACATAGATGAAAAATAATTTTTCATCACTTTTTCAAATTAGTTATTTAAAAACCAATGTTAAAAGGTATTTTTCACATCGGTTATTAAATAACTAACATGAAAATTCATACAAGCATACTATTAATTTCCCAATATTTGATTTGATAGGTCAACGACCTGAAATGGATTTACCGATTTAATGTTATGGCCTTCAAAAATTGGCCATCCCTAAAACTTTTTTTAGAGATGATCAACTTTCGATGACCATAACTTTTGATTCGTAACTCCATTTGAGCTCTAGGACCTCTCAAATCAAATATTGAGAAATGAACTATATTTTTGTATATATTTTTTATGTCTAAAATTAAATAAATGATGTGAAAAATATTTCAACTTTTATTATTAAATAACCGACATAAAAAAGGCCACATTAAAAATAGTTTTTGTACTAATGGAAGCGACATGGGAACCAGACAAGGTGATGTAACAGAGTTACCCTAATTTTTTTAGTATGGTAAATTTAAATTTCAAGGGTGAAATTTTTGATGGTGGGAATATTGTAACGACTTAGACTTTTATAAATAAAATTCCCTTTATGTTTAAATTAAATGTCTTGTTATGTAATATGGTTATAAAAACACATGCACTTATTTTTTGGAAGTACATCCACAAGGATTTAGATGACCATTGAGTATAATTACAATTGATAATATATCCACTAAAGAGTGATCCTATGATTAGTATAAATAAAGGGTTTTAAAAAAACCAATTGACAGAGATAAAGGAAGTGATGACCTCAACCAGTACGATCATACCACATAAAAACCATTTATCAGAGCTTCTAAGGGTGCTAAAATCTATGATATTTTCCCTTGAACAAGCCCAATTTTAGATCAAGTAACTTAAACACAAGTGAAACTGTTTATGGGAGAATTTAAAGCTCATCAAGAGCACAACCCAAACCATATTCATAAAAACACCCCATGAAAGTCTTACAACTGCACACCTTACCCTGGGGTGTTTTCTTTTGAATTAAAGGGATATGTATCAATACCCTAGAAATATGAGTATTTACTATATTTTTTATATTGTATTGAATATATTTTCATTCTATTATTTTTTACTTTATAAATGATTTTAATTTTTATAAAATAAAACACAAAATATATTTTTCGGTAATATTCAAATTCAATTAATGAATTTATTTTTCCTGAATTAATGGATACTTTAAATAAATAATTTTTTAATAAAATATTATTATTAAATATTTTTTTATTAAATATAAATTATCATAAAATTTTTATGATGTCAACTGTAATTTTTATAACGGTTCGAATAGATTTATGGCCAAAAAAAATCCAAAATTTCTTAATAACTATCAATTCTTATTTTAAAATAGATAATACACATGTTTATAAAATTATTTAAATAAAAATTAATATCATTTTCGGAATCATAACATCCATGTTTTCTATTGTTTAATTTTTCCTAAATTTCTAAGATAATTGAATTTTCAGTTAAAAAATAAATACTATATAAATGGGATGTATTATGACATCATAATGACTCACTAGTGATGTAATGAATACTATAAAGGGTATACACAACCAAATAAATGTTTTACCTTTAAAATAATGTAAATTTCTCTTTATTTGATTAATTTTATAAATCTATTATTAATCCCCCAAAACCATTAATATATTTTGAGGCTTTAAACTCATTTCTTTAAGAGCATGACTCACTTTCACATAAGGAAGGGTATTATTTTATTATGTTTGAACATTGAGAATAAAAAATAACAAAATAAAATAAATTTAGAATAAATTAGGGAAAAAACCATGGGATGGTTTTTGGTTTTGGTAATTTTATTATATAGAGTCCCAAACCAAAGGTTGAAAATAATAATGAAATCCCCACTCATTTCCTTTATAATCCCACCCAATATACCACTTATCTTCACTAAAAATCCCTGTAGAAAGTCCATAATCTGAAATAACCTCTCTATATTCCTCCCAAATATCCCTTAATATCTCAAGAATATCCTCCCTAACATTTGGAGTCACACACTCAAGTAAGGGATCCTCTTATTCTCCTCTTTACTAAAGTTTTTATATTATCTTATGCCGTTTATTTTCCAATTCATAATGTTGGGATATCTCTTTACAAGTCCCTATAACTAAAAATTTTATTTACAAATGATGATATACCCATTTCACTCTCATCAAACCATTTTTATGAATTATTGTGGGAGAAAGTTATGTTGTTGAAATTTCACAGTGATTTTCTATGCCAACACAACTGTGTAGTAAATACCATACCCATTTACTATCAAGGATGTTCACATTTATACACTTATAATTATTTTTAATTGGGACTTTCATGTATATATTCTACACTACTTGAATATGGAATAAAATATGATGATGAACTTATCCATGTTCTATGGTCTATGTAGTTCACTTAAGCATGAGAATGAAATGAATGTGACAGGTGTGCACAGTATTATATAGCACTATATTGAAATGGATAATGTTTACTCTCATGAGATGTCATGTTCAAATAGGGAGTGAACCTGATTAATTTATGAGACATTTAAAATTACGATACCTTGGAAGTTATCCTTGACCTATGTTTATTATGTAGTGTTTTAAGAAATTTTATTGTTTCACATGTTATCATGTTATATCATGTCTTGTTGTTCATTTTTATGATTCTCACAAATTTTATGACCCATTTATATTATTATTATTTATCATGTATTATGTTCTTAACTTTATTACATTTTTATTACCTTACTGGTCTTTATAGTTCACCCCTTTCTTATACAGGTCCCCAGGTTATCCCATGTAGTTTTAAGTACAAGCATTTTAAGGAAGTTTTCAATAAATATGATGTGTTTTTGTTTAAGTTGTTACATAATGTACCTAATTCTCAAATATAATAGACTTGTTGATCTTCATGGTTGTATTATGTCCAATATTATATAATATGTTATGAATTAATTTTTAATAAAGGGAAGGGTTGTTATACTAGGAACATAATAACAATTTTGTAAAACCAAAATCAAGCCTTTAGGAAATGTGAGATGGTAGTCTTTAATGTATAATGCATCCATCCTCACTCCATTGGAAGCCTATAGATCAAACTCATCCCATGTAATCTTCCAAAATATCGATAGTTCACTTATTTGGAGACAATTTCGAGCACCACATTTAATATCTAATAAAACAATTAGTGACATGGAATGATTACCCTCAATAATGAACATACATTAAGCTTCCACTTGTTTATTTTGTTGAGAAAAATCTATTTTACATTGTCCATTATTTCCACATGAAAAAAATACACATCATGTTTATTTCTTGAATCTGGATATTCTTCTTCTTGGAGGGATGATGTTATGAATCCTTATAATTAGAATCCGTATTTGGCACATTTACCTTATTATTTTTCTTTTTATTCACCATAAAAAAGTATGTTTTTCATGATCCATTTCTTTATTAACATGGATAATAAGTGTTATAAGTTCCTAAAGTGTATTATCACTACTTTTCATATTATAAATCATAAAAAAATAGATAAGTTTATTTAGAAATGATGATATAATGAGTTCTATGTGCAGTTTATTAGGGATCTTAAAACCCAAGATGTACAGGTTGTCAATGTATCTAACCATCTTAACCACACGTTCCACAACTGGCGTTAACTGTAAAATATTGAACATGAAAATTTTACTAGATATCTCATATATCTCCAATCCTTACTTCTCATGATATAAATACATAAATTTATAAATGATTCTATAAAAATATATATCATTATATTAATTTAGAATCTCATTGGACATGGAGGATAACTTAAAACCATGGACATCCAGACCATTTTCCACAAGCTTCATGTAAAGAGAAACTTTTTCCTCCCTAGACTCTTTGGAAAGAGACTTAGGAAGTATGGTTTCTAGAATATATGATTCCCATTCATAGTATATTATAATGAGGAAGCTTCTACAAAATTACCTGATATTTCTATAGGTGAGAAGGTTGTCCTTATATACTATGGATCAAAGTGATATTATTGAAGTCATTTTATTTTCTATTTCTAAAAATTCGGAGAAAATAATTAGGATATGTTTTGATTAAAAAAATAGAATTATAAATTTAAATTTAATTAAATTATTATTAATCTCCCACTATTTATTGAAACCTAATATACCTAACCATCTATTTTGGAAAATATTATCGATTAGATATTCTAGTGGGAAGAATTAATATTCCACTCCAGATAAAGCAAACTTGGGTCTGACACACTATTTAAAGGATTTTATATAGGTTTATACTTCAATCTACAATAACTCATAGTTACTTGATCTTTTGAGTGGACTCACAAATCCTAAAATATTATTTTAATATTTTTTAACCATTGCCTCTCAGTTACACCAATTACGTCCTGGGTAGTCAACAAATGATGTGAACTAAGTAAATTCAATCGAAAACATCATTCAAAAATTTCCATGATAATTGAAATTACCCATTGTTCATTTTGTTATATACATTGAACTATAAGGTCTATTCTAACATAAGTAGTACAATTATAATATAACTTAATATATTAATGGAGGAATTTTTTCCTTAGGCATAAATACCATTTATCCTTTTACATATATTTTTAATATTATGTGGATTTTAACTAAGTCATTAATAATTTTTTGATAAAAAATTACGTATAATATTATTATATTTTATCCATCATGCATAATTTTTAATTCATTTATTAGGTGATCATGAAGTATTCAAAATCATAAATAATAAAAAACGAAATTAATATAATTAAAATATAATTATAATGATCATGATAATATCTATTGGTTACATTATCTAGAGGATAACCCTCATCCCTAAGGGAAAAACCTTAAATTTTATCTTGGTTTGTGTAATAGTATTCAAACATTCCTCCTATACATCGTCTTAATTGGATCACCTCGAATACTTGACCCAGACCACCTCTACTCTCTAAGGTGCTACATCCTTATATAGTGTTGTACTCACATGTATTCAAGGGGATCAAATGGATATTATATAGGATATTTACGTTAAAGAAACTACAATTACCCTGTCCCTTACATAATAAAGAGAAGGGGATGACTCATAAGCTATCAATAATAATTCAACAAAAATAAATTATGAGAAAAAAATGATACACAGGGGACGGTCTAATCCCATGATCATCTAAACATAAAAAATAAGCATATATTTGAAATCTTTTTTAAAAATTACTTAAATTTGTTCGTTAATTATGATAAATCTCTTATAAATTAATCCAACTAATTCAATTTATCTTAAATAAATATAACCATCCTCAACTCATCATAATCTATGATTTTGAATAGAATTAATTTCACTTGAAACTAATGTAGTAAATAAGTGTTCTTGGAGGTAATGAAGTTTTTTCTTAAACATTTTAACAAAGAAATTAATTGAATCTATTATTGTTAAAGCTATTATATAGAGTTACTATCAGATAAAAAACACATGGAAAACATAATCAATAGGTTTAATTATAAATTTAATTATTATTTCCTGAAAAATTTGAGAAAACTACAAGAAGCAGACTACACAAGGAGTACTTGCCTTTGACCCATGTTTGAAGCACACTCCTTCGTTTTCATTGTGTTTCTTATCATATACATATTTGTGTTAAATGAAATGTACTAGGAATACATGAAACGTATGGAGATGTACATATTTTCTTTCACAATCTCATGTTTCAGATACATTAATCATTGGGACACCCTTCACTACTAAGAAACTAGCCTTATCCAGTGCTAGAGTTTTAATAGTTCTAGCTAAAAGATCTCTTAATAACCCACTTTCTCAATGGTAGAAAATACACTGTTAAAGGGAGTATTTAACAACACTTTTTTTATAATTGTGAAATGGGGTCTTTAATAGTTCTAAGAAAAAGTATAGTTAAATTGGGAAGTTTATCATCACTTAAAATAAAAGCACTGAAAAAAGGACCCCCTTTATCAGTGCAAGTAAAAAAACACTGATAAAATGGGCATTTATCAGCACTTTTAAAAAAGAACTGATAAAGGGGGTTTTTATGAACGATTCTAATTAAGTGATGATAATTGGGTGACCTTTATCATAATGTTTCTAGATTAAATGATATATACCCACAACCTTTATCAATTATTTTTTTACTAGTGATGATAAAAGGTATATTTTAGAAAAATATTTCCTCAACAGACACCCATAGCAGAGTTTATGGCTGTGTAGAAGAATTATGAGCATTTTTAGCAAAAATAAAGGTGATCAAATTTTAATTTGGTTCACTGAGCCTTATATCTCATCAAAAGCTTATATTTTATATGTGGTAGCAGAAAAATGGACACCTGGTTTAGATGTTACGACCATTTGAAAGTCATTCGAATGTCAATCCCTATTAAAACCCCTAAAAACCCTAAAAGCCCTAAAATCAATAAAAATATACTAACATTTCATCTAAGAGTATGTTTAAGCTCCAAAACCAGTCAAATAAAAGATTATGAAATGAGATAAAACCACATGTTATTTAAATCATGTGATAATCAAAGGAAAAAAGTAAATTACATTTTAAAAAAGTTAGAAATTGAACTCGAACATCGAATGACCATAACTTTTGATCCGAGTGCCTGTTTGGGTTATACCACATATAAAATCAAATCATGTGATAGTATCAATGCCTGAGAGGGTCTTAAACTGATGTCTATGAGATATTTTTAGTTTATATCCTCCATAAAGGCTTCCAAAAATGAATTTTTTGTCAACGACCCCAGTTTCATAAAATAAAATGGCTATAACTCCTTATCTCGGTGTCCCTTTGTCTAGTATCACATATGTTAACAAAGAAAATTTCACTATATTTAATTTTAATGGTTTTGGAGATGAAATGGACTCTCAGATCATATTTTATTGCCATTTAATGGGTTTTAGGGGTTTTAGGGTTTTTAGTGTTTTTAGAATTTCATAATGTTTTTTTTGTTTTAAGGGTTTTTTAGTGTTAATATCCATTTCAAAAAATATATATGAATAAATACATATTTAAATAAATATATAACTATATATATAAAAATATATAAATATATGCAAAAAACATTATAAGTAAATATATATAAATATATAGATATATCATATGATGTAAAAAATAGTATAGGGGAGTAGAAAAGGTGCTGGTGTATTATCTAGAGGTCTCAGGTATGAAACTCATTAGAGGAAAGGGAACCCTCTGGGGGTTGATTATCTAAAGATATGACAATTGGGGGGAGTGCTGATAAAGGGGGTGGGGTGTGGGATGCACTAAAAAAGTGGGCAGGGGTGGGCATGAAAAACAATTATACCCTTTATCAGTGGGGCCTTTATCAACGCTAAAAAAGCACTCCTAAATCCCCTTTATTAGTTCTAAAAAAGCTCCCTTAAAGGGGGACTTTATCGGCTCTTTTTATGAATACTGTTAAACTAAACCCTTTAACACCACTTAAATTATCATTTCTTCTATATCACTGATAAATCTATTTTACTAGCACTGTTCAAGTTTTGATTTTTAGTAGTGTTGTGTTCTAAACAATGAGAAGATAGGGAATACATAACATCTAAGCTAATTTCACAACATCTAGTTCTATATTTATTATCCTAATCTAACTTTATCCACATAATATTTATATATTTTTATCATATATCATATTGGATTGGTTCAGATATATCTGACTTTGTGTTGTGATGCATAGGTGAAAAAAGATCACTATTTTTATACTATAAGTACAAGCTTTGTAATATAGTTTTGTCCAGGAAAAACCTTTGGTATCTTGAGATGGTGGGGATTGAAAAATTCTTCATTATTAATTATTATATAATTAATAGTTATATTACTGATAATGAAGAAAGATAAGGGAATATGATCTCAAATATTAGAACAAATTATTTTCTGTAAATGATAATTCAAACACATGAAAACAATCAATGAATAATAAATAATAATAATTTCAACATTTTACATCTTTGATACCACTTGTAGGTTCTAGTTGTAGTGGAAGAATCCATTGATCGAATAAAAATATCGACCTTTAGTACTTAATAACTTGTAATCATTCCTTAAATGATCAATAGTTCACGTCTAATGAATTTAGTACATTAATTGTTTAGATTAAAATGATGAAACCAAAAGTGATGTATATTCACATGTAACTTAGAATTAATTTATTAGAAGATATGGAATTACCTTAACTCATATGTATATCTTCATTGATGATTAGGATAACAGGATCTTGTCGTACCACTGTTTCACTAAAGGATCTAAGTTCATAACACCTCTATCATAGATCCACACATTCACCACAATCTCTAAACAACATTATAGAATTATAGAGTGCTAGAACAACTAATCCTAATTTCTTGAGTTGTTTGTGGTAGATCACGATAAAAGTATTCTTGAGAGAGGAAGAACTATTGATGTTCTATTTATTTCATGAGGGAGGAGGGTAAGAACCAATTCTTGATCACTTGATCTCTCTCCAGGTCTATAGAGAGTCTCACCCTCTATATTGTGCACACAAAATTATGCTTTGGGAATGAGATATAATTAGATATTTTTATGG
The DNA here is from genome assembly GCA_963277665.1 of Viscum album. Classification (NCBI taxonomy): domain Eukaryota; kingdom Viridiplantae; phylum Streptophyta; class Magnoliopsida; order Santalales; family Viscaceae; genus Viscum; species Viscum album. The sequence goes on from OY728123.1 coordinate 1,345,123,962, forward strand.
TAGGTTTAGTGTTAGAAAATCAAACACTAAACCCTTTCACAATTCCGAAATTATTAGGTGACCCTATTTGTAATAACAATATTTTAAATAGTATTAAATTATTGAGATGTTGAATGTATAATGTATATAAATAAATAGCATTTATACAATTTATAGTCCAATATTTAAAGTTATTTCTATTTCACTCATTGATATTTATCAATACTAAAATAATAACTATTTAATAAATAAATTTTACTGTATTATTCTATATTAAATATAATAAGTATTATATTTTCCATAATAGAAATTAAATATTTATTATTACAATTTAACTCACATATTATTTTGAATAACCTGTAATTATATTATGGTTATCAGATAAACTAGAACAAATATTATTTATTCTATATTGTTAAATTTAATTATATAATTTAAGTGAGATTGCAGATACACATATTGTGTGACCCTCTAGGACTATTTATCAATAGAATTAGGAATTACCAAATAAAGTACAAGGTTGGAATCTATCATCATCACAAGGAATCCATAGAGAGAGAAGTTAACATCACAATGATGTCCACACTTGTATGAACATTTACCTTGTAATATAATACCTTTATCATGTTATCTCTAATCAAGTAGGTTTCATGCTAGCACCATCAACCAATATTATCAATGTCTCTTTCTTTGAATTTTTTGAAAATAAATCACCCACCAAAAACCATATACGTGGATTTATACAGGTAGTTACATTCCCATAAAATATCCTAAGATATCAAATTCCATATAGGTATAGAAGGATAAATCATTTCTTACATTATTCATAAATGTAATTATAAGGCCCCAGCCTTAAACCTTACTTAATCTTGAGTTATTACAAGATTACACATTGAGGATCTTTTCAGGTTTAGAGTTTTAGAGAATTAGATCATAAAACTTGCATTACATTCCACATTTAAACAAAGTGGTTACATAAAGATAGTATTCATTTTTCCCATCAACAGAAACATATTTAAAATAAAACATGGATTCTTTCTTGACACTTCCTTGACACTATCATCATATCATGGACCTTTCCCTTGAACTGTGAAAAACATTTCAAAAAAACTTGGGATGCGCATAAAAAGCTCAGTATGGGTTATAAAAATATGGAAAGAAAACATAAGTTCATATATACATAAGAATGAAATCATACTTTACCCATAAAACATAAGCACTTTAACATACCTCATCAAATCATGAATAAATCATAGAAATCATAAGACATAAAGGTAACTTGAGGCATTCATGACATTATTACGTTGGGAGTAACCCTCTTGGTTACGTTTGGAACACCCATCACAGTATATTCCATAAATCTCTTCAGAGAAACCTTAACATTTTACTCCTTCACGTTACCCAATGCATTGGAGAGATATATCGGGCTCACCCGCCCTTAGTTTATCACGGAACCACCCATCTTCATAACAATGCCCAAGAACCTCAACATAATCGTATCACATAAAACATGCATAAAGGAAACATGACATTTCCACCTTTCAACCACAAGATATCAATACAACACACTGATATAAAAACATTATGAAAACCATTTTCAATACCAAAATAAAAGAAAATTAAAACATGGTAATTATTTTTCTTTTAAAAAAAAGTATGGCTTATAGAGGAAGCCGAAACTCAAATAATGGTCGCAACGGCGGAGAATTCATTGTCGCTGCATACGTATGACAAAAACATTCCCTTTTGTATTTTAGTAAATGCTTCGTATAAAAAAGATTCCTTTTGAATAAACGTAAAATTAAAAGGGGTTTATACACCGTAAAAGGAATGTTGTGTATAAAACAAAATATGCCTAAATGAAAGGAGATTGAGACGAAGTCCCATACCTCGGGTCCGACTTGACTCAGTCATTCTTTAATCTCCTGAATAATAAGCATGAGTTAATTTATACTTGTTTAAGAACCTTTTTAAAGATCATTATTCCTTTTATATCACTTATTTCCATGTCATGAACACTATGTAATTATTTAAGTTAATAACGGTCATTTTAACGATCATTGGTACTTGAGTCAAAAATAAACCCTTTATAATTAAAATTTGTTCATGTATCCATTATATCCAGAATTATAATCATGATTTATATATCATATATATAATATATATCCATTATATATATTCATTTATAATATTTCATAATCATTTAGAGGTAAGAAATGAAATGCACCGTTCATGGAGACGGTAAGCCGTACGTACGCATGAACGCTACTTTCATTTCTATTTCATATTTTATATAATTGAATCATAATGATATAAAGGTATATTATAATTCAAGTTTAATAGCATATATAATATCATAACTCCATCCTTTATACATCCCACATATGGTATTTAACGAATCAAATCACTTTGAGGGGGCGGTAGTCCGCACTTCCTTAAATGAATATATCGCGTTTACCCATAATGGAAACCAAAAAGGTATGCCCAAAATGAAAAATACATAAGATTAAGGAAAACATAAACATATTATATATCATATATAAATATATTTTCATTTTAATGGCCACCTTTTAAGGTGTTAAAAGAATGTTGAACAATCATCATTTCGGGAGGTAGAAATTCACCATCCACGGAAACCGTATGTTCTTTAACCATTAGATGTAGGTGTGTGTAGGTGTAGCTCGAATCATTATTATAACAACATCCTATTATATTTACTATACTGTAGTTGTTACAGAAGAAATGAATAAAAAGATTTTAGGTGTTTGGAGAAGCAAAATAAAACAAAAGGACTCAAGTGAAGACATTACCTTAAAATTGGGTAACTCCCTTTGGTTTGAGCTCAAAGGCTTCCTTGGGAAGACTTCTTCCCAAAGTGAGGATTCTAGGAGTAAGAGAGGAAAGTGGAGAGACAAAATGGGCAGGTGTTGGCCGAGCCAAAGGCTTTGAAAGTGTGGGTAAGGAGGTAGAGGTGGGGGCCCTTTATAAGAGGACGGGAGGGGCACTCTTGGAAAGTAATGAAATGTTCCTTTATTTTAAAATGAGTTTCGGATTCCAAAGGCCCCACATTGATATAAATCGAGGTTAAGGTGATAAGGGTTCGAAATCCACCCATAAAATTGGTTTTGTACTTGTGTAGGTCATAGATTTTACATTATCATTTCATTTTATTTAAATCCTTTATTAATGAGGTAATCGCTACATCATCATGATGTCATAAATAATTTAATTTATTTAAAGTATAAAAATTATAAAAAAATACTATGATGTAGGAAATATTTTTAGCTTTCCAATGACTATTTATAATAAAAAATATAACTTGTATAACCCCATGTAAATATTTTTTTAGTAAAATAACTCATGTTTGTGTCATTTTTACTTTAACATTAAATAAAAAGTTATTTATGTCATTTCCCTACTAAAGTGGCTCCATGGGGTCTCCAAGTTGACCCATGGATTTTATTGGTCGGAAATGACACATACAATGAGGGTAGGACATGTTTCAAGCTCATCTCATATTATTAAAACATTATTTTTACCTTAAACTACACTAATTACCTCTAATCGCGATTAAGAACTTAAAAGTTACTATTCACCAAAAAATTATTTTAATCTCATTGCTCCACATTTCACTTATTAATGATAACTATTTATGTCAGATTTTTTAAAATCAAATCATAGAAGTGGCAATGTTTCATTTAAACAAAAAATCAGTTTCTTTAACTACCACTTAGTGGTTTCACTATTAATCAAAAATTGAAGTTTTTCAGAAAAATTCCAAAACATCACCCTAAGCTATATTTGATATTCTGAATTCAAAAATGATGTCTATTTTTAAAAATTCAAAACATATAAGATGAATTAATTAATTTAATAATTAATTCCCGATGTCATGACAAATAGCGTGTTTTTATGAAACAATAAGTATCAAAAGATTGACACAAGTTTAAGTCCAATTTCAAAGTGAAATTGATTCCAATGACCACCATTGGATTAAATGGTAAAAATATATTATAATTTCACTTTAAAACCAATTCAAAAGATAATCTAATCATTTAAATAAATTATATTAAAAAGAGGTTTTGAATTAAAATACAACATTTTTCACTATTCATTAAAAAAATGAACTTTATCGGAAAAATACCAAAAATTCACACAAAGTAAATTTTGATGTCCCAATTATAAAGACTAAGTTTATTTTGACAAGCATAGCTTATAAAATTGTCAAAATATAGATTTAAAAATGGTTTGCCAATAAAAGGTAGTAAAACAATCTTTTAGAAATATTAGTTTATTCCATGCTTAAGATTGTATTTATTTTCATTTTAAGCCTCTAAAACACTATCTAATTCATTAATAGGAATATATAAAAATATTTATTATTGAGACGAATGTTGTGTATAAAACAAAATATGCCTCAATCAAAGGAGATTGAGACGAAGTCCCATACCTCAGGTCCGACTTGACTCGGTCGTTCTTTAATCTACTGAATAATAAACTTGAGTTAATTTCTACTTGTTTAAGAACCTTTTTAAAGTTCATTATTCCTTTTATATCACTTATTTCCATGTCACGAACACTATGTAATTATTTAAGTTAATAACGGTCGTTTTAACGATCATTGGTACTTGAGTCAAAAATAAACCCTTTATAATTACAAGTAGTTCATGTATCCATTATATCCAGAATTATAATCATGATGTATATGTCATATATATCATATATATCCAGTATATAAATGCATTTATAATATTACATAATCATTTAGAGGAAAGAAATGAAATGCACCGTTCATGGAGACGGTAAGCCGTACGTATGCATGAACGCTACTTTCATTTCTATTTCGTATTTTATAGATTGGAATCATAATGATATAAAGGTATATAATACTTACAGTTTAATATCATATATAATATCATAACTCCATCCTTTATACATCCAACATATGGTATTTAACGAATCAAATCACTTTGAGGGGGCGGTAGTCCGCACTTCCTTAAATGAAGATATCGCGTTTACCCATAATGGAAACCATAAAGGTATGAACAAAATGAAAAAATACAGAAGCTTAAGGAAACCATAAACATATTATATATCACATATAAATATAGTGTCATCTTAATGGCCACCTTTGAAGGTGTTAAAAGAATGTTGAACAATCATCCTTTCGGGAGGCAGAAATTCGCCATCCACAGAAACAGTATGTTCTTTAACCATTATATGTAGGTGTGTGTAGGTCTAGCTATAATCCTTCTTATAAAAACATCCTAGTATATTGAAGATACTGGATTTGTTACAAAAGAAATTAATAAAAAGAGTTTAGGGGGTTGGAGAAGCAAAATAAAACAAAAGGACTCAAGTGAAGACATTACCTTAAAATCGGGTAACTCCCTTTGGTTAGAGCTCAAAGGATTCCTTGAAAAGACTTCTGCCCAAAGTGAGGCTTATAGGAGTAATATAGGGAAGTGGAGAGACAAAATGTGAAGGGTTTGGCCGAGACAAAGGCTTTGGAAGTGTCGGTAAGGAGGTAGAGGTGGGGGCCTTTTATAAGAGGAGGGGAGGGGCACTCTTGGAAAGTAAAGAAATGTTCCTTTATTTTAAAATGTGTTTCGGATTCAAAAGGTCCCAAATTGATATAATTCTAGGGTAAGGTGATAAGGGTTAGAAATAAACACATAAAATAGGTTTTGGACATGTGTAGGGCATATATTTTACATTATCATTTCATTTTATTTAAATCCTTTATTAATGATGTAATCGCTGCATCATCATGATGTCATAAATAATTTAATTTCTTTAAAGTCTAAAAATTATAAAAAAATACTATTATGTAGGAAATCTTTTTATCTTTCCAATGACTATTTATAATCAAAATTCTGACTTGTATAACCCCATGTAAAATGTTGTTTAGTAAAATAACTCATGTTTGTGTAATTTTTACTTTAACATTAAATAAAAAGTTATTTATGTCATTTCTCAACCAAAGTGGCTCCATGGGGTCCCAAAGTTGACCCATGGATTTTCTTGGTCGGCCATGACACATCAAATGAGGGTAGGACATGTTTCAAGATCATCTCATATTATTAAAACATTATTTTTACCTTAAACTACACTAATTACCTCTAATCGCGATTAAGAACTTAAAAGTTACTATTCACCAAAAAATAATTTTAATCTCATTGAACCACATTTTACTTCTTAATGACAACCATGTATGTCGGATTTTTGAAAATCAAATCACACAACTGGCAAAGTTTCATTTAAACGAAAAATCAGTTTCTTTAACTACCACTTAGTGGTTTCACTATTCATTAAAAATTGAAGTTTTTCAGAAAAATTCCAAAACTTCACCCTAAGCTATATTTGATATTCTGAATTAAAAAATGATGTCTATTTTAAAAAATTAAAAACATATAATATTCATTAATTAATTTAATAATTAATTCATGTTGTCATGACAAATAGCGTGTTTTTATGAAACAATAAGTATCAAATGATTGACACTAGTTTAAGTCCAATTTCAAAGTGAAATTGATTCCAATGACCACCATTGGATTAAATGGTAAAAATATATTCTAATTTCACTTTAAAACCAATTCAAAAGATAATCTAATCATATAAATAAATTAGATTAAAAAGAGGTTTTGAATTAAAATACAACATTTTTCACTATTCATTAAAAAAAAGAACTTTATCAGAAAAATACCAAAAATTCACACAAAGTAAATTTTGATATTCCAATCATAAATAATAAGTTTATTTTGAAAAACATATCTTATAATATTTTCAAAATATAGATTTAAAAATGGTTTTCCATTAAAAGTCAGTAAAACAATCTTTTAAAAATATTAGTGTTTTCCATGCATAAGATTGGATTTATTTTCATTTTAAGCCTCTAAAACACTATCTAATTCATTAATAGGCATAGATAAAAATATCTATTATTCATTACTTACTTGTGATGTTACAGTAATATCACCGGTGAAACACCCAACACATCCCACTTCACTGTGATCATATGTCATAATGATTTTCATAAATATATAAAATAACATCAATAATGATACCCATTAATGATAACCATAAAGACTAAGGATTAGTACATAAATACACAATTAGGATCATCCAATGGCATATTGAAATGTTAATTTTCAATTAATTATTTTGTTCTTATAACCTCCTGTAATGTAGACCACCAATGAGAACACCATGAGATGGTTTCTAATTATCTTATGAGCCTCATACCCCTAATATCCTATATTCTCTATATCATGTCAGATGATATCATTTAGACATATAACCATATTTATGAATAATGTCCCGATGCATATAGGTTCTCATCAAAGATTGGAATTAATAAGAAATTTCATCTTGAAATATATATTATATGGAAATTATCACACAAAAATATTATATGGTAAAAGAATAATAATGTGATAATAAAACCACTTTATGAATAAAATCATGTAATAATGTACAAAAAAGTGGGATATAGGTCACCAACTCCAATAAATTACTCATGGGAAAGAAAAATTATTCATGTAATAATCTTAATACCATCATTATAACGACCCACTTATTTAATATAAAAAGTAAAAAAATTTATATTAGAATTAAATTGATAGCCTTATGATAGATTTTATAAGTATCAAATGGTTTGTGTCATTGGAAACATGGATGTATAAACAGTTTGATGATATAATATCAAAGTAATTTCCCACTAAGTTCTCTAAAACAAGGAACATACCTTGTTATACCAACTAAAAATCATTCTTCATATCATAGGGAAGTGAAACCTAATAAAAGGTGAGCTCATATAATTAGTAAAAATAAACATGGGAGATATTAATTGATGATTATATGCAAGTATAAGTATTAATAAGGGTATAAGATCCTGATCAAAACATAGAAATTTCCTACCCAACCTATTATATACCATAATAACGAGTCATCAAATAAAGCATAATAATTTTCAATGATTTGAATAATAATAGTGAGAAATGATAATAAATCAATAATGATCCACAAATTCAGATCATAAGCACAAGAACATGTCATAAGAGAGTGGAACCATTATAAGAAAATAAACCATATCATATGTCAAGGTTAACTATAGAGACTATCATATCTAATGGATAATGAATTAACACCCGTTTTGGTTATCATACTATATTAAAAATAACCACTAATTTATCATATCATAATGGACCAGTCATCACCACTTATTTCCCACTTCATAAAAGTTATTGTATCACCTTCTATTTTCTATTGTCAATTAATAATCCTTACCTTTTTCAATTAATTGATTGAGCCAATAAACCCATTTCCTATAATTATCTCATGAGAAATAATTCTATAACGATGTAATTATGAGGTTATATAATTCTAGGACCACCCATAATATAATTTTAATTAATTAATATTTTTTCCATATGATCATAAATCAATCATTATATAGCTTGTACAGAGCAAACATGTTTCATAAGAATTAAAATTTCATTATAATATAAAAGGTGGAAAATAAATGGGTTTCAAAAACATATAATCATCATAACCATAAAACATAAATGAAATAATAAGGTTGGTATCATTTTATCATATTTAAAGTAAAACATATGTATCATCAAATGATTTCATCTTAGATGAATATTCCTCCAAAAGATCTATGGAATATTTTTTTATAAAAATACCCTTTTAAATTTCAAATCACATATTTAAAATATAAAAATTTCAAAAATAATAAGGAAAAACTTTCTTTGAAAATGACAATGTAAAAATTATTATGAATCATCAAAACCTTGATTATTCCAAACTATATAATATTCCATTCATGTCATTTATATTAAAACAAAAATTATTTTGACATTTTTGGTAAAAAAGGTCAAAAGTAACTTATTGAAAAAATGACAAGAATTTTACATTGGATTTAAAAAAATACTACAACACGGGTAAAAATTCATTTTGAAATCATACGATAGTTTAAAAATTATTCTTGGAAACATTTTAATGAAAATATGGACATGTAAGAAAAGGATTCCCAACCAAAGTGGAAGTAAATTATACTTTTATTTGTAATATTTTGTAAAAAAATTTAATAATGAAGAGGGGAAAATAGAATTATTAATTAAAAATTATATGAATAACTAAATAAGAAGGAAATAAAATTTTATTTCAAAAAAATGATCAAATGAATTCCTTCAATGGGAATTTAGTCATAAAAAATCCCAATTCAAATGATATTGAAGAATAAAATTATTACTTATTTGATAATGTTTGAATAATAAACCCTAGAAAATAATAAATTAAAATGAAACTCTAAATATAATTAAAAAGAATATTAATGATAGAAAATTTCAAATTGGAAGTATATATATATCATAAACATAAATAGGTAGGTAACATCAAATATGTTTCAAAGAAGTAATATTGAGACAAAAAACCATTACCGATCTTGTAATCTCTAAATGAATAACTCAAGAAATAGTGAAACAATGATTAATTTTTAAATAAATATTATTTAAATGAGAATAATCATATAATAAATTAATGTTTAGTATATATATATATATATCATATAATCAAATCAATTTTTTAATATATTATATCCCTCATATAAATAAAAAATGTGACAATAAACCCTTACCTCAAGTATTGTTTTTCTTCATATGAATTTGAACCACCAATATGTTAAATTAATATTTATTATAAATTTATTCCAAATCAATAATTAGATATTTAATACAACATATGATTTAATTTTAAAATACTATGACCTGTTTATTCATAATTATATTCTTAATGTAATTTCATATGTAGTTAACTTGGGGATTAATATATTCCATAATGAGGGGGAGATTTGTGATGTGGTGTCCTCTATCATCCATGAGAGCTATCTAGGACTTGATGGGGTTTCA